>JASDDO010000024.1:710489727-711854727 GCA_030015575.1 Agapanthus africanus | reverse complement strand
TTTGTTCATATCATAATTTTGCATTATTATATTCTCCATTCTTATTCATTTTGCAAATAAATAGGTTCTTTTGATCCATGTCTGCTAAATAGTTGCAGGTTACAGGTTCTCGGAATAAAACAGTGAAAATGATGAAAAGACGTTACAAAAGTGAGACTACGACCAACAAATAGAAGAATCTTTATCATGTCTACAGTTTGAGGGACAAACGAAGATCAATGAACAATTTCACAAAGTACAAAGGTAGCGCAAGATTCAAGACTTCAAAGCGAATGGTAAAAGTGCACAACATTCTGCACTGTGGAAACCTGGAAGAAACTAGAAGACATTCTGAAGAACGAAGTGAAGAAAATACAAGGAAAAAGCAACAAAAAGAAGCCCTGAAGAAATGAGCAAGAGAGCCCACAAGATGGTCGTGGAACCGCGGCCAAACATGCCTTCTGGCCACGGATCCGCGGCCATATAGGACACATGTCGGCGCGTATCGGTGCGTGTCGGTGGAGTCAGTGCGTTGACCCGGTTTTCTTAGGGTATTCTTGTAATTCTAGATATGGATCAGATGTAAACCCTAGGGTTTCTATTCTCTATAAATAGGAACCCTATAGCTCTTTTTGGAGCCTGCCTCTTTTTGGGTGCCTCTTTTGAGATGCATCTTTCTAATTCCTAGTTTTTGAATTTTTATTCCGTGTAAATGTTCGAAGTGTGCATCAAATAAAGAAGTAAGTTTTTCTTTATCTTGCCTCAGTTTAATTTCTTCTCTGCCTTAGTTATAAATTTTATTTATCTGCCGTAGTTATTAATTTTATTTATCTGCCGTAGTTGTTAAATTAAAAACAACCAAAAATGAACTCGTTTATCAATTCCCTAATGAGTGAGTAGTTCCTCACTTGTAAGGGTTAGGTTTGGGGAAGGTTTGAGAGATAAAAATCTCTCACCCCTTTCTTGCCCGTTATACATTTTAAATAGGACTCTATGCATACATACACACACCGCTCATTACGGCATCCTATCCCATGAGGTAGCGGTGATACCATAGTTAAAGACCGGTTGTGTATGTTTTCCATGGAGGTTAGGGTAAGAGTTAAGAAAGGACGGACAAGGACCTAGAGGAAGAAACCTAGTTTCTTCCCGATCGTGCTAATTCCCTTTGTTAATTATTAACTTAACACCTAAATAGTTCTTAATTAGGGCATAGAAAGCGGTGAGACATATTGAATTTCTAAACTTAACCTAAACCCAACCCTAGCAAGCTTTTTATAAACTTTTATCTCATTCTTAGATCTTAAAATAAAACCCAAAATCTTTTGGACTTAACTCGTAAGAACATGAAGAAAGGAATCCATCTCCCTGTGGACCGATCCGTACTCAACCGGCTAGCTACCAAGCGACACCGTTATTGATTGCGGTTAATTCTGTGATTTCAAAATCTATCTTTTCAAAACGCACACGCAAAAGAACGATCAATCAGACGTGTTCGGCTAGAGATTTTCTATAGAGTGATGAAGATACCGAGTTCGTGATTTCGAGTCCGTGTGAGAGATTCCGGATTGACTGTAGCCGAGAACAATTGCAATACACAGATAGCATGACGTGTCGTCAAAGCGGACGATAATAAAGACGAGTGGAACAAGAGGTTCGTGCGAGACGCCAAAGAGCTGTTGTTACTCCCTATTGAGATTAGAGATCTGATACGTATATAGAGGCGTTGGGATACAGCCAGTTCCAGAGGAAATGCTGTGCTTAGAACGCAGATGTCCAGAAAACAAGAAGAGATTATGCAAGAGTACCAGCTTCCGTATAGTTTGGCATAGGCGAGATTGGAAGAGACCCTGAGTAGGTTCCTTCCAGAACACTGCTGCAGTAAGATTTGCACCAAGGATCGGTTGTGTCACGTGTATTCAGAGGGCCAGAGGCCGACGCCAGTGATATGCTGCTCTACGAGTGGTCATGCTAATTGGCCGAGAAATGACCAGAGAAGTGCCAGAGCAGAATTGTTTCCGTTAGCACACCGGACCGCGCCGACGAGCCGATGAATTGCGAGATTGGTAATCCACAGAGACAATGAGGACCCAGAGACAGAAGACGCCGGACCGTGAGCAGGAGGCAAGTAGATGATCTTGCTCTGCCAGTTTTGGGCGCACCGACATTTTTTCGACATTATAGGAGGTGTACCTCAATGTCATTTGTTGCGATTTGCGTTTGTGATCCGAGTATCACGCTTATATCGCTTGGATTTGAGTTTTGATAATTGAGTTTCATGATATGGTTTTCGTGCACCGTGGTTGCACCTGCTGGGTATTTATATTTTTGTGCATACTTATTGTACTTGATATATATGTTATACACCATTGTGTTGATTTGCGATTTGTACATATCTGTTGCACTTGATGTCGATTTTGTACCTTCGTAGCATGTGTTTATGATTTCGTGGATTTTATATTGATTAAATGATTTTTGTGCATGTGGTACGCACTCGATTTGATTGTTGCACTCGGTATAGCTCACATGTGCTTGCAGTGCATTGATACGTGTTTTGTGCACGCAGTGCACACATTTTTGATTTTTATACACCTTGGTACGCTCGGTGTTACTTTTTACGCATTTGAGTTATTGATTGGTATTTTGTGCATTTGATGCACCAGATTGTATTCCGTGCACTTGTTACACCCGATTTGTATTTTGTGCGATTGTTGCACTAGATTTTTGCGCCGTGCATTTGTTGCACTGTATTTGTTTTTCGTGCACTGGATGCACTGGAGTTGTATTTCGTGCACTGGATGCACCGGATTTGTATTTTGTGCATTGGATGCACTGGAGTTGTATTTCGTGCACTGGATGCACCAGGTTTTTATTTCGTGCACTGGATGCACTAGGTTTTCATTTCGTGCATTAGTTGCACTAGATTTATACTCCGTACCTTGGTTGCACCCGATTTATGTATTTGAGCATTTGTTTCGCCAGACTTATGTTTTTGTGCGCGTTGCACTTGACGTTCATTTTTCGTGCGCTTTACCACACTGGGCATTTATTTGGACTTTAGGCGCTTAGGTTGGATTTTATGCATATTCGGCGCTTGATATTGGGTTTTGGGCGCATCGAATGCACTTGAGTGAGATTTTTGCTCGTGCATGTTGGATGCCCTTGATTTAGATTTCATTTGTTCATAACGGATGCACTTGATTTGGATTTTCGCGCATGTTGGGCGCATGATATGAGATGTGATTTTATGCACACCGGATGCACTCGATTGGGATTTTCATTCGTGCATGTTAGTTACACTGGATTGAGATTTTCGTGCACTATAGGTGCATTAAATGTTGTTGTCGTGCACACCCGTTGCAATGGACAGATGCTTTCGTGCACACCCGTTGCACTTAGTTTTTCTTTTGTGCATATTATGGCACTTGTATTTGGATTTGATTTCCATGTGCATCAGACGCACGGGATTGTTGGATACGCCTTTTGAGGCTGAATTTTCTCTTGAGCACTTTGTCTTCATGATGGGTACTATATTATATAGTGGCCGAACATGACTGATCTGAGGACAGTACCTGAGTACTTGGCATGCATAAAAAGTCTAACAAGAGGTTTTCAAAACGGAGCTATAGTCTCGCTATTTCCTACGTGTCCGCGAGCGACACGAATGTTTACAAAGGAAAACCTTTTGGGATATTTCAAAAAGACGGAACGCATATTTGAGCAAAACATATATGAACGTATAATTATTACTTTACAAATGAGCGCCCGTCACTTGTGCCGTGAGTTACGCATCACACGGCGATTCAGAAAAGATTTTCCATGTATTTTATTAAGTTTTAGAAGATTTTCAAGGATGCGTACTATACACGTATTTTAGTATTTGACTAGTGTATATTGGATTTCGGTAGTGGATTTCGAGATCTGTATCTCCATTGTAACTCCGATGATATGCGTGTAAATCCGATGATTTGTATGACGCTTGATGGAGTTCGATTTTGAGTTTCATACTCATTTTTCATGCGCACGCGATGCGCTGTGGTATTTCTGTATCTTCCGTGATTCGGAGCCCCGTTGATTTGAGTTGAGTATTGAAATGTTTTAGTATTTGGGGGTTTAAATTTAAATTCGGGGACCGAATTTATTTAAGGGGGGAAGATTGTAACATTTCAGAAAATATAAAATATTATTTTTGGAATTTAATATTAAAATAAAATATTTCGCGAAAACTCCCCGATTTGCGAAATTGGGTTTTTCATAAAATGGTATAAATATATACCAATAATTGTGAAATAATTGGAGATTTAAAATGATTTATTCATTTAAAAATATATTTATTGGATATGGCATTTTTATAATTAATTATATGCAGTTTTGATAAAAATTGATTAGTGCACTACTAATCGCGATTAAGCCAAATCCATGTTTGTATATTTTTAATCATGGCTAGTGCACCATGACATGTTGCATGTTATTTCATTTTGTTTTGTTGATATTTGGTTGTAAAAGAAAAGATAAGGGGAAGCTAAAAGACAAAAGAAAGGGGTATTATTGAGAGGTTGAGAATAAGAGAGAGTGAGGGTAAGGAAAGGAGTTAGAATAAGAGAGAGGGAGAGAGGGCAGCCACCATTATTCACCCCCTTTATTTTCCTTCATCTTTCTCAACTCATCGCCCTCCACCTTCATCCCCAAGTTTCATCTAAATTTCCTTCCCAAAACCCTACATCCTCTTCATTAAAAATGATCTCCACGTCATCCTTGTAAGGTTCCCTCGCACGATAGCAAGGTTTCGGGAGGCATCGTCCATGCCATTTTCAAAAAATTGTCATGCTAAGCAACTCTAAACTAATAATCTTTAACTAGAGATTTAGACAAAAGAAAATTTAAACTACTTTTACATCAAGAGAACAAGAATACAACCTTTGTAGACTGTCCTTCTCTTCACTTGCTCCGTGTAGTAGTCCCGCGACTCCACTAAGATTCCCTTGAGACTTTGAACGGGCTTCCTCCGATGACCTTCGTGCCGAATATGATCCACGCGAGTCCCTCCAATTCAAGCTAGCTTTACACTAAACTCTTTAGCGTATGAAACACGCTACACTTGAGCGCTAGTCAAGTGTAGTATGATGAAGTAGTGGATGTAATGAGCTCACTAGTTTGTGTTCAAGCTTCATTATTCACATCACATGTGAGGGTTGAAGCTTGAGCCATGACAAGAGGAGGAAGAAGAAGCTCGAAAGAAACCATGGGAGAAACTCAACAAAAATGGCTAAGTGTTGAGAATGAGCAAGAATGAATGGCAACTCTTGACCCCTTACTCATTCAAGCATGGAATTATGCAATATAAAATTGCAACCATGCTTGAATAGTGAGTCAAGAAGAATAAACTAAAGAAAATCCCAACCATGCTTCATTTTCTACCTCATTTCCATTTTCACAAAATAAAAATATAAATGCCATGCTTCATTATTATATATATATATATTAATATATACTTAATGAAGAATAATTAGTGAGCTAATGATATTAGTTAATATATAATTATATCACGTATAATTTATATCACATTATTAAATCAACACTTGATCTAATAATCCGGTTATATCATATATGACCGACTAATATCATTTATCTGTACATCACATTATCAAATCAACACTTGATTCAACAAACTGGTTATATCACATATAACCGAACCGATAACAGATGACTGCCAGATTACAATACGGTATCACATACTCGTATTTAATCAGACCCCCACACACATCACAAATGTGTCCTACTTCGTTTCGCTTGAACCATGGAACTTCTGTGTGGGACTCTAAAGACTCATCAATACGCTAGCAGTAGGTGATGATCATATCAGTCACCTACAAGCCGTCAGCGGCACTAGCTAGACGTAATTGCTACCCGGGTATTGAGCGATATGGAGATTAACAAGCAAGCCTGTCCATAGTCTCCATGAAGCCTATCAGTAACACTACCGTACAGTCCGGTCTCTTCGTCTGATATGTCGCATATCATATCTACGGGTGGAAATCGTCAGACCCCAGTAACGTGATAAGTCATGCCGATGTCTGGCCTATAACGGTTCGAGAAACTACTGATAACACTTATCAGTAAATCTCGGCAGCAGCCCTGACCAGGGACTTCCAGTTATAACCAATCGGGCATAGCGCAACATCAACTCCCAATACCGAGAGAGACGAAACCCCTCCTATCGCTCATCGCCACCATGTGATTCGGGACTGTACCCAAAAGCCACCGTTTTGCACGTTCTCATGAACGTGGTAAGGTGGAAATCAAAGCACAGTGGGAATCACACAAGACTCTATAACGATCTCGGGTCTACAGATTAACCTGTACCAGTGTCACCGGAGAACTGCCATCTGACGATAGGCATACTACTACATAGGAGTTCTCGGCGAGTCCTGTTCAGTGTACCCAGTCTCTACTGAGCACTCGTATACCATCTTTGATGTCAAACACCAATGGATGTGGGATCATCCATCGCCCATCATATGGGTCAAGAAGCGTATACACTAGTCTACTCAGGAATATCGATGCCCTGTCTCGATATTCCCTTGACTAGGAACAATTAAAGGATGTACTTATGAACTACCCTGGCCCCACTAGTATGATCTCCATCATAGTCCTGTTAGTCAAGTACATATCCTAAGGGCTTTATCAACATGTGAGAGCAAGACAGTATAAATACCGGTCTACGTGTTAAGATAAAGGTAACCAGATAGCATACTATCATGTCGAGCAAGAAAGTCCTCTCTATATATGTCCAAGCATCTGTTAGTAATATGTATGCCCTAGAGGCCATTACTGTACATACGATGTATATTGTAGTGGATGCTTGGAAAAATATATGGAGGACTTTCTTGCTCGACATGATAGTATGCTATCTGGTTACTCTTTATCTTAACATGTGCACTGATTGTCTCTTTATTATATGTTGGTAAAGCCCTTAGGATGAGTATTTGACTACCAGGATTATGATGCGGATCATACCAGTGGGGAAAGTGTAGTGGCCAAGTACATCCTTCAAATGTTCCTAGTCGTAAGTGTATCGAGACAGGGCATCGATATACCGGAGTAGACTAGCGTATAGCTTCTAGACCCATGTAGATGGGCGATGGATGATCCCATATCCATTGGTGTTTGACATCAGAGACAGTATACGGGTGTTCAGTGGATACTGGGTACATTGAACGGACTCGCCGAGAACTCCCAGATGGTATTATACCTCACGTCAGATGGCAGTTCTCTGGTGACACTGGTACAGGTTAGTCTATAGACCCGAGATCGTCATAAATTCTTGTGTGATTGCCACTGTGCTTTGATTTCCACCTTACTATGTTCAAGAGAACGTGCAAAATGGTGGCTTTTGGGTAAAGTCTCGAATCACATAGAAGCAATGAGCGATAGGAGTGATTTCGTCTCTCCCGATATTGGGAGTTGATGTTGCGCTATGCTCGATTGGCTATAACAGGAAGTCCCTGGCCAGGGCTGCTTCAGAGATATACTGTTAAGTGTTATCAGTAGTTTCTCGACCCATTATGAGCTTCATATCGACACGACTTATCGAGTTACTGGGGTCTGACATTTACCACCCCTAGACGAGATATGCGACATATCAGACGAAGAGACCGGACTGTACGGTAGTGTTACTGATTGGATTCGCAGGAGTGTGAGAAGGCTTGCTTGTTGATCTTCTGATCGCTCAATACCCGGGTGGCCGTTACGTTTAGAAGACCGCTTGCGGCTTGTGGGTGTTTTGTTAGATATGTATGCCCTAGAGGCCATTATTGTATAGTACTGGTTTGTATAATACATTTTGGAGGCTTGGGATATATATATGGTTTTACGATAGTCTTGCTCGATATAGTAGTATGCTACTTGATTTGTTTCTATCTTAATATGTGTATATGTTTCTTTTAACATATCGCTAAAAAACATATTGGTGGAGCCTTTAGGATCTTTGCTTGATTACCGGCGTTGTGATGGCGATCACACCAGTGGGGGCTGGGTAGTCTATAAGCACATCCTTATTTTGGTCCCTGGTCGTAGGATTATCGAGACATGGCTCGATACTCCAGAGTAGACTGGTGCATACGCTTCTCTTCCCAGCGGGGGAGATGGTCTGTCCCACAGCCATCAGTACGTCGTACTGGAGATAGTATGCAGGTGCTCGTTAGGTAACGAGTACACTGGACAGGACTCGTCGGGAACTGTTGGTTGGTATTATACCTATCGTCAGTTAATAGTTCCCAGGTGACATGAGTACAGCTTAGTCCGCTGACTTGACACTGTCACTTCGCCTCGAGTGTGTTCCCACTGTTCTTAGATTACTACCCTACCACGGCTCTACTGAGTCGTGCAAACAGGTAGTAGTTGGGTGCAGTCCCGAAGCACTTGGAGGTAGTGACGGTTAGACAGGATTCGTCTCTCCCGGTATTGGGGGTTGATATCGCGCTGTGTCTAGGAGAGCCATTACACAAAGTCCCTGGCCAGGGCAAGCGAGAATTGCCGGTAGGTTTTCCAGTAGATTCTCAGGGTGTTTTGGGCTACACTCCGACACGACTTGTACCGCTATTAGGGGACTGACGTTTACCGCCCCCCTAGGCCCGCCATGCGATACTCTCAGACGAACATACCGGACTGTACGGAGATTGTCACATACAGGCTCAGTAGGAGTTCGGATGGGTTCACCTCATCAGTCTTCTTATCGGCATCTACCTGGGGACCGTTACGTACAGCTAGTGCTGCCTGCGGTCTGTGGTTAACCCTACTGCCAGCGTAGTGTCGAGTCTTTAGAGTCCCACATAGAGGGTTACTCGCTTTTGGGCAAAACTGAGTAGAGGTCGCATGGTTTTGCGACAGGGTTCGTTCACACTCGCGCACTTGTGCACGTTTGGTGACCGGGCAGTTATTACTAGTGGGCTTTGGTTTAAGCCAGATATTGGTATTGGTTTTGTCTCATTGTATTCGTGTTCCTCGGAACGCGGATGCGGGTGTGTATGCACAGTTGATAGAGGCAGAGGCAGAGGATTCTCATTAGGGTTATTGACCGTTTGACTTTGGTTGACTTGTTGACCGTTGACTTTTTCCCAAACCCTAATGAGAATGATAAATATGATTAATAATGATAATTAAGGATTGTTGTGTGATGGTTAGGTTGACCATTTGACCATGGTGGACATTTTGACCATTGTTGACATTTTGACCATAATCATTTCATATCAAAGATGCTTCTTGATCTTTGCAAATTGCATTTATTATGAAATGATAATGGTCATTCCATACTCACCATCACATTTTCCTTTTTGATTATTATTGTTAATCTATTATTCTCATATGAGCATGGTTGCAAAAAGAGAGCTCTCATTCTATCATATTTTTTCTCTCTCTTTGCAAAAGCTCTTCTTCTTCCTCTCTCAAAGCTTAAGTGTTCCATGTGTTGGAAATCATAAGTTTTTGAGACAAAGCCACCATAACACATCTCTACTCATTCTAGGGTACTAGATTTAGCAAACCAAATACCTTAGTTACCTCTAGGTTGAGGTAGGAGCTCAAGTTCGAGGCCCTCGGGTGGATCTATCTTCGACAAAGAGGAGACGAGGAGGAGAAGCCGTACAAACTACTACAAGGAGCAAGTAAGGAGGAGAACAACAAGAAGAGAAGGAGTTCAAGAGAACAACAAGAAGAGAAGGAGTTCAAGACTAGGTATAACCATTCTACATAGTAGTTAGAACTTGTAGATTTTGTGTTAGTTTTGTTTAGCAACGACCGTTAGTTTTGTTTAGCAACGACCCGTCATGAAACGGTCCATGTTACCTAGCTAGGGAAAAATTTTCGTTTTACCTATTCCGCCTCCCAGAAAGAACCGGGATGGGTAACGTGGACCTAACAGTGGTATCAGAGCCTGGCTAAACACTATCTAACATATTAGCAAAGTAACTAGAAGTTCGATCGGAAAAAAATCACAAAACATGCCCGAGATATCAACTTTCTGCCGATTTTATTTTCTGTTCAAAAAATAATAAAGCATGTACTAAAAATCGGCTCAGGGTTTTTTAAGAACAAGCAAGAAAAATGGTCCACTAACTCGGTCAAAGCGCCGCGGAACCGCGGCGGGAGCGTGCTCCCTCCGCGGATCCGCGGCCGAGTTGACTCGGTCGTGGGAAATTTTTCCTGCAGTATGTTCAGTAGGGTGTTTTGGGATTTTTACAATATGTTTTTTCTGCCCAGATTTTACAGAAAGCAAAACTTGTTTTTGGGGTGGTTACAAATCCGTATTTTGATCGAACTTCTCTAGACTTTGGCTAATGGGTTATATCTGTGATGTGATATATGCACTGAACGTCGGCTAATCTCTATATGTCGATTAGTGGGGGTTGTGCATATCTGTGATCTGTAATGTTGATGGTTTGTGTATATGAATTCGTTGGATTGTCACGGATGAATAACCAGGGGGTTGTGAGATGATAGTTTTCTTTATCTTTCAATTCATGTAATATGTAAATTGATGTAATATTATTTATATGGCCGCACAACCGGGATGGGGTTGTAGCCGTCATTGTATAATTTCTTTTACTGTTTTTGCTCCTAGGATAGACCCAAGGTGGGGTGCACAAATTACCGGGTACCTCGAAGTGCCGAGTGGCCTACTCACGGTGTTGAGGGAAGTTGCTTCGCTTCGGGTACTTGGCGGGTAGTTTGCCGCACCAGTAGGGGTCTAGGGTGGGGTTTTGGCTATTCATCGCGACCGTGTAATCCGCTCTTCGTTACAGGCTCGTACGGAATGCGGATTCCTAGTATATCCAATGTGTTCATCTGTGATCTGGAATGGCTATCATTGCATCTGACGAATGTGTATATATCTATATGATATCTATTTAGGCATTGCTTATGTTTTGCATCCGCGCTAGTCCAGCCCCCGCTCTGTCGTTAGTTAAGTAACCTAA
The DNA here is from genome assembly GCA_030015575.1 of Agapanthus africanus. Classification (NCBI taxonomy): domain Eukaryota; kingdom Viridiplantae; phylum Streptophyta; class Magnoliopsida; order Asparagales; family Amaryllidaceae; genus Agapanthus; species Agapanthus africanus. Next base: position 711,843,775 of record JASDDO010000024.1, on the reverse strand, counting down.
CGGGTGATGACGGGACCCCGTGGCGAATGCGGATGGCATAAGCGTACGCCATATTTTCGTTGTTTTCTGCAATGGTAGGATTAACTGATGGGACGCATTAAATTAATGCAAGAAAACAAACCTAAAAGACGTTGTTGGAACAATTTTCAAAAAGCTGTTATTGCAAGGACGTTCTCTTTTGTTTTGCATAGAGGTATTTGGTTATGAATGCCCAGCACCTTATTCGACGAGGCAAGGGCCGAGATCCCTCCATCGGGAGTGACCCCTTGGACAAAAAGTTTGCGTCAGGGTAATAACTTCACTATAGTCGATTATTCTTGCTTTGCATCGAGGTATTCAGTTTGGAATATCCTGCACCTCATTCGATGAGGAAAGAGCCGAGATCCCTTCACGGGGAGTGACCCCTTTAGCAAAAGTTTTCGCCACAGTATTTTCAAAAAGGCAATCATGTTCCTTCAACTATATCAAGTTCATTACGTTAACGGGTTTTTTCGCAAAAACCCAGCCGTAGCCCTCCGTCATTTCGGATAGGTATTGCTTAGTATTCGTGCTACGTATTTCGTGCTCAGCCGAGGCGTAGTGAACGGTAGCTATGTAATATTTTTCTGTAGCATATAATGTGATTGGTTGGGACAGTCGTGCGGTCATTTTGGCTCAGTCAAGGACTCGCATGGGTGGGTCTAATGCAATCAAGAAAATGATGGGTTGAACTTGACTAGGATCCTTTGATTTGTTGGCTTAGTCAAGGTCACTTGGGTCCTAGGGGTAAAAACCACATCGGGAGTTTCTAAAGAAACTGAAACTTGCAGATTTAGCATACCTTCTGGAGTGTAGTGACTAGAGTGGATTCCATCTAGATCATCACACGATGATAGTTGGATCCCGATCCCACTGATGAGTTGGATTACTCTCGGGAGAATATTTCACTTAACAATCAATGCTATAAACTAAGTAGGTGTCTAGAACGGTGTTAGCGGGGCTACGCCTCCAGGGAAAAGAGGTTATTTAATTAAGGAACTTCGCGAAAGCGTTGGAAAAACTCCCTCGAAGTACCAACACCAGCCTGGCTGAAAGGTTAAGCAAGTATTGTGACGTGCGATTAATCCTGACTAGTTCTTCTTTTAAGGTTTGAAGAAGAATTTTAGGAAACAGTGGGAGCCATCCTGATTAGATAAATCAATAAACCAATCTGATCTTGCAAGAGCGCACGCTGAGTGTTTCTTTTCTCTCTCTCCAGGTAGTAGCCATTTCACGCCCTAATCAAGATAATAAAATGTATCGCTTGACCGATCTGAATTCTTATTCGGGGCTGGGGAACGTTGGTTCAGCTCTAACTTACGACAAAAGTCATAAGTATGAGCAAGGGAAAGAGGATTGTATGGATTCCAAGGATACCCAGTTGAAGAAGAAGAATGGTTTTGCATCTACTTCAGGTGTTCTTGTAATTGAGAACTGCTTTACGGTCAGCCCTACCTCCTGGGTACTTGATACTGGATCAGGATCTCATATCTGTAATTTATTGCAGGGACTGAGAAAAAGTAGGAGAGTTGTACCTTGTGATATGTCGCTCAGAGTAGCGAACGGAGCACAAGTTAATGCTGCAGCCGTCGGTGAATATCACCTAGTGTTGCCAAATGGCAATACTATGATTTTGAACGATTGCTACTATATACCTTTCATGGTTTGCAACATCATATCAGTTTCTTTACTCGATAAAGATGGATATAACTTTGTTCTTGATAGAAATATCATGAACATCTACCTTCATAAGGTACAGGTTGCAGAAGGTACACTGTGTAATGGTATCTACGTTCTAAATCAGAATACAGTTCTCAATGTACAAAACACACGCAAGAGGAAGAATTCAGATACAAATGAATCCTACTTGTGGCATTGTAGACTTGGTCATATCGGAGAGAAAAGACTAATTAAGTTGCATAAATATGGACTCTTGAATACGTTCGAGTTTCACCAGAAAACTCAGGAATAACTTAGTAATATTACTGTGCAAAATGTGATGAAAGAAGTGACGGTACGGCCGCGGAACCGCCGCACGAGCCATGCTCGTGCCGCGGTTCCACGGCACCTTGATCGACTTAGGCGCACGTTTTGCACAGTAACTATTAGAAAACCCTGCTGATTTTTTTGAGAATTTTTAATCTGGAAAAATCCACAGTTACAGAAAATGTACATAGAGGGGTGAAATTTAGGGTTTCGGGGTTCGATCGGGTTTCTAACATCGTCTACACATCGCCTAAAGCTCTAGTTAGGCTCTGATACTACTGTAGGGTTCCTAGGCACACACATGAGGTTCTACAACTGATCAACCATGCCAAAATCAAATTTTCCATGTGCCAAAGAACCCTAATACTAGATCGTTAACTAGAGGTAAGGCGAAACTAAGCAAGTTAACAACTTAACTACAAGTGAAAGGGATTACAACCTTTGTAGATCCGGTCCTCCACTTCTTTAGCTCCGTGATGACGTCCCTCCGCTGCGATCATCGGGATCCCGGACTCTAGCGATGGTTTCGTCGGAGAAATGATTGGGCTAGGTCGTTGACTTCGATGCCGAAGATGATCTACGTCGAGGCGACTCAAACTCAATCTCCATCTTCACTAGGTCATGAAACTTTTGAAGATAACACCCTATACAACATGGCAAGTGGTAGAGGATGAAGAAATAGGAAGTGGGTTCACTTTGGATTTGGATTTCTCACTTGATTTCATCACTTGAAAATTTTCAAGAAAGGTTTCTTCACTTCATGAAGAAGAAGAAGAAAAGAAAATCAATTATCTTAAAAGAATAATCAAGTGAAGTTATCATCTTGCAACCATGGGTGAGATTAACCTATGTAGAGACTAAACTAAAGTTTAAGTTAAAGGTTAGGTTAAGGAAAATCTTATGTAAAACAAAATGGTGGACTTTGTCAAAGATGCTTGAAAGCTTCATGAAGCTTCAAGCAAAGACAAAGTAAGCCACCATTTTATTTTACATAAATTAAATAAAAAACTAAACCTTTAACCTAATCATGGTATAATCTATACACACACCCAAGTTTACATGTATCATCAAACATAATACAAACTAGTGCACAAAACTATATCATATATACAATATGCACATCAAGTGAGAAAATCCATCTTAAGTGACCAAATACTAGTTAATGTAAAATAATATATCAAATATATAATTATACATTAAATCATTAAATCAACACTTGATTTCATGATCCGGTCATACTGCATATAACCGACTAATATCAAGTGTATCAATGTATCGAATCAACATTTGATTCGGTAACCCGGCTATATCTTATATAACCGTCCGATGATACAAATCGCGAGAATAGAATTCAGTATCACATACTGGTATTATTCTTGGTCCCGCACATATCTCATATGCGCTCCTATTTCATTTCGCTTGAGCCAGGAAACCTCTGTGTAGGACTCTAAAGACTCGTCAATACGCCGGCAGCAGGTGATGATCATATCAAACACCCACAAGCCGCAAAGCGGTCTGCTAAACGTAACGGCCACCCGGGTATTGAGCGATCAGAAGATCAACGAGCAATCCTTCTCACACTCCTGTGAATCCAACCAGTAACACTTACCGTACAGTCCGGTCTGATCGTATGATATGTCGCATATCTCGCCTAGGGGTGGTAAACGTCAGACCCCAGTAGCTTGATAAGTCATGCCGATGTAAGGTCCATAACAAGCATGAAACTACTGATAACACTTACCAGTAAATCAGTGCAACCCTGGCCAGGGATTTCCAGTTATGGCCAGTCGAGCATAGCGCAACATCAACCCCCAATACCAGGAGAGACGAATCCCCTCTTATCGCTCATTACCTCCATGTGAATCGGGACTGTACCCAAAAACCACCTGTTTGCACGCCTCAGTAGAGCCATGGTAGGGTGGAAATCAAAGCACAGTGGGAGACACACAAGACTCTATGACGATCTCGGGTCAACAGACTAAGCAGTACCAGTGTCACCAGAGAACTGCCATCTGACGTGAGGTATAATACCATCTGGGAGTTCTCGGCGAGTCCGTTCAGTGTACCCAGTCATCACTGAGCACCCGCATACCATCTCTGATGTCAAACACCAATGGATATGGGATCATCCATCGCCCATCACATGGGTCGAGAAGATATACGCTAGTCTACTCTGGAATATCGATGCCCCGTCTCGATATTCCCACGACTAGGAACATTGAAGGATGTACTCATGGACTACCCAGGCCCTAATAGTATGATCTACATCATATTCCTGGAAGTCGAGTACACATCCTAAGGGCTTTATCAACATGTAATAGAGAGACTGCAAGTATACATGTTAAGATAAAGAGCAACCAGATAGCATACTATCATGTCGAGCAAGAAAGTCATACCTATATATGTCCCAGCATCCACTACAATATACATCCTATGTACAGTAATGGCCTCTAGGGCATACATATAACTAACAATCTCCCACTTTCATTAGGGCCATCTGTAGCAGTGGTTGCAGTATCTAATACTCAACCATCCCATAAAAGTCTCTCTCTGGGAAAAAGCCTTTGTGAGTGGATCCGCTGTGTTGTCCTCTAAGTCTACTCTCCTAACCTCGATCACCCTGGAGATCAACTATCTCCATGATCAGGTGATGCTGCCTCAGAATATGTCTGGGTCACTGATGGGATCGGGGTTCCTGGGCCAAAGCCACACTTCCATTGTCACACAATGGTAGGAACCTAGTTCATCTCATGAACCAATATACACCCAAACTTCCTCTTTGGTAGTATCTTTAATAGCGATGTTACCAGCCTTTATCGTCTAGTCTGCCACGGTATCCATCATGGAACTCTTCCAACATACCATCCCTCTACTGAGGGTAAAGACAATGCCTGCGACTGACATTCAGTCGACCTTATCACTCTGGAACCTTTCCAGTGATTCTCCCTAGGATCAACTGATACCATCTCACTACAACTAGTGAGAATCCTAACATCCATTTAGATCTATCTCATAGATCCAAAACCCAGGATTTAGGAGTTATCATTTTGATCCTATATGGAGAATCCATGTGATAAGTGGAGATTGACCGAGCGTAGCATAGGAAACTCCTATCCTATTAAGAGTATGTCATCCACATACTCTACGAGGATCATCACCATACTCCATACTACCTTTTTGTACATACAAGGTTCATCTACCATTTTGATGAAGTCAAACTCTTTGACTACCACATCAAAACAGATGTTCCAACTCCGCAATGCCTGCTTTATCCTGCAAAGCAACTTGCATACGTTTCCGCTGCTCCCACTGTTTATGAAGCCCTCTGGCTGTGTACTTATAGACGTTCTCTTCTAAATCATTATTTAGAAAAGCAGTCATGGCACCCAACCACCAGATATCGTAGTTATGTTATGTAGCAATGTTAAGTAGGATCCGGATGGACTTAAGCATAGTCCCTGGAAAAAGGTTTCATCATTATCCACGCCTGGTCGATGACGAAAACCTTTAACAAGTCTAGCTTTGAAAGTCTCTACTTTTCCATCTACACCAAGTAATCTTCTCAAGATATACTTGCTCCTGATAGGGATTTAACCCTTCAGATATAGCAACCAAAGTCCATACTTTGTTGGTGTACATGGATTCCATTTCAGATCGCTAAGCATCCAGCCATTCTTACAGAGTCCCTACTCTCGATGGCCTGCTCGAAACTAGTTGGGTCATCATCTCATGATGCAATCCTCGCTCCCACTGTCATCGAGAAACCGAAGAATCTCTCAGGAGGATGAGGAACCCTGCTAGATCGGCGGAGAGGCCGAGATTTGTCGGGGACTATTGAATCCTCTGGTTCTGTCAAATCATTAGCTGTAGTTTGTATAGCTGGAACTTTTCCAGTTCTACAGAACTGACCTTGCCTCGATATTGTCTGGATTTTTCTTTTGACATAAGCCGGACATTCCCAAATCTTAACTTACTTAAGAGATAGGTTCTTCCCATACCATATCTTATATGGAGTGGCAGGCACTGATTTGATTCGAACCCTATTTAATAGGTATGCAGCTTCTCAAATGCATAACTCCCAAAAGGAAATAGGTAACTCAGTAATACTCATCATAGAGCACACCATATCATATAGGGTGCTATTGCTCCGCCCCGATACACCGTTGTGCTGTGGTGTATTCAGAGAAATAACACTGAGAGAGAATCCTATTCTCCTTTAGAATAGTCCAGGAATTCTATGCACAAGTATTCTCCTCCCTGATCTTATCATAGGACATAATACTTATACCCGGTTTTTGGTTCTCTACTTCTAACTTATATTCTGTGAATATCTCAAAAACTTCGGACTTATGTTTCAACAGGAACATATGGTTGAATCTTGAGAGATTATCAGAGAATGTAATGAAGTACAAAGAACCGGTCCTGGTATATGTAGACAGGGGACCTAACATACATCATCATGTATCAGTCCCAAGAGTTCACTAACTCTTTCTCCGTTTTCAATAAACAGAGCTATGGTCATCTAATCTTTGTGACATGACTGGCAAGTTTCATAAGATGTAAATTCAAAATGATTTAAATATGCATCTAGAATGTAACTTAAGCTAGTCGGGTTGCATTGATATGACCTAGTCTACAATACCATAAGAAGGAATCGTTCATATCTGAACTCTTCCTCTTGTGTGTGTTCTGTATACTAGGAACTGTAGTTTGATTTAGAACATCAATTCTTTTAGATAACGTGCCTGAACCGATCAACTTTTGATATAGGAAATGTTCAAAACATTATCCAACAATACAACATTATATCCTTCTTTACTAATAAAGAGACTGATATGATTTTGTACATCAGGTTCGGTATCTAATAGCATTTGTTCAGAATCAATGTATTGGTAATACAGGTTCTGTACGTCTATCTCAGGATTCGGACATACGTTCCTGTTGAAACACAAGTCTGAAACTTTTGAGAAATTCAAGGAATATAAGCTTGAAGATAAGAACCAGACGGGTAGAAGTATTAAGTCCTTCGATGTGATCATGGAGGAGAATACTTGCGCATGGAGTTCCTGGCGTTTCTAAAAGGAGAATGAGATTCTCTTTCAGCTTACTCCTTCGAATACACCACAGCACAACGGTGTATCGGGGCGGAGGTATCGCACCCTATTAGATATGGTGCGCTCTATGATGAGTACTGCTGAGTTACCTATTTTCTTTTGGTGTTATGCACTTGAGAAGCTGAATACCTATTGAATAAGGTTCCAACCAAATCAGTGTCTACCACTATATATGAGATATGGAATGGAAAGAGACCATGTTTTAAAAGAGTTAAGATATGGGGTTGTCCGGCCTATGTTGAAAAGCAAGATCCAGACAAGCTCGAGGCAAGGTCAGTTCTGTAAGTTTGTTAGAATATCCCAAACGTTTGCGAGGGTATATCTTCTACCTAACTGAGGAGCAAAAGGTGTTTTGTTTCTTAGCATGCCACCTTTTTAGAAAAAGAATTTCTTGTGAAGAAATTTGTGGACATAAGGTAGAACTAGAAGTTGTTCCAGCTTGACAAACTAACAGCTGATGATTTGGTGAAACCAAAGGACTCAATAGTCTCCAACGAACCTCAGCCGCTCCACGAATCTAGTAGGGTTCCTCATCCACTTGAGAGATACTACGGTCTTCTCGGTGATAGTGAGAGCGAGGATTGCATCATGGTAAATGATGGCCCAACTAGGTTCAGTCAGGCCATCACGAGTGGGGACTCTGTGAAATGGTTGGATGCTATGCGATCAAAGATGGAATCCATGTACACCAACAAAGTATGACTTTGCATGTTGCAACTGAAGGGGTAAAACCCATTGGGAGCAAATGATCTTGAGAAGATTCTTGGTGTAAATGGAAAAGTTGAGACTTTCAAAGCTATGCTTAAGTCCATCAGGATCAATGCAAGTATCGCGGAGCTGGAACATCTGTTTTGATGTGGCAGTCAAAGAGTTTTGACTTCATCAAAATGGTAGATGAACCTTGTATACACAAGAAGGTTATAGAGAGTAAGGCGGTCTTCCACGTATTGTACGTAGATGACATACTCTTGATAGGAAATGGTTTCCTATGCTACACTCGGTCAAGCTCCTCTTATCACGATGATTCTTCATAGAAGATCTGGAAGATACCTACTACATCTTGTGGATTATGATCTATGGTGATAGATCTAAGTGGATGTAGGGAATGTCCCAAATACAGGTACATTAACACCATACTAAAGGGGTTTAATATAGAGGATTCTAAGCATGGTGGTTCGCCCAGGAATCACTCTCTATAAAAAGATGTCTCCCGAGGCTGATTTGAAGAGAGCTCGCGTGCAAGGGATACCCTATGCTTCAGCGATAGGCTCTATCATATATGCGATATTATGTACCAGACTAGATATAGATAACTCACTAGAAGTAGTGATCAGGAATCAATCGGATCTTGGCAGGATCATTGGACAACTGTGGAGGATATTCTTAAGTACTTGAGAAGTACTAAAAGAATGTTCTTGGTTCGAGCTTCTAGAGTGATAAGGTAGACTGAAAGTCAGTCACAGACATTGTATTTACCCTCAGTGGAAGGACGGTATATTGGAAGAGTTCCAAGCTAGATACCGTGACATACTAGACAATAAAGGCCAATTATATTACTGCCAACGATGCTACCAAATAGGTTGTCTGGATGAATAGGGTTCATATGATGAACCCAGTTCCTACCATTGGGCATCCAATACCTGTGTATTGGGATGACAATGGAGCTGTGGCTTTGGCCTAGGAACCCTGGTCCCGTCAGCGATCTAGACATATTCTTGGACAGTATCACCTGATCAGGGAGATAGTTGATCTCCGGGAGATCAAGGTCAGGAGAGTTGACACAGAGGATAACACAGCGGATCCACTCACCGAGGCAATTCCCCAGATGCTATTCGAGAGACTTTTAGGACGTTGGGTATGATATACTACAACAACTGGCCTTAGTGCAAGTGGGAGATTGTTAGTTATATGTATGCCCTAGAAGCTATTATTGTACATATGATGTATATTATAGTGGATGCTGCATGGTTCCCTAGCACGGCAGCAAGGTTTCGGGACGCATATCTCATGCCAATTTCAAATTTTGCCGTTCTAGCTAACCCTAACCCTAGAATCGTCTACTAGAAATCGACGGAATGAAAATGCAAACACTTTGCAATTAAAAGAGAACAAGGAATACAACCTTTGTAGACCGGTCCTTCACTTCATTAGCTCCGTGTAGTCGTCCCTTCGCTGCGATCATGAACTCCGGGCTCTAGAGAGGCTCCACAAGATATATGGATCAAGCTTTCTAGAAGACTTCGAGGCCGAAGAAGATCTACGTCGAGGAGACACTAAGCCAAGCTATCTCTTCACTAATTATGGAATTAGTGAAGCAAACACCCTTTACTAAATGGCAAGTAGTAGAGGATGATGAAGTAGGAATTTTGTTCACTTTAGATTTCATATTCTCAAAGTTTTCATCACAAACACAAAAACTAGAAAGCTTCAAGTGAAGCTGTGATGAATTATTGCTGTGGTTAAAAATGCAACCAAGGGTTAAGCATGTCATGCTTAACCCTTGTAGAGAGTTAACCATGAGCTAGGGTTAAAGGTTAGGTCAAAAAATATCTTAAGCTAAACAAAAAGGGTGGACAAAGTCAAAGATGCTCACAAGCTTCTACAAACTTTGAAAAAATATCAACCATGACAAAATCCACAATATTTGAATTACTTAATGATAAAATATAAACCCTAATCTTAACCCTAGCATGGTTTAATCCTCATAAACCCTAGTTGCATTTGAAACCTAGCATGATACATTTAACATATATCACATATATATCAATGTATCCAAAGTGAGAAAAGAAATCTTAAGTTAGCTAATATTAGTTAATGTAATATATCAAATATATAATTATACATTAAATTATTAAATCAACAGTTGATTTAATAATCCGGCTATATCACATATAACCGACTAATATCAAATGTAACATCTTATCGAATCAACACTTGATCCGATAACCCGGCTATATCACATATAACCAATCATGTCACACATCCCGAGAATCGAATACGGTATATCATATCGTATTAATCTCGGTCCTGCACATATCACATATGCGCTCCTACTCTGTTTCGCTTGAGCCAAGAAACCTCTGTGTAGGACTCTAAAGACTCGTCAATACGCCGGCAGTAGGTGATGATCTTATCAAACACTCCTTGGACAGAAGTTTGCGTCAGGGCATTAACTTCACTATAGCCGATTACTTTTGCTTTGCATCGTGGTATTCATTTGGAATATCCTGCACCCCATTCTACGGGAAAAGAGCCGAGATCCCTTCACCGGGAGTGACCTCTTTAGTAAAGGTTTTCGTCACTATATTTTTATAAAGCTATCAGTTCCTTCAATGATATCAAGTTCACTACGTTAAAGGTTTTCGCCAGAAACCATTCGTAGCCCTCCGTCGTTTCATATGGGTAGTCAATAGTATTCAAGCTGTGTTTGTTGGCTATAGTCAAGGCACAGTGTTTGGTAGCTGTTGGGTATTCATATGCTGCATAGATAGATGCGTTGGTTTGGGACAGTCGTATAGCCTTGTTGGCCCTAGTCAAGGGCTTGTACGGGTGGGTTCAAATCAACCTGGACAATGACGGGTAGAACTTGACATGTGACTTATGATTTGTTGGCCTTAGCCAAGGTCATAAGAGCATGGGGTAAAAATCACATCGGGAGTTTCAAAAGAACTGAAACTTGCCAGATATGCGCATACCTTCTGGAGTATGATGACGTGAGCGGATTCCGTCACGTTATCATGCAATGATAGTTGGATCCCGATTCCTACTGATGAGTTAGTTTACTCCTCGGGTGACCCCGACTAATTCTTCTTTCAGGTTTGGAGGAGAATTTGAGGTACAGTTGGAGGTTACCAGATTAGATAAAGTGATAACCATTCTGATCTAGGTTAGAGTGCACGCTGAGTGTTTCTTTTCTCTCTCTCTTTGGCAGCGACCATTGACCCGACCCTAGACTATGACTCAGTGACCAAGTTGACCGAACCTTCTTAACACTGGCTTTTGGATTGTCAGAGTTGCAGACCTCATTGCCACTCCTACTTTTACCCTTTTCTCCAGGACACCCCGTATTACTGCGAACGTCCACTTCCATTGGACAAAGCCATCGTATGGTAAGATACGAACTCGAAGGAATTTATTCGAGGATGGTTTCCGGTTCTGGAGAAAAAGAATAGGACAATTCAGTTGTCTTTTCCTTCTACCTTCTCTCAGGTTGCGAGTACTCCTTGGTTTAGGGGTAGTACACCTATTATGCAAATTGGATAGTCTTCTTCCAAACCATAGGCAGGTGCCGACCGGTAGGGAATGAAGAAAACCAATTAGCATAACGATGGTGTACAGAAGGTATTAAGTTCAGACAAAGCAAGGGATTAGTAAGAGGGCAAAGTAAATTGCGACTGATATTCACGACCAAACCAAGTATTTCTTCGCCAATCCTAAATCACCTTTGTATTTCTCCAGGACACTCCGTATCACTATGAAGATCCACAGTTTATTGGATACTCCATCGTATGGTTATATACGAACTCGAAAGGAACTTGTTCCAGTTCGGGGATGGATTCTGGTCCAGGAGAAATAGGAATAAGGTTTATTCGGTTGTCTTTTATCTTCACCTTCTCTCGCGTTGCGAGTGCTCCTAGAATTAGGACAGTACACCCTTTATGCTTATTGGATAGTCTTCTTCCAAACCATAGGCTGGTGCCGAACGGTAGGGAATAAAGAAAACCATTTGGCCTAAAGGGGTGTACAGAAGGTAATGACTAAAGACATATAAAGGGATTTGGAGAGGTGGCAAAGAATTATAAGGTTACAGTCGTGAATCTGGATAATGGAAGAGGCATTACTAGGAATACCAGGAAACCCCGTCGAAACATTTCAATGTTTCAGTTTCACTGTGTACTGTTAATAGAAAACTGATTTCCTAATTAGACACTTGCTCCAGGGTATGTATTTACCAGGTTGGATTCTCACATCTGTATGGTTTTACAGATGATGAGTGGGAGTAAGTTGTTGGGAATTGGGTGATCATCCTCATTATATCGGGATTCGTTGCAATCAGTGATATTTGAGGAAATCACCTGGGTTGTTTGCCGGTCGGCAAATATTTGGTTTTGAATATCCGTTGTTATGCACCAATTTCAAATTGATATATCTGTACGTCTATTTTCATAGAGTGAGATATACCTTTTGATATTATGTCGATGACATTTACCTATATCAGTGGATGGTTAGGTAAGGAGCATTAAACAGCGGTGTAATTCTTCTCAACCATAAGTACAGTTTTCAACCTACGACACACAGTGAAAGAGTTGTTAGACTCAGTGGACTTATACAGAGTATTGTATGTTGTCCAGTGTCCATTAGGACAGAGGGGTTGGTCCTCATACTATATTCTGTTTACTTTTAACTTCTCTAGTTCTTAGACATGTGTTTCGTAGAAACACAGGGTCTAAGTTTTGAGGAGTTATAGGTATTTGAATAGAGTAGAGAACCAGGTGTAGCAAGTATCGGGATTCTTCAAAGTGATCGAAGATGTAGATATTTGTGTATGGTATTCAGTTGATAGTAATGATAAAGAGAAATTGCTTCACTTTCAGGTTACTCATAATTGGAAGCATTCCTAAGTTGAGTAACGCTGATCGCCCTCTCTCCATTTAGTTGACATGCACTGGAGATAGCTGCATGATTTGAATCTGGTTAAATTAAATCAGTGCCTCTGGTTCTATATTGGATATAGAACAGTTCATAGCTTAACGATGTTAAGGTACGGGGAGTTGTCCGGCTTATGATTAAAACCAGACACTGGACAACTCTAGGCACGTTTCTGTAATGGCTGTTTGTGGGTTGACCCAGGCTATGACGAGGGTTGACTTTCTACCATCTGGGAGATCAATAGTAATATTGTTCTAGACTCGCCACAGTTTTATTAAAAATGGGTTTTTTCAAAAATAGTAATGGGAGTATGGTAGAACTGGAAGTGATTCTAGAACCGCAAACGATTACTGAAGATTTGATAAGGAACCTAAAGATTCAATCTGATTTAACATTCCATTGGCCACTCCGCAGATAAGGTGGGTAACTTCAGGCACCCGAGAGGTACTCCGGTAGCCTCAAGGACGGTGACAGGGAAGTTCTTGTTTACCCACACTTTCCATTGCTGTTGTTCCAGACTGTGAAACCCGGCAGGAGGATGAGTATAGCGTCGTTCTAAACTTGCTTTAGAAGTGTACGTTTATATGACTCTGCCAGAGGGTTGTCGTAGTCAGTGGGAGCAGCGGAAGCATTGGTGGACAGGTTGCTTATGTCTATTTATAGGCTAAAGAAGATATAGCGGAGAAAGATCATCTATTTCTGACGTGACAGTTATAGGTTTGACTTCATCAGAATAGGGGATGGATCTGTTGAGAAGGTAGTAGGGTGTGATGTCATGGTATTTAGATGACATACACAGAGTAGGAAGTGATATTCCTATACTACGGTCGGTTACACTTTGGTCGTCACACAGTGGTTTCTCCACACAGGACTTGGATATTATATCAGACATTCTGGTTACTAGATCTATGGTTTTAGATCTAGATTTGGGTGGTTTCCCAATCAGGGTACCTTGACAGTATTCTATGAGTATTTAGAATGGACGACTCCTGGCACGGTAGTGTACCTGCAGGTGATGGAGTCACCCACTCTAAAGGTGTCTTATAGACTAAAGTAGAGAGGGATGTGCATGATTGGCAGATCACTTGCTTAGGCAATTGAGTCAATCATGAGATGTCAAGTACCACACCAGATATTGTTCTTGCACTAGATGCAATAAGTTGACATTGATCCAATCCTGGAGAAACAGTCGGAAGCAGTTTTAGAACATAAGTGGATATTCTAGGGATATGATAACGACAGCCTCATTTGGGAGACAGTTATCATTCCTGGCTTCCAAGGTGACATGGACGACAAGGAGGTTGTCAGAGTTATAGTTTTCCTTCTGACGAGGGGCAGTATTTTGGACAGGTGGTCCAAGGCAATACTGAGGGTGGCATGGCGCAGGATACTGATTAAGTTCAGTTGACGATACAGTCTAAGAAGTTTGGATTTGGAGTTCACTTATGAGCTAGGTCCCATCAGACATCCAGACATTCTAAGACAGGTATTGCTCATTTCGGGAGATGGCTTTCTCTGCGAACTTGAGATATAGAGAGACATAGAAAGAAATATCAAGGCGGATCCACTCACTGAGGCTATTCCTCGAACGCAATAGTTTCACAAACGGATTTTGTGAGACTGACTAGTAGGGGAGTTGGGTGTTCGGTATCACACAGGCTGTGAGTATGCGACATCGCAATAATTAGCCTTGAGTGCAAGTGGGAGATTGTTGGAGATAGTGCCCTCAGAGTCGATTATTGGATCACAGGCACGTGATTGCAATGATTGAGGGAGGACCTATCCCGGTAGGACAGTCTTACTCGAGATGATAGTATGCTATCTGGTTTACCTTTGTCATCGTGTACTGCTTTAGGTGACCTGACATGTCGCTATTGCACGTTGATAGAGCCCCTAGGATTCTTGCTTGACTGCCAGCAGTATGAGGGCGATCATATAAGTGAGAGCTGGAGTCTATAAGCGCATCCTTAAAAGGTCCCTAGTCGTAGGAGTCTCGAGACAGGGCATCGATTCTCCAGAGTAGACTAGTGTATACAGTCGAGACCCCGACGAGGGGCGGTGGCCGGTCTCACAAGCCACTGGTGTCAGTTGGTTCACCTAAGATGTATACAGGTGCTCATTGGGTTATGAGTATACCGGACAGGACTTGCCGGGAACATGCTAGTTGGTCTTATACCTGACGTCAGATAGCAGTTCCCTGGTGACATGTGTACAGGTTAGTTCATCGACCTGGGGATCGTCATTTGTCTCGTGTGAGTTTCCACTGTGCTTTGATTACTACCCTACCACGGCTCAAAGGAGTCGTGCAAACAGGTTTTAGTTGGGTACAGTCCCAAGCCACATGGAGGCAGTGAGCGGATCTTCAGGGGTTCGTCTCTCCCGGTATTGGGGGTGAGGTCGCGCTGTGTCTAGGAGAGCCGTTATACGAAGTCCTTGGCCAAGGCAGAAGATTTACTGGTAGGTATTCCAGTAGTATCTCAGGGTGTTCTGGGCTACACTCCGACACGACTTGTACCGGTTTTGGGGGTCTGACTTTTACCAACCCCCTAGGCCCGACATGCGATGCTCATAGACGAACGGACCGGACTGTATGGATATTGTCCCTGACAGGCTCAGTAGGGTGTCAGGATGAGTTCACTCATCGACGTCCCATTTAGTCAATAGCTGGTGGCCCGTCACATATTGGCTTATACCTCTGACGTGCTAGTCCACAGCCATAGTATTGACGAGTCTTTAGAGTCCACCACATTTTCAGTTACTCAAGCTTTCGGGCGAAACGCTGTAGAGGCTGTTAGTTATATGTATGCCCTAGAGGCCATTACTGTACATTGGATGTATATTGTAGTGGATGCTGGGACGTATATAGGAAGGACTTTCTTGCTCGACATGATAGTATGCTATCTGGTTACACTTTACCTTAACGTGTATACTCATTGTCTCTCTGTTACATGTTGGTAAAGCCCTTAGGATGTGTACTTGACTACCTGGACTATGATGCGGATCATACTAGTGGGGACATGGTAGTCTATAAGTACATCCTTCAAAGTCCCTAGTCGTGGGTGTATCGAGACGGGGCATCGATATACCAGAGTATACTAGCGTGTACCTTCTCGACCCATACAGATGGGCGATGGATGATCCCATATCCATTGGTGTTTGACATCAGAGATGATATACGGGTGCTCAGTAGAGACTGGGTACACTGGACGGACTCGCCGAGAACTCCCAGATGGTATTATACCTCACGTCAGATGGCAGTTCTCTGGTGACACTGGTACAGAGTAGTCTCTTGACCAGAGATCGTCATAGAGTCTTGTGTGGTTCCCACTGTACTTTGATTTCCATCTTACCACGTCCAAGAGGGCATGCAAAACGGTGGTTTTTGGGTACAGTCCCGAGTCACATGGAGGCAATGAGCGATAGGAGGGGATTCGTCTCTCCCGGTATAGGGAGTTGATGTTGCGCTGTGTTCGATTGGCTATAACAGGAAATCCCTGGCCAGGGTTGCTGAGATTTACTGGTAAGTGTTACCAGTAGTTTCTCGAATTGTTATAGAGCTCATATCGACACGACTTATCGAGCTATTGGGGTCTAACGTTTACCACCCCTAGGCGAGATATGCGACAGATCAGACGATCAGACCGGACTGTACGGTAGTGTTATTGGTTGGATTCACTGGAGTGTGAGCGGGCTTGCTCGTCGATCTTCAGATCGCTCAATACCCGGGTGGCCGTTACGTTTAGCAGACCGCTTGCGGCTTGTGGATGCTTGATATGATCATCTTCTGCTGCCGGCGTATTGACGAGTCTTTAGAGTCCTACACAGAGGTTTCCTGGCTCAAGCAAAACGAAATAGGAGCGCGTATGAGATATGTGCGGGACCGAGAATGATACCAGTATGTGATACTGTATTTGATTCTCGCGATGTGACATTGATCGGTTATATGCGATATAGCCGGGTCATCGGATCAAGTGTTGATTCGATAAGTTGTTACTAAAGATATTAGTCGGTTATATGCGATATGACCGGATCATTAAATCAAGTGTTGATTTAATGATTTAATTCATAATTATATATTTGATATATTACTTTGCATTAACTAGTATCGGTTCACTTAAGATGGATTTTCTCACTCGGATGTGCGCATTGTATATGCGATATATTTTTGTGCACTTGCTTGTATCATGTTTGATGATACATGTTTACTTGGTTAAGTGTAAAGAATTAAACCATAGTTAAACTTATGATTAGGGTTTGATTTCCTTTTCTCAATTATTTATCTATTTATTCATTTTGGAAAATAGATGGAAAAAGGAGAAAAAGAATGGTGGCTTTTTTTGTTGTTTAGTGGAAGTTTCATGAAACCTTGACCCTAACCATTCATTTAACCTAAGTTAATTCTCTACACTTTACCATGGTTACTTTTATGATAAGAATGATTATTCTTTTCTTTTCTAATTAATCATTCTCATCATTTTCTTCTTCTTCTTCCTTCAACTCAAGAAGAAAACCTTAACTTCATCAATGGTGGATTGATGAAAAGTGTGAGAAATCCAAAACTAAAGTCTACCCACTTCCTATTTCTTCATCCTCTACCTCTTGCCAAGTAGTAGAGTGTGTTTCCTTCACAAGTTTTCAAGACTTGGTGAAGGTGGAGCTTGATCTAGCGATGCCTCGACGTAGATCATCTTCGGCATGGACATCGACGACCTAGCTCGCCTATTCTCCGATGAAGCCGACGCTAGAGCCCGGATTTGATTTGGACAGCGGAGAGGACTTCGTTGCGGAGCTATGGAGGTGGAGCACCGGATCTACAAAGGTTGTATATCCGTATTCTCTTAGTTAAGTGTTAACTAGTTTTCTTTTCGCCTAGATATCTAGCCAACGATCCGTACATTAGGGTTTCTCGGCACCGAATTTTTGAAATTGGCATGGTAGATGCCTTTAGAGACCTCTTGAGGATGCCTAGAAACCCTACAGAGGCCGTATGGAGATATGGCAGGGTTCGATCAGATACGTGCGGTATTGCACAAATCGTGATCGGACGGTTTTTACTAGCCGGCTTTGGCTTAAGACGGATCCTAGTATTTGATTGTGTAGTTTTGTCTCTTTGCATTTGTGTTCAGTGGGAATACAAATGCGGGCATGTATTTGCAGTATCGGGGTTTTCCTGTAATTTATTACGGGACCAGTTTTCTGGAGTTGCCAGTTTGCTTTCCGTTCCGGCCGGTTTTCCTTTGTTCTTTCCCGGCCGGACTTTTCCGATGGAGGGGTTATTTGCAAGTTTGCAAATAACAATTGTGGAGGGAGTTTCTTGCAAATGTTTTGATTATGATGGCATCTTTTCTTTTCAACCATCATTTGATTCTCTTTACATCACTAAAAGGTGATTAGAGTTTGATGTGAGTTAGTTATGATGATGTTTGGATATGGTCACCTCTTACCTTTTACTACACTCACCTCCCTCTTGCATTTTGTATTCCTTCCTCCACCATTCTCATTTTGAAATGGTAGAACACACTTGAGAGAAGAAAAAAGATGAGAGCTTCATCTGTGAGAGTGTAGCATTTTGATCTCTTTTCATGTTAAGAAAAATGCAAGCACCATTTTTCTTATCTTGATTCCTCCATCATCTTCAAAGGCAACAAAACCCCAAATGAGACATAGCTTCAACCCTACACATTCTACAGTAAATCTTGGACGCGTCGGCCAGCCAACTTCGCGCCCGAGTTGCCTCGGTATTGAGGTGGGAGCCCGTAAAAGATGCAGGCGATGTGGTGCCCTTCCGGCGAGGAGGCGACGACCGGAGTTTCCGCAGGAGATCGGGACGACGACGAGAAGACCGGAGGACTCGGATCATTCGGTATATCTCTAACCCGTCTTGTAGTTAGCTAGAACAAGTTTAATGGTCCGATCCGGGTGTTTAGTGCGCGGTGGTGCCGGTTTGCTAAGTTCGCAAAATTAAAGTTTATCACCGCTTCCGCATTTGGCCGTCGGATTGACGGCCGGGGCGCCGCCGTGCACTTACACAGCAGTGGTTGAAGTATATCATACTCAACCATCCCATAAAAGTCTCTATTGGGACTAGGCCTTTGTGAGTGGATCCGCCCTGTTGTCCTCTGTGTCTACTCTCCTAACCTCGATCTCCCTGGAGATCATCCATCTCCATGATCAGGTGATACTGCCTAAGAATATGTCTGGATCTCTGATGGAACGGGGGTTCCTAGGCCTAAGCCACAACTCCATTTTCACACAATGGTAGGAACGAAGTTCATCTCATTAACTTATATACATCCAGACTAACTCTTTGGTAGCATCGTTTGTATCTATCTAGCCTTTATCCTCTAGTTTGTCACGGTATCTGTAAGTGCACGGCGGCGCCCCGGCCTCCATCCCGAGGCCAAATGCGGAAGTGATGTTTAACTTTAAATTTTCTTGAACCGCGCACTAAAAACCCGGATCGTGCCATTAACTAGTCCTAGCTAACTACAAGATGGGGAAGAGAGATATACCGAGCAATCCGTGTCCTCCGGTCTTCTCGCCGTCGTCCCGATCTCCCGCGGAATGTCCGGTCTCCACCTCCTCACCGGAAGGGCACCACGTCGCCTGCTTCTTTTACGGGCTCCCACCTCAATACCGAGGCAACTCGGGCACGAAGCTGGCGAGTCGACGTGCCCAAGGTTTGCTGTAGGTTGTTTGTAGAACTCATATCTCATTTGGGGTTTGTATGGAGTTGCCTTTTGGTGGAGGGATGATACAAGCTCATGGAGATGGAACTTGTGGGGATTTTACCAAGCCAAAAAAGATGAAACCCCCCCCCCCACAACAAATTGGGACAGCCCCTCCTCCAAGTGTGGCCGGCCATGCATGGGAGAGGAGAGAATGAGAGAGTGAGTGAGTGTGTGTATCAAAAAGAATGAGTGAGCCAACCAATAATCCAAGGGAGAGAGAGAGAAGGCTATCATGCAAAGAAATGATCACTAGGAAAGTCCAACACTCAAACAACAATCATCACTTCCAAAAGTCATGCCATCATGAAGATAGAAGTCAAGCAATGATGGATTAATCAAGTCAATGGATGGTGCACCCATCATGAAAACCATCATGATGCAACAAAATGCAAAGAACACCCTCCACAAATGCTTATTTGCACAAATGCAAATAAGCCCTCCTCCACCAATCTTCGGCCATTGAAAGATACAAATGAAAATGGCCGAAACGGAAAGCAAAATGGCAACTCCAGAAAACTGGTCCCGTAATAAATTACAGGAAAACCCCGATAATGTGTATACACACCCGCATCTGTATTCCGACCGAATACAAATGCAATGAGACAAAATCTACACTGTACTATACTAGGGTCCGGCTTAAACCAAAGCCGGTTTGTAATATCCATCCGATTCTGATCCGTGCAATACCGCACGTATCTGATCGAACCCTGCCATATATTCATACGGCCTCTAGTACTAACCGTCCGATCTAGATCCGTGCAATACCACACGTATCTGATCGAACGCTGCCATATCTCCATACGGCCTCTACAGCGTTTCGCCCGAAAGCTTGAGTAACTGAATGTGGGGGACTCTAAAGACTCATCAATACTATGGCTGTGGATTTAACCACTAGCACGTCAGAGGTATTAGCCATACGTGACGGGCCACCATCTATTGACCAAAAGGTACGTCGATGAGCGAACTCATCCTGACACCCTACTGAGCCTGTCAGTGACAATATCCGTACAGTCCGGTCCGTTCGTCTATGAGTATCGCATGGCGGGCCTAGGGGGTTGGTAAAAGTCAGACCCCCAAAAGCGGTACAAGTCGTGTCGGAGTGTAGCCCAGAACACCCTGAGATACTACTGGAATACCTACCAGTAAATCTCCTGCCTCGGCCGAGGGCTTCGTGTAATGGCTCTCCTAGACACAGAGCGACCTCACCCCCAATACCGGGAGAGACGAACCCCTGAAGATCCGCTCACTGCCTCCATGTGGCTCGGGACTGTTAGTTATATGTATGCCCTAGAGGCCATTACTGTACATTAGATGTATATTGTAGTGGATGCTGGGACATATATAGGGAGGACTTTCTTGCTCGACATGATAGTATGCTATCTGGTTTCTCTTTACCTTAACGTGTATACTGATGGTCTCTCTGTTATATGTTGGTAAAGCCCTTAGGATGTGTACTTGACTACCTGGACTATGATGCGGATCATACTAGTGGGGACATGGTAGTCCATAAGTACATCCTTCAAAGTCCCTAGTCGTGGGTGTATCGAGACGGGGCATCGATATACCAGAGTAGACTAACGTGTACCTTCTCGACCCATACAGATGGGCGATGGATGATCCCATATCCATTGGTGTTTGACATCAGAGATGATATACGGGTGCTCAGTAGAGACTGGGTACACTGGACGGACTCGCCGAGAACTCCCAGATGGTATTATACCTTACGTCAGATGGCAGTTCTCTGGTGACACTGGTACAGAGTAGTCTGTTGACCCGAGATCGTCATAGAGTCTTGTGTGGTTCCCACTGTGCTTTGATTTCCATCTTACCACGTCCAAGAGGGCGTGCAAAACGGTGGTTTTTGGGTACAGTCCCGAGTCACATGGAGGCAATGAGCGATAGGAGGGGATTCGTCTCTCCCGGTATAGGGAGTTGATGTTGCACTGTGTTCGATTGGCTATAACAGGAAGTCCCTGGCCAGGGCTGATCAGAGAATTGCTGGTAAGTGTTACCAGTAGTTTCTCGACCCGTTATGAGCCTCATATCGACACGACTTATCGAGCTATTGGGGTCTGACGTTTACCACCCCTAGGCAAGATATGCGACATATCAGACGATCAGACCGGACTGTACGGTAGTGTTACTGGTTGGATTCACTGGAGTGTGAGCAGGCTTGCTCGTCGATCTTCTAATCGCTTAATACCCGGGTGGCCGTTACGTTTAGCAGACCGCTTGCGGCTTGTGGGTGTTTGATATGATCATCACCTGCTGCCGGCGTATTGACGAGTCTTTAGAGTCCTACACAGAGGTTTCCTGGCTCAAGCGAAACGAAATAGGAGCGCATATGAGATATGTGCGGGACCGAGAATAATGCGTGTATGTGATACCGTATTTCATTCTCGCGATCAATGTGTCGAATGGTTGTATGCGATATAACCTAGTTATCGATTCAAGCGTTGATTCGATAAGCCGATACATTGTATACTAGTCGGTTGTGTGCGACATGACCGGATCATTGAATCAAGTGTTAATTTAATTATTTAATGCATAATTATATATTTGATATATTACTTTGCATTAACTAGTATTGGTTCACTTTAAATGGATTTTCTCACTTGGATTGTGCACATTGTATATGTGATATACTTTTGTACACAAGTTTGTATCATGATTGATGATGCATGCTTTTTTGGTTAAGTGTAAAGATTAAACCATGGTTATTTAAATGGTTAGGGTTTTGTTTTTCATATCTATTTATTTATTCTTTATTCTTTTTGGAAAATTATTAGCATAAAGAATAAATGGTGGCTTTCTTTGGATGGATTATGAAGCTTCATGAAGCTTTTGACTTTGTGACCATTTTGTCTCATGCTTAACCCTAACCATTCCCACTAACCATGATTTGTTCTCTACACTTGACCATGGTTGAGAGATGATAAGTATTCTTATTATCTTCTTTTTAAATAATACTTATCATATCATCATCTTTTTCTTCTTCATCTTCTTCAATGAAGAAACCTTCACTTCATCAATGGTGATTGATGAATTTGAGTGAGAAATCCAATTCTAAAGTGAACCCAACTCCTATTTCTTCATCCTCTACCTCTTGCCAAGTAGTATAGGGTGTTTCCTTCACAATTTTTCATGGCTTGGTGAAGGTGGAGCTTGATCTAGCGATGCCTCGACGTAGATCATCTTCGGCATGGACATCGACGACCTAGCTCGCCTATTCTCCGATGAAGCCGACGCTAGAGCCCGGGAATTTACTAGGACAGCGAGGGGACTTCGTTGCGGAGCTATGGAGGTGGAGCACCGGATCTACAAAGGTTGTATTTCCGTTTCCTTTTTGTTAAGTTGTTAACTAGATTTCATTTTCGCCTAGATTTCTAGCCAACGATCCGTAGTCGGGTTTCTCGGCACCGTTAAAATTTTAAATTGGCATGGTTGATGCCTTGTGAGACCTCTTGAGAGTGCCTAGGAACCCTACAGTGGTATCAGAGCCTAGCTAGAGCCTTAGGTGAAGTCTAGACGACGTTTGAATTCCGAACGAACCCGAAACCCCAACCTAAAATGCTCTCTGGAAATTTTCTAAAATTTTGGATTTTTGTCAATTAAAAATATGCAGAAAAATAAGCAGGGTGTTATTTGAATTACTGTGAAATACGAGGGGCTAAATCGACTTTTCCACCGCGGAACCGCGGCCCCAGCTATGCATGGTGCGGCGGTTCCACGGCCGTACTGTCCCTTTGACCAATGTTTTCTGCATAGTAATTCATATAATTGAATCCTATATTTTCTGGTTATTTTTAATGTGACTCTACAGTTGAGTGTTCTGGGGTTGTTTTGGGGATTCGATGATTCGATCGGATTATCAGATTTTGTCTATGTTGATTCCGGATATTTTTAGAATATGTTAAAAAGTTCGACCGGATATAAATACCCAATTTTTTCCCTGTCGGGAAATTTCCAAGTGTTGGATTTTTCCGTGGTTTAACGACGTTCTAAGTAGTGCAAGTAACTTGATGGACCCTCTAGAAGACAACAAACCTTAACTCGATTATGTGACCATCTTGAACTGCCCTTTGAACCTTCGGGTTTGGGGCAGTACGGCGTGCCACATGTGAGGCGTTGGCTTGACCCTTCTACGGCTGGACCGTTGGTACTGAGGCACGAACTGAATGTTGTTAGACTTGTTTCATGTGTTGATCAGTTTCGGGAAAACTTGGGTGTTTGACTGTTCGATCGGAAAGTTTGACATTTTCTATTTATCCGGAATGGGATACAATAATTGGAATTCACAATAAGTTATGAGATAACTGAATGAATGTTATAAACATAGCAGTTTAGTCTCACTTGATCGGTTGCCACGGAATTTTGATGTGATCAAAAGTCCGTCGCAATCACGTAGCGTACGCGGATACTGGCCGGGTAAACTTAATAGACAGCTACACCCCATAGCCCCGACCAAGTGACTGTAGGAGAACCCCGTCGCCGAAAGCATCCGTTCGGATGCTCGCGGCAGCGGTGTTCCGCCTTGGTGCACTTCGTCGACGGTATCGGGGGTGCGGCCGCCTACTAAAGTTTGCGACGAGCATTCGATCAGGATGTCGGGAATCTTGTTGAATTGCCCGACTTGATATTGAAAAGTGTTTTCGATTTTGAGACTAAAATGCGGGGCTTATAATTGTTAGGCATGCGATGTCTAAGAAATTCATTTGGTCAGACATGCGATGTCTGAGGTGGTTGCGGATTCCAATTGTTGTAGTTTTACACTTTCTTTTCTGTGATCGTAAGTGTAGTATGTTGATATCGCCGGTTTCGTTGCTATATGTCAACGACAATTGGGATACGCATATTTACTTACATTGATGACATGTGATGTTATGTGTTGCTGGATATGTTATATTGGATCGTCGTGTTCGAATAGCCGGGGGTTTTTATGTGAGATGAGTGTTTTTCATTTTCATTCATGTAAAAACTTGTATGTAATATTCTTTTATTTGGGGCACTTCCAGATTGCGGAAGTTGTCACCTTTTGTATATTATTTACTTTTCTGCACTAGGATAGACCCAAGGAGGAGGGCACAAGTAACCGGGTTCTGGGGTCCAGTGGGAGACCAACTCGAGGAGTCGAGTCCGGGTCTCCTAACTCTAGAATTGGTAGGGTTGCTTGCCGCTCTCGTAGGGGTCTAGGGGTGTGGGTTTGGCTATTCTTCGCGACCGTGGAATCCGTGTTTTATACTGGCTCGTATTGAAAACACGGACGTCCTAGTATATCCAATATTTCATATGTTTCTTCTGCTGCGATATCTGTGATGTGATCATGTGATGTTCTGTGATAGATACTGTATATAGTATATATGATATATTATATAGCCGTTACTTATGTTTTACACCCGCGCTAGCCCTGCCCTGCTCTGCCGTTAGTTACCTAACCTAACGGTGCACGAAGGGACATCGAGGCGAATGCGGATGGCATAAGTGTACGTCGTATTTATCTGTGATGTTTAGGTACTTAAATGATGGGACTTCATTAATATGATTAATGAAATAAAAGAAACCTAAGACGTTGTAGAATCGAATTTCAAAATAAAACAGGTAGCTACAGTTCTTGCTTTGCACAGCGGTATATGTGATATATCCTGCACCCTATTCGATAAGGAAATGACCGAGATCCCTTCACCGGGAGTGACTCCTTTAGCAATAACTGGAAGATGCTACACACTCGGTTTGTCTTTTGATAGCTTTTAAGTGTTTTGCTTTGCACAGTGATATATATGATATATCCCGCACCTCATTCGACGAGGAAAGGACCTACGATCCCTTCACCGGGAGTGACTCCTTTAGCAAAACTAGAAAAGCCTCAAAAACACTCCATTTCAAAAATCATTTGATTCTACAACGATATCAAGTTCATTACGCAATAGGTTTTCAGAAAAACCTGTCGTAGCCCTCCGTCATTTCAGATAAGTACTAGTTAGTATTCGTGCTACGTTTGTTGACTATGTTAAGGCGTAGTGTGCGGTAGCTAATTAGTGCTTATCTGCATAAGCATATGATGTGATTGGATTAGGGTAGTCGTGCGACTTTGTTGACTATGTTAAGGGTCGTGCGGGTGGGTTTAATTCAATCGGGAAATGACGGGCTGAACTTGACTAGCACTTATGATTTATTGACTATGTTAAGGTCATATAGCTGCTAGGGGCAAAATATTATCGGGAATTTCAAGTGTTGAAATTTGCAATGAGATTGCATACCTTCTATGAGATAGTTGGATCCCGATACCCGCTGCGAGTAATTGTTACTCCTGGGAGAGTTTTACACATTACAATTAGCCGATCAAGTAGGTGTCTAGAAAGGTGTTAATGAGGTTACGCCTCTGGGAAAACGAGGTTTACATTAATTAGGTTCGTGCGAAAGCACGGGGGACCTCCCTCAAAGTACCGACACTGGCCTGGCTGAAAGATTGGCAAACTTATAGTGTGTAATTAATCCCGGCTAGTCTTTCCTTTTAGGGTTTGAAGGAAGATTTGATAAAAAGCAGTGGAAGCCATCCTGATTAAATAAAATAATAACCAATCTATTCTTGCATGAGCGCACGCTGAGTGTTTTCTTCTCTCTCTCTCCTGGTAGCGACCATATCACGCCCTAATCAAGATAATAATACGGATTATTGACCGAACCCGCTTGTTATACTGAGCTGGGGAACGTTGATCCCGCTCCTACCTATAATCGTTATAAGACAGAGCAGGAAATTTGGAAATACCAGAATTCCCGTGCCGCCCAAACGAAGAGAGTGCATGCGGATGCATCATCTTCGGGTGTGTTCATTACAAAGAACTGTTTCTCAGTATCCTCCGCATCCTGGGTATATGATACCGGATAAGGATCCCAGATATGTAATTTGTTACATAGGGCTACAAAAGGGTAGAAAAACTGAGAACGGGTGATAAGTTTCATGAGGCAGAAAACGGGGCAAGTGTTGCAGCCAAGTCTGTCGGTCACTGTCACCCTGTATTAACAATACATTGATTCTGAACAAATACTATTAGATACCGAACCTGATATACAAAATAATATCAGTCTCTTTATTAGTAAAGAAATAATATAATTTTGTATTGTTGGATAATGTTTTGAACATTTCCTATATCAAAAGTTGATCGGTTCAGGCACGTTATCTAAATCCATTGACGTTCTAAATCAAACTACAGTTCTTAGTATACGAAACACACACAAGAGGAAGAGTTCAGAAATGAACGAATCCTTTTTGAGGTATTGTAGACTAGGTCATATCAATGCGACCCGACTAGCTGAGTTACATTTAGATGCATATTTAAATCAGTTTGAATTTACATCTTGTGAAACTCGCCAGTCATGTCACAAAGATATAATGACACCAGCTCTGTTTACTGGAAGCAGAGAAAGAGTTAGTAAACTCTTGGGACTGATACATGATGATGTATGTAAGGTCCCCTGTCTACATATACTAAAACCGGTTCTTTGTACTTCATTATATTCTCTGATAATCTCTCAAGATTCAGACATATGTTCCTGTTGAAACACAAGTCCGAACCTTTTGAGATATTCACAGAATATAAGTTAGAAGTAGAGAACCAAAATACGGGTATAAGTATTATGTCCTATGATGAGATCAAGGAGGAGAATACATGAGCACGGAATTCATGGACTATTCTAAAGGAGAATGAGATTCTCTCTCGGCATTACTCCTCCGTATACACCATAGCACGATGGTATATCGGGGCGGAGCAGATACACCCTATTTGATATGGTGTGCTCTATGATGAGTACTACTGAGTTACCTATTTCCTTTTGGGAGTTATGCACTTGAGAAGCTGCATACCTATTGAATAGGGTTCCAACCAAATCTGTTGCCAACCATCTCATATGTGATATGGAAAGGGAAGAGCCCATATCTTAAGTTAGTTAAGATTTGGGGTTGTCCGGCCAACGTCCAAAAGCAAAATCCGGACAAGCTCGAGGCAACGTCTGTTATGTACAACTGGAAATGTTCCAGCTATACAAACTGCAGCTGATGATTTGACAGAACCAAAGGATTCAGTAGATTCCAATGAACCTCAGCCTCTCCGCCGATCTAGTAGGGTTCCTCACCCACCTGAGAGATACTTCGGTTTCTCTATGACAGTGGGAGCGAGGATTGCATCATGAGATGATGACCCAACTAGTTTCGAACTGGCCATCAGGAGTGGGACTCTGTAAGAATGGCTGGATGCTTAGCGATCTAAGATGGAATCCTTATACACCAACAAAGTATGGACTTTAGTTGCTATATCTGAAGGGTTAAATCCCCATCAGGAGCACGTATATCTTGAGAAGATTACTTGGTGTACATGGAAAGGTTAAGACTTTCAAAGCTAGACTTGTTAAAGGTTTTCATCATCAACCAGGCGTGGATAGTGGTGAAACCTCTTCAAGTAGCTATGCTTAAGTCCATCCAGATCCTACTTGCCACGGCTACATACCATGACTACGATATCTGGTGGTTGGGTGTCATGACTACTTTTCTAAATGATGTTTTAAAAGAGTGCGTCTATAAGTACACAGCCAGAGGGCCTCGTAGACAGTGGGAGCAGCGGAAACGTGTGCAAGATGCTTTATAGGATTAAAGCAGGCATCGCGGAGTTGGAACATCTGTTTTGATGGATTAGTCAAAGAGTTTGACATCATCAAAATGGTAGATGAACCTTGTATAAACAAAAAGGTAGTAGGGAGTATGGTGGTAATCCTCGTAGAGTACGTGGATGACATACTCTTGATAAGAAAGGAGTTTCTTATGCTACGCTCGATCAATCTCCGTTAATCACAAAGATTCTACGTGTAGGATCAAAGTGATACCTACTAAATCCTGGATTTCGGATCTATGAGATAGATCTAATTGGATGTTAGGATACTCACTAGCAGTAGTGAGATGGTATCAATCGATCCTGGGGAGAATCACTGGAAGTGTTCCAGGGTGATGAAGACGACTGAATGTCAGTCGCAGGCATTGTCTTTACCCTCAGTAAAGGGACGGTATGTTGGAAGAGTTCCAAGCTAGATACCGTGACATACTAGACGATAAAGGCAGGATACATCGCTACTTAAGATGCTACCAAAGAGGCTGTTTGGGTGTATATTGGTTCATGAGATGAACTATGTTCCTCCCATTGTGTGACAATGGAGTTGTGGCTTATGCCAAGGAACACAGGTCCCATCAGTGATCCAGACATATTCTAAGGCAGTATCACTTGATCATGGAGATGGTTGATCTCTAAGGGATCGAGGTTAGAAGAGTAGACTCAGAGGACAACATGGTGGATCCACTCACGAAGGCCTATTCCCAAAGAGAGACTTTTATGGGATGGTTGAGTATGAGATACTACAACCACTGCTACAGATGGCCCTAGTGCAAGTGGGAGATTGTTAGTTATATGTATGCCTTAGAGGCCATTACTGTATATTGGATGTATATTGTAGTGGATGCTGGGACATATATAGGGAGGACTTTCTTGCTCGACATGATAGTATGCTATCTGGTTGCTCTTTACCTTAACGTGTATACTGATGGTCTCTCTGTTACATGTTGGTAAAGCCCTTAGGATGTGTACTTGACTACCTGGACTATGATGCGGATCATACTAGTGGGGACATGGTAGTCCATAAGTACATCCTTCAAAGTCCCTAGTCGTGGGTGTATCGAGACGGGGCATCGATATACCAGAGTAGACTTGCGTGTACCTTCTCGACCCATACAGATGGGCGATGGATGATCCCATATCCATTGGTGTTTGACATCAGAGATGATATACGGGTGCTCAGTAGAGACTGGGTACACTGGACGGACTCGCCGAGAACTCCCAGATGGTATTATACCTTACGTCAGATGGCAGTTCTCTGGTGACACTGGTACAGAGTAGTCTGTTGACCCGAGATCGTCATAGAGTCTTGTGTGGTTCCCACTGTGCTTTGATTTCCATATTACCACGTCCAAGAGGGCGTGCAAAACGGTGGTTTTTGGGTACAGTCCCGAGTCACATGGAGGCAATGAGCGATAGGAGGGGATTCGTCTCTCCCGGTATAGGGAGTTGATGTTGCACTGTGTTCGATTGGTTATAACAGGAAGTCCCTGGCCAGGGCTGATCAAAGAATTGCTGGTAAGTGTTACAGGTAGTTTCTCGACCCGTTATGAGCTTCATATCGACACGACTTATCGAGCTATTGGTGTCTGACGTTTACCACCCCTAGGCAAGATATGTGACATATCAGACGATCAGACCGGACTGTACGGTAGTGTTACTGGTTGGATTCACTAGAGTGTGAGCGGGCTTGCTCGTCGATCTTCTGATCGCTCAATACCCGGGTGGCCGTTACGTTTTGCAGACCGCTTGCGGCTTGTTGGTGTTTGATATGATCATCACCTGCTGCCGGCGTATTGACGAGTCTTTAGAGTCCTACATAGAGGTTTCCTGGCTCAAGCGAAACGAAATAGGAGCGCATATGAGATATGTGCGGGACCGAGAATAATGCGTGTATGTGATACCGTATTTCATTCTCGCGATCAATGTGTCGAATGGTTGTATGCGATATAACCTAGTTATCGATTCAAGCGTTGATTCGATAAGCCGATACATTGTATACTAGTCGGTTGTGTGCGACATGACCGGATCATTGAATCAAGTGTTGATTTAATGATTTAATGCATAATTATATATTTGATATATTACTTTGCATTAACTAGTATTGGTTCACTTTAAATGGATTTTCTCACTTGGATTGTGCACATTGTATATGTGATATACTTTTGTACACAAGTTTGTATCATGATTGATGATGCATGCTTTTTTGGTTAAGTGTAAAGATTAAACCATGGTTATTTAAATGGTTAGGGTTTTGTTTTTCATATCTATTTATTTATTCTTTATTCTTTTTGGAAAATTATTAGCATAAAGAATAAATGGTGGCTTTCTTTGGATGGATTATGAGGCTTCATGAAGCTTTTGACTTTGTGACCATTTTGTCTCATGCTTAACCCTAACCATTCCCACTAACCATGATTTGTTCTCTACACTTGACCATGGTTGAGAGATGATAAGTATTCTTATTATTTTCTTTTTAAATAATACTTATCATATCATCATCTTCTTCAATGAAGAAACCTTCACTTCATCAATGGTGATTGATGAATTTGAGTGAGAAATCCAATTCTAAAGTGAACCCAACTCCTACTTCTTCATCCTCTACCTCTTGCCAAGTAGTATAGGGTGTTTCCTTCACAAGTTTTCATGGCTTGGTGAAGGTGGAGCTTGATCTAGCGATGCCTCGACGTAGATCATCTTCGGCATGGACATCGACGACCTAGCTCGCCTATTCTCCGATGAAGCCGACGCTAGAGCCCGGGAATTTTCTAGGACAGCGAGGGGACTTCGTTGCGGAGCTATGGAGGTGGAGCACCGGATCTACAAAGGTTGTATTTCCGTTTCCTTTTTGTTAAGTTGTTAACTAGATTTCATTTTCGCCTAGATTTCTAGCCAACGATCCGTAGTCGGGTTTCTCGGCACCGTTAAAATTTGAAATTGGCATGGTTGATGCCTTGTGAGACCTCTTGAGAATGCCTAGGAACCCTACAGGGACTGTACCCAACTATTGTTAGTTATATGTATGCCCTAGAGGCCATTACTGTACATAGGATGTATATTGTAGTGGATGCTGGGACATATATAGGGAGGACTTTCTTGCTCGACATGATAGTATGCTATCTGGTTACCCTTTACCTTAACGTGTATGCTGATTGTCTCTCTGTTACATGTTGGTAAAGCCCTTAGGATCTGTGCTTGACTACCTGGACTATGATGCGGATCATACTAGTGGGGACATGGTAGTCCATAAGTACATCCTTCAAAGTCCCTAGTCGTGGGTGTATTGAGACGGGGCATCGATATACCAGAGTAGACTAGCGTATACCTTCTCGACCCATACAGATGGGCGATGGATGATCCCATATCCATCGGTGTTTGACATCAGAGATGATATACGGGTGCTCAGTAGAGACTGGGTACACTGGACGGACTCGCCGAGAACTCCCAGATGGTATTATACCTCACGTCAGATGGCAGTTCTCTGGTGACACTGGTACAGAGTAGTCTGTTGACCCGAGATCGTCATAGAGTCTTGTGTGGTTCCCACTGTGCTTTGATTTCCATCTTACCACGTCCAAGAGGGCGTGCAAAACGGTGGTTTTTGGGTACAGTCCCGAGTCACATGAAGGCAATGAGCGATAGGAGGGGATTCGTCTCTCCCGGTATAGGGGGTTGATGTTGCGCTGTGTTCGATTGGCTATAACAGGAAATCCCTGGCCAGGGTTGCTGAGATTTACTGGTTAGTGTTACCAGTAGTTTCTCGAACAGTTATAGACCTCATATCGACACGACTTATCGAGCTATTGGGGTCTGACGTTTACCACCGCTAGGAGAGATATGCGACATATCAGACGATCAGACCGGACTGTACGGTAGTGTTACTGGTTGGATTCACTGGAGTGTGAGCGGGTTTGCTCGTCGATCTTCAGATCGCTCAATACCCGGGTGGCCGTTACGTTTAGCAGACCGCTTGCGGCTTGTGGATGTTTGATATGATCATCATCCGCTGCCGGCGTATTGACGAGTCTTTAGAGTCCTACACAGAGGTTTCCTGGCTCAAGCGAAATGAAATAGGAGCGCATATGAGATATGTGCGGGAACGAGAATAATGTGTGTATGTGATACCGTATTCCATTCTCGCGATGAATGTATCGAGTGGTTGTATGCGATATAACCTAGTTATCGATTCAAGCGTTGATTCGATAAGCCGATACATTATATACTAGTCGGTTGTGTGCGACATGACCGGATCATTGAATCAAGTGTTGATTTAATGATTTAATGTATAATTATATATTTGATATATTACTTTGCATTAACTAGTAATGGTTCACTTTAAATGGATTTTCTCACTTGGATTGTGCAAGTTGTATATGTGATATACTTTTATGCACATGTTTGTATCATGTTTGATGATGCATATTAACTTGGTTAAGTGTAAAGATTAAACCATGGTTTACTTAATGATTAGGGTTTTGATTATCTTATTCATTTATTTATATATATTCATTTTGGAAATTATTTAAGGATGGTGGCTTATTTTGTTTTATGTTGAAGTTTCTTGAAACTTTGATCAAGTCAACCATTCTTATCTCTTCCTTAACCCTAACCATCATATCTAACCATGGTTCATTCTCTACACTAAACTAAGGTTAATATTATGATAAGAATGGATTTTATTTTCTATTCTATTATTCTTATCATAACATTTTCTTCTTCTTCTTCCTTGAACTTAAGAAGAAAAAGCTTTCTTCATCAATGGTGAATTGAGCAAACAAGTAAGAAATCCAATTCTAAAGTCTACCCACTTCCTATTTCTTCATCCTCTACCTCTTGCCAAGTAGTAGAGTGTGTTTCCTTCACAAGTTTTAGGGCTTGGTGAAGGTGGAGCTTGATTTAGCGATGCCTCGACGTAGATCATTTTCGGCATGGACATCGACGACCTAGCTCACTTTTTCTCCGACGAAGCCGACTCTAGAGCCCGGATTTGTTTTGGACAGTGGAGACGACTTCGTTGCGGATCTATGGAGGTGGAGCACCGGATCTACAAAGGTTGTATTTCCGTCTTCTCATTAGTTAAGTGTTAACTGGTTCTTTTTCGCCTAGACATCTAGTTATCGATCCGTAGTTTAGGGTTTCTCGGCACCATAATTTTTGAAATTGCCATGGTTGATGGCTTGGGAGACCTCACTAGCGTGCCTAGGAACCCTACAGTGGTATCAGAGCCTAGCCAGAGCCTTAGGCGAAGTCTAGACGGATTTTGAAGTCCGAACGACCCAAAACCGAAACCCAAAATATGCTCTCTGTACTTTTTCTAAAAACAGGGATTTTTCAGTATTAAAAATATGCAGAAACACCAGCAGAGAAATATAAGAATTTCGGCACAAAATTTTTTTGATGAACAGTAAATCTTTGCGCGGATCCGCGGCATCAGCTTGGACTATGCGGCTGATCAGCAGCAATAATGTGACGTCATCATCAACTTTTTGTACAGTAATTCATTTTGTCTGATGCTGGATTTTCTGGGTATTTTTAAAATTAATTCCAGAGTTGTATTTTCTGGGATTATTTTGGGGATTCTGTGTTTCGATCGGAGTATCAAATTTTGTCTGTGTGGCTTTCCGGATAAATTTTAGAATATGTTAAAAAGTTCGACCGGATATAAATACCCAACTTTTCCCCTGTCGGGAAATTTCCAAGTGTTGGATCTTTCCGTAGTTTAACGACGTTCTGAGTAGTGCAAGTAACGCGATGGTCCCTCTAGAAGACAACAAACCTTAACTCGATTATGTGACCGTCTTGAACTGCCCTTTGAACCTTCGGGTTTGGGCCAGTATGGCGTGCCACATATGAGGCGTTGGCTTGACCCTTCTACGGCTGGACCGTCAGTACTGAGGCACGAACTGAATGTTGTTAGACTTATTTCATGTGTTGATCTGTTTCGGGAAAACTTGGGTGTTCGATTGTTCGATCGGAAAGTTTAACATTTTCTGTTTATCCGGAATGGGATACAATAATTGGAATTCACAAGTAGTTATGAGATAACTGAATGAATGTTATAAACATAGCACTTTAGTCTCACTTGATCGGTTGCCACGGAATTTTGATGTGATCAAAAGTCCGTCGCAATCACGTAGCGTACGCGGATACTCGCCGGGTAAACTTAATAGACAGCCTCACTCCATAGCCCCGACCAAGTGAATGTAGGAGAACCCCGTCGCCGAAAGCATCCGTTCGGGTGCTCGCGGTAGCGGCGTTCCGCCTTGGTGCACTTCGTCGACGGTATCGGGGGTGCGGCCGTCTACTGAAGTTTGCGGCGAGTATTCGATCAGACTGTCGGGAATCCTGTTGAATTGCCCGATTTGATATTGAAAAGTGTTTTCGATTTTGAGACTAAAATGCGGGGTTTATAATTGTTAGGCATGCGATGTCTAAGTAATTCATTTGGTCAGGCATGCGATGTCTGAGGTGGTTGCGGATTCCAACTGTTGTAGTTTTACACTTTCTTTTCTTTGACCGTAAGTGTAATATGTGATATCGCCGGTTTCGTTGCTATATGTCAACGACAATTGGGATGCGCATATTTACTTACGTTGATGACATGTGATGTTATATGTTGCTGGATATGTTATATTGGATCGTCGTGTTTGAATAGCCGGGGGTTTTTATGTGAGATGAGTGTTTTTCATTTTCATTCATGTAAAAACTTGTATGTAATATTCTTTTATTGGGGCGCTTCCAGGTTGCGGGAGTTGTCACCTGTTGTATATTATTTACTTTTCTGCACTAGGATAGACCCAAGGAGGGGAGCATAAGTAACCGGGTTCTGGAGTCCAGTGGGAGACCAACTCGAGGAGTCGGGTCCGGGTCTCCTAACTCCAGAATTGGTAGGGTTGCTTGTCGCTCTCGTAGGGGTCTAGGGGTGTGGGTTTGGCTATTCATAACGACCGTGGAATCCGTGTTTTATACTGGCTCGTATTGAAAACACGGACGTCCTAGTATATCCAATATTTCATATGTTTCTTCTGCTGTGTTTTATCTGTGATGTGATCATGTGATGTTCTGTGATAGATACAGTATATAGTATATATGATATATTATATAGACGTTACTTATGTTTTACACCCGCGCTAGCCCTGCCCCGCTCTGCCGTTAGTTACCTAACCTAACGGTGCACGAGGGGACATCGAGGCGAATGCGGATGGCATAAGTGTACGTCGTATTTATCTGTAATGTTTAGGTAATTTAAATGATGGGACTTCATTAATGTGATTAATGAAATAAAAGAAACCTAAGATGTTGTAGAATCAAATTTCAAAATAAAACAGGTAGCTACAGTTCTTGCTTTGCACAGCGGTATATGCGATATATCCTGCACCTTATTCGATGAGGAAAGGACCGAGATCCCTTCACCGGGAGTGACTCCTTTAGCAATAACTGGCAGATGCTACACACTCGGTTTGTCTTTTGATTGCTTTTAAGAGTTTTTTCTTTGCACAGTGATATATATGATATATCCCGCACCTCATTCGACGAGGAAAGGACCGACGATCCCTTCACCGGGAGTGACTCCTTTAGCAAAACTAGAAAAGCCTCAAAAAACACTCCATTTCAAAATTCATTCGATCCTACAACGATATCAAGT
Source organism: Agapanthus africanus (assembly GCA_030015575.1). Lineage (NCBI taxonomy): Eukaryota > Viridiplantae > Streptophyta > Magnoliopsida > Asparagales > Amaryllidaceae > Agapanthus > Agapanthus africanus. The sequence goes on along the minus strand of JASDDO010000024.1, from coordinate 711,807,978 downwards.
TCATTACGCAATAGGCTTTCTTAAAAGCCTGTCGTAGCCCTCCGTCATTTCAGATAAATGCTGTTTAGTATTCGTGCTGCGTTTGTTGACCTCCGTCAAGGCGCAGTGTGCGGTAGCTAACCAGTATTTATCTGCTTATGCATATGATGCAGATTGAGTTAGGGTAGTCGTGCGGCCTTGTTGACCTCCGTCAAGGGTCGTGCGGGTGGGTTTAATTCGATCAAGAAATGACGGGTTGAACTTGACTAGTAGCCTATGGTTTGTTGTCCTCCGTCAAGGTCATAAGATGCTGGGGGCAAAATATTATCGGGAATTTCAAGTGTTGAAATTTGCAATGAGATTGCATACCTTCTATGAGATAGTTGGATCCCGATACCCGCTGCGAGTAAGAGTTACTCCTGGGAGAGTTTTATACATTACATTTAGCCGATCAAGTAGGTGTCTAGAAAGGTGTTAACGAGGTTACGCCTCTGGGAAAACGAGGTTTACATTAATTAGATTCGTGCGAAAGCACGGGGGACCTCCCTCAAAGTACCGACACTGGCCTGGCTGAAAGATTGGCGAACTTGTAGTGTGTAATTAATCCCGGCTAGTCTTTCCTTTTAGGGTTTGAAGGAAGATTTGATAAAAAGCAGTGGGAGCCATCCTGATTAGATAAAATAAAAACCAATCTATTCTTGACAGAGCGCACGCTGAGTGTTTTCTTCTCTCTCTCTCCTGGTAGCGACCATATCACGCCTTAATCAAGATAATAATACGGATTATTGACCGAACCCGCTTGTTATACTGAGCTGGGGAACGTTGGTCCCGCTCCAACTTATAATTGTTATAAGACAGAGCAGGAAATTGGGGAATGCCAGATTTCCCGTGCCGCCCAAACGAAGAGAGTGCATGCTGATGCATCATCTTCGGGTGTGTTCGTTACAAAGAACTGATTCTCTGTATCCTCAACGTCCTGGGTATATGATTCCAGATCAGGATCCCAGATATGTAATCTGTTACATAGGGCTACAAAAGGGTAGAAAAACTGAGAACGGGTGATAAGTTTCATGAGGCAGAAAACGGGGCAAGAGTTGCAGCCAAGTCTGTCGGTCACTGTCACCCTGTATTCCAAATACATTGATTCTGAACGAATGTTATTAGATACCGAACCTGATATACAAAATCGTATCTATCTCTTTATTAGTAAAGAAATGATAAAATTTTGTTTTGTTGGATAATGTTTTGAACATTTCCTATATCAAAAGTTGATCGGTTCAGGCACGTTATCTAAAAGCATTGCTGTTCTAAATCAAATTACAGTTCTTAGTATACAGAACACACACAAGAGGAAGAGTTCAGAAATGAACGGATTCTTCTTGAGGTATTGTAGACTAGGTCATATTAATGCGACCCGACTAGCTGAAGTTACATGTAGATGCATATTTAAATCAGTTTGAATTTACATCTTGTGAAACTCGCCAGTCATGTCACAAAGATAAGATGACCATAGCTCTGTTTATTGGAAATAGAGAAAGAGTTGGTAAACTCTTGGGATGATACATGTTGATGTATGTAGGTCCCCTGTCTACACTTGCCAAGACTGGTTCTTTATACTTCATTACGTTCTCTGATGATCTCTTTAGATTCAGACATATGTTCTTGTTGAAACACAAGTCCGAACCTTTTGAGATATTCACAGAATATAAGTTAGAAGTAGAGAACCGATACGGGTATAAGTATTATGTCCTTTGATGAGATCAAGGAGGAGAATACTTGAGCATGGAATTCCTGGACTATTCTAAAGGAGAATGAGATTCTCTCTCAGCATTACTCCTCCGTATACACCATGGCACGATGGTATATCGGGGCGGAGCAATCACACCCTATATGATATGGTGTGCTCTATGATGAGTATTACTGAGTTACCTATTTCCTTTTGGGAGGTATGCGCTTGAGAAGCTGCATACCTATTGAATAGGGTTCCAATCAAATCAACTGCCTACCGCTTCATATATGATATGGAAAGGGAAGAGCCCATGTCTTAAGTCAGTTAAGATTTGGGGTTGTCCGGCCTATGTTTAAAAGCAAAATCCGGACAAGCTCAAGGCAAGGTCTGTAATGTAGAACTGGAAAGGTTCCAGCTATATAAACTACGGCTGATGAATTGATAGAACCAGAGGATTCAATAGAAACCAACGAACCTCAGCCTCTCCACCGATCTAGTAGGGTTCCTCACCCACCTGAGAGATACTTCGGTTTCTCTATGACAGTGGGAGCGAGGAATGCATCATGAAATGATGACCCAACTAGCTTCGAGCTGGCCATCAGGAGTGGGACTCTGTAAGAATGGCTGGATGCTTAGTGAACTGAGATGGAATCCTTATACACCAAGAAAGTATGGACTTTGGTTGCTATATCTGAAGGGTTAAATCCCCATCAGGAGCAAGTATATCTTGAGAAGATTACTTGGTGTACTTGTTAAAGGTTTTCGTCATTGACCAGGCGTGGATAATGATGAAACCTTTTCCCATACCTATGCTTAAGTCCATCCAGATCCTACTTGTCACGGCTATATACCATGACTACGATATCTGGTGGTTGGGTGTCTTGACTGCTTTTCTAAATGATGATTTAGAAGAGAGTGTCTATAAGTACACAGCCAGAGGGCTTCGTAGACAGTGGGAGCAGCGGAAACGTGTGCAAGATGCTTTATAGGATAAAGCAGGCATCGCGGAGTTGGAACATCTGTTTTGATGTATTAGTCAAAGAAGTTGACATCATCAAAATGGTAGATGAACCTTGTATAAACAAAAAGGTAGTAGGGAGTATGGTGACGATCCTCGTAGAGTACGTAGATAACATACTCTTGATAGGGAAGGAGTTTCCTATGCTACGCTCGGTCAATCTCCGTTTATCACAATGATTCTCCATATAGGATCATAATGATACCTACTAACTCCTGGATTTTGGATCTATGAGATAGATCTAAATGGATGTTAGGATTCTCACTAGTTGTAGTGAGATGGTATCAATCGATCCTGGGGAGAATCACTGGAAGGGTTCCAGGGTGATAAAGACGACTGAATTCAGTCGCAGGCATTGTCTTTACCCTCAGTAAAGGGACGGTATGTTGGAAGAGTTCCAAGCTAGATACCGTGGCATACTAGACGATAAAGGCAGGATACATCGCTACTTAAGATGCTACCAAAGAGGCTGTTTGGGTGTATATTGGTTCATGAGATGAACTATGTTCCTACCATTGTGAGACAATGGAGTCGTGGTTCATGCCGAGGAACGCCGGTCCCATCAGCGATCCAGACATATTCTAAGGCAGCATCGCCTGATCATGGAGATGGTTGATCTCCAGGGAGATCGAGGTTAGGAGAGTAGACTCAGAGGACAACACAGCGGATCCACTCACAAAGGCCTATTCCCAGAGAGAGACTTTTATGGGATGGTTGAGTATGAGATACTACAACCACTGCTACAGATGGCCCTAGTGCAAGTGGGAGATTGTTAGTTATATGTATGCCCTAGAGGCCATTACTGTACATAGGATGTATATTGTAGTGGATGCTGGGACATATATAGTGAGGACTTTCTTGCTCGACATGATAGTATGCTATCTGGTTACCCTTTACCTTAACGTGTATGCTGATTGTCTCTCTGTTACATGTTGGTAAAGCCCTTAGGATCTATGCTTGACTACCTGGACTATGATGCGGATCATACTAGTGGGGACATGGTAGTCCATAAGTACATCCTTCAAAGTCCCTAGTCGTGGGTGTATCGAGACGGGGCATCGATATACCCGAGTAGACTAGCGTATACCTTCTCGACCCATCCAGATGGGTGATGGATGATCCCATATCCATCGGTGTTTGACATCAGAGATGATATACGGGTGCTCAGTAGAGACTGGGTACACTGGACGGACTCGCCGAGAACTCCCAGATGGTATTATACCTCACGTCAGATGGCAGTTCTCTGGTGACACTGGTACAGAGTAGTCTGTTGACCCGAGATCGTCATAGAGTCTTGTGTGGTTCCCACTGTGCTTTGATTTCCATCTTACCACGTCTAAGAGGGCGTGCAAAACGGTGGTTTTTGGGTACAGTCCCGAGTCACATGGAGGCAATGAGCGATAGGAGGGGATTCGTCTCTCCCGGTATAGGGGGTTGATGTTGCGCTGTGTTCGATTGGCTATAACAGGAAATCCCTGGCCAGGGTTGCTGAGATTTACTGGTAAGTGTTACCAGTAGTTTCTCGAACAGTTATAGACCTCATATCGACACGACTTATCGAGCTATTGGGGTCTGACGTTTACCACCCCTAGGCGAGATATGCGACATATCAGACGATCAGACCGGACTGTACGGTAGTGTTACTGGTTGGATTCACTGGAGTGTGAGCGGGTTTGCTCGTCGATCTTCAGATCGCTCAATACCCGGGTGGCCGTTACGTTTAGAAGACCGCTTGCGGCTTGTGGATGTTTGATATGATCATCATCCGCTGCCGGCGTATTGACGAGTCTTTAGAGTCCTACACAGAGGTTTCCTGGCTCAAGCGAAACGAAATAGGAGCGCATATGAGATATGTGCGGGACCGAGAATAATGCGTGTATGTGATACCGTATTCCATTCTCGCGATGAATGTATCGAGTGGTTGTATGCGATATAACCTAGTTATCGATTCAAGCGTTGATTCGATAAGCCGATACATTATATACTAGTCGGTTGTGTGCGACATGACCGGATCATTGAATCAAGTGTTGATTTAATGATTTAATGTATAATTATATATTTGATATATTACTTTGCATTAACTAGTAATGGTTCACTTTAAATGGATTTTCTCACTTGGATTGTGCAAGTTGTATATGTGATATACTTTTATGCACATGTTTGTATCATGTTTGATGATGCATATTAACTTGGTTAAGTGTAAAGATTAAACCATGGTTTACTTAATGATTAGGGTTTTGATTATCTTATTCATTTATTTATATATATTCATTTTGGAAATTATTTAAGGATGGTGGCTTATTTTGTTTTATGTTGAAGTTTCTTGAAACTTTGATCAAGTCAACCATTCTTATCTCTTCCTTAACCCTAACCATCATATCTAACCATGGTTCATTCTCTACACTAAACTAAGGTTAATATTATGATAAGAATGGATTTTATTTTCTATTCTATTATTCTTATCATAACATTTTCTTCTTCTTCTTCCTTGAACTTAAGAAGAAAAAGCTTTCTTCATCAATGGTGAATTGAGCAAACAAGTGAGAAATCCAATTCTAAAGTCTACCCACTTCCTATTTCTTCATCCTCTACCTCTTGCCAAGTAGTAGAGTGTGTTTCCTTCACAAGTTTTAGGGCTTGGTGAAGGTGGAGCTTGATTTAGCGATGCCTCGACGTAGATCATCTTCGGCATGGACATCGACGACCTAGCTCACTTTTTCTCCGACGAAGCCGACTCTAGAGCCCGGATTTGTTTTGGACAGCGGAGACGACTTCGTTGCGGAGCTATGGAGGTGGAGCACCAGATCTACAAAGGTTGTATTTCCGTCTTCTCATTAGTTAAGTGTTAACTAGTTCTTTTTCGCCTAGACATCTAGTTATCGATCCGTAGTTTAGGGTTTCTCGGCACCATAATTTTTGAAATTGCCATGGTTGATGGCTTGGGAGACCTCACTAGCATGCCTAGGAACCCTACAACTAAAACCAGTTTGCACGTCTCCTTTGAGCGTGGTAGGATAGTAATCAAAGTACATTGGGAACTCACACGAGACAAATGACGATCCTTAGGTCGATGAACTAACCTGTACACATGTCACCAGGGAACTGCTATCTGACGTCAGGTATAAGACCAACTAGCATGTTCCCAGCGAGTCCTGTCCAGTATACTCATAACCCAATGAGCACCTGTATACATCTTAGGTGAACCAACTGACACCAGTGGCTTGTGAGACCGGCCACCGCCCCTCGTCGGGGTCTCGTCTGTATACACTAGTCTACTCTGGAGAATCGATGTCCTGTCTAGAAACTCCCACGACTAGGGACCTTTTAAGGATGTGCTTATAGACTACCAGCTCCCACGTATATGATCGCCCTCATACTGCTGGTGGTCAAGCAAGAATCCTAGGGGCTCTATCAACGTGCAATAGTGACATGTCAGGTCACCTAAAACAGTACACGATGATAAAGATAAACCAGATAGCATACTATCATCTTGAGTAAGACTGTCCTACCGGGATAGGTCCTCCCTCAATCATTGCAATCACATGCCTGTGATCCAATAATTGACTCTGAGGGCACTATCTCCAACAATCTCCCACTTGCACTCAAGGCTAATTATTGCGATGTCGCATACTCACAGCCCGTGTGATACCGAACACCCAACTCCTCAACTAGTCAGTCTCACAAAGCCTGTTTGTGAAACTCTTGCGTTCGAGGAATAGCCTCAGTGAGTGGATCCGCCTTGAAATTTCTTTCTATGTCTCTCTATATCTCAAGTTCGCGGAGAAAACCATCTCCCGAAATGAGCAATACCTGTGTTAGAATGTGTCTGGATGTCTGACGGGACCTAGCTCATAAATAAACTCCAAATCCAAACTTCTTAGACTGTATCGTCAACTGAACTTAATCAGTATCATGCGCCATTCCTCCCTCAGTATTGCCTTGGACCACCTGTCCAAAATACTGCCCCTCGTCAGAAGGAAAAAACTATAACTCTGACAACCTCCTTGTCGTCCAGGTCACCTTGGAAGCCTGGAATGATAACTGTCTCCTGAATAAGGCTGTCATTATCATATCCCTAGAACATCCACTTATGTTCTAAAACTGCTTCCGACTGTTTCTCTAGGATAGGATCAATGTCAACTTATTGCATCTAGTGCAAGAACAACATCTGGTGTGGTACTTGACATCTCATGATTGACTCAATTGCCTGAGCAAGTGATCTGCCAATAATGCACATCCCTCTCCCCTTTAGTCTGTAAGACACCTTTAGAGAGGGTGACTCCATCACCTGCAGGTACACTACCGTGCCAGGAGTCGTCCATTCTAAATACTCTTAGAATGCTGTCCAAGTACCCAGATTGGGAAACCACCCAAATCTAGATCTAAAACCATAGATCTAGTAACCAGTATGTCTGATATAATGTCCAAGTCCCATGTGGAGAAACTACTGTATGACGACCAAAGTATAACCGATCGTAGTATAGGAGTTTCTTTTCCTATTCTGTGTATGTCATCCAAATACCATGACATCACACCCTACTACCTTCTCAACAGATCCATCCCCTATTCTGATGAAGTCAAACCTATGACTGTCACATCAGAAATAGATGATCTATCTCCGCTATATCTGCTTTAGTCTAAAAATAGACATAAGCCATTTGTCCACCAATGCTTCCGCTGCTCCCACTGATCACGACAACCCTCTGGCAGAGTCATATAGACGTACACTTCTAAAGCCAGTTTAGAACGACGCTATACTCATCCTCCCGCCGGGTCTCGCAGCCTGGAACAACAGTAATGGCAAGTGTGGGTAAACAAGAACTTCCCTGTCACCGTCCTTGAGGTTACCGGAGTACCTCTCGGGTGCCTGAAGTTACCCACCTTATCTGCGGAGTGGCCAATGGAATGTCAAACCAGATTGAATCTTTAGGTTCCTATGAAATCTTCAGTAATCGTTTATGGTTCTGGAATCACTTCCAGTTCTACCATACTCCCACTACTGTTTTCTGAAAAAATCCATTTTTAATAAAACTGTGGCGAGTCTAGAACAATATCGCTATTGATCTTTCAGATGGTAGAAAGTCAACCCTCGTCATAGCCTGGTTCAACCCACAAACAGCCATTACAGAAACGTGCCTTGAGTTGTCCAGTGTCTGGTTTTAATCATAAGCCGGACAACTCCCCGTACCTTAACACCGTTAAGATATGAACTGTTCTATATCCAATATAGAACCAGCGGCACTGATTTAATTGAACCAGATTCAAATCATGCAGCTGTCTCTAGTGCATGTCAACTAAATGGAAAGAGGCCGATCAGCGTTACTCAACTTAGGAATGCTTCCAATTATGAGTAACCTGAAAGAGAAGCAAGTTCTCTAAATCACTACTATCAACTGAATACCATACTCAAGTATCTACATCTTCGATCACTTTGAAGAATCCCGATACTTGCAACACCTGGTTCTCTACTTTATTCAAATACCTATAACTTCTCAAAATTCGGACCCTGTGTTTCCACGAAACACCTGTCTAAAAACTAGAGAAGTCATAAGTAAACTGAATATAGTACGAGGACCAACCCCTCTGTCCTGATGGACCCTGGACAACATACAACACTCTGTATAAGTCCCTTGAGTCTGATAACTCATTCACTGTGTGTCGTAGGTTGGAAACTGTACCTTTGGTTATGAAGAATTACACCGCTGTTTAATGCTCCTTACCTAACCATCCACTGATATAGGTAAATGTCGTAGAAATAATTTCAAAAAAGTATATCTCACTCTATGAAAATAGACGTACAGATATGTCAATTTGAAATTGGTGCATAACAGCGAATATTCAAAACCAAATATTTGCCGACCGGCAAACAGCCCCGGTGATTTCCTCAAATATCACCGATTACAATGAATCCCGATATAATGAGGATGATCACCTAATTCCCAATAACTTACTCCCACTCATCATCTGTAAAGCCATACAGATGTGAGAATTATACCTGGTAAATACATACCCTGGAGCAAGTGTCTAACTGGGAAATCAGTTTTCCTTTAACAGTACACAGTGAAACTGAAACATTGAAATGTTTCGATGGGGTATTCTCGTATTCCCAGTAATGCCTCTTCCATTATCCAGATTCACAACTGTAACCGTGTAATTCTTTGCCACCTCTCCAAATCCCTTTTTATGTCTTTAGTCATTACCTTCTGCACACCCCTTAGGCCAAATGGTTCTCTTCCTTTCCTACCGTTCGGCACCAGCCTATGGTTTGGAAGAAGACTATCCAATAAGCATAATGGGTGTACTGTCCTAATCCTAGGAGCACTCTCAATGCGAGAGAAGGTGAAGATAAAAGACAACCGAATAAACCTTATTCCTATTTCTCCTGAACCAGAATCCATCCCCGAACTGGAACAAGTTCCTTTCGAGTTCGTATATAACCATACGATGGAGTATCCAATAAACTGTGGATCTTCGTAGTGATACGGAGTGTTCTGGAGAAATACAAAGATGATTTTAGGATTGGCGAAGAAATACTTGGTTTGGTCGTGAATAGTAGTCGCAGTTTACTTTGCCCTCTTACTAATCCCTTGCTTTGTCTTAACTCAATACCTTCTGCACACCATCGTTATGCTAATTGGTTTTCTTCATTCCCCACCGTTCGGCACCAGCCTAAGGTTTGGAAGAAGACTATCCAATTTGCGTAATAGGTGTACTATCTCCTAAACCAAGGAGTACTCGCAACCTGAGAGAAGGTAAAATGAAAAGACAACTGAATAGTCCTATCCGTTTTCTCCAGAACCGGAAACCATCCTCGAATAAATTCTTTCGAGTTCGTATATAACCATACGATGGTTTTGTCCAATGGAAGTGGACGTTCGTAGTAATACGGGGTGTCCTGGAGAAAAGGGTAAAAGTAGGAGTGGTAATAAGGTTTGCAACTCTGACAATCCAAAAGCCAGTGTTTAAGAAGGTTCGGTTAATTTGGTCACTGGGTCATAGTCTTAGGGTCGGGTCAATGGTCGCTACCAAAGAGAGAGAGAAAAGAAACACTCAGCATGCACTCTAACCTAGATCAGAATGGTTACCAATTTATCTAATCTGGAAACCTCCCACTGTACCGTCAAATTCTCCTCCAAACCTGAAAGAAGAATTAGTCGGGATCACCCGAGGAGTAAACCAACTCATCAGTGGGAATCGGGATCCAACTATCATCGCATGATAACGTGACGGAATCCGCTCACGTCATTACACTCCAGAAGGTATGCGCATATCTGGCAAGTTTCAGTTTCTTTAGAAACTCCCGATGTGATTTTTGCCCCATGCTCTTATGACCTTGACTTTGGCCAACAAATCATAAGTCACATGTCAAGTTCTACCCGTCATTCTCCAGGTCAATTTGAACCCACCCGTACATACCCTTGACTTTGGCCAACAAGGTAGTACGACTGTCCCAAACCAACGCATCTATCTATGCTGCATATGAATACCCAACAGCTACCAAACACTGTGCCTTGACTTTAGCCAACAAACACAGCTTGAATACTATTGACCACCCATATGAAACGACGGAGGGCTATGAATGGTTTCTGGCGAAAACCTTTAACGTAAAGAACTTGATATCGTTGAAGGAACGGATAGCTTTTTAAAAATATAGTGACGAAAACCGTTGCTAAAGAGGTCACTCCCGGTGAAGGGATCTCGGCTCTTTCCCCGTAGAATGAGGTGCAGGATATTCCAACTGAATACCATGATGCAAAGCAAAAGTAATCGGCTATAGTGAATTTAATGCCCTGACGCAAACTTTTTGTCCAAGGGGTCACTCCCGGTGAAGGGATCTCGGCCCTTGCCTCGTCGACTGAGGAGCAGAATATTCCAACTGAATACCACGATGCAAAACAAAAGATAACGTCCTTGCAATAACAGCTTTTTGAAAAGTGTTCCAACAACATCAGATTAGGTTTGTTTTTAACTTGCATTGATCCGAATCAACGCAGTCCCATCAATTGATCACACCAAAAAGAACGAAAATATACTGATGTACGTATATGCCATCCGCGTTCGCCACTGGGTCCCGTCATTACCCGTTAGGTTACCTAACTAACGACAGAGCGGGGACTGGACTAGCGCGGATGCAAAACATATACAACATATACTAATATATATACCAATATATTATATTTCTCTCAAGGCGTGATAAAATGCAACATCACAGAAATATACAGCATCACAGAACAATACAGATATCTGGGATCCCCGGGTTTCACAGAGCCACTACTGAAACCCGACGTTCCTCTGGTCGTGTGGATAGCCTGTGCAATGAAATCCTAGACCCCTACGGGCGCGGAAAGTTACCCGCCAAAACCTGAAGCGAGGCAGCCCCCTTCAGCAGCGTGAATGGACCACCCAGTACTTCACGGAATCCGGTAACTTGGGCACCCCTCCTGGGTCAACCTGTACCCCCTACGAGTGCGGTGAATAGCCCGCCAATCCTAGAGTGAAGCCCCCTCCGTCTCAATGCCATGAGATGCGGGCCCGTTGCCTTCTAGAATCCGGCTATCCGTGCGCCCCACCTTGGGGTAATCCTAGTACAGAAAGTAAAATATACATACAACGGGTACATCGACCGCAACCTGGTCGTGCCCCAAAATAATAATACAAACAGGTAGTGACGGCAGTCCACACGTCGGACGCTCGCCCCGAAATATCAAATGTACATAATACAACAGAACTGTACTAGCATTGCATCCAGGCTATCCCCACGACCGATCCGCAACATCACAGCAATACACAGAACATCAACGTGAAAGTCACGTTCGCAAATCCGTCTAACCGGGCTATAGCAGTCAGACAGGATTTACCGATCAAGTGACATTCACGGTCGCAGATATAATGTAAATACTATGAAATAATGTGTTTAAAATATCCGATCGATCAAATTTTAACAAGTGGGCCCCCAAGTACTACTGTAGCACATCAAGAAATCTGGGCCCAAAAAATAACATTCCAGAAAACCTATTTTCCACTCAGAAGCATTCTGTAGAATTTTGGGGGACTGAACAGTTCAAGTCGCGGCGGAACCGCGACCCAAGCATGGGTTTGGCCGCGGTTCCGCGGTGTGTTGGACTGTTCACGAGCCCAAATTTTCACAGAACTCTTAGAATGTCCTACACATCATTCTGAAACAACCTGAAAAATTTTTGGACTTCAAAAAATTTCGACAGAAACTGATGTGAAGAAAAATACGATTTTTGGAAAATTGTTCGATCAGAAATGTAAAACACATTAGACCAAGCTAGACTATGTTAATGGCGAGGCTCTGATACCACTGTAAGTGCACGGCGGCGCCCCGGCCTCCATCCCGAGGCCAAATGCGGAAGCGATGTTTAACTTTAAATTTTCTTGAACCGCGCACTAAAAACCCGGATCGTGCCATTAACTAGTCCTAGCTAACTACAAGATGGGGAAGAGAGATATACCGAGCGACCCGTGTCCTCCGGTCTTCTCGCCGTCGTCCCGATCTCCCGCGGAATGTCCGGTCTCCACCTCCTCGCTGGAAGGGCACCACGTCGACTTCTTCTTTTACGGGCTCCCACCTCAATACCGAGGCAACTCGGGCACGAAGCTGGCGAGTCGACATGCCCAAGGTTTGCTGTAGGTTGTTTGTAGAACTCATATCTCATTTGGGGTTTGTATGGAGTTGCCTTTTGGTGGAGGGATGATACAAGCTCATGGAGATGGAACTTGTGGGGATTTTACCAAGCCAAAAGAAATGAACCCCCCCACAACAAATTAGGACAGCCCCTCCTCCAAGTGTGGCCGGCCATGCATGGGAGAGGAGAGAGTGAGAGAGTGAGTGAGTGTGTGTATCAAAAAGAATGAGTGAGCCAACCAATAATCCAAGGGGGAGAGAGAGAAGGCTATCATGCAAAGAAATGATCACTAGGAAAGTCCAACACTCAAACAACAATCATCACTTCCAAAAGTCATGCCATCATGAAGATAGAAGTCAAGCAATGATGGATTAATCAAGTCAATGGATGGTGCACCCATCATGAAAACCATCATGATGCAACAAAATGCAAAGAACACCCTCCACAAATGCTTATTTTCATAAATTCAAATAAGCCCTCCTCCACCAATCTTCGGCCATTGAAAGATACAAATGAAAATGGCCGAAACGGAAAGCAAACTGGCAACTCCAGAAAACTGGTCCCGTAATAAATTACAGGAAAACCCCGATAATGTGTATACACACCCGCATCTGTATTCCGACCGAATACAAATGCAATGAGACAAAATCTACACTGTACTATACTAGGGTCCGGCTTAAACCAAAGCCGGCTAGTAATATCCATCCGATCCTGATCCGTGCAATACCGCACGTATCTGATCGAACCCTGCCATATATCCATACGGCCTCTAGTACTAACCGTCCGATCCTGATCCGTGCAATACCACACGTATCTGATCGAACGATGCCATATCTCCATACGGCCTCTACAGCGTTTCGCCCGAAAGCTTGAGTAACTGAATGTGGGGGACTCTAAAGACTCGTCAATACTATGGCTGTGGATTTAACCACTAGGAAGTCAGAGATATTAGCCATACGTGACGGGCCACCAGCTATTGACCAAAAGGTACGTCGATGAGCGAACTCATCCTGACACCCTACTGAGCCTGTCAGTGACAATATCCGTACAGTCCGGTCCGTTCGTCTATGAGTATCGCATGGCGGGCCTAGGGGGTTGGTAAAAGTCAGACCCCCAAAAGCGGTACAAGTCATGTCGGAGTATAGCCCAGAACACCCTGAGATACTACTGGAATACCTACCAGTAAATCTCCTGCCTCGGCCGAGGGCTTCGTGTAATGGCTCTCCTAGACACAGCGCGACCTCACCCCCAATACCGGGAGAGACGAACCCCTGAAGATCCGCTCACTGCCTCCATGTGGCTCGGGACTGTACCCAACTAAAACCTGTTTGCACGTCTCCTTTGAGCGTGGTAGGGTAGTAATCAAAGTACAGTAGGAACTCACACGAGACAAATGACGATCCTTAGGTCGATGACCTAACATGTACACATGTCACCAGGGAACTGCTATCTGACGTCAGGTATAAGACCAACTAGCATGTTCCCGGCGAGTCTTGTCCGGTGTACTCATAACCCAATGAGCACCTGTATACATCTTAGGTGAACCAACTGACACCAGTGGCTTGTGAGACCGGCCACCGCCCCTCGTCGGGGTCTCGTCTGTATACACTAGTCTACTCTGGAGAATCGATGCCCTGTCTCGAAACTCCCACGACTAGGGACCTTTTAAAGATGTGCTTATAGACTACCAGCTCCCACGTATATGATCGCCCTCATACTGCTGGTGGTCAAGCAAGAATCCTAGGGGCTCTATCAACGTGCAATAGTGACATGTCAGGTCACCTAAAGCAGTACACGATGATAAAGATAAACCAGATAGCATACTATCATCTTGAGTAAGACTGTCCTACCGGGATAGGTCCTCCCTCAATCATTGCAATCACGTGCCTATGATCCAATAATTGACTCTGAGGGCACTATCTCCAACAGTATCTAGCCTGGAACTCTTCCAACATACCGTCCTTCCACTCAGGGTAAAGACAATGCCTGTGACTGACATTCGGTCTTCCTTACCACCCTGGAAGCTATCCAGTGACTTTCCCAAGGATCGATTGATACCAACGCACTACACCTAGTAACAATCCTAACATCCACTTAGATCTATCTCATAGATCCAAAACCCAGGATTTAGGAGGTATCACCTTGATCTTATATGGAGAATCTTTGTGAAAGAGGAGATTGACCGAGTTTAGCTTAGGAAACTCCTTTTCTATCAAGAGTATGCCATCAACGTACAATACGAGTATCACCACCATACTCCCTACTACCCTTTTTTATATTCAAGGTTCATCTACCATTTTGATGAAGTCAAACTCTTTTACGACCACATCAAAATAGATGTTCCAACTCTGCGATGCCTGCTTTAACTCATAAAGCAACTTGCACACGTTTCCGCTGCTCCCACTGTCTACGAAGCCCCCGGCTGTGTACTTATAGACGCTCTCTCCTAAATTACTATTTATAAAAGCAGTCATGACACCCAACCGCCAGATATCATAGTCATGGTATGTAGCAATGGAAAGTAGGATCCGGATGGACTTAAGCATAGGCAGTAGAAAAGGTTTCATCATAATCCACATCTGGTCAGTGACGAGAACCTTTTACAACAAGCCTTAGCTTTGAAAGTCTCAACTTTTCCATGTACACCAAGTAATCTTCTCAAGATATACTTGCTCCTGATGGGGATTTAACCCTTCAGATATAGCAACCAAAGTCCATACTTTGTTGGTGTATATGGATTCCATCTCAGATCGCTTAGCATCCAGCCATTCTTACAGAGTCATCACTCCTGATGGCCTACTCGAAACTAGTTGGGTCATCATCTCATGATGCAATCCTCGCTCCCACTGTTATAGAGAAAACCGAAGTATCTCTAAGGTGGGTGAGGAACCCTACCAGATCGGCGGAGAGGCTGAGGTTCGTCGGGAACTATTGAATCCTCCGGTTCTACCAAATCATCAGTTGTAGTTTGTAAAGCTGGAACTCCTTCCAGTTTTACCTCAAGACCATTAATTTCTTCACAAGAAATTTCCTTTCCAAAATGTGGGATACTGAGAAATAAAACACTTTTTGTTCCTCAGTGGGGTAGAAGATATTCCCTTGCGAATGCTTGGGATATCCAACAAACTTCTATAGAACTGACCTTGCCTTGAGCTTTTTCAGATTTTGCTTTTAGACATAAGCCGAACAACCCCAAATCTTAACATCCTTAAGAGATGGGCTCTTCCCATACCATATCGCATATAGAGTGGTAGGCATCTAATTTGGTTAGAACCCAATTCAATAGGTATGCAGCTTCACAAGTGCATAACCACTAAAGGGAAATAGGCAACAGTAGTACTCATCATAGAGCACACCATATCACATAGGATGCGATTGCTCCGCCCCGATATACCAACGTGCTGTGGTGTATACGGAGGAGTAATGCTGAAAGAGAATCTCATTCTCTTTTAGAATAGTCCAGGATTTCCGTGCTCAAGTATTCTCCTCCCTGATCACATCAAAGGACATAATACTTATACCCATTTTGGTTCTCTACTTCTGACTTATATTCTTTGAATTTCTCAAAAACTTCAGACTTGTGTTTAAACAGGAACGCATGTACAAATCTTGAGAGATCATCAGTGAATGTAATGAAGTACAAAGAACCGGTCCTGGAATTTGTAGACAGGGGACCTACATACATCATCATGTATCAATCCCAAGAGTTCACCAACTTTTTCTCTATTTCTAATAAACGGAGCTATAATCATCTTATCTTTGTGGCATGACTGGAAAGTTTCACAAGATGTAAATTCAAACTGATTTAAATATGCATTTTTATATAACTTAGCTAGTCGGGTCGCATTTGATAAGACCTAGTCAACAATGCCTCAAGAAGAATTCTTTCATTTCTGAACTATTCCTCTTGTGTGTGTTTTGTACGTTGAGAACTGTGGTTTGATTTAGAACGTATATGCTTTTAGATAACGTGCCTGAACCGATCAACTCTTGATATAGGAAATGTTCAAAACATTATCCAACAATACAAAATTATATCCTTCTTTACTAAATAAAGAGACTGATATGATGTTGTATATCAGGTTCGGTATCTAATAACATTCGTTCAGAATCAATGTATTTTGTAATACAGGGTGATAACTGCCAACATACTTGGTTGCGACACTTGCACCATTTCCAACTCTTGAAACTTATCACCCATTCTCAGTTCTCTACCTATCTGTAGCCCATATAACATATTACATATGTGAGATCCTGATTCGGTATCTCATACCCAGGACGTAAAGGAAACTGAGAAATAGTTCTTTGTAATGAACACACCCGAAGAAGATGCATCATCATGCACATTCTTCGTTTGGGTGGTACGGGAATCCTGGTAATCCCCTATTTCTTACTCGGTGTTATAACAATTATAAGTTGGAGCAGGACCAACGTTCACCAGCTCAGTATAACAAGCGGATTCGGTCAATACATCTGTATTATTATCTTGATTAAGGCGTGACATGGTCGCTACCTGGAGAGAGAAAGAGAAGAAAACACTCAGCGTATGCTCTTGCAAGATTATATTGGTTATTAATTTATCTAATCAGGATGGCTCCCACTGTTTTAGTCAAATCTTCCTTCAAACCTGTAACGCCTTAGATTTCGATTAGTGTTAATTTAGACGTTAGTGCGGGTTTACTGTAAAAAGTTTACCAATTCGGGTTCCTCACATTTTATAATATTTAATTAATAATTTATTTTTTATTTGTTATGGCATGCACGCACGTGTGCATGTTAATGTGAGGGTTTGTTTGTGCTAATCTAGGTTAAGGGCCATGACACTTAACCATTTATCTAATCTTTGCTTTAATCCTTGTGCCTTAACCCTAATCCTTAATCTTTTTCCTAGATATTTTGAGTGAGAAGAGAAGATATTTGTTTTTGGAGAGAAGAGGTGGCAATGGTGTATGTGAAAGCATTAATGGTGAATTAATGCTAATGGTGCACTTACCCTCTCACCTCTTACTCTCACCTCTCTCTTTCCCTTTACCTTTTCATTTTCTTTTTCCTCACACTCATTTCCTTCTCATTCTCTCATTCCCTAAACTGAATACTTTCTTTTTCCATCACAAATTCATCAAATCCTTCACAAATATCACAAAAATCACATCTTTGAACTCGATTTGCCTCTTGGATGCCTTGGAGCTTGCAAAGCTTGGATCTTTGAGTCTTTTGGTTAGGTAATCATCTCTTTCTGTTAATTAGGTGTTTATTGTGTAGCTTAGCTTGTTAGTTTCTGTTTTGAACGCGTTTTGTATCGTTTCGGGTAAATATCGTATTTTTAGTATAATTTTGGGTCTAGGATGATCTGCTATCAAACCAGGTAATTGTTGCAAAAGTTCCCATCACAGTGGCCTAGTGTAGTGACCTAGAAGCTAACCTCAAAATACGAGCACATTCCCTCTTGTTACGGCCGCAGATTTAATGGTTCTGGCCGTAATTTGTGGCCAGAGTAGGGACTGGGGTGGTGGATTTTGGTGTAGGGGTCACTGGGGTTGTATGTGGTCTCATGGTACTTGCAACTTTTACAAATTTTTGATACAGAAAAATATGGGACCACTTTGCATATTTCTTGTGTTTCGTTTCACGCGATACGTTATCTGATACGGTGCTTGTTCTGTATTCTGTTGCTCTGAGTTCGTTTCGTAGTGTCGCTATGCACGTTAGCTACAATACGAACACTTGAGAGTGCGTTTTGTGTTGTCGCGTTGGTCCGCGTAGTTTGTACGTGTTTTGAGTCTATTGCTAATATATACTTGTTTTGTTGTGTTATGTTTTAGGTTCGCAGGCGGGGACTTCGGACGCTGCGATGAAGGGAAAACAGGTGGTAGCCTTCACTTAGCCGGGAGCGTTGTGAGTAGATTTTGTTAGTTATATGTATGCCCTAAAGGCCATTACTATACATAGGATGTATATTGTAGTGGATGCTGGGACATATATAGGTATGACTTTCTTGCTCGACATGATAGTATGCTATCTGGTTGCTCTTTATCTTAACATGTATACTTGCAGTCTCTCTATTACATGTTGATAAAGCCCTTAGGATGTGTACTTGACTTCCAGGAATATGATGTAGATCATACTGCTAGTGTATATGCCCTAGAGGCCATTACTGTATCATACTAGTATGTATATTACTTGATGGAAGCTTGGGATATTCACAGTTGTACAGACAATCTTGCTCAATATAGTAGTATGCTACTTGGTTGTCTCTGCTTTAATGTGTACATGTGTGTTTATTTATTATATCACCTATACGCATTAGTAGAGCCCTTAGGATCTTTGCTTGATTACCGGCGTTGTGATGGCGATCACACTCGTGGGGGCTGGGTAATCTACAAGCACATCCTTATACACGTCCCTAGTCGTGGGAGTATCGAGATAGGGCATCGATACTCCGGAGTAGACTAGCGTATGCGCTTCTCATCCCAGCACGGGAGACGGTCTGTCCCACAGCCGTCGGTACGTCGTACTTGAGATAGTATGCGGGTGCTCGTTAGGTTACGAGTATACTGGACAGGACTCGTCGGGAACTGATGGTTGGTATTATACCTATCGTCAGTTATCAGTTCCCAGGTGACATGAGTACAGCTTAGTCCGCTGACTTGACACTGTCACTCCGCCTCGAGTGTGTTCCCACTGTTCTTTGATTACTACCCTACCACGGCTCTTCTGAGTCGTGCAAACAGGTAGTAGTTGGGAGCAGTCCCGAAACACTTGGAGGCAGTGACGGTTAGACAGGATTCGTCTCTCCCGGTATTAGGGGTTGACATCGTGCTGTGTCTAGGAGAGCCATTACACAAGTAGTCCCTGGCCAGGGCAAGCGAGATATACTGGTAGGTTCCAGTGTTATCTCAGGGTGTTTTGGGCTTCACTCCGACACGACTTGTACCGCTATTGGGGGACTGACGTTTTACCGCCCCCTAGGCCCGACATGCGATGTATCAGACGAACAGACCGGACTGTGCGGAGAATGTCACATTCAGACTCAGTAGGAGTTCAGATGGGGTTTCACCTCGTCAGCCTTCTTGTCGGCATCTACCTGGGGACCGTTACGCACAGCTAGTGCCGCTTGCGGTCTGTGGTTAAACCCACTGCCAGCGTAGTGTCGAGTCTTTAGAGTCCCACACAGAGGGTATTCGCCTCTGGGCAAAACAGAGTAGAGGTCGCATGGTTTTGCGACAGGGTTCGTTCTCATCCGCGCACTTGTGCACGTTTGGAGTCCGGACGGATTATACTGGCAGGCTCTGGTTTGAGCCAGATACTGGTATATGTTTTGGGGTTGCTTTTATATCTTGGTATTCTTGTTCCTCGGAACGAGAATGCAGGTGTGTATGTACAGTTGCTTGAGGCGGAGGTGAGGTATTTCATTAGGGTTTCGGAACGGGTGCGTATGCACAGTTGACAGTCTTCATTTTCCAAACCCTAATGGATTTATGGATTATCTATTAATAATAGTAATTAAATGAGAATTTTGTTATGGTTGATTTTTTTGACTTGTTGACCATGGTTGACTTGTTGACCATGGTTGAATGTTGACCACCATCATGCTTTGTAAAGATCCTCCTTGATTCATGCTTACATTTCATTTAATGAAGCATGATAGTGGTCATTCCAAATTACCATCAACTATTCTTATTTTGAATTATTATTATTTAGATAATTCTTTTCTTTTGGTATTATGGTTGCAAGAAAGAAAAAGAGAGCTCATTATCTCATTTAGCTTCTCTCTCCTCACTTCATCTTCTTCTTCCTCTAGCAAAAGAGAACCCTTCTCATGTGTTGAGAATCCTTCTCTTTAAAAAGAAAAGCAACCCCTAGTCACTCTCTACTCATTCTAGGTTCAAGGTTTAGCAAGCCGGAAACCCTAGTTCACTCAAAGATCGAGGAAGAGCCCAAAGGTCGAACCTTCGAGGTGGATCCATCTTCGACGGAAGAAGGCGACAAGAAGAGAACCATCAACCTCTACAAGGTTTAAAGAAGAAGGAGTTCAAGTTTAGGTATAACCATCTTCCATAGTAGCTAACTCTCTTTAGCAAGTTTGCTAGTTTAGTTTAGCAAAGATCCGGCTTTTACGGTCCATGTTACAAAGTTTAGAAAAAATTTTGATTTACCGTTTCCGCAACCCCGAAAGCATCGGGAGAGGTAACGTGGACCTAACACATACTAGTAGGGCCTGGGTAGTCTATGAGTACATCCTTCAATGTTCCTAGTCGTAGGAATATCGAGATGGGGCATCGATATTCCAGAGTAGACTAGCGTATATCTTCTCGACCCATGTGATGGGCGATGGATGATCCCATATCCATTGGTGTTTGACATCAGAGATGGTATGCGGGTGCTCAGTGATGACTGGTTACACTGAACGGACTCGCCGAGAACTCCCAGATGGTATTATACCTCACGTCAGATGGCAGTTCTCTGGTGACACTGGTACAGCTTAGTCTGTTGACCCGAGATCATCATAGAGTCTTGTGTGTCTCCCACTGTGCTTTGATTTCCACCCTACCACGGCTCTACTGAGTCGTGCAAACAGGTGGTTTTTGGGTACAGTCCCGATTCACATGGAGGCAATGAGCGATAGGAGGGGATTCGTCTCTCCCGGTATTGGGGTTGATGTTGCGCTATGCTCGACTGGCCATAACTGGAAATCCCTGGTCAGGGTTGCACTGATTTACTGGTAAGTGTTATCATTAGTTTCATTCTTGTTATGGACCTTACATCGGCATGACTTATCAAGCTACTGGGGTCTGACGTTTACCACCCCTAGGCGAGATATGCGACATATCAGACGATCAGACCGGACTGTACGGTAAGTGTTACTGGTTCGATTCACAGGAGTGGCCGTTAGGGCTTGCTCGTTGATCTTCTGATCTCTCAATACCCGGGTGGCCATTACGTTTAGCAGACCGCTTGCGGCTTGTGGGTGTTTGATATGATCATCACCTGCTGCCGACGTATTGACGAGTCTTTAGAGTCCTACACAGAGGTTTCCTGGCTCAAGTGAAACGAAATAGGAGCGCATATGAGATATGTGCGGGACCGAGAATAATACCAGTATGTGATACTGAATTCTATTCTCGCGATTTGTATCATCGGACAGTTATATAAGATATAGCTGGGTTACCGAATCAAATGTTGATTCGATACATTGATACACTTGATATTAGTCGGTTATATACAGTATGACCGGATCATTAAATCAAGTGTTGATTTAATGATTTAATGTATAATTATATATTTGATATATTATTTTACATTAACTAGTATTTGTTCACTTAAGATGGATTTTCTCACTTGATGTGCACATTGTATATATGATATAGTTTTGTGCACTAGTTTGTATCATGTTTGATGATACATGCAAACTTGGGTGTATGTTTGATTTAAACCATGTTTAGGTTAATGGTTAGGGTTTTGTTATCTTTACTTATTTTCTTTATTCATTTTTGGCAAGAAATAAAATGGTGGCTTCTTTTGTTTTTTACTTGAAGCTTCATGAAGCTTTGAAAAGCTTTGACCATTTTGTTTCTTTCCTTAACCTAACCATTCACCTAAACCCTAGTTTAGTCTCTACACTAGTTACACTCACCCATGGTTGCATTATGATAAGATCACTTGATTTATTATTATTCATATTATTATTCTTATCATATTCTTCTTCTTCTTCTTCTTCTTCTTCAAGAAGAAGAAACCTTGCTACATCCAATGGTGCCATGAGAAAAAGAATGAGAAATCCAATTTTAAAGCGAACCCACTTCCTATTTCTTCATCCTCTACCACTTGCCATGTAATATAGGGTGTTTTCTTCACAAGTTTTATGACTTAGTGAAGGTGGAGCTTGAGTTTGAGTTGCCTCGACGTAGATCATCTTCGGCATCGAAGTCGACGACCTAGCCCGATCATTTCTTCGACGAAACCATCGCTAGAGTCCGGGATCCGATGATCGCAGCGGATGGACGTCAACACGGAGCTAGAGAGGTGGAGGACCGGATCTACAAAGGTTGTAGTCCCTTTCACTTAGCAATAAAGTTGTTTACTTGCATGTTTCGCCTTACCTCTAATTAACGATCTAGTATAGGGTTCTTTGGCACATGGAAATTTTTGATTTTGGTATGGTTGATCAGTTGTAGAACCTCATAGGTGTTCCTAGGAACCCTACAGTGGTATCAGAGCCTAGCTAGAGCCTTAGGCGAAATGTAGACGATGTTAGAAGTCCGATCGAACCCGAAACCCTAACTGTAAACCCTTCTCTGTACAATTTTTTAAAACTGGGATTTTTGTGAATTAAAAATATGCAGAAAAATCAGTAGGGTTTTCTAAGAAATACTGTGCAGCACGTGCTCCTGAGTCCACTAAAGCGCCGCGGAACCGCGGCACGAGCATGGCTCGTGCGGCGGTTCCGCGGCCATACAGTCACATTACTTTTTGAAAATTGCACAGTAATTCCTATCTGTTAGTGCTGTATTTTCTGGGAATTTTTAACTTCTACTCAAGAGTTGAGTTTTCTGGGTTGTATTGAGAGTTCGTAGATTCGATCGGATTGTCTAATTTTGTCTGTGTTTTTCCGGATAATTTAGAATATGTTGAATAGTTCGACCGGATATAAATACCCAATTTTTTCCCTGTCGGGAAATTTCCAAGTGTTGGATTTTTCCGTGGTTTAAGAACGTTCTAATTAGTGTAAGTAATACGATGGACCCTCTAGAAGACAACAAACCTTAACTCGATTATGTGACTGTCTTGAACTGCCCTTTGAACCTTAGGGTTTGGGGCAGTATGGCGTGCCACATGTGAGGCGTTGGCTTGAACCTTCTACGGCTGGACCGTTGCTACTGTGGCATGAAGTGGATGTTTTTAAACTTATTTCATGTGTTGAGCTGTTTCGGGAAAACTTGGGTGTTTGATTGTTCGATCGGAAAGTTTAACATTTTCTATTTATCTGGAATGTGATACAATATTTGGAATCCACAAGTAGTTATGAGATAACTGATTTGGATGTTATAAACATAGCAGTTTAGTCTCAATTGATCGGTTGCCACGGAATTTTGATGTGATCAAAAGTCCGTCGCAATCACGTAGCGTACGCCGATACTCGCCGGGTAAACTTAATAGACAGATGCACCCCAAAGCCCCGACCAAGTGACTGTAGGAGAACCCCGTCGCCGAAAGCATCCGTTCGGGTGCTCGCGGAAGCGGTATTCCGCCTTGGTGCACTTCGTCGACGGCATCGGGGGTGCGGCCGTCTACTAATGTTTGCGACAAGCATTCGATCAAAATGTCGGGAATCTTGTTGAATTGCCCGACTTGATATTGAAAAGAGTTTTCGATAATGAGACTAAAATGCGGGGTTTACAATTGTTAGGCATGCGATGTCTAAGGAATTCATTTGTTTAGGCATGCGATGTCTAAAGCGTTTGCGGATTCCAACTGTTGTAGTTTTACACTTTCTTTTATGTGACCGTAAGTGTAATATGTGTTATCGCCGGTTTCGTTGCTATATGTCAACGACAATTGGGATACGCATGTTTACTTACGTTGATGACATGTGATGTTATGTGTTGCTGGATATGTTATATTGGATCGTCATGTTTGAATAGCTGGGGGTTTTATGTGAGATGAGTGTTTTTCATTTTCATTCATGTAAAAACTTGTATTTAATATTCTTTTATTGGGGCACTTCCAGGTTGCGGAAGATGTCACCGTTGATGTATATTATTTACTTTTCCACATTAGGATAGACCCAAGGAGGGGAGCACAAGTAACCGGGTTCTAGGGTCTAGTGGGAGACCATCTCGAGGAGTCGAGTCCGGGTCTCCTAACCCTAGAATTGGTAGGGTTGGTTGCCGCTCTCGTAGGGGTCTAGGGGTGTGGGATTGGCTATTCATCGCGACCATGGAATCCGTGTTTTATATTGGCTCGTATTAAAAACACGGACGTCCTAATATATCCAATATTTCATATGATATTTTCTGCTGCGTTATCTGTGATGTGATCATGTGATTTGTTCAGATAGATATAGTATATAGTATATATGATATATTATATAGACGTTGCTTATGTTTTACACCCGTGCTAGCCCTGCCCCACTCTGCCGTTAGTTACCTAACCTAACGGTGCAGACGGGACATCGAGGCGAATGTGGATGGCATAAGCGTACGTTATATTTATCTGTGATGTTTAGGTGGACTTAAATGATGGGACATTCATTAATGAGATTAATGAAAGAAAATAAACCTAAAAGATGTTGTGGAATCGAATTTCAAAAATAAAAACAGGTAGCTACAGTTCTTGCTTTGCATCGCGGTGTTCCTTGTAGAACATCCTGCACCTTATTCGATAAGGAAAGGACCGAGATCCCTTCACAGGGAGTGACTCCTTTAGCAATAACTGGCAGATGCTACAACCCTCGGTTTGTCTTTTGATTGCTTCTATAGTTTTTGCTTTGCACAGCGGTATATATGATATATCCTGCACCTTATTCGATGAGGAAAGGGCCGACGATCCCTTCACCGGGAGTGACCCCTTTAGCAAAACTAGAAAAGCCTCAAAAACACTCCATTTAAAAACCATTTGATTCCGCAACGAGATCAAGTTCAAAGCGTTAAAGGTTTTATTAAAAACCATTCGCAACCCTCCATCATTTTAGGAAGTAGAGTACTTAGTATTCGTGTTGTGTTTGTTGACCATAGTCAAGGCACAGTGTACGGTAGCTAAGTGATGTCTTCCTACACCGCATATGATGCGATTAGTTAGGACAGTCATGTGGCTTTGTTGACCTTAGCCAAGGGTCATGTGGGTGGGTCTAATTAATCACGAAATGACGGGTAGAACTTGACCAGTGCTTATGATTTGTTGACCTTAGCCAAGGTCATAGGTGCTAGGGGTAAAAACCTTTATCGGGAGTTTCAAGTGTTGAAATTTGCAATGAGATTGCATACCTTCTATATGATAGTTGGATCCCGATACCCACTGCGAGTAATTGTTACTCCTGGGAGAGTTTTGCACTTTACAATTAGCCGATCAAGTAGGTGTCTAGAAAGGTGTCAACTGGGTTACGCCTCTGGGAAAATGAGGTTTATTTTAATTAGGTCCGTGCGAAAGCACGGGGAACCTCCCTCAAAGTACCGATACTGGCCTGGCTGAAAGATTGGCGAACTTGTAGATTGTAATTAATCCCGGCTAGTCTTTCCTTTTAGGGTTTGAAGGAAGATTTGATAAAAACAGTGGGAGCCATCCAGATTAGATAAAATAAATAACCAATCTAATTTTGCAAGAACGCACGCAGAGTGTTTTCTTCTCTCTCTCTCCAGGTAGCGACCATATCACGCCTTAATCAAGATAATAATATGGATGTATTGACCGAACCCGCTTGTTATACTGAGCTGGGGAATGTTGGTCCCGCTCCAAATTATAATTGTTATAAGACTGAACAGGAAATAGGGGAATACCAGAATTCCTATGCCGCCCAAACGAAGAAAGTGCATATGATGCATCTCCTTCGGGTGTGTTCATTATAGAGAACTGTTTCTTAGTATCCTCTGCGTCCTGGGCATTTGATACCGGATCAGGATCCTGCAAATGTAATCCATTATATTCCGTTTTCTAATGTACCTGACCCATTCAGAACTTGATTTAGGTGGATGTGGACCACATCGCTTACAAAAGTAAAATCATATCATTCCTTAGAAAGTAAGGATGCAGATATGATATTACAAGTTAGACTAGGTACATACAAACAGTTACGTAGAATCAATATCTGCCCACTTGTCAATCCAAGGTGATATTCCCCTACGGATTCGGCATTCACGCTCATTCCGTTTGCAACCTTGAGAGTCATATCACTGTTCCCCTCCGAAAGACGTCCACGACGTGAAGACGTCTTTCCTGAGATTCGGGGCAGATGCTATTTGGTTTTATCCGTCTACCTCTCCCAAGATGCTAAGTTGATTTATGGCACCATGTATCGGAGGTTTAGACGGATCCGGCCGATGTAGCAGACTTCGTCAGATTCCCCCTCGCTTGAGGGGTTTTTGATTGTGGGGACGCTCTTCCCTGTAGGCGCAAGCCCCTGCAGTTAATTACGCTACCGCGTCGCGGTAACAACTTTCTCCTTCTCCAGAATTTCACTTCGTGTCGTGTGTGTTTGTTTTGTTTGTGCTTGCCCATGGATTGTATACGGAGACTAATTTATGTCTTCGCCCGTAGGACGTAGACTAGTCCAAATCCGTATTTTATTAGATTTGGATTTGGGGTTGTGGTTTAAGGATACGTTAGCCATGTTGAGGCTAAGATCAACTTAAACGTTCGTTAAGGATACGTTAGTCCTATTTGAGACTAAGATCAACTTAACGGAAAAGCATTTAGGGGCTCTATTGTTCCAGTTTAGGGACATAGTGGTCCATTTAATATATGGTCGTCGGGACCCGTTACCTCTCTGACGACGTTGAAGGATTACAACGACAGGTGTCAGAGGAGTTCGGAGATGTACCCTTGGACCAAAGTTAATTGGGGGTTTTGAAGTCTGTTTGAATGTTTAAGGATACGTTAGCCATATTTGAGGCTAAGATCAACTTAAACGGGATCGTTTAGATCCGACAACAGAGCGTTTGGGGGCTCTATTGTTCTAATTTAGGGACGTAGTGGTCCATAGGTAGTTTAAGGACATTGCGGTCCATTGCTAGTTTAGGGACATAGGGGTCCATAGGTAGTTTAAGGACATTGCGGTCCATTGCCAGTTTAGGGACTTGGTGGTCCATAGGTAGTTTAAGGACATTGCGGTCCATTGCCAGTTAAGGGACATGGTGGTCCATAGGTAGTTTAAGGACATTGCGGTCCATTGCCAGTTTAGGGACATGGTGGTCCATAGGTAGTTTAAGGACATTGCAGTCCATTGCCAGTTTAGGGACATAGGGGTCCATCGTTCCCGTTTTAGGGACGGATGCTAGTTTAAGGACGCATTAGTCCATGGGTTTAAGGACCCCATAGTCCACATAGATGTGTTTAAGGACGCATTAGTCCATGGGATTAAGGATCCCACAGTCCGTATGGGTGTGTTTAAGGACACATTAGTCCATTAGTTTAAGGACGCATAAGTCCATGGGTGTAAGGACCCCACAGTCCGTATTGGTGTGTGGTCGTCGGGACCCATCACCTCTCTGACGTCGTTGAAGGATTACAACGATAGGTGTCAGAGGAGTTTGGAGATGTACCCTTGAACCGGATGTAAATTGATTTAAGAGAGCAGTATTGCTCAGTCAATTTAATTTGAGGACTTACGGCCATGATTGGGCTAAGTCCAGTTGAGAATATTCAACATTTTTATCTTTGGCCTATTAGGCTTGTGCTAGGGCTTTGCCCCTGTTTAATAATGCACTGCATTTTATTTTGGCCTGCTAGGCCTTTTTGATTTGGGCTCTCTCCCTTTTAAATGATGCACATCATCTGTTTTTATTTGGGCTCTGCCCTTCTTTAAAATAATGCATTGCATTTAATTGGGCCTGTTAGGCCTTTTTTAATTGGGCTTGGCCCTTCTGTAAATAATGCAGTGCATTAATCAAACTGAAAATGGCCATGTGGCCTGTCAGGCGCTTTGCGCCAATTATTGAGCGCAAGCGCATGTGGAGATGACACGTGTCACGCTAGCGCAGTGTGCTGCGCCAGTGCGCTGCACTGTTGCGCTGTAATACGTGGCGCGCTCTGATGAGTTGCGCCAACTTCAAAGAGCAATGCTCTATTTTTAAAAGCGCATAGCGCAAGTTATTCTGGAGCTGACACGTGGCGCTCTCTGGTTGCTTGCGCCAACCCAGGAGCGCAATAGTGCAGATTTGCAAGTGCAAAGCACTGATTTAATATCTTGATCCAATTTTGGATTCATGAAAAGAATCTTTAAGATTCCAGAACCAATGGTTCATAAAAAAAAAACAATGCCTTTGTTATTATTTATTATTTTTATTTTATTTTATTTTTTTTGAAGGTCATTGATCTTGTTCTTACATCAACGATCTATTCAGAAGAAATTCTTTTCTTTTATTCAAAGGTTTTACCTTTCTCTCTTTTTTGAGTTTTTCTCAGAGTTCTTTAGAGGAGTCTATCTGTTTCTTGAGTTTCTCTATTCTCTCTGTGTTCTAGTTTTTGATGATGTCTTTTGAATTGGGGTCTAAGGGCCTTTATATAGTGCCCATTAATTTGTTAAATTTGTTAAAGAGATCAATCTCTGAGTGATTTGGGGAATTTTCCCCACCGTTGGATCATTGATCCAAGGGCTTCTGTTTTACAGAAGACAATCTTCTTGTTTTAACAAGAACAGAAAGATCTTACTGGAATTTTAATTCTGTTTGGCGCAAATGCACCAGCGCTTGACACGTTCGCACAGCGCAGTGCAACCGCGCTTGCGCATCTGCGCTTGACACGTGTCGCGCAACGCACAGCGCAGAGCAACTGCGCTGACACGTGTCGCGCAGCGCAGCGCTTACGTAACTAAAGCGTTGCTTCCTTTAATTTTGTTTTAAATAGAGCCTTGCTCTGATTGGGCGAGCTGCCTTGGGCGCTGCGCTAACGTATCGGCTTTTGACAAGTGGCGCGTTGCGCGCAGCGCAAGGGATTTGAAGCGTTGCTTCAATTTTTGAATTTTTGAAATTCAAACAGAGCTTTGCTCTGATTGGGGGAAACAAATGCCCCCCACCGTTGCGCTCATGTGGCGCATACGTGAGTGCAGCGGTGGCAAGATCCTAGCCATTGGATCAACTGATAAGTTGAAGGGGTGCAAGCGCCTATAAATAGGACCCTTGGTCCTCAGTAAATGATTTACCATTTTCAAGAACATGAGTTTTCAGAGTCTTGCTCTTGTTTTTTAAGAATTTTAGATCTTTGCCCTCGTTTCTTTTCAAGAACTTCAGAGTTCAAAACCTGGAATCATCTTAGGTAAAACTTAAATTAAATTAAATTAAATTAAATTAAATTACCTTTAATCAACAGAGCCTTGCTCTCATAGATCTTTGATCTAAAGGAAACCCCTTTGGGGTTTCATCAACAGAGCCTTGCTCTCAAAAGTCCATAGATCTACAGAGATCTTGTTCATGGGTTTTTACCCATGAACAGATCTTTGCTCATGGATCAAATGTAGATCTTTTTGATCTGAAAATGAAGAACTCCTAAGTGTTTTCATGGATCTTTAAGATCCCAAATTTTTTAATTCTTTCAAGAGTTAAATTTTCCTTTTGATGGATCTTTCCATCATTATTACAGAGCTAGGTTCTTTTTAGGAAATTTTATTCCCTTGAGACCAGTGTTTGACAAATGTCACTCTGTGACAGAGTTTTGCTCTGAAAGAGGAGATTTTCTCCTTGTCTCTAGGGATTCCCATTAATGAGGATATTCTCTTAGGGATTTCTTCATCAATTGACAGTCTCATCCAATGGTGGGGCTGTCTTATTAACCGATGCACTGTCATCCGGATTTTGTGGGTCCCCTTTTGGTCCCCTACCCACTGCATTGCAATGTGGTGTAAAATTTTTTATTTTTTTTAAAATGCCAAGCGTTGGAATTAAAACACTGACGGCTGATTTTTGTCCCTCCGCAGGAAACATGTCTTTCGATACCTCATTCCCATTTGTTCGTTCGGAGGGAGGATTCCCCGGAGCACCCGTAGACCGGGAGGTCCTAGCTATGATCAGGGACTACGAACCGGAATATAAGAATCTTCACCTTTGGGGGTCGTGGTACAACCAAATTATCATGGGTCGACAGAGCTTTTCATGCGCAGTACCATCAGAGCCTATTACGGCGATCCACTATGCCAGCCCACCCCAGGTGAAGTATGCCGTGGAGATGGTCGATTGGACTTCAAAGGGCCTTCTTCATCCTGCTACAGATGCAATTCTGGTTCAGCCTCCTATGGTTTTGGATATCCTGGGATGCCGTATTTGTCAAGGCGAGGCGCGACCTTGGGGGCAATCATATAACATAGGTCTGATCCCCCGCCATCCGATCGGTTATCTACCATGGGCTCGCCACATTTTGTCAGCGAAGAAGTCGCAGTTGATGAGGCTCGGGTTGTACACTGCTGTTTACGTTTCCCTCTTCCAATATCCCACGCTTCCCACCTGGTGGTTTAAGGCCTTTTTGGAGCAGTTGAACATCCCTACTCACACTTTCTTCGCACTGGACCGGGAAGTGTCGATTTCTTTGGAGGAATTCACAGAGGTCTCCGGCTTACCGGTTATAGGGGAGCACTATGAGGAGCTGCTTCCTACAGACGAATATGTCTTCGGTGCTAAGCCGGCAATAATGGGCCTCACTCCGGAGAATGCTGTTCAACATCAGTTTCCAAGTTTGATCAAAGTGTTGAAATCTACGAGGCCCTTTTTATCGAACGTGGGAGCCGCGGGGTCAGTTTCGAGGATTTTATCGCTCGATTCCTTCACCCAAACGTTCTCTCGGCAGAAGCAGCTAAGTTCGCCATGCTTGATGACCCTTTCGGTTTAGGTTTGGACAACCTGCCAGCGAAGGAGGTAGATCAAAAGGGCTTTTTCCTTCCTAACTCTTCGGTTGTCTCTTTTGTAGAGGTTGCAGCCCCTGGGCTAGACGAGGAAACGTTCTTCTTAGGATTTCTTAGGCTATGGCTGAGTTGGTTTGCGCTCCCGATTCATTGTCGCCATATGAGGCCCTCTGTCTTTTACCCAGCTCACCGGATGACCATTGGGGTAAAAGTGGCCGTCGGGATCGCCGATTTGGCACACCTGTATCACGGCCTTAGTCAAGCGGCGGATGCTAATGAACCTGGAGTACTGCACATGATCTTCCCGATGCATTACTTCATATCATGTCTTGAGCTACATACACTGGGCGTCTTCGGTATGCACAAAAGGCCCTCGTTCTATGATAGGTGCAGCTTCCCTCGAATCATGCGACTGATCGGCGCCTCAATTATGACTCCGTCGCCACGGAATGCCAGAGGTTTGCTCCTTCGTCCCCACACAGTTGGAGACGGGATGTCTTTCACTGACAAAGTGCTGACCATTGGAAAGGCGTCTAATACCACAGTGCGGCCATTCCAAGACACTTTCAAAGATAGGGCCTCAGTTCTGACAGCCCGACAGACCCTTCACCTATATTCCATCAGACCGGATTTCCTGGTGTTTAGGCAAAATGGTGCGGCGCTTTTCATGAGATACAACCCGCATCGTTTTGCCCAGCAACTGAGCTACAATCAAGGGGTGCCGTTGGAGGCTTTCCTGCTGGAACCTGCTGCTACTGAAGAAGGGATGCGGAGCGCGCTGCATCACTTCATGCATCTAAATATGAGCTCTCAATTTTTCATTAGCGAACCGGCTTGCAACCCATGAATCCTTAATACATATACAGCGTGGTACAATCATTCGACGGGTGCCGTTATAAAGGAAGAAAAGCGATTGTTGGTCGACCGTAAGGGTGTGCCTCCCGGCAGCGACCGCAAAGTTCCCTTGGTGCCAAGGTCCCCTGTAGTCCCTCCGCTGAAAAATGCTAGAGCCGAAGCACCGCGTGTGCTGAGTCCTCCACGCGGATTGCCGCCTCTTGATACTGCGGATGCGCCACCAGCGCCCCGTGCTCCAGTGGAGACGGTAAATATGGCTTCCCCGGAGTCTGGCGTGGGCGCGGATATCGGGACCCGCCGCCCTAAGGTGCCTGCAAAGCGCAAGTCGATCTCGGGTGCACCCAGGGCTGGCGGGCAGAAGAGGAAGAAGAAGTCGCTCCTCTCTCTCGATGCTATCCTCGGTTTAGAGCCTCAGGCCCCTCTTACCGAAGGTATAAGCGAGTATGGCAGCAATGAAGGCTTCTCGGTAGATCCCACAGACACCGATCTGGCGGCCGCCATTGCGGCTTCTGAGCGATCAGCGAGGCTCGAAGCGATGATGAATAAACTCGCTCAGTTAGGTAATCATTAGCTGCATTCTTCGTCATTTTATCGCATTTTTATCATTATCTTCGACTAATGCCTTCCCCATTTTTTAACAGGTGGCACTACCGAAGAAGCCATCGCTGCCTCTTTAAAACCCTTCATGGAGGAGAAAAGAAGCGCGCTTTAATGGGCGTTGGTACGTCTCGCCTTATTATGTTTTTTTTGTCCTCTTTTCTGATGGCCAACCTAACCTTCTTCTTTTGTTTCTTTGCAGGGGCATGCGCCAGCTGATGTGGAGACTCTCCCCGGGCCCGCTACTGAAGTCCCGGTCTCTTCGAGGCTGCCGTGAGAGCCTCAACTCGACAAGTCGACAAGGGATGCCTTAAAGGATTTGGAGGCATCTCGGTTCACGGATGATGACGCCTCGATGAAGGAAGCTTCGAAGAGGTCGGTCTTGACGGCTCGGGAGGAGAGAAAGCGGTTAAGGCACGAGGCGAAGGCACGCAGGGCTGTTTTGGCCGTGGGAGTGGGCCCAAGCACCGTCCCTCGTGCTGATACTCCCTCAGAAGAGCCCCCGGTCACCTTGTCCACAGCTCGCAGACAGGTGGCGCGTGCAGTTCGGGGTGCTAACGATAAGTCCACCTCAGGTGACGTATCATTCAAGATTTTATTGTAAGAATTGTAAATTTGTCAGTTCTTATATGTCTTGTCCTGCAGGGCCAAGTCCAACCGAAGGGGAGGCGGAAACCGTCGAACCTAAGGGGACAGAGGAAGAGGCACCGGCCGAACCCGAGCCGATGGTGGGCGACATCGCCGGGGTTGTTGAACCTGAGTTGGTGGCTAAGGGAGCTGCACCAGAGAAGGTCATTGATGCCGAGCCCGAGGTAGCAGCAAATGAGACGTCTATTATAACTGAGCCTGGGGCAGTAGAGGACGAGGTGCCTGAGACCGGCGACCCCATGGCGACGGCGGATGAGACAGCAGCGACCGCCGAGCCTGAAGGAGTAGCAGGTGAGATGGGCGTGACTCTCGGGGACGAGACAACCGCTCTTTCTCAAGAGTCTGGCAATGCTCCAATCATTGCTCTCCCCGTCTACGGTCCTCCGTCGTCTCCTGGTCGTGCGAGCACGACGACAGCCCCTGTCGAGTCCGGTGATGAGGCCACGAAAGGTGGACTCGTATCGATGGAGGAGGGAGAAGCCTCCCTTTCGGCTGGCGGCTCATCAGGTAAATTTCGAGTTACTATCCTTTTTTTATCTTGCAATCCTTTCTGACAAGTTTATCTTTGTTTCTAACGCAGGTGCGGCCAGTGCCGATGCTCCATTGCTCGAGGGAGCGCCGTCAACTATTGCCTTGGCGGTGGTCACCTCTCTGCCTTCCCTTGTACCATCGTAGATGTTGGAAGGTATGGATTTGCAACCCATTAGTTTTATCTTTCAGCCGCATAATTTATCTACTAATGTCTTACTATTGCGTCTTTTCAGGAGTGCTTTTTGATCATCTCTATCAGGTGTTGCACCCGCACTTCTCCTTCCCATCTGAACTCACTTCTTCCTCCAGTGGCGCTGGTGAGTATAGTTTCCAATTGATGTCTTTCTTTTTTCAGTAATGGATTTATTTCTAACTTTCCCTCGTCCTGATTGCAGTGCTACAAATCGAAGGAGGGGATGAAAGATCGGTCGCGCCAACAGCCCTCCGGCCTTGCCACCTGCTGCAGCTAGTATAGTAAACTATCACATCGATGACTTTTTTCGTATTTCTTGAACCGTCATCTAATCGTATTTTGTTATTTCAGCTGTCGTTCCGATCCCGGCGCCCATTGAGTCTCGCGTTATAATGCCGGCAGTCCCCTTCCTGAGACGTCCGTCTTCAAAGGGTGCCGTAATGAGTTTTGGCATGCTGAGCGGATAAGTTGAGGAGCTTGACGCAGACGCTCTCCCATCTTCTGCGGATTTCACTGCGGAGGTTAACCCAATGTTGGCGGCGCTTGTGAATTTTGATGATGGAGGCGTCGTCGAGCTTTGGGTCAATCACTGCAGGGAAATCGAGGCCCGCCTGCATCAATTTGAGTTTATGCGCCCTGCTCCCGAGACCTTAGCCGCAAGCAATCAAAGAGCAGCATGGATCGAGCAAAGCGCTTCTTACTTCCGTCACTTGGAATAAGAAGCGGCTTTAAGGCTGAGGGAATGCCAAGAGACCTCAAGCGAGACGGCTCGTCTGCGTGCTGAGGTTGAGGCGAACACTGCTCAGGTGAAGGCTATCTTCGAGGGCCTTCTGGAGCGTATCTCTAATGGGCTAAACCTGAAGCGAAAGCTCGATGCTGCCGAGCATGATGCCCAAGGTCGCGAAGCAGCTCACCAGGCCGTTTCGCAGCAGCTTGCATCCTTCTTGCAGCAGCGGGCTCAAGTGGAAGCGGAGCTGGCGGTGGTGGCCGATCAGGAGAAGGCATGGAAGGAAGTGCGCGAACAACTGATAGGGCTATTTAAGACGCTTCCTTCCCAGTAGCTGCCCTTGTATCAATATACTTGTAAATTATTTTTTTTTCGAATAAAATGTACCCATTCTTTATTCTTTTGTACGATTCACCTTGTACTTGATTGAATTAACAAATAAAGAAACACATTTTTTTCTTTGCAATGTCTTGTATGCTCTTTTGCTTTCTCCTTTATCTTATTATCAGCATGCTGTATTGATAAACATGGTTGACAGATAATAGAGTAAGCATCTTGGTTTCTACAAGAGATAGCGATGGCATAGGCCGCAGGTTCAGATCTGTTGCCTGAGACTTTTCAACTCTATGAGCCGTGAGGGCCTCATAGAGACTTTTCTCCCTACAGATCGAGAGGATCTCGTAGGTGGATTTTCTCTTTAGGAATCGTGAGGATTCCTAAGTGTGTTTTCTCTTATAAGTCGTAAGGATCTTATAAGAGAATTTTCCCTCTTACGAGTCGAGAGGACTCGTAAGCGATTGTTTCCCTCCATGTCGAGATTCGACTTTGGAGAGGAAGACCCGTGAATAGTATGCAAGAGACCGTTTCAGACCAACTTGTAGGGTCCCAGTGCTTAGGAAACAAGTTTTTTAATCCCTGCTGCCTAAGGCTTTATCTTGCAAGTTGAGACGAATCGGGAAGTCCTCGTGAAGACACTAATTTCTTCACGAGTCGAGACGAATCTAGCAGCTCTCGTCAAGGACACTGATTTCCCTGAGTTGAAGTATTTTGCTGAGGACACCAGTTTCCTCACGGTTGAAACGAATCGAAGTACTCCTGCAAAGACACTGGTTTCTCTACGGGTCGACTGTCACGATCCGAAAGAGCACGTGACTGGCCCTTGAACCATATGAAGTCTATAGGACCCCATCTGATCCAAGTAAGCCAAAAGCCCAGAAATCTAAAACCATTTAAAGAGTAAATAAGGAAAACTGGTTTTAAGAAGTAAAGAAATCATGTTTCGAAAATCAAAGTTTTTAAATAACTAAGTCGAATATGCATTTTTAAAATGTGTAACCTTTCCTGAAAATTTCGGTAGAGTTTCCTTTATAAAAACTGGCCCCAAACGGGGTACAACAAGAATAATATATATGAAATGATAAAAGGCATCCCCAAGCGGGAGCTAGCTCTTCGTCAATCGACGATCACAACCACGCAAGCAATAATAATATACAACGCCAAAAGGGCGAGGATCAAAACCCAAAAATAAACTCAAAACAGCCAGAAAACCGTAATACTACAAGCGCGACTCTAAGGTGGAAATAATACAACACTGTTTTCTAAGTCTGAAACAGTATACAAGTTTTGGTTGATGGAATTTCTAGATACAATGAATAATACAGGAACAATGGCGGTTCTGATACAAAAGAACCCACCTACCAACGCAAGTCACCCCTACGGAAGCAGTGTGCCAGAAATGCCGCTATGGAATCTGTACGGCAAAAACCTGCAAGGACTGTGACACAACGACGGTGAGTTGCCAACTCGTGAATAGAAAATATCAACAAGCAGAGATCGAATGAATGACCCATCATAGGTCAATAAGATCAGATATAAATATACCTCAATATGAATAAGTCTGAAGCATGCTAAACTGGCAATGTAATCTCTATACGTGAGGTAGTGCCAAATACCCGTGTCAGTGCCTCAGGTAATAACATGTCATAAATGTGAGGTATAATCAATGAAATCAATCTGCATGTACGTGGATCCCGTCCACTCGTTACCCAATGACAATAACCATCATGCATGTAAATATCATCAGCATATGCATGGTAATATGAGGATATAAACCACCTGTGTCCCTCGCGACACGTCAAAATCATGGAACCGGAGTGCCCAGCATCGACACTCAAAAACATCATGAAAACCGTGCCCAGCATCAGCACGTAAATCCTCATATAACGGGCCCCGTCAGTCCGGATCATCCCACGGGCTCCGTCTGCGGAATCGGCCCTCGGCCCAAGCAGTACGCCCATATCCATCTATCGACTCTAGTCGGTATCCTCCGGATAACCGCCAGGTCTAACCAATCACCGGTAGGTACTCGCCACCCTGCTAAGCTCATCGTCTACTCCACGAAAAACATTTCTTGCCCCGGGGAACCATACCGGGTCCACCATATACCCGCAATCGGCCTCATCCGCCTCCTCGAATCGGGTTTCACATGTCGCTCTCAGCACCGAGAAAACACATGGTGGACGCACTGAAATATCATATCAAGGGTAATCGGGTTTTAAAACAGTTACATATTCCCTTTTGAAACACCCACGGTTCCCAAAACCAAAAATATCATGGAAACAACATATCTCAATGCGTATAATCAGAAAGCATGATGTATGTGACATGTAAAATGAATGTAAGCACATCGGTTTGTCGTGCAAGAATCATATCCCAAATGCAACAGTACTACAGTGTAGAGACACGGCAATTATCGATGATGAAATGTGTGAGCCGGCAAACAGTGTACGTGGAACATACGCATCATCGATAATGGTGCTGGTGTCCTAGCAGCATGAATGTAATATATCAATAAACACAGGCAATGCAATGCAAATAGCAAGAATATGCGGAAATCGAATAATCAGCGCAACAGTAAAGAACCTGCCTCAATAAAAATATATCATGCAGCCTTGCCTTTTGAAAAAGGACGAATCGGGTTTTTGGTAAAATAAAGGCTACGGTGTTTTATGAAAAGATGTGTCGTTTGAAAATATACGTAGAATCCCTTTTGCCTATCTTTAAAATATCACCGATTTGTTAGTTTTGAAATAGGTATGACCCGGGTCTAGTCTAACGCCTACTATGCGAACTACGAACCCAACAATCAAGTCAATCGGGAGGGATATGAAAACCACCTAAATCTGAGTCACTATATACATTATCTCATCACATAACAGGTATCACTACCATCATATCACATCTCAAATCTCGTATATGAACACATAGTCCCATACCCATGTGTAGATATACACACCATCATATGCGCACAGATAAATGAAAGAATGTATGCAAGTATATGTGTGCGTGTATGTGTAGGTGCAACCACTACTCAAGGGTTCGCACTATACTAAACCAATACATCCTTATCATCAATAATTCCATTATTACCATCAATAATCCTAACAACACATAATAAATATATGTGTGTATAAGTATTCGTATACATCACCACGGACTGCGGGGGTGCTATACGCC
The DNA here is from genome assembly GCA_030015575.1 of Agapanthus africanus. Taxonomy (NCBI): domain Eukaryota; kingdom Viridiplantae; phylum Streptophyta; class Magnoliopsida; order Asparagales; family Amaryllidaceae; genus Agapanthus; species Agapanthus africanus. Next base: position 711,769,994 of record JASDDO010000024.1, on the reverse strand, counting down.
ATCCACCCGACTTCTCCCCGTAGATATAAATCTACTCACCTTGCTTCTCGTGTGCCGATGCCGATGTCGCTATCTTCATCTTCTTCGCCTCAACATCACGTAGGGTACCTACAAGTATATCACAACGCTAAAGCCCATGAAAATCACAACGGAAACCAAAATAGCACACGCTACTCGCATAGGTAAAAACCTATCGTCTCGCATATAAACACGATCAATATCCAGTTGTCGTTGACGTCCAAATGCCACCCGACAGAAATGAATCACCAAATACCAAAACCCATGCTAAAACAAGTCGTAAATCATATGCCAACTCAAGCAAATCAACCAAGATTTTACCTTAACTGGAATCAGTCAAAACTAGACATACCCACGGTCAATACTACTGGAAATAGAGCCATGCACCAAAATCGAGATAATTCCCTCCTGCTCTGGCCGCAATTTGCGGCCATAAGGAATTAATTGGCGGCCGTACTTAGGAGTTGTGGGCTAGGGTTTTGTGTAGTGGTTCCATGGTGCCTGCACATCTCACTATCAACTCAATTTTATTTTTGTGGTCTCGAGGTGATAGCAGATTCCTAAATACGATCACAGATTCACAGTTTTTCTCCGACATTGTATCATAAATCCGTATTCTGGTTTCATGTTCAGGTTTGGGTCCAAATTAGCATCACACTTGGGGTTCTAAGGTCACCACAATTCTCAATTTCATCTTTAATTTCAGATCTCACATAAACCCTAACTTGAAGTTTCACAAATCCACCAAACAACACCATATCGATATGAAACAAGTATTGAAGCACAAGGAAATTGAAATACTATACTAGGGTGCAGAAATTACCTCCTTTGGCAACTCAAGAAAATTCTTGAGTTGCTCAAAGTCCTCCAAATCCAATCTTGCTAGGTTCAAAGTGTAGCTAGTGAGCTTAGGAGCAAGTTTTGTGAAATGGGAATGGGGTTTTGGGGTTGATTTCATTGTGGATCTAGGGTTTCATGGAGAGGGAGAGAGAGGGAAAGGGACAGCAGCAGCTCAAAGAGAGGGAGAGGAGAGAGAATGAGAAGGGGAAAATGATGGGAGTATGGTTCATAAAGTGAGGGTTGACTTGGTCTCTCTCTCTCTCATAATCATTCCAACCTTTTTCTTTCTTTTCTTTTCCTTTTCTTCTCACTCCAATAGTGAACCCAAACGAACAACCATGGCAATAGAAATATAACACAAGTGTAACAAGTGTGGAAAATGATATGTGCACATTTTTGCACAAAAATGCTAAAAATCCGATTAGCGATTTTTAATCGCGATTAGCACTAAATTAGCATATAACTAATCATAAAAACCTAAAAATGGCATAATTCCATAAAATACCCTATTTTAGAATTTTCAATAATTTTTCCACATTTATTTGTATTTAATTATACCGAAATATTAAAATATTCATTAAAATAATATTAAATTATAAAAATTCCCAAAAATAATATTTTATTATTTTGAAACGTTACAATCTACCCCCCTTAAAGAAATTCGGTCCCCGAATTTAAATTTAAACTCCCAAATACTAAAATATTTCAATACAAATTTCAAGTCATCGAGGCTCCGAAATCATCAATACATAAAACATCATAGCGCAATGCATGCGCGTGACTACTGAGCAGATAACTCAAAAGCAAAACTCCGTCAAGCATCCCGCAATCATCGGAGTAATGGTAAGGATACAAATGTCAAATCCAATACAAAACCAATATGATGTAGATCAGAACTATACATGTAGACATCCAGTCTATACATGTGAATAGCTGATGTAAATGCATGCCAAATCTTTTTAAATCGCCGTGCGATGCACGCAACACTGCACAGTGGCGGACGTTTTTCATAAGAAAAATAACTATATACGTATATATCCTTTGTTTAATAGGTACGTTCCGCCGTTTTGAAAACAATTTAGAAGGGTTTCTTTTTTTTAAAAACGTTTCGTGTCATATCGGACACGTAGGTATATATGCTGAGGCTATAGCTCGCTCCTTGGAAATCCTTTCGATAACTATCAATGCATGCAAAATATATCCAGGTACTGTCCTCTGACTAGTCCTGCTCAGTATGAAAACAAATATCCAATATAATAAAAATGTACTGCTCCAAAAGGAATAAATCCCAAAAATGCACATAACACCACCCTGTGCGTCTGGTGCGCACGGAAATCAAAATCCATATATGTGCCATACAGGTGCACAAAACAACATCTAGGTGCAACGGGCGTGCACGAAGCATCTGTCATAGGCAACCGGTGTGCCTGACAGCAAAACCAGGTGCATCTGACATGCACGAAGAATCTCGATTTAGTGCATCTGGTGTACACCAAAATCGTATCTCAAAACCTGCGCCCAACATGCGCGAAAATCCAAATCGGTGCATCCATCGTGCACGAATGAAAATCTAAACCCTGCGCACTCAACATGCACGGAATCACAAAATCCAATAGCAACGCCAAACATGCGTAAGTCCAGTCAAAAGCACGGAGTGTAAGAATCAATCATCAATATCAGGGTCAAAATCAACATATCGAATGACATCAAATCGAAGTCAGGTGCAATCGTAGTGCACAAAATATAAATCCGGTGCAACGAAGGCATGAAATATAAATCTGATGCGATAAACGCAAGAAACATAAAACTGGTGTGACAAACGCACGAAGTATAGAATTGGTGCATCCCATGTACAAATACCAAGAAATAACTCAAATGCATAAGCAGCAACACCAAGTGTACCCAGGTATAAAGGAAGTCATAAACGTGTGCAATTGCGTGCACAAAACACATATCAATGCACTATAAGCACATATAAGCTATACCGAGTGCAAAATCAAATCGTGTACGTAATATGTGCACAACCTCAATTCAACCGTATGAAATCCATGAAGTCATAATCAGGTGCAGCAAAGGCACGAAACAATATACAATGCGGCTTAATCAAAATCAGGTGTACCGTGATGGAAAATCTCACAACCGCGTGCATCAGCGTGCACAAATCAAATCAAAACACTAAAAGTATATGAAAACTATGCTGGAAGCGTAAATCAAATAACCAGCATAAAAAAGGCATGAAATCACAATCAATACCTCAAGAGTAATAACTATGCGCAAGGTATAAATACCCAATAGGTCCAACCATGGTGCAAGAAAACAAATACCATGAAACTCAGTCATCAAGACTAAATCATGCGAATAGATCGCCCAAAATACCGAAATCCAAAGTGACGGATACATGATAGTCAAATCACAAAATCACAAATCATACATAGCGTTGTCGGTATATCCTCCTTCAAAGTCTAGAAGGTGCCGGTACATCCAATGCTAGCGGCGCAAGATATCTACTTGCCTCTTGCTCGTGGTTGGCGTCCACTTCCTCTGGTTACTTATCTTCCCTGTGGATTACCTATCTCGCAATCTATCGGCTCATCGGCCCGGTCAGGTGTGCTAACAGGAACGATTCCGTTCTGGCACTCCTCTGGTCATCTCTCGGTCAATCCTCACGATCGCTCATAAAGAAGCACATCTCTGACGCCGACCTCTAGTCCTCTGAATGCACATCACACATCGGCTCCTGGTGCAAACCTTATAGCAGCAGTGTACTGGAAGGAATCCTGCTCAAGGTCTCTTCAGATCATGCCTAAGCCAAACTGTACGGAGGCTGGTACTCTGGCATAAATCTTTTCTTGCTCTCTGGACATCCGCGTCCTTAGTACAACATCTACTCGAAAGCTGGTCGCATCCCTGCGTCTCTGTATGCACATCCGACCTTTAATCTTAATGGGGTGTAATAACAGCTCGTCGGCATCTTGCACGAACTTCTTGTCCCGCTTGTCTGTATCATCTTCCATTTCGACGTCGCGTCTCTATCTGCACACTGCAATGTCCTCGGCTACGGTCCATCCGAAGTCCCTCACACGGACTCGAAATCACGAACTCGGTATCTTCATCACTCAGTAGGAGATATCTAGCCGAACACGTCCTCAGCGTGCATATCGCATCTCTGATGTCAGTGGAGTGGAACGCCATCTCGTCGAAATCTCATGCGAACTCTTTACTCCACTCTACTTTAATATCGACTGATTCGGACTCATCTCATCGTGGCTACACAGACTGCGCTCCAACGGCTATGCTCGTATCTGGAGTCTCCCAAGCAATGTCCCATCATATGATATCTGAATGATGTCGAATCGTCCAATCGACTCGTCAGAACCTCATAATCCCCCAAGAGCTCAACACCTTGGGTACAGTTTAATTGTATCGAGTACATACCACAGCATCGGTGGTCCAGCCGTAGAAGGGAAAACCCAAGCCTCACTAATGGCGCCGTGGAACCGCCGCAAACCCTAAGGTTCGAAGGCTTTCACACGGTCATTATGTCGAGTTAGGGTTTCATTCTTCTAGAGGGTCCACAGAATCGCTTGCATGTCTTTCTGAATACTTTAAACTTGGAAAATGGGTTCCTGACATTCGATCGTCTCAATCGACTCTCAACGAATCTGCGTGAAGTCACCTCTAGCTGGAATCAATCTACCTGATGACCTCGCATTGGGGTAAGCGAACGAACCACATGTCCTAGTCATTCATCCTCGGTGACTAGCGACTCACGATCATATCTCTAAGTATATGCTCATGCTGCAGTAGCTCCAATCATCTGGGCGATATCTCATCATTCGCAGCAGCAACTGGCTCATCCGTCCATACGCTGAACAGTGCCTCATTCGTCCTGGATAAGCGATATATCAATGGTCATCACATCCTGGCCGGCCTTAATCAGTGGCTCAATCCTCTGGTACCGATCGGTACGCCCGAGAAGTCTCGCAAAAGCGATCAATCCAACGCTCATGGCGTGAAAGCACAATAAGACGACGCCTCAATATGCAATCGTATGTCTCTAGAATCAAGCCCTGGTCAGTCCTCGTCCACGACGAGCTCATGCTGACGCAACTCAAGCCGTAGCTCACTCTGCCCGTGCAATCTTGGCGGCAAAACCATAACCAGTATCGATGAGGATAGATCATAGGAATGAATATAATACGGTGCTAGGAAATGTACATCCTAAGGTTTCTTAAGCAGAGTGGCGTGTCATAAGTATGCCGCGGAACATACGTACGGTACGTCCTTCTACTCAAGCTACCTACTCCATCAACCAAGGGTCATCCTATGCGACGAAAGTTCGGGTATAATACCCCCTCGACTAACTCTAAGTTCCGTAAGGTCAAGCCTAAGTTCCGTATATAAATAACGCCCTAGGCTCCACATAATCAAACTTAGACTCGAACCAAGGTCAAGCTAGCGCTCTGATACCAACTTTGTCACGACCCGAAAGAGCACGTGACTAGCCCTTGAACCATATGACGTCTATAGGACCCCATCTGATCCAAGTAAGCCAAAAGCCCAGAAATCTAAAACCATTTAAAGAGTAAATAAGGAAAACTGGTTTTAAGAAGTAAAGAAATCATGTTTCGAAAATCAAAGTTTTTAAATAACTAAGCCAAATATGCATTTTTAAAATGTGTAACTTTTCATGAAAATTTCGGCAGAGTTTCCTTTGTAAAAACTGGCCCCGAACGGGGTATAACAAGAATAATATATATGAAATGATAAAAGGCATCCCCAAGCGGGAGCTAGCTCTTCGTCAATCGACGATCACAACCACGCAAGCAATAATAAAATACAACGCCAAAGGGCGAGGATCAAAACCCAAAAAGAAACTCAAAACAGCCAGCAAACCGTAATACTACAAGCGCGACTCTATGGTCGAAATAATACAACACTGTTTTCTAAGTCAGAAACAATATACAAGTTTTGGTTGATGGAATTTCTAGACACAAGGAATAAAACAGGAACAATGGCGGTTCTGATACAAAAGAACCCACCTACCAACGCAAGTCACCCCTATGGAAGCAGTGTACCAGAAATGCCGCTATGGAATCTGTACGGCAAAAACCTGCAAGGACTGTGGCACAACGAGGGTGAGTTGCCAACTCGTGAATAGAAAATATCAACAAGCAGAGATCGAATGTATGACCAATCCTAGGTCAATACGATCAGATATAAATAAACCTCAATATGAATAAGTCTGAAGCTTGCTAAACTGGCAATGTAATCTCTATACATGAGGTAGTGCCAAATACCCGTGTCGGTGCCTCAGGTAATAACATGTCATAAATGTGAGGTATAATCAATGAAATCAATCTGCATGTATGTGGATCCCGTCCACTCGTCACCCAATGACAATAACCATCATGCATGTAAATATCATCAGCATATGCATGGAAATATGAGGATATAAACCACCTGTGTCGCTCGCGACACGTCAAAATCATGGAACAGGAGTGCCCAGCATCGACACTCGAAAACATCATGAAAACCGTGCCCAGCATCGGCATGTAAATCCTTATATAACGGGCTCCGTCAGTCCGGATCATCCCACGGGCTCCGTCTGCGGAATCGGCCCTCGGCCCCAGCAGTACGCCCATATCCATCTATCGACTCTGGTCGGTATCCTCCGGATAACCGCCAGGTCCAACCAATCACTGGTAGGTACTCGCTACCCTGCTAGGCTCATCGTCTACTCTATGAAAAACATTTCTTACCCCGGGGAACCATACCGGGTCCACCATGTACCCGCAATCGGCCTCATCCGCCTCCTCGAATCGGGTTTCACATGTCGCTCTCATCACCGAGAAAACACATGGTGGACGCACTGAAATATCATATCAAGGGTAACCGGGTTTTAAAACAGTTACATATTCCCTTTTGAGACACCCACGGTTCCCAAAACCAGAAATATCATGGAAACAACATATCTCAATGCGTATAATCAGAAAGTATGATGTATGTGACATGTAAAAGGAATGTAAGCACATCAGTCTGTCGTGCAAGAATCATATCCCAAATGCAACAGTACTACAGTGTAGTGAGACGACAATTATCGATGATGAAGTGTGTGAGCCGGCAAACAGTGTACGTGGAACATACGCATCATCGATAATGGTGCTGGTGTCCTAGCAGCATGAATGTAATATATCAATAAACACAGGCAATGCAATGCAAATAGCATGAATATGCGGAAATCGAATAATCAGCGCAACAGTAAAGAACCAGCCTCAATAAAAATATATCATGCAGCCTTGCCTTTTGAAAAAGGACGAATCGGGTTTTTGGTAAAATAAAGGCTACGGTGTTTTATGAAAAGATGTGTCGTTTGAAAATATACGTAGAATCCCTTTTGCCTATCTTTAAAATATCACCGATTCGTTAGTTTTGAAATAGGTATGACCCGGGTCTAGTCTAACGCCTACTATGCGAACTACGAACCCAACAATCAAGTCAATCGGGAGGGGTATGAAAACCACCTAAATCTGTGTCACTATATACATTATCTCATCACATAACAGGTATCATTACCATCATATCACATCTCAAATCTCGTATATGAACACATAGTCCCATACCCATGTGTAGATATACACACCATCATATGCGCATAGATAAATGAAAGAATGTATGCAAGTATATGTGTGCGTGTATGTATGAGTGCAACCACTACTCTAGGGTTCGCACTATACTAAACCAATACATCCTTATCATCAATAATTCCATTATTACCATCAATAATCCTAACAACACATAATAAATATATGTGTGTATACGTATTCGTATACATCACCACGGACTGCGGGGGTGCTATAGGCCATCCACCCGACTTCTCTCCGTAGATATAAATCTACTCACCTTGCTTCTCGTGTGCCAATGCCGATGTCGCTATCTTCATCTTCTTCGCCTCAGCATCACGTAGGTTACCTACAATTATATCACAACGCTAAAGCCCATGAAAATCACATCGGAAACCAAAATAGCATACACTACTCGCATAGGTAAAAACCTATCGTCTCGCATGTAAACACGATCAATATCCAGTTGTCGTTGACGTCCAAACGCCACCCGACAGAAACGAATCACCAAATACCAAAACCCATGCTAAAACAAGTCGTAAATCATATGCCAACTCAAGCAAATCAACCAAGATTTTACCTTAACTGGAATCAGTCAAAACTAGACATACCCAGGGTCAATACAACTGGAAATAGGGCCATGCACCAAAATCGAGACAATTCCCTCCTGCTCTGGCTGCAATTTGCGGCCATAAGGAATTAATTGGCGGCCGTACTTTGGAGTTGGGGGCTAGGGTTTTGTGTGGTGGTTCCATGGTGCCTGCACATCTCACTGTCAACTCAGTTTTATATTTGGGGTCTCGAGGTGATAGCAGATTCCTAAATACGATCAGAGATTCACAGTTTTTCTCAGACATTGTATCATAAATCCGTATTCTGGTTTTATGTTCAGGTTTGGGTCCAAATTAGCATCACACTAGGGGTTCTAAGGTCACCACAATCCTCAATTTCATCTTTAATTTCAGATCTCACATAAACCCTAACTTGAAGTTTCACAAATTCACCAAACAAAACCATATCGATATGAAACTAGTATTGATGCACAAGGAAATTGAAATACTACACTAGGGTGCAGAAATTATCTCCTTTGGCAACTTAAGAAAATTCTTGAGTTGCTCAAAGTCCTCCAAATCCAATCTTGCTAGGTTCAAAGTGTAGCTATTGAGCTTGAGAGCAAGTTTTGTGAAGTGGGAATGTGGTTTTGGGGTTGATTTCATTGTGGATCTAGGGTTTCATGAAGATGGAGAGAGAGGGAAAGGGGCAACAACAGCTCAAAGAGAGGGAGTGGAGAGAGAATGAGAAGGGGAAAATGATTGGAGTATGGTTCAAAAAGTGAGGGTTGACTTGGTCTCTCTCTCTCTCTCTCATAATCATTCCAACCTTTTTCTTTCTTTTCTTTTCCTTTTCTTCTCACTCCAATAGTGAACCCAAATGAACAACCATGACAATAGAAATGTAACACAAGTGTAACAAGTGTGGAAAATGATATGTGCACATTTTTGAACAAAAATGCTAAAAAACCGATTAGCGATTTTTAATCGCGATTAGCACTAAATTAGCATATAACTAATCATAAAAACCTAAAAATGGCATAATTCCATAAAATAACCTATTTTAGAATTTTCCATAATTTTTCCCTATTTATTTGTATTTAATTATACCGGAATATTAAAATATTCATTTAAATAATATTAATTATAAAAATTCCCAAAAATAATATTTTATTATTTTGAAACGTTACATCGACGCGGATCAAGAAGCTCTCATCAAGAACGCTAGTTTCCCTGAATTGAGGTATTTGCCAAGGACTCTGGTTTCCTTTGGGTTGAAACGAATCGATGTATTCCTGCAAAGACACTAGTTTCTCTTCGGGTCGACGCGAATCAAGATGTTCTCGTCAAGGACACTGGTTTCCCTGAGTCGAAGTATTTTGCCGAGGACGCTAGTTTCCTCGAAGTTGAAACGAATCGGAGTATTCCTGCGGAGACACTGGTTTCTCTGCGGGCCGACGTGAATCAAGAAGCTCTCATCAAGGACGCTGGTTTCCCTGAATTGAGGATGCTGCCAAGGACACTGGTTTCCTTGCGGTTGAAATGAGTCGAGGTGTTCCTGCAGAGACGCTAGTTTCTCTGCGGGTCGACGCTAGTCGAGATGTTCTCGTCAAGGACATTGGCTTCCCTGACTCGAAGGATTTTGCCGAAGACACTGGTTTCTTCGGGGTTGAAACGAATCGGAGTATTCCTGCGGAGACACTGGTTTCTCTACGGGCCGACGCGAATTATGAGGCTCTCAACAAGGACGCTGGTTTCCTAAATTGAGGTATTTTCCCGAAGACACTGGTTTCTTCGGGGTTGAAACGAATCGATGTATTCCTGCAAAGACGCTAGTTTCTCTGCTGGTCGACGTGAATCAAGATGTTCTCGTCAAGGACACTGGTTTCCCTGAGTCAAAGGATTTTGCCGAAGACACTGGTTTCTTCGGGGTTGAAACGAATCGGAGTATTCCTGTGGAGACACTGGTTTCTCTGCGGGCCGACGCGAATCAGGAGGCTCTTATCAAGGACGCTAGTTTCCCTGAATTGAGGTATTTTGCCGAAGACACTGGTTTCATCGGGGTTGAAACGAATCGATGTATTCCTGCAAAGACGCTAGTTTCTCTGCGGTCTACGCGAATCAGGATGTTCTCGTCAAGGACAGTGGTTTCCCTGAGTCGAAGTATTTTGCCGAGGACGCTGATTTCCTCGAAGTTGAAACGAATAGGAGTATTCCTGCGGAGACACTGGTTTCTCTGTGGGCCAACGCGAATTAGGAGGCTCTCATCAAGGACGCTAGTTTCCCTGAATTGAGGTTGCTGCCAAGGACACTGGTTTCCCTGGGATTGAAATGAGTCGAGGTGTTCCTGCAAAGACGCTAATTTCTCTGCTGGTCGACGCGAATCGAGGTGTTCTCGTCAAGGACACTAGTTTCCCCGAGTCGAGGTATTTGCCAAGGACACTGGTTTCCCTGGAGGTTGAACTGATTTGTGGCGGTCTTTCAGGTTTTATATAAGTTACCGTCAAAACCGTGAAGCTGGGAATTTGATCTTCGCTTCGTTGGCTGGCACTGCGTCTGCTGTATCGAGACGAGTGTCACGGTTGTCTCTAGGTTGTTGGTGAACCGTCGAGATTTGGCTTCGCTTTCTGGCGGAGTCTGTTGGGAAGGTATGGTGCCCTCTTTGATTGTGGCCTTAGATTGTATACAGGGATCGACGTGATCTCACCTGTAGGGCAAAAGCTTCATCATATATTTTTTTTTATTGTTTTATTTCCGTGATGCTCTATCATATCAGCTTTTATATCGCGAAGGTCGCGATTGCCTAATCATTTCGGCTATTTTTCGCGGTGCCCAATCATTTCGGCTGTTTATCTTATTTTTACTCGCTGCTTTTTATTGCGAGTTGCCCAATCATTTCGGCTATTTTGTGTGCATACGTTTTTACTTTCTGTCTTTTATTGCAAGTTGCCCAATCATTTCGGCTATTTTGTATGCATATGCGGCCTACTGGCTTTTCGCCGTAAACCTGAAATTAGATACCGATTTCGGCATCAGCACCGCTACAACAGGGATATTGCCAGGAGAGAATCATCATTTGCCTCCGTCGATGTCGAACAAAGGTGACTTAGCGAATAGGGTTAGGGTCCTGTCGACTAAGAATTTTGACTTCATGAGCCATAAGGATCTCACAAAGGTATTTCTCCCTACAAGTCGTGAGGATCTTGTAGGTGTATTTTCTCCTTAGCAATCGTGAGGATTCCTAAGTGCACGTTCCTCTGTAAGTCGTAAGGATCCTACAAGAGGGTTTTCTCTTTGTAAGTCGAAAGGATTTACAAGGGTTGTTCATCATGCGTACATATCCCTAGTCACGGGTGGGACTTTGTTAGGGAAATGTTTAATCGCGCCCGTGGATTGTATACAAGGGTCAGTATGAGCCGCCTTTAGGGCAATATCAAAGGTTGTGGGGTTGCTTAAGCACAGGTTTAGATCTCTGTAACTTAAGACTTTCAAATCTTATGAGCCGTGAGGGTCCCATAAGAGAGTTCTCCTTACGAGTCATGAGGATCTTGCAAGTGTATTTTCTCCTTAGGAATCGTGGTGATCCCTAAGTGTGTTGCTCCCTTATGAGTCGTAAGGATCTCACGCGAGTGGTTTCTCCTTACAAGATCGAGAGGACCCTGTAAGTGTCCTTTGACGAGTTTGCGCCCTTTCGGGTTCTCACAAACACTCGCCGGTAGTCCTGCTGTTTTTACTCACAGAGCCCTTTCGGGTTTTCATCCGTGCCCATTTTGCTTATGGACATACCGTTTTTTTTATTCTTTTTATTCTTTTTTTTTACGAGGTCACGCCCTTTCGGGTTTTCACGAACACTCGCCGGTAGCCCTACTGTTTTTACTCACGGAGCCCTTTCGGGTTTTCATCCGTGCCCATTTTGCTTATGGACATACCGTTTATTTATTATTTTTTTTATTATTTTTTTATATCGGCTTCGTGATGTTTCAATCCACCGTAGTTTATCGACATCTCGGTCAACAGCTTGTTCTAGGACGTAGTGGTCCATCATTAGTTTAAGGACGTTTCGGTCCGTCATTAGTTTAAGGACGTTTCGGTCCGGCGAGGAGAAGGCCGGCTACTACTTATAGAGTTTGGGCTTAGGAAGATAGCGAGCGGACATAGTCGTCATCATCTATCATTGACCTAAGCGGTAACTCATTAAGCATAGTATTTCTTTAGGAAGCGGCCGTTTATTGGCCTGAAAGGCCTTTCACTGTGCATATCCATGAGTAGATAGGCTCCACCCTGGTAGACCTTGTCTATGATATGTAAGTGCACGGCGGCGCCCCGGCCGTCAATCCGACGCCGGAATGCGGAAACGGTGAATAACTTAAATTTTGCGGACTTTGCAAACCGGCACCACCGCGCACTAAACTCCGGATCGTAACCATTAACAAGTCTATGCTACAAAAGGAAAGGGAAGAGATGTATACCGACGATCCAAGTCCTCCGGTCTTCATCTCCACTCCGATCTCCTCGCGGGATCTCCGTCCGTCTCCTCCTCGTCGGAAAGGGCACCACGAAGCCGGGTACTTTTACGGGCTCCCGCCTCTATACCGAGGCAACTCGCGCATGAAGCCGGCAACTCGACATGCCCAAGGCTTGCTGTAGGATGTGTAGGGTTTATGTCTCATTGGGGTTTTGGTTGCCTTTTGAAGATGGAGGAATGAAGGTATGAAAAATGGTGCTTTCATTTTTCTTGGCATGAAAAGAGATCAAGAATGAAAAACATTCTCAAGGATGAAGCTCTCTCCTTCTCTTTTCTTCTTCTCACTCAACCATGAAAAAACTTATTAACTTTGAAATGGAGGAGGAATGAATATGAAGCAATAAGGGAGGTGAGTGTAGGAGATGAGAAGAGGTGACCACATCAAGGGACAAAGAAACATACAACCATGCCTTTCACTATTAAACCCATACCCTCATCAAATCACAAGTCAAAGCAAGTTATGGTGCAAAGAAAAGAAAACTATCATAATCAATATATATGCAATAAACCCCCCACAAAGTGTTATTTGCAAAACTGCAAATAACCCCCTCCATCGAAAAAGTCCGGCCGGGAAAGAACAAAGGAAAACCGGCCGGAACGGAATGCAAACTGGCAACTCCAGAAAACTGGTCCCGTAATAAATTACAGGAAAACCCCAATACTGTGCATACACACCCGCATCTGTATTCCGTCCGGATACAAATGCAATGAGACAAAATCTACACTGTACTAAACTAGGACCGGCTTAAACCAAAGCCGGCTAGTATTATCCGTTCGATCCTGATCCGTGCAATACCGCACGTATCTGATCGAACCCTGCCATAAACCTATATGGCTACAAGTACAAACCGTCCGATCCTGATCCGTGCAATACCGCACGTATCTGATCGGACCCTGCCATATCTCCATACGGCCTCTACAGCGTTTCGCCCGAAACTTGAGTAACTGAAAGTGTGGTGGACTCTAAAGACTCGTCAATACTATGGCTGTGGATTTAACCACTAGCACGTCAGAGGTATAAGCCAATACGTAACGGGCCACCAGCTATTGACTAAAAGGGACGTCGATGAGCGAACTCATCCTGACACCCTACTGAGCCTGTCAGTGACAATATCCGTGCAGTCCGGTCCGTTCGTCTATGAGTATCGCATGGCGGGCCTAGGGGGTTGGTAAAAGTCAGACCCCCAAAAGCGGTACAAGTCGTGTCGGAGTGTAGCCCAGAACACCCTGAGATACTACTGGAATACCTACCAGTAAATTTCCTTGCCTTGGCCAAGGACTTTGTGTAATGGCTCTCCTAGACACAGCACGACCTCACCCCCAATACCGGGAGAGACGAACCCCTGAAGATACGCTCACTGCCTCCATGTGGCTCGGGACTGTACCCAACTAAAACCTGTTTGCACGACTCCTTTGAGCCGTGGTAGGGTAGTAATCAAAGTACAGTGGGAACTCACACGAGACAAATGACGATCCCCAGGTCGATGAACTAACCTGCACACATGTCACCAGGGAACTGCCATCTGACGTCTGGTATATGACCAACTAGCATGTTCCCGGCGAGTCCTGTCCGGTGTACTCATAACCCAATGAGCACCTGTATACATCTCAGGTGATCCAACTGACACCAGTGGCTTGTGAGACCGGCCACCGCCCCTCGTCGGGGTCTCGACTGTATACACTAGTCTACTAATGGAGTATCGATGCCCGGTCTCGAAACTCCCACGACTAGGGACCTTTTAAGGATATGCTTGTAGACCCCCAGCTCCCACTTATATGATCGCCCTCATACTGCTGGTGGTCAAGCAAGAATCCTAGGGGCTCTATCAACGTGTAATAGCGACGTGTCATGTCACCTAAAGCAGTACACGATGATAAAGGTAAACCAGATAGCATACTATCATCTCGAGTAAGACTGTCCTGCCGGGATAGGTCCTCCCTCAATCATTACAATCACGTACCTGTGACCTAATAATTGACTCTGAGGGCACTATCTCCAACAATCTCCCACTTGCACTCAAGGCTAATTATTGCGATGTCGCATACTCACAGCCCGTGTGATACCGAACACCCAACTCCTCTACTAGTCAGTCTCACAAAGCTCGTTTGCGGAACTATTGCGTTCAAGGAATAGCCTCAGTGAGTGGATCCGCTTAGTTGTTTCTTTCCATGTCTCTCTATATCTCAAGTTCGCGGAGAAAGCCATCTCCCGAAATGAGCAAAATCAGTCTTAGAATATGTCTGGATGTCTGATGGGACCTAGCTCATAAATGAACTCCAAATCCAAACTTCTTAGACTGTATTGACAACTGAACTTAATCAGTGTCCTGCGCGCCATGCCTCCCTCAGTATTGCCTTGGACCACCTGTCCAAAATACTGCCCCTCATCAGAAGGAAAACTATAACTCTGACAACCTCCTTGTCGTCCATGTCACCTGGGAAGCCTGGAATGATAACTGTCTCCTAAATGAGGCTGTCGTTATCATCTCCCTAGAACATTTGCTTATGTTCTAAAACTGCTTCCGACTGTTTTTCCAGGATTGGATCAATGTCAGCTTATTGCATCTGGTGCAAGAACAACATCTGGTGTGGTACTTGACATCTCATGATTGACTCAATTGCCTGAGCAAGTGATCTGCCAATCATGCACATCCCTCTCCCCTTTAGTCTGTAAGACACCTTTAGAGAGGGTGACTCCATTACCTGCAGGTACACTACCGTTCCAGGAGTCGTCCATCCTAAATACTCTTAGAATGCTGTCAAGTACCCTGATTGGGAAACCACCCAAATCTAGATCTAAAACCATAGATCTAGTAACCAGTATGTCTGATATAAAATCCATTTCCTTTGTGGAGAAACCACTGTGTGACGACCAAAGTATAACCGATCGTAGTATAGGAGTTTCTTTTCCTACTTTGTGTATGTCATCCAAATACCAGGATATCACACCCTACTACCTTCTCAACAGATCCATCCCCTATTCTGATGAAGTCAAACCCATGACTGTCACGTCAGAAATAGATGATCTATCTCCGCTACATCTGCTTTAGTCTATAAATAGACATAAGCAACCTGTTCACCAATGCTTCCGCTGCTCCCACTGACTACGACAACCCTCTGGCAGAGTCATATAGACGTCCACTTCTAAAACTAGTTTAGAACGACGCTATACTCATCCTCCCGCCGGGTCTCGCAGCCTGGAACAACAGCAATGGTAATTGTGGGTAAACAAGAACTTCCCTGTCACCGTCCTTGAGGCTACCGTAGTACCTCTCGGGTGCCTGAAGTTACCCACCGTATCTGCGGAGTGGCCAATGGAATGTCAATCCAGATTGAATCTTTAGGTTCCTTATCAAATCTTCAGTAATCGTTTGTGGTTCTGGAATTACTTCCAGTTCTACCATACTCCCACAATTGTTTTCTTGAAAAATCCATTTTTAATAAAATTGTGGCGAGTCTAGAACAATATCGCTATTGTTCATCCAGATGGTAGAAAGTCAACCCGCGTCATAGCCTGGGTCAACCCACAAACAGCCATTACAGAAACGTGCCTCGAGTTATCCAGTGTCTGGTTTTAATCATAAACCGGACAACTCCCCGTACCTTAACATCGTTAAGATATGAACTGTTCTATATCCAATATAAAAAACAGAGGCACTGATTTAATTGAACCAGATTCAAATCATGCAGCTGTCTCCAGTGCATGTCAACTAAATGGAGAGAGGCCGATCAGCGTTACTCAACTTAGGAATGCTTCCAATTATGAGTAACCTGAAAGAGAAGCAATTTCTCTTTATCATTACTATCAACTGAATACCATACACAAGTATCTACATCTTCGATCTCTTTGAAGAATCCCGATACTTGCTATACCTGGTTCTCTACTCTATTCAAATACCTATAACTCCTCAAAACTTAGACCCTGTGTTTCCACGAAACACCTGTCTAAAAACTAGAGAAGTCATAAGTAAACCGAATATAGTACGAGGACCAACCCCTCTGTCCTGATGGACCCTGGACAACATACAATACTCTGTATAAGTCCCTTGAGTCTGATAACTCATTCACTGTGTGTCGTAGGTTGAAAACTGTACTTATGGTTAAGAAGAATTACACCGATGTTTAATGCTCCTTACCTAACCATCCACTGATATAGGTAAATGTCGTAGACATAATTTCAGAAAGGTATATCTCACTCTATGAAAATAGACGTACAGATATATCAATTTGAAATTGGTGCATAACAGCGGATATTCAAAACCAGATATTTGCCGACCGGCAAACAGCCCAGGTGATTTCCTCAAATATCACCGATTACAACGAATCCCGATATAATGAGGATGATCACCCAATTCCCAATAACTTACTCCCACTCATCATCTGTAAAACCATAAAGATGTGAGAATCGTACCTGGTAAATACATACCCTGGAGTAAGTATCTAATCGGGAAATCAGTTTTTCTTTAACATTACACAGTGAAACTGAAACATTGAAATGTTCCGATGGGGTATTTTGGTATTCCTAGTAATGCCTCTTCCAGATTCACGACTGTAACCGTATAGTTCTTTGCCACCTCTCCAAATCCCTTCATATGTCTTTAGTCTTTGCCTTCTGCACACCCCTTAGGCCAAATGGTTTTCTTCCTTCCCTACCGTTCGGCACCAGCCTATGGTTTGGAAGAAGACTATCCAATAAGCATAATGGGTGTACTGTCCCAATCCTAGGAACACTCGCAATGCGAGAGAAGGTGAAGATAAAAGACACCTGAATGTACTTTATTCCTATTTCTCCTGAACCAGGATCCATCCCCGAAATGGAACAAGTTCCTTTCGAGTTCGTATATAACCATACGATGGATTATCCAAATAAACTGTGGATCTTCGTAGTGATACGGAGTGTCCTGGAGAAATACAAAGGTGATGTGGGAGTGGTAACGAAATATTTGGTTTGGTCGTGAATATCTGTTGCAATTTACTTTGCCCTCTTACTAATCCCTTGCTTTGTCTAAACTTAATACCTTCTGCACACCATCGTTATGCTAATTGGTTTTCTTCATTCCCTACCGGTCGGCACCAGCCTAAGGTTTGGAAGAAGACAATCCAATTTGCGTAATAGGTGTACTACCCCTAAACCAAGGAGTATTCGTAACCTGAGAGAGGGTAAAAGGAAAAGACAACTGAATAATCATATCCGTTTTCTCCAGAACCGGAAACCATCCTCGAATTCCTTCGAGTTCGTATCTAACCATACGATGGTTTTGTCCAATGGAAGTGGACGTTCGTAGCAATACGGGGTGTCCCGGAGAAAAGGGTAAAAGTAGGAGTGGCAATGAGGTCCGCAACTCTGACAATCCAAAAGCCAGTGTTAAGTAAGGTTCGGTTAACTTGGTCACTGAGTCATAGTCTTAGGGTCGGGTCAATGGTCGCTGCCAAAGAGAGAGAGAAAAGAAACACTCAGCGTGCACTCTAACCTAGATCAGAATGGTTACCAATTTATCTAATCTGGAAACCTCCCACTGTACCTCAAATTCTCCTCCAAACCTAAAAGAAGAATTAGTCGGGGTCACCCGAGGAGTAAACTAACTCATCAGTGGGAATCGGGATCCAACTATCATTGCATGATAACGTGACGGAATCCGCTCACGCTATCACACTCCAGAAGGTATGCGCATATCTGGCAAGTTTCAGTTCTTTTGAAACTCCCGATGTAATTTCTGCCCCATGCTCTTATGACCTTGGCGTGAGGTCAAAATATCATAAGTCACATGTCAAGTTCTGCCCATCATTATCCAGGTTAATTTGAATCCACCCGTACATACCCTTGACGTAGGCCAAAATAGTAGTACGACTGTCCCAAACCAACGCATCTATCTATGCAACAGATAAATACCCGGCAGCTACCAAACACTATGCCTTGGCGTGAGGTCAAAATACATAGCTTGAATACTACCGAATATTTAACTGAAATGATGGAGGGCTACGAATGGTTTCTGGCGAAAACCTTTAACGTAATGAACTTGATATCGTTGAAGGAACGGATAGCTTTTTAGAATATAGTGACGAAAACCGTTGCTAAAGAGGTCACTCCCGGTGAAGGGATCTCGGCTCTTTCCCCGTAGAATGGGGTGCAGGATATTCCAAATGAATACCACGATGCAAAGCAAAAGCAATCGGCTATAGTGAAGTTAATGCCCTGACGCAAACTTTTTGTCCAAGGGGTCACTCCCGGTGAAGGGATCTCGGCCCTTGCCTCGTCGACTGAGGAGCAGGATATTCCAACTGAATACCACGATGCAAAACAAAAGAGAACGTCCTTGCAATAACAGCTTTTTGAAAAAGTGTTCCAACAACATCAGATTAGGTTTGTTTTTAACTTTGCATTGATCCGAATCAATGCAGTCCCATCAATTGATCACACCACAAAGAACGAAAATATACTGATGTACGTATATGCCATCCGCATTCGCCACTGGGTCCCGTCATTACCCGTTAGGTTAGCTTACTAACGACAGAGCGGGGACTGGACTAGCGCGGATGCAAAACATATACAACATCTACTAATATATATACCAATATATTATATTTCGCTCAAGGCGTGAATAGAATGCAACATCACAGAGAATGAACAGCATCACAGAAACAATACAGATATCTGGGATCCCCGGGTTTCACAGAGCCGCTGAAACCCGACGTTCCCCTGGTCGTGTGGATAGCCTGTGCAATGAGAATCCTAGACCCCTACGGGCGCGGCAAGTCACCCGCCAAAACCTGAAGCGAGGCAGCCCCCTTCAGCACCGTGAATGGACCACCCAGCACTTCACGGAATCCGGTAACTTGGGCACCCCTCCTGGGTCAACCTGTACCCCCTACGAGTGCGGCGGATAGCCAGCCAATCCTGGAGTGAAGCCCCCTCCGTCCCAATGCCATGAGATGCGGGCTTGTTGTCTTCTAGAACCCGGCTATCCGTGCACCCCACCACGGGGCAATCCTAGTACAGAAAGTAAAATATACATACAACGGGTACATCGACCGCAACCAGGTCGTGCCCCAAAAGAATAATACAAACTGGCAGTGACGGCAGTCCACATGTCGGACGCTCGCCCCGCAATATCAAATGTACATAATACAACAAAACTGTACTAGCATTGCATCCAGGCTATCCCCACGACCGATCCGCAACATCACAGCAAATACATTGAACATCAACGTGAAAGTCACGTTCGCAAATCCGTCTAACCGGGCTATAGCAGTTAGACCGGATTTACCGATCAAGTGACATTCACGGTCGCAGATATAATGTAAATACTGTGAAAAATGTGTTTAAAATTTTCCGATTGATCAAACATTAACAAGTGGGCCCCCAATCAAAACTGTAGCACTCACAGAAAACTTGGGCCCAATTTTAATATCCCAAAACCCATGAAATTAACCCATAAAGCCTCTGGAAAAAATTGATGAAGTGATGTGTACAGTATGCGGCGGAAGAGCGGCAAAATGTAGGGTTATGCGGCTCTTCCGCGGTCTGACTGAGAGGTCACATCATCGAAATTTTACAGAGTTCTTATCTTTTCTAGTACATCAATATTTTACAACCTGAAAAATTTTTGGACTCAAAAAAAAAATCGACAGAAACTGATGTGGGAAAAATACGGGTTTTTGGACTTTTTGATCGATCGGAATTGCAAACACATTACACAAAGCTAGACTAAGTTAATGGCGAGGCTCTGATACCACTGTAAGTGCACGGCGGCGCCCCGGCCGTCAATCCGACGCCGGAATGCGGAAACGGTGAATAACTTAAATTTTGCGGACTTTGCAAACCGGCACCACCGCGCACTAAACTCCGGATCGTAACCATTAACAAGTCTATGCTACAAAAGGAAAGGGAAGAGATGTATACCGACGATCCAAGTCCTCCGGTCTTCATCTCCACTCCGATCTCCTCGCGGGATCTCCGTCCGTCTCCTCCTCGTCGGAAAGGGCACCACGAAGCCGGGTACTTTTACGGGCTCCCGCCTCTATACCGAGGCAACTCGCGCATGAAGCCGGCAACTCGACATGCCCAAGGCTTGCTGTAGGATGTGTAGGGTTTATGTCTCATTGGGGTTTTGGTTGCCTTTTGAAGATGGAGGAATGAAGGTATGAAAAATGGTGCTTTCATTTTTCTTGGCATGAAAAGAGATCAAGAATGAAAAACATTCTCAAGGATGAAGCTCTCTCCTTCTCTTTTCTTCTTCTCACTCAACCATGAAAAAACTTATTAACTTTGAAATGGAGGAGGAATGAATATGAAGCAATAAGGGAGGTGAGTGTAGGAGATGAGAAGAGGTGACCACATCAAGGGACAAAGAAACATACAACCATGCCTTTCACTATTAAACCCATACCCTCATCAAATCACAAGTCAAAGCAAGTTATGGTGCAAAGAAAAGAAAACTATCATAATAAATATATATGCAATAAACCCCCCACAAAGTGTTATTTGCAAAACTGCAAATAACCCCCTCCATCGAAAAAGTCCGGCCGGGAAAGAACAAAGGAAAACCGGCCGGAACGGAATGCAAACTGGCAACTCCAGAAAACTGGTCCCGTAATAAATTACAGGAAAACCCCAATACTGTGCATACACACCCGCATCTGTATTCCGTCCGGATACAAATGCAATGAGACAAAATCTACACTGTACTAAACTAGGACCGGCTTAAACCAAAGCCGGCTAGTATTATCCGTTCGATCCTGATCCGTGCAATACCGCACGTTTCTGATCGAACCCTGCCATAAACCTATATGGCTACAAGTACAAACCGTCCGATCCTGATCCGTGCAATACCGCACGTATCTGATCGGACCCTGCCATATCTCCATACGGCCTCTACAGCGTTTCGCCCGAAACTTGAGTAACTGAAAGTGTGGTGGACTCTAAAGACTCGTCAATACTATGGCTGTGGATTTAACCACTAGCACGTCAGAGGTATAAGCCAATACGTAACGGGCCACCAGCTATTGACTAAAAGGGACGTCGATGAGCGAACTCATCCTGACACCCTACTGAGCCTGTCAGTGACAATATCCGTGCAGTCCGGTCCGTTCGTCTATGAGTATCGCATGGCGGGCCTAGGGGGTTGGTAAAAGTCAGAACCCCAAAAGCGGTACAAGTCGTGTCGGAGTGTAGCCCAGAACACCCTGAGATACTACTGGAATACCTACCAGTAAATCTCCTTGCCTTGGCTAAGGACTTTGTGTAATGGCTCTCCTAGACACAGCACGACCTCACCCCCAATACCGGGAGAGACGAACCCCTGAAGATACGCTCACTGCCTCCATGTGGCTCGGGACTGTACCCAACTAAAACCTGTTTGCACGACTCCTTTGAGCCGTGGTAGGGTAGTAATCAAAGTACAGTGGGAACTCACACGAGACAAATGACGATCCCCAGGTCGATGAACTAACCTGCACACATGTCACCAGGGAACTGCCATCTGACGTCTGGTATATGACCAACTAGCATGTTCCCGGCGAGTCCTGTCCGGTGTACTCATAACCCAATGAGCACCTGTATACATCTCAGGTGATCCAACTGACACCAGTGGCTTGTGAGACCGGCCACCGCCCCTCGTCGGGGTCTCGACTGTATACACTAGTCTACTAATGGAGTATCGATGCCCGGTCTCGAAACTCCCACGACTAGGGACCTTTTAAGGATATGCTTGTAGACCCCCAGCTCCCACTTATATGATCGCCCTCATACTGCTGGTGGTCAAGCAAGAATCCTAGGGGCTCTATCAACGTGTAATAGCGACGTGTCATGTCACCTAAAGCAGTACACGATGATAAAGGTAAACCAGATAGCATACTATCATCTCGAGTAAGACTGTCCTGCCGGGATAGGTCCTCCCTCAATCATTACAATCACGTACCTGTGACCTAATAATTGACTCTGAGGGCACTATCTCCAACATGATATACGAGCCTTCATAGTTCGGCTCGAATTTTCCCCGCTTGGCGCGATTGGGGATCATAGGCCTTTTGACCACTATCACGAGTTCGCCTTGGCGGAATGTCCTTGGCCGGGTCAATCTTTCATATGAGCGCGTCATCTTTGCTTTATAAGCTTCTAGATTTTGTTGCGCTATGAGCCGGGTTTCATCAAGGGCATCAAGCTCCTCAAGCCGAAGGTGAGCATTTTCTTCGTCCGTCAGCTCGTAGTGGACTGCCAATCGTAAAGAGGGTAGCTCTATCTCGAGGGGGTGTACGGCTTCTGTACCGAATACCAACGCATACGGCGTTGTGTTCGTGGCCGTCTTGAACGTAGTTCGATATGCCCAGAGAGCCTCTTGCAGTCTCTCGTCCCAGTCCTTCTTATTTCGGGACACCGTCTTTTTCATGATCTTTGTCAAGGTCTTGTTGAAGGCTTCAGCTTGACCGTTAGCTCGCGGATTATAAACTGAGGAATATCTCTAGTCTATATTATGCTGCTGCGCGAAACGACTGATCTTGTGGCGACTGTAGGCTGGCCTGTTATCGGAGATGATCCATCGCGGAGTTCCAAACTGATATATAACGTGCGTCTTGAAGAAATGGAGGATATTCTCCGTCTTCACCTCCCTCAACGGTACTACTTCTGCCCATTTGGAGAAGTATTCAGTCGTCGCCAGGATGAATCGATGTCCCCTGGACGATGCTGGTTCGATAAGGCCGACTATGTCAGTTCCCCACATTTCGAATGGCCAGCTAGCCACCGTTGGATGTAGTGGATTTCGATGCTGGTGGATGAAGTCCCCATGGATTTGGCACGAGTGTCATTGCTTCGCATATTCGAGGCAGTCCTGGATCATCATGGGCCAGTAGTACCCCATCCGTTTGATCTTCAACTTCATCTTCGGGTCTGCTTGGTGAGAACCGCAGAGTCCGTCATGAACATCTTGAATGACTCTTTTCGCTTCGTCAGGTCCTAGGTATCTCAACCATAAAGAATCAAACGACCTCTTGTACAGAGTATCATTGACGAAGGCGAAAGACAGAGCTCGTTTCATAAGCTGATGTCTTGAGAACGCATCTTCGGGCATTCGACGGTATTTGAAGTAGTCTATGAAGACTTCTCTCCAATCCTCAGCCTTTTCCCGGTCTTTTATTTGCAGGGTCGTCTGCTCAGTCGCTCCCTTTTCTTCGGATGATTCCGGAGATATTTCTGCTGGGGAAAGAGCCCGACGGCTTTGTACCACAATTCTGACATCATCGAGATTCTCGTCAGCCAGTTCTTTAGCGAGCTTGGCCAATGCGTCCGCTTTGCTGTTTTCTGCATGCGGTATGTTTTCCAAAGCGTAGGAGGGAATTTGGGTCAACAGCTGTTGCACCTTTTCGCCGTACTTCACCAACTCTGCTTTGCACGTTTGGTAGTCACCGTTTACTTGACTAACGACCAGTTGGGAGTTTCCATATATGAGGAGGTTTTCAATTCCCATATCGATAGCGATCTCGAGGCCTGCTATCAGAGCTTCATATTCGGCTTCATTGTTCATCCTCGGCTCTGTTAAGGAGAAAGCAAAGCGCATTATCCCTCCATGTGGGGTCACGAAGATAAGGCCTACCCTCGATTTGATCATAGGGGTACTTTGTTTGCGCTTTTTCATGGAAGATGCTCCATCGAAATAAAGCTCCCATCGGGTATCGCTCCCATCGATCACGTCAAACGTATGTTCGTCTGGCAGTTCGCAATTCAGAGGAGAATCGGCAGGTATCGGATGCTCAGCAAGGAAGTCGGCGATGGCCTGGCCTTTTGCTTCCTTGAGAGATTGATAGGTTATCGAGAACTCCATCAAGAGCATGGCCCATTTAGCGAGTCGACCTGTCAGTATAGCCATTGACATCAAATATTTAAGGGGGTCCACCTTCGAAATGAAACGGACTTCTTGCGCCAACGCATAGTGCCTGAGCTTCGTTATTGCAAAGATCAACGCCAGGCAATGTTTTTCGATGGGGGAGTAGATGCTTTCTGCCCCCAGGAGAACTCGACTTAAGTAATAAAGAGCTCTTTCTTTCCCTTGGTCGTTCTCTTATGCCCATAATGCACCTAAGGAACCTTCGAGGGCGGTCGTATAGAGAATGAGGGGCTTTCCCTTGACCGGAGTAGCCAGCACAGGCGGGTTCTACAGGTACTGCTTAATTTCGTCCAGCGCTTCTTGGCATTTATGGTCCCAAATGAACGGAGTTCCCTTCTTCATCAGGTGGCTGTAAGGACGGCACTTGCCTGAAAGATTGGCTATAAATCGCCGTATGTACGCGAGCTTCCCTTGGAGAGACCGCAACTGTTTGAGAGTTCTCGACGGAGGCATTCCATGATCGCCTTGATCTTTGACGGATCTATTTCGATACCCCGGTGTCAGACGATGAATCCCAGGAATTTGCCCGAGGAAACTCCGAATGCGCACTTGAGAGGATTCATCTTCAAGTTGTATTGCCGAAAACGTTGAAATACGATCTTCAGATGCTCGAGATGTTCCTCGTATGATTTACTTTTAACCACGAGGTCGTCGATATAACATTCGACGATTTCATGTATAAGGTCATCGAAGATCTTCGTCATGGCCCTCTGATAGGTGGCACCAGCGTTCTTTAGACCGAAGGGCATCACCTTGTAGCAGAATATACCCAAAGGAGTCTGGAAAGCGGTGTGCTTCTGGTCTTCGGGATGCATCTTTATCTGATTATACTCTGATGAGCCGTCCATGAAGGAGAAAACCTCGTGAGTGGACGTGTTATCTATCATCAGTTCGGTGACTGGCACTGGGAAATCATCCTTTGGGCATGCTTTATTGAGATCCCGGAAGTCCACGCATATGCGCACTGTCCCATTTTTCTTCATCACTGGGACGATGTTGGCGATCCATTCAGGATATTGAACCTCCTGGATAAAGCCAGAGTCGATTAGCTTCTTCACCTCGGCATTGATACTCATCTCAAGCTCGAGCCGCATTTTTCTCGGCGCCTGTTTTACTGTCTTGACGTCTGGAGATATCGCCAATCCATGCACAGCAATTTTTGGATCTAGTCCCGGCATTTCGGAATAGTTCCATGCGAAGCAATCTCTATGCTGCATAAGCACGTCTTTTAACGCAGCCACCCTTTCTTCAGATAGCAGCTCGCTGATGAATGTCGGTCACGGGTTGCTCGCCGTCCCCAACTCAATTTTCTTGAGGTTATCTGCAGTAGTATGTATTCCATCCTCCAGCTCTTTCGGTGCTGGTGGAAATTCTGAGATCACCTCATCGTTGCTGTTTTCGAAGCACCAGGGAAGGTTATCCATGTTCTCGGGCTCTTCTTTTGATATTGTTATCATGTGACAAGTACGAGCTCGCTTCGAAGACCGATGTGAATCTGGTTCTGCTCTCGCCGCTTTGGGTTCGTGCTTCTGTGGCGGCGTTACCCTCCAGCTGTCAGACAGAGCGAACTTGCCGAGCTGATACTGATCTTCGACCCAATTCTTGAAGGTGAAGAAGTCTTCGAGAGGATGCCCTATTACTCGGTGATAAGAGCAATAGTTTGGGTATGAGACTTCGCCTACTTGTTCGAGGTGTTTAGACTCCGGTAGCGTAAGCATTTGATGTTTTAGAGCTTGGTCAAGTATCTTCTTTGTCTTATCTCGAGGAAAAGAGTACGCTCGACTCATTTTCTTTACAAGGGATAGATCAGAACCGCTCGATTCCCGCTTGCGTGGCTTATTAATCCCGCTTTGTTGCTGTCGAGCGCCTTTTTCGCTTTTCGACTTGTTTCTGCCTCTGCGTCGAGCCTTTTTTGTGACAGGTTGACAGGGGGTGGCATTTTCATCTTTCACGGCCTGTTGGAGGAGGCATTGCATTTTGGCTTTCTCGTAGATGGCCATTTCGCGGTTATGGTCGTCTCGGACTTTTTGACCAGCTTCCCTTATAAGCTTGTCCATTTGTTCTTCGAACGACGGACTGGGCACTTTTGCATCAGGAATTTTTACTGCTTCAGGATTAGCGTCCTCCCATTGAGCATCCTCTTCTTCATTGAAGTCATGCACGACGTAGCAATCACGGAGTAACTCTCATTTCTTGGACCGAATGTATCCAAGCCCGATTTTTTCCATCCTCCCACTAGGCAACTTGTTTTAAGTTCCGGGGACGTTCCAGACCCAGTTATAGAATTTGTCTTTTCGACCGGTCTATTTGAAGGATATTCCCTGGCGCTTCAACAGCCTTTTCAAGCCTTCTGTATAAAATCTGGGTTGACGGATGGGCTGAAGCCTATCAAGCGTAGGATCCGCACCGTGCCAGATTTCTTTCTCCACTTTAGTTTCTTCAGAGCGGTAGAATAGAATTTCCTTTTCGCTTTCTCGCCTGGGAGGGACATAGAACGTCCGCAGCTCCTCTACGCTGTAGGGATCGAGCGCATCCAGTCCTTTATGGTGTTTAAGTGGAACCAAGGCGACTTGCAGACTTTGCTCTTTGTCAACGGATGTTTGTATTGAAGGCCGAGCAGAGAATATAGCATGGACCTCATCTTCCGAGTCGCTACCAAAGATCAACGTAGGAGCAGATGGTCCCGGCTTGTTGTATTGGGGCGGACCCGAATAAACTATCTCCTCCTCCTCCTCGGTGTCACTCCCGAAGACAGGGATGGTGGCGTTAGCTTTGTTCTCCGGCTTATGACACCTTTCCGTGTCTTCGAAATCCGGTAAGAAGTATTTGGCATCTTCATATTTATGGACTTCGTTCACGGAAAACGGATTCAGTTCTCCCGTCACGGTATACTCGAAACCATCCCTAAAATATTTCATACACTGGTGCTGTGTAGAAGGGATGATGTTGTACTCGTGTAACCATGGTCGGCCGAGCAGAGCATTATAGCACGTCTTGGCGTCTATGACGTGGAACTTAATGTCCGTGACGAGTAGCCCAAAGCGTAGCGTCAGTATCACAGACCCAAGAGTTCTTGATGATTGGGAGTCGAACCCGGAGATGGTGATCTTATCCCGAGCGAGGTGCTGGACGCTCATGCAGATTTCCTTTAACACCCGCACATTGAAGAGATTTGTTCAGTTGATAAAACTGCACATTTGTATTACATTTTTCCTACCATTTTCATATTAAAAAAGGACTTTGTTATAATATATCATACATATGAGGGTTTATGTGTAAAAATACTATTTTCCATGTGTTAATATATTATAATTATAATTTGGTAGGAAAATGTATGCAAATAAATTCATTGACCTAATCCTAGTAGAACAAAGTCTACTAAATATTATTTGAGTTGTTGTGCAAAAGATTTCCAAGTGTGCAGAATTTTTCAAAGACTAGAATCAAGCAAATCAAGTTGTTGAAGAAGACTTGCCTAATTAAGAAGCAAAACTTGGAGACCAAGTCTGGAAGCAACCACGAAAAGATTTCCAAATTCTAAAGGTACCAAGGATCGCCAAATGTCACATAGAGACAGCACCTAAAAAATGATGAAGGGATGTGATCATCAGGCCGCGGATCCGCGACCTAAGCTCCTTGATGCCGCGGATTCGCGGCAGTATTATGGAAATAAAGGCTGAGGGTATTTGGGGTGAATCTATGATGAATTTTACCTAATTTTGAAGCAAATGATTCTGGCTTTTCACTATAAAAAGGCACCGAGAGCCTCTTGGAAAATTTATCAAGCCGACGCAATCACGAAGCCCCAGACGCTCACGCATCCAGGCTGATCATCAACTGTCGTCTACCTCCTTAGGAAAGATCGAGAAGCAACTAGTTTGTAATAATTTTCTACGGAATAAAGTGTAGATTGTTCAAGTGATTAATAAAGGTAGTTATTTTATTTAATTCTTTTGCATTTTACATTATGTTTCCCCTCTCTGTCTTTTCATCTTCTTCTCCTAACATGCACGAGTAATTCTCCGCTTGTTAGGGTTCGTAGGATTAGGGTAAGCTAATGGATGATGAATATCCCTAAACCCTTTTTAAGTCCTATAAAGTTTATGAACTTTATCAAAAGAATCATTAACATCCTAATCGGGCACGCTAGCAATTCTTTGATAGTTCCGACCACGATTAGAGATTAGATTAATGATTGTTTTGGTAAAGGCTAGATTTGAACGGAGTTCCGTGTCGAGATAAGGGTTAAAAGTGGGATTCCTTTTCCCTCCAGAAACCTTAATCTACACGCATCACCGTCGTTCTAGTTATAAATCTATTAAAGGATAAAAAGGGTAACTTTTAATTAATCGTCCATAACTACTAAATCCTAACGAACCCTACAAGCCCTCTTGTTATATTATCTACATCTCTAAAATAATCTAGATCTATAAATTTGCACTCTTGCTTAAAGTAGATCTAGAAACTTTTCACAAAATTCTTTATTCCTCCTCTCTTTCTCAACACATCTAAAGTAAGAGTAAAAGATTCAATGTTTCCCTGAGGACGACCCGTACTTACCTCGGTCTAGCTACACGCGACACCGTTCTGATTGCGGTTAACTATAAACAAACACTCTTTCACACCAATCAAATGGCGCCGTTGCCGTGGATACGTGCGTAATTTTTTATTTTTACTATTTGTGTTGGATTCTTAGGCGAGTCATATCATTATTAACAAAAAACTGCAAATTGCATATTTAACGATTTGTGCGTGAATTTTTGCAAGGAGATCTGGAGTCACAGAATTGAGGAAAACAGAAGACAGAGACATTCATCCAGATCCAGAGGAGCACATAGGGCATGAGAAAAATTTTCATCAACTGTTCCTTCCACCTCGCGGCGGAACCGTGGCACAGAGGTACTTCATGCGGTGGAAACGCGGTGGTTTAGAGGGATTAGGGCTACAGAACTGTCTGGTAAGATTCTCAACTCCTTCTCTCTCCTCTCAAATCCAATAAAATCTATCTTCTGCAGGATTCTTTGCAAAATCGTGCCGCTAAAAAATTTTTTTGCAAAAGTTTTGTGATTGGTTTTGCTTTGCATATTTTTCATACGGACTCTAAGGGTCAAAGACCAAATCAAGATTAGGTGGGGATTTCATCACCCTTCATAAGCCCCACAAATCAAAAACCGAGCATCTAGATCAACCCTTCATTAATTTAAAAAATATCTAGACCAGACTCTAAGGACTGTCACGCTCAATAAGGACAGAGGAAGGTCGTGGGTAATTTATCGTTTATCCGCATTACTTTTGTAGTGCCTAGGTAAGTGTGTCAATGGCTAGTGGTTTTTAATTAGGCCCACTATTATGGTTCCTTCCCACTTACCTGGCACTTACCTGGCTACAAGGGTAGTACGGAGGCAGTAGAGGATTTATCCTGCTGCTTGTCCTTTGGAAGTCTAGGAGCGGTCTAGAGACTGGACCTAGGTGACTTTAGTTCTAGGGTTGCTTGTGCATCTTAGGGTGATTTGTCTTGAGTCCCAATTTTTCAAAACAAGCCAATTTTAAATCTCACACACGCTGCCACTTGCACTAAACCCGCTTAGTGCATGCTCGGCTGGACACGGGATCCTAGTGCCCGTCTTGTCCGTGTTCCTGCTATCGACGCCGAAGTCAGTACTTCTTCATCTTCTTTTCCACCACCACACACCACAACCGAGATGGACGGCACTCCATCAAATTATAACACCACGCTGCCACCGCCCGTAGGTGAGCAAAATCCACCGCGCATCTCTCCCCAAGAGAGATGTTATCCTATCCGTGGTCATCTTCCCACTTGTCTATCTCTTCCACCACCTAATGGGGATAATTTAGAAATTAAACCCCACTACATCAATCTGCTGCCCAAATTTCACGGGCTTGAGTCGGAAGACGCGTACGTTTTCATCACCAAATTCGAAAACATATGCGCAATGATGGGTACTTCACAATTGACTTTAAATGCTATGCGCTTACGTCTTTTCCCATTCACACTGTGCGACTTGGCAGAAAAATGGCTTTATAATACTGCCGCACACTCTATCACTAATTGGGATGAATTTGTCATAGCATTTCTTAAGAAGTTTTACCCAAACCATAAGACTGCCCGTGTTAGAAGCGAGATCAACCAGTTCACCCAGCTTCCCAATGAACCATTTTGGAAGTGCTTTGAACGTTTCAAGGATCTGCTTTTCCAATGTCCTCATCATGGAATCAATAGATGGGATTTATGTCGGATTATATATGAGGGCATTAATCCAGTGACAAAGCAAATGCTTGAAACAAATTGTCAATGCAATTTCATGTCTAAAGACGACGGTGAAGCTTGGAAATATCTGGAAGACCTTGCTGAACATACGTTGCAGTGGGAAAGCGTAAGACCACCTTCAACTAAGGGAGGTATTCACCAGCTCGATGTTTCTATCGTAGTAAAAGCCGAAATGGCAGCGATACAGAAGAAACTCGACGCTATTGAAATTAAGTTCTCATCATTTTCCCTAAATCAGGTCACGCTTCCTAAGACCGTCTGTGGTTGCTGTTCGGATCCTTCACACTTAACGGAAGAATGTCCTATGAATGCATCGTTTCAAGCTAATGCTGCTTTTCAGCAGCGACCTAGAAACGACCCTTATTCTTCCTCATATAATCAAGAATGGAGGAATCATCCTAATTTTGCTTGGAATCAAAACCAACAAAGCAATTATCAAAGACCTCCTCCACAGAAACCACAACCACAGAATCGGCCCCCCTTTCAGTCACAGAATTTCCAAAATCCGGCCAACATTTCTACACCACAAGTGGCCGGTACTGACAACTCACTTGCAAAAACTTTGGATATGTTCATGAAACAATCTATGCAATTTTCGGCTGGGATGAGGTCTTCTATTGATACCATAACGAAAAACTCCTTCTCCCATGGTGAGAGTATTAAATCATTAGAAAACCAAATCGCACAGTCAAACGCCGCAATGAGTGCGAGAGAGAAAGGGAAACTCCCATCTCAACCCCTACCGAATCCTGGCCATTCACAAAATCATATTGTGAATGCCGTTACTACGTTGAGATCGGAGAGAGTGCTGAATAACCGAGTGGGTGAGCAATTTGATGTTAGTGACACATTTGATACCCCAGCTTATTCTTCTTCTTCCCCTAATTCGTCTAGTCTCCCACCTTCATCCGAGCCTATTCTCCATTTACCCCAAGGCTCGAACATTTCGCCAAATCTATCTAAGTCGATTCCCACTCCAATTTTGGGATCGAATCCGTCGCCACAGTCTTCTCCACAAACGTTGGACCCAAAACTTATTGATCAAGCTCCATTTCCGAACCGATTAAGGGCCAACAGACCTAACCCGCAAATGGAGAAGATTATGGAAATGTTTAAGCAAGTTAGCGTGAATATTCCTCTCCTAGATGCTATTCAACAAGTCCCATCTTATGGAAGAATCCTTAAAGACTTGTGCACTAGGAAGAGAAAAACTCAAGTGCCTAAGAAGGTTTTCATGACGAGTAATGTTAGCACAGCTTTTACCCAACAAATACCAAAGAAACGTAAGAACCCTGGCTGTCCTACAATCTCTATTTCTATTGGGGGTAAAAATATTAATCGTTCTTTACTCGATCTAGGCGCTAGCGTTAACTTGCTTCCTTATTCAGTATACGAGCAGTTAGGAATTGGAGAATTAAAACCCGCCCATTGTACTCTCCAGATGGCAGACCGATCTATCACCAAACCTCGGGGTGAACTAGAGGATGTGTTAATTAAAGTCGGGGAATTCATATTTCCCGTGGATTTTATTGTTTTAGATACACAACCTGTGGCAAACCCACGCAATCAAATCCCGGTGATACTTGGTCGACCCTTCCTAGCAACTTCTAACGCTGTAATTAATTGTCGTAACAGTTCTATGAACTTATCTTTCGGGAAAATGACAATTGAGCTTAATATTTACAAGCTAGGAAGTCAGCCATCAGAACCTTCTGCTTATTTGCTGGATGTGTGTTCCATCCACGAGATAGCTTCCGAAAGCTGCATGGATGAGGAGCTTTGCTTTGATGTTCTCGACAACACTAATGAGACATCGTTTGATCTTGCACCACTTCACAGTGAGGATATGTTAAATGAGTCCGACCTTGAGATTGAACCCGTTGACTCGTTGCAAAAGTCAGCAGCACTTTCCGAGTCAATATCTTATGCAAGTTTTGAACCTCTTAAGGAGTCCGAATATCATTCCGTTACCCCACCTTCTATTGTCTCTCCGCCAATTCTTGATCTCAAACCGCTACCTTCTCATCTTAAATATGCATATTTAGGAGAGAATGAGACTTTGCCAGTGATTATATCCGCTTCTCTAGCCTTAGAGCAAGAGAATGAACTTTTGGCAGTGTTGAGATCGAATCGGCAAGCATTTGGTTTGACAATGGCCGACATCAAAGGGATTAGTCCCTTAATTGTTGAACATCACATACATCTGATGGATGAAGCCAAACCAACCCGAGACCCACAAAGACGGTTAAATCCCGTTATGAAGGAGGCGGTAAAGAAAGAAATCGTCAAATGCCTTGATAGTGGAATAATTTACCCCATATCTGATAGCCAATGGGTAAGTCCAATTCATGTGGTCCCTAAAAAGTCTGGCATCACGGTCATCACTAATGAGGCTAATGAGTTAATCCAAATACGCACCCAAACTGGGTGGCGCGTATGTATTGATTACAGGAAACTCAATGCCGCGACGAGGAAAGATCACTTCCCTCTACCTTTCATTGACCAGATGTTGGAACGATTAGCGGGATACGATTACTACTGTTTCTTGGATGGATACTCTGGCTACAATCAGGTCCCCATCGCCGAAAAGGATCAAGATAAAACCACTTTTACTTGTTCTTTCAGAACTTTTGCTTATAGACACATGCCCTTTGGGTTATGCAACGCTCCCACTACATTTCAGCGGTGCATGATGGGGATATTTTCAGATATGGTGGAAAATTTTCTAGAAATTTTTATGGACGATTTCTTCATTTTTGGGGACTCCTTTGAGGACTGCCTTCGTAATCTTGACGCGGTTCTTACCCGCTGTAAGGATAAGAACTTGACTTTGAATTGGGGAAAATGCCATTTTATGGTCCAAGAAGGTATTGTACTTGAACATATAATTTCACGAAAAGGCATTGAGGTTGACAGAGCTAAAATAGATGTTATTCATAACCTCCCTCGTCCCAACTGCGTCAAAGATATACGATCCTTCCTTGGCCATGCAGGATTTTATAGGAGATTTATTAAGGACTTTAGCAAAATTGCTAGAGCCTTAACCCTTCTATTGGCCACGGACACTACATTTCACTTCGATTCGAATTGTGAGGCTGCTTAAAGAATCACTCACTACAGCCCCCGTTCTATCATCTCCGGATTGGAACCACCCGTTCGAGCTTATGTGTGACGCATCAGATTTTGCTATTGGTGCTGTCTTGGGACAGCATATTGATAAGATGCCACATGTAATTTACTATGCAAGTAGGACCTTGAATGATGCACAAATAAATTACATAACTACCGAGAAAGAACTCTTGGCAGTTGTGTTTGCATTAGAGAAATTCAGGCCCTACTTGATTGGCTCGCCTATTGCGGTTTACACAGATCACACCGCCATACGACATCTTTTAACGAAGAAGAATGCAAAGGCCAGGCTAATACGTTGGATCCTATTGTTACAAGAATTTGATCTTGTTATCAAAGACAAGAGTGGATGTGAAAACGTTGTAGCCGACCATCTTTCACGCATCACTTCTTCGCCAACTGTGACCGTGCCGATAAATGACTCATTTCCTGACGAACTGCTCTTGAATATATCCTACGAACCTTGGTTCGTGGATATCGTGAACTATCTTGCTACGGGACTTATTCCTAGTGATTGGTCGAAACAAGACACACATCGATTTCTATCCCAAGTAAAATATTTTTACTGGGATGAACCTTATCTATTCAAGTATTGTTCCGATCAAATCATTCGCAGGTGTGTCCCTAACGATGAATTCATGAGCGTGTTATCATTTTGTCATGATCAGGCATGCGGAGGTCATTTTGGTCCTCGCAAAACGGCGGAGAAAGTTTTGCAATGTGGCTTCTATTGGCCAACATTATTTAAAGATGCATTTGAACATTGGAAAACTTGTCCGCGATGTCAGCATTTGGGTCAGATTTCACGAAGGAACGAGATACCGCTCCAACCTATATTGGTTGTGGAAATATTTGACGTTTGGGGTATTGATTTTATGGGCCCTTTTTCCAACTCCTTTTGGAACCTATATATCTTGTTAGCGGTTGATTATGTCTCGAAATGGGTGGAAGCTATACCCTGTCGCACTAATGACAACAAAGTTGTCATTAAGTTCCTTAAAGAAAATATTTTTTCGCGATTCGAACACCCTCGCGCTATCATTAGCGACAACGGGACACATTTCTGCAATAGGTCTTTCGAGGCCTTGATACGGAAATATTCAATCACTCACAAGCTTTCTACGCCCTATCATCCCCAAACAAGCGGGCAGGCTGAGATCTCAAATAGGCAGATCAAACAGATATTGGAGAAGACGGTTTCTAAGAACCGTAAAGATTGGTCAACCAAATTGACGGATGCTCTTTGGGCATTCCGCACCGCTTATAAGACCGATCTTGCTATGTCTCCATACCACCTTGTGTTTGGGAAGGCATACCACCTTCCTGTCGAGATCGAATATGAAGCAATGTGGGCTATTAAAGAGCTTAATTTTGATCTTGATCATGCAGGCAGCTATCGGAACCTGCAGTTAAATGAGCTAAGCGAACTCCGCGATGAATCTTACGATAATGCGGTGATAGTAAAGAACAGGACTAAAGTGTTCCACGATAAAAATCTTTCTAGAAAAACCATCATATCGGGGCAACAAGTCCTTCTTTACGATTCCCGTCTCCATCTTCATCCGGGTAAGCTTAAATCTCATTGGAAAGGACCTTTTGTGGTGCGGTATGTACACCCGCACGGGGCAGTTGAAGTCGAAAATTTGAAAAACGGTTCAATTTTTAAAGTAAATGGGCATAGATTAAAACCGTATTTTTCTGCTGACCCCACGGAGGAGCTCCTGTTTTTACAGGAGCCGCTTTATCAACACTAAAATTCCTCCGCCTCACCTCCATGTTTTTATAACATTTTCTCATTTTAAAAATGGAGGTGAGTAAAAAATGATTTGATTGAATATCTGTGAGTGTCATAGAATAAGTTTAAGGGAATTTTCCATTATTTTACCCCTTGTATCTCTCCCTTAGTATACAGGTCCATGTTCTCAAAAGGGCTACATCAGTGAGGACACTGCTGAAAACAGGTTTGGAGGGGAGGTTTGTATTCACTGAATTATCTTTGACACTGGGCATTAAATTATTATTTTTATATAACAAAAGAGTAGAAAGTGAAAAATTACATCCAAAAGATGGGAATAGTTTAAGAAAACCAAGAAAATTAGAAGTTTTCTTAAACGAACTAGTAATAAATAGTTATGAGCTGTTGTCCCAAGGGTTAGTAAAATGAAGGAAGTCACTAATCTGAGGATAAAAATAAGTCTGAAAAATAGTTTCTATTCTGGAATCCAAACATTTGAATGTTGATACCCTACTATATGCACATACACACGTCTTGAAACTCGGGATAGTAGAGAATACCTTGAAATGCTCTTGTCTAAAAGACAAAGTATGAAGGAAGTGAAAAAATGAAGAAAATATAAAAATGGTGAAAAGAAAAAAATAACACCGGTTTTGCATCGCCAAGGCAGCAATAAAAAAATATAGCGAGGGTGCCCCTTCACCTAGTGCCCTAAAGCCAACTGGTCTGGGAGTCACTGCTGAGCATTAGGTGGTGCAAGACGAGGAAAATATTATCACCGGATCAGCAAGCACATGAGTAATCGTTCGGTTAGTACCTCAAGAAGTATTAACGGTCGCATGAAAAGCTGTGAGGAAACCTAAGTATTCATCAAATTAAAAAGTACTAAGGTAGATGGACAAGAGTATGATAGCTTGAATTGAATTCTCCGAGTGTAGGGATGTTCTTAACACACACGTGGGGTTATATGATCAATGTTTGGATGAAAGGTAGGAACGAAAAATAAAGACGATGTTTTATTGAGGGATGATGTGATTTCTAAAATTTTTTCATGACTATTAAGATAAGGCTCATGACAACTGAAAAGCTAGTGTAGTTGGAAACTCTCATTTTCAAAGTCTTTCTTTTATGGTTCTTATCTTTATATGTAAATTTCACCATCTCTCTTTTGTTATAGGATTTTGTGGGTGCAATCCGCTGAAAACCCTCAGGAGACAACACTCCTCCTACTAGGGACACCTAGAGGTTTAACGGCTTGTTGCACGTGCTCAGTGCAATCGTGTTTGCCTATGAAAGTGTGCTTAGTTTTCTCCTTTCTTTTTCTCCTATTGAATAAACTAGTATTCTCGGGACGATCAAAGATAAGTTTGAGGGTATTTGTTCAGTTGATAAAACTGCACATTTGTATTACATTTTTCCTACCATTTTCATATTAAAAAAGGACTTTATTATAATATATCATACATATGAGGGTTTATGTGTAAAAATACTATTTTCCATGTGTTAATATATTATAATTATAATTTGGTAGGAAAATGTATGCAAATAAATTCATTGACCTAATCCTAGTAGAACAAAGTCTACTAAATATTATTTGAGTTGTTGTGCAAAAGATTTCCAAGTGTGAAGAATTTTTCAAAGACTAGAATCAAGCAAATCAAGTTGTTGAAGAAGACTTGCCTAATTAAGAAACAAAACTTGGAGACCAAGTCTGGAAGCAACCGCGAAAAGATTTCCAAATTCTAAAGGTACCAAGGATCGCCAAATGTCACATAGAGATAGCACCTGAAAAATGATGAAGGGATGTGATCATCAGGCCGCGGATCCGCGGCCTAAGCTCCTTGATGCCGCGGATCCGCGGCAGTATTATGGAAATAAAGGATGAGGATTTTTGTGGTGAATCTATGATGGATTTTACCTAATTTTGAAGCAAATGATTCTGGCTTTTCACCATAAAAAGGCACCGAGTGCCTCATGGAAAATTTATCAAGCCGATGCGATCACGAAGCCCTAGACGCTCACACATCCAGGCTGATCATCAACTGTTCGTCTACCTCCTTAGGAAAGATCGAGAAGCAACTAGTTTGTAATCATTTTCTACGGAATAAAGTGTAGATTGTTCAAGTGATTAATAAAGGTAGTTATTTTATTTACTCTTTTGCATTTTACATTATGTTTCCCCTCTCTGTCTTTTCATCTTCTTCTCCCAACATGCGCGAGTAATTCTCCGCTTGTTAGGGTTCGTAGGATTAGGGTAGGCTAATGGATGATGAATATCCCTAAACCCTTTTGAAGTCCTATAAAGTTTATGAACTTTATCAAAAGAATCATTAACATCCTAATTGGGCACGCTAGCAATTCTTTACTAGTTCCGACCGCGATTAGAGATTTGATTAATGATTGTTTGGGTAAAGTCTAGATTTGAACGGAGTTCCGTGTCGAGATAAGGGTTAAGAGTCGGATTCCTTTTCACTCCAGAAACCCTAATCTACACGCATCACCGTCGTTCTAGTTATAAATCTATTAAAGGATAAAAAGGGTAACTTTTAATTAATCGTCCATAACTACTAAATCCTAACGAACCCTACAAGCCCTCTTATTATATTATCTACATCTCTAAAATAATCTAGATCTATAAATTTGCACTCTTGCTTAAAGTAGATCTAGAAACTTTTCACAAAATTCTTTATTCCTCCTCTCTTTCTCAACACATCTAAAGTAAGAGTAAAAGATTCAACGTTTCCCTGAGGACGGCCCGTACTCACCTCGGTCTAGCTACACGCGACACCGTTCTGATTGCGGTTAACTACAAACAAACACTCTTTCACACCAATCAAGATTAACGGAGGATCCATTGTCGACCAGGATTTTTCTTATCTTTATATCATGGTAGTATCCTGAGACAT
This sequence comes from Agapanthus africanus, assembly GCA_030015575.1. NCBI lineage: Eukaryota > Viridiplantae > Streptophyta > Magnoliopsida > Asparagales > Amaryllidaceae > Agapanthus > Agapanthus africanus. The sequence goes on along the minus strand of JASDDO010000024.1, from coordinate 711,731,499 downwards.
AGAGGGGGCGATTGTGTTCGCACGTCCCAAGGAGAAGGTCTTCATCGCCAAAAGTGACATCAGCCGTGTGCACTTCCTCTAGCTCATCCTTCATCTTTTCTTCGGCCAGGAAAGCTTGGAATTGCTCCGGCTCCTGTAGTTCCTTGATTAACGAATCTCTCGCCACATTTGATAGTAAAAGGGCGTCGAGAATGCTAAGTTGCGAGGGTAGCTTCCTCAGATGCGCTAGAACGTTATAATCCACCTTATTTTTCTTCGGCGGGTCCTTGGCGGCTAGCTCTTCCATGACTTGGTCATCTAGGGCAATATCCTCAGAGACTTTTTCTTTCCCTTTATCTTTCTTGTTTGAGGATCCGAGATTCTTTTCGGGTAGCGTCCGATTACGCAGCCGGATATTTTCGCAGACTTTCGGCTCTTCTTCTTTTCCCGAGGTGGACTCTTTAAAGAGGGGGCTAAGAGCCAGCTCCTCGTCAGAATTGCTCCCGAATGTGAACACTTGCGATCCCTCAGCGTTAACCATGCGACAATTGCCGGTAGTTCTGTTAAGCCCCTCGGTCGTACCGTTCTGCTCCCGACAAGTTTTGCGCTTCTCCCGCTTAAAATGTTGTCGGTGAGCAAAATATCCCTTCCACCATCTATTGAAAGCTTTGTACTCTTCTGTCGGGTGCGAAATCTTCCGATGATACAAGCAGTAGGAGGGGTGCATTTCCGCTTCACCAGTAATGCTTCCTTCAGAGGATGGTGGCTTCATACCCATGGATATGGCCTTAGTAAACCTTTTCCTCATCTTGAATTTTCTTTTATCTGCGGTGGACGTATTTTGCTCCAGCGGGAGTGTCTCAACTCTTTCGTCAATTCGCTGGCGCTTGGCCTTTTCAAATATAGCCGTCTCGCGTTCCCGATCAGCTTTACTTTTCAACAGAGCTTCGTTGAGGAATGCGTCAATTGCTTCATCCGATGGCTCCAGAATTTCTGGTTCAGGATCTGCCCCCAGCTTTTCAGTGAAAGGAGTTTCCTCATCGTCTGTAAACGAATGGGAGATTATATGACAGCTCTCAACGTATTCCTCAGATTCATCCGACGAACTGTCTCTCTCATCTTCCTCTTGAAAGACGTGGTTGAGGAACTCTTGGAGTGTAATGGGAGTCCGTGCTTTCTGGTTGTATTCCTCCAGCGCGTCAATTTGTTTTTGTAAGTCCGTGCGCTTGTCGCCAGGCTTCACGGGATTCTTGGATTTCTTTTTCTTCTTCTTTGAAGATTTTGACGGCTGATTATGAATGCTTGGGCCACCACCATCGATCTTTGATGTTGGACGCGGCTTCAGCATCTCTTCAATGATCTGAGGTTCCAACAGGTTCTTCCACCTGATCGTTGGGCATGTTGGAAGATCGTTTAGCATCCACTTTGTCTTGGCTGATAGCACAACCTCCCATGGAGCTTCTTCAACGAGGGAGCATGTTGCCCCCGGCGTATTCATCCTTTTAGGGGTGTGAGGCTGCGGCGGATTCACCTTCTATCTGTCGGACAACGCGAACTTGCCCTGTTGGTACTGGTCCTCAATCCAATTTTTGAAGACGTAGCAATCCTCGATCAGATGACCTAATACTCGATGATAGGGACAGTAGTTGGGGTCATTGACATCATTTGGCTGCGACGGACGTCTTGGATCCGGCAGATTTATGAGTCAGTTGCGCAATGCTAGCTCGAACAATCTCCTTGATTTATCTCGAGGAAACGAGTAAGGACGTCCTAGCCATTCCTCAAGGGGTACGCATGGACGCATATTATTTTGACGGACAGCCAGTTTCAAGTTGCTCGGCTGTTATTGAGCATTGGCGACAACGATCGCTTTTCCCTTCCCCTTCTCGTTTCGAGAGTCCGGCTTTGAAGGAGGCGGTCTATGGCCAATTTGATCCATTTGAGCTAGCTTGTCGATCAGGGCCTGGAAGGTAGTCGGCTTGAAGAACATCATGAATTGGGATATGGTCGCCTGCGGATCGAGGGTTCCCATAAACATGCCTACTGCCGGAGCCTCTTCAATGCGTTGCTCGCATTTTGACCATAAGTTCCGCCACCGTATAGCATATTGGACCCACGTCTCGCCCGGCTTCACCCTGGCGTTAATCAATGCCGTTATCGGGGTGCGTTCACTGGCGCTTGCGAATCGCTGGGTAAACAACAGCTCCATCTCCGCGAATGTCTTGATAGAGTCGTTTGGGAGCTTGGAGCACCACTCGAATGCTGTATCCGATAAGCTACCAACGAACTGGCGAAGTAACAATTTATCATCACTGCCAGTATTGCCGCAAAGCGCCCTGAACTGGGCAACATGCTGGTGGGGATTGCCAGTCCGCTTATACACATAGAATTTCGGTATTGTGTAGCCCGGCGGGTACTTGATCTGATCATACCAGCTCGGATATGGTGGTCCCGTATTTACGACCTGACCGGCTGCTTCAGTCGCCTGATGAACCCGTATCTGCTAAGCTATATATTCGTCCAAGTCGGCTTTGGAGATTGTCTCCTCCTTGGCTGTTGACAGAGCCGGTGGAGGATTTGATGTTTCTCCCCATTCGTCTTCAGGGACAATCGGAGGATCTTCAGCAGGAGGATCTTGTTGGATCATCATTCCCACCATGTCCTGAAACAGGAGGGCCATTCGCTTTATGATGGCTACTTGTTCCGCAGCTCTTTATCCTTCTTCTCCAATATCCTACGAAGGAATTCAGCGTTAGTTTCTTGCTCCTGTCGCTGATCCGAGGACGCTTCGGGGCTTTCTTTTGGCCTAGTGAGTGCAGCCATCGCGTTCATCATTTCCTGGAGCTTTTGCTGTTGCTCCTGAGCTTTGGTCACTGACCGTGTAAGCGGTCTATGACCTGTAGATGCACGGCTGTCCTTTTTCCCCGACGCCATGTATACTGTGTGTACCACGATGTCCCCAGACTTAGGGCATTTAGGTTCACTGCCTTTGACATTTTCCACGGGTGTGTGGATTTTCTCTGGCCTTCTTCTCTTGTGGGCCGTTGAAGTTGAGGCGGCCGTTGCAGCGGGCACCCTGGCGGTTGTCGTCCTTTGTTGTTTGAAAGGACGGTTCTTTTCTTCCTGCACTTTCGCCCTTTTCTGCTGACGAGAGTGATCTTGGTCGATTACCGAGTCCTGAACCCTGCGCCAGACTTTATAAATTTTGGAGGACAGCCATTTAGGGGGATGCTCCAGCTTAGTTTTTGTAACCCTCTCCGCAGGTGGAGGAGATCTTTTTAGCGTAGCAGTCGGAGAGTTCTTACGTACCCTCCTTAGTGGTTCAAAGTTGTTCCCAGTTGGAACAGTAGCATTAACTTCCACCATTGGAGCCGGTGGAGTTAGCTCTAAGGGGGAGTTACCCCCGGCCTTCCTTACTCGGCGCCAGTGGCGACGTCGAGCGTGACGAACCGTTGGGACAGGCTCGGCGATAGGGACAGGTTCGTTTTGCCCCCTGTTTGGATGAGGTGCTGCCGGTGCCAGCCTTTTAAAGACTGATGTTGTCCTTTTAGTGGCGATGTTTAATCTGTCAAAGACAGACCCTCGAATAGGAGCAGGAGACGGGATAGTCGGCCTTGAAAAGACTGACTCCTTAACAGGAGAAGCCACCTTGACGACTTAAGGAGCAGAGGTAGCTGTCTTCCTCGGGACGGCCATTTCAGGGTTCATGGCCTTCTTGGCGAACCGATCAGAGTTCTGGTTCAGCCTGGCAAAGACAGAGGTCGCCGGCTTGATATTGGACGACCCGTTGAAAGGGGCCGTTGTAACAGTGAGCCGATCGAAGACCGACTTCTTGTGCGCTTCCGGTGCGGGCACCGGAAGGGTGAAGCTTGCAGGCGGGATCATGGTCCCAAAAAATAGGCCGGTGGTGGCCTGGGTCACCTGTTCTACCGGGATGGCAAGGATGGAGGCCGCTTGAGGCCCATATGCTACACCTCCAGGTGAGGCGGAGCGTCGGTTGCACTTGCATTTCGAGCAGCTCGAGCAGTTGGAGGCCATCGATGCTTGATTTCTACGCCAGGCAAATGACCAAATCTTAGTAACTTGAAATCCAAAGGCAACCATTAACAAACTGCGATTCGTTCGCGAAGACGACACACGAAGTGTGGACTGGAAAGAGGAAAAGGTCCCACCGGGCGTGCCAGAATCTGTTCCCCTCCGAAAGACGGCCACGACGTGAAGACGTCTTGCCTGAGATTCGGGGCAGATGCTATTTGGTTTTATCCGTCTACCTCTCCGAAAATGCCAAGTTGATTTATGGCACCGTGTATCGGAGGTTTAGACGGATGCAGCCAATGTAGCAGACTTCGTCAGATTCCCCCTCTCTTTAGGGGTTTTTGATTGTGGGGACGCTCTTCCCTGCAGGCGCAAGCCCTTGCAGTTAATTATGCTACCGCGTCACGGTAACAATTTTCTCTTCTCTAGAATTTCACTTCGTGTCGTGTGTGTTTGTTTTGTTTGTGGTTGACCGTGGATTGTATACGGAGACTAATTTATGTCGTCGTCCGTAGGACGTGGATTAGTCCAAATCCGTATTTTCTTAGATTTGGATTTGGGGTTTTGGTTTAAGGATACGTTAGCCATGTTGAGGCTAAGATCAACTTAAACATTCGTTAAGGATACGTTAGTCCTATTTGAGACTAAGATCAACTTAACGGAAGAGCATTTAGGGGCTCTATTGTTCCAGTTTAGGGACATAGTGGTCCATTTAATATATGGCCGTCGGGACCCGTCACCTCTCTGACGACGTTGAAGGATTACAACGACAGGTGTCAGAGGAGTTCGGAGATGTACCGTTGGACCAAAGTTACTTGGGGTTTTTGAAGTCTGTTTGAATGTTTAAGGATACGTTGGCCATATTTGAGGCTAAGATCAATTTAAACGGGATCGTTTAGATCCGACAGCAGAGCCTTTGGGGGCTCTATTGTTCCAATTTAGGGACGTAGTGGTCCATAGGTAGTTTAATGACATTGCGGTCCATTGCCAGTTTAGGGACATAGGGGTCCATAGGTAGTTTAAGGACATTGCGGTCCATTGCCAGTTTAGGGACATGGTGGTCCATAGGTAGTTTAAGGACATTGCGGTCCATTGCAAGTTTAGGGACATGGTAGTCAATAGGTAGTTTAAGGACATTGCGGTCCATTGCCAGTTTAGGGACATAGTGGTCCATAGGTAGTTCAAGGACATAGCGGTCCATTGCCAGTTTAGGGACATGGTGTTCCATTTCCAGTTTAGGGACATAGGGGTCCATCGTTCCCGTTTTAGGGACGGATGTTAGTTTAAGGACGCGTTAGTCCATAGGTTTAAGGACCCCATACTCCACACAGATGTGTTTAAGGACGCATTAGTCCATGGGTTTAAGGGCCCCACAGTCCGTATGGATGTGTTTATGGACGCATTAGTACATTAGTTTAAGGACGCGTAAGTCCATGGGTTTAAGGACCCCACAGTCCGTATTGGTGTGCGGTCGTCGGGACCCGTCACCTCTCTGATGTCGTTGAAGGATTACGACGATAAGTGCCAGAGGAGTTCGGAGATGTACCCTTGAACCGGATGTAAATTGATTTAAGAGAGCAGTCTTGCTCAGTCAATTTAATTTGAGGACATACGACCATGATTGGGCTAAGTCCAGTTGAGAATATTCAACATTTTTATCTTTGGCCTATTAGGTTTGTGCTAGGGCATTGCCCCTATTTAATAATGCACTGCATTTTATTTTGGCCTGCTAGGCCTTTTTGATTTGGGCTCTATCTCTTTTAAATGATGCACAACATCTGTTTTTATTTGGGCTCTGCCCTTATTTAAAATAATGCATTGCATTTAATTTGGCCTGTTAGGCCTTTTTTAATTGGGCTTAGCCCTTCTGTAAATAATGCAATGCATTAATCAAACTGACAATGGCCATGTGGCCTGTCAGACGCTTTGCGCCAATTATTGAGCGCAAGCGCATGTGGAGGCGACACGTGTCACGCTAGCGCAGTGCGCTGCTCCAGTGCGCTGCGCTGTTGCGCTGTGACACGTGGCGCGCTCTGATGAGTTGCGCCAACTTTAAAGAGCAATGCTTTATATTTAAAAGCGCATAGCGCAAGTTATTCTGGAGCTGACACATGGCACTCTCTGGCGGCTTGCGCCAACCCAGGAGCGCAACGGTGCAGATTTGCAAGTGCAAGGCACTGATTTAATATCTTGATCCAATTTTGGATTCAAGAAAAGAATCTTTAAGATTCCAGAACCAATGGTTCATAAAAAAAAAGGCAATGCCTTTGTTATTATTTTTATTATTAATTTTTTTTTGAAGATCATTGATCTTGTTCTTAGATCAATGATCTGTTCAGAAGAAATTCTTCTCTTTTATTCAAAGGTTTTACCTTTCTCTCTTTTTTGAGTTTTTCTCAGAGTTCTTTAGAGGAGTCTCTCTGTTTCTTGAGTTTCTCTATTCTCTCTGTGTTCTTGTTTTTGATGATGACTTTTGAATTGGGGCCTAGGGGCCTTTATATAGTGCCCATTAATTTGTTAAATTTGTTAAAGATATCAATCTCTAAGTGATTTGGGGAATCTTCCCTACCGTTGGATCTTTGATCCAAGCGCTTCTGTTTTACAGAAGACAATCTTCTTGTTTTAACACGAATAGAAAGATCTTACTGGAATTTTAATTTTGTTTGCCGCAAACGCACCAGCGCTTGATACGTGTCGCGCAGCGCACAGCGCAGCGCAACTGAAGCTTTGCTTCCTTTAATTTTTTTTTAAATAGAGCCTTGCTCTGATAGGGCGCGATGCCTTAGGCGCTGCGCTGACATATCATCTTTTGACACATGGCGTGTTGCGCGCAGCGCAAGCGATTTGAAGCGTTGCTTCAATTTTTGAATTTTAGAAATTCAAACAGAGCTTTGCTCTGATTGGGGGAAACAATCACCTACCCTAATAAGTCTATGGTTTCTCAAAGCCTGTAATGAATTACAGATATGAGATGCTGATCCGGTATCCAGTACCCAGGAAGTAGAGCTAATTGACATACAGTTTTCTACTAAAAACACACACGAAGCCGTAGCCATAACATGCTTCGAATCCTGGCTACTGGCTTTCAAAGCCCTGCAATCCTTCTGCCAATGTCCTTTCCCATAATAATAGGAACGTTCCTTCTTTCCTAGATCTAGTCCCGAAACTTTTGCCCTTCCCTTTACTTCTACTTCCCTGGTTTCCTTCAGTGTGTAAGTAGAGGGCAAAGAATGTAGAATTAAGTCAGTATTTGACCCGTTCTTCAACGTGGTCTTCAGGTCCGTGAGCTTATCAATATAGCTAATCTCTGTAAGGACGTTGTCCCCTACAGATAACCCGACAGCCAACCTCGCTTGAAGCAATTCGTTCGAGGTCTCATATCTTGCGATACGAGATTGCTCTCCGTATAAATCTTTGTTATGGAGGAAGAAAGAAACTAAGTCCATCTTCTCGTGCTGCCTCTGGTATGTACCATCAACTGAGGCAAACACGAGGCACTTAGCATTCGCACAGTCTTTTTTCGATGTCTTACGGATATCAGTATCCGTGATGATGAAAACTGGTCCTGAGACGGCAGGGGTTGGATTAGTGATGAGGTGTCTCAGTTTGTCATGGGTAATGGACATCTGGAAAGACCTTTGCCAGTCAATATAGTCAGATTCAGTCATTTTATTATCAAGATGTAACCTATGTCTTGTCACTGGGTCGCTGCAATTAGGAGAGAGAAAAGAAAACACTTAGCATGACGCTTTTGCAAGTTTAGATTGGTTTTTAATTTATTTAAACAGGATGTCTCCCACTGTTTCTTGAATCCCTCCTTAAACCAGAAAAGAGAAATTAGTCAGGATTAATCTCACCATACAATTCTTGCTTAACCGTTCAGCCAGGCTAGTGTTGGTACTTCGAGAGGTTTTCCAACGCTTTTGCGAAATTCTTAATTACAAAACATCTTTTCCGTGGAGGCGTAGCCCTGCTAAAACTATTCTAGACACCTACTTGGTTTATAGCATTGATCGTTAAGTGAAATATTTCCCGAGGAGTAGCGGATACTCACAGTAGAATTGGGATCCAAATATCATTGTGAGATAATGCTGAAGGAATTCTACCAACATTATCAAACTCCAAATGGTATGCAGCACTAGCAAGTTTCGGTTTCTTTTGAAACACCTGATGTGGATTTTTTCCCCATGCTCTTATGACCTTGACGAAGGCCAACATATCATAAGTCACATGTCAAGTTCTTCCCGTCATTATCCAGGTTAATTTGAACCCACCCGTACATACCCTTTACGAAGGCCAAAATAGTAGTACGACTGTCCCAAACTAACGCATCTATCTATGCTACAGATAAATATTCAGCAGCTACCAATCATTATGCCTTGGCGAAGGTCAAAATACATAGCTAGAATACTACTGAACATTTAACTGAAATGACGAAGGGCTACGAATGGTTTTGGCGAAACCGTGAACGTAGTGAAGTTGATATAATCGAAGAAACCTGATAGCTTTTAAAAGGAGTGGTTTAAGCTCCGCGTTTTTAAAAGTTTTTCTGTTTTGGAAAAATCCGAGTGGTTTTGAAATTGTTCCAACGATTCAACTTTGGTTTGTTTTCTTTGCATTAATTAATGCGTCCCATCAATTAATCCTACCATTACAGAGAGAGAGAGAGAGAGAAAATATCACGTCCTCTTATGCCATCCGCATTCGTCACGGGGCCCCGTCATCACCCGTTAGGTTACTTAACTAACGACAGAGCGGGGGCTGGACTAGCGCGGATGCAAAGCATAAGTGACGCCTACTATATACCATATATAAATATTTTACAATCATCTCATGCAATAATAATCATTCCAGTCACAGATAAACATTTCTGATATACTAGGAATACCGCGTTTCGTTTAAGCCTGCAACGAAAGATGAATCCCACGGTCGCGATGAATAGCCAAACCCCACCCCAGACCCCTACGGGTACGGAAAACTACCCTCCGAATTCTAGAAATGAAGCAGCCTCCCTCAACAAACTGAGTAGGCCACTCGGCACTTCAAAGAACCCGGTAGTTTGTGTACCCTACCTTGGGTCTATCCTAGGAGCAGAAAACAGTAAAAAGAAAAAAATACAACGGTGGCTACAACCTCAACCCGGATGTGCCCCACGAAATAATATTACATCAATTTTTCAATTTACATGAATGAAGATAAAAAAAAACGCTCATCTCACAATCTCGGCTATTCATCATCGACAATCAGAAAATGTTTATATACACAAACCAACAAATATGTCCAACTTCAAACTAACAAACATATAGCAATTTGATGAAATTTAAAACACATAAAAATTACAGAAGAACCGGTTACCCAAGTACAATTAGAATTTCGATCGAAAAACATTTTTCGTAACCACCCCAAATGCAAACCAGCAATAAGAAACATACTCGGTAGAAACCAAATATTCCAGAAAACTAAACACCCAAAGAAAGAAATAATAGAAGAAGAATGGCCTGAATCGGCCTCGACTCGGCCGCGACTCCGCGGTGGATCGGTCGATCCGCCGCGGTTCCGCGGTCTTCTTGGCTATTCAAGAGACCATTTTTCTTCAGTCATCTTAGAAAACACTGCACGTATTTTTAGTACACCTGAAATAATTTTTACAGCACTTTTAAAATTCGACAGAATGTAGGCTTTTCGGTGTTTTGTTTTTCAGTTTTTCCTACGATCGAAGTTCTAAAGCTTGCTAACGAACAAGTTTTGGTTTAGTAGGCTCTGATACCACTGTAAGTCCTTGTCGCGCACCCCACGGGATCGCGGGGAGGCGGAATAGGTTAAAAACAATTTTCAAAAGATCGCGGCACGGACTTGGACTCCAGGATCGGTGCTAAACCCTAACTAGCTAACAAGATGTGAGGTCAACTAAATGTACAGAAGTTTATACCTCACGATTCTGGTCCTTCGGGTCTTCATTCATCGCTGTCCTTCTTCTTCTCGTTGACACCATAGAACAATTCGGATCGTTGCTCCCTCATCGGACTCCTCAAATCCAAGATGATCCACCCGAGGAGATGTGCATCGAACTCCTACCTCAACGGAGGTAACTAAGGCATCAAGATCGCTACTCATAATGTCGTAGGAGATGTAGAGATGTATGGATGGATTGTAATATCTATGCTTGCTCTAGATCACTCAACACATGAGTTCACTAAAGCTTTGAGGAGGAAGGTGACCTTGGAGAAAAAGCTAGTGATGAAAGAGAGTGAAAAATGGAGTTAGCTCCCTACATTTTCTCAACTGAACCATATTGATAATTCCCTTGATAAATCCATAATGAATTATCACATATATGGTTCAAGTAACAAAAAATGACTCATGGGCCAAAATGCCACCATGTGTCATAAGAAGCTAAGTCCATTTTCATGCAATTTCCACCTCATTCTCTCCATGACATAATGAATTTTCATTTAAACAAAAATGAACAATAACAATATGACATGTCACCTTCTAGAAGCATCTTTGATCAATTTACAAAAATGCCCCTCGTCCGTACATACGTACCCGTATGTGTATTCTGAAAAATGCGGATACAAAAGACGAAAACAATCCATCAGTACAATACTAGGTCCGGCTTAAACCAAAGCCCGCTAGTATTGTCCGTCCGAATCATCATGCGTGCAAAAGTACACGCACGTGACCGAACCCTATCGTAAAACCATACGACCTCTACATCTTTTGTCTGATGCAGGGAAACCCTCTGTGTGGGACTCTAAAGACTCGACATTACGCTGGTAGTGGGTTTAACCACAGGTCACAAGCGGCACTAGCTGTACGTAACGACCCGCAGGTATAAGTCGATTAGAAGGCCGATGAGAATAACTCATTCGAACTCCAACTTTGCCTTTCTGTGACAATCTCCGTACAGTCCGGTCTGTTCGTCTATAAGTATCGCATGTCGGGCCTAGGGGGAGGTAAAACGTCAGACCCCTAATAGCGGTACAAGTCGTGCCGGAGTCCAGCCCAGAACACCCTGAGAAACTACTGGAAGTACTACCAGTAAATCTCGCTTGCCCTGGCCAAGGACTTTGTGTAATGGCTCTCCAACACAGTGCGACATCAACCCCCAATACCGGGAGAGACGAATCCTATCTGACCGCCACTGCCTCCAAGTGCTTCGGGACTGCACCCAACTACTACATGTTTGCACGACTCCTTTGAGCCATGGTAGGGTAGTAATAAAAATACAGGGGGAACACACTCGAAGCGAAGTAGCAGTGTCAAGTCGACGGACTAAGCTGCACTCATGTCACCTGGGAACTGCTACCTGATGATAGGTATTTTAGCAACCAGCAGTTCCCAACGAGTCCTGTCCGGTGTACTCATAACCTAATGAGCACCTGCATACTATCTCCAGTATGACGTACTAATGGCTGTGGGACAGACCATCTCCCCTGCTGGGATGAGAAGCGTACACACTAGTCTACTCTGGAGTATCGATGCCCTGTCTCGATAATCCTACAACTAGGGACTTGTATAAGGATGTGCTTACAGACTATCCAGCCCCCACTAGTATGACTGCCATCACAACGCTGGTAATCAAGCAATGATCCTAAGGGCTTTACTAATATGTATAAGCGATATGCTAGAAGAAAAACATGCACATATTGAAGTAGAAACAAACTAAGTAGCATACTACTATTTTGAGCAAGACTGTCTATACAACTGTCAATATCCCAAGCTTCCCTTAAGTAATATACAAACTAGTATGATACAGTAATGGCCTCTTGGGCATATACACTAACACTTCTCAAGTACTTGAGAATGTTCTTCACAGCTGTCCAGTGATTCTCTCCTCGATCTGCTTGATATCTACTCACTACACTTAATGAGTATGCTACATCGTGTCTGGTACATAACATCACGTACATGATAGAGCCTACTGCCGAAGCATAGGGCATCCCTTGCATGCGAGATCTTTCCAAATCTGTCTTGGGAGACATCTTTTTGGAGAGAGTGAGTCCTTAGATCGTGGGTATATTCCCATGCTTGGAATCTTCCATACTAAACCTCTTTAGTATGGTGTCAATGTACCTGGATTCGGACAATCCAAGTATCCGTTTAGATCTATCTCTATAGATCTTAATCCCCAAGATGTAGGAGGCATCACCTAGATCTTTCATTGAGAATCATTGTGATAAGAAGAGCTTGACCGAGTACAGCATAGGAACATCATTTCCTATCAAGAGTATGTCATCCACGTACAATACGAAGAAGATGACCTTACTCTCTGCGACCTTCTTGGATATATAAGGTTCATCTACATTTTTGATGAAGTCAAACTCTTTGACTACCTCATCAAAACAGATGTTCCAATACCTCAATGCCTTCTTCAATCCGTAGATTGATTTAAGCAGCTTACACACCTTTCCTCTGCTCCTACTGTCTACGAAACCCTCCGGCTGAGTCATGTACAGGCTCTCTTCTAAATCACCATTTAGAAAGGCGGTATTAACAACCACTTGCCAGATTTCGTATGGTATGAAACGATGGCAAGTAGGATCCGGATGGACTTAAACATAGCCACTAGAGAAAAGGTTTCATCATAATCCACACCTGGTCGTTGATGAAAACCTTTTGCAACAAGTCTAGCTTTAAAAGTCTCAACTTTTCCATCTACACCAAGTTTCTTCTTAAAGATCCATTTGCTCCCAATGGGTTTTACACCTTCGGGAGCAACTTCCAAAGTCCGTACTTTGTTGTTGTACAAGGATTCCAACTCAGATCGCATTGCATCTAGGCATTTCACAGAGTCCCCACTCGTGATAGCCTTCTCGAAGCTAGTCGGGTCATCATCTTCCATAATGAAATCCTCGCTCCCACCATCAATGATAAAACCGTAATATCTCTCAGGTGGATGAGGAACACTACTAGATCGGCGGAGAGGCTGAGATTCATTGGGAACTATTGAATCTTCTGGTTCTACCAAATGTTCTGTTGTAGTTTGTGTAGCTGGAACTTCTTCCAGTTCTACCTCCTTGCCACTAATTTCTTTTTCAAGAAATTCCTTTTCTAAAAAGGTGGCATGCCGAGAAACAAACACTTTTTGTTCCTCGGTGTAGTAGAAGATATACCCTCGCGAATGTTTGGGATATCCAATAAACTTACACAGAAAAGACCTTGCCTCGAGCTTGTCCGGATTTTGCGTTTTCACATATGCCGGACAATCCCATATCTTAACATAATTAGGATATGGTCTCTTCCCATTCCATATCTCATATGGAGTGGTAGGCACTGATTTGGATGGAACCCCATTCAATAGGTATGCAGCTTCTCAAGTGCATAACTCCAAAAAAGAAACAGGTAACTCAGCAATACTCATCATAGAGCGCACCATATTTCATAGGGTGCAATACCTCCGACTCGATACACCGTAGTGCTGTGGTGTATTCGAAGGAGTAAGTTGAAAGAGAATTCCATTCTCCTTTCAGAAACACCAGGAACTCCATGCGCAAGTATTTTCCTCCTTGATCACATCGAAGGACTTAATACTTCTACCCTTCTGGTTTTTAACTTCAAGCTTATATTCCTTGAATTTCTCAAAAGTTTCAAACTTGTGTTTCAACAGGAACATATGTCCGAATCCTGAGAGAAGATCAGTGAATATAATGAAGTATGAAGAACCAACCTTGGCATTTGTAGATATAGGACCGTGTACATCATCATGTATCCGTCTAAAGAGTTCAATAACTCTTTCTCTGTTTCCAGTAAACGGAGTATTGGTCATTTTACCTTTGAGATAAGACTGGCAAGAATCATAAGATGAAAATTCGAACAGATTCTCATATTCATCCTTATGTAACTTAGCGAGTCGTGTCGCATTGATATGACCTAGTCTACAATGCCATAAGAAGGATTCGTTCATTTCTGAACTACTCCTCTTGTGTGTGTTCTATATATACTTTGAATTGTGCTTTGATTTAGAACTTATATGCAATTACATAACGTGCCTGATCCAATCAACTCTTGATTAAGGAAAAATGTTCACAACATTATCCACCAATACAGAATTATATCCTTCTTTAACCTAATAAAGAAACTGATGTAATGTTGTAAATCAGGTTCGGTATATAATAACAATAGTTTAGAATCAATGTATTCGGTAATACAAGGTGATATCTATTGGCTATAGTGCCCTCAAGTCTATTATTGGATCACAGGAACGTGATTGCAATGATTGAAGGATGACCATTATCGGTAGAACAGTCTTACTCGAGATGATAATATGCTATCTGGTTTGACTTTATCATCGTGTACATGCTTCAGGTGACATTACAGATCACTATTACATGTTGATAAACCCAATAGGATTCTTTCTTGACTACCAGCATATGATGGCGATCATATACGTGAAAGTGGGTAGTCTTTAAGCACATCCTTAAAGTGTCCATAGTCATGGGAGTTTCGAGATTGGGCATCGATACTTCGAGAGTAGATTAGTGTATACGGATCGAGACCCCGACGAGGGGCGATTGCCGGTCTCACAAGTCGTTGGTGTCAGTTGGTTCACCAAAGATAGTATACAGGTGCTCATTGGGTTATGAGTACACCGGACGGACTCGCAGGGGTACTGCTAGATGGTATATACCTATCGTCAGGTAGCAGTTCCCAGGTGACATGAGTACAGCTTAGTCCGTTGACTTGACACTACTAATTTGCCTCAAGTTTGTTCCCACTCTTCTTTGATTGCTACCCTACCACGGCTCAAAGGATTCGAGCAAACAGGTACTAGTTGGGTGCAGTCCCGAAGCACCTGGAGGCAGTGGCGGTTAGATAGGATTCGTCTCTCCCGGTATTGGGGGTTGATATCGCGCTGGGTTTAGGAGAGCCATTATACAAAGTCCTTGGCCAAGGAAAGTGAGATTTACTGGTAGGTATTCCAGTAGTTTCTCAAGGTGTTCTGGGCTACACTCCGACACGACTTATACCACTATTGGGGGTCTGACATTTACCATCCCCCTAGGCCCGATATGCGATACTCATAGACGAACAGACCAGACTGTACAGAGATTGTCACAGTGTCACGACCCGAAATATTAGCTCATGACCAGCACTTAAATCACGCAACATCTAAAGGCGTAACGTAATTCAAGTAAGTTGAAACCCAGAAATCTATACCTTTTTAAGAAAATAAAGGAGGTGAAGTTTTAAAATAAAGGTATAAGGAAATCAAGTTTTCTTAATGCATAGAAAAAGGGACATAAAAATGCAAGTGAAAATTTCTAGTTTGAAAACATGTTTCTTTTTTTAAAAATTTGGGCAGCACCTTCTTTGTTTTTTTAATCCAAAACCATATATACAAGATAATGATAAAGGCATCCCCAAGCGGGAGCTAGCTCTTCGCCAAACGGTGGATCCACAACCACGCAAAGCATAAATATAAGTATACGACGCCCAATGGCGAAGATCACCACAAAAGCTAAAGAATAAAGCGAGATATCAAGCCAAAAGCTGACATAAACCCATTGCTCAAGTCTCGCAACTACAAGTCTTACTAAGTCTCATTAATTATACAAATACTCGTTTGATTTGATGGAGTTGACTAGATACAATATGAAATAGTAAATACAAGAGTGGGTACGATACAAATGTCCCACCTACCAAAGAAAAACCACCGAATGCAACTGTGTGCCAGCGATGCCACAACGGATCCGTGCGGTCAACCTGCAAGAACTGTTGCACAACGGGGGTGAGATGCCAACTCGTGAATAGAAAAACATCTATAAGTAGAAATCGAATAAACAACGAAACCTAGGTCAACTATATTATAAAGGTAATACTATGATATCTAGGGTGACCAGGTCATCATATGTGCCAACAATATACTCAAAATCTATAAGTATGCTGATATCATCCAGTCATATAATCAATGTATGTATATATGTAGATCGCGTCCGACCATATAATCAATGTATGTATGCATGTGGATCTCGTCCAACCATATAATCAATGTATGTATGCATGTGGATCTCGTCCAACCATATAATCAATGTATGTATGCATGTGGATCTCGTCCAACCATATCATGCGTGTAAATATCATAAAAGAATATGCATGAAAGTATGAGGATATAAATCAACGGGTGTCCCTCACGACACATAAAAATCATGGAACCGGAGTGTCCAACCTTGACACTCGAAACCATCATGAAACCCGTGTCCAGCATCGACACGTAAATCCTCATATATCTCAGGCGCCGCACACCCTGGTCGGCCCTCATATCCATCTCTCTACTTCGGTCGGTATCTTCCGGATAACTGCCGAGTCCAAATACATTCACTGGTAGGTAGTGCTCCCCTGCCAGGCTCACCGTCTAACATATACGAGTCTTCTTGCCCCGGGGTACCTCACCGGGTCCACCATGTAGCCGCAGACGGTGCCTACTGCTCCTAGAATCGGGTTTCACATGCCACTCTCAGAACCGAGAAAACACATGGTGGACACACTGAAATATCATATCAAGTGAAACCGGGTTTTTAAAACAGTACATGCTTTGTTTTGAAATAGCCACGGTTCCCAAATCCAGAAATCTCATGAAAACAACATATCCCAATGCGTAAAATCATAAGCATGATGTATGCGACATATGATAGAAATGTAAGCATATCCATATAATGCAACATGGAACAGTGATATGACATATTAAGAGAAAACCGCTCTTTTAAATGATTCCAGTTTTTAAAATATAACATGTGGTCCCCAATTCTCCAAAATCAAAGTCAACATCATCTAAGAATGTACAAATGTGTATGTAAGTAGGCATGGAGGCACAAGATATATATATGCACACAAGTATGGATGTACAATATGTATGTACTCCGAATGGATGTACAAGTGGGTATATACGCAAGCATGAGTGTAAAATATGTATGTGCGCCAATATCGGTGTACAAGTGGTATATACGCAAGTATGTTATGCGAAGAGTCATATCATGATGCAGCAATCCTAATGTGCAGTGGCATGGCAATTATCGATGATGAAGTGTGTAAGCCGGAAAATCTGTGCAAGTGTAACATATGCATCATCGATAATGGTGCAGGTGTACTAGGACAGGTATAAGTAATACAATGCGAATAACATGAATGCAGCATAAGGTAAATCATCAGCTATAAACTATAAGTTATACGTGTCTACAAGACCGAGTCGGTGAATCTATCAATCGGCATCTAGCCACACACATCACATATGGTATAACCCATCGTATGGCCTCCTCTAGTCAAGGGTATGGATCAATCATCAAGTCAAACTCATCACGCACGGAAAATCATCGTACGGTGGCATTAAAGCATTTGGGATCCTATCAACCTATATGACAATGAGGGGTACGGACCTAACGTCTCTTCTGACACATCACCAAGTTTTCACGACACTATATATATTTATATACCTATGTCCCAGGTCACATCCATAACAATCTCATATCAGGGAACCGGCAAGGTATCAACCATCCCAATCGACTCGCATCCGTATACCAAAATATCATCATATCACATGTCAATCGTATTCTCTTTTCATCGCATTTATTTCTCACATAAGGTCAATTTTACAAATAGATTCTACATTTACTATAAGCATAAGAATCTAATCTAACATACACACCCGAACCATACAATCAGATTTTAAAAGAAGCGAATCGTAGTTTTGAAAATAGGGGTTACGGTGTTTTTAAGGAAAAGATATCATTTGAAAATCCGTAACGTCCCTCAAGGTATCTGTTTAAAAGATGCATACGATTCTTCGGTTTGGAAATAGGTATGGTTCAGATGACACAATTACGTCGGCTATCTAGTCCTATAGTACCCTAAACGGCAATATCATCAAATATCATCCTCAAGTCCCGTCATCACATACTAGTCGTATCAAAACACTTCTAACTATCATTAGTTTCTAATATGGTTTCTATAGCTATCTATTAAATTTAACCCTAGTTTGCTACTCTAGGTTTTCTTAACCATATGCTACAAATCGGTTTCCACCAAAACTTTGCTATACGCCATCCACCCGACTTCCCCCGTAGATATAGATCTACTCACTTTGGTCTTCTCTTGCCGAAGTCGATGAAGCCATGCTCCCTCGCCTCGGAATCCACGCGAAGGTACCTACAATAACAACACAATCACAATCGCTATTATTATCAAGTCCGAAAACCAAAACGGCATGCGCATTGCTCATAGGTTAGAACCTATAGCTTACGCGTACAAAATCAACCAAACAACCCTTGTTGTTGATGTACGAACATTGAACAACCAGTTACAAATTAAAATATCAAAACTTAGCATTTCAAAATACGGAAAACATATCCAAAAATCACACTAAATTGCTCCCAGATTTTGACTCAGGCCAAAAGGAGTTGCACAAACAAGTTTAGGGTGCTGTACATAGTGTATATGACCTACTGGATCAACCCCGACACCAAAACCCACCAAGTGGCCGACCACTCCAACATGAAATCCGGCCTGCTCGGCCATCAGTGCTCCATTGGGGTTCGTGCAGGCAGGGTAGTCACCTATAGGTCCAGTTTGGTCTCTAGAGTTGTTTGGTTTTCTCAGAAATTCACCGGGTTGCTCCAGATTTCTTGTAGGCACGCTAAATGTTGCAAAACCGACATAAATCAATTCCTAAATCAGTGTCTTGGTTTCTATACTAAATCCCAGCCCCTGAATTCAATCCCTAAGGTCTTTTATAGCCACTACACATCACTAATTCCACTCAAACACCCCAAACCTTTCTCTAGAAATTCCCAAGTCCATAAATCCACACTCAAACCATTTCTAAACTAAAACTAGAATAGAAAGAAGCTTGAAACTAACTAAATGGAAGAATCTATACCTCCTTTAGGTTACTCTAGACAGCCCTAGCTTCCCAATGTCGTCAAAATCCCACTTTGCTTGGTCCAATATGTAGAGGAAGAGATGGGGATTATTTTTTATGAAGGGAGTATAAGGTTTTGAGGATTATTTAGAGATGGATCTAGGGTTAGAAGTGGAGGGAAGTGAGGTTGGAGGAAGATGAAGAAGGAGAAGAAAATGAATAATAGTGGAGGGATAATGTAGCTGCCCTCTCTCTCTCTTCCCCATTTATTCTCACCCACTCTCACTAAATTACCCTTTTGCCATTTCTCTTTTCTTTTCTTTTCTTTTCTCTTTTAAAACCAAAGCACAATAATACCCACAAAATGACACAAATGCAACATGTAACCAAATACAACATCCCATGGTGCACAAGCCACGGAAAACTGTAGAAACACGGATTTGGCTTAATTGCGATTAGCAGTGCACTAATCGGGTTTTTATCAAAACTGAATATAATAAATTTTAAAAATGCTAAATCCTTTAAATATATTTTTAAATGATTAAATCATTTTAATTTCCATTTATTTCATAATTATTGGTATATATGTATACCCTTTTTCGAAAACCGCAATTTCGCAAATCGGGTAGTTTTCGGGAAATATATTTTTTTAATATTAAATTCCAAAAATAATATTTTGTATTTTCTGAAATGTTACAATCTTCCCACCTTAAATAAATTCGGTCCCCGAATTTAAATTTAAATCCCCAAATGCTAAAACATTTCAATAATCAACTCAAATCAACGGGGCTCCGAAATCATGGAAAATGCAGAAATACTACAGCGCATCGCGTGGGCCTAAAAACGAATACGAAACTCACAATCGAACTCCGTCAAGCGTCACGCAAATCATCTGATTTGCACGCATATCCTTGGAGTTACAATGGAGATACAGATCTCGAAATCCACTAATGAAATCCAATATACACTAATCAAATACTATAATACGTGTATAGTACGCATCTTTGGAAAACTTTCAAGAACTGAATAAAACTCATGAAAAAAAAATATTTCATAAATCGCCGCGTCAATGCGTAACTCACGGCATAAGTGACGGACGCTCATTTGTAAAGTAATAAATATACATTCATATATGTTTTGCTAAATATGCGTTCCGCCGTTTCTAAAATATCCCAAAAGGTTTTCCTTTTTAACGTTTGATTTGCACGAAAAAGTGTTTGTAGTTATAACCGCAATCAGAACGGTGTCGTGTGTAACTAGACCGAGATGAGTACGGGCCGTCCTCAGGGAAATGTTGAATCTTTTAATCTTACTTTAGGCGTATTGATTAGGAAAGGAGGGAGAATAAAGAATGGTGAGAAATGGTTGTAGGTTCTAGATCTACGTCAAATACGGATGGAAAATATAGATCTAGATTAACTACGGATGTAGGTTTTATAAAAAGGGGGCTTGTAGGGTTCATTAAGATTTAGTAGTCATGGATGATTAGTTAAAGATTACTCCTTTTATCCGTTAATAGATTTAAAACTAGATCGACAGTGATGCATGTAGATTAGGGTTTCTGGAGGGAAAAGGGTTCCCACTTTTAACCCCTATCTCGACATGGATCTCCGTTCATGTCTAGCCTTTACCAAAATAATTGTTAATCTAATCTCTAATTGTGGTCGTGATTGTCAATGAATTGATAGCGCGCCCAATTGGGATGTTAACTATTCTTTTGATAAAGTTTATAAACTTTATAGGATGTAAAAAGAGTTTAACGATCTTCATCATCCATTAATCTACCCTAATCCTATGAACCCTAACAAGCAAAGAATTATTCGCGCATGTTGGGAAAAGAAAAGATAGAGAGGGAAATCATATTGAGAAACTACAAAGAAATAAAATAAGAAAATAACTACCTTTATTAATCAACAAGATCAATTACACTTTGTTCCCTTAGAAAATGATTACAAAATACTAGTTTGCTTCTCGATCTCTTCTAAGGAGGTAGATGAACTGTTGATGATCAACCAGGATTTTTGAGCCGTCGTGGACTTCGTGATCCCGTCGGTGTGATGGTTTTTCCAAGAGCCTCTCGGTCCTTATTTATAGTCCCAGATCCAGAACCTAGCTTCCTAATTTGGAAACCGTTGGTTAAGATCCTAACAGCAAAATCTCAACTCCCAACTCGTCTAACACGAGGCCGAACCGCGGCCAATAGGTAGGTTTGGCCGTGGATCCGCGGTGGAATGGTGAGATCTTGGGCTCATTCTTCTTGTGGCTTCTTCTAGTGACACGTGGTGATCTTTTGAATCTCTGGAAACTGAAAATCTTTTCTACGTCACTGCCAGAATTGATTTCTTTAGTTTACTTTCTTAATTAGGTAGGTTTGTTTTGCCAACTTTGATTTCCTTGATTTCAGCCCTGAAAATTCTGCACAATAACTCAACAAATAATATTAGTAGAGTTTGTTTTATTGAGATGTTAACTTAACCATTAAGAATTGGTCAAAGGTATTTAATAAGGTAAGCATATTTAAATGGGCTAAATGTTACATGAATATTATATGCCTACTTTTTCCAACCAAATGTTAATTATAATATATAAACACAGGAAAATAGTATTTTTACAGATAAACCCTCATATATATCATATATTATAATAAACACCTTTATTATATAGAAATAGTTGGAAAAATGTCATATTAAATGTGCAGTTTTATCAACTGAACAAATACCCCCAAGCTTATCTTTGATCGTCCCGAGCAAACTAGTTTATTCAAGAGAGGGAGAAAAAGAAAGGAAAGAGCTAAGCACACTTTCGTAGGCAACACGATTGCACCGAACGCGTGCAATAAGCCGTTAAACCTCTAGGTATCCCTAGTAGGAGGAGTGTTGTCTCCTGAGGGTTTTCCAGCGAATTACACCCACAAAATCCTATAATAAAAGACAGATGGTGAAAGTTACATATAAAGATAAGAGCTATAAAAGAAAGAACTTGAAAATAAGAGTTTTCAACTTCACCAGCTTTTCAGTTGGTATGAGCCATATCTTAATGGTCGTGAAAAAATGTTAGAAATCATATCATCCCTCAATAAAACATCGCCTTTAGTTTTCATTCCTACCTATCTTCCAAACATTGATCATATACCCCTACGTGTGTGAACTGGACATCCCTACACTCGGAGAATTCAATTCAAGCAAGCATACTCTTGTCCATCTACCTTAGTACTTTTTAATAGATATTTAGATGGATTTGCTCACACATTTTTCATGCGACCGTTAATACTTCTTGTGGTACTAACCGACCGATTACTCATGTGCTTGCTTATTTAGGTGTATTTCCTCGTCTTGCAACACCTAAGGCTTAGCAGTAGCTCCCAAACCAGTTGGTCTATGGCACTAGGTGAGAAAGCACCCTCGCTATATTTTTTATTGTTGCCTCGGTGATAACAAAACCACTGTTCATTTTTCTTTTCACCATTTTATTTTTTATTCTGCACTTTTATTTTCTTCATACTTTGGCTTTTAGACAAGAGCATTTCAAGGTATCCTCTACTATCCCGAGTTTCAAGATGTGTGTAAGTGCGTATAGTAGGGTATCAACGTTCAAAAGTTTGGCTTCCAGAATAGGAACTATTTTTCAGGCATATTTTTATCCTCCGATTAGTAATTCCCTTCATCTTACTAACCCTTGGGACAACAGCTCATAACTACTTATTACTAGTTTCATTTAAGAAAACATCTTACCTTCTTGTTTTTCTTAAACTATTTCTATCTTTCAAATATAATTTTTCACTTTCTACTCTTTTACTATAAAAAAAACATTTGTGCTTATATATAATATAATGCAAAGTATGGCGTAAATAAGCACAAACCTCCCCCAAACCTGTTTGCAGCAGTGTCCTCACTGTTGTTTCTTTTAAATCTCAAAAACCTATAGACTTGGGAGGAAAGGTTATTAACGGGGGCAACAAAAATTGAAAGTGAAAATGCTCCACCAAACTTATTTTTGGCTCACAATTTTGAGGACAAATTTTATTTTCAAGAGCCAAAAATATTCCCCCCCCCAAACTTGAGTAAAATCATATTAAGCATTTAAAATTATAAGAGGGGTCAAAGTTATTGGTCAATGCCAAGCTTTGCAAAGAACAAAAGTCAACACCAACCATTCGAAGAATTTATCGGTGAAACGCACCAGTTGGTGGAAGAACATGTTGTATGGAGTCAGGAAAAAGTGGGGAAGAGATAAGTGGTGTAAAAGAAAAGGATTGCGTCTCAATTTGGAGAGACGACACAGTGATAGTGATGATGGATTACTTGCATTCTCGTGATTGTCCAGAAGAAGTGGTGGAGGTTCAATTTTTTTTATCTTGGAGTTGATTCATCTCAACACCCGTGTCTTTTAAAAATGCGAGTTCATCAGCGAAAATTTCCTCAAAGCTTTCATCGTTACCCTGAAGAATAATCTCATCGAAAAAAACGGGGTGATCGTCAGACTCCATGAAAGGTTTATAATCAGTGTTAGATGTTGACCCGGACAACTCAGTGGAAGAGTCCGAATGTGTATAATACATGGTTGGGTCAAACAATAACATATGAAAAGAGTCTAGATCAGTATCATGAAGCTGATCAAATTCGCTGCTGTCGACATCCATTAATTCAACAGAACATGCTTAAGCAGAAGGTTCGGAGGGTACACTCCCCAACTTGTAAATGTTAAGCTCTATTGACATCTTCCCGAAGGATAGGGTCATAGAGCCATTACGACAGTTGATTACAGCAATGGAAGTGGCCAAAAAGGATTGACCGAGAATCACCGGAATTTGGTTCTGTGGGTTCGCTACAGGCTATGTATCTATAACAATAAAGTCCACAGGAAATATAAATTCCCCGACTTTGATTAACACATCCTCAAGCTCACCCCTAGGTTGGGTGATAGATCGATCGGCCATCTGAAGTGTGCAATGCGCCTGTTTTAACTCTCCGATCCATAATTGCTCATAAACAGAATACGGAAGCAAGTTAACACTAGCACCTAAATCGAGTAGAGCACGATTGATATTTTTACCCCCAATAGAAATAGAGATGGTAGGACAGCCAGGGTCCTTACGTTTCTTTGGTATTTGCTGGGTAAAAGCTGTGCTAACATAACTCGTCATGAAAACTTTTTTAGGCACTTGAGTTTTTCTCTTCCTAGTGCACAAGTCTTTAACGATTCTTGCATAAGATTGTATTTGTTGAATAGCATCTAGGAGAGGAATATTTACATTAACTTTCTTAAACATTTCCACAATCTTCTCCATTTGTGGGTTAGATCTGTTGGCCCTTAATCTGTTTGGAAATGGAGCTTGATCAATAAGTTTTGGGTCCAACATTTGTGGAGAAGATTGTGGGGACGGATTCGATCCCAAAATTGGAGTGGGGATCGTCTTAGATAGATTGAGCGAAGTGTTCGAGCCTTGGGGAAAGCGGAGAATGGGCTCGGATGAAGGTAGGAGACTAGACAAATTAGGGGAAGAAGTAGAAGCCGGGGTGTCATTGGTATCACTAACATCATCGAATTGCTCACCCACTCGGTTTTTCAGCACTTTTCCCGATCTCAACGTAGTAACGACACTCACGTTATGATTTTGTGAGTGGCCAGGATTCGGTAGGGGTTGAGATGGGAGTTTCCCTTTCTCTCTCGCACTCATTGCGGCGTTCAACTGTGCAATTTGGTTTTCTATTGATTTAATACTCTCACCGTGGGAAGCGGTGTCTTTCTTTATGGTATCAATAGAAGATCTCATATCAGCCGACATTTGAATCGAATGTTTCATAAACAAATCCAAAGATTGTGCGAATGAAGAGTTATCAGTACTGACCAATTGCGGTGCAGAAGTGTTGGCCGGATTTTGAAAATTTTATGACTGAAAGGGGTGCTGACTTTGTGGTTGTGGTTGCTGTTGCTGTGGAGGAGGTCATTGATAATTGCTTTGGAACTGGTTTTGATTTTGGGGTTGGTTTTGGTTCCAAGGAAAATTAGGATGATTCCTCCATCCTTGATTGTACGTGGAAGAATAAGGATCGTTTCTAGGTCGGTGCAGAAAAGCAGCATTAGTTTGCTCATGATCTTGAAACGATGCATTCATAGGACATTCTTCCGTCAAGTGTGAAGGATCTGAACAGCAACCACATAGAGTCTTGGGTAGCGTGACCTGATTTATGGAGACTGATGAGAATTTGTTCTCAATAGCGTCGAGTTTCTTCTGCATCGCTGCCATTTCGGCTTTTACTGCGATGGAAACATCGAGCTGATGAATACCTCCCCTAGATGAAAGTGGTCTTACGCTTTCCTACTGCAAAGTGTTTTCAGCGAGGTCTTCTAGATATTTCCAAGCTTCACCATCATCTTTAGACATGAAATTGCATTGACAATTTGTTTCAAACATCTGCTTTGTCGCTGGATTAATGCCATCATATATAATTCAGCACAAATCCCATCTATTTATTCCATGATGAGGACATTGGACAAGCAGATCCTTGAAACGTTCAAAGCACTTCCAAAATGGTTCGTTGGGAAGCTGGGTAACCTAATTGATCTCGCTCCTAACACGGGAGGTCTTATAGTTTGGGTAAAACTTCTTAAGAAATGCTATTACGAATTCATCCCAATTAGTGATAGAGTGTGCGGCAGTATTATAAAGCCATTTTTCTGCTAAGTCGCACAAAGTGAATGGGAGAAGACGCAAGCGCATAGCATCCATAGTCAGTTGTGAAGTACCCATCATTGCGCATACGTTTTCGAATTTAGTGATGAAAACGTACGCGTCTTCAGACTCAAGCACATGAGATTTGGGCAACAGAATCATGTGGTAGGGTTTAATTTCAAAATTATCCCCGTTGGCTGGTGGAATAGATAAGCAAGTGGGAAGTGGACCACGGATAGGATAGCATCTCTCTTGAAGAGAAATGCACGGTGGATTCTGCTCACCTAAGGGCGGTGGCAGCGTGGTGTTATAATTTGATGGAGTACCGTCCATCTCGGTCGATGTGGAGGATGGTGGGGAAAAAGAAAATAAAGAAGTACCGACCTTGGAGTCGATAGAAGGAATGCGGACAAGACAGGCACTAGAATCCCGTGTCCAGCCAAGCATGCACTAAGCGGGTTTAGCGCAAGTGGCAGCGTGTGTGTTGTTTAAAAAATGGTTTGTTTTTGAAAAAGTGTGTCGGACATAGACAAATCACACAAAAATGCACAAACAACCCTAGAACTATGGTTACCTAGGTCAAGTCTCTAGACCGCTCCTAGACTTCCAAAGGACAAACCGAAGGACCAATCCTCTACCACCTCTTTATAACTCTTGTGGCTAGGGAAGTGCCAGGTAAGTGGGAGGTATCCGCTATACGAATCACCGAAAATAGCGGGCCTAATTATGTAACCACTTGCCTCATACACACTTTCCTAGATACCACAAAAGTAATGAGGATAAGCGATAGATTACCCACGACTTTCCTCTATCCTTATTGAGCGCGACAGTCTTTAAAGTCTTGCCTATATATTTTTTAAATTAATGTAGAGTTGATGCGGATGCTCATTTTGTGATTTGCAGGGCCTAAGAAGGGTGATAAAATCCCTACCTAATCTGAATTTTGGTCTTGCCCCTTAAAAATCCGTATTAAATTATGAAGTGAGAAAGAGTTGAGAAACTTACCAGAGAAGTTTGAAACCTTAATTCCTCACTCCCGCCGCGCTTCCGCCTCGAATAAGCTCTTGTGCCGCGGTTCCGCCGCAAGGAAGAAGGAACAGTTGATGAAATTTTTCTCTGCGGCCTTCTGTACTCCTCTGAATCTCGATGAATGTCTCTGTCTTTCTGTTTCATCAGGTCTGTAACTCCAGATCTCTCTGCAAAATTCACACACAAATCGTTAAATATAAAATTTGCAGTTTTGTTTTTAATTATCATATAGATCGGATAAGAATTCAACACAAATAGTAAGAAAAAATAAATTACGCACGTATCCCCGGCAACGGTGCCATTTGATTTGCACGAAAAAGTGTTTGTAGTTATAACCGCAATCAAAACGGTGTCGCGTGTAGCTAGACCGAGATGAGTACGGGTCGTCCTCAAGGAAACGTTAAATCTTTTAATCTTACTTTAGGCGTATTGATTAGGAAAGGAGGGAGAATAAAGAATGGTGAGAAATGGTTGTTGGTTCTAGATCTACGTCAAACACGGATGCAAAATATAAATCTAGAATAACTACGGATGTAGGTTTTATAAAAAGGGGGCTTGTAGGGTTCATTAAGATTTAGTAATCATGGATGATTAATTAAAGATTACTCCTTTAATCCTTTAATAGATTTAAAACTAGATTGACAGTGATGCATGTAGATTAGGGTTTCTAGAGGGAAAAGGGTTCCCACTCTTAACCCATATCTCGACATGGATCTCCGTTCATGTCTAGCCTTTACCAAAACAATTGTTAATCTAATCTCTAATTGTGGTCGTGATTGTCAATGAATTGATAGCGCGCCCAATTAGGATATTAACTATTCTTTTGATAATGTTTATAAACTTTATAGGATGTAAAAAGAGTTTAAGGATCCTCATCATCCATTAATCTACCCTAATCCTATGAATACTAACAAGCAAAGAATTATTCGCGCATGTTGGGAAAAGAAAAGATAAAGAGGGAAATCATATTGAGAAACTACAAAGAAATAAAATAAGAAAACAACTACCTTTATTAATCAACAAGATCAATTACACTTTGTTCCCTTAGAAAATGATTACAAAATGCTAGTTTGCTTCTCGATCTCTTCTAAGGAGGTAGATGAACTGTTGATGATCAACCATGATTCTTGAGCCGTCGTGGACTTCGTGATCGCGTCGGTGTGAAGATTTTTCCAAGAGGCTCTCGGTCCTTATTTATAGTCCCAGATCCAGAACCCTACCTTCCTAATTTGGAAACCATTGGTTAAGATCCTAACAGCAAAATCCCAACTCCCAACTCGTCTGATACGAGGCGGAACCGCGGCCAATAGGTAGGTTTGGCCGCGGATCCGCGGTGGACTGGTGAAATCTTGGGCTCATTCTTCTTGTGGCTTCTTTTGGTGACAAGTGGTGATCTTTTGAATCTCTGAAAACTGAAAATGTTTTCTACGTCATAGCCAGAATTAATTTCTTTAGTTTACATTCTTAATTAGGCAGGTTTGTTTTGCCAACTTTGATTTCCTTGATTTCAACCCTGAAAATTCTGCACAATAACTCAACAAATAATATTAGTAGAGTTTGTTTTATTGAGATGTTAACTTAACCTTTAAGAATTGGTCAAAGGTATTTAATAAGGTAAGCATATTTAAATGGGCCAAATGTTACATGAATATTATATGCTTAATTTTTCCAACCAAATGTTAATTATAATATATAAACAAATGGAAATAGTATTTTTACAGATAAACCCTCATATGTATCATATATTATAATAAACACCTTTATTATATAGAAATAGTAGGAAAAATGTCATATTAAATGTGTAGTTTTATCAACTGAACAACGTTCGTGTCACTCACGGATACGTAGGAAATAGCGAGACTATATCTCTTTTTCAAAAACTTCTTGGTAAACTTTTAATGCATGCAAGGTACTCAGGTACTGTCCTCAGATTAGTCATGTTTAGCCACTATATACTATGGTGCCCATCAAGGAAATAAAGTGCTCAAAAGCAAAATCAGCCTCAAAATGCGTATGCAACAATCTCATGCGTCTGGTGAGCACGGAAATCAAATCCAAACACAGGTGCCACAATATGCATAAAAGCAAAACTAAGTGCAACAGGTGTGCACGAAAACAACTGTCCACTGCAACGGGTGTGCACGACAACACATCTGGTGCATAAAAATGCATGAAATGCAGGCCTAGTGCAACAATGTGCAAAAATACTACTTTGGTGCATCAAGTGCACAAAATCATAATAATAACTCAAATTCGTATAAAACAACACCGAGTGTACCAAGGTGTATAAATCAAAAACGTGTGCAACTATGTGCACAAAATCCGTATTAATGCACTGCAAGCACATATGAGCTATACCGAGTGCAAAAATCACATCATCCGTATGAAATCCACGAAATCATAAACACATGCTACGAAGGTACAAAATTGACATCAACCGCAATAGGTATGCACAAATCGCAAATCAACACAACGGTGTATAAAATATATATCCAGCGCAATAACTATGCACAAAATGTAAATACCCAGTACGTGCAACCATGGTGCACGAAAACAATATCATGAAACTCAATCATCAATACTCAAATCCAAGCGATATAAGCGTGATACTCGGATCACAAACGCAAATCGAAACAAATGGCATTGAGGTACACCTCCTACAATGTCGAAAAATAAACCGGTGCGCCTAAAACCAGCAGAACAAGAACATCCTCTTGCCTCCTACTCACGGTCTGGCGTCCACTGTCTCTGGGTCCTCATTTTCTTTGCGGATTACGAATCTCGCAATCCATCGATTCATCGGTCCGGTCAGGTGTGCTAACGGGGACGATTCTGCTCTGGCCCTTCTCTGGTCATCTCTTGGCTAATTATCACGACCACTCGTAAGGCAGCACGTCACTGGCATCGGCCTCTGGCTCTCTGAATACACGTGACACAACTGATCCAGGGTGAAAATTGTTGGAGATAGTGCCCTCAGAGTCAATTATTGGATCACAGGCATGTGATTGC
Source organism: Agapanthus africanus (assembly GCA_030015575.1). NCBI lineage: Eukaryota > Viridiplantae > Streptophyta > Magnoliopsida > Asparagales > Amaryllidaceae > Agapanthus > Agapanthus africanus. Next base: position 711,701,920 of record JASDDO010000024.1, on the reverse strand, counting down.
AATGATTGAGGAAGGACCTATCCCAGTAGGACAGTCTTACTCAAGATGATAGTATGCTATTTGGTTTATCTTTATCATCGTGTACTGCTTTAGGTGACCCTACAGATCACTATTGCACGTTGGTAGAGCCCCTAGGATTTTTGCTTGACTGCCACCAGTATGAGGGCGATCATATACGTGGGAGCTGGGGTCTATAAGCAAATCCTTAAAAGGTCCCTAGTCGTGGGAGTTTCGAGATAGGGCATCGACACTCCAGAGTAGACTAGTGTATACAGTCGAGACCCCGACGAGGGGCGGTGGCCGGTCTCACAAGCCACTGGTGTCAGTTGGTTCACCTAAGATGTATACAGGTGCTCATTGGGTTATGAATACATCGGACAGGACTCGCAGGGAACCTGCTAGTTGGTATTATACCTGATGTCAGATAGCAGTTCCGTGGTGACATGTGTACAGGTTAGTTCATCGACCTGAGATCGTCATTTGTCTCGTGTGAGTTCCCACTATGCTTTGATTACTACCCTACCACGCTCAAAGGAGACGTGCAAACAGGTTTTAGTTGGGTACAGTCCCGAGCCACATGGAGGTAGTGAGCGGATCTGCAGGGGTTCATCTCTCCCAGTATTGGGGGTGAGGTCGCGCTGTGTCTAGGAGAGCCAGTACATGAAAGTCCTTACCCAAGGCAGGAGATTTACTGGTAGGCATTCCATTAGTATCTCAGGGTGTTATGGGCTACTCTCCGACACGACTTGTACTGCTTTTGGGGGTCTGACTTTTACCAACCCCCTAGGCCCGCCATGCGATGCTCATAGACGAACGGACCGGACTGTACGGATATTGTCACTGATAGGCTCAGTAGGGTGTCAGGATGAGTTCGCTCATCGACGTCCCTTTTGGTCAATACCTGGTAGCCCGTTACATATTGGCTAATACCTCTGACGTGCTAGTGGTTAAATCCACAAGCAAAGTATTGACGAGTCTTTAGAGTCCCCCACAGACCAGTTTCTCAAGTTTCGGGCGAAACGCTGTAGAGGACGTATGGAGATATGGCGGGGTTCGATCAGATACGCGCGGTATTGCATGGATCATGATTGGACGGATTTTACTAGCGGGCTTTGGTTTAAGCCGGATCCTAGTATTGTACAGTGTAGTTTTTTGTCTCTTTGCATTTATATTCAGTGGGAATACAAATGCGGGCATGTATATGCAGTCGCGGGGTTTTCCTGTAATTTATTATGGGATCAGTTTTCTGAAGTTGCCAGTTTGCATTCCGTTCCGGCCGGTTTTCCTTTGTTCCTTCACGGCCAGACTTTCTGGTGGAGGGGGTTATTTGCAAGCTTGCAAATAACTTATTGTGGATGGGGTTTCTTGGATATTAGAGCTTCATGATATTTCCTTCATGATGAGATTCCATTTTAGTCTCTTCCTTTGTATTTAATGTGATGGTGCTTTGATTTGATGAGATAAGATATTGGTGTGACCATTTTCTTCATATATTGATTCTTTTTCCTCTCTTAGATTAGAGATTCTTTTTCCACCACCATTTTTTGGTGAGAGGGGCCGGCCACACATTGAGTGAAGGGGAATTTTTGGAGAAAACAATTCATTCTTCATCTCACTCTATGCTTGAAAATGATAGCTCCATTTTCTTTCTCCAAAGTTCATTCTCCATTATTCTCTTCTCCTCCACATCCATGGCAAGTTCACTACCCCAAAGAGACTACGATTCTACACTACACCTACAGCACTCTTGGACGCGTCGGCTTGCCAACTTCGCGCCCGAGTTGGCTCGGTCCAGAGGTGGGAGCCCGTAAAAGAATCCGGCTACGTGGTGCCCTTTCTGACGAGGAGGTGACGGACGGAGATTCCGCAGGAGATCGGAGTGGAGACGAAGACCGAAGGACACAGATCTCTTGGTATAGCATTCTACCCTTTTCTCATGTTTGCTAGAGTTAGGTTAATGGCCCGATCTGGGATTTTTGTGTGCGGTGGTGCCGGTTTTCTAGTTTCAAAAGTTTTTCGTTTCAGCAATTCCGGCGTCGGATTGACGGCCGGGGCGCCGCCGTGCACTTACAATGGTATCAGAGCCAGGTTATTAACCTAGTCTAGCTTGCTCTAGTATGTTTAGAACTCGATCGAACAAAGATCCCAAAAACTGTATTTTCTGGTGCTCAGGTTTCTGTCGAATTTTTTTTAGCTTTAAAAATTTTTCAGGTCATTGCAGAAACACGAGCAGAGAATTCTAAACATTCTGAGAAAATTTGATGCAATGATTCCTCAGTACAAACCGTGGAAACGCGGCCAAACTCCTGGTTTGGCCGCGGTTCCACGGTGGGAAAGTGTTATCTTTGCACCAAATTTTCACAGTAGGCTTCTGGTTAGGAAATAGGGTTTTTGGAACATTCTTTTTGGGCCCAGATTTTCTGTGAGTGCTACAGTAGTGCTTGGGGCCCACTTGGGTATATTTGATCGATTGAAAATTTTAAACATGTTAGTTCACAGTATTTACATTATATCTGTGACCGTGAATGTCATTTGATCGGTAAATCCTGTCTATCTGCTATAGCCCTTTTAGACTGATTTGCGAACGTGACATTCACGTTGATGTTCTGTGTTGTGCTGTGATGTTGCGGATTGGTCGTGGGGGATAGCCTGGATGCAATGTTAGTACAGATTTTTTTTATATGTACATTTGATATTGCGGGGCGAGCGTCCGACATGTGGACTGCCGTCACTGCCTGTTTGTATATTATTCTTTTGGGGCACGACCGGGTCGAGGTCGATGTACCCGTTGTATATATTTTACTTTCTGTACTAGGATTGCCCCGCGGAGGGGTGCACGGATAGCCGGGTTCTAGAGGGCAACGGGCCCGCATCTCATGGCATTGAGATGGAGGTGGCTTTACTCTAGAATTGGCGGGCTATTCGCCGCACTCGTAGGGGGTATAGGTTGACCCAGGAGGGGTACCCAAGTAACCGGATTCCGTGAAGTGCTGGGTGGTCCATTCACGTTGCTGAAGGGGGCTGCCTCGCTTTAGGTTTTGGCGGGTAACTTGCCGCGCCCGTAGGGGTCTAGGATTTCATTGCACATGCTATCCACACGACCAGGGGAACGTCGGGTTTCAGTAGCGGCTCTATGAAACCCGAGGATCCCAGATATCTGTATTGTTCTGTGATGCTTATTACATTTCTGTGATGTTGCATTTTATCACGCCTTGAGCGAATATTATATATGTATATATATACTAGTAGATGTTGTATATGTTTTGCATCCGCGCTAGTCCAGTCCCCGCTCTATCGTTAGTTAAGTAACCTAACGGGTGATGACGGGACCCAATGGCGAATGCGGATGGCATATACGTACATCATTATTTTCGTTCTTCTGTGGTGTGATCAATTGATGGGACTGCGTTGATTCGGATCAATGCAAACTAAACAAACCTATTCTGATGTTGTTGGAACATTTTTCAAAAAGCAGTTATTGCAAGGGCGTTCACTTTTGTTTTGCACAGTGTATTCAGTTGGAATATCCTGCTCCTCAGTCGACGAGGCAAGGGCCGAGATCCCTTCACCGGGAGTGACCTCTTGGACAAAAGTTTGCGTCAGGGCAATAACTTCACTATAGCCGATTACTTTGCTTTGCATCGTGGTATTCAGTTGGAATATCCTGCACCTCATTCCACGGGGAAAGAGCCGAGATCCTTTCACCGGGAGTGACCTCTTTAGCAAAGGTTTTCGTCACTATATTTTTATAAAGCTATTCGGTTCCTTCAACGATATCAAGTTCATTACGTTAAAGGTTTTCGCTAGAAACCATTCGTAGCCCTCCATCATTTCATATGAATAGTCAATAAGTATTCAAGCTGTGTATGTTGGCCAAAGTCAAGGCACAGTGATTGGTAGCTATTGGGTTTCATATGCTGTATAGATAGATGCGTTTGTTTGGGACAGTCGTACTACTATTTTGGCCAAAGTCAAGGGTATGTACGGGTGGGTTAAAATTAACCTGGACAATGACGGGTAGAACTTAACATGTGACTTATGATATATTGGCCAAAGTCAAGGTCATAAGAGCATGGGGAAAAATTCCACATCGGGAGTTTCTAAAGAAACTGAAACTTGCCAGATATGCGCATACCTTCTGGAATGTGATCACGTGAGTGGATTCCGTCACGTTATCATGCGATGATAGTTGGATCCCGATTCCCACTGATGAGTTGGTTTACTCCTCGGATGATCCCGACTAATTCTTCTTTCAGGTTTGGGGAGGAATTTGAGTTACAGTGGGAGGTTTCCAGATTAGATAAAGTGATAACCATTCTGATCTAGGCTAGAGTGCACGCTGAGTGTTTCTTTTTTCTCTCTCTTTGGCAGCGACCATGACCCGACCCTAGACTATCACTCAGTGACCAAAATTGACCGAACCTTCTTAAACACTGGCCTTTGGATTGTCAGAGTTGCATACCTCATTGCCACTCCTACTTTTACCCTTTTCTCCAGGACACCCCGTATTTCTACGAACATCCACTTCCATTGGATAAAACCATCGTATGGTTATATACGAACTCGAAGGAATTCGAGGATGGTTTCCGGTTCTGGAGAAAACGAATAGGACTATTCAGTTGTCTTTTCCTTTTACCTTCTCTCAGGATGCGAGCACTCCTTGGTTTAGGAGATAGTACACCTATTACGCAAATTGGATAGTCTTCTTCCAAACCTTAGGCTGGTGCCGAACGGTAGGGAATGAAGAAAACCAATTAGCATAACGATGGTGTACAGAAGGTATTAAGTTAAGACAAAGAAAGGGATTAGTAAGAGGGCAAAGTAAATTACGACTGCTATTCACGACTAAACCATGTATTTCTTCGCCAATCCTAAATCACCTTTGTATTTCTCCATGACACTCCGTATCGCTACGAAGATCCACAGTTTATTGGATACTCCATCGAATGGTTATATACGAACTCAAAAGGAACTTGTTCCAGTTCGGGGATGGATTCTGGTTCAGGAGAAATAGGAATTAGGTTTATTCAGTTGTCTTTTTTCTTCACCTTCTCTCGCATTGCGATTGCTCCTAGGATTAGGACAGTACACCCATTATGCTTATTGGATAGCCTTCTTTCAAACCATAGGCTGGTGCCGAACGGTAGGGAAGGAAGAAAACCATTTCTCCTAAAGGGGTGTGCAGAAGGTAAAGACTAAAGACAAATAAAGGGATTTGGAGAGGTGGCAAAGAATTATACGGTTATAGTTATGAATCTGGATAATGGAAGAGGCATTACTAGGAATACCGGGATACCCCATCGAAACATTTCAATGTTTCAGTTTCACTGTGTACTGTTAAAAGAAAACTGATTTCCCAATTAGCCCTTGCTCCAGGGTATGTATTTACCACGTATGATTCTCACAACTGTATGGTTTTACAGATGATGAGTGGGAGTAAGTTATTGGGAATTGGGTGATCATCCTCATTATATCGGAATTCGTTGTAATTGTTGATATTTGAGGAAGTCACCTGAGTTGTTTGCCGGACGGCAAATATTTGGTTTTGAATATCCGTTGTTATGCACCAATTTCAAATTGATATATCTGTACGTCTATTTTAATAGAGTGAGATATACTTTTTTGAAATTATGTCTATGGCGTTTACCTATATCAGTGGATGGTTAGGTAAGGAGCATTAAACAGCGGTGTAATTCTTCTTAACCATAAGTACAGTTTTCAACCTACGACACACAGGGAATGAGTTATTGGACTCAGGTGACTTATACAGAGTATTGTATATTGTCCAGTGTCCATTAGGACATAGGGGTTGGTACTCGTACTATATTCTGTTTACTTTTGACTTCTCTAGTTCTTAGACATGTATTTCGTAGAAACGCAGGGTCCAAGTTTTAAGAAGTTATAAGTATAAGATTAAAGTAGAGAACCAGGTATTGCAAGTATCGGGATTCTTCAAGGTGATCGAAGATGTAGATACTTGTGTATGGTATTCAGTTGATAGTAATGATTAAGAGAACTTGCTTCTCTTTCAGGTTACTCATAATTGGAAGTACTCCTAAGTTGAGTAACGCTAATCGACCTCCTTCCATTTAGTTAACATGCACTGGAAACAGCTGCATGATTTGAATCTGGTTAAATTAAATCAGTGCCTCTGTTTCTATATTGGATATAGAGCAGTTCATATCTTGACATTATTAAGGTACGGGGAGTTGTCCGGCTTATGCTTAAAACCAGACTCTGGATAACTCAAAGCACGTTTCTGTAATGGCTGTTTGTGGGTTGACCCGGGCTATGACGAGGGTTGATTTTCTACCATCAGGAAGATCAATAGTGATATTGTTCTTGACTCGCCACAGTTTTAATAAAAATGGAATTTTTTTCCAGAAAAACAATAGTGGGAGTATGGTAGAACTGGAAGTGATTCCAGAATGGCAAACGATAACTGAAGATTTGATAAGAACCTAAAGATTCAATCTGGTTTGACATTCCATTAGCCACTCCGCAGATATGGTGGGTAACCTCAGGCACTCGAGAGGTACTTCGGTAGCCTCAAGGACGGTGACAGGAAGGTTCTTGTTTACCCAGGCTTGCCATTACTGTTGTTCCAGGCTGTGAGACCCGGCAGGAGGATGAGTATAGCGTCGTTCTGAACTAGCTTTAGAAGTGTACGTCTATATGACTCTGCCAGAGGGTTGTCGTAGTCAGTGGGAGCAGCGGAAGCATTGGTGGACAAGTGGCTTATGTCTATTTATAGACTAAAGCAGAAATAGCGGAGATAGATCATCTATTTCTGATGTGACAGTCATAGGTTTGACTTCATCAGAATAGGGGATAGATCTGTTAAGAAGGTAGCAGGGTGTGATGTCCTGGTATTTGGATGACATACACAGAGTAGGAAGTGATATTCCTATACTACGATCGGTTATACTTTGGTTGTCACACAGTGGTTTCTCCACATGGGACTTGGATATTATATCAGACATTCTGGTTACTGGATCTATGGTTTTAGATCTAGATTTGGGTAGTTTCCCAATCTGGGTACTTAGACAGCATTCTATGAGTATTTAGAATGGACGACTCCTGGCACGGTAGTATACCTGCAGGTGATGGAGTCACCCTCTCTAAAGGTGTCTTACAGACTAAAGGGGAGAGGGATACGCATGATTGGCAGATCACTTGCTTAGGCAATTGAGTTGATCATGAGATGTCAAGTACCACACCAGATGTTGGTTTTGCAGGAGATGCAATAAGTTGATATTAATCCAATCCTGGAGAAACATTGGGAAGCAGCTTTAGAACATAAGTGCATGTTCTAGGGATTTGATGATGGCAGCCTCCTTTAGGAGACGGTTATCATTCCAGGCTTCCAAGATGACCTGGATGGCAGAGTGGCTGTCAGAGTTATAGTTTTCCCTCTGATGAGGGGCAGTATTTTAGACAGGTGGTCCAGGTGGATACTGAGGGAAGGTATGGCGCAGGATACTGATTAAGTTCAGTTAACGATACAGTCTAAGAAGTTTGTATTTGGAGTTCATTTATGAGCTAGGTCCCATCAGATATCCAGACATATTCTAAGACAGGTATTGCTCATTTCGGGAGATGGCATTCTCCGCGAACATGAGATAAAGAGAGACATAGAAAGAAATATTAGAGCGGATCCACTCACTGAGGCTATTCCTCGAACGCAATAGTTTCGTAAACGAGCTTTGTGGGACAGACTAGTAGAGGAGTTGGGTGTTCGGTATCACACGGGCTGCGAGTATGCGACATCGCAATAATTAGCCTTGAGTGCTAGTGGGAAATTGTTGGAGATAGTGCCCTCAGAGTCAATTATTGGATCACAGGCACGTGATTGCAATGATTGAAGGAGGACCTGTCCCAGTAGGACAGTCTTATCAAGATGATAGTATGCTATCTGGTTTATCTTTATCATCGTGTACTGCTTTAGGTGACCCTACAGGTCACTATTGCACGTTGGTAGAGCCCCTAGGATTCTTGCTTGAATACCAGCAGTATGAGGGCGATCATATACGTGGGAGCTGGGGTCTATAAGCACATCCTTAAAAGGTCCCTAGTCGTGGGAGTTTCGAGACAGGGCATCGACACTCCAGAGTAGAATAGTGTATACAGTCGAGACCCCGACAAGGGGCGGTGGCCGGTCTCATAAGCCACTGGTGTCAGTTGGTTCACCTAAGATGTATACAGGTGCTCATTGGGTTATGAGTACACCGTACAGGACTCGCAGGGAACCTGCTAGTTGGTATTATACCTGATGTCAGATAGCAGTTCCCTGGTGACATGTGTACAGGTTAGTTCATCGACCTGAGATCGTCATTTGTCTCGTGTGAGTTCCCACTGTGCTTTGATTACTACCCTACCACGCTCAAAGGAGACGTGCAAACAGGTTTTAGTTGGGTACAGTCCCGAGCCACATGGAGGAAGTGAGTGGATCTGCAGGGGTTCGTCTCTCCCGGTATTGGGGGTGAGGTCATGCTGTGTCTAGGAGAGCCAGTACATGAAAGTCCTTAGCCAAGGCAGGAGATTTACTGGTAGGCATTCCAGTAGTATCTCAGGGTGTTCTGGGCTACTCTCCGACACGACTTGTACCGCTTTTGGGGGTCTGGCTTTTACCAACCCCCTAGGCCAGCCATGTGATGCTCATAGGCGAACGGACCGGACTGTATGGATATTGTCACTGACAGGCTCAGTAGGGTGTCAGGATGAGTTCGCTCATCGACGCCCCTTTTGGTCAGTACCTGGTAGCCCGTTACGTATTGGCTAATACCTCTGACGTGCTAGTGGTTAAATCCACAACCAAAGTATTGACGAGTCTTTAGAGTCCCCCACAGACTAGTTTCTCAAGTTTCGGGCGAAACGCTGTAGAGGCCGTATGGAGATATGGCAGGGTTCGATCAGATACGCGTGGTATTGCACGGCTCATGATTGGACGGATTTTACTAGCGGGGGTTTAAGCCAGATCCTAGTATTGTACAGTGTAGTTTTTTGTCTCTTTGCATTTATATTCAGTGGGAATACAAATGCGGGCATGTATATGCAGTCGCGGGGTTTTCCTGTAATTTATTACAGGGTCAGTTTTCTGAAGTTGCCAGTTTGCATTCCGTTCCGGCCGGTTTTCCTTTGTTCCTTCACGGCCGGACTTTCTGGTGGAGGGGGTTATTTGCAAGTTTGCAAATAACTTATTGTGGAGGGGGTTTCTTGCCTATGAGAGCTTCATGATATTTCCTTCATGATGAGATTCCATTTTAGTCTCTTCCTTTGTATTTAATGTGATGGTGCTTTGATTAGATGAGATAAGAAATTGGCGTGACCATTTTCTTCAAAGATTGATTCTTTTTCTTCTCTTAAATTAGAGATTCTTTTTCCACCACCATTTTTTGGTGAGAGGGGCCGGCCACACATTGAGGAAAGGGGAATTTTTGGAGAAAACACTTCATTCTTCATCTCACTCTATGCTTGAAAATGATAGCTCCATTTTCTTTCTCCAAAGTTCATTCTCCATTATTCTCTTCTCATCCACATCCATGGCAACTTCACTACCTTAAAAAGACTACGATTCTACACTACACCTACAGCACCCTTGGACGCGTCGCTTTGCCAACTTCACGCCCGAGTTGCCTCGGTCCAGAGATAGGAGCCCGTAAAAGAATCCGGCTACGTGGTGCTCTTTCCGACGAGGAGGTGATGGACGGAGATTCCGCGGGAGATCGGAGTGGAGACGAAGACCGAAGGACACGGATCGCTTGGTATAGCATTCTACCCCTTTCTCATGTTTGCTAGAGTTAGGTTAATGGCCCGATCCGGGATTTTTGTGTGCGGTCGTGCCGGTTTTCTAGTTTGAAAAGTTTTTCGTTTCCGCAATTCCGGCGTCGGATTGACGGCCGGGGCGCCACCGTACACTTACAAAAATCTCATTGCAGCAGTGTCCTGGAAGGAATCCTGCTCAAGGTCTATTCCGATCTCGCCTATGCCGAACTAAATGGAGGCTGGTAATCTTACATAATCTGTTCTCATTTTCTGGACATCTGTGTTCTCAGCACAACATTTCCTCGGGAATTGTTCGCATCCAACGCCTCTGTATGCATATCAGATCTCTAATCTCTACAGGGAGTAACAACAGACCGTCCGCAACTCGCACGAAATTCTGGTTCCGCTCATCTTTATCATCGTCCATCTTGACGTCACGTCATGCTAGCTGCGCACTGCAACTGTTCTCGGCCACGGTCAATCCGAAGTCTCTCGCACAGACTCAAAATCATGAACTCGGTATCTTCATCACTCTATAGAAGATATCTAGCCGAACACGTCCTCGGGAACTCATTCCAACCATCGGAGGAATACTCAATAGATTAACTCAAAATGTATCTGGTTAAGGCCCTCTATCCGAAACTGGTCAGCTTGCTGATCTCTTATCTCATGATATCCGGACGACGCTAAACTTTTCGATCGAGTCATCAAGGTCCCAAAATTTCCCGAAAGCTCAACACCTGAGCACATTTTAATAATATCTAGTACATACCACAGTACCTCTGGACCAGCCGTAGAAGGGCAAACCCAAGCCTCACCGATGGCACCTCTAAACTGCCGCAAACACTAAGGTTCAAAAGTGATTCCTTGGTCATCATGTCGAGTTAGGGTTTCATTCTTCTAGAGGGTGTAAGTCAACGTTACACACCCCACAAGATGCCAGGATGCGGAATAGGAAAAATAATCATTTTGTTCAAAGTAACATTGACTATCAAACGGATCTTTGCTAAACCCTAACTAACAAACTATCTAGAAGTGCTAAACTACTATGATAGATAATTATACCTCAAGATACTAGTCCTTGTTCTTGTAGTTCACCTCCTCGTCGGCCTCCTTGATGTGATAGAAGATCCACCCGAGAGTTCCTCCTTTAAGCTTTAACCTCTAACTTGAGGTAACTAAGTGGCTAGGATTGCTAATCCAAGTTACCTAGAGGATATAGAGATGGATTAAGGATCTATTAGTTTTTCTAACCCTTGGGATCTCAACACATGAGAGGATTAGGGTTAGGTTGAAGAAGATGAGAGCTTGAGAGGGGAAAGTGTGTATGTGAGAATGAAATGAATTATTACTCATTTGTGAATATATGAAGCATGATAATTATCCAAATAATACTATACAATAATAACAACCATGCTTCATTAACTCACTTTGGATGAATCATCTCATGAGTCATTAAAACATTTAATGCAAATAAGACATCACCTCTCCACCTCATTTAGTTTAATTCATAAATGAATTAAAACTAAATGAGTCACCCTTCTTCTAGAAGCTTCTCGAGTAATTACGAGAATGCCCCTCCCATCCGTATTTACGAAAAACACGGATATACTGAGACTGCATAAATCCAATAATCCAATACTAGAATCTGGCTTAAATCAAAACCTGCTAGTAAAACCTGTCCGAACATCATACGTGCACAAGTATACGTATATGTCCGAACCCTTGTCGTAAAAGCCATAGGACCTCTATATCGTTTCGCCTGAAGTAGGGAAACCCTCTGTGTGGGACTCTAAAGACTCGACACTACGCAGGCAGTGGGTTTAACCACAGGCCGCAAGCGTTCAGGTGCTAGGACAGACCATTTCCCCTGCTGGGATGAGAAGCGTACACACTAGTCTACTCTGGAGTATCGATGCCATGTCTCGATGATCCTATGACTAGGGAGCAGAAAAAAGATGTGCTTGTAGACTACCCAGCCCCCACTAGTGTGACTGCCATCACAACGCTGGTAGTCAAGCAAGATCCTATGGGCTCTATCAATATGTATTCGCGATAAGCTAAAAGAAACATATACACATATTAAGATAGATATAAACCAAGTAGCATACTACTATTTTGAGCAAGACTGTTAATACAACTGTAAATATCCCAAGCTTCCTTTAAGTAATATACAAGCTAGTATGATACAATAATGGCCCCTAGGGCATATAAACTAAAAATCTCCCACTTGCCCTAAGGCCATGTACTGGCGTATCGAAGACCTATCATCTCGAATATCCTCTCTAACCACGTCTGAGGTAAGGCCTTTGTGAATGGATCTGCAGTGTTCTCCTCTGTAGCAACTCTCCGGACCTCGATCTCCCGGCGATCTATGATCTCCCTGATCAGGTCATACTGCCTCAAGATGTGTCTGGACTTTTGATGGGACCTGGGTTCCTACGTTAAAGCTATATCCCCGTTGTTGTCACAATACAGAGGTATTGGATCAACAACAGATGGAACCACCTGAAGTTCTGTTAAGAACTTCTTTACCCATACTGCTTCTTTTGCGGCATCAGAAGCTGCGATATACTCCGCTTCCATCGTCGAGTCAGCAACGGTGTCTTGCTTGGAACTCTTCCAGCACACCGCCCCTCCATTGAGGGTAAAGACATAACCTGACATGGACTTGGGGTCATCCTTGTCACTCTGGAAGCTGGAGTCAGCAAAAGCCTCTATCTGGAGGTCTTTTCCGCCGTAAACCAAGAACATATCCTTAGTCTTTCGTAGGTACTTGAGAATGTTCTTTACTGCTATCCAGTGTTTCTCCCCTGGGTCTGACTGATACCGGCTTATCACGCTTAGTGCGTAAGCTACATCTGGTCTGGTACATAATATCGCATACATTATAGAGCCTACCGCAGAAGCGTAGGGTATAACTGACATGCGATCCCTTTCCAAATCAGCCTTGGGAGACATCTATTTGGAGAGGGTGATTCCATGACAAGCCGGTAAATTACCGCGCTTAGAATATTCCATACTGAATCTTTTCATTATAGTGTTGATATACCTGGACTGCGAAAGTCCCAACATCCTCTTAGATCTATCACGATAGATCTGGATCCCCAGAATGTAAGAGGCATCACCCAGGTCATTCATGAAGAACCTGTGTGACAAGAATCCTTTGATAGATTATAGCATTGGAATGTCATTTCCTATTAAGAGAATGCCATCCACGTACAAGACGAGGAATACGACAGTTCGTTCTACAATCTTACTGTATATACATGGTTCATCTGGATTTTTGATAAAGTCATATTCTTTGACCATTTCATCAAAACAGATGTTCCAACTCTGCGATGCCTGCTTTAGTCCATAAATAGACTTAAGCAACTTGCATACTTTCCCGCTGCTCCCACTTTGATTGAAACCTTTTGGCTGATCCATATAGACGCACTCGTCCAAATTTCCATTTAGAAAAGCCGTCTTTACGTCCATCTGCCAGATCTCATAATCGTTGAAGGAAGCAATGGCAAGAAGGATCCGAATGGATTTGAGCATAGCCACTGGAGAAAAGGTTTCGTCATAGTCCAAGCCAGGCCTTTGATGAACACCCTTTGCAACAAGTCTAGCCTTATAGGTTTCCACCTGTCCATCTACACCAATCTTCTTTTTGAAGATCCACTTGCATCCTATGGGTTTTACCCCATCTGGAGCAAAGTCCAAAGTCCATACTTTTTTGGTGTACATGGACTCCATCTCGGTCCGCTTTGCATCCAGCCATCTTACTGAGTCGCCGCTCTGGATGGCCTGCTGGAAGATAGTAGGTTCATCATTGTCAATGACGCAATCCTCTCTATCCCCGTCTATGAGAAAACCATTGTATCTCTCAAGCGGATGAGATAGCCTACTACTCCTGCGGAGAGGTGCGGGAATGTCTGTTCTTCTGGAACTTCTGGTTCTACCAAGCTTTCAGTAGTAGCTTGTGGTTCAGGAATTTCTTCCAGTTCTATTGCGCTCCCACTTGTTTCCTTTTCTAAATTCTACTGTTCTAGAAAATGGGCATTACGAGAAACAAAAACCTTTTGTTCCTCTGCGTAATAGAAAAAATACCCCTTGGAGTTCTTTCAATATCCCACAAACTTACACTGGACTGAGCGTGCCTCGAGTTTGTCCGCATGCTGCTTTTTAACAAAAGCTGGACATCCCTATATCTTCAGATATTGAAGATAGGGTTTCTTCCCACTCCACATCTGATATGGTGTGGTAGGCATTGTCTTGGTAGGAACCCTGTTTAAAAGATATGCAGCTGATTCTAGTGCATAACCCCAGAAAGATCGCGGTAACTCAGCATTACTCATCATGGAACGTACCATATCCAATAGTGTTCAGTTCTGTCTTTCCAATACACCGTTATGTTGTGGAGTGTATGGAGGAGTAAGCTGAGAGAGAATTCCATTCTCTTTCAGGTAACCTAGGAACTCGGCACTTAAGTATTCACCACCTCGATCAGATCTCAGTGTCTTGATACTTTTGCCGGTTTGGTTTTCTTCTTCATTCTTATATTCTCGGAATTTCTCAAAAGCCTCGGATTTATGTTTCATCAAGAAAATGAATCCATACCTAGAGTAATCATCCGTAAAAGTAATGAAATATGAAAAACTGCTTCTTGCATGTACAGACATTGGACCACATACATTGCTGTGTATGAGTCCTGAGAGCTCGCTTGCTCTTACTCTGTGTCCAGTGAACGGAGTCTTTGTCATCTTTCCTTTGAGACAAGATTGACAAGTGGAATAAGATTGATATTCGAATGGATCCAAATATCCTTCTTTATGTAACTTAGTTAACCTTGTCTCATTGATGTGACCTAGTCTACAATGCCATAAGAAAGCCTGATTTATATCTGGAGACTTTCTCTTTAGTGTGTTCTGGACATTGAAAATCTGCAATTGGTTTAATACGTATATACCGTTATCTTGTGCACCGGACCCAATCAAACCATGATTAAGGTGGATGTTAACAACATCGCTTACAAACGTGAAATCATAACCTTCTTTTGATAACAACGATACTGATATGATATTACACGTTAGACTAGGTACACAAAAACAGTTGCGCAAAACTAAAATATGTCTACTCGTCAATCCAAGGCGATAATCCCCTACGGACACAGCATCCATGCTCGCTCTGTTAGCAACCTGGAGGGTCATATCACCATCCTTCAGTACTCTACGGCTTCTCAGTGCCTGCAATGAATTGCATATATGAGATCCTGATCCGGTATGCAATACCCAGGAAGTAGAGTTGATTGACAGACAATTTTCAATTACAAACACACCTGAAGCCGAAGCCACAACTTGCCTCGGGTCCTAGTTCTTGGCAATCAAAGCTTTGCAATCCTTCTTCCAATGGCCTTTCCTACGACAGTGGAAGTACTCGTCCTTTACTACTATCGGCACCGCAACCTTTGCATTTCCCTTGACTCCCACCTTACCAACACCCCCTCTTGGTTTGGTAGGGGCCTTCTTCTTCCATCCTTTGGCCCTTGCCTTGGACCTGGAATAGGAAGCACTACAAACAAACATAGCGTGTGTTTCCCTTGATTTCTGCAAAGTGCCCTCTGCACTCCTCAACATGTTAAGGAGTTCTGGAAGTTCAACTTCTTTACCTTGAATATTGAAATTCAAGATAAACTGGGTGTAGGTGGAAGGAAAGGACTGGAGAACCAAGTCTGTATACAGCTCATTCTCTAATATTTTCCCGAAGTCCGCGAGCTCCTCAATGTAGCCAATCATCTTAAGGACATGTTCCCCTACAGATGATCCGATGGCCAGCCCTGACTGAAACAAGTTCTTCAAGGTCTCGTATCTAGCTATACGAGATTGCTCTCCATACAGTTCTTTGGTGTAGAGAAATATGGATTCAAGATCCATATTCTCATGCCTCCTCTGATATTCATTATCCATAGAGGCAAGCACGATGCATTTGACCTTCGCGCAGTCTAACTCCCAGGTCTTGCGGATTTCCCTATCCGCGACACTGAATTCTGGACCTGGGACGGCAGGGGCTTTAGTAGTAAGAACATACCCCAATTTGTCATAGGTGATTGCCATCTTGACATTTCTGAACCAATCTTTATAGTTTGGCCCTGTCAAAATATTTTTATCTAATAATAACTTAAGGCCCGTCATGTACTGGGTCGCTGCAATTAGGAGAGAGAGAAGAAAACACTTTAGCATGATGCTCTTGCAAGTTTAGAGTGGTTTTTAGTTTATCTAAACAGGATGGCTCCCACTGTTTCTTGAATCCTTCCTCAAACCAAAAAAGAAGAACTAGTCAGGATTATTCTCACCGTACAATACTTGCTTAACCGTTCAGCCAGGCAAGTGTCGGTACTTCGAGGGAGGTTTTACGACGCTTTCGTGAAGTTCCTTAATTAAATAATCTCTTTTCCCTGGGGGCGTAGCCCCGCTGACACCTTTCTCGACACCTACTTGGTTTATAGTATTGATCGTTTAAGTGAAAGAATCTCCCGATGAGTAATATATACTCACAGTAGGATCGGAATCCAAATATCATCGTGTGATAAAGCTGAAGGAATCCTACCAAAATTATCACACTCCAAATGGTATGCAACTCTTAGCAAGTTTCAGTTTCTTTAGAAACTCCCGATATTGATTTTTGCCCCATGCTCTTATGACCTTGACGTTGGCCAAAATGTCATAAGTCACATGTCAAGTTCTACCCATCATTATCTTGTTAATTTGAACCCACCCGTACATACCCCTGACGTTAGCCAAATAGCAGTACGACTGTCCCAAACCAACTCATCTATTTATGCAACAGATGAATACCCAGTAGCTACCAAACACTATGCCTTGGCGTTGGTCAAAATACATAGCTTGAATACTACTGAATACCCAAATGAAATGACGGAGGGTTACCAATGGTTTTGGCGAAACCGTAAACGTAGTGAACTTGATATGATCGAAGGAACCTGATAGCTTTTATAGGAGTGGTTTAAGCTCCGCAATTAAAAATCTGCTGTTTTAAAAATAATCGAGCGATTTCTTTTAAATTGTTCCAACGATTAAACTTTGGTTTATTTTCTTTGCATTAATTTAATGTTTCCCATCAATTAACCTATCATTGCAGAAAACAACGAAAATACAACGTCCACTTATGCCATCCGCATTCGCCACTGGGCCCTGTCATTCACCCGTTAGGTTACTTAACTAACGACAGAGCGGGGGCTGGGCTAGCGCGGGTGCAAAACATAAGCAACGCCTACTAGATATCATATATAGATATTGTACATTCGTCAGACGCAATAATAGGCATTCCAGATCACAGATGAACATATTGGATATTCTAGGAATACGTATTTCCTTTGAGCCTACAATGAAAGACGGATTACATAGTCGTGATGAATAGCCAACCCCTACCCTAGACCCCTACGGGTACGGCAAACTACCCGTCGAGTACCCGAAGTGAAGCGGTCTCCCTCAACGACGTGAGTAGGCCAATAAGCACTTCAAAGTACTCGGTAGTTTGTGCACCCCACCTTGGGTCTATCCTAGAAGCAGAAACCAGTAAATGAAATAATACAACGGTGGCTACAACCTCAACCCGGATGTGCCCCGCAAGAGAATATTACAACAAATTACAATTTATATTTGAATGAAATAAACACTCGTCTCACATCGCCAGCTATCCATTCACGACAATCCAACAAGTTCATATCCACAAACATAAAGTAACCATTACACAAATGTGCAACCCCTTGCTAACCAACATACTAGCAATTAGGGGAGGTTTACGAACACATTAAACATATCACAGATATAATCCTGTTAGCCAAAGTTCTTAGAATTTCGATCAAGCACCACATATGAATCTACTCCAAATAATTATCTGTGCACATAAAACCTGAGCAGAAACAAAACGTCCTAGAAAACACAATATCAACACAGAAGAATAACTGAGCAAATTTGGGTTGACTCGGTGTCAACTCAGCCGCGGATTCGCGGCGGATCGCTTGGATCGGCCGCGGTTCCACGGCAGTTTGGCTGAGTCAAGATCCTAAATTTCTTCACAATTCTTAAAAAACCCTGCTTGTATTTTTTAAGGTCCCTGAAAAATTTATAGTCCTCATTTTAAATTCGGCAGAAACATGGTGAAAAAGTCGTGTTTTCGGGATTTTATCGTGATCGAATTTCTAAAGACTTTGCTAACATGTTAGTTATGGTTTAGCTAGGCTCTGATACCACTGTAAGTCAACGTTACACACCCCACAAGATGCGGGGAGTCGGAATAGGAAAAACAATCATTTTGTTCAAAGAAACATTGACTATCAAATGGATCTTTGCTAAACCCTAACTAACAAACTTTCTAGAAGTTTTAAACTACTATGATAGATGATTATACCTCAAGATACCAGTCCTTCTTGCTCTTATAGTTCACCTCCGCGTCGGCCTCCTCGATGTGATAGAAGATCCACCCGAAAGTTCCTCCTTCAAGCTTTAACCTCTAACTTGAAATAACTAAGTGGCTAGGATTGCTAATCCAAGTGACCTAGAGGATATAGAGATAGATTAAGGATCTATTGGTCTTTCTAACCCTTGGGATCTCAACACATGAGAGGATTAGGATTAGGTTGAAGAAGAGGAGAGCTTGAGGAGAGAGAGTGTGTATGTGAGAATGAAATGAATTATTACTCATTTGTGAATATATGAAGCATGACAATTATCCAAATAATAATATACAATAATAACAACCATTCTTCATTAACTCGCTTTGGATGAATCATCCCATGAGTCATTAAAACATTTAATGCAAATAACACATCATCTATCTACCTCATTTAGTTTAATTCATAAATGAATTAAAACTAAATGAGTCACCCTTCTTCTAGAAGCTTCTCGAGTAATTACGAGAATGCCCCTCCCATCCGTATTTACGAAAAACACGGATATACTGAAACTGCATAAATCCAATAATCCAATACTAGAATCTACCTTGAACCAAAGCCTGCTAGTAAAATCTATCCGAACATCATACGTGCACAAGTATACGTATATGTCCGAACCCTTGTCGTAAAAACCATACGACCTCTATATCGTTTCGCCTGAAGCAGGGAAACTCTCTGTGTGGGACTCTAAAGACTCGACACTACGCTGGCAGTGGGTTTAACCATAGGCCGCAAGCAGTACTAGCTATACGTAACGGTCCCAAAGTAGATGTCGATAAGAAGGCCGATGAGGAAACCCATCCGAACTCCTACTGAGCCTGATGTGACAATTTCCGTACAGTCCGGTCTGTTCATTTAAGACTATCACATATCGGGCCTAGGGGGTGGCAAGCGTCAGTCCCCTAAATGCGGTATAAGTCGTGTCGGAGTGAAGCCCATTACACTTTGAGAAGTTATTGGTAAAACCTACCAGTAAATCTCGCTTGCCCTGGCCTGGGACATTGCGTAATGACTCTCCAAACACAGCGCGATATCAACCCCCAACACCGGGAGAGACGAATCCTATATAACCGACACTGCCTCCAAGTGCTTCGGGACTGCACCCAACTGGTACCTGTTTGCACGACTCAGTCGAGCCGTGGTAGGGTAGCAATCTAAGAACAGTGGGAACAAACTCGAGGCGAAGCAGCAGTGTCTAGTCTACGAACTATGATGTACTCATGTCACCTGATCAGTCGAAAATATTGCATTTTTAACACATCAATTTCCTTACTATTTGCAATCATCTAAAGGTGTTCGGTATAAATATAGCACATATTAGCAGATCATCTGTAAAATACCAAATAACATGTGTTATACATTATAACCGGCATTTTGAGGGAAATTGAGTGTTTATTATTGCACGCATGATCTTTTGTATATCGCAACACTTGTCTCGAGAATGTGTGCAGGAAATTCCAGGTAAAAGAGCCAAAACTGCCAAAAGTGCTGATAAACCAAGTCCAAGACTTGTGATCTGGCAGTAAACAAGAAAGTATAAAAAGATTCCAGACATCAGAAAACAGCCCTAAAGCCAACACAAGAATTACCATGGAATTTCCAGACACCAAGCCTTCCAAAAGGCTGCGAATCCGCGACCAAATGGGCGGATCCGCTGCGGATCCGCGGCCACGTCAGAGCATCTTCAGCAGATTATTATTTCTAGCTCTCTTCTCAAATGGCAAACTTCTTCAAGACACTTTAGTCTCTAGAAATCTCCAGAAGCTTCTGTCCTAACAGCCAAGCTTCTTGTGCAAGCCTAATACCTACCAAGCTTCTAACTACCTTAATCTAGAATCTTCCTTCATAACTACCAAGCTTACAAGGGAAGCTAAACCTAGCTTTGCTTCTAAAAGAAGCTAAAGGAGAAGACTATAAAAAGGGACCCTAGGGCATCATTTGAAGGTTGTTCAACAATTCCAAACACAAGTTGAGTGACACAACTTGTGTATTCAAACCTTAGCCCAAATACAATTCAAAATCCAATTCAAGATCACCGAGTACCGACTCAAAGCAAGCATCCACGATCCTTTTTGATGCGACACCGATCCTCATCCGAGCAAGAGATCCACGAAGATCCGCGACTCAAGAGATCGATGCGAAGCTAGTTCGACGATCGAGTTCTCTTCTCAATTCTTGTCGTTTTGAGTGAATTGTAACGAAATGTTGAATAATAAAAGGTGAAAATTCTTGAACTTGCTTTTCTTTACTTTTGAGCATTGTTATGAGTTCTCAATTCTTGATTGTTTTCTTGTTCATAATGTTTGAGTGAAAACTCCGCTCGTGGAGGAATCGAGAAAATTGATAGATGACGATGATTATATTCTTGAACGATTCTTAAGTACTATGAGTTTTGTAAACTCTAGTAAATTGAATCATTGACAACCTAGTTTCGAGCGAGATGCTTTCTTGAATTTTTCGCTCTTAATTAAAGATCAACGATCGATGACTGAATTTCCTAGAGGCTAGCATTTGAATGATAGTCAACGAAAGGATATGGGATGATGATGAAGAAACCCTAGTTTCTTCGATAGATCCCTAAACCTCGTTGATCGTCATCGATTTAGCAACAAATCATCAATGGATATGAATACGTAATCACAAGTCTTCATCCTCACTATCGATTCGATCGGTTCTGTCACGACCCAAATGTGGCATGTGACCGGCACTTAAATCATGTGACATCTAAAGACATCGACGCGGTTCAAGTAAGCCAAAACCCGGAATCTAAAACCTTTTTTTTTCTCGAAAATAGTTGAAGTAAGGTTTAATTAATCATCCTACAAAATCCATTTAAAATAACATCTATAGTTATATAAGTATGTTGAAAAGCATTTGTGATGTTTGAAAACAGTCATCTCCTCCTTTGTATTTTTATAAAACCCCGATACTACATAATAATATAATGGCATCCCAACGGAAGCCAGCTTTCACGTCAAGAAGACGGAACAGCCAAACAATCGATATCAGAAGTCGACTCTAAAGAGTGTGACATCACCACACATAAACTCTAAGTCTCGATTCTAAGTCCACAGTATATCATTTCTAAGTTGATGGAGTTTTCCACTAGATACAAGAATAAATGAACAATCAAGAGTGAGTATGATACAATAATAACTCACTTACCCTTCAATCCCCAAAAGAAGGTGTGCCCAAGCCGCTGACAATCCAAGCGGTAAAACCTGCAAGAAACTGTGGCACAACGGGGATGAGTTGCCAACTCAGTAAATAAAAGTACATCTAAAGGTAGAAATCAAAATGTATGACGATACCTAGGTCATAAGTATAATACCATCATAATCTGTACAAATATGCTACGTGACATGTATGTGCAATACTAATTATCGTGCAATCCCAAGTATAATATCCCTATGTCATATGCGTCAAAGTCATGAATTTACAGTTCATACTTGAATCCTTTTATTTGTATATAAATGTCTATACCAATATATGCAAGTACTGTCCTCCGGATTAGTCCTGGTCGGATCCACTAATAATCTCTAAATGTGTACCTCATGATAATGATTATATCAATATATACCAATATATAAATATATATATAGATGTCCAGCATCGACATCAAAATACAAAATCTCTCGTGTCCATCATCGACACATAAATACAGATATCGTCGACACCGCCTCAATAGATGATCGCCACCCGATATCTTGGATACGATCAGTATTCCCAGAATATCTTTCGCACCAAGTCGAACCCTGGTCAGTATCCCCCGGATATCTGCCGTGCTCGTTTTTATCTCCGGAATCGAGTATCCTCGTTAGGCTCACCGCCTAAAGTACGGCCCCTGCCCCTCGGTCCCGACCGGGTTCACCATGATCCGGCTGTATAGCTACCCCACCCAGCTCGGATATACGTAAGAAATTCCGCAACCGTATATCTACCCCACCTGGTCCGGAATCAATTCATAAAACATAAACTCATGGTGGACGTTTAACTCATCGTATCAAATATCAAGTAAGAAATAAGAATGCTTGCATAGATTATATTGATGATATATTATATATATACATATATATAACAGTGTCCCATACCACCGATATATATCATCTGGAGTAAAATATCCAGAAAATCCATAAGAATCAAATACAGCATTTATAGTATTAATATTCGTAACTTACGACAGGAATAAAGAAGACTACATGATTACATCACATAATTATAGATTTTAATTCTACTGTGTCATGGTACTACTAATGATGTGTAGTGTAGCATATGCGTCTGTGCTTATGCAACATGGCAATCATTAGTATTTGTTCAAGTGTTTTACGGTGTAATATATCACCACGGTTCTATAGTGACATGGCAGTACAAATGAGGTGTAGTGTAGCATATATTCACGTGCTTGTGCGGCATAGTACTCATTGGTATTTGTGCAGTGTTCTATCAGAGTGTGCGAAATCATAGAAACGTATAATATGAGTAATACAATGCAAACATGTAATTTAATCTAAACCAAACTATTGTAATTACTTGCTATGAGCTATACCATTATCTTTAGAAATGATCGAAGTTTTAAGTTAAAAATAAGGAAGCTGCCCAAGATTTAAAAAAGATATTCGTTATAGAAACTGGCACGCATCCGGGTATTTTATTTAAATCACAACGAATCATAGTTCTTAAAAGAATATAGCTCACACAAGTATTACATCCTAAAACAGAATATAAGCTAACTCTACGAGTCAAAAGATAAATTAGCCATATTTGGTACACAAAGTGCATTGTTTCTAATTGGCATAAATCCTTGTATTATCTTAAGTACGGCATGATTCCTCATTCAAAATCGTCAAATCATATCCGTGTCGTACGGATCTAATCATTATGCACATGTCTCCCTTAAAGACTAGATATGAACTTTATGCAATGCAGAACATATAAGATACGATATTATATTAATGTCTTAAATAACTATTATACTAACTAGCAATCATAATAATATTCATAAGGTTGCGGGGGTGCTATACGCCATCCACCCGACTTCCCCCAGTAGATATAAATCTACTCACAAGAATACGTCGTATCTTCTCAAGAATTGCCAATTCTTTTTCCCCTCCTTGCAGCCTCCGAAGTCCCCATATTTGAATCTAACAAAGCAATAACTTGTATAAGGAAATGGTTATTCCGACACGGCGAATATTCAAATACACGTTCCTACGTACTAGTTATATTGTATACGACTATTTCAAGCTATCGTACACTTAACCTTACTGAATTTTAATCCCAATCTGCATCTCGAAAGAAAACAAATCGCGATACGGTTTACCCATGTCGTATTATGGTTTCTAGATACCTATTTCCGATATTTGCTCCCAGATTTTATATACAATTAAACTAACTTAAGTAAACAATACCAATTATCATATGACCTACACAGAGACCTACCACAAAAACCCAAAACACCCATCTCTCCCAAAAATCCGGCGACGCCGGAATTTCCCTTATGGTCGCCGGCCAAACTCCGATCCCCTGGGTCCGTCATCTTAGGGTTTGTTCTATGTTCCACATACATCATCCTGGCACTGTTTGGTTAAGTTTAATTTACTCCGAATAATAGCAGATTTTAACAGTGTTCAGTTTTTCTAAAAATACGATATTATGGACACTTGATTTCCTATTTAAACAGATTACAGAATAATTTCCTACAGTAAGCAAGGGTTTTACCTACAAGAATATTGCTGGAAGAACACCCTCCAAGATGCACAAGCTCCTTGTCCTAGCTTGATGGTGAGAAATCCCTATACTTAGCTCTTTTCTTCTTTTTCTTGTTCTTCTTTATTTGTTCTAGTTTTCTTTATTTTCTTTTGAATTTTTCAGAAGTTTTAAACAGATTAAATGATCTGAACACCTTAGATAAGATGGTGAAGAGAAGGTTGAGGTATAGAAAGAGGTGTCAATGATCAAGGTGTGGTGGTTTCATGCAAGGAGGAGGCGTGATGTTGTTGTTGTGCATGAAAGGAAGTGGTGACACAACCTTATCTTTCCAATTTAATTTATCTAAAGATAAATTCTGAACAAAAACCTAATTTATCTCTTTTCCATTTACACCCTTAATAACTTTCAATTTGCACAAAGTCTTAAGCTTTACAAAAATACCCCTCTCTACTTAGTTTATTATATAAACACTATTTTATTAAAATGAAGCTAAATTTATCACTAAAACCCTTATAATTTATTTATGTTGCATACTAAAATTAAAATTTAATTTGTTTTACATATATCTTATGAAATTGACCTATTTGTTTTTACTAACTTTGTGATTTATCATATTATTATTAAATTAATTCACTTTATTTATTTCTAAATTTTCAAAATGCTACAATATTCCCCCTTAAGAAAATTCGGTCCCCGAATTTAAAACCTAACTAGACGTACCTTCAAAAAGATGGGGAAATCTCATTTCGCATCGCATTCTCGGTTTCCCAAGTAATCTCCTTGCGATTCTTTCCTTGCCAAAGAGCTTTTACAGACGGAAGTACCCTTGATCGTAGTTTCTTTGCCTGCCTATCAAGAATAGCGACTGGCTGCACTGCGTAGGATAAATCCGGCTCAAGCTGTAAGGTCTGATGCTGGATCGCGTGAGATGGATCGTGAAGATACTTGCGAAGTATCGAAATGTGAAATACCGGATGCATATCGGGAAAACTTGGTGGAAATGCTAAACAATAAGTTAGAGCACCCACTCATTTTAGGACCTCGTAGGGTCCGACATATTTGGGGCTGAGCTTCCCTTCTTCCCGAAACGCATCACACCCTTTACCGGAGATACATAAAGGAACACATGGTCTCCCTCATCAAACTTGAGTTTATGACTTCGTCGACCTGCATATATTCTCTGCCTGCAATGGGCCGCTCTCATCCTGTCTCGTATCAATTAGATCGTTTCGGTAGTCTCATGTAATATCTGCGGTCCTAAAATGCTACTCTCGCTCAGTCTCATCCAGCAACCATGCGATCGACATTTCCATCCATACAAAGTTTCAAAGGGAGTCATCTGGACGTCTTCTGAAAACTATTGTTGTATGAAAATTCTATCAAAGGTATGTAACGATCCCAACTACCACCGAAACCAATGCTGTAAGCTCGAAGCATATCCTCAAACGTCTGAAAGGTCCGTTCTGACTGACCATCCGCCTGTGGTTGAAAAGCTGTAGTAAAACTCAATCGTGTACCAAGAACATCTTGATGTTTCTGCCATGGCCTGTTAGTAAACTGGGTACCCCTATCTGACACTATACTCGTTAGAACTCCATGCAATCGAACAACCTCGTCGATATAAATCTCAGCGCACTGTGTAACCCATACGTCGTCTTCACTGGTAGACAGTGAGCTGCCCTTGTCAGTGTATCTTCAATAACTCAGATGGAATCATACCCTCTGCTAGTCCTGGGTAAACCCACAAGGAATCCATGGAAATCTATTCCCATTTCCACTCCGGAATGGGCAAGGGCTGCAATTCTCCAGCCTGCCTCTAATGCTCTGCCTTGACTTGCTGACAAGTCAAGCATCTTGAAACAAACTCCACAATGTCCCTCTTCATACCTCTCCACCAGTAACATCCCTCAAACCATGATACATCTTGGTGGAACCAGGATGAATACTGTATGCTGATCTATGGGCCTCCTCTAAAATTTCACGCCTCAATCCGTCAGAATCTGGTACACAGAGACGAGTCCTAAAACATAATACTCCATGATCATCAACCAGAAACTCCGTCTCCTTGCCCTGCCTAACCTGATCCATAATCTCCATTATACGAGTATCTGCGGCTGTGCCTCTCGAATATTATCCAATAACTGAGGTCGGGTGTGAACATGTGCTAACTGTCCTCTTACCGAGGTGAACTCAAACTGTATATATGGCTATCACTTAAAATCCGCCAGTCTGTAGAAGACTGCCTCTGTAATGTACGCAACGAGATAAGCTACCTCCAGGCTTTCGACTCAAGGCATCTGCCACAACATTTGCTTTGCCTGGATGATACAAGATCTCAAAATCGTAATCCTTCATGAGTCCCTCCATCAATGCTGCCTTAGATTCATATCCCTCTGCTGAAAATATACTTTAAGCTCTTATTACCTGTAAAGATTTGACACGACTCACCGTACAAGTTATGCCTCCAAATCGTCAGCGCGAATACTACAACAACCATCTTCAATTTATGAATGAGGTGGTTCTGCTCGTGCCTCTTCAACTGTCGAGAAGCATAAGCTACAACCCAGTCGTGTTGCATCAATACATAGCCTATACTCACTCGAGATGCATCACTCTACACAACAAAACCATCTGACCCATTTGATAACGATAAAACCGGTGCATTCGTCAATCAAGTCTCTAACTGCTGGAAACTCTATGCATCTGTCCTAAGGAATGGAACTTCCTTCCTAGTCAGTCCGATCAACGGTGCAGTGATCCAATAAAATCCTGCACAAACGTCTGTAATAACCGGCCAGACCCAAGAAACTTCGAACCTTAAAACCAAAACAGGTCTGGACCAGTGTTGTACCGCTTCTATCTTCTCTGGGGTCCTTATGTATCTCATCTCTTGCAACTACGTGACCCTAGAATTCTACAATATCCAGCCAGAAAGCACACTTGGAAAATTTAGCGAAATCGTTACTTCTGATACCCTGTAGAGAAGTCTAGCTAATCTCACCTTCGAAGACTCGTCCCAATTTATCGGAGAAAAGCTTACTACATGATCTCCTTCTTGAACTACTTGCATCTGGTCTGAACAAACTCCATCGGAAGGAATACATCAATTACACCGATCTCGAATCGAAACGCCACAACGGATTTAAAATCATAACCATCTCACCTGACGTCTATGAATCCTGTTGGTCCATCTACACTTGTAACCTCGTTAATCTTTAACTTCATGAACTCCGGAATTAACATCTCGATAATCTTAGCAAAGATTGATACTGTTGTCTGAACAGTAACCAACACCATAATCTTCAGAGAGGGGAAAACATCACGTCTCAAATCTGCCTGAGCTCTAACAATGACTCTACTATCTGGTGCGGATTCGGAAGAAACTCGCTCCGCTACTAGAACTCGATCATAAATGAATAAATGACGTCTCTACATCATCGGGAAATCTCCCCGGTCAGTCCTTGTCACAGACATGCCTGCTCTAACCGTATCTAACAGCACCCCTCTCGGTTCCATTAAACATGGTGTTCGAAACAATCAATCATGCAATGACGAAGATAGATCAACGGAAGGAATAGAAGGAAAATCTCAAGATATAATCTTAAGGTAACTTAGGTGGAGTATCATATCGTAAATATGCCGCGGAATATATGTACGGTACGTCAATCTATATAGTACCTAATCCATCAACAAAGGTCATGCTACATAACGAAAGTTTGGGTATAAGACCCCCAAAGTCAAGTCTAAGTCCTATAAAGTCAAGGCAGGTAACAAAATGTATCCCCAGACACCACATAGTAAACCTAGACTCGTACAAAGGTTAAACCAAACGCTCTGATACCAACTTTGTTAAGACCCAAATGTGGCATGTAACCGGCACTTAAATCACGTGACATCTAAAGACATTGACGCGGTTCAAGTAAGCCAAAACCCGGAATCTAAAACCTTTTTTTTTTGAAAATAGTTGAAGTAAGGTTTAATTAATCATCCTACAAAATCCATTTAAAATAACATCTATATTTATATAAGTATGTTGAAAAGCATTTGTGGCGTTTGAAAACAGTCATCTCCTTCTTTGTAATTTTATAAAACCCCAATACTACATAATAATAAAATGGCATTCCAACGGAAGCTAGCTTTCACGTCCAGAAGACGGAACAGCCAAACAATCGATATCAGAAGTCGACTCTAAAGAGTGCGACATCACCACACATAAACTCTAAGTCTCGATTCTAAGTCCACAGTATATCATTTCTAAGTTGAAGAAGTTTTCCACTAGATACAAGAATAAATGAACAATCAAGAGTGAGTATGATACAATAATAACTTACTTTCCCATCAATCCCCAAAAGAAGGTGTGCCCAAGCAGCTGAAAATCCAAGCGGTAAAACCTGCAAGAAACTGTGGCACAACGGGAATGAGTTGCCAACTCAGTGAATAAAAGTACATCTAAAGGGAGAAATCGAAATGTATGACAATACCTAGGTTATAAGTATAGTACCATCATAATCTGTACAAATATGCTACGTGACATGTATGTGCAATACTAATTATCGTGCAATCCCAAGTATAATATCCCAATGTCATATGAGTCAAAGTCATGAATCTACAGTTCGTACTTGAATCCTTTTATTTGTATATAAATGTCTATACCAATATATGCAGGTACCGTCCTCCGGATCAGTCCTGGTCGGATCCACTAATAATCTCTAAATGTGTACCTCATGATAATGATTATATCAATATATACCAATATATATATAGATGTCCAGCATCGACATCGAAATACGAAATCTCTCGTGTCCATCATCGACTCATAAATAGAGATATCGTCGACACCACCTCAATAGATGATCGCCACCCGATATCTTGGCTACGATTAGTATTCCCGGAATATCTGTCACACCAAGTCGAACCCCGGTCAGTATCCCTCGGATATCTGCCGTGCTCGTTTTTATCTCCGGAATCGAGTATCCTCGTTAGGCTCACAGCCTAAAGTGCGGCCCCTGCCCCTCGGCCCCGACCGGGTCCACCATGATCCGGCTGTATAGCTACCCTACCCAGCTCGGATATACGTAAGAAATTCCGCAACCGTATATCTACCCTACCCGGTCCGGAATCAAATCAGAAAACATAAAACTCAAGGTGGACGTTTAACTCATCGTATCAAATATCAAGTAAGAAATTAGAATGCTTGCATAGATTATATTGATGATATATTATATATATACATATATAACAGTGTCCCATACCACCGATATATATCATCAGGAGTAAAATATCCAGAAAATCCATAAGAATCAAATACAGCATTTATAGTATTAATATTCGTAATTTACGACAGGAATCTAGAAGACTACATGATTACATCACATAATTGTAGATTTCAATTCTACTGTGTCATGGTAATACTAATGATGTGTAGTGTAGCATATGCGTCTGTGCTTGTGCAACATAGCAATCATTAGTATTTGTGCAAGTGTTTTACGGTGTAATATATCAGCACGGTTCTATAGTGACATGGCAGTACCAATGAGGTGTAGTGTAGCATATATTTACGTGCTTGTACAGCATAGTACTCATTGGTATTTATGCAGTGTTCTATCAGAGTGTGCGAAATCACATAAACGTATAATATGGGTAATACAATGCAAACATGTAATTTAATCTAAACCTAACTATTGTAATTACTTGCTATGAGCTAAACCATTATCTTTAGAAATGATCGAAGCGTTATGTTTAAAATAAGTAAGCTGACCAAGATTTAAAATAGATATTAGTTTTAGAAACTGGCACGCATCCGGGTAATTTATTTAAATGACAACGAATCATAGTTTTTAAAAGAATATAGCTCACACAAGTATTACATCCTAAAACAGAATATAACCTAACTCTACGAGTCAAAAGATAAATTAGCCATATTTCGTACACAAAGTTCATTATTTCCAATTTGCATAAATCCTTGTAATATCTTAAGTACGGTATGATTCCTCGTACAAAATCGTCAAATCATATCCGTGTCGTACGGATCTAATCATTATTCACATGTCTCCTTTAAAGACTACATATGAACTTTATGCAATGCAGGACATATAAGATACGATACTATATTAATGTCTTAAATAACTATTATACTAACTAGTAATTATAATAATATTTATAAGGTTGCGGGGGTGCTATAAGCCATCCACCCGACTTCCCCCAGTAGATATAAATATACTCACCAGAATACGTCGTATCTTCTCAAGAATCGCCAATTCTTTTTCCTCTCCTTGCGGCCTCCGAAGTCCCCGTATTTGAATCTAACATAGCAATAACTTGTATAAGGAAATGGTTATTCCGACACGGCGAATATTCAAATACACGTTCCTACGTACTAGTTACATTGTATACGACTATTTCAAGCTATCGTACACTTAACCTTACTGAATTTTAATCCCAATCTGCATCTCGACAGAAAACAAATCGCAATACATTTTACCCATGTCGTATTACGGTTTCTAGATACCTATTTCCGATATTTGCTCCCAGATTTTATATACAATTAAACTAATTTAAGTAAACAATACTAATTATCATATGACCTACACAGAGACCTACCACAAAAACCCAAAACACCCATCTCTCCCAAAAATCCGGCGACGCCGGAATTTCCCTTATGGTCGCCGGCCAAAATCCGATCCCCTGGGTCCGTCATCTTAGGGTTTGTTCTATGTTCCACATACATCATCCTGGCACTGTTTGGTTAAGTTTAATTTACTCCGAATAATAGCAGATTTTAACAGTGTTCAGTTTTTCTAAAAATACGATATTATGGACAATTGATTTCCTATTTAAATAGATTACAGAATAATTTCCTACAGTAAGCAAGGGTTTTACCTACAAGAATATTGCTGGAAGAACACCCACCAAGATGCACAAGCTCCTTGTCCTAGCTTGATGGTGAGAAATCCCTATACTTAGCTCTTTTCTTCGTCTTTTTGTTCTTTATTTGTTCTAGTTTTCTTTATTTTCTTTTGAATTTTTCAGAAGTTTTAAACTGATTAAATGATCTGAACACCTTTGATAAGATGGTGAAGAGAAGGGTGAGATGTAGAAGGAGGTGTCAATGATCAAGGTGTGGTGGTTTCTTGTAAGGAGGAGGTGTGGTGATGTTGTTGTGCGTGAAAGGAAGTGGTGGCAAAACCTTATCTTTTCAATTTAATTTATCTAAAGATAAATTCTGAACAAAAACCTAATTTATCTATTTTCCACTTACACCCTTAATAACTTTCAATTTGCACAAAGTCTTAAGCTTTATAAAAATACCCCTCTCTACTTAGTTTATTATATAAACACTATTTTATTAAAATGAAGCTAAATTTATCACTAAAACCCTTATAATTTATTTATGTTGCATACTAAAATTAAATTTTAATTTGTTTTACATATATCTTATGAAATTGACTTATTTGGTTTTACTAACTTTGTGATTTATCATATTATTATTAAATTAATTCACTTTATTTATTTCTAAATTTTCAAAATGCTACAGGTTCCTACGAGCCTCTCTACAAATCTTGATAACTAATTCAATTTGGACAATTCTTGATTCTCGATTCTTGATCTTTAGTATTTCTTGATAATTAGATCTAGTTCTTTAAAATTCTTGAAACTAAAATTCAAAATTCTTGAATCATTTCTTTTCTCCTTTAATTTCGACTCATCTAAAACAACTACGAACGAATCACACTTTCCCTGCGGACGATCCGTATTCATTAACGCGCTACAATTGACACCGTTATTGATTGCGGTTTACAAATTTCTTTGGTTGTGATTTTTACACTTTTCTTCTATACATACCGAGAAAAAGACCAATCAAATGGCGCCGTTGCCTGGGATAGTGTGCTAATTTGTTCGTTTTTGAAATTTGAGTTGAAAGATTTATTAAACATCAGAATTTTTAGAACCAAATTCGCATAAAAACTAAATGATTCATTGTGATTTATTGCAAGGAAATCTGGAATCGGTGGAGCGAAAGGAAAAATTTTCTGAATATTCCAGAGAGCTCAGTGAGTGAAAAGGAGCAGCTGCAAGAATTTTTGTGCAGGTATCTCTTCATCAGACCGCGTTTTCATGGCCAATAGGTGCATCTCGCGGCGGTTCCGCGATGAAGCTAGGGCTTCGCTGTACCAAAATTTCTCGGTGACATTCTGACTTTCTTATCTCTTCCTTGATCAGCTCCATTAACCAATTTCTACAGGATTCTTTGCAAAAATTTACAGCGCCGCAGAAAGCAAAATTGTGCGTGTTTGATCTTGGTTGTTTGCATTTTTAATATGGAAATTAAGGGGCAAAGACCAAATTCAGATTAGGTAGGGAGTTCATTAACCTTCCTAAGCTCCAAAAATCGCAAAACTGCATCCACATTAACCTCATTAACTTAAAAAATATCTAGACATGACTCTAAGGACCGTCGCGCTCACTTAGGACAGGAGAAGGTCGTGAGTAATCTATTGCTTATCCGCGTTTCTTTTGTAGTGTCTAAGGCAAGTGGTTACTTAATTAGGCCCACTACTTACGTAGTGGAGAACCTCCCAGTAACCTGGCACTTAACTGGCAATAGGAGGGACAAAAAGGAAGTAGAGGATTGATCTTGCGACTTGTCTTCTGGCAGTTAGGAGCGGTCTAGAGACTTGACCTAGGTGTCCAATAGATCTAGGGTTGTGTGTGCACTGTTTGTGATTTGCATTTTTTTTCAAAAATACGTATCTTTTTTAAAAACAAACACCACTTCACATTTTCCTTAATTATCTTAACGCTGCCACTTGTGCTATACCATTAAGTGCATGCTCGGCTGGACACCGGATTCTAGTGCCCGTCTTGTCCGCGTTCCTCCTATCGACTCCAAAGTCGGTAATTCTACGTCTACTTTTTCTATACCCCCTACCACACCCACATCGATGGACGATTCTCCATCGAACTTCTTTACCACTACTCTGCCACCGTCCGCAGGTGCGCAGAATCCTCCCCGCGTCTCTCTCCATGAGAGATGTTACCCTATACGAGGTCCTCTTTCGACCTGTCTCACCATTCCACCAGCCAACGGGGATAATTTTGAAATAAAACCCCAATACATCAATATTCTACCAAAATTTCACGGTCTCGAGTCTGAAAACGCATGTCTTTATTACCAAATTTGAAAATGTTTGCGCAATGATGGGTACTTCATAGCTTTCTATGGAGGCTATGCGTCTACGTCTTCTCCCATTTACCTTGTGCGATATAGCCGAGAAGTGGCTTTATAGCACAGCCGCACATTCCATTTAAAATTGGGGAGAATTCGTAACAGCATTCCTTAAGAAATTCTACCCTAATCATAAAACAGCTCGAGTCCGTAGAGAAATAAATCAATTTACCCAGCTTCCAAATAAACAATTCTCGAAGAGTTTTGAACGCTTCAAGGATCTGTTGGTTCAATGTCCACATCACGGAATCCCTAGATTGGATCTGTGCAGAATCATATATGAGGGCATTAATCCTACCACTAAACAAAACCTTGAATCCATGTGTCAAGGGACTTTCATGACTAAAGATGATAGTGAAGCCTGGAGATTTCTAGAAGATTTCGCTGAAAAATCTTTACAGTGGGAGAGTGTAAACCAATCATTGTCTAGGGGTTGCATTCACCAAATTGATGTTTCCATAGGAGTTAGAGCTTAAATGGCAGCAATGCAAAAGAAACTCGAAGCTATGGAACAAAAAATTTTAGCAACTGCCCTAAATCAGATGTCACTCTCCAAAACTGTCTGTGGATGTTGTTTTGATACATCGCATCTTACGGAAGAATGTCCATTGAATTCTCCGTTTCAAGGTCATGAGCATACCAATGCTGCTTTCCAATAAAGACCTAAAAACGATCCGTAATCTTCCACTTATAATCAGGGTTGGAAGAATCACCCTAACTTTGCTTGGAACCAACTACAAAATCAAAACACGGTTCCAAACCAAAATAATTTTCAAAGGGCCCCTCCACCACAACAGCAACCACTTTAACTGACTCAGCACCCCTATCAATCACCAAACTTCCAAAATCCGGTCAACATTTCTGCACCGTCTAGTTCTTTACAGTTGACCAGTACTGATGAATCCTTTTCACTCGCAAAAACCATGAATTTGATTCTGGAAAATTTCATGCAAGTGTCGGCTGAGGTTAAGTCTTCTATCGATGATATAAAGAAAAACTCCGCCTCCCAATCTGAGAGTATAAAATCGATGGAAGATCAAATTGCACAATTGAAAGCCGAGATGAGTGCGAGAGAGAAAGGGAATCTTCCGTCTCAACCCCTACCGAATCTTGGGCATTCACAACACTACAATGTGAATGCCATCACAACGTTGAGATCTGAAAGTGTGCTGAATAATCACGTTGGGGAAGAGATTGATAATCATGAAGAATTAATCAATGATACCCCGGTTGAGATTTTTCCTTCCACACACACTTCTACTTCTACACCTATCGTATCTACCCCACCATTTTCTTGCGAGCCTATTCTTCGTTTTCCTCAAGGCTCGACACCTCGGCATACCTCTTCTACTCCACCAAAGACGATCCCCACTCCTATTCTGGGATCAGTTCTACACACCATACCTTCTCCAATGTTGGACCCAGCTATGATTGCTAAAGCTCCTTATCCGAATCGGTTAAGGGTTAACAAATTTAGTCTGCATTTGGAGAAGATTATAGAATTGTTCAAACAGGTTAACATCAACATCCCTCTCCTAAATGTTATTCAACAAGTCCTCGCTTATGCGAAAATTCTTAACGACTTGTGCACTAGGAAGAGGAAGACTCAAGTGCCAAAGAAGGTCTTCATGACTAATACTGTTAGCACTGCTTTTACCCCACAGTTACCAAAGAAACGTAAGGACCCAGGGTGTCCTACGATATCGATTTCTATTGGGGGTAAAAACATCAACCGTGCTTTGCTTGACCTGGGCGCAAGTGTTAACCTGCTTCCATATTCTGTTTACGAGCAGTTAGGGATTGGAGAGTTGAAACTAGGTCATTGCACTCTCCAAATGGCAGATCGTTCAATCACCAAACCTAGAGGTGAACTGGAGGATGTGTTGATAAAAGTCGGGGAATTCATATTCCCTGTGGACTTTATTGTATTAGATACACAGCCTGTAGTGAACCACAGAACCAAATTCCGGTGATTTTGGGTCGACCATTCCTTGCCACTTCCAATGCTGTCATTAATTGTCGAAATGGTTTAATGAACCTATCTTTTGGAAAAATGACAATTGAACTGAACATCTATAAAATTGAAAGTCAGCCATCAAAACCCTCTGCTCATATACTTGATGTCTGTTCTGTCCACGAGATTGCTCCCGAAATTTACGAACTTGATGAACTTTTCTTTGAAGATCTCGAAGACACTAGTACATCAATGTTTGATCTTGCACATCTTAGTGAGGACACATTTTCCACGCTTAAGTCTGAAACTCTTGACTCCTCACTTTCCGAGTCTGTATCTTATGCAGACTATGAGCTTCTCCTTAACTCTGAATATCATTCGATGACCCTACCTTCTATAGTTTCTCCACCCGCATTAGATCTCAAACTTTTACCTTCTTACCTTAAATATGCATATTTAGGTGAGAATGAGTCTTTACATGTTATCATATCCGCTTCTCTAGCCTCAGAGTAAGAGAATGAGCTTTTAACGGTAATGAGATCTAATAGGCAGGCATTTGGTTGGACTATGGCTGACATCAAAGGGATTAGTCCATTGATTGTTGAACATCATATACATCTAATGGATGAAGCCAAGCCAACCCGAGAACCACAAAGGCGGTTAAACCCCGTCCTGAAGGATGCGGTGAAGAAAGAAATCGTCAAATGCCTTGACAATGGTATCATTTACCCAATCTCCGATAGCCAATGGGTGAGTCCAATTCATGTCGTCCCTAAGAAATCTGGCATCACAGTCATTACCAATGAGGCCAATGAGTTAATCCAGACACGCACTCAAACTGGGTGGCGTGTATGTATTGATTACAGAAAACTCAATGCCGCAACGAGGAAAGACCACTTTCCTCTACCTTTCATTGACCAGATGTTGGAACGCTTAGCAGGACGTGAGTACTATTGCTTTATGGACGAATACTCTGGCCATAACCAGGTCCCCATTGCCAAAAAGGATCAAGATAAAACCACATTTACTCGTCCTTTTGGTACTTTTGCTTATAGATGCATGCCATTTGGGTTATGTAATGCTACCGCTACATTTCAGCGGTGTATGATGGGGATATTCTTAGCCATGGTCGAGAATTTTTTGGAAATTTTCGTGGACGATTTCTCGATATTTGGAGACACTTTTCCTGACTGCCTATCTCATCTTGACGCAGTTCTTACTCGTTGTAAAGAGAAGAACTTAACTTTGAATTGGCAAAAATGTCATTTCATGGTCCAAGAGAGAATTGTGCTTGGGCATGTTATTTCACGAAAGGGCATTGAGGTTGACAAAGCTGTTAGATATGTATGCCCTAGAGGCCTGTATTGTATAAGATAATAGGCATGTATATGTACAGAAACGATCTTTGCTCGAAATGACAGTATGCTATCTGGTTTATCTTCATCTTAACTTGTGTAATATTTTATATCTTTATATGCATGCTGATGAAGCCCTTAGGATTATGCTTGACTACCAGGATTATGATGAGATCATACTAGTGGGGCCTGGATAGTCTATAAGCATATCCTTTAATGGTTCCTAGTCGAGGGTATATCGAGACAGGGTATCGCTATTACCAAGTTAGACTAGTGTGTACGTTTCCTGACCCTGGAGGCGATGGTTGATTCCACAACCATTGGTGTTTGACATCAAAGATTGTACACAGGTGCTCATTGGAGAATGGGAACACCGAACAGGACTCGCCGAGAACTCCTAGATGCTATATATACCAATTGTCAGACAACAGTTCTCTGGCGGCACTTATACAGGTTTGTCTGTAGACCCGAGATCGTCATAGAGTCTTCTATGGTTCCCACAGTACTTTGATTTCCACCCTACCACGGCTCTATTGAGTCGTGCAAATAGGTGGACTTTGGGTACAGTCCCGAATCACATTGAGACAGTGAGCGATAGGAGGAGTTTCGTCTCTCCCGGTATAAGGAGTTGATGTCGCGCTATGTTTGATCGGCTATAACACCTAAATCCCTGGCCAGGGTTCTCGAGGTTTACTGATAAGTGTTATCAGTAGTTCCTCGAACTGTTATGAGCCGTAAATAAGCATGACTTATAAAGTTACTGGGGTCTGACATTTACCACCCCTAGACTTCATATGAGACGTATCAGACAAAAAGACCGGACTGTACGGTAAGTGTTGCTTGCAGGCTCGTTGGGGTTGTGATGAGTTCACTCGTCGGCCATCTTTTTCGTCATGTACCTGGGTAGCCGTTACGCACAGCTATTGCCGCTGACGAGCTTGTGGTTAAACCCACTGCCAGCGTACTGTCGAGTCTTTAGAGTCCCACACAGAGGGTTCCCTCGTTCAGGCGAAAGATGTAGAGGCCGTAAGTTGTTACGACAGCCGTAAAGTGTTGCGGCAGGGTTTCGATTATATTCGTGTAATTGTTAAAGGAATAATAATCAGAAAGATAATACTGGTAGGTTTTGGTTTAAGCCGGATACCGGTATTATATTATTGGATTATTGGTATTCGTATTTTTCGGAATTCGGATACGGGTATACGGTATACGGGATACGGTATACGGAGGAGGGGTATTCTTGTAATTGTTACAAGAATACCTTCTAGAAGATGCCACCTCATAATACATTATTTATTTTATGAAAATAAATAAATGAGGTGGAAATTAGAAAGTCCAAACATGGTTGTGAGAATGGGTTGTTTTATATTTTATTCTTTTGGAATTACTATTGAAGTATGTTGCTAATTTCATATTCCATGCTTCAATTATTTCCTTTTGAATATATCATTTTCTCATGCTTGAATTTTCTCATTATCACAAACACTTTCTCTCTCCTTCTTCTCTTCTCCTCCTTCATCCTAAGCTTTACCCTTCACATGTGTTTGAAACAAAAGTTTAGGATTAAAGATAATCCAATACCCTAATCTCTATATGATCCTAGTGATCTCTTCTAGCAAACTTGGTCTCTAGGTTAAGCTCTTATGAAGAGTTTCTAGCTTGCACGACAACTCTCGCGTGGATCATCTAAGTCTTGGGGTGGCCGGAGATCGAGAACATCGGCAACATCCAAAGGAGCTAAGGAGTGGCAAGGAGCAAAGGAGTTGCACCAAAGAGAAGACCCGAAGGACCGTATCATTGAGGTATAATCCCTAACATAGTAGATAAGATCTCTAGTTAGGTTTTCTAGTTATGTTTTAGACAAGATCTAAAGTAAAGTGCGTGTTGTATGCAAAGAAAATTTCCATTTATCACTTCCGCTACCTCACAAGAGTTGTGGGAGCATGCAACATGCACTAACATGGTATCAGAGCCTTACTAAACCATAATTAGATTGTTAGCCAAAAGTTAGAACATCGATCAACATTTTTTTCTCCCGAAAACACGTTTTCTGCCCCTGCTGCTGTCAATTTTTTAAAGTGTTCAAAAAATCATTTCAGTGGCCTTAAAAATACATGCAGGGTTTTCTAAGCACACTGTAGAAAAACGAGACTCTAACTCGCCAGGAACGCCGCGGATCCACGGCCAAACTCAGTGTTTGACCGCCGATCCGCCGCCGAGTCGTGGCCGAGTTGACTCGTTTTTCAGCAGTTTGCTTAGATTAAGGAAATAGTGTTTCTGGCATATCTGGAATTTTCAAAAAGTTGTTTGTGCACTGGAAAATGTCAAGTGTTGGCATGGTTTAAAATTATCGATCGAAATTCTGAAGTGCTTTGCTAATTGGGTCTTCTTTTTTTTTATATGTGTATTTGAAACATCGACTAATTGCTATAAGTCGATTAGTCCGGGTTGCACACTTCTGTAATGATATCATATGATGGTATGTGTATATGAATATGTTGGATCGTCATGATGAATGGCCGGGGGATGTGAGAAGAGCGTTTTTCTTTTCTTTCATTCAATGTAATTTGTAAAAAGCAATGTAATATTATTTTGCGGAGCACATCCGGGTTGAGATTGTAGCCACCGTTGTATAATTTCTTTTTACTGTTTTTGCTCCTTGGATAGACCCATGGAGGGGTGCACAAACTACCGGGTTCTCGAAGTGCCGAGTGGCCTACTCACTTTGTTGAGGGAGGTTGCTCCACTTCGGGAATTTGGCGGGTAGTTTGCCGCAGCCGTAGGGGTCTAGGGTGGGATTATGGCTATTCATCACAACCGTGGAACCCGTCTTTCATTAAGGCTTGAGTGAAATGCGGAATTCCTAGTATATCCAATGTATTCATCTGTGATCTGTAATGGCTATATTTTTATATGAGATATATAATAAACGTTGCTTATGTCTTGCACCCGCGCTAGTCCAACCCCCGCTCTGCCGTTAGTTAAGTAACCAAACGGTGCATGACGGGGCCCCGTGGCGAATGCGGATAGCATAAGCGTACGTTCTATTTTCGTTTCTTTTCTGTGATGTTTAAGAAACGTAAATGATAGGACAGCATTAATATGATTAATGTCAAGAAAAAGAAATCTAAAGATGTTGTAGAATCAAACTTTTTAAAATGGGTAACTCTAGCTTTTGCTTTGCATAGTGGTATTCCTGAATATCCTGCACCTCATTCGATGAGGAAAGGGCCGAGATCCCTTCACTGGGAGTGACCCCTTTAGCGAAACTAGCAAATGTTACAAAGAACTCGATTGTTTTTATAGTTGATCTAACTTTTGTTTTGCATCATGGTATTCATGAATATCATGCACCTCATTCGATGAGGAAAGAGCCAAGATCCCTTCACCTGGAGTGACCCCTTTAGCAAAATTAGAAAGATGCTACAAAACCGTTCGATTTTTAAAACTGGAGCTTAAACCACTCTTTTCACTCGATTCTACAACGATATCAAGTTCAAAACGTTAAAAGGTTTTTCACAAAAACAATCCGTTGCCCTCCGCCATTTTAGGAAGCAGAGTACTTAGTATTCGTGCCACGTTTGTTGACTATAGTTAAGGCGTGGTATACGGTAGCTAAGTGATGTCTTCCTACAAAGCATTTGATGTGATCGATTAGGACATTCGCATGACTTTGTTGACCATAATTAAGGGTCTTGCGGGTGGGTCTAAATCAATCCCAAAATGATGGGTAGAACTTGACTAGTGCTTATGATT
Source organism: Agapanthus africanus (assembly GCA_030015575.1). Taxonomy (NCBI): domain Eukaryota; kingdom Viridiplantae; phylum Streptophyta; class Magnoliopsida; order Asparagales; family Amaryllidaceae; genus Agapanthus; species Agapanthus africanus. The sequence continues at coordinate 711,661,700 of JASDDO010000024.1, read as the reverse complement.
TGTTGACCATAGTTAAGGTCATAAGACAGTAGGGGTAAAAATCATATCGGGAATTTCAAGAGTTGAAATTTGCAATGAGATTGCATACCTTCTATATGATAGTTGGATCCTGATCCCACTGTGAGTAAAGGTTACTCCCGGGAGAGTTCTGCACTTTACAATTAGCTAATTTAGTAGGTGTCTAGAAAGGTGTCAACGGGGTTACGCCTCTAGGAAAACGAGGTTTACTTTTATTAGGTCTGTGCGAAAGCACGGGGAACCTCCTTCGGAGTACCGACACTGGCCTGGCCGACCGGTTAGCGAACTTATAGATTGCAATTAATCCTAGCTAGTTTTCCTTTTAAAGGTTTGAAGGAAAATTTGATTAAAAGTAGTAGGAGACATCAGTTAGATAAGATTAATAACCTATCGAATTATGCAAGAGCAACCGCTGAGTGTCTTCTTTTCACTCTCCTAATGGCAGATACCTATGACGGGACTTAAGCTTTTATTAGACAAAAATAAACTCACGGGACCGAATTACCAAGATTGGCTAAGGAACGTGAATATTTCCCTGACCTATGATAAGGTCGGATACGTCCTGACTACTCCAGCCCCTCCTATCCCAGGCCCTGATTCTTCAGTAGCGGATAAAGAAATCCGCAAGACATGGGATATAGACTGCGCCACAGCCAAGTGCCTCACGATTGCTTCTATGAACAATGAACATCAGAAGCAGCACGAGAATATGGATGTTCAATCCGTCTTTCTCCATACAAAGGAGTTGTATGGAGAGCAATCTCGTACTCTCCGATACGAGGCATCTCAAAAGTTGTTTCAGATGCGAATGGCTGCTGGCACGTCTGTAAGTGACCATGTATTAAAGATGATTGGACTTATCGAAGAACTTGAGGACCTGGGTTGGACCATGGAGAACGAGCAGTATGTTGATATTGTTCTACAGTCCCTTTCCCCTGCCTTTGCTCAATTCATTGTAAACTTCAACATGCACAACATGGAGAAGTCTTTGCCTGAACTCCTCAATATGTTGAGGAGTGCAGAGAGCACAATAAAGGTAGCGAAAACTCCCGCTCTTATTGTTGGGCCATCTTCTTCCTCCGTCCCAAAAACCAAATCCAAGGGAAAGGGAAAGAAAAAGAAGAATCCCATCAAGCAGAGAGGCGAAGTGAAAAAGGCACTGGGAAGGGACAAGAAAGGGGCTGCTGCGACAGGACGAGGGGAATGTTTCCACTGCCACCATACTGGGCACTGGAAGAGAAACTGCGTTGGATACTTGGCCGACCTTAAGAAGAAGAAGCAGGGTGAAGCTTATACTTCAGGTGTGTTTGAAATAGAAAACTGTTTTTCAATTAACTCTGCTTCCTGGGTATTAGATACTGGGTCAGGATCTCACATCTGCAATTGTCTGCAGGGGTTGAGAAATAGCAAGTTTTTGAAGAAAGGTGATCACACTCTCCGGGTTGGGAATGGTTCCTCAGTACATACTACAGCAGTGGGAGAGTATTACCTTGGTTTGCCGTCGGGTTGTATATTGGTTTTGAACTCGTGTTTTTTTTTACCCTCTATGTTATGTAATATTATATCTGTATCGGTGTTGGACAATGCAGGATATAATTTTGTATTGCAATCTAATGTTATGAACATTAACCTAAATCAAGAGTTTATTGGGTCTGGTACATTAAATAACGGGATATATGTCCTAAACCAACATACAGTTTTTAACGTACAACACACAAACAAAAGAAAGGTTTTAGACATAAATGAAGCATTCATTTGGCATTGTAGACTTGGTCATATTAACGAAACAAGACTAACCAAGCTATATAAAGATGGATATTTGAACCCGTTTGAATATAAATCTTATGCGACTTGCCAGTCTTGTAACAAGGGTAAAATGACCAAAACTCCGTTTACAGGACACGGAGAGAGAACTACTGAACTTTTAGGCCTCATACATAGTGATGTATGTGGACCAATGTCTACGCATGCAAGAGGTGGTTTTTCGTACTTCATAACCTTCACTGATGATTTATCGAGATTAGGGCACGTGTTCTTGTTGAAACATAAGTCCGAAGCCTTCAAAAAATTCAAGGAGTATAAATCTTAAGTAGAAAAACAAACAGGCTTAAGTATCAAGAAACTTCGATCAGATCGAGGAGGAGAGTATCTAAGCTCATTGTTTCTAGATTTCCTAAAAGAGAATGGGATTCTCTCTAAGCTCACTCCTCCATACACACTGCAGCACAACGGTGTATCGGAAAGGAGGAATCGTGCCCTATTAGATATGGTATGATCTATGATGAGTGATGCTGAGTTACCAATATCATTCTGGGGGCACGCATTGGAGACTCCAATTTATCTATTGAACAGGGTTCCGACCAAAACCGTGTCTACCACTCCATATGAGATATGGTATGGGAAGAGACCATCTCTTAAAAGAATTAAGATATAGGGTTGTCCGGCTTATGTGAAAAAGCAGAATCCGGACAAACTTGAGACACGATCGGTTTTGTGTAGATTTGTGGGATATCCAAAACACTCGTATGGATATTTTTTTTACCACAAGGAGGAACAAAGGGTTTTTGTTTCTCAGTATGCCATATTTTTAGAAAATGAATTCTTTATAAATGATACTATTGGCAATGCGGTAGAACTGGAAGAAATTCCAGATACACAAACAATTACCGATGATTTGGTTGAACCTGAGGTTTCAATAGAACCTGACGAAACTAAGCCACTCCGTAGATCTAGTAGGAATTCTCGCCCACCTGATAAATACTACGGTTTTCTAATTGATGGTGATAGAGAAGATTGCATCATGGATGATGATGACCCTACTAGTTTTCAGCAAGCTACCACGAGTAGTGACTCAGTGAAGTGGCTGGATGCCATGAGATCTGAAATGGAATCCATGCACACCAACAAAATATGGACTTTGGAGGTTGCACCTTCTGGAGTAAAACCCATAGGGTGTAAATGGATCTTTAAAAGTAAGATCGGTGTGGATGGTCAGGTGGAGACCTATAAAGCTAGGCTGGTAGCAAAAGGATTTCGTCAAAGGCCAGGACTGGACTATGATGAAACCTTTTCACCAGTCGCGATGCTCAAATCCATTCGGATCCTGCTTGCTATAGCTGCTCACTATGATTATGAGATCTGGCAAATGGATGTTAAAACGGCATTCCTAAATGGTGATTTAGAAGAATGCGTTTTTATGGATCAGGCAGAAGGCTTCATTGATAGTGGGAGCAGCGGAAAAGCATGCAGGCTGCTTAAATCCATCTATGGATTAAAGCAGGCATCACGGAGTTGGAACATCATCTTTAATGATACAATCAAAGAGTTTGGTTTTATCAAAAATGTGGATGAACCATGTATTTATAAAAGGATTATAGAGAGTACTATTACATTCCTCGTATTGTACGTGGACGACATTCTCTTGATAGGAAATGATATTCCTATGCTACAATCGGTCAAACTATTCTTATCGCAGAGGTTCTCCATGAAAGACCTGGGAGATGCCTCGTACATTCTTGGAATTAAGATCTAAGAAATTATTAGGATTGTCCCAATCGAGATACATTGACACCAAACTAAAGAGGTTTAGTATGGGAGATTCCAAGAGGGGTAATTTACCCGCTTGTCACGAGATCACCCTCTCCAAAGAGATGTCTCCAAAGACTGATAAGGAAAAGGCTCGCGTGAGCATTATACCCTACGCTTAGGCAGTAGGATCTATAATGTATGCGATGTTATGTACTCGCCCAGATGTAGCTTTTGCACTGAGTGCAGTAAGTAGGTATCAATCTAACCCAGGGAAGAAACACTGGACTGCTGTGAAGAACATTCTGAAGTACTTGAGAAGAACTAAAGAAATGTTCTTGGTGTATGGTAATGGAGATCTCCAGATGGAGGGATTTACCGACTCCAGCTTCCAGAGTGACAAGGATGATAGTAAGTCCATCTTAGGGTTTGTATTTACCCTAAATAGAGGGGCAATATGTTCGAAAAGTTCCAAGCAAGATACCGTCGCTGACTCCACGATAGAAGCTGAGTATATTGCTGCTAATGATGCCGCAAATGAGGCAGTGTGGATGAGGAAGTTCATTTCTGAACTTCTGGTGGTTCCTTCCATTGCTAATCCAATACATCTGTATTTCGATAACAATGGAGCCATGGCTTTGGCAAAGGAACTAAGGTCCCATCAGAAATCCAGACATATCTTGAGGCGGTATCACCTCATCAGGGAGATAGTGGATCGCCAGGATATCGAGGTACGGAGAGTAGACAGGAAAGACAACACAGCAGATCCATTCACCAAGGCCATCCCTCAAGTCCAGTTTGAGAAACTGTTCGAGCTGTTGGGCATGCAGTACGCCGGCAACTGGTTCTAGTGCAGACAGTGGGTACTTATTACATCAACTACAGGCCTTAGTGCAAGTGGGAGATTGTTAGATATGTATGCCCTAGAAGCATGTATTGTATAGGATACTAGGCATGTATATGTACAGAAACGATCTTTGCTCGAGATGATAGTGTGCTATCTGGTTTATCTTCATCTTAACTTGTGTAATATTTCATATCTTTATATGCATGTTGATGAAACCCTTAAGATTATCCTTGACTACCAGTATTATGATGAGATCATACTAGTGGGGCCTGGATAGTCTATAAGCATATCATTTAAGGGTTCCTAGTCGAGGGTATATCGAGACAGGGCATCGGTATTACCAACTTAGACTAGTGTGTACGTTTCCTGACCCTGGGGGGCGAAGGTTGATTCCACAACCATTGGTGTTTGATATCAAAGATTGTATACAGGTGCTCATTGGAGAATGGGTACACCGAACAGGACTCGCCGAGAACTCCTAGATGGTATATATACTAATTGTCAGATAGCAGTTCTCTGGTGGTACTTGTACAGGTTAGTCTGCAGACCCGAGATCGTCATAGAGTATTGTGTGGTTCCCACTGTACTTTGATTTCCACCCAACCACGGCTCTATTGAGTCATGCAAACTGGTGGACTTTGGGTACAGTCCCGAATCATATGGAGACAGTGAGCGATAGGAGGGGTTTCGTCTCTCCCGGTATAGGGAGTTGATGTCGCGCTATGTTTGATCGGCTATAACACCTAAATCCCTGGCAAGGGTTCTCGAGGTTTACTGATAAGTGTTATCAATAGTTTCTCGAACTGTTATGAGCCGTAAATCTGCATGACTTATAAAGTTATTAGGGTTTGACATTTACCACCCCTAGACTTCATATGCGACGTATCAGATGAAGAGACCGAACTGTACGGTAAGTGTTGCTTGCAGGCTCGTTGGGGTTGTGATGAGTTCGCTCGTCGGCCACCTTTTTTGTCATATACTTGGGTAGCCGTTACGTACAGCTAGTGCCGCTGACGAGCTTGTGGTTAAACCCACTGCCAGTGTACTGTCGAGTCTTTAGAGTCTCACATAGAGGGTTCCCTCGTTCAGGCGAAAAATGTAGAGGCCGTAAGTTGTTACGGTAGCCGTATAGTGTTGCGGCAGGGTTTCGATTATGTTCATGTAATTGTTACAGGAATAATAATCGGAACAATAATACTGGTAGGCTTTGGTTTAAGCCAGATACCGGTATTATATTATTGGATTATTGGTATTCGTATTTTTTGGAATTCGGATACGGGTATACGGTATACGGAGGAGGGGTATTCTTGTAATTGTTATAAGAATACCTTCTAGAAGATGCCACCTCATAATATATTATTTATTTTATGAAAATAAATAAATGAGGTGGAAATTAGAAATTCCGAGCATGGTTGTGAGAATGAGTTGTTTTATATTTTATTCTTTTGGAATTACTATTGAAGTATGGTGCTAATTTCATATTCCAGGCTTCAATTATTTCCATTTGAATATATCATTTTCTCATGCTTGAATTTTCTCATTATCACAAACACTTTCTCCCTCCTTCTTCTCTTCTCCTCCTTCATCCTAAACTTTACCCTTCGCATGTGTTGTGAAACAAAAGTTTAGGATTAAAGATAATCCATTACCCTAATCTCTACATGATCCTAATGACCTCTTCTAGCAAACTTGGTCTCTAGGTTAAGCTCTTATGAAGTGTTTCTAGCTTCCATGACAACTCTCGCATGGATCATCTAAGTCTTAGGGTAGTCGGAGATCGAGAACATCGGCAACATCCAAAGGAGCTAAGGAGTGGCAAGGAGCAAAGGAGTTGCACCAAAGAGAAGACCCGAAGGACCGTATCATTGAGGTATAATCCCTAACATAGTAGATAAGATCTCTAGTTAGGTTTTCTAGTTATGGTTTAGACAAGATCTAAATTAAAGTGCGTGTTGTATGCAAAGAAAATTTTTGTTTGTCACTTCCGCTGCCTCACAAGAGTTGTGGGAGCATGCAACATGCACTAACAAAAGCTAAAATAGATGTCATTCAAAACCTCCTTCATCCCAAATGCTTCAAGGATATACGATCTTTTCTTAGCCATGCAGGCTTTTACAGGAGATTCATTAAGGATTTTAGCAAAATTGCTAGACCTTTAACTCTTCTCTTGGCCAAGGACACAACCTTCCACTTTGACTCGGATTGTTAGGCAGCATTCGACTCACTCAAACACTCTCTCACTACAGCCCCCGTTTTATCATCTGCAGATTGGAACCACCCTTTTGAGCTTATGTGTGACGCATCGGATTTTGTAGTTGATACAGTCTTAGGACAGCAAATTGAAAAGATGTCACACGTGATCTATTATACAAGCAAGACCCTGAACGATGCTCAAATTAATTATACAACTACCGAAAAAGAACTTTTGGCAGTTGTATTTGCATTAGAAAAATTCAGGCCTTACTTGATTGGCTCACCAATTGTTGTGTACACTGATCACTCCACCTTGAAATATCTTTTGGCGAAGAAAGATGCTAAAGGTAGGCTAATACGTTGGATCCTTCTATTACAAGAATTTTATCTTGTTATTAAAGATAAGAAAGGATGTGAAAACGTTGTAGCCGACCATCTTTCGCGCATCTCTTCTTCACCTATGACCCTGCCGTTCAATGATTCTTTTCCAGACGAACAACTCTTGAATGTATCCACCGAACCTTGGTTCGGGGATATAGTGAATTATCTTGCTACGGGACTTATCCCCCGTGAATGGTCGACACAGGACAAACATCGATTTCTATCCCAAGTAAAACATTTTTACTGGGATGAACCGTATCTGTTTAAATATTGTCCTGAGCAGATCATTCGCCGGTGTGTCCCTAATGATGAATTCAAGTGTGTTCTATTTTTTTGTCATGATCAGGCAAGTGGGGGTCATTTCGGTTCTCGAAAGACGGCGGAGAAGGTTTTGCAATGCGGTTTTTATTGGCCGACTTTGTTCAAAGATGCATTTGATCATTGCAAAACCTGTACACAGTTTCAACACACGGGTAGGATTCCACGGAGAAATGAGATGCCACTTCAACCCATCTTAGTGGTTGAAATTTTCAACGTTTGGGGTATAGACTTTATGGGTCCTTTTCCCAACTCCTTTGGAAATCTGTACATATTGCTTGCGGTTGATTACGTCTCGAAGTGGGTTGAAGCTATTCCTTGTCACACCAATGACAAAAAAGTTGTCATTAATTTCTTAAAAGAAAACATTTTTTCGCGATTTAGACACCCACGCGCTATAATCAGCGATAACGGGACGCATTTCTGCAATCGGTCTTTCGAGACTCTGATGCGAAAATATGCAATCAACCACAAACATTCTACACCCTATCATCCCCAAACCAGGGGGCAAGCTGAAATTTCAAACAGACAAATCAAACAAATTTTGGAGAAGACTGTTGCTAAAAATCGAAATAATTGGTCAACCAAATTGACGGATGCTCTTTGGGCATTCCGAACTGCATATAAAACGGATCTAGGTATGTCTCTTTACAGACTAGTGTTTGGTAAGTCTTGTCACCTACCGGTCGAGATTGAGCACAAAGCAATGTGGGCCATTAGAGAAATCAATTTTGACTTAAATCAAGCCTGCAACTTTCGGAAGCTGCAATTAAACGAGCTAAGCGAACTCCGCGATGAAGCTTATGATAATACTGTAATTATAAAGAACCGGACTAAGGTATTCCACGATAAAAACATTTTGAGAAAAACTTTTACACCTGGTCAACAAGTCCTTCTTTATAATTCACGACTTCACCTTCATGCGGGTAAGCTACGATCTCGGTGGAAAGGACCTTTTAGTGTGCGGTCTGTATACCCGCACGGGGCAGTTGAGGTAGAAAATGCTAAAAACGGTATATTTTTCAAAATGAATGGAATTAGATTAAAGCCGTATTTTTCTACTTACTTCACGGAGGAGCTCCTGTTCTTACAGGAGCCAATTTATCTTGATTAAAATTCCGTCGTCTCACCCCCATGTCCTGTAAATTACTGCATCATCTTTTGAATGGAGGAGAGTGAAAAGAATAAGTTTGGGGATGGATTTTCATGATCATATTTATTGCCCCCGTTAATAAATTTCCTCCCAGGCTTACAAGTTTCTGTGATTTAGCGGATAGCAACAGTGAGGACACTGCTGAAAACAAGTTTGGAGGAGGTTTGTGCTTATTTACGCATCATTTGCATCATACTTTGCATAACCACAAAACATTTAAAACCAAAAAAAATTTCAAAAAAAATTCAAAAGATAAAAATATTTAATATTTAAGATAATAAAAGATTATATAGTAAAAAATTACATCCAAAAGATTGAAAAAATTTAAGAAAACCTAGAAAATTAGAAGTTTTCTTAAACGAAAACTAGTAATAAGTAGTTATGAGCCATTGTCCCAAGGGTTAGTAAGATGAAGGAAGTTACTAATCTGAGGATGAAAATAAGTCTAAAAAATAGTTTCTATTCTAGAAGCCAAACATTTGAATGTTGATATCCTACTATACGCCCTTACACACGTCTTGAAACTCGGGATAGTAGAGGATACCTTGAAATGCTCTTGTCTAAAAGCCAAAGTTTGAAGGAAAAAAAATGAATAAAATATAAAATGGTGTTAATAGAAAAATGAACACTGGTTTTGTTATCGCCAAGGCAGCAATAAAAAAATATAGCGAGGGTGCTTCATCACCTAGTGCCTTAGACCAACTGGTTTGGGAGTCACTACTAAGCCTTAGGTGGTGCAAGACGAGGAAAATACTAAATACACCGTATAAGCGATCACATGAGTAATCGGTCAGTTAGTACCTCAATAAGTATTAACGGTCGCATGAAGAATGTGTGAGCAATCTATTTAAATATTCATCAAATTAAAAAGTACTGAGGTGGATGGACAAGAGTATGATAGCTTGAACTGAATTGTTCGGGTGTAGGGATGTCCTTTACACACACGTAGGGTTATATGATCGATGTTTGGAAGAAAGGTAGGAATGAAGAATAAAGACGATGTTTTATTGAGAGATGAAGTGATTTCTAACATCTTTTCATGACTATTAAGATAGGGCTCATGACAACCGAAAAGCTAGTATTAGTTGGAAACTCTAAGTTTCAAAGTCTTACTTTTACAAGTTCTTATCTTTAAATCTAAATTTCACGGTCTTCCTTTTATTATGGGATTTTTTGGGTGCAATCCGCTGAAAACCCTCAAGAGACAACACTCCTCCTACTACGGACACCTAGAGGTTTAAAGGCTTGTTGCACGTGCTCAGTGCAATCGTGCTGCCTACGAAAGTGTGCTAGTTAGTTTTTCTTTTTCTTTATTTTCTCCTTCTCCTTTTTAACAAAACAAGTTTGCTCGAAACGACCAAAAATAAGTTTGGGGGAATTTGATCAATCAAAAATATTGCATTTTTAATACATCAATTTCCCTACTATTTGCAATCATCTAAAGGTGTTCGGTATAAATATAGCACATATTAGCAAATCGTCTGTAAAATACCAAATAACATGTGTTATACATTATAATTGGCATTTTGAGGGAAATTGATTGTTTATTATTGCACGCATGATCTTTTGTATATCGCAACACTTGTCTCGAGAATGTGTGCAGGAAATTCCAAGTAAAAGAGCCAAAAGTGCTGATAAAAATACGCCAAGTCCAAGACTTGTGATCTGGTAGTAAAGAAGAAAGTATAAAAAGATTCCAGACATCAGAAAACAGCCCTAAAGCCAACACAAGAATTACGATGGAATTTCCAGACATCAAGCCATCCAAAGGGCCCCGGATCCGTGGCCAAATGGGTGGATCCGCCGCGGATCCGCGTCCACGTCAGAGCATCTTAAGCAGATTATTATTTCTAGCTCTCCTCTCAAATGGCAAACTTCTTCAATAAACTTTGGTCTCCAGAAATCTCCAGAAGTTTCTGTCCTAACAGCCAAGCTTCTTGTGCAAGCCTAATACCTACCAAGCTTCTCAACCAGGCTTCTAACTACTTTAATCTAGAATCTTCCTTCATAACTACCAAGCTTACAAAGGAAGCTAAACCTAGCTTAGCTTCTAAAGGAAGCTAAAGGAGAAGACTATAAAAAAGGACCCTAGGGCATCATTTCAAGGTTGTTCAACAATTCCAAACATAAGTTGAGTGACACAACTTGTGTATTCAAACCTTAGCCCAAATAAAATTCAAAATCCAATTCAAGATCACCGAGTACCGACTCAAAGCAAGCATCCACGATCCTTTTTGAAGCGACGCCGATCCTCATCGGAGCAAGAGATCCACGAAGATCCGTGACTCAAGAGATCGATGCGAAGCTAGTTCGACGATCGAGTTCTCTCCTCAATTCTTGTAGTTTTAAGTGAATTGTAACGAAATGTTGAATAAAAAATGGTGAAAATTCTTGAACTTTCTTTTCTTCATTTGAGCATTGTGATGAGTTATTAATTCTTGATTGTTTTCTTGTTCATGATGTTTGAGTGAAAACTCCGCTCGTGGAGGAATCGAGAAAATTGATAGATGACGATGATTATATTCTTGAACGATTCTTAAGTACTATGAGTTTTGTAAACTCTAGTAAATTGAATCATCGACAACCTAGTTTCGAGCGAGATGCTTTCTTGAATTTTTCGCTCTTAATTAGAGATCAACGACCGATGATTGAATTTCCTAGAGGCTAGCATTTGAATGATAATCAACGAAAGGACAAGGGATGATGATGAAGAAACCCTAGTTTCTTCGATAGATCCTAAACCTCGTTGATCGTCATCGATCTAGCAACAAATCATCAATGGATAAGAATACGTAATCACAAGTCTTCATCCTCACTATCGATTCGATTAGTTCCTACGAGCCTCTCTACAAATCTTGATAACTAATTCAGTTTGGACAATTCTTGATTCTCGATTCTTGATCTTTTGTATTTCTTGATAATTAGATCTGGTTCTTTAAAATTCTTGAAACTAAAATTCAAAATTCATGAATCATTTTCCTTTCTCCTTTAATTTAGACTCATCTAAAACAACTACGAAAGAATCACACTTTCCCTGCGGACGATCCGTATTCATTAACGCGCTGCAATTGACACCGTTATTGATTGCGATCTATAAATTTCTTTGGTTGTGATCTTTACACTTTTCATATATACACACCGAGAAAAAGACCAATCATCACCTGGGAACTGTTAACTGACTACGGGTATAATACCAACCAACAGCTTCCTGCAAGTCCTGTTCGATGTACCCGTAACCCAACGAGCACCTGCATACTAACTCCAGTACAACGTACTAATGGTTGTGGGACAGACCATTTCGCCAGCTGGGACGAGAAGCGTACACACTTGTCTACTCCGGAGTATCGATGCCCTGTCTCGATAATCCTACGACTAGGGTCCTAAAAAAGGATGTGCTTATAGACTACCCATCCCCCACTAGTGTGACTGCCATCACAACGCTGGTAGTCAAGCAAGATCCTATAGGCTCTATCAATATGTATTCGCGATATGCTAAAAGAAACATATACACATATTAAGATAGATATAAACCAAGTAGCATACTTGATTGGTATGATATTTAGCGTGCTTGCGCTTTCTAAAAGATAGATCAAAAATATTTGTAACCGCAATCAAGAACGGCGTCGCTTTGCAGCTAGCCGGTGAGTACGGGTCGGTCCACAGGGATGTTGTGAATTTCCGATTCGTTCTTACGAGTTAATTCCGAAGGGTGTTCGGAGTTGTTATTAAATCTAAAAACCTAATTATTCTAGGGCAATTAATTAAATCTATTCTTGCTAGGACTAGGTTTAGGGATGATTTGGAAATGGTAGTAAATCTCAACGCTTTCTTTACCCGAATGAAGATCTGTGAGGAGTTATGGTAATTATCAATAAAGTGGATTAGATCCGTTCGGGAAGGTGTTCCTTCCTCTAGGTTCTTGTCCTTCCTTTAGAGATCCTTACCCTAACCTCCATGGAAAACATCACACCCGGGCCTTTATACTACGGTATCACCGCTACCTCGAGGGATAGAGTGCCGTAGGGAGCGGTATGTGCATGTATGCATGGAGTCCTATTGTAAATATTTGATGGGTAAGAAAGGGATGAGAGATCGCATCTCTCAAAATCCTTCCCAAAAGCTAAACCCTAAACAAGTTCCTAAGGCATGAAATTAAATCTACCTAGGGCAAGGAATTAAAATACTTACTGATGGCTCTCTCAAAACATCAAAGCAGGGTTGTCAGATCTGAATTTCTGAATTAAAGAGAGGCACCGATGCTCTCCAAAAGATTTCTAAATTTTATTAATGAAGGGAGGCATAAAGTTTACAATGAATTAGAGTCCCTATTTATAGAAGATAGGAAGCCCTAGGGTTACAATGACTTGCATGTTTGCATTTACAAAAATAGCCCTCTAGGAAGACCGGTCAACAAAGCCACTGAATTTTGGTAAAAAATAATTCTCTTTTTGTCTTCTTCTGGCCGCGGAACCGCGGCAATGGTGGGCTTGGGCCGCGGTTCCGCGGCCCTTTAGTTGGCTCACATGCTGAAATTTCAGGGTTTTGTTCTTGGTCCTTTTTGGCTTCTGGTTCTTTGGTTCTTTTACAAATTGGGCTTTTACATTAGCTCCAGATCTTCAGTGAATATTTGTAGTGGATTTTTAACCGTTGCTTTATGTTGACGTCCTAAACCTTGCTTTGTGAACTGTTTCTTATGTAGGCTTGATCAAGATCTTCTGTTCATTGGTTAAAATTCACTTTTTCATCGTCTTTACCTTGTTTTCATTGTTTTCTGTCCAAGAACCTGTAACCTGTAACATGTAGCAGACATGCGTCAAAAGCACCTGTTTTCATTGTAAAATGCATAAGAATGGGGAATATAAAATACAATATTATGGTATGAACAAATACCCCCAAACTTATCTTTTGCTCGTCCTCGAGCAAACTTATTGTTTTATTCTTTACAAAAAACCTAACCGCACTTTCGCAGGGAAACACGATTGCACTGAGCTCGTGCAACAAGCCGTTAAACCTCTAGGTGTCCCTAGTAGGAGGAGTGTTGTCTCCTGAGGGTTTTCAGCGGATTACACCCACAAAATCCTATCAATTCAGCCCATTGACTTTTGTTCTCCAATTAGGTTTTCTAACAAGGAATTCTATTATCTTTTGACTCGCAAATTATCCACCCATATTCTTCACACTTCCTCATTATTTAACTTAAGATTATATATATCCTGCAGATCTACTTAGCTTTCGGCATTTCTTAAGTTTTCCTTCTAGGGTTTTATCTCCACTTAGGAATTTCTATCAACTCTATTAAAGATACAAGTTCTATTCTTCATTCCTTTCTCTCATCTAAACTCTAATCACATATCCCTACGTGTGTGTAAATATCACCCCTACACTTGGAAATTCAAATCAAGCAATCGTACTCTCGTCCATTGTCCAAAGTACTATTTAGTTGGTGAATGAAATTTGCTTACACATCCTTCATGCGACCGTTAATACTTCTTGAGGTACCAACGACCGATTACAAAATGCGTTTGCACTTTAAAGCGTACTTCCTAGTTTTGCAACACCCAAGGCTTTTAGCAGTGACTCCCAAACCAGTTGGTCTAAGGCACTAGGTGATGAAGCACCCTCGCTAAATATTTTTCTATTTTTACAGCCTTAAGTAATCACAAAAACCAGTGTCCATTTTTTTCCTTTATTCACTTTTTTTTTCCTTTTATTTTCATTGTACTAAGGACTTTAGACAAGAGCATTTCAAGGTCTCCTCTACTATTCCAAGTTTCAAGGTGCGTGATTGTGCAAATTGTAGGGTATACGTTTTCAGAATCTAGACTTAAGCTAGGAACTATTTTTCAAACTTATACTCTAATAAGAACATCAATACTCTTCCCTCATTTCGACTTAGCCCAAGAAGTTAACTCAAAATTTGCCTATTTCTAAATAACCTATAAAGACATATACTTTCTACCGTTAAACTCTAAAGAAGGTTATTTTTAGGGTTTTTAATTTACTAAGTCTAAGATCTAGTTTTCCCTAGCCAGTTAACCTTTTTATCAAACTCAAGTCAATTAGCCAAAATTGAATACAATTATTTTTATAATTTTTGAAATTTTTCAATTTTTATGGGTTTTTCAAATAAATATGCAAATGCAAAAATGTACATATGAATGCGAAGGAAGAAGACGTACCGGGCATACCCCCAAACTTGAACTTGACAGTGTCCTCACTGTCATGCTAAACCAAGAGGGTCAAAATACCGGCACTCCCCTGTTTATTTATTTACATTTTTTTTTGTATTTTTAATGTTTTGAAATTTTTTTTTATTTTTTTTATTTAGAAAAAGAAAACGAAAATATATATACATATATACAAAGGTTCCCCCCAAACTTAAGCTTGGCCTTACACAAGCCAAAAGTTAACACCAACCATTCAAAAATCTTATCGTGGAAATGGTATAGCTGGTGCAAGAATGGGATGGAAAGAAAAGATATGAAAAGCACGCGAGACCGTGTGGAAAGAAGAATGGTAGAATATGGTCTCGGTGGGGGAGAAGAATGGCGAAAAGAAGAAGGAAGTGGAGTACGATCTTGAGGGTGTAAATTGAGTGAATAAATTAGCGCAATTTGTGATGACCGATGTGTTAAAAGCGATTGCGCTAACCTATCAACTCGTCGAGAAATGGGATCAAATCCCTCAAGATTCGTGAGAAAACATGGGTACGCCGAACTTGGTATAGGAGAAGAAAGCGTAACGGTCATTTGTTCGGTCGGAACAATGGGAAAGACGAAAGGGAGTGAATTAGGGATAGTCTCATTCTCACCGTAGTAGACTGTGTCGAACTGGAAAGATTCCATCAATGGTTCGAAACGACTGTAAGCAACCGAGTCTGAAGGATTAACTAACTCATCTGAAAATGCAAAGGACTCAAACTCGGGCGGTGAGACTTCAATATCGTCCGAAAAAGTGAAACACTCGTAAGTGTCATCGGCTGTGGCAACTGTGTCAGATTCAAAGGAAAGGTTTTCAAGCTCACAGTCGTCAAGCATGAAATGAAGTGTGGTCGGAACGATGGAAAAGAGGGAGGGTGATTTAGGTAAAGGTTCAAGAGGATGAATTGGAAAATCCGACACATCAAAGAAAAATGGTTCAGCCTCAATATTATCCTCAAGACTATCCTCATAATTCTCCTCGATATTCAACTCATCCATGCCATTATCATCAAAATCAAGACGCATATGAGATTCGGGAGAAACATTTAATAACTCAGGATGATGATTTGAACATAAAATTTCAATTAAATCGACAGGTTCATCATCCGAAATATTCCCGGCGTCTATATCCTCAATCAAGTGAAAGTCAATTTCTTTAGACACCTCATCAAAGGCATGGGTATCTATCGATTTAGGTTCTAGAGTGGAGGTGTAAAGATCGAAAGGATTAGGTGCGGTTTCACTCGAAAAGGGTTCTTCACAATCTAGCAAATCAAACACTACAAAATCACACAACTCAGTTTTATTTTCAACAGGTGAACTATTTAGGGCAATTGATGGAAAACAGGAGTTGTGGGCTTCTATTGGATAAGGGTAGGTTTGATTTGAAAATCCTCTCTCATTCTCACTCCGTCCAACTGCCGCCTCATACATTGAAAAATTTGGAGCTAGCGGGACACTAGCTACCGGTTCAGCAGGTTGCATAAGGGTGGCCATGGACGCTTCCACATTCCTAACCATTTTATTTGTTGCAGCAATATAGGCCTCCAACGCCTCTTCCAAACTAGACTTGGGTGGTGAGGGGGTTTCGGTAAAAGATTCAAAATTGTTTGGATATGTGAAACTCCCAAAAGGCTGTGTAGGAACAGGGTCTAGTGGAGGTGGGAAGGTTGGGTAAGACTGGTAGGAAGTGGGTGATTGGACTGGAGTAGGGTCAACATGTGGATAAAAAGGTGAATAGTCTTGTTGATCCCTAGAACTAGATGTGTGGAGAGAGGTGAAAGATCGGCTACGAGATTGAGCAATATGCTCAGCAATGGACATCGGCCTAGGAGTGACAGAAGGACTTAAAGAAGTGGTGTCAACATATGTAGGTGGTGAAGGTTGACTCGGTTGACACAAGGTGGGTTGAAAAGTCAAACTGTTTCTTCTAGACTCCTCTATGTGATCTTTCAGAGATTTTTTAGGACTAGATGTGTGGAGAGGGGTGAAAGATCGGCTACGAGATTGAGCAATATGCTCAGCAATGGACATCGGCCTAGGAGTTACAGCAGGACTTGGAAAAGTGGTGTCAACATATGTAAGTGGTGAAGGTTGACTTGGTTGACACAAAGTGGGTTGAAAAGTCAAACTGTTTCTCCTAGACTCCTCTATGTGATCTTTCAAAGATTTTTTTGGCATGGAGGGATCGTCTTTAGATTGACCGAACAAATTGCCGAACGACGCAAAATTAGGTTCAGGATACCAAAGTTCGGCAAGTGATTTTTTATGTGGGGTACCCATGTTAAAAGAAGAAAGGTTGAAAGAAGGAAGGTTGGATGGTGCAAGGATTTATTTGGGGCTAAAGTTTGCAAGTTCTCTAAAAATTTTCCTTTTTCTTTTTCTTTGTTTGAAAATTTGTTGCAAAAAGATTTTTTTATTAAAGATATGCAATCTAAAATATATTACCTGCAATCAGTTATTATCTTAAGCATATCACAAGAATCTTTATTTGGAAAAACTGTTGCAAAAAGATATTTGAGAAAAGATATGCAACAACAAAATATTTCTTGCAATCAATTTAGTTCAAGCGGGGCCCAAAAATCCTGCACAAGACTTGTTATATGGAAGGGGAAATATTTTTAAGGCGCACAAAATCCTGCAGGAATATTTCAGAAACGATTTATCTATATTTGCAGAAGAGAAAGAGCGGAGCTTACAGAAAAATTTTCGCCAGATGATGCCTCGAGATCACCGCCCTTCCGCGGCCAATTGGAGGTTAATACCGCGGTTCCGCGGTGAAGAAGTGGGCGCGGGTCCCCAGAATTTTTCCCGTACGACGACTCGACAAGATGGCCGCGTTTCCGCGGCCTAAAGTGGGTTTTGGCCGCGGAAACGCGGCGGGGTGGGCGGTTCAAGAGTCCAAAATTTTTCTGTTGTTTCGTTTTGAAAATCCCCCTGTATTCTGATCTTCTGAATTCTGTTTTGCTTCCTGGAAATTTTCAGATCCGATTTTTGTACCTGCAAAATTTCACACAAAGTATCCCTTCCAAAAATAACAAATGATATATATTTTTATATTTTTTTATTTTTCAGATTTTTATGAATTTTTAAATTTTATGATTAACCCGAAATTGCGAAAAGAAAATTCTACGCCATCCCCGGCAACGGCGCCATTTGATTGGTATGATATTTAGCGTGCTTGCGCTTTCTAAAAGATAGATCAAAAATATTTGTAACCGCAATCAAGAACGGCGTCGCTTTGCAGCTAGCCGGTGAGTACGGGTCGGTCCACAGGGATGTTGTGAATTTCCGATTCGTTCTTACGAGTTAATTCCGAAGGGTGTTCGGAGTTGTTATTAAATCTAAAAACCTAATTATTCTAGGGCAATTAATTAAATCTATTCTTGCTAGGACTAGGTTTAGGGATGATTTGGAAATGGTAGTAAATCTCAACGCTTTCTTTACCCGAATGAAGATCTGTGAGGAGTTATGGTAATTATCAATAAAGTGGATTAGATCCGTTCGGGAAGGTGTTCCTTCCTCTAGGTTCTTGTCCTTCCTTTAGAGATCCTTACCCTAACCTCCATGGAAAACATCACACCCGGGCCTTTATACTACGGTATCACTGCTACCTCGAGGG
Source organism: Agapanthus africanus (assembly GCA_030015575.1). Lineage (NCBI taxonomy): Eukaryota > Viridiplantae > Streptophyta > Magnoliopsida > Asparagales > Amaryllidaceae > Agapanthus > Agapanthus africanus. The sequence goes on along the minus strand of JASDDO010000024.1, from coordinate 711,643,443 downwards.
ATAGAGTGCCGTAGGGAGCGGTATGTTCATGTATGCATGGAGTCCTATTGTAAATATTTGATGGGTAAGAAAGGGATGAGAGATCGCATCTCTCAAAATCCTTCCCAAAAGCTAAACCCTAAACAAGTTCCTAAGGCATGAAATTAAATCTACCTAGGGCAAGGAATTAAAATACTTACTGATGGCTCTCTCAAAACATCAAAGCAGGGTTGTCAGATCTGAATTTCTGAATTAAAGAGAGGCACCGATGCTCTCCAAAAGATTTCTAAATTTTATTAATGAAGGGAGGCATAAAGTTTACAATGAATTAGAGTCCCTATTTATAGAAGATAGGAAGCCCTAGGGTTACAATGACTTGCATGTTTGCATTTACAAAAATAGCCCTCTAGGAAGACCGGTCAACAAAGCCACTGAATTTTGGTAAAAAATAATTCTCTTTTTGTCTTCTTCTGGCCGCGGAACCGCGGCAATGGTGGGCTTGGGCCGCGGTTCCGCGGCCCTTTAGTTGGCTCACATGCTGAAATTTCAGGGTTTTGTTCTTGGTCCTTTTTGGCTTCTGGTTCTTTGGTTCTTTTACAAATTGGGCTTTTACATTAGCTCCAGATCTTCAGTGAATATTTGTAGTGGATTTTTAACCGTTGCTTTATGTTGACGTCTTAAACCTTGCTTTGTGAATTGTTTCTTATGTAGGCTTGATCAAGATCTTCTGTTCATTGGTTAAAATTCACTTTTTCATCGTCTTTACCTTGTTTTCACTGTTTTCTGTCCAAGAACCTGTAACCTGTAACATGTAGCAGACATGCGTCAAAAGCACCTGTTTTCATTGTAAAATGCATAAGAATGGGGAATATAAAATACAATATTATGGTATGAACAATACTACTATGTTGAGCAAGACTTTTAATACAATTGTGAATATCTCAAGCTTCCATTAAGTAATATATAAGCTAGTATGATACAATAATGGCCCCTAGGGCATATACACTAACAGAGGGTCCACAGAATTACCTGCATGTTCTTCCGAATACTTAAACTTGGAAAATAGGTTTCTGAGATTCGTTCGAACTTTTTAACTTCGCCTAAACAACATGTGAATATCCTTCGTCCGCATGCTAATTAATGCCTCAATCTTCCAAGAAAAACGATACGTCAACGGTCATCTCTGGATCGGTCTGCTTTAGATCTAAGTAAGACACTCCACACTGGAAATCTTCAACTCAACAGGGCCTGCGTCGGTGCATCAATCTGCCGAATCATCTTCGTCTCTCAACTCGGGGTAGACTAACTATCATCTGTCGGATCTCTTCCTGGAAGCTCTAGCGATCTCAGCTCGTAAAGTTCTGGAAACGACATCACATTCTCTGAGGTATGATGTACATCAACAGTCCTCTAGCAACTGGTAGCTCTATCACTGGCCCGATCATCTGGTGCAAAACTAAACACTCGCCTCATCTGAGAGGTCACAACACAAACGGTAACTCGAGACGTTCCCGTGTCACCAGAAAACACGATGGTCAGTCCTCGTACATGACGAGCTCTCCCTGACCGCATCACTAGCAGCAGCTCAATCTACGCTCAAACCATGGTGACAGGAACCCCAATCGAGTATCGAAGAAAGCAAATCAACGGCATGAAAGGAAACGACAGATCCAGAATGGAAACATGATCATAAGAAGGAACAACATCAATGAGCGTATGATCATGGAAATGAATAGAATCAAGGATCTCAAATGGATGTATGATCATGGGTACAAAGAGAATCATAGATCTCAAAATATGTACATCCTAAGGTTTCTTAAGTGGAGTATCGTATCGTAAATATGCCGCGGAACATACGTACGGTACGTCACTCCACTCAAGCTACCTACTCCATCAAATCAGGGTCAGCCTATGAAACGAAAGTTCGGGTCTAATACCCCCCGTTCAAGTCTAAGTTCTGTAAGGTCAAGCCTAGGTTCCGAAATAATTTACGCCCCAGACTCCACATAGTCAAACCTAAACTCGAACCAAGGTTAAACCTAGCGCTCTGATACCAACTTTGTCATGACCCAAAATATTAGCTCGTGACCAGCACTTAAATCACGTAACGTCTAAAGGCGTAACGTAATTCAAGTAAGCTGAAACCCAGAAATCTAAACCTTTTTAAGGAAATAAAAGAGGTGAAGTTTTGAAATAAAGGTATAAGGAAATCAAGTTTTCTTAATGCATAGAAAAAGGGACATCAAAATGCAAGTGAAAATTTCTAATTTGAAAACATGTTTCGTCTTTTAAAAATTTGGGCAGCACCTCGTTTGTATTTTTTGATCCAAAACCACATATACAAGATAGTGATAAAGGTATCCCCAAGCGGGAGCTAGCTCTTCGCCAAACGGCGGATCCACAATCACGCAAAGCAAAATTATAAGTATACGACGCCCAACGGCGAAGATCACCACAAAAGCTAAAGAATAAAGCGAGATATCAAGCCAAACACGGACATAAACCCATCGCTCAAGTCTCGCAACTACAAGTCTTACTAAGTATCATTACTTATACAAATACTAGTTTGATTTGATGGAGTTGACTAGATACAATATGTAATAGTAAATACAAGAGTGGGTACGATACAAATGTCCCACCTACCAAAGCAAAACCCCCGAATGCAACTGTGTGCCAGCGATGCCGCTACGGATCCGTGCGGTCAAACTGCAAGAACTGTGGCACAACGGGGGTGAGCTGCCAACTCGTGAATAGAAAAACATCTACAAGTAGAAATCGAATAAACAACGACTCTTAGGTCAACTATATCATAAAGGTAATACTTTGATATCTAGGGTGACCGGGTCATCATATGTGCAAACAATATACTCAAAGTCTATAAGTATGTCGATATCATCCAGTCATATAATTAATGTATGTATGCATGTGGATCGCGTCAGACCATATAATCAATGTATGTATGAATGTTGATCTCATCCAACCATATAATCAATGTATATATGCATGTGGATCTCATCCGACCATATAATCAATGTATGTTTGCAGGTGGATCTCGTCCAACCATTTCATGTATGTAAATATCATAAAAGCATATGCATGAAAGTATGAGGATATAAATCAACGGGTGTCCCTCGCGACACATAAAAATCATGGAACCAAAGTTTCCAACCTCGACACTCGAAAACATCATGAAACCCGTGTCCAGCATCTACACGTAAATCCTCATATATCTCAGGCGCCGCACACCCTGGTCGGCCCTGATATCCATCTCTCTACTCCGGTCGGTATCCTTCGGATAACCGCCGAGTCCAAATACAATCACCGGTAGGTAGTGCTCCACTTCCAGGCTCACCGTCTAACATATACGAGTCATCTTGCCCCGGGGTACCTCACCGGGTCCACCATATACCCGCAAACGGTGCCTACCGCTCCTCGATTCGGGTTTCACATGCCACTCTCAGAACCGAGAAAACACATGGTGGACACACTGAAATATCATATCAAGAGAAACCGGGTTTTTAAAACAGTACATGCTTTCTTTTGAAATAGCCACGGTTCTCAAATCCAGAAATCTCATGAAACATCATATCCTAATGCGTAAAATCATAAGCATAATGTATGCGACATATGATAGAAATGTAAGCATATCCGTATAATGAAACATGGAACATTGATATGATATATTAAGGGAAAACCGCTCTTTTAGATGATTCCAGTTTTTAAAATATAACATGCGGTCCCTAATTCTCCAAAATCAAAGTCAGCATCATCTACGTATGTACAAATGTGTATGTACTTAAGCATGGATGCACAAGATATATATATGCACACAAGTATGGATGTACAATATGTATGTACGCTAAATGGATGTACAAGTGGGTATATACGCAAGCATGAGTGTACAATATGTATGTGCGCCAATATGGGTGTACAAGTGGTATATACGCAAGCATGTTATGCGAAGAGTCATATCATGATTCAACAATCCTACTGTGCAGTAGCATGGCAATTATCGATGATGAAGTGTGTGAGCCGGCAAATCTGTGTAAGTGTAACATACGCATCATCGATAATGGTGCAGGTGTACTAGCACAGGTATAAGTAATGCAATGCGAATAACATGAATGCAGCATATAGTAAATCATCAGCTATAAACTATAAGGTATACGTGTCTACAAGACTGAGTCGGTGAATCTATCAATCGGCATCTATCCACACACATTACGTACGGTATAACCCATCGTACGGCATCCTCTAGTTAAGGGTATGGATCAATCATCAAGTCAAACTCATCACGCATGGAAAATCATCGTACGGTGGCATTAAAGCATTTGGGATCCTATCAACCTATATGACAATGAGGGGTACGGACCTAACGTCTCGTACGACACATCACCAAGTTTTCACGACGCTATATATATCTATATACCTATGTCCTAGGTCACATCCATAACAATCTCATATCAGGGGACCGGCAAGATATCAACCATCTCAATTGACTCACAACCGTATACCAAAATATCATCATATCACATGTCAATCGTATTTTCTTTTCATCGCATTTATATCTCACATAAGGTCAATTTTACAAATACATTCTACCTTTAATATAAGCATAAGAATCTAATCTAACATACACACCCGAACCATACAATCTGATTTTAAAAGAAGCGAATCGTAGTTTTGAAAATAGGGGTTACGGTGTTTTTAAGGAAAAGATATCGTTTGAAATTCCGTAACGTCCCTCAAGGTATCTATTTAAAAGATCCATACAATTCTTCGGTTTGGAAATAGGTATGGTTCGGAAGACACAATTACGTCGGCTATCTAGTCCTATAGTACCCTAAACGGCAATATCTTCAAATTTCATCCTCAAGTCCCATCATCACATACTAGTCATATCAAAACACTCCTGACTATCATTAGTTTCTAATATGGTTTCTATAGCTATCTATTAATTCTAACCCTAGTTTGCTACACTAGGTTTTCTTAACCATATGCTACAAATCGGTTTCCACCAAAACTTTGCGGGGGTGCTACACGCCATCCACCGGACTTCCCCCGTAGATATAGATATACTCACCGTGGTCTTCTCTTGCCGAATTCGATGACGCCATGCTCCGTTGCCTCGGAATCTACGCGAAGGTACCTACAGTAACAACACAATCGCAATCGCTATTAATATCAAGTCCGGAAACCAAAACAGCACGCGCATTGCTCATAGGTTAGAACCTATAGCTTACGCGTACAAAATCAACCAAACAACCCTTGTTGTTGATGTATGAACATCCAACAACCAGTTACAAATTCAAATATCAAAACTTAGCATTTCAAAATACGGAGAACATATCCAAAAATCACACTAAAGTGCTCCCAGATTTTGACTCAGGCCAAAAGGAGTTGCACAAACAAGTCTAGGGTGTTGTACATAGTGTATATGACCTACTGGATCAACCCCGACACCAAAACCCACCAAGTGGCCGACCACTCCACCATGAAATCCGGCCTGCTCGGCCATCAGTGCTCTATTGGGGTTCGTGCAGGCAGGGTGGTCTCCTATAGGTCCAATTTTGTCTCTAGAGTTGTTTGATTTTCTCAGAAATTCCCCGGGTTGCTCTAGATTTCCTGTAGGCACGGTAAATGTCGCAAAACCGACATGGATCAATTCCTAAATCCGTGTCTTAGTTTCTATACTAAATCCCAGCCCCTGAATTCAATCCCTAAGGTCTTGTAGAGCCACTACACATCACTAATTCCACTCAAACACCCCAAACCCTTCTCTAGAAATTCCCAAGTCCACAAATCCACACTCAAACCAATTCTAAAATAAAACTAGAATAGAAAGAATCTTGAAACTAACTAAATGGAAGAAGCTATACCTCCTTTAGGCCACTCTAGACAGCCTTAGCTTCCCAATGTCGTCAAAATCCTACTTTGCTTGGGCCAATGTGTAGAGGAAGAGATGGGGATTAATTTTTGTGAAGGGAGTATAAGGTTTTGGGGATTATTTGGAGATGGATCTAGGGTTAGAAGTGGAGGGAAGTGAGGTTGGAGGAAGATGAATAAGGAGAAGAAAATGAATAATGGTGGAGGGATAATGTGTCACGATCCGAAATTGGCACGTGACGGCCCTAATACTACGCAACGTCTACAGGCGTAACACAGTAAAAGAAAACCAAAACCCAGAAATCTAAACCATTAAATGACAAGAAAATATAAGAAACATTGTTTACACTTTTGAAAATCTCAAGTATAAATTCTTTAAGTTCAATTTACTTTCTTGAAAATTTCGGCAGCACCTCCTTTGTAAAAACCAACCCCAAAAATGGGTACAACATAAATATAAAGTAAAGCATCCCCAACGGGAGCAAATCCAAGCCAAAAGACGGAAAACAACCACCACAACAGATATACGACGCCGTAGCGAAGAAATAAAAGACGATATAAGTAAAAACTGCATAAAAGACATCCAAGTCACCAAAATATACAATATCGTCCTCACATCAAGTTTCTAAGTCATACAAGATAATGGTAGATGGAGAGTACAGGATACAACGAATATACAATAAACGTGAACGGATAACTACAAAACCCACCTAAAGCAAAACTGCACACTGTGGGCCAAAGCGGTATCCGCAGCAAAAGATGACGTGATAGATGAATAGCCTGCCTCGACTACTCTGGGGAACAACCTGCAAAACAAACTGTGGAACAACGGGGGTGAGTTGCCAACTCGTGAATAGTAATTAACATATGCAGGTAATCGCACGTATGCACGTACAGCGTGAATCTAACATATGCAATTAATGGCAATAAAAGGTCATAGGAATGCAGTAATCATGAAAGGTACACTAACAGGTACAACTAATACATGAAGCAATAATAATATGATAATCTGTATGCAATAATCATGCAATAATGATATGAAGATGTATATATGCAACAGTCATGAAAGGTACTCTAGCAGGTACAACTAACACATGAAACAATGCATATAAAATGAAGTATGTAAATGCAACAGTCATGAAAGGTACGCTAACAGGTACTACTAATATATGAAGCAGTGTATAAACAATAAATGTGGAGTATGGGGTGAAACATGTCATTTCCACGGAATCCTGACATCGTGGTGGGATCAAAATCCATCAAGACAATCCAATCCCAATTTCCTCAAATCAGCCCCCAAATTGGCTCCCATATCATATAAGTCTCACAAATCCTGAATGTACAATATCAAATAAATCTCATATTTCCTAAATGTACAAAATCAGCAATTTCATAAATATATTGTATCCAATATCAAATGAATCACCTATATCCCAAATCCAATATCAAGTAAATCTCTAATATCCTAAGTATAATTTGCATGAATAATTATGATGAAGTATATGAATTTATATGTATACATATATATTAGCGTCCCATTCCACTAATATACATATATATATATAACAGCGTCCCATTCCACTGTTATATATACTTAGGAGTAAAATATCATGAAAATAATGTGTCAAGCATCGACACAGAAATGCTGATCTATCAGGTGCTGTCACCAAGACTGGCACCCTGATAGGTACGTTTCATACGCTAAACCGAAAAGCCCGAGTGCCTAGCTCTGACCCTCGTCTTTCCACGTATCCATACGTACATGACTCCCGTCGGTATCCCCATGATAACCGCAGATTCATTGGTAATGTCACCGGATGGTATGGTTCCCCTGCCTGGCTCATAGGCATGTTACATCGACTCTTGCCCCGGGGTACCTCCGGGCCCCACCATGTACCCCCATACGGCCCATGACACTCCTCGCATGGAGTATATATATCAAAACCGATAAATCTCATGGTGGATGCTGAAATATCATATCAAAGGAAACCGTGTTTTTCAAATAATGCATAATTTAATGAACTACCACGGTCCCCAAATCCAGAAAACATCATGAAAAATCCATATCTCAATACAAAAATCCATGAATAAAATATACGCAACATAAAACTGTAATGCAACATGTTAATATAAATATCATGTGGTTCCTAATTTCTCAATTCTAAATAACATCAAGTAAAGGTAAACAAGTTGCTATAACCAAATATATGTATAAACATAAAGGTATAGCAAGATATAGGTATCTGGTATCTAGCATGTAAGCATGTCAAGGCTTAAGTGTAAGCATGTAGGTATACAGGTATGCTATATATCTTGTGCATAAAGAAATATGAATCAGTGTCTCAATGGTCCTAACCAAACAATATTATATAGGTATGTGTGTTGTGCGTAACATGGCAATTATTAACGGTGTGTGTGGCATACAATTAGTGCTCGTGCAACATGAGCCGTCAATAATATGTGCAGTGTCCTAAGGGTACTAGTCCAAACAAAACAATAACTAAGCAATAAGGTGAAAGCTCAACTCTAAATATGAAATAGAATATGCGACAGGTCAAGTCATTTCTAGCCCAGATGCATAACGCCATGCGGGCGATTCCCCTATAGATGTTAAATCTACTCACCAACACTCATGGATAAGTAAAGCCTACCACTCGCTTTCCCCTATTCGCAGCGCCCGAAGTCCCCGCCTGCGATCCTGAATACATATAACAATAAAGCAAGCGTATATAATCATTCGACCAAAAATATGTACAACTACGTTTAACCGACGCACCAACTCCAAACATACTCTCGAGTGTTCGTTTTAGTGTCTAACACGCGTAGCGACAATACGAAACGAACTCAAGAGCAAAAGCTACACAAAGACACGAACGACATCGGCACGACCCTAACTAGGAACGCAAAGTGACACAACTACCAAGTCTAGACCCTGATCGTACCGATCGCGCATTCACAACATAATAATAAACGTGGAATCTAATATAAATAGCGTCGCAACGTCAAAAGAAACCCACGCCTAAAATTCACCGAAACCTAGTAAGCAGTATTTATCATTTTAGCACAAAACTACAAGTTTTATCAGAACTAGAATTTACAAACATCTCAAAATAGCAAGGTTTAACCATTTAAATTTTTACTAAAATTTTAGATTTCCCTAATTAGGATTAGCAAAATTTTAGTTTGTTAATTAGCTTAATTATCCGATTAGGAAAATATCATTTAACAAATTAGCAACTTGATTTAAATTTCTTCAAGCTTAACATATTAACTAACCATTTCACTAATCAAAACCCTAATTTGATTAACAAAATGATATATTGAATTTCCAAATATTAAATTAAAAGCTTAAATTAAACATCTAATTAAGCTAATTAAAGTATTAATACAAGAACTTAAGCTTAGAGTTAGGATTTGTACCTCAAACTTGATTTCAAAAACTAGCAAACATCTCCAAAATTAGCCTCCAAAATCCCCACTAAAATGAAGGTCCAAGCATGATTGAAGAAGAAGAATGATGGGTTTGATTTATATTTAAATTTGTATGAATATATTTGGATTTTTCATCATATTTTTGAAGTAAAATGAGAAGAAATGAGTGGAAAGTGATGAAGGGAGGCAAAGTGAGTGAAGTGGCCGGCTAAATGAAGAAGATAGGGTTTTTTTGTGGATTTGTGTGGAAAATTCTAGAAGATAAATGGAATAATTGCATAATAAAACAAAAATAGCATTAGTCACCATTTTCTTTTTCTTTAAAACTCAAAATAAATCCTTAAAATCTAGATATTTTGGATGGATGGTTTAAAACATAATTCTAGTGATTAAATTAGCATAGAATCCCATTTGTAGTAATTAAGCCACATAAAAATGTAATTACCACAAATAAAGTGCGCAAATAAAGCATTAAAATAATATTTTATTAGGGAAAAATTCTATCTGAACAAAAACCTCCCATATACACCCAAAGTTTGCGCACTAGCTTTATTTTAGCAAAAATAGGTGACGACAAGTTTCTACGGAAGTTTGATCGAAATCGAGTTAAAATGGAAAATACCGACTATTTTACCCTAAAACGGAAAAATTCGCAAAACGATTTCTAAAACGTTACAATCTTCCCCCCTTAAAGAAATTCGGTCCCCGAATTAAAATTCATCTACGCGTACCTTCAAGAAGATGAGTACAAAACTCCCAAATCTCGCTCGCAGCTTGCCATGTGATCACCTCACTATACAGCTACGCCAAAGAACCCTTACAGACGGCAAGACCCTTTACCGAAGTTCCTCCACCTGCCGATCCACTATAACTATCGGCTGCAGGTGAACGAAAGATCGCGTCCAAGGTAATTGGTCTGATGCTGAATCATGTGAAAAAGGTCATGAAGGTAATTGCGAAGTATCGACACAAGGAATACGGGTGAATACTCAAAAATCTGGGCGGAAGTGCCAAATTATAGGCAACGGAACCAACTCGCTTCAAGGATCTCAAAAAGACCTACACTCCTGGGATACTTCCCAAAACTCAACATGTCATTCATCGGAAAATCCCGTAGGAATACATGATCTCCCACTGCGAACTCAAGTCTGCGACCACTACGGTCGGCATAAGATCTCTGTCTGCACTGGGCTACTCTCATCCTGACCTGAACCAACTGGATGATCTCCGAAGTCTTTAGACTAGCTAGGGTCCAAAAATCCTACTTACGCAGAGTCAGAAAGACAGAATGGTGATCGACACGACCTAACAACTAAACTTAAAGGTTGCCAATTGGAGTGCCTCCTGATAACAGCTATCGAAGGAGAACCCTAATAATGGCAAGTGACGATCCCAACTGCACACAAACACTTAGTACGTACGCACAAGCATATCCTCCAGAATCTGTATAGTCCGCTCTCACAAACCCTCGTCCTGTGGATGGAAAAGCGGAGCTAAAACTCAGCTAGTACCCAAGGCTTCCTGAAACTTCTGCCTAAGACGGCAAGCGAATAGGATGACGCTATTGGATACAACGCATGAAGGAACTCCGTGCAAACGCACAACTTAACAAAGAACAACTGAGCAAACTGAGCAACAAACACCCAAATGGAGTCACACCCTGTCTAGACCGGGGTAGACACCACAATAAAATTCATGGAGATCTGCTCCCATCCCCACTCTGGAACGGTAAAAGGTTTCAACTCTCCAAAACGATTAAGGAAAAGTGGACGGGTGCTGACATGAGCAAGTTGTCCCCAATGTAGAGGCGAACTCAAGCTGTACTCAACGATCGCACAAGAACTGTGAATCTGCAGAAGACAGTCTCAACAATCAAACCCGCTGCAGGAAGATGTACATTAAGCTCTGGTGGTCCGTGAAAATCTGACACGACTCTCCGAATAAGTAGTGTCCTCAGATCTTCAACGCACGACCACAGCAGCCATCTCCAGACCATGAGTGGGATATCCTGCTTGTACTTCCTCCAACTGTCGGGAAGCATAAGCGATAACTCTATAGTGTCACCTCGGTAAACAATCGAGCCCCACTCGCGAAACATCACAGTTAAACAACAAAGTTGCCCGAACCAGAAAGCAAAGAAAGAACTGATGAAGTTGTTAACCGAGTCTCCAACTGCCGAAAACTCCGCACGCGTGCCTCAGTCCAATGAAACGAAACCTCCTTTCTGGTCAATTCATTCAACGGTGCAGCACTACCTTAGTAATACTGCAAAAAACGGCGGTTAAAACCTGCTAAGCCCAAAAATCTGCGGACCTCCGTCCCGTACAGAATTCTGGGCCAAAGCTGTACGGCCTCGATCTTCCTCGGAACCATACAAAACCGTCTCCCGCAACTACAAGACCTAGGAGTCAACACAATCAAGCCTGAAGGAACACTCGGAGAATCTAGCAAACCGCTGGGGCTCTCTCAATGTCTGCAAAACAAATGCTCAAGTGCTACTCCTGTCCCTCACGACACATTGAATAGACCAGAATGTCGTCAATAACACAACAATAACTGGTCGAGGAACGGCGTGAAGAAATCTAGTTCATCATATCTACGAATGCTGCTAGGGCATTGGTGAGTCCAATGACACCACCAAAACACACAAATCCCGTAGCACGCACAAGGCAGTCTTCAGAATGTCATCACTCCGAACCCGCAACAATGATGACCTGATCCCAAACAAACTTAGAAACTGTCTCACACTCTGGAGCTGATCGAAGAAATCGTCAATGCGAGGTAAATGATACCTATACGCACCGTAATTCGGTTCAATTGACGATCCATCAATACACAACCTCAAACTGCCGTCCTTCTCCTTGACGAACAGAAATAGGAGCTCCCCAATGCGAAACACTCTGACGCAACAAGCCCCCCAGCAAACAACTCTGCAGCTGATCCTTAAGCTCCTTAAGCTTCGCCGGCTCATCTGGAACAACGTCGGGAGAACTCTCGCAAGAAAGGAACCCGGTTCAACAAACCCACAGTGGCTCCGGTATCACGAATGAACGCCAAGAATCCTCGACATCCTCTCCTCAAAAGCCGACTAGCGAAAAAGGCTGAATTCAAGCTGTGAAAGGCGGCACTACTGTCCTCCATGCACAACAAGAACTGACTCGCCGGGAAAACAAAACATGATTGTTTCCTTGTGATAGTCCACAGACGCCTAGCACGTAACTAACCAGTCCGTGCCAGGAGAACGTCAAATCCAACATCTCTAGAAGGATCACAATGATGGACGAAACTTTATCTCCTATCCGATTGGCACACGACTAAAATACGTGTCGCGCAACAAAAGAATTGTTGACAGAAATTAACACAAAAAATGGCTGATCTAGCTAACACGACTCTCGGCCCAACAACGGCACAAAGTGTGTAAAACAAACATGTACATCAACGAACATAAGAATTTAGAATACCAGAAAACTCTGCATTGGACGCCCTCGCGTCCCGATGAGTAGAAGAAAACTCTCGTGTCTGCCCTCTACCCGCAACTGACTGATATCCTCCTCGGCTAACCTGTCCCCTCTGAGCGAACCCTTCGCGACTACGACCTCTCCGAGTACGAATCTGACGCGGTGCTAAGGAACAATTCCTGATGAGGTGATGAAGGCGCCCGCACCAGAAACATCCACGCGACGACTGCTGACCCTCCTTGGGATGAGAGCTGAACGACTGTCCTCTTCCTAAGCCTCTACTACTCCCGCGACGGTCATGAAATCTGTCTCAACGACTAAGCCTCTGTCTCGGAGCTGGTACACCGGTATGAGTCCTCCACTGTCCAGGAACACCCAAAGTCTCAGGAAGGCATGCCTCGTAAACTGGGGCAGCATCCACTGGTGCTGTGTAGGTGACGCAATGTTGTGTGCTGATCGTAAGGAACAACTGGGTAACAGGGGTGACAACCTCCTGTCGCTGCGCTCAAATGGCCTCAACCAATGAACTCATCATCTAGCGGATGTCCTGCATCTCTGCCACAAGCCTAGCGATACTATCTGTCGAAGGCGGATTCGTCTACTCCTGTGCAACGAGCGTGCCATCCTGGTCAGTCCTCGTCCTACCCGAGTCCAACCTGACTTCAGCCTTCGCTGCATCACTCTGAGTCCCCATAGTGATCGGCGGCAAAGGCTATAATTGGAAAAAGGTTTACGATATGACTATGGAAATCAAATCACAAGGATAAAGCATCAAGGAAGGAATTTAAAGCAATTTGTACTTAGCTCACTTTAGGCGGAGTACCGCATCGTGAGTATGTCGCGGACAAACACACACTACGTTACTCTGCTTAAGCTACCTACTCCATCATACCAAGGTCATCCTACACTCCGAAAGGTAAAACCTAGCGCTCTGATACCAACTTTGTCACGACCCGAAATTGGCACGTGACGGCCCTAATACTACGCAACATCTACAGGCGTAACGCGGTAAAAGAAAGCCAAAACCCAGAAATCTAAACCATTAAAAGACAAGAAAAGATAAGAAACATTGTTTAAACTTTTGAAAATCTCAAGTATAAATTCTTTAAGTTCAATTTACTTTCTTGAAAATTTCGGCAGCACCTCCTTTGTAAAAACCAATCCCAAAAATTGGTACAGCATAAATATAAAGTAACGCATCCCCAACGGGAGCAAATCCACGCCAAAAGGCAGAAAACAACCACCACAACAGATATATAACGCCGTAGCGAAGAAATAAAAGACGATATATGAAAAAACTGCATAAAAGACATCCAAGTCACCAAAATATACAATATCGTCCTCATATCAAGTCTCTAAGTCATACAAGATAATGGTAGATGGAGAGTACAAGATACAACGAATATACAATAAACGTGAACGGATAACTACAAAACCCACCTAAAGCAAAACTGCACACTGTGGGCCGAAGCGGTATCCGCAGCAAAAGATGACGTGATAGATGATTAGCCTGCCTCGACTACTCTGGGGAACAACCTGCAAAACAAACTGTAGCACAACGGGAGTGAGTTGCAAACTCGTGAATAGTAATTAACATATGCAGGTAATCGCAAGTATGCACGTACAACACGAATCTAACATATGCAATTAATGGCAATAAAAGGTCATATGAATGCAGTAATCACGAAAGGTATACTAACAGGTACAACTAATACATGAAGCAATAATAATATGATAATCTGTATGCAATAATCTAGCAATAATGATATGAAGATGTATATATGCAACAGTCATGAAAGGTACTCTAGCAGGTACAACTAACACATGAAACATTGCATATTAAATGAAGTATGTGAAAGGTACGCTAACAGGTACTACTAATACATGAAGCAGTGCATAAACAATAAATGTGGAGTATGGGGTGAAACATGTCATTTCCACCGAATCCTGACATCGTGGTAGGATCAAAATCCATCAAGACAATAAAATCCCAATTTCCTCAAATCATCCCCCAAATTGGCTCTCATATCATATACGTCTCACAAATCCTGAATGTACAATATCGAATAAATCTCATATATCCTAAATGTACAAAATCAGCAATTTCATAAATATCATGTATCCAATATCAAATGATTCACCAATATCCCAAATCCAAAATCAAGTAAATCTCTAATATCCTAAGTATAATTTGCATGAATAATTATGATGAAGTATATGAATTTATATGTATACATATATGTTAGCGTCCCATTCCACTAATATATATATATATATATATATATATATATATATATATATATATATATATATATATATATATATATATATAGCAGCGTCTCATTCCACTGTTATATATACTTAGGAGTAAAATATCATATAAAAAAGGTGTCAAGCATCGACACAGAAATGTTGATCTATCAGGTGCTGTCACCAAGACTGGCACCCTGATTGGTACGTATCATACGCTATACCGAAAAGCCCGAGTGCCTAGCTCTGACCCTCGTCTTTCCACGTATCCATACGTACATGACTCCCGTCGGTATCCCCATGATAACCGCCGGGTCATTGGTATTATTACCGGATTGTATGGTTCCCCTGCCAGGTTCATGGGCATGTTACATCGACTCTTGCCCCAGGGTACCTCCGGGCCCTACCATGTACCCCCATACGGCCTACGACGCTCCTCGCATGGAGTATATATATCAGAACCGATAAATCTCATGGTGGATGCTGAAATATCTTATCAAGGGAAACCGGGTTTTTCCAATAATGCATAATTTCATGAACTACCACGGTCCCCAAATCCAGAAAACCTCATGAAAAATCCATATCTCAATGCGAAAAACCTTGAATAAAATATATACAGCATAAAACTGTAATGTAAGCATATAAAGGAAAAACCGCTAATTAACTGCAACAAATTAATATAAATATCATGTGGTTCCTAATTTCTCAATTCTAAATAACATCAAGTAAAGGTAAACATGTAGCTATAACATGATGTATGTATAAACATAAAGGTATAGCAAGATATAGGTATCTGGTATCTAGCATGTAAGCATGTCAAGGCATAAGTGTAAGCATGTAGGTATACAGGTATGCTATATATCATGTGCATAAAGAAATATAAATCAATGTCTCAATGTCCCTAACCAAACAATATTATATAGGTATGTGTGTTGTGCGTAACATGGCAATTATTGACGGTGTGTGTGGCATACAATTAGTACTCGTGCAACATAAGCCGTCAATAATATATGCAGTGTCCTAAGGGTACTAGTCCAAACACAACAATAACTAAGCAATAAGGTGAAAGCGCAACTCTAAATATGAAATAGAATATGCGACAGGTCAAGTCATTTCTAGCCCAGACGCATAACGCCATGCGGGCAATTCCCCTGTAGATGTTAAATCTACTCACCAACGCTCCTGGATAAGTAAAGCCTACCACTCGCTTTCCCCTGTTCGCAGCGCCCGATGTCCCTGCCTGCGATCCTGAATACATATAACAATAAAGCAAGCATATATAAGCAATCGACCAAAAATACGTAAAACTACGTTTAACCGACGCACCAACTCCAAACATACTCTCGAGTGTTCATTTTAGTGGCTAAAGCGCGTAGCGACATTACGAAACGAACTCAAGATCAAAAGCAACACAAAGACACGAACGACATCAGCACGGCCCTAGCTAGGAACGCAAAGCGACACAACTACCAAGCCTAGACCCTGATCGTACCGATCGCGCATTCACAACACAATAATAAACATGGAATCTAATATAAATAGCGTCGCAACGTCAAAAGAAACCCACGCCTAAAATTCACCGAAACCTAGTAAGCAGTATTTATCATTTTAGCACAAAACTAAAGTTTTATCAGAACTAGAATTTACAAACATCTCAAAATAGCAAGGTTTAACCATTTAAATTTTTACTAAAATTTTAGATTTCACTAATTAGGATTAGCAAAATTTTAGTTTGTTAATTAGCTTAATTATCCGATTAGGAAAATATCATTTAACAAATTAGCAATTTTATTTAATTTTCTTCAAACTTAACATATTAACTAACCATTTCACTAATCAAAACCCTAATTTGATTAACAAAATGATATCTTGAATTTGCAAATATTAAATTAAAAGCTTAAATTAAACATCTAATTAATCTAATTAAAGTATTAATACAAGAACTTAAGCTTAGAGTTGGGATTTATACCTCAAACTTGATTTCAAAAACTAGAAAAAATCTCCAAAACTAGCCTCCCAAATCCCCACTAAAATGAAGATCCAAGCATGATTGAAGAAGAAGAATGATGGGTTTGATTTATATTTGAATTTTTATGAATTTATTTGTATTTTTCATTATTTTTTTGAAGTAAAATGAGAAGAAATGAGTGGAAAATGATGAAGGGCAGCAAAAGGAGTGAAGTAGCCGGCCAAATGAAGAAGATAGGGTTTTTTCTGGGGATTTGTGTGGAAAAATCTAGAAGATAAATACAATAATTGCATAATAAAACAAAAATAGCATTAGTCACCATTTTCTTTTTCTTTAAAACTCAAAATAAATCCTAAAAATCTAGATCTTTTGGATGGATGGTTTAAAACATAATTCTAGTGATTAACTTAGCATAGAATCCCATTTGTAGTAATTAACACACAAAAAAATATAATTACCACAAATAAACTGCGCAAATAAAGCATTAAAATAATATTTTATTAGGGAAAAATTCTATCTGAACCAAAACCTCCCGTATACCCCCAAAGTTTGTGTACTAGTTTTATTTTAGCTATAATAGGTGCCGGCAAGTTTCTACGGAAGTTTGATCGAAATCGAGTTAAAACGGAAAATACCGACTATTTTGCTCTAAAACGGAAAAATTCGCAAAACGATTTCTAAAACGTTACATAATATGGCCGCCCTCTCTCTCTCCCTCCTTTATTCTCACCCACTCTCACTAAATTACCCTTTTGCCATTTCTCTTTTCTTTTCTTTTCTCTTTTAAAACCAAAGCACAATAATACCCATAAAATGACACAAATGCAACAACATGTAACCAAATACAACATTCCATGATGCACTAACCACGGAAAACTGTAGAAACACGGATTTGGCTTAATTGCGATTAGAAGTGCACTAATCGTGTTTTTATCAAAATTGCATATAATGAATTTTAAAAATGCCAAATCTTTTAAATATATTTTTAAATGAATAAATCATTTTAATTTCCATTTATTTCACAATTATTGGTATATATTTATATCCTTTTTCGAAAACTCCAATTTCGCAAATCGGGCAATTTTCCGGAAATATATTATTTTAATATTAAATTCCATAAATAATATTTTATATTTTCTGAAATGTTACACACAAATAGGCTCAGTAGGGTTTCAGGATGAGTTCGCTCGTCGGTCTCCCTTTCACTCAATATCTGGGTAGCCATTATGTGTAGCTAGTGCCACTGACGTGCTTGTGGTTAAACCTACTGCCAGCGTATTAACGAGTCTTTAGAGTCCCCCACAGAAAGTTTCCCGAGTTCGGGCGAAACATTGTAGAGGCCGTATGGTTTTATGGTAGGGTTCGATCATATAGGTGCACTCGTGCACGGATCATGATCGGACGGATCATACTAGTGGGCTTCGGTTTAAGCTGGATCCTAGTATTAAATTGTTAGATTACTTTCGTCTCATAGTATTCGTATTCAGTCAGAATACGGATGCAAGTATGTATATACGGATGAGGGGTATTCTTGTAATTCTATTACAAGTTTACTTTAGTTGTTGCCATTCATTCTTTGTATTAAACATTAAGTTTTAATGTTTATTGTTGTGGAATTTGGGAGCATAATTTTTGGCATGGTTCATTGATAAGGCATGGGCTCACTTTGTGACTCATTGTTTTGCATTCAATGTGACATGAGGCTTTTTGGCTTGGCTAGGATTTTTTGTGGGTGATATTTTGTGAAGAGGGCAGATCATTTTTGGGGGAGATTATTTAGTTGCTCTCTTCACAAAAGATCACAACACTTCACTCATTTTTTTTGTGCTCACAACTTCTTCACTTCATGGCAACTCTTTCACCTCCACTCTATACCACTCATGTGTTGAGAATCCTAGAGTGTCTTGAGACAAAATAATCATACACTATCTATACTTCACCTTGAACATGTCGGCTAGCAAACTTCATGTCCGAGTTGCTTCGGTTTTAAGCGGGAGCCCGTATAAAGAATTCTCGATGTGGAGCCACTTCGACGAGCGAGATCGGAGAGCGGACTTGTTCGAGGCAGCCGGCGAGGAGTTAAGCGCAGATATTGAAGACCGAAGGACACGGATCGATCGGTATAATCTCTGAACACTTTATAGTTTGCTAGCTAACGGTTAATGGTTCGATCCGGGTATTTAGTTGTGGTAGCGCCGAGTTTTGAAAAGATTTTGTTCCGCGTTTGGCCACGGATGATGGTCGGGGCGCTGCCGTAACCCAACATGTTATCAGAGCCAACCCATTAACCGTATGCTAGTGGTTTAGACAATGTTAAAACTATAGAAACCAAAACAAACTCTGATTCACTGCACTAGCATTCCAGTCTCTGTCGTTTTTAAAAGTGTCTTCAAAAATTATTTAAACAACTGCAAAACACTACTGACCCTACCACTAGACCACAGACCAAATACGAGGCAATTCCACCTATAAAAAACCGGCCACATTACCCTAAAAACCGAGGAGGCCGGCCTGTTTGATAAGTTTGGGATTCGTGTTTGGGCTGTGGTCTGGTCTATGGAAAGTTGGTTCAGTGATATGGTTTGTTTAGCCCAGTTTTGATATGGAGTTATCTACTTGTTTGGTGGCTATTCGGGATTATTTCGAGCTCGATATTTTCTAACATTGTTTAAATTTTATAGTACATACATTACTATCTGCGACTATGAATGTCATTTGATCGGTACAATTTGTCTAATCGCTATAGTCCTTTTAGACAGTTTTGCGAACGTGACATTCACGTTGATGTTCTGTGTTGTGCTGTGATTTTGCGGATTGTCGTGGTGGATATCTTGGATGCAATGTTAGTACAGTTTAGTTTTATTTGTATATTTGATATCGCAGGGAGAGCGTCCGACATGTGGACTACCGTCACTGCCTGTTTGTATATTATTCTTTTGGGGCACGACCGGGTTGAGGTCGATGTACCCACTGTACATATTTTTTCTGTGGTAGGATTACCCCGCGGTGGAGTGCACGGATACCCGGGTTCCAGAGGGCAACGGGCCCACATCTCATGGCTTTGAGACGGAGGGGGCATCACTCTAGAATTGGCGGGCTATTCGCCGCACTCATAGGGGGTACAGGTTGACCCAAGATGGGGTGCTCAAGTTACCGGATTCCGTGAAGTGCTGGGTGGCCCATTCACTTTGCTGAAGGGGGCTGCCTCGCTTCTGGTTTTGGCGGGTAACTTGCCGCACTCTTAGGGGTCTAGGTTTTCATTGCACAGGCTATCCATACGACCAGGGGAACGTCGGGTTTCAGTTGCAGCTCAAAGGAAACCCGGGGATCCCAGATTATCTGTATTGTTCTGTGATGCTTATTACTTATCTGTGATGTTGCATTTATCACGCCTGGAGCGATTATTATATATTGATATATATACTGGTAGATGTTGTATATGTTTTACACCCGCGCTAGTCCAGTCCCCGCTCTGTCGTTAGTTGAGTAACCTAACGGGTGATGACGGGATCCAGTAGCGAATGCGGATGGCATATACGCACATCATATTTTCATTCTTTTCTGGTGTGATCAATTGATGGGACTGCGTTGATTCAAATCAATGCAAGGAAAACAGACCTGTTTGATGTTGTTGGAACAATTTTCAAAAAGCTTTTATTACAAGGACGTTTTCTTTTGTTTTGCACAGTGGTATTCGGTTATGAATATCCAGCACCTCATTCGACGAGGCAAGGGCCGAGATCCCTTCATCGGGAGTGACCCCTTCGACATAAGTTTACGTCAGGGTAATGACTTCACTATAGTCGATTACTTTTTGCTTTGCATCGTGGTATTCAGTTTGGAATATCCTGCACCTCATTCTACGAGGAAAGAGCCGAGATCCCTTCACCGGGGGTGACCTCATTAGCAAAGCTTTTCGCCACTATATATTTGTAAAACCAGTCGGTTCCTTCAACGATATTAAGTTCATTACGTTAAAGGTTTTTCGCCAAAAACCAGCTGTAGCCCTCCGTCATTTCTTACAAATATTGCATAGTATTCGTGTTGCGTTTGTTGACTGTGTCAAGGCATAGTGTGCGGTAGCTAAGTGGTGCTTGTTTGTGGCATATTAATGCGATTGGTTAGGACAGTCATGTGGCCTTGTTGACTGTGTCAAGGGCTCGTACGGGTGGGTTTAATGCAATTCTGGATAATGACGGGTTGAACTTGACTAAGACTCTTTGATTTGTTGACTGTGTCAAGTGTAAGTGCACGGCGGCGCCCCGGCCGTCAATCCGACGGCCAAATACAGAAGCGGTGATAAACTTTAATTTTGCGGACTTAGCAAACCGGCACCACCGCGCACTAAACACCCGGATCGGACCATTAAGCTAGTTCTAGCTAACTACAAGATGGGAAGAGATATACCGAGTGATCCGAGTCCTCCGGTCTTCTTGTCGCCGTCCCGATCTCCTGCGGAAACTCCGGTTGTCGCCTCCTCGCCGGAAGGGCACCACATCGCTTGCATCTTTTACGGGCTCCCACCTCAATACCGAGGCAACTCGGGCACGAAGCTGGCAAGTCGACGTGCCCAAGATGTGCTGTAGATCAGTGTAGAAGCTTTGTCCCTTGGAGTTTATGTAGTTGCCATTGATGGAGGAATCAAGAAGAACTTTGGAGAGGTGAGAAGGATTTTGTGAACAAGGCAAAAATGAGATCATGAAATTTTCTCATACTCATACTCATACTCAAAATGAACCATTCTCTCTCCCTTCACAATATGTGGCCGGCCATATTCCATTTGGAATGGTGGTGGAGTGAAAACCAAAATCAAGAGGGAGGTGAGTGTAGTAAAAGGTAGAGGGTGACCATATCCAAGCATCATGATAACAAAACTCAAATCAAAATCTAATCCTTTCACATCACAAAAAGCAAAGGAAAAGACTAAGAAAGCATCTCATGATTAACAACCATCATGAAGCCCCACAAATGCATAAAACCCCTCCTCAAATACCAATTCGCAGAATTGCAAATTAGTCCCTCCATCGGAAAAGTCCGGCTGGGAAAGAACAAAGGAAAACCGGCCGGAACAGAAAGAAAACTGGCAACTCCAGAAAACTGGTCCCGTAATAAATTACAGGAAAACCCCGATACTGTGCATACACACCCGCATCTGTATTCCGACCGGATACAAATGCAATGAGACAAAATCTACACTGTACTAAACTAGGATCCGGCTTAAACCAAAGCCGGCTAGTAATATCCGTCCGATCCTGATCCGTACAATACCGCACTTATCTGATCGAACCCTGTCATATAACCATACGGCCACTAGTACAAACCGTCCGATCCTGATCCGTGCAATACCGCACGTATCTGATCGGACCCTGCCATATCTCCATACGGCCTCTACTGCGTTTCGCCCGAAAGCTTGAGTAACTGTAAGTGTGGTGGACTCTAAAGACTCGTCAATACTATGGTTGTGGATTTAACCACTAGCACGTCAGAGGTATAAACCAATACGTGATGGGCCACCAGCTATTGACCAAAAGGGACGTCGATGAGCGAACTCATCCTGACACCCTACTGAGCCTGTCAGTGACAATATCCGTACAGTCCGGTCCGTTCGTCTATTAGCA
This sequence comes from Agapanthus africanus, assembly GCA_030015575.1. Lineage (NCBI taxonomy): Eukaryota > Viridiplantae > Streptophyta > Magnoliopsida > Asparagales > Amaryllidaceae > Agapanthus > Agapanthus africanus. Next base: position 711,620,851 of record JASDDO010000024.1, on the reverse strand, counting down.
TCGCATGTCGGGCCTAGGGGTTGGTAAAAGTCAGACCCCCAAAAGCGGTACAAGTCGTGTCGGAGTGTAGCCCAGAACACCCTGAGATACTACTGGAATACCTACCAGTAAATCTCCTGCCTTGGCCAAGGACTTCATGTAATGGCTCTCCTAGATACAGCGCAACCTCACCCCCAATACCGGGAGAGACGAACCCCTGAAGATCCGCTCACTGCCTCCATGTGGCTCGGGACTGTACCCAACTAAAACCTGTTTGCACGACTCCTTTGAGCCGTGGTTGGGTAGTAATCAAAGCACAGTGGGAACTCACACGAGACAAATGACGATCCCCAGGTCGATGAACTAACCTGTACACATGTCACCAGGGAACTGCTATCTGACGTCAGGTATAAGACCAACTAGCATGTTCCCGGCGAGTCCTGTCCGGTGTACTCATAACCCAATGAGCACCTGTATACATCTTAGGTGAACCAACTGACACCAGTGGCTTGTGAGACCGGCCACCGCCCCTCGTCGAGGTCTCGACTGTATACACTAGTCTACTCTGGAGAATCGATGCCCTGTCTCGAAACTCCCACGACTAGGGACCTTTTAAGGATGTGCTTATAGACTCCAGCTCTCACTTATATGATCGCCCTCATACTGCTGGCAGTCAAGCAAGAATCCTAGGGTCTCTATCAACGTGCAATAGCGACCTGTCAGGTCATCTAAAGCAGTACACGATGATAAAGGTAAACCAGATAGCATACTATCATCTCGAGTAAGACTGTCCTACCGGGATAGGTCCTCCCTCAATCATTGCAATCACGTGCCTGTGATCCAATAATTGACTCTGAGGGCACTATCTCCAACAATCTCCCACTTGCACTCAAGGCTAATTATTGCGATGTCGTATACTCACAGCCCGTGTGATACCGAACACCCAACTCCCCTACTAGTCAGTCTCACAAAATCCATTTGTGAAACTATTGCGTTCGAGGAATAGCCTCAGTGAGTGGATCCGCCTTGATGTTTCTTTCTATGTCTCTCTCTATCTCAAGTTCGCGGAGAAAGCCATCTCCCGAAATGAGCAATACCTGTCTTAGAATGTCTGGATGTCTGATGGGACCTAGATCATAAATGAACTCCAAATCCAAACTTCTTAGACTGTATCGTCAACTGAACTTAATCAGTATCCTGCGCCATGCCACCCTCAGTATTGCCTTGGACCACCTGCCCAAAATACTGCCCCTCGTCAGAAGGAAAACTATAACTCTGACAAGCTCCTTGTCGTCCATGTCACCTTGGAAGCCTGGAATGATAACTGTCTCCCAAAGGAGGCAGCCGTTATCATATCCCTAGAACATTCACTTATGTTCTAAAACTGCTTCCGACAGTTTCTCCAGGATTGGATCAATGTCAACTTATTGCATCTACTGCAAGAACAACATCTGGTGTGGTACTTGACATCTCATGATTGACTCAATTGCCTAAGCAAGTGATCTTCCAATCATGCACATCCCTCTCTACTTTAGTCTATAAGACACCTTTAGAGAGGGTGACTCCATCACTTGCAGGTACACTACCGTGCCAGGAGTCGTCCATTCTAAATACTCTTAGAATGCTTTCTAAGTACCCTGATTGGGAAACCACCCAAATGTAGATCTAAAACCATAGATCTAGTAACCAGTATGTCTGATATAATGTCTAAGTCCCATGTGGAGAAACCACTGTGTGACGACCAAAGTATAACCGATCGTACTATAGGAATGTCACTTCCTACTTTGTGTATGTCATCCAAAACCCGGATATCATACCCTACTACCTTCTCAACAGATCCATCCCCTATTCTGATGACGTCAAACCCATGACTGTCACATCAGAAATAGATGATCTATCTCCGCTATATCTGCTTTGGTCTATAAATAGACATAAGCCTGATGTCCACCAATGCTTCCGCTGCTCCCACTGACTACGACAACCCTCTGGCAGAGTCATATGGATGTGCACTTCTAAAGCTAGTTTAGAACGACGCTATACTCATCCTCCTGCCGGGTCTCGCAGCCTGGAACAACAACAATGGCAAGTGTGGGTAAACAAGAACTTCCCTGTCACCGTCCTTGAGGCTACCAGAGTACCTCTCGGGTGCCTGAAGTTACCCACCTTATCTGCGGAGTGGCCAATGGAATGTCAAATCAGATTGAATCTTTAGGTTCCTTATCAAATCTTCGGGAATCATTTGCGGTTCTGGAATCACTTCCAATTCTACCATACTCCCACTACTGTTTTTGAAAAAATCCATTTTTAATAAAACTGTGGCGAGTCTAGAACAATATTTCTATTGATCTGGCAGATGGTAGAAAGTCAACCCTCGTCATAGCCTGGGTCAACCCACAAACAGCCATTACAGAAACGTGCCTTGAGTTGTCCAGTGTCTGGTTTTAATCATAAGCCGGACAACTCCCCGTACCTTAACAACGTTAAGATATGAACTGTTCTACATCCAATATAGAACCAGAGGCACTGATTTAATTTAACCAGATTCAAATCATGCAGCTGTCTCCAGTGCATGTCAACTAAATGGAGAGAGGCCGATCAGCGTTACTCAACTTAGGAATGCTTCCAATTACGAGTAACCTGAAAGAAAAGCAATTTCTCTTTATCATTACTATCAACTGAATACCATACACAAGTATCTAAATCTACGATCACTTTGAAGAATCCCGATACTTGCTACACCTGGTTCTCTACTCTATTCAAATACCTATAACTCCTCAAAACTTAGACCCTGTGTTTCTACGAAACACATGTCTAAGAACTAGAGAAGTTAAAAGTAAACAGAATATAGTATGAGGACCAACCCCTCTGTCCTAATGGACACTGGATAACATACAATACTCTGTATAAGTCCGCTGAGTCTAACAACTCTTTCACTGTATGTCGTAGGTTGAAAACTGTACTTATGGTTAAGAAGAATTACACCGCTGTTTAATACTCCTTACCTAACCATCCACTGATATAGGTAAATGTCATCGACATAATATCAAAAGGTATATCTCACTCTATGAAAATAGACGTACAGATATATCAATTTGAAATTGGTGCACAACAGCGGATATTCAAAACCAAATATTTGCCGACCGGCAAATAGCCCAGGTGATCTCCTCAAATATCACCGATTATAACGAATCCCGATATAACGAGGATGATCACCCTATTCGCAATAACTTACTCCCACTCATCATCTGTAAAACCATACAGATGTGAGAATCTAACCTGGTAAATACATACCCTGGAGCAAGTGTCTAATCAGGAAATCAGTTTTCTTTTAAGAGTACACAGTTGAACAGAAACATTGAAATGTTTCGATAGGGTATCCTGGTATTCCTAGTAATGCCTCTACCATTATCCAGATTCACAACTATAACCGTATAATTCTTTGCCACCTCTCCAAATCCTTTTATATGTCTTTAGTCATTACCTTCTGCACACCCCTTTAGGCCAATTGGTTTTCTTTCTTCCCTACCGTTCGGCACCAGCCTATGGTTTGGAAGAAGACTATCCAATAAGCATAATGGGTGTACTGTCCTAATCCTAGGAGCACTCGCAATGCGAGAGAAGGTGAAGATAAAAGACAACCGAATAAACCTTATTCCTATTTCTCCTAGACCAGAATCCATCCCCGAACTGGAACAAGTTCCTTTCGAGTTCGTATATAACCATACGATGGAGTATCCAATAAACTGTGGATCTTCGTAGTGATACGGAGTGTCCTGGAGAAATACAAAGGTGATTTAGGATTGGCGAAGAAATACTTAGTTTGGTTGTGAATATCAGTCGCAATTTAGTTTGCCCTCTTACTAATCCCTTGCTTTGTCTTAACTTAATACCTTCTGCACACCATCGTTAGGCTAATTGGTTTTCTTCATTCCCCACCGTTCGGCACCAGCGTAAGGTTTGGAAGAAGACTATCCAATTTGCGTAAGAGGTGTACTATCTCCTAAACCAAGGAGTACTCACAACTTGAGAGAAGGTAAAAGAAAAAGACAACTGAATAATCCTATCCGTTTTCTCCAGAACCGGAAACCATCCTCGAATAAATTCCTTCGAGTTCGTATATAACCATACGATGGTTTTGTCCAATGGAAGTGGACGTTCGTAGTAATACGGGGTGTCCTGGAGAAAAGGGTAAAAGTAGGAGTGGCAATGAGGTCTGCAACTCTGACAATCCAAAAGTCAGTGTTAAGAAGGTTCGGTCAACTTGGTCACTGAGTCATAGTCTAGGGTCGGGTCAATGGTCGCTGCCGAAGAGAGAGAGAAAAGAAACACTCAGCGTGCACTCTATCCTAGATCAGAATGGTTATCACTTTTTCTAATCAGGAAACCTCCCACTGTCACCTCAAATTCTCCTCTAAACCTGAAAGAAGAATTAGTCGGGATCACCCGAGGACTAAACCAACTCATCAGTGGGAATCGGGATCCAACTATCATTGCATGATAACATGACGGAATCCGCTCACGGTGTCACACTCCAGAAGGTATGCGCATATCTGACAAGTTTCAGTTCTTTTGAAACTCCCGATGTGATTTCTACCCCATGCTCTTATGACCTTGACTTTGGCCAACAAATCATAAGTCACATGTCAAGTTCTACCCGTCATTCTCCAGGTTAATTTGAGCCCACCCGTACAAGCCCTTGACTTTGGCCAACAAGGCTATACGACTGCCCCAAACCAACGCATCTATCTATGTTGCATATGAATAACCAACAGCTACCAAACACTGTGCCTTGACTTTGGCCAACAAACACAGCTTCAATACTATTGACTACCCATATGAAACGACGGAGGGCTACGAATGGTTTCTGGCGAAAACCTTTAACGTAATGAACTTGATATCGTTGAAGGAACTGATAGCTTTTTAGAAAATATAGTGACGAAAACCTTTACTAAAGAGGTCACTCCCGGTGAAGGGATCTCGGCTCTTTCCCCGTAGAATGGGATGCAGGATATTCCAAATGAATACCATGATGCAAAGCAAAAGTAATCGGCTATAGTGAAGTTAATGCCCTAATGCAAACTTCTGTCCAAGGGGTCACTCCCGGTGAAGGGATCTCGGCCCTTGCCTCGTCGACTGAGAAGCAGGATATTCCAAATGAATACCACGATGCAAAACAAAAGTGAACGTCCTTGCAATAACAGCTTTTTGAAAAGTGTTCCAACAACATTAGAATAGGTTTGTTTTAACTTGCATTGATCCGAATCAACGCAGTCCCATCAATTGATCACACTACAAAGAACGAAAATATACTGATGTACGTATATGCCATCCGCATTCGCCACTGGGTCCCGTCATTACCCGTTAGGTTAGCTAACTAACGACAGAGCAGGGACTGGACTAGCGCGGATGTAAAACATATACAATATCTACTAATATATATACCAATATATTATATTTCGCTCAAGGCATGAAAAAATGCAACATCACAGAAATGTACAGCATCACAGAACAATACAGATATCTGGGATCCCCGGGTTTCACAGAGCCACTACTGAAAACCCGACGTTCCCTTGGTCGTGTGGATAACCTGTGCAATGAAATCCTAGACCCCTACGGGCGCGGCAAGTTACCCGCCAAAACCTGAAGCGAGGCAGCCCCCTTCAGCGCCGTGAATGGACCACCCGGCACTCCACGGAATCCGGTAACTTGGGCACCCCTCCTGGGTCAACCTGTACCCCCTACGAGTGCGGCGAATAGCCCGCCAATTCTAGAGTGAAGCCCCCTCCGTCCCAATGCCATGAGATGCGGGCTTGTTGCCCTCCAGAACCCGGCTATCCGTGCACCCCTCCGCGGGGTAATCCTAGTACAGAAAGTAAAATATACATACAACGGGTACATCGACCGCAACTAGGTCGTGCCCCAAAAGAATAATACAAACAGGCAGTGACGGCAGTCCACATGTCGGACGCTCGCCCTGCAATATCAAATGTACATAATACAACCACAACTGTACTAGCATTGCATCCTGGCTATCCCCCACGACCGATCCGCAACATCACAGCAAAATCACACAACATCAACGTGAAAGTCACGTTCGCAAATCCGTCTAACCGGGCTATAGCAGTTAGACTGGATTTACCGATCAAGTGACATTCACGGTCGCAGATATAATGTAAATACTGTGAAAAATGTGTTTAAAATATCCGATCGATCAAAAATTAACAAGTGGGCCCCCAAGCAATACTGTAGTACTCAAAGAAAATCTGGGCCCAATTTTAATATTCCAAAACCCCCAAAATCAGCCCAAAAGCCCACTGGAGAAATTGGACACACTGATCCACCAATACTGCGGCGGAACCGTGGCAACAAGGGGGGTTTTGCCGCGGTTCCGCGCTCCACTTGAGAGATCGGTGTCTCGAATTTCTCCATAATTCTTAGAACTTCTATTACATTAGTTTTCTACAACTTGAAATATTTTTAGAGACAGGAAAAATTCGACAGAAAACTGATGTGAAGAAAACGCGGGTTTTTGGAATTTTGGTCGATCGAAAATGCAAACACATCAAACAAAGCTAGACTAAGTTAATGGCGAGGCTCTGATACCACTGTAAGTGCACGGCGGCGCCCCGGCCGTCAATCCGACGGCCAAATGCAGAAGCGGTGATAAACTTTAATTTTGCGGACTTAGCAAACCAGCACCACCGCGCACTAAACACCCGGATCGGACCATTAAGCTAGTTCTAGCTAACTACAAGATGGGAAGAGATATACCGAGTGATCTGAGTCCTCCGGTCTTCTCGTCGCCGTCCCGATCTCCTGCGGAAACTCCGGTTGTCGCCTCCTCGCCGGAAGGGCACCATATCGCCTGCATCTTTTACGGGCTCCCACCTCAATACCGAGGCAACTCGGGCACGACGCTGGCAAGTCGACGTGCCCAAGATGTGCTGTAGATCAGTGTAGAAGCTTTGTCCCTTGGAGTTTATGTAGTTGCCATTGATGGAGGAATCAAGAAGAACTTTGGAGAGGTGAGAAGGATTTTGTGAACAAGGCAAAAATGAGATCATGAAATTTTCTCACACTCATACTCAAAATGAACCATTCTCTCTCCCTTCACAATATGTGGCCGGCCATATTCCATTTGGAATGGTGGTGGAGTGAAAACCAAAATCAAGAGGGAGGTGAGTGTAGTAAAAGGTGGAGGGTGACCATATCCAAGCATCATGATAACAAAACTCAAATCAAAATCTAATCCTTTCTCATCACAAAAAGCAAAGGAAAAGACTAAGAAAGCATCTCATGATTAACAACCATCATGAAGCCCCACAAATGCATAAAACCCCTCCTCAAATACCAATTCGCACAATTGCAAATTAGTCCCTCCATCGGAAAAGTCCGGCCGGGAAAGAACAAAGGAAAACCGGTCGGAACAGAAAGAAAACTGGCAACTCCAGAAAACTGGTCCCGTAATAAATTACAGGAAAACCCCGATACTGTGCATACATACCCGCATCTGTATTCCGACCGGATACAAATGCAATGAGACAAAATCTACACTGTACTAAACTAGGATCAGGCTTAAACCAAAGCCGGCTAGTAATATCCGTCCGATCCTGATCCGTACAATACCGCACGTATCTGATCGAACCCTGCCATATAACCATACGGCCACTAGTACAAACCGTCCGATTCTGATCCGTGCAATACCGCACGTATCTGATCGGACCCTGCCATATCTCCATACGGCCTCTACAGCGTTTCGCCCGAAAGCTTGAGTAACTGTAAGTGTGGTGGACTCTAAAGACTCGTCAATACTATGGTTGTGGATTTAACCACTAGCACGTCAGAGGTATAAGCCAATACGTGACGGGCCACGAGCTATTGACCAAAAGGGACGTCGATGAGCGAACTCATCCTGACACCCTACTGAGCCTGTCAGTGACAATATCCGTACAGTCCGGTCCGTTCGTCTATGAGCATCGCATGTCGGGCCTAGGGGGTTGGTAAAAGTCAGACCCCCAAAAGCGGTACAAGTCGTGTCGGAGTGTAGCCCAGAACACCCTGAGATACTACTGGAATACCTACCAGTAAATCTCCTGCCTTGGCCAAGGACTTCGTGTAATGGCTCTCCTAGACACAGCGCGACCTCACCCCCAATACCGGGAGAGACGAACCCCTGAAGATCCGCTCACTGCCTCCATGTGGCTCGGGACTGTACCCAACTAAAACCTATTTGCATGACTCCTTTGAGCCGTTGTAGGGTAGTAATCAAAGCACAGTGGGAACTCACACGAGACAAATGACGATCCCCAGGTCGATGAACTAACCTGTACACATGTCACCAGGGAACTGCTATCTGACGTCAGGTATAAGACCAACTAGCATGTTCCCGACGAGTCCTGTCCGGTGTACTCATAACCCAATGAGCACCTGTATACATCTTAGGTGAACCAACTGACACCAGTGGCTTGTGAGACCGGCCACCGCCCCTCGTCGGGGTCTCGACTGTATACACTAGTCTACTCTGGAGAATCGATGCCCTGTCTCGAAACTCCGACGACTAGGGACCTTTTAAGGATGTGCTTATAGACTCCAGCTCTCACTTATATGATCGCCCTCATACTGCTGGCAGTCAAGCAAGAATCTTAGGGGCTCTATCAACGTGCAATAGCGACCTGTCAGGTCACCTAAAGCAGTACACGATGATAAAGGTAAACCAGATAGCATACTATCATCTCGAGTAAGACTGTCCTACCGGGATAGGTCCTCCCTCAATCATTGCAATCACGTGCCTGTGATCCAATAATTGACTCTGAGGGCACTATCTCCAACATCAAGGTCACTTGGGTCTTAGGGGTAAAAATCACATCGAGAGTTTATAAAGAAACTAAAACTTGCCATGCATGCGCATATCTTCTTGAGTGTGATAACGTGAGTGGATTCCATCACGTTATCATGCGATGATAGTTGGATCCTGATTCCCACTGATGAGTTGGTTTACTCCTCGGGTGATCCCGACTAATTCTTCTTTGAGGTTTGGAGGAGAATTTGAGGATACAGTGGGAGACATCCTGATTATATAAAATGATTAACCATTCTTATCTAGGTTAGAGTGCACGCAGAGTGATTCTTTTTTCTCTCTTTGGCTACGACCATGGCCCGACCCTAGACTATAACACAGTAACCAAGTTAACCGAACTTTCTTAAAACACCGGCTTTTGGATTGTCTGAGTTGCATACAATATTGCCACTCCTTCTTTTACCCTTTGCTTTTCTCCGGAACATTCCGTATCACTATGTAGATCCACTTCCATTAGATAAATCCATCGTATAATTACATACGAACTCGAAGGAACTTTTTCGAGGATGGATTCTGGTTCTGGAGAGTATGAATAGGACTATTCAGTTGTCTTTTCCTTTTACCTTCTCTCAGGTTGTGAGAGCTCCTAAGATTAGGAGAGGGTACACCTATTGCGCTTATTGGATAGTCTTCTTCCAAACCATAGGCAGGTGCCGAAAGGTAGGGAAAGGAGAAAACCAATTAGCCTTAGTTGGGTGTACAGAAGGAAATAAGTAAATACAAAATAAAGGGATTAGAATGACGGCAAAGTAAAATGCGACTACTATCATTCAGGACCAAACCACGTATTTCATCGCCACTCCTACTTCACTTTTGTATTTTTCCAGAACACCCTGTATCACTATGAAGATCCACAGTTATTGGATAATCCATCGTATGGTTATATACGAACTCGAAGGAACTCGTTCCAGTTCGAGGATGGATTCTGGTTCAGGAGAAATAGAAAAAGGTTTATTCAGTTGTCTTTTATCATTACCTTCTCTCAGGTTGCGAGGGCTCCTAGGATTAGGAGAGTACACCTATTTTGCTTATTGGATAGTCTTCTTCCAAACCTTAGGCTGGTGCCGAACGGAAGGGAAGGAAGAAAACTATTTAGCCTAAGGGGGTGTACAGATGGTAAAGAGTAAAGACAAATAAAGGGAATTGGAGAAATAGAAAGGAAATACACGGTTAAAGTCATGAATCTGGATAATAAAAGAGGAATTACTAGGAATACCCGGATACCCCTTCGAAACATATTCATGTTTCAGTTTCACTATGCGTTAATTGAAAACTGATTTCCCAATTAGACCCTCACTCCAGGGTATGTATTTACCAAGTTTGATTCTCACATCTGTATGGTTTTACAGATGATGAGTGGAAGTAAATTATTGGGAATTAGGAGATCATCCTCATTATATCGGGATTCATTGTAATTGGTGATATTTGAGGAAATCGCCTGGGTTTTTGCCGGACGGCAAATATTAGGTTTTGAATATCCGTTGTTATGCACCAATTTCAAACTGATATATCTAAACGTTTAATTTATAAAGTGAGATATAACTTTTTGAAATTATTTCCATGATATTTACCTATATCAGTTGATGGTTAGGTAAGGAGCATTAAATATCGGTGTAATTCTTCTTAACCATAAATACAGTTTTCAACCTACGAAGCACGGGGTTTGAGTTATTAAACTCAGAGAACTGATACAAAGTATTGTATGTTGTCCAGTGTCCATGAGGACAGAGGGGTTGGTCCTCGTACTATATTCTGTTTACTTGTGACTTCTCTAGTTTTTAGACAAGTGTTTCGTAGAAATTCAGGGTCTAAGTTTTGAGAAGTTATAGATACAAGATTAAAGTAGAGAACCATGTGTTGCAAGTAACAGGATTCTTCAAGGTGATCGAAGATGTAGATACTTGTGTTTGGTATTCAGTCGATAGTAATGATTTTGAGAACTTTCTTCTCTTCCAGGTTACTCATAATTGGATGCACTCCTAAGTTGAGTAATGTTGATCGGCTTCTCTCCATTCAGTTGACATGCACTGGAGACAGCTTCATGATTTGAATCTGGTTCCAATTAAATCAGTGCCTCTGTTTCTATATTGTATATAGAATGGATCATATCTTAACGATGTTAAGGTATATGGAGTTGTCCGGCTTATGCTTAAAACCAGACTTTCGATAACTCAAGGCGTGTTTCAGTAATGGCAGTTTGTGGGTTAACCCAGGCTATGACGAGGGTTAATTTTCTACCATCTGGAAGATAAATAGTAATATTGTTCTTGACTCGCCACAGTTTTAGTAAAATGGATTTTTTCAGAAAACAGTTGTGGGAGAATGGTAGAACTGGAAGTGAATCGAGAACCACAAACGATTACCGAAAATTTAATAGAACCTAAAAATTCAATCAGGTTTGACATTCCATTAGCCACTCCGCAGATATGGTGGGTAACCTCAGGCACCCGAGAGGTACTCCGGTATCCTCAAGGACGGACAGGGAGGTTCTTGTTTACCCAGACTTGACACTACTCTTGTTCCAGACTATGAGACCCGGCAAGGGGATAGCGTCATTCTAAACTAGCTTTAGAAGTGCACGTGTACATAACTCTGCCAGAGGGTTGTTGTAGTCAGTGGGAGCAGCGGAAGCATAGTGGACAAGTAGCTTGTGTCTATTTATAGACTAAAGCAGATATAGCGGAGATAGATCCTCTATTTTTGATGTGACGGTCATAGGTTTTGACTTCATCAGAATAGGGGATGGATCTGTTGAGAAGGTAGTAGGGTGTGATGTCCTGGTATTTGGATGACATACACATAGTAGGATGTGATATTCCTATACTATGACTAATTATACTCTGGTTGTCACACAGTGGTTTCTCCATAGCATTTGGACATTATATCAGGCATTCTGGTTACTAGATCTATGGCTTTAGATCTAGATTTGGGTAGTTTCCCAATATGGGTACTTAGACAGTATTCTAAAGGTATTTTAGAATGGATGGCTCCTGGCATGTTGTTGTACCTGCAGGTGATGGAGTCACCCTCTCTGAAGGTGTCTTACAGACTAAAGAGGAGAGGGATGTGCATGATTGACATATCACTTGCTTAGGCAATTGAGTCAATCATGAGATGTCAAGTACCACACCAGATGTTGATTTTGCACTAGATACAATACGATGAGATATTAATCCAATCCTGGAGAAACGTTCGGAAGCAGTTTATGAGCATAAGTGGATGTTCTAGGGATTTGATAACGGAAGCCTCCTTCGGGAGACAGTTATCATTCCAGTCTTCCAAGGTGACCTGAATGACAGAGTGACTGTCAGAGTTACATTTTTCCTTCTGACGAGAGCCAGTAGTTTGGACAGGTGGTCCAAGCGGATACTGAGGGAGGCAAGGCGCAGGATACTGATTAATTCAGTTGACGATACAGTCTAAGAAGTTTGCTGGATTTGAAGTTCATTTGTGAACTGGGTCCCAGCAGATATCCAGACATATTCTAAGACAGGTATTGCTCATTCCGGGAGATGGCTTTCTCCGCGAACTTGAGATAAAGAGAGACATAGAAAGAAACATCATAGCGGATCCACTCACTGAGGTTATTTCTCGAACGGAATAGTTTCACGAACGAGCTTTGTGAGACTGATCAGTAGAGAAGTTGGGTGTTCGGTATCACACGGTCTGTGAGTATGCAACACCGCAATAATTAGCCTTAAGTCCAAGTGGGATATTGTTGGCTATAGTGCCCTCAAGTCAATTACTGGATCACAGGCACGTGATTGCAATGATTGAGGGAAGACCTTTACTGGTAGAACAGTCTTACTCGAGATGATAGTATGCTATCTGGTTTGTCTTTATCATCTTGTACATGCTTCAGGTGACATTACAGATCACTATTACATGTTGATAAAGCCCATAGGATTCTTGCTTGACTACCAGCAGTATGATGGCGATCATATACGTGAGAGTTGGGTAGTCTATAAGCACATCCTTAAAGTGTCCCTAGTCATAGGAGTTTCGAGACTGGGCATCGATACTCAGAGAGTAGAGTAGTGTATACGGATAGAGACCTCGACGAGGGGCGATTGCCGGTCTCACAAGCTATTGGTGTCAGTTGGTTCACCTAAGATAGTATACAGGTGCTCATTAGGTTATGAGTACACCGGACGGACTCGGTACTATACCTATCGTCAGGTAGCAGTTCCCAGGTGACATGAGTACAGCTTAGTCCGTTGACTTGACACTGCTACTTTGCCTCAAGTGTGTTCCCACTGTTCTTTGATTGCTACCCTACCACGGCTCAAAGGAGTCGTGCAAACAGGTAGTAGTTGGGTGCAGTCCCGAAGCACTTGGAGGCAGTGGCGGTTAGATAGGATTCGTCTCTCTCGGTATTGGGAGTTGATATTGCGCTGTGTTTAGAAGAGCCATTACACAAAGTCCTTGGCCAAGACAAGTAAGATTTACTGGTAGGTATTTGATTGAAATGATTTTAATTAGCCTATGCGCTTTTAAAAGATGAATCAAATAATTTAGTAACTGCAATCAAGAACGGCTTCGCTTGGTAGCTAGCCGGTGAGTACGGGTCGGTCCACAGGGATTTTGTGAATTTCCTAATCGCTCTTACGAGTTAATTCCGAACGGTGTGAACGGATTGATTAAATCTAAAAACTAAATCGATCTAGATCTAAATCTTGATAGGGTTAGGTTTAGGGTAGGTTTAGAAATGTAAATAAATCTCACCGCTTTCTATACCCAAATTAAGATCTATGAGGTGTTATGGTAATTATTAATAAAGGAGATTAGAATCATTCGGGAAGATGTTTCTTCCTCTAGGTTCTTGTCCTTCCTTTATCGATCCTTACCCTAACCTCCATGGAAAACACGCTCAACCCGGCCTTTATACTACGGTATCACCGCTACCTCGAGGGATAGGGTGCCGTAGGGAGCGGTGTGTGTATGTATGCATAGAGTCCTATAAAAACGTGTGATGGGCAAAAAAGGGATGAGAGATCTCATCTCTTAAAAGCCTTCCCCAAAGCTAACCCTAACAAGCGAGGAGACTACTCGCTCATTAGGGAATTAAAGAACATGCTATCTATCTATCTAGGGTATGGAATTAAAGATCTATACTAAAGCAATTAAATAAAACTACTTACTTGATGGCTCTCTCTAAACATTTACACAAGACTTGTCAGATCTGAATAGATGAAATGAAAAGAGGCACCGATGCTCTCCAAAAGAATTCTGAATTTTATTACTGAAAGGAGGCGTAACCTAATACAAGAATTTGGGTTTCTATTTATAGAGGATAGAAACCCTAGGGTTACAATTGACTCGCATATCTGCTTTTACAAAAATACCCCCTAAGAAAAAGACCAAGTCAACGCACCGCCAGCGCCTCTAGAATTTTGCACCGCTACGGGCCCCACACGGCCGCTGTTCCGCGGCCAATAGGATGCCTTGGCCGCGGTTCCGCGGCCAAGTTGGGATTTCGATGCTTTTGTTTTTTCTGGTAACTTTCTGGTGCATGTTTTCTTCAATTTTCTTCAGTTCTTTTCTTAGATTGGCTCCTAGGTTTCTTCCAGATCTTCACAGTGAATAATTGTAGTGGACTTTTACCGTTGCTTCGTGATGAAGTATTGAACCTTGCATTGTCTTGTACTTTGTGAACTGATCTTCGTGTAGGCTTGATCAAGATTCCACCATTTATTGGTCGTAGTCTCATTTTTGTATCGTCTTTTGTCTTTTTCACTGCTTTTGTCCCGAGAATCTGTAACCTGCAACTAAATAGCAGACATGGGTCAAAAGCACATGTTTATTTCTAAAATGACTAGGACTGGGAATATAATAATGCAATATTATGGTATGAACAAATACCCCCAAACTTGTCTTTTGCTCATCCTCGAGCGAACCTAGTTTTATTCTTGATAAAAACCTAACCTCACTTTCGCAGGGAATCGCGATTGCACTGAGCTCGTGCAACAAGCCGTTAAACCTCTAGGTGTCCCTAGTAAGAGGAGTGTTGTCTCCTGAGGGCTTTCAGCGGATACTACCCTCAAAATCCTATCAATTCGGCCCATTGACTTTTATTCTCCAATTTGGTTTTCTAAAAAGGAATTCTATTATCTTCGACTCGTAAATTATCCACCCATATTCTTCACGCTTCTTTATCATTTAACTTAAGATTATATATGTTTTGCAGACCTACTTAGCTTTTGGCATCTCTCAAGTTTTCCTTCTAGGGTTCTATCTCAACTTAGGAATTTTTATCATCTCTACTAAAGATACAAGTTCTATGCTTCATTCCTATCTCTTATCTAAATCCCAATCACATACCCCTACGTGTGTGTATAAATCACCCCTACACTTGGAAATTCAAATCAAGCAATCATACTCTTGTCCATTGTCCAAAGTACTTCTTAATTGGAGAATTTTTAGATGAATTTCGCTCACACATCCTTCATGCGATCATTAATACTTCTTGAGGTGCCAACAACCGATTACAAAATGTGTATGCGTATTAAAGCGTAATTCCTAGTCTTAAAACACCTCAGGCTTTAGCAGTGACTCCCAAACCAGTTGGTCTAAGGCACTTGGTGATGAAGCACCCTCGCTAAATATTTTTTCTATTTTTTGCAGCCTTAAGTAATCACATAAACCAGTGTTCATTTTTTTATCTCTTTATTCACACTTGAATTTTTTTTTTATTTTTCTTCATACTAAGGACTTCAAACAAGAGCATTTCAAGGTCTCCTCTACTATTCCAAGTTTCAAGGTTCGTGTTTGTGCAAATTGTAGGGTATACATTTTCAGAATTTAGACTTAAGATAGGAATTATTTTTCAAACTTATACTTTAATAAAAATATCAATACCCTTCCTTGTTTTAACTTAGCCCAAGAACTGAACTCAAAATTTGCCCATTTGTAAATAAACTACAAAGACATATACTTTCTACCGTTAAACTTTAAGAAAATTTATTTTTAGGGTTTTTAATTTACTAAGTCTAAGATCTAGTTGTTCATAGCTAGTTAACCTTGTTGTCAAACTCAAGTCAATTAGACCAAAATTGAATACTATAATTCTTATAATTTTTAAAATTTTCAAATTTTTATGGGTTTTAAAAATAAGTATGCAAATGCAAAAATATACACATGAATGCGAAGGAAGAAGGCTTACCGATCATACCCCCAAACTTAAACTTGACAATGTCTTCACTGTCATGCTATACCAAGAAGGTTGAGAATGTCGGCACTCCCCTATTTATTTATTTATATTTTTTTTTTATTTTTTTATTGTTAAAAGAAAAACAAAATATATATACAACAAGGTTCCCCCCAAACTTAAGTAAAACATCATTAAAGTTCAGAGTTAGGGAGGAGAAAAATCAGACTATACAAGGCCTTACACAGACCAAAAGTTAGCACCAACCATTCAAAAATCTTATCGTGATAAAGGTAGAGTTGGTGAAAGAATGGAGTGTAAAGAAAAGAAATGAGAAACACACGAGACCGTGTGGGAAGAAGAGTGGAATATGGTCTCGGTGGATGAGAAGAATGGCGGAAAAGATAAAGAAGTGTAGTACGATCTTGAGGGTGTAAATCGAGTGAATTGTAAATGCACGGCGGCGCCCCGGCCGTCAATCCGACGCCGGAATGCGGAAACGAAACTTTTCTAGAACTTAGAAACCGGCACCACCGCGCACAGAAATCCCGGATCGGGCCATTAACCTACTCCTAGCAAATACGAGAAAGGGTAGAATGCTATACCAAGCGATCCGTGTCCTTTGGTCTTTGGCCTCCACTCCGATCTCCTCGCGGAACCTCCGGTCTTCAGCTCCTCGTCGGAACGGGCACCACATCGCCGGGTTCTTTTACGGGCTCCCACCTCTGAATCGAGGCAACTCGGGCACGAAGTTGGCGACCCGACGTGTCCAAGGAATGCTGTAGGCAAGTGTAGAGAGGTATGTCTCATGGGGGTTGAAGTTGCCATTGATGGAGGTGAAGAAAGAATGAACTTTCTAGGGAAATGGTGCTCTCATTTTTCTAGCAAGGAATAATGAAATGAGATCAAGAAATCACCCCACAAAATGAAACCCTCTCTCTCTCTAAATGTGGCCGGCCCCCTCTAAGAAATGGGGAGAGAAAAAACTAAAACATGAAGGGAGGTGAGTGTAGGAATCTAAAAGAGGTGACCACACCCAAAAGAGATGATAGTAATGTCATATCCATTTCTAATCCATTCTAATCTCATTTAATGCAAAGGAAGAGACTTAAAAAGAATCTTATGATGGTAGAACCATCATGAAGCCTCAATTTATAAATAACCCCTCCACAAAAGATAATTTGCACAACTGCGAATAACCCCCTCCATCGGAAAAGTCCGGCCGGGAAGGAACAAAGGAAAACTGGCCGGAACAGAATGCAAACTGGCAACTTCAGAAAACTGATCCCGTAATAAATTACAGGAAAAACCCCGCGATTGCATATACATGCCCGCATTTGTATTCCCACTGATTACAAATGCAAAGAGACAAAATCTACACTGTACAATACTATGATCCGGCTTAAACCAAAGCCCGCTAGTATTATCCGTCCGATCATGATCCGTGCACTACCGCACGTATCTGATCGAACCCTGTAAGTCCATGCTACCTCTCCCGGTAATTTCGGGCATGCGGAATTTGACGAAAAACAATTTTCTAGAGGTGGTAACATAGACTCAAAGCCGGATCTTTGTTAAACATCTAACTAACAACCTAACTAGGAGTTGTTAACTACACGGTTAGGGGGTTATACCTATCTTTCTTGAACTCCTTCATCTTCAAGCCTCGATGGTTGTCCGGATCGGCTTCACCCCGTCGTCTCCCTGCGCCGAAGATAGATCCACCTCGAAAGCTTCTACCTTTGGCTTCTTCTTCGATCCTTGAAGAAACTAGTTCACTTGGTTTGCTAAACCTTGTGAACTAGAGTGAGTAGAGAAGAGAGTGTTGGGATTTTCTCTATGGTTCTTGGTTCTCAACACATGAGACAAGTAAACCATAGACTAAAGAGAAGGAGAGCAAGAGTAAGAAGATGAGAGCTCAAGAACCCAAGAGAGAGAATGAAAATGATAGAATGAGAAAGACTTTTCTCTCTTGGCTCTCATAATCCAAAGCCATCATCATAAAAATAGTAATCAAGTATTGTGTAAATGGTTTAAGCTACAATAGCCATATCATTTCATGCACTCATTTCTCACAAGAGAAACAAGCAAGTAAAAAGTCTTTGCCATGAAATGATAGCCATTGTCATCATGATGGTCAACTAGTCCAACCTAGTCAACCGGTCAACAAAGTCAACAAGTCAACAAAGTCAACCCCTCAACAACCATGTCACCATAATACTTAATTAATATTATTGTTAATTACATATCATATTCCCATTAGGGTTGAGCAAAAAAGTCAATAGTCAACAGTCAACAGTCAACAACCCTAATGAGAATCCTCCGCCTCTGTCTCTCCATCAACTGTGCATACACACCCGCATCCGCGTTCCGAGGAATACGAATACATACTGGATAAATCCAATCCCAAAACGTACACTAGGATCTGGCTTAAACCAAAGCCCGCTAGTGTTAACTGTCCGGACACTGTACGTGCACAAGTGCACGGATGTGACCGAACCCTGTCGCAAAACCATGCGACCTGTCGCAAAACCATGCGACCTCTACTCTTTTGCCTAAAGGCGAATAGCTTTCTGTATGGGACTCTAAAGACTCGACACTACGCTGGCAGTGGGTTTAACCACAGACCGCAAGCGGCACTAGCTGTGCGTAACGGTCCCCAGGTAGAAGCCGACAAGAAGACTGACGAGGTGAAACCCATCTGAACTCCTACTGAGCCTGAATGTGACAGTCTCCGTACAGTCCGGTATGTTCGTCTAATACATCGCATGGCTGGCCTAGGGGGGCGGTAAACGTTAGTCCCCTAATAGCGGTACAAGTCGTGTCTGAGTGAAGCCAAAAACACCCTAAGATCACTGGAAGCCTACCAGTATATCTCGATTGCCCTGGCCAGGGACTACTCGTGTAATGGCTCTCCTAGACACAGCGAGATGTCAACCCCCAATACCGGGAGAGACGAATCCTGTCTAACCGTCACTGCCTCCAAGTGCTTCGGGACTGTACCCAACTACTACCTGTTTGCACGACTCCTTTGAGCCGTGGTAGGGTAGTAATCAAAGTACAGTGGGAACACACTCGAGGCGAAGTGACAGTGTCAAGTCAGCGGACTAAGCTGTACTCATGTCACCTGGGAACTGATAACTGACGATAGCTATAATACCAACCGGTCAGTTCCCGACGAGTCCTGTCCAGTGTACTCGTAACCTAACGAGCACCCGTATACTATCTCCAGTACGACGTACTGATGGCTGTGGGACAGACCATCTCCCACACTGGGATGAGAAGCACATACGCTAATATACTCCGGAGTATCGATGCCCTGTCTCGATAGTCTTGCGACTAGGGACCTGTATAAGGATGTGCTTATAGATTACCCAGCCCCCACTAGTGTGACTGCCATCACAACACTGGTAATCAAGCAATGATCCTAAGGGCTCCACTAATGTGTATAGGTGATATACTAAAATAAACACATGTACACATTGAAGTAGAAACAAACCAAGTAGCATACCACTATATTGAGCAAGATTGTTTATACAAGGTGAATATCCTAAGCTTCCATTAAGTAATATACAAACTAGTATGATACAGTAATGGCCTCTAGGGAATATACACTAACAATCTCCCACTTGCACTAAGGCCATGTACTGGTGTATCGAAGACCTATCATCTCGATTAGCCGCTCGAACTGAGTCTGGGGCAAGGCCTTGATGAATGGATCTGCAGTGTTATCTTCTGAAGTGACCCTCCGAACCTCGATCTCCTGGCGATCCATGATCTCCCTGATCAGGTGATACCGCCTCAAGATGTGTCTGGATCTCTGATGGGACCTGGGTTCCTTCGCTAAAGCTATAACCCCGTTGTTGTCGCAATACAGAGGTATTGGATCAACAATGGATGGAACCACCTGAAGTTCTTTCAAGAACTTCCTCATCCAGACAGCCTCTTTTACGGCATCAGATGCAGCGTTGTATTCCGCTTCCATCGTCGAGTCTGCAACGGTTTCCTGTTTGGAACTCTTCCAACACACCGCCCCTCCATTGAGGGTAAAGACAAAACCCGACATGGACTTGGAATCATCCTTGCCACTCTGAAAGCTGGAGTCAGCAAAGGCCTCGATCTGGAGGTCTTTTCCGCCATACACCAAGAACATCTCCTTAGTCCTTCTCAGGTACTTGAGAATGTTCTTTACCGTTATCCAGTGTTTCTCCCCAGGGTTTGACTGATACCGGCTTACCACACTCAGTGCATAAGCTACATTCGGTCTGGTACACAACATCGCATACATTATAGAGCCTACCGCAGAAGCGTAGGGTATAATAGACATGCGATCCCTCTCCAAATCAGTCTTGGGAGACATCTCTTTGGAGAGGGTGATCCCGTGATAAGCGGTAGGTTACCGCGCTTGGAATCTTCCATACTGAATCTTTTCAGTATGGTGTCGATGTACCTGGACTGTGAAAGTCCTAATATCCTCTTGGATCTATCACGATGGATCCGGATCCCCAGGATGTATGAGGCATCACCCAGGTCTTTCATGGAGAACCTGTGTGACAAGAACCCCTTGACAGATTGTAGCATAGGAATGTCATTTCCTATTAAGAGAATGTCATCCACGTATAAAACGAGGAATACTACAGTTCTCGCTACAAATCTACTATAGATGCATGGTTCATCTGGATTTTTGATAAAGCCAAATTCCTTGACCGTCTCATCAAAACTGATGTTCCAACTCCGCGATGCCTGCTTTAGTCCATAAATGGACTTAAGCAACTTGCACACCTTTCCGCTGCTCCCACTCTGAATGAAACCCTCTGGCTGGTCCATATAGACACACTCCTCTAAATTTCCATTTAGAAAAGCAGTCTTTACGTCCATCTGCCAAATCTCATAATCGTGGAAGGCAGCAATGGCAAGAAGGATCCGAATGGATTTCAGCATAGCTACTGGAGAAAAAGTCTCGTCATAGTCCAAACCAGGTCTTTGACGAAAACCCTTTGCAACTAGTCTAGCTTTATAGGTCTCAACCTGTCCATCTACACCAATCTTCCTTTTGAAGATCCACTTGCATCCTACGGGTTTTACCCGTCTGGAGCAATGTCCAACGTCCATACTTTGTTGGTGTACATGGACTCCATTTCGGTCCGCATTGCATCCAGCCATTTTACCGAGTCAACGCTCTGAACGGCCTGCTGGAAGCTACTAGGCTCATCATAATCTATGATGAAATCCTCTCTATCCCTGTCTATGAGAAAACCGTAGTATCTCTCGGGCGAATGAGACTGCCTACTACTTCTGCGGAGCGGCGTAGGAATGTCATGTTCTTTTGAACCCTCTGGTTCCACTAAGCTTTCAGTAATAGCTCGTGGTTCTGGAATTTCTTCCAGTTCTACTGTGCTCCTACTTATCTGGGCTTCCAAGAACTCAGTTTCCAAGAAGTAGGCATGACGAGAAACAAAAACCTTTTGTTCCTCTTCGCAGTAGAAGAAATATCCCTTGGAGTTCTTTGGATATCCCACGAACTTACACTGTACTGAGCGTGCCTCGAGCTTGTCCGCATGCTGGTTTTTAACAAAAGCTGGACATCCCCATATCTTAATGTGCTTAAGATAGGGTCTCTTCCCACACCACATCTCATATGGTGTAGTAGGCACAGTCTTAGTTGGAACTCGGTTCAAAAGGTATGCAGCTGATTCTAGTGCATACCCACAGAATGATCGCGGTAACTCAGCGTTACTCATCATGGACCGTACCATATCCAATAAGGTTCGGTTCCGCCTCTCCGATACACCGTTATGTTGCGGAGTGTATGGAGGAGTAAGCTGAGAGAGAATTCCGTTCTCTTTTAAATAGTCCAGGAACTCGGCACTCAAGTATTCACCACCTCGATCCGATCTTAGAATCTTGATACTTTTGCCGGTTTGTTTTTCTACATCATTCTTATATTCCTGGAATTTTCCAAAGGCTTCGGACTTATGTTTCATTAAGAAGACATAACCGTACCTTGAAAAGTCATCCGTAAAAGTAATGAAGTAAGAATAATCGCTTCGCGCATGTGTAGACATTGGACCGCACACGTCGCTGTGTACGAGTCCCAAGAGCTCGCTCGCTCTTACTCCGTGTCCAGTGAACGGAGTCTTTGTCATCTTTCCTTTGAGACAGGATTGACAAGTGGCATACGATTGATATTCGAACGGATTCAAATATCCTTCTGTATGTAACTTCGTCAACCATCTCTCATTGATGTGACCCAGTCTACAATGCCATAAGAAAGTCTGATTAATTTCCGGAGACTTTCTTTTGTGTGTATTCTGGACATTGAAAATCTGTGGTTGGTTTAATACGTATATACCATTGCTCAATGTACCTGGCCCAATCAAAAATTGATTAAGGTGAATGTTTACAACATTACTTCCAAACGCAAATTCATAACCTTCTTTAGAAACCAAAGATACAGAAATGATATTACAAGTTGCGTTGGGTACAAAAAAGCAATTACTTAAAACCAAAATATGTCTATCTGACATTCCCAGGTGATAGTCCCCCACGGCCTTAGCATCCATGCTAGCTCCGTTTGCAACTTTGAGGGTCATGTCACCTGCCTTCAAAACCCTACGGTTTCTCAACGCCTGCAAAGAATTACAGATATGAGATCCTGATCCGGTATCCAATACCCAGGAAGTAGAGTTTATTGAAAGACAGTTTTCAATAACATACACACCTGAAGCTGAAACCGCAACCTGCTTCAATTCCTGTGTCATGGCTTTCCAAGCCCTGCAATCATTCTTCCAGTGTCCTTTCTAATGACAATAGAAGCATTCTTCTTTATCCACAAGCTGCCCCGCTTTCTTTGTTGCCTTTGCCTTTCCCTTCGTATCCACTTTACCAACACCGCCCCTTGGTTTGGCGGGGGCTTTCTTCTTCTTTCCCTTGGCTTTCGCCTTAGACCTAGAAGAGGAAGATCCTCCTATAAACAAAGTGGATGTTTCCCTACCTTTCTGTAGGGTGCCCTCTGCACTCCTCAGCATGTTGAGGAGTTCTGAAAGTTCAACTTCTTTTTCTTGTAAGTTGAAGTTCAGGATAAACTGGGCGTAAGTGGAAGGAAGGGACTGGAGAATCAAATCCGTATAGAGCTCGTTCTCTAACGTGGTCCCAAGTTCCGCGAGCTCCTCAATGAAGCCAATCATCTTAAGAACGTGTTCCGCTACCGATGATCCGATGGCCAACCTTGCCGAAAATAACTTCTTCGACACTTCGTATCTTGCGATACGAGATTGCTCTCCATACAGTTCTTTTGTATGGAGAAATATGGATTCGAGGTCCATATTCTCGTGCCTCCTCTGATGTTCGTTGTCCATAGAGGCAAGTATGAGGCATTTGGCCTTCGCGCTATCAATCTCCCAAGTCTTACGGATTTCCTTATCCGCGACGCTGGAGGTGGGACTTGGGACAGGGGGAGCTTTGGTGGTAAGAAGATACCCCAGCTTGTCGTAAGTGATTGTCATTTTGACATTCCTGAGCCAATCTTTGTAGTTTGGCCCTGTCAGTATGTTTTTATCTAGAAGTAACTTAAGTCCAGTCATGTCGATTGGTCGCTGCAATTAGGAGAGAGAAGAAGAAACACTCAGCATGATGCTCTTGCAAGTTTAGAGTGGTTTTTAATTTGTCTAAACAGGATGGCTCCCACTGTTTCTCGAATCCCTCCTCAAACCAAAAAGGAAAAATTAGTCAGGATCAATCTCACCGTACAATACTTGCTTAACCGTTCGGCCAGGCTGGTGTCGGTACTTCGAGGGAGGTTTTCCAACGCTTTCGCGAAGTTCCTTAATTTAAGAACCTCTTTTCCCTGGGGGCCTAGCCCCGCTAACACCTTTCTAGACACCTACTAGGTTTATAGCATTGATCGTTAAGTGAGAAATTTCCCGATGAGTAGCGTATACTCACAGTAGGATCGGGATCCAAATATCATCGCGTGATGAAACTGAAGGAATCCTACCATAATCATCACACTCCAAATGGTATGCAACACTAGCAAGTTTCAATTCTTTTGAAACTCCCGATGTGGATTTTTGCCCCATGCTCTTATG
The DNA here is from genome assembly GCA_030015575.1 of Agapanthus africanus. Classification (NCBI taxonomy): domain Eukaryota; kingdom Viridiplantae; phylum Streptophyta; class Magnoliopsida; order Asparagales; family Amaryllidaceae; genus Agapanthus; species Agapanthus africanus. The sequence goes on along the minus strand of JASDDO010000024.1, from coordinate 711,596,781 downwards.
ACCTTTACTTTGGCCAACAAATCATAAGTCACATGTCAAGTTCTACCCGTCGTTCTCCACGTTAATTTGAATCCACCCGTAACTACCCTTGACTTTGGCCAACAAGGTAGTACGACTGTTCCAAACCAACACATCTATCTATGCTGCACATGAATACCCAATAGCTACCAATCACTATGCCTTGACTTTGGCCAACAAACATAGCTTGAATACTATTGACTATTCATGTGAAACGACGGAGGGCTACGAATGGTTTTGGCGAAACCGTGAACGTAGAGAACTTGATATAATCGATGGAACGAGATAGCTTTTAAATGGAGTGGCTCAAACTCCGCATTTTAAAAGTTTGTTTTGAAAAGAACCGAGTGGTTTTTCGAAAGTGTTCCAACGACTTTTACTTGGTTTATTTTCTTGCATTAGTTCTTTTAATGCGTGATATTCTTGCATTAGTTCTTTTAATGCGTCCCATCATTTAATCCTACCATTGCAGAAAACAACCAAAATATGACGTACGCTTATGCCATTCGCATTCGCCACGGGGCCCCGTCATTACCCGTTAGGTTACTTAACTAACGATAGAGCGGGGGCTGGGCTAGCGCGGCTGTAAAACATAAGCAACGCCTAAATAATATCATATACAGATATATTGCAATGATAGCCATTTCAGATCACAGATGAAAACATTGGATATACTAGGAACCTGCAATTCGTACGAGCCTGTAACGAAAAGCAGATTACACGGTCGCGGTGAATAGCCAAAACCCCACCCAAGACCCCTACGGGTGCGGCAAACTACCCGCCAAGTACCCGAAGCGAAGCAACCTCCCTCAACCCCGTGAGTAGGCCACTTGGCACTTCGGCATACCCGGTAGTTTGTGCACCCCCTCCATGGGTCTATCCTAGGAGCATAAACAGTAAAAGGAAATTATACAATGACGGCTACAACCCCGACCCGGTTGTGCGGCCATACAAATAATTATTACATCAATTTACAAATTTATTTGAATTGAAAGAAAAGAAAACTCTCGTCTCACAACCCCCGGCTATTCACCCGTGACAATCCAATGAATTCATATACACAAACCAATAACATTACAGATCACAGATTTGTATAACCCCCACTAATCGACATATAGTGATTAGCAGACGTTCAATACAAATATCACATCACAGAAAAACCCGTCAGCTTAAGTCTTTTAGAAGTTCGATAAAAAATACGGATTTATAGGCCCCAAACACAAAATTTTCGTTCTGGAAAATCTGGGCAGAAAATACATATTCCAAAAATCCCAAAACAACCCCAGAAAAACACTGCACAAAATTTAGACCTTGGCCGAGTCAACTCGGCCGCAGAATCGCGGCGGGAGCGTGCTCCCGCCGCGTTTCCACGGCGCTTTGACCAGTTCGTGGGACCAAATTTCATGGGTGTTTAATAAAAACCCTGAGCCGATTTTTAAGATGAAATTTATCATTTTTACAGAACTTTAAAAATCGACAGCAACTTTGAATTTCGGGTTTATTTCGGGACTTTTTCTCCGATCGAATTTCTAGCTACTATGCTAACATGTTAGATAGAGTTTAACAAGGCTCTGATACCACTGTAAGTCCATGCTACCTCTCCCGGTACTTTCGGGCATGCGGAATTTGACGAAAAACAATTTTCTAGAGGTGGTAACATGGACTCAAAACCGGATCTTTGTTAAACATCTAACTAACAACCTAACTAGGAGTTGTTAACTACTCGGTTAGGGGGTTATACCTTTCTTTCTTGAACTCCTTCGTCTTCAAACCTCGATTGTTGTCCGGATCGGCTTCACCCCGTCGTCTCCTTGCGCCCAAGATCGATCCACCTCGAAAGCTTCTACCTTTGGCTTCTTCTTCGATCCTTGAAGAAACTAGTTCACTTGGTTTGCTAAACCTTGTGAACTAGAGTGAGTAGAGAAGAGTGTGTTGGGATATTCTCTATGGTTCTTGGTTCTCAACACATGAGACAAGTGAGCCATAAACTAAAGAGAGGGAGAGCAAGAGGAAGAAGATGAGAGCTCAAGAACCCAAGAGAGAGAATGAAAATGATAGAATTAGAAAGACTTTTCTCTCTTGGCTCTCATAATCCAAAGCCATCATCACAAAAATAGTAATCAAGTATTGTGTAAATGGTTTAAGCTACAATATCCATATCATTTCATGCACTCATTTCTCACAAGAGAAACAAGCAAGTAAAAAGTCTTTGACATGAAATGATAGCCATTGTCATCATGATGGTCAACTAGTCCAACCTAGTCAACCGGTCAACAAAGTCAACAAGTCAACAAAGTCAACCCCTTAACAACCATGTCACCATAATACTTAATTAATATTATTGTTAATTACATATTATATTCTCATTAGGGTTGAGCAAAAAAGTCAATAGTCAACAGTCAACAGTCAACAACCCTAATGAGAATCCTCCGCTTCTGTCTCTCCGTCAACTGTGCATACACACCCGCATCCGCGTTCAGAGGAACACGAATACATACTGGATAAATCCAATCCCAAAACGTACACTAGAATCTGGCTTAAACCAAAGCCCGCTAGTGTTAACTGTCCGGACACTGTACGTGCACAAGTGCACGGATGTGACCGAACCCTGTCGCAAAACCATGCGACCTGTCGCAAAACTATGCGACCTCTACTCTTTTACTTAATGGCTAATAGCTTTCTGTGTGGGACTCTAAAGACTCGACACTACGCCGGCAGTGGGTTTAACCACAGACCGCAAGCGGCACTAGCTGTGCGTAACGGTCCCCAGGTAGAAGCCGACAAGAAGACTGACGAGGTGAAACCCATCTGAACACCTACTGAGCCTGAATGTGACAGTCTCCGTACAGTCCGGTCTATTCGTCTCATACATCGCATGGCGGGCCTAGGGGGGCGGTAAACATCAGTCCTCTATTAGCGGTACAAGTCATGTCGGAGTGAAGCCCAAAACACCCTGAAATAACACTGGAAGCCTACCAGTATATCTCGATTGCCCTGGCCAGGGAATACTCGTGTAATGGCTCTCCTAGACACAGCGCGATGTCAACCCCCAATACCGGGAGAGACGAATCCTGTCTAACCGTCACTGCCTCCAAGTGCTTCGGGACTGTACCCAACTACTACCTGTTTGCATGACTCCTTTGAGCCATGGTAGGGTAGTAATCAAAGTACAGTGGGAACACACTCGAGGCGAAGTGACAGTGTCAAGTCAGCGGACTAAGCTGTACTCATGTCACCTGGGAACTGATAACTGACGATAGGTATAATACCAACCGGTTAGTTCCCGACGAGTCCTGTCCAGTGTACTCGTAACCTAACGAGCACCCGTATACTATCTCCAGTACGACGTACTGATGGCTGTGGGACAGACCATCTCCCACACTGGGATGAGAAGCGCATACGCTAGTCTACTCCGGAGTATCGATGCCCTGTCTCGATAGTCCTGCGACTAGGGACCTGTATAAGGATGTGCTTATAGATTACCCAGCCCCCACTAGTGTGACTGCCATCACAACGCTGGTAATCAAGCAGAGATCCTAAGGGCTCCACTAATGTGTATAGGTGATATACTAAAATAAACACATGTACACATTGAAGTAGAAACAAACCAAGTATCATACTACTATATTGAGCAAGATTGTTTATACAAGGTGAATATCCCAAGCTTCCATTAAGTAATATACAAACTAGTATGATACAGTAATGACCTCTAGGGCATATACACTAACAAACCCTGCCATATCTCCATACGGCCTCTACAGCGTTTCTCCCGAAACTTGAGAAAACGGTCTGTGGGAGACTCTAAAGACTCGTTAACACCTTGGTTGTGGATTTAAACACTAGCACGTCAGAGGTATTAGCCTATACGTGACGGGCTACCAGGTATTGACCAAAAGGGACGTCTGTGAGTGAACTCATGCTGACACCCTACTGAGCCTGTCGGTGACAATATCCGTACAGTCCGTTCCGTTCGTCTATGAGTATCGCATGGCGGGCCTAGGGGGTTGGTAAAAGTCAGACCCCCAATAGCGGTACAAGTCATGTCAGAGTGTAGCCCAGAACACCCTGAGATACTACTGGAATACCTACCAGTAAATCTCCTGCCTTGACCAAGGACTTCGTGTAATGGCTCTCCTAGACACAGCGCGACCTCACGCCTAATACCGGGAGAGACGAACCCCTGAAGATCCGTTCACTGCCTCCATGTGGCTCGGGACTGTACCCAACTAAAACCTGTTTGCACGTCTTCTTTGAGCGTGGTAGGGTAGTAATCAAAGCACATTGGGAACTCACACGAGACAAATGACGATCTCAGGTCGATGAACTAACCTGTACACATGTCACCAGGGAACTGCTATCTGACATTTGGTATAATCCCAACTAGCAGGTTCCCGGAGAGTCCTGTCCGGTGTACTCATAACCCAATGAGCACCTGTATACATCTTGGGTGAACCAACTGACACCAGTGGCTTGTGAGACCGGCCACCGCCCCTCGTCGGGGTCTCGACTATATACACTAGTCTACTCCGGAGTATCGATGCCCTGTCTCGAAACTCCCACGACTAGGGACCTTTTAAGGATGTGCTTATAGACCCCAGCTCCCACGTATATGATCGCCCTCATACTGCTGGCAGTCAAGCAAGAATCCTAGGGGCTTTATCGACGTGCAATAGTGACATGTAAGGTCACCTAAAGCAGTACACGATAATAAAGATAAACCAGATAGTATACTATCATCTTGAGTAAGACTGTCCTACCGGTATAGGTCCTCCCTCAATCATTGCAATCACGTGCCTGTGATCCAATAATTGACTCTGAGGGCACTATCTCCAACAATCTCCCACTTGCACTCAAGGCTAATTATTGCGATGTCGCATACTCACAGCCCGTGTGATACCGAACAGCCAACTCCTCTACTAGTCAGTCTTACAAAGCTCGTTTGCGAAACTATTGCGTTCGAGGAATAGCTTCAGTGAGTGGATCCACTGTGATGTTTCTTTCTATGTCTCTCTTTATCTCAAGGTCGCGGAGAAAACCATCTCCCGAAATAAGCAATACCTGTCTTAGAATATGTCTGGATGTCTGATGGGACCTAGCTCATAAGTGAACTCCAAATCCAAACTTCTTAGACTGTATCGTCAACTGAACTTAATCAGTATCCTGCGCCATACCTCCCTTAGTATCCGCCTGGACCACCTATCCAAACTACTGCCCCTCGTCAGAGGGATAACTATAACTCTGACAGTCACTCTGTCATCTAGGTCACCATGGAAGCCTGGAATGATGACTGTCTCCCGAAGGAGGATGCCGTCATCATATCCCTAGAACATCAACTTATGTTCTAAAACTGCTTCCTAACGTTTCTCCAGGATTGGATCAATATCACCTTATTGCATCTAGTGCAAAAACAACAACATCTATATCCTATGTGGAGACACCACTGTGTGACAACCAAAGTATAACAGATCGTAGTATAGGAATATCACTTCCTACTCTGTGTATGCCATCCAAATACCAGGACATCACACCCTACTACCTTCTTAACAGATCCATCCCCTATTCTGATGAAGTCAAACCTATGACTGTCATATCAGAAATAAATGATCTATCTCCGCTATATCTACTTAAGTCTATAAATAGACATAAGCCGCTTGTCCACTATGCTTCCGCTGGTCCCACTGACTACGACAACCCTCTGGCAGAGTCATATAGACGTACACTTCTGAAGCCAGTTCAGAACGACGCTATACTCATCCTCTTGCCGGGTCTCATAGTCTGGAACAACAGTAGTGTCAAGTCTGGGTAAATAAGAACCTCCCTGTCACCGTTTTTTAGCATACCGAAGTACCTCTCGAGTGCCTGAGGTTACCCACCATATCTGCGGAGTGGACAATGGAATGTCAATCCATATTGAATCTTTAGGTTCTTATCAAATCTTTAGTAATCGTTTGCGGTTCTGGAATCACTTCCAGTTCTACCATACTCCCACTACTGTTTTCTGAAAAAGAATCCATTTTTGTTAAAACTGTGGCGAGTCTAGAACAATATCACTATTTATCTTCCAGATGGTAGAAAGTCAACCCTCGTTATTGCCTGGGTCAACCCACAAACAACCATTACAGAAACGTACCTTGAGTTATCCAGAGTCTGGTTTTAAGCATAAGCTGGACAACTCCCCGTGCCTTAACATCGTCAAGATATAAACTGCTCTATATCCAATACAGAAACAGAGGCACAGATTTAATTAAACCAGATTCAAATCATGCAGCTGTCTCCAGCGCATGTCAACTAAATGGAAGGAGGCCGATCAGCGTTACTCAACTTAGGAATGCTTCCAATTATGAGTAACCTGAAAGAGAAGCAAGTTCTCTTAATCATTACTATCAACTGAATACCATGCACAAGTATCTACATCTTCGATCACCTTGAGGAATCCCGATACTTGCAACATCTGGTTCTCTACTTTACTCTTATACCTATAACTTCTCAAAACTTGGACCTTGTATTTCTACGAAACACATGTCTAAGAACTAGAGAAGTCACAAGTAAAAAGAATATAGTACGAGGACCAACCCCTCTGTCCAAATGGAAACTGGACAACATACAATACTCTGTATAAGTCCCCTGAGTTTAATAACTCATTCCCTGTGTGTCGTAGGTTGAAAACTGTACTTATGGTTAAGAAGAATTACACCGTTGTTTAATACTCCTTACCTGACCATCTACTGATATAGGTAAATGTCATAGACATAATTTCATAAAGGTATATCTCACTCTATAAAAATAGACGTACAGATATATCAATTTGAAATTGGTGCACAACGACGGATATTCAAAACCAAATATTTGTCGTCCGGCAAACAACCCAGGCGATTTCCTCAAATATCACCAATTACAACGAATTCCGATATAATGAGGAAGATCACCTAATTCCCAATAACTTACTCCCACTCATCATCTGTAAAACCATACAGATGTGAGAATCATACCTGGTAAATAAATACCCAGGAGTAAGGACTAATTGGGAAATCAGTTTTCTTTTAACAGTACACAGTGAAACTGAAAAATTGAAATGTTTCGATGGGGTATCCGGGTATTCCTAGTAATGCTTCTTCCATTATCCAGATTCACAACTGTAACCGTATATTTCTTTGCCACCTCTCCAAATCCCTTTATATGTCTTTAGTCGTTACCTTCTGCACACCCCTTTAGGCCAAATGGTTTTCTTCCTTCCCTACTGTTCGGCACCAGCCTCTGGTTTAGAAGAAGACTATACAATAAGCATAATGGGTGTACTGTCCTAATCCTAGGAGCACTCGCAATGCGAGAGAAGGTGAAGATAAAAGACAACCGAATAAACCTTATTCCAATTTCTCCTGAACCAGAATCCATCCCCGAACTGGAACAAGTTCCTTTCGAGTTCGTATATAACCATACGATGGAGTATCCAAATAAACTGTGGATCTTCATAGTGATACGGAGTGTTCTGGAGAAATACAAAGGTGAAGTGGGGGTGGTAATGAAATACTTGGTTTGGTCGTGAATAGCAGTCGCAGTTTACTTTGCCCTCTTACTAATCCATTTCTTTGTCTTTACTTAATACCTTCTGTACACCGTTTAGGCTAATTGGTTTTCTTCATTCCCCACCGTTCGGCACCAGCCTAAGGTTTGGAAGAAGACTATCCAATTTGCGAAATAGGTGTACTATCTCCCAAACCAAGGAGTACTCGCAACCTGAGAGAACGTAAAAGGAAAAGACAACTGAATAGTCCTATTCGTTTTCTCCAGAACCAGAAACCATCCTCGAAAAAATTCCTTCGAGTTCGTATATAACCATACGATGGTTTTGTCCAATGGAAGTTGACGTTCGTAGTAATACGGGGTGTCCTGGAGAAAAGGGTAAAAGTAGGAGTGGCAATGAGGTTTGCAACTCTGACAATCCAAAAGCCAGTGTTTAAGCAGGTTCGGTTAATTTTGGTCACTGAGTCATAGTCAAGGGTCAGGTCATGGTCGTTGCCAAAGAGAGAGAGAAAAGAAACACTCAGCGTGCACTCTAACCTAGATCAGAATGGTTATCACTTTATCTAATCAGGAAACCTTCCACTGTAACGTCAAATTCTTCCCCAAACCTGAAAGAAGAATTAGTCGGGATCACCAGAGTAGTAAACCAACTCATCAGTGGGAATCGGGATCCAACTATCATCGCATGATAACGTGACGGGATCCGCTCACGTTATCACACTCCAGAAGGTATGCGCATATCTGGCAAGTTTCAGTTTCTTTATAAACTCCCGATGTGATTTTTGCCCCATGCTTTTATGACCTTGACTTTAGCCAACAAATCATAAGTCACATGTGAAGTTCTACCTGTCATTCTCCAGGTTAATTTGAACCCACCCGTACAAGCCCTTGACTTTGGCCAACAAGGCTATACGACTTTCCCAAACCAATGCATCTATCTATGCTGCATATGAATACCCAATAGCTACCAATCACTATGCCTTGACTTTGGCCAACAAATACAGCTTGAATACTTATTGACTATCCATATGAAACGACGGAGGGCTGAGAATGGTTTCCGGCGAAAAACCTTTAACGTAATGAACTTGATATCGTTGAAGGAACTGGATAGCTTCATAAAAATATAGTGACGAAAACCTTCGCTAAAGAGGTCACTCCCGATGAAGGGATCTCGGCTCTTTCCCCATAGAATGAGGTGCAGGATATTCCAACTGAATACCACGATGCAAAGCAAATGTTAACGGCTATAGTGAAGTTATTGCCCTGACGCAAACTTCTGTCCAAGGGCTCACTCGCGGTGAAGGGATCTTGGCCCTTGCCTCGTCGACTGAGGAGCTGGATATTCATAACCGAATACCACTGTGCAAAACAAAAGAGAACGCCCTTGCAATAACAGCTTTTTGAAAAATTGTTCCAACAACATCAGAATATGTTTGTTTAGCTTGCATTGATCCGAATCAACGCAGTCCCATCAATTGATCACACCAATAAAAGAACGAAAATAATGATGTACGTATATGCCATCTGCATTCGCCACTGGGTCCCGTCATCACCCGTTAGGTTACTTAACTAACGACAGAGCGGGGACTGGACTAGCGCGGATGCAAAACATATACAACATCTACTAGTATATATATCAATATATAATATTCGCTCAATGATAAAATGCAACATCACAGAAATGTAATAAGCATCACAGAACAATACAGATATCTGGGATCCCCGGGTTTCACAGAGCCGCTACTGAAACCCGACGTTCCCCTGGTCGTGTGGATAGCCTGTGCAATGAAATCCTAGACCCCTACGGGCGCGGCAAGTTACCCACCAAAACCTGAAGCGAGGCAGCCCCCTTCAGCAACGTGAATGGACCATCCAGCACTTCACGGAATCCGGTAACTTGGGCACCCCTCCTTGGGTCAACCTGTACACCCTACGAGTGCGGTGAATAGCCCGCCAATTCTAGAGTAAAGCCCCTTCCGTCTCAATGCCATGAGATGCGGGCTCGTTTCCCTCTAGAACCCGGCTATCCGTGCACCCCTCCGCGGGGTAATCCTAGTACAGAAAGTAAAATATACATACAACGGGTACATCGACCTCACCCCGGTCGTGCTCCAAAAGAATAATATACAAACAGGCAGTGACGGCAGTCCACATGTCGGACGCTCGCCCCGCAATATCAAATGTACATATAAAACGAAATTGTACTACCATTGCATCCAGGCTATCCCCCATGACCAATCTGCAACATCACAGCACAACACAGAACATCAACGTAAATGTCACGTTCGCAAATCCGTCTAAAAGGGCTATAGCAGTTAGACAAGATTTACCGATCAAATGACATTCACGGTCGCAGATATAATGTAAATACTGTGAACTAACATGTTTAAAATTTTCGATCGATCAAATTTACCGAAGTGGGCCCCAAGCACTACTGCAGCACTCACAGAAAATCTGGGCCCAAAAAGAATATTCCAAAAACCTCATTTCACAGTCTAAGACCCTCTGGAAAAAATTGGTGCAACAAGGAGTCTAAGTGGCGGCGGAACCGCGGCCCGAGCAAGGGTTTGGCCACGGTTCCGCGGCGGCACAGTAAAACCAGGTGACCAAATTTTTCCAGAACTCTTAGAATTCTATGCATGTATTTCTGCAACAACCTGAAAAAATTTTCGAGCCCAAAAAAATTTCGACAGAAACATATGCAATGAAAATGCGGTTTTGGGATAAATGTTCGATCAAAGTTTTAAACATGCTAGAGCAAGCTAGGCTAGGTTAATGGCGTGGCTCTGATACCAGTGTAAGTGCACGGCGGCGCCCCGGCCGTCAATCCGACGCCGGAATGCGGAAACGAAACTTTTCTAGAAGTTAGAAACCGGCACCACCGCGCACAGAAATCACGGATCGGGCCATTAACCTACTCCTAGCAAATACGAGAAAGAGTAGAATGCCATACCAAGCGATCCGTGTCCTTCGGTCTTTGGCCTCCACTCCGATCTCCTCGCGGAACCTCCGGTCTTCAGCTCCTCGTCGGAACGGGCACCACATCGCCGGGTTCTTTTACGGGCTCCCACCTCTGAATCGAGGCAACTCGGGCACGAAGTTGGCGACCCGACGTGTCCAAGGAATGCTGTAGGCAAGTGTAGAGAGGTATGTCTCATGGGGGTTGAAGTTGCCATTGATGGAGGTGAAGAAAGAATGAACTTTCTAGGGAAATGGTGCTCTCATTTTTCTAGCAAGGAATAATGAAATGAGATCAAGAAATCACCCCACAAAATGAAACCCTCTCTCTCTCTAAATGTGGCCGGCCCCCTCTAAGAAATGGGGAGAGAAAAAACTAAAACATGAAGGGAGGTGAGTGTAGGAATCTAAAAGAGGTGACCACACCCAAAAGAGATGATAGTAATGTCATATCCATTTCTAATCCATTCTAATCTCATTTAATGCAAAGGAAGAGACTTAAAAAGAATCTTATAATGGTAGAACCATCATGAAGCCTCAATTTATAAATAACCCCTCCACAAATGATAATTTGCACAACTGCGAATAACCCCCTCCATCGGAAAAGTCCGGCCAGGAAGGAACAAAGGAAAACTGGCCGGAACAGAATGCAAACTGGCAACTTCAGAAAACTGATCCCGTAATAAATTACAGGAAAAACCCCGCGACTGCATATGCATGCCTGCATTGGTATTCCCACTGAATACAAATGCAATGAGACAAAATCTACACTGTACAATACTAGGATCCAGCTTAAACCAAAGCCCGCTAGTATTATCCGTCCGATCATGATCCGTGCAATACCGCACGTATCTGATCGAACCCTGCCATATCTCCATACGGCCTCTACAGCGTTTCGCCCGAAACTTGAGAAAACGGTCTGCGGGGGACTCTAAAGACTCGTTAACACCTTGGTTGTGGATTTAACCACTAGCACGTCAGAGCTATTAGCCTATACGTGACGGACAACCAGGTATTGACCAAAAGGGACGTTTGTGAGTGAACTCATGCTGACACCCTACTGAGCCTGTCAGTGACAATATCCGTACAGTCCGGTCCGTTCGTCTATAAGTATCGCATGGCGGACCTAGGGTGTTGGTAAAAGTCAGACCCCCAATAGCGGTACAAGTCGTGTCGGAGTGTAGCCCAGAACACCCTGAGATACTACTGAAAGACCTACCAGTAAATCTCATGCCTTGGCCAAGGATATCGTGTGATGGCTCTCCTAGACACGCGCGACCTCACCCCCAATACCGGGAGAGACGAACCCCTGAAGATCCGCTCACTGCCTCCATGTGGCTCGGGACTGTACCCAACTAAAACCTGTTTGCACGTCTCCTTTGAGCCTGGTAGGGTAGTAACAGTAGGAACTCACACGAGACAAATGACGATCTCAGGTCGATGAACTAACCTGTACACATGTCACCAGGGAACTGCTATCTCACATCTGGTATAATCCCAACTAGCAGGTTCCCGGTGAGTCTTGTCCGGTGTACACATAACCCAATGAGCACCTGTATACATCTTGGGTGAACCAACTGACACCAGTGCCTTGTGAGACCGGCCACCGCCCCTCGTCGGGGTCTCGACTGTATACACTAGTCTACTCCGGAGTATCGATGCCCTGTCTCGAAACTCCCACGACTAGGGACCTTTTAAGGATGTGCTTATAGACCCCAGCTCCCACGTATATGATCGCCCTCATACTGCTGGCAATCAAGCAAGAATCTTAGGGGCTCTATCAACATGCAATAGTGACCTGTAAGGTCACCTAAAGCAATACACAATGATAAAGATAAACCAGATAGCATACTATCATCTTGAGTAAGACTGTCCTACCGGTATAGGTCCTCCCTCAATCATTGCAATCACGTGCCTGTGATCCAATAATTGACTCTGAGGGCACTATCTCCAACATGAATAAATTAACGCAATTTGCGTTGATCGATATGTTAAAAGCGACTGTGCTAATCTATCAACCCGTTAAGAAATGGGGGTCAAATCTCTCAAGATTCGCATGAAAATATGGGTATGTCGAACTTGGTAAACCCTCTATTGAAAATGGAAACGCGACGGAGTCTTGCATGGTCGAAATGATAGGGAGGACGAAAGGGAGTGATTTAGGGATAGTCTTAATCTTACCTAAGTAATCTGTCTCGAACTTGAAGGATTCCATCAATGGTTCGAAATGACTGTAAGCAACCGAGTCTGATGGTTCAACTAACTCATCTGAAAATGTAAAGGACTCAAACTCGGGAGGTGAGTTTTCAACATCATCCGAAAAAGTGAAACACTCGTAATTGTTATAGTCTGTGAGAACTGTATCAGATTCAAAAAGAAATTTTTCAAGTTCACAGTCCTCAAGCATGATCTTTTGCATGGTCGGAACGATGGAAATGAAGGGGTTTGATTTAGGAAGTATGACAGTTAAAGGTTCAGTAGGATGAACTGAAAAATCCGACATATCAAACAAAAATGGTTCATCCTCAATACTATCCTCAATATTCTCCTCAAAATTTAGCTTATCCATGCCATTATCATCAAAATCAAGACGCATATGAAGTTCGGGAGAAATATTTAATGACTCGGGATGATGAATTGGGGATAAAATTTCAGTCAAATTTGTGGGTTCATCATCCAAAATATTCCCGGCGTCTATATCCTCAGTCAAGTGAAAATCAAATTTTTCTGAAACCTCATCAAAAGCATAGATATTTATCAATTCAGGTTCTAGATTGGAGGTGTAAAGATCGAAAAGATTAGGTGTGGTTTCACTCGAAAGAGACTCTTCACAATCTGGCAAATCAAGCACTACAAAGTCGCACAACTCATTAAATGTTTTATTTTCAACTCATGAATCATTTGAAACACTTGTTTGAAAACCGGAGTTGTGGGATTCAATTGGGTATGGATAGTATTGATTTGGAAATCCTATCAAATTCTCACTCTGTCCAACCGCCTCCTCATGCATTGGAAAATTTGAAGCTAGTTGGAAACTAGCTACCAGTTCACTAGGTTGTATAAGGGCGGCTATGGACGCATCCACATTCCTCATCATTTTGTTTGTTGCTAAAATATAAGCTTCCAACGATTGTTCCAAACTAGACATGGGTTGTGAAGGGGTTTCGGTAAAAGATTCAAAATTGTTTTGATACGTGAAACTCCCAAATGGCTGTGTAGAAGCAATATCTAGTGAAAGTGGGAAAGTCGGGTTGTATTGGTAGGAATTGGATAGTTGGACAGGAGTAGGATCAACATTTGGATAAAAGGGTGAATGGACTTGTTGATCCCTAGAACTGGATGTGTGGAAATGAGTGAAAGATCGGCTACGAGATTGTTCAATATGCTCAGCAATAGACATGGGTTTAGGAGTTACAACAGGACTCGAAAAAGTGGTATCAACGTAAGAAGGTGGTGAAGGTTGACACGGTTGATACAAAGTGGATTGCGGAGTCGAACTGTTTCTCTTAGACGCTTCTATTCGATCTTTCAAAGAAATTTTGGGCATGGAGGGGTCGTCCTTAAATCGACTGAAACAATTTGCGTAAGAGGCAAAGTTTGGTTCGGGATACCATAGTTCAGCAAGAGATTTGTGATGTGGGGTACCCATGATATAGGAAGGAGAAGAGAAAGAAGGTGGGTGGTGCAAGGAGTTCTTAGCGACAAAATTTGCAAGTCTTTAAAAAAAATTCCTTTTTTATTATTTGGAACTTTTTGCAAAAAAGATTTTCGATAAAGGGCTTAAGCACACTTTCAATCAACTACAAATGCACAATCAGGCCTAGATTTAGGGTCACTTGGGTCAGCTAGACAGCTTCTAACTGTTCCAAAGGGCTAGAAATAGTTCCTCAAACCGCCTCTTCACCGCCAACTGCGGCCAGGTAAGTGCCAAGTGAGTGGGAGGCTCTCCAGTACAAGTAGTTGCCCTAATTAAGTAACCACTTGCCTTAGACACACTTGCCTAGACACCGCAAAGTCAGGTTAGGATCAACTGCCGATGGCTACGACTAGTCCTCTGTCCTATTGAGCGCGACGTCCTTAGGGCTGAGTCTAGTATTTTTTTAATTAAATATTGGTCAATGCATATGCCTTATGTGATTTCTGGGGTCCTGGGAAGGGTGATGAAATCCCCACCCAATCTGAATTGGTCTCAAGCCCCTTAAAGTCCGATTAAAGATATGCAAAGCCATAAAAATCACTTGCAATCAATTTTTTTATTTAGGCGCGGCGCAAAGAATCCTGCACAAGATTTGTTATTGGAAGGGGGAAGATTTTTAAGCGGAAAGAATCCTGCAGGAGATTTTACAGAATATATATTAGAGATTTGCAGAGGAGGAGATCAGAAGACTTACAGAGATTTTTTTTTTACCGCGGTTCTGCCCTTTTTTAGGGAACCGATCTGTCGCCTATACCGCGGAACCGCCGCGAACTGCCCTTTGCGACCGCGGATCCGCCGCAGGTTGGTCGCTCCGGCAGTTTTTGTTTTTTTTTCAGATCGCCGCGGTTGACTTGTTGACTCGGTCCTCCAAATTTCTTCTGTTGTCTGTTGTGATATTCCTCTGTTTGTTCAGATTTGATATTTGCTGTTTTGATTTCTAGAGATTTCCAGATCCAAACTTGATTGTTGATCCTGCAAAATTCAAACAAAGATACCCTTCACAAAATGATAAATTATATATTTTTTTCTACTTTTTATGATTTTTTTATTTTAGATTAACCCGAAATTGCAAAAAAAAAATAACACGCCATCCCCGGCAACGGCGCCATTTGATTGAAATGATTTTAATTAGCCTATGCGCTTTTAAATGATGAATCAAAGAATTTAGTAACCGCAATCAAGAACGGCGTCGCTTGGTAGCTAGCCGGTGAGTACGGGTCGGTCCACAGGGATTTTGTGAATTTCCTAATCGCTCTTACGAGTTAATTCCGAATGGTGTGAACGGATTGATTAAATCTAAAAACAAAATCTATCTAGATCTAAATGTTGCTAGGGTTAGGTTTAGGGTAGGTTTAGAAATGTAAATAAATCTCACCGCTTTCTATACCCAAATTAAGATATATGAGGTGTTATGGTAATTACTAATAAAGAGGATTAGAACAATTCGGGAAGATGTTTCTTCCTCTAGGTTCTTGTCCTTCATTTATCGATCCTTACCCTAACCTCCATGGAAAACACGCTCAACCGGGCCTTTATACTACGGTATCACCGCTACCTCGAGGGATAGGGTGCCGTAGGGAGCGGTGTGTACTTATATGCATAGAGTCCTATAAAAACGTGTGATGGGCAAGAAAGGGATGAGAGATCTCATCTCTCAAAAGCCTTCCCCAAAGCTAACCCTAACAAGCGAGGAGACTACTCGCTCATTAGGGAATTAAAGAACATGTTATTTATCTATCTAGGGCAAGGAATTAAAGATCTATACTAAGGCAATTAAATAAAACTACTTACTTGATGGCTCTCTCCAAACATTTACACAAGACTTGTCAGATCTGAATAGATGAAATGAAAAGAGGCACCGATGCTCTCCAAAAGATTTCTGAATTTTATTAATGAAAGGAGGCATAATCTAATACAAGAATTTGGATTTCTATTTATAGAGGATAGAAACCCTAGGGTTACAATTGACTCGCATATCTGCTTTTACAAAAATACCCCCTGAGAAAAAGACCAAGTCAACGCACCGCCAGCGCCTCTAGAATTTTGCACCGCTACGGGCCCCACACGGCCGCGGTTCCGCGGCCAATAGCATGCCTTGGCCGCGGTTCCGTGGCCAAGTTGGGATTTCGATGCTTCTGTTTTTTCTGGTAACTTTCTGGTGCATGTTTTCTTCAATTTTCTTCAGTTCTTTTATTAGATTGGCTCCTAGGTTTCTTCCAGATCTCCACAGTAAATAATTGTAGTGGACATTTACCGTTGCTTCGTGACGAAGTCTTGAACCTTGCACTGCCTTGTACTTTGTGAACTGATCTTCATGTAAGCTTGATCAATATTCCACCATTTATTGGTCGTAGTCTCATTTTTGTATCGTCTTTTGTCTTTTTCACTGTTTTTGTCTCGAGAATCTGTAACCTGCAACTAAATAGCAGACATGGGTCAAAAGCACCTGTTTATTTGTAAAATGACTAGGACTGGGGAATATAATAATGCAATATTATGATATGAACAGTATTCAACTAGTTTCTTAAGGTGTTCTGGGCTACACTCCGACACGACTTATACCGCGATTGGGGGTCTGACGTTTACCATCCCCCTAGGCCCGATATGCGATACTCATAGACAAATAGACCGGACTGTATGGAGATTGTCACAGATAAGCACAGTTGGGTTTCATGATGAGTTCGCTCGTCGGCCTCCCTTTCGCTCAATACCTGGGTAGCAGTTACGTACAGCTAGTGCCACTGACGTGCTTGTGGTTAAACCCACTGCCAGCGTATTGACGAGTCATTAGAGTCCCCCATAAAAATTTTCCCAAGTTCGGGCGAAACGTTTTAGAGGCCATATGGTTTTATGGCAGGGTGCGATCATATAGGTGCACTCATGCACGGATCATGTTCGGACGGATCATACTAGTGGGCTTTGGTTTAAGCCGGATCCTAGTACTAGATTGATGGATTATTTTCGTCTCATAGTATTCGTATTCAGTCAGAATACGGATGCAGGTATGTATATACGGATGAGGGGTATACTTGTAATTCTATTACAAGTTTACTTTAGTTGTGGCCATTTATTTCTTTGTATTAAATATTAAGTTTTAATGTTTATTGTTATGGAATTTGTGAGCATACTTTTTGGCATGGTGCATTGATGAGACATGGGCTCACTTTGTGACTCATTGTTTTGCATTCAATGTGACATGAGGCTTTTTGGCTTGGCTAGGATTTTTTGTGGGTGATATTTTGTGAAGAGGGTGGATCATTTTTGGAGGAGATTATTTAGTTGCTCTCTTCACAAAAGATCACAACACTTCACTCATTTTTTTGTGCTCACAACTTCTTCACTTCATGGAAACTCTTTCACCTCCACTCTATACCTCTCATGTGTTGAGAATCCTAGAGTGTCTTGAGTCAAAATAATCACACACTATCTCTACTTTCCCTTGGACATGTCGGCTAGCAAACTTCATGTCCGATTTTCTTCGGTTTGAAGCGGGACCCCGTATAAAGAATCCTCGACGTGGAGCCACTTCGACAAGCGAGATCGGAGAGCGGACTTGTTCTGGTCAGCCGGCGAGGAGCTAGGCGCAGAGATTGAAGACCGAAGGACACGGATCGATCGGTATAATCTCTGAACACTTTATAGTTTGCTAGCTAACGGTTACTAGTTCGATCCGGGTATTTTGTTGTGGTAGCGCCGAGTTTTGAAAAGTTTTTGTTCCATGTTTTTGCACGGATGATGGCCGGGGCGCTGCCATAACCCAACAATATCTGGCAATTGATTTGGCTGTAACACTTACACCATTCTCTAACACTTAGAGATATATCACCATTTTCCCAGTTCTCTACCTTTCTGTAGCCTATGTAACATATTACATATGCGGGATCCTGATTCGGTATCACATACCCAGAACGTAGAGTGTACTGAGAAACAGTTCTCTGTAACTAACACACCCGAAGAAGATGCATCAACATGCTTATTCTTCGTCTGGGTGGCGTGGTAATCTGGATATTCCCCTATTTCCTGCTCGGACTTAAAAAAATTATAAGTTGGAGCGGAACCAACGTTCCCCTGCTCAGTATAACAAGCGGGTTCGGTCAATACATCCGTATTATTATCTTGATTAAGGCGTGACATTGGTCGCTACTAGGAGAGAGAGAAGGATAATCACTTTGCGTGCGCCCTTTCCAAAATTAGATTGGTTTATTATCTTATCTAATCAGGATGGCTCCCACTGTTTTTATCGAATCTTCCTTCACACCTTAAAAGGTAAGACTAGCCGGGATTAATTACACCTTACAAGTTCACCAATTTTTCAGCCAGACCAGTGCCGGTACTTTGAGGGAGGTTCCCTTTGCTTTCGCACAAACTTAATTAAAATAAACCCCGTTTTCCCTGGGGCGTGACCCCGTTAACACCTTTCTAGACACCAACTTGACTGGCTAA
Source organism: Agapanthus africanus (assembly GCA_030015575.1). Taxonomy (NCBI): domain Eukaryota; kingdom Viridiplantae; phylum Streptophyta; class Magnoliopsida; order Asparagales; family Amaryllidaceae; genus Agapanthus; species Agapanthus africanus. Next base: position 711,578,144 of record JASDDO010000024.1, on the reverse strand, counting down.
TTGTGATGTGTAAAACTCTCCCAGGAGTAACTCTTACCCGTAGTGGATATCGGGATCCAACTATCTCATAGAAGGTATGCAATCTCATTGCAAATTTCAACACTTGAAATTCCCGATAATATTTTTGCCCATAGCAACTTATGACCTTAACATAGTCAACAAATCATAAGCGCTAGCCAAGTTCAACCCTTCATTTCCTAATTGAATTAAACCCACCCGTACGACCCTTAACATAGTCAACAAAGTCGTACGACTACCCTAATCCAATCACATCTCATGCTTTAGCAGATAAGCACTAATTAGCTACCGCACACTACGCCTTAACATAGTCAACAAACATAGCACTAATACTACGTAGTACCTATCTGAAATGACGAAGGGCCACGACAGGTTTTTAAGAAAACCTTTTGCGTAATGAACTTGATATCGATGTAGAATCGAGTGATTTTGAAAAGGAGTGTTTTTTAGGCTTTTACTTATTTCACTAAAGAGGTCACTCCCGGTGAAGGGATCTCGGCTCTTTCCTCATCGAATGAGGTGCTAGATATTCTCCAAGGAATACCGCTATACAAAGCAAGAACTATATAGGCAATCGAAAACAAAACCGAGTGAGTTGTAGTATCTGCTAGTTTCGCTAAAGAGGTCACTCCCGGTGAAGGGATCTCGGCTCATTCCTTATCGAATAAGGTGCTGGACATTCTACAAGGATTACCACTATGCAAAGCAAAAACGAGAGCTACCTTTTTTGAAAATTTGATACTACAACATCTTTTAGGTTTCTTTTCTTTCATTAATCTCATTAATGAAGTCCCATCAATTAAGCTTCTTAAGCATCGCAGAAGAAATGAAAATAAAACGTACGCTTATGCCATCCGCATTTGCCACAGTGTCCCGTTATGCACCGTTAGGTTACTTAACTAACGGCATAGTGAGGCGGGACTAGCGCGGGTGCAAAACATAAGCAACGTTTATTATATATCATATATACAATAATAAAGCATTCGTCTCACGCATATAAAGTGATCACATTAAAGAATATCAGCAGCAGAAGATAACATATGAAATATTAGATATACTAGGAATTCCCTGTTTTAAATTAAGCCAGTATAAAATACGGATTCCACGGTCGCGATGAATAGCCAAACCCACATCCCTAGACCCCTACGAGAACGGCAAGCAAGCCTACCAATTCTAGAATTAGGAGACCCGGACTCGACTTCTGGAGATTGTCTCCTACTGGACTCTAGAACCCAGTTACTTATGCTCCCCTCCTTGGGTCAATCCTAATGCGGAAAAGTAAATAATATACAAGAATGGTGATATCATCCTCAACCCGAAAGTGCCCCAATAAAAGAATATTACATACAATGAATTTTACATAAATGAAAATAAAAACTCTCATCTCACATAAAACCCTGGCTATTCAAAACACGACGATCCAATATAACATATCCAAGCAACACATAACATCACATGTTATCAAATAGCTAGACGATGTTAAAGATTCCGATCGAATCAACAAACACCCAAAATTTCCCAAAAAGCTCAACACTTGAGCGCAGTTTAAAAATACTCAAAACATGCCACAGTACCTATGGACCAACCGTAGAAGGGCCAACCATTGCCTCACTTATCGCGCCGCGGAACTACCTCAAACCCGAGGGTTTGGCAGTAGTTCTTACGGTCATAGAATCGAGTTAGGGTTTCGTTCTTCTACAGGGTCCATCGAATCACTTGCACGATATTTGAATGTTCTTTAACTTGGAAAAAATCCAGCTCTTGGAAAATTTTCCGGCAAGGCTTAAAGTGGGTATTTGATATCCGTTCAAACTTTTTAACACCATCTAAATAACCCGAAATATAGTTAGAATTACGACTACGAAACACTCCGAATTGCCTTTATAGAAAATCAATATCTCATGAAATTTTTAGCAAAAACAAATAACACCAGAAACACCAAAACCCAGAGACCAGAACACTGAAAAAATACGAACACCAGAAGATGAACTGGGGCCGGCCTGCTCGGTTTTTGGGAGCATGTGCTCGGCCAAAAACCGGCCAAATGTGTTCGTTTTTCTTCTGTGTTCATGTTACATCTCATATAACATTTTGCAGTTGTTTAAAAAAAATTTCGACGAATTTAAAAATTGACAGAAACTGTGTTTTAGTGTTTCAAGTTTCGGAGCAGTTTCGGTTTCGTAATCTAACATTGTCTAAATCTTTAGCTTGGCTCTGATACCACTGTAAGGTTCCCTAGCATGACAGCAAGGTTTCGGGAGGCATCGTCCATGCCATTTTCAAAAAATTGCCATGCTAAGCAACCCTAAACTTAGAATCTTTAACTGGAGATTTAAACAAAACCTAATGTAAACAACTTTACATCTAGAGAACAAGAATACAACCTTTGTAGACGGTCCTTCTCTCCACTTGCTCCGTATAGTAGTCCCGCGACTCCACTAGGCTTCTCTTGAGACTTTGAAAGAGCCTCCTTCGTGATCTTCACGCCAAGGACGATCCACCCGAAGTTCCTCTAGATCAAGCTAACTCTACACTAAACTTCTTTAGTGTATGAAACACACCACACTAAATTGCTAGTTTGGTGTGGGATGATGAAGTAGGGGATATGATAAGCTCACTAGGTTACTCACAAGCTCAATGATTCACATCTCATGTGAGGGGTTGAGCTTGGAGGTGAGATGAAGAAATTGTAAAGATCAAGAGGAAGAAGAAGCTCAAGGAAAATGGCTAAGGCATTAAGCATGAAGCAAGTGTAGAAACAATAATATGAATCATCTCTCTCCTCACTAATTCAAGCATGGAATAAATTGCAATTCAAAATTGCAACCATGCTTGAATAGTGAGTCAAGACTAATAAAAAAACCATATAAGCCCATGCCTCATCCATACTCAAAATATCTCCACAATTAACACCTCATTTTTCCATTTTTCTAAAAATAGAAAAACATGCCATGCTTCATATAATATATATATATATATACATATATATATATATATCAAATATACATTTATATATATATATATATATATCAAATATACATTTATATATATATATATATATATATATAAATAAAGCAATTAGTGAGCTAATGATATTAGTTAAGATATAATTATATCACATTATTAAATCAATATTTGATCTAATAATCCGGTTATATCACATATAACCGACTAATATCATTTATCTGAATATCACATTATCAAATCAACACTTGATTCGATAATCTGGTCATATCACATATGACCTAACGGATACCAGATAACTGCCAGATTACAATACGGTATCATATATACGTATTTAATCAGGCCCACGCACATATCACATATGTGCCCTACTTCATTTCGCTCGAACCAGGAAACTTCTGTGTGGGACTCTAAAGATTCGTCAATACGCCGGCAGTAGGTGATGATCACATCGGTCACCTACAAGCCGTCAACGGTACTAGCTGGACGTAACGGCTACTCGGGTATTGAGCGATATGAAGATCAACAAGCAAGCTCGTCCATACTCTCCATGAAGCCTATCAGTAACACTACCGTACAGTCCGGTCTCTTCGTCTGATATATCGCATATCATGTCTAGTGGTGGAAATCGTCAAACCCCAGTAACGTGATAAATCATGCCGATGTCTGGACTATAACGGTTCGAGGAACTACTGATAACACTTATCAGTAAATCTCGGCAGCAACCCTGGCCAGGGACTTCCAGTTAGAGCCAATCGAGTATAGCGCAACATCAACCCCCAATACCGGGACAGACGAAACCCCTCCTATCGCTCATTGCCTCCATACGACTCGGGACTGTACCCAAAATCCACCCGTTTGCACGTCTCCTTTAAGCGTGGTAGGGAGGAAATCAAAGCACAGTTGGAGCCACACAAGACTCTATGACGATCTCGGGTCTACAGACTAACCTGTACCAGTGTCACCAGACGACTGCTATCTGACGATAGGTATACTACCACATAGGAGTCCTCGGCGAGTCTTGTTCTGTGTACCCAGTCTCCACTGAGCATCCGTATACCATCTTTGATGTCAAACACCAATGGATGTGTGATCATCCATCGCCCATCATATGGTCAAGAAGCGTATACGCTGGTCTATTTTGGAATATCGATGCCCTGTCTCTATATTCCCTCGACTAGGAACAATTAAAGGATGTACTTGTGAACTACCCTGGCCCCACTAGTATGATCTTCATCTGTTACGTTTTGAAAATCGTTTAGATGAAATTTCGGATAAACGGTAAAATAACTGGTGTTTTCCGTAAAAACCAAGATATAATTATTTTTCGACATAGACTTAAATATACATATTCTAGCTATATAATTGCTAGTATTTGGTATTTAATTGGTCACTTGCAAATTTCTAGTTTACTAAAATATTTTCCGTAATTAATTATTTAATTATTATTTTTTTTGCCTTCACTAATACATTTAATTAGTGATAATTACAAATTGGAATGGGTTAATACAAATTCTATGAACCATGACAACCTAGAATCTAGTTTGTAACATATTCATTCTTCAAAAAATTTCCTCATGGTTCTAGATGTTTTTAGAATGCTAGATTAAATAAAATTAAAATAGAAATTGATGTAAGGTGTTTTAATGTGGCTTGAGGGGTTCTAATTTGACTTGGAAACTTCTTCACATATACACACACACACCCATTTTCAATTTGGCCGAGCCTTCATGCTGCCCCTCCCCACAATTTGGCCACTTGAAAAGTTTATAAAAAGAAAAGAAAAGAAAAGAAAGCATGGGGTTTTAATATTGAGGTATGGGTATTTTTTGACTTGTGTTTTTGTTCCAACACAACACTATCACTCTCTCCCCCCCTCACCAAAATTGGTCGAGCCCCCCTTCCCCATTCCAGCAGCAGCCCTTCCCATGTTTTCATCTCATTCCATGTCAAAATCCTTGCAAAATGCATCATAAATCAATCAAAAATACATCAAACTCCAAATCCAATCCTTACTCATTATTCCATGACCATTCAAGCTTGGATCTTGGAGCATAGAAGCAAGTTTGGGAGGCTAGATTTCATGTTTGATCTCTTGATTTTGTGAGATATAAATCTTTACCCAATACTTAATTTGTTAGTTAATTTCTTAAAGCTAATTTAGTCAAGTGTTAATTATGTTATAGTTGCAAGTTTGGAATTTCAAGAATTGGGTATGGATCAAGTTAGGGTTTTTATTACATCATTAAGGATGCAATGTATAGTTTAACATCTTATGATATGCAAAACCTAGTTTAGTTGTTAAATATTAAATTATTACATTTAATTTTGTCTAAATTACATAATATTGCAAACTAGGTTTTGGGATTAATGGAAATAAGTGAGGTTAAAATCTAGATAATGGCTGTGTTGTAGGATTACCTAGGACGGCAGCAAGGTTTCGGGAGGCATCGTCGATGTCGTTTTCAAAATTTTGCCGTTCTAAATAACTATAACCCTAGAATCTTAACTAGAGATTTAAACAAACATCATGCAAACAACTTTTCAAGTAAAGTGAATGAGGAATACAACCTTTGTAGACCAGTCCTTCACTTCTAAAGCTCCATCTAGTAGTCCCTTCGTTGCGAGTTGTGATCTCCCGAACTATAGTATGGGTTCCCTTGGAGAAATGAATAAGCTTACTCGAAGTCTTCGAGACCGAAGATGATCTACATTGAGGAGACTCAAGCTCATGCTACATCTTCATTAAATTAGGGTTTAGTGAAGCAAACACCCTAAACTAAAAGGCTAATAGTAGAGGATGATGAAGTAGAAAGTGAGCTCTCTTTAAATTTATTTTTCTCACAATAATTTCTCACCTTAGAAAAAGCTAGAAAGCTTTTCTCAATGAATAAGAAGATGAAATAATGAATCAAGAGAGAATGAACACATGAGGTGAAAATAGCAACCATGGGTGAGTTAGTGTCATACACTAACTCATGTAGAGAATAAACCATGGGTTAACAATAATGGTTGGGTTAATAAATATCTTCAAGTAAAACAAATGAGTGGACTTGGTCAATAGTTCCACAAGCTTCTACAAGCTTGAACCATGTGACTAATTACCACTAATTTATGAATTACCAAGATAAATAAAAACCTATGGATTATCATAACCATGGTGTAAGTCTCATACACCTATGTTGTATGTAGCATCTAGCATGACACAAGATAATGTTGTTAGTTATATGTATGCCCTAGAGGCCATTACTATACATAGGATGTATATTGTAGTGGATGCTTGGACATATATAGGGATGACTTTCTTGCTCGACATGATAGTATGCTATCTGGTTGCTCTTTACCTTAACGTGTACACTGATTGTCTCTCTATTACATGTTGGTAAAGCCCTTAGGATGTGTACTTGACTACCTGGACTATGATGCGGATCATACTAGTGGGGATATGGTAGTCCATAAGTACATCCTTCAAGATCCCTAGTCGTGGGTGTATCGAGACGGGGCATCGATATACCAGAGTAGACTAGCGTATACCTTCTCGACCCATATAGATGGGCGATGGATGATCCCATATCCATTGGTGTTTGACATCAGAGATGATATACGGGTGCTCAGTGGAGACTGGGTACACTGGACGGACTCGCCGAGAACTCCCAGATGGTATTATACCTTACGTCATATAGTAGTTCTCTGGTGACACTCGTACAGGTTAGTCTGTAGACCCGAGATCGTCATAGAGTCTTGTGTGATACCCACTGTGCTTTGATTTCCACCTTACCACGTCCAGGAGGGCGTGCAAAACGGTGGTTTTTGGGTACAGTCCCGAATCACATGGAGGCAATGAGCGATTGGATGGGATTCGTCTCTCCCGGTATAGGGAGTTGATGTTGTGCTGTGTTTGATTGGCTATAACCGGAAATCCCTGGCCAGGGTTGCTGAGATTTACTGGTAAGTGTTACCAGTAGTTTCTCGAACTGTTATAGACCTCATATCGACACGACTTATCGAGCTACTGGAGTTTGACGTTTACCACCCCTAGGCAAGATATGCGACATATCAGACGACGAGACCGGACTGTACAGTAAGTGTTACTGGTTGGACTCACAGGAGTGTGAGTTGGCTTGCTCGTTGATCTTCTGATCGCTCAGTACCCGGGTGGCCGTTACGTTTAGCAGACCGCTTGCGGCTTGTGGGTTTTTGATATGATCATCACCTGCTGCCGGCGTATTGATGAGTCTTTAGAGTCCTACACAAAGGTTTCCTGGCTCAAGCAAAATGAAATAGGAGCGCATATGAGATATGTGCAGGACCGAGAATTATACCAGTATGTGATACTGTATTCTATTCTCGCGATTTGTATCATCGATCGGTTATATGTGATATAGCCGGGTTACCGAATCAAGTGTTGATTCGATATATTGATACACTTGATATTAGTCGGTTATATGTAGTATGACCGGATCGTTAAATCAAGTGTTGATTTAATGATTTAATGTATAATTATATATTTGATATATTACTTTACATTAACTAGTATTTGTTCACTTAAGATTGATTTTCTCACTTGAAGTGCACAAGTTGTATATATGATATATTTTTGTGCACTAGTTTGTATCATGTTTGATGATACATGCAAACTTGGGTGTGTGTATCACTTACACCAAGTTTAGGTTTATGGTTAGGGTTTTATTTTCTTTATTTATTTTGGTAAAACAAAATGGTGCTTTTCTTTCACTTTGGCTTGAAGCTTCATGAAGCTTCAAAGCATCTTCAAAAAGTCTAATCATTTTGTTTTTTGCTAACCATTACCTAAATTATGGTTTGCTCTCTACATGTGTTTACTTCACCCATGGTTGGATTATGATAAGTCTTCACTTGATTTTTCATTTTTATTATTATTGATATTCTTTTCTTCTTCTTCTTCTTCTTGATGAAGAAAAGAAAACCTTGCTAAAAAATTTCAAGTGTTGAAATCAAGTGAGAAATCCAAATCCAAAGTGAACCCACTTCCTATTTCTTCATCCTCTACCACTTGCCATGTAGTAGAATGTGTTATCTTCACAAGTTTCATGACCAAGTGAAGATGGAGCTTGAGTTAGAGTTGCCTCGACGTAGATCATCTTCGGCATCGAAGTCAACGACCCAGCCCTCTTATTTCTCCGACGAAACCATCGCTAGAGTCCGGGATCCCGGTGATTGCAGCGAAGGGACGTCATCACGGAGCTAAAGAAGTGGAGGACCGGATCTACAAAGGTTGTATTTCCATTCACTTAGTAGCAAAGTAGTTTGCTTGCTTATTTGTTTCGCCTATCCTCTAGTTAACGATCTATATTAGGGTTTCTCGGCACATAAAATTTGAATTTGGCATGTTTGATGCCTTGTGGAACCTCTTGAGTGTGCCTAGGAACCCTTCAGTGGTATCAGAGCCTAGCTAGAGCTTTAGGCGAAGCGTAGACGATGTTAGAAACCCGATCGAACCCCGAAACCCTAATCGATACCCCTTTCTGTACATTTTCTGAAAATGTGGATTTTTGTGAATTAAAAATATCCAAAAAATTCAGCAGGCTGTTCTAGGAATTACTGTGCTTCACGTGCCCCCAGATCGTTTAAAGCGCCGTGGAACCGCGGCCCCACCCTGGGTTACGCGGCGGTTCCGCGGCCATAATGATGATTCATAGCACGTGATTTGCACAGTAATGTCTTTCTGCAAGTGCTGTGTTTTCTGGGAAGTTTTAAATTTTACTCAAGTGTTGAGTTTTCTGGTTTGTATTGGGGACTCGATGTTTCGGTCGGAAAGTTTAACTTCGTCTGTGTTTTTCCGGATAATTTTAGAACATGTTGAAAAGTTCGACCGGATATAAATACCCATTTTTTCCCCTGCCTGGAAATTTCCATGTGTTGGATCTTTCCGTAGTTTAAGAACGTTCGAAGTAGTGCAAGTAACGCGATGGACCCTCTAGAAGACAACAAACCTTAACTCGATTATGTGACCGTCTTGAACTGCCCTTTGAACCTTAGGGTTTGGGGCAGTACGGCGTGCCACATGTGAGGCGTTGGCTTGACCCGTCTACGGCTGGACCGTTGGTACTGTGGCATGAAGTGAATGTTTTTAAACTTATTTCATGTGTTGAGCTGTTTCGGGAAAACTTGGGTGTTTGATTGTTCGATCGGAAAGTTTAACATTTTCTATTTATCCGGAATATGATACAATATTTGGAATTCACAAGTAATTATGAGATAACTAATATGAATGTTATAAACATAGAACTTTAGTCTCACTTGATCGGTTACCACGGAATTTTGATGCGATCAAAAGTCCGTCGCAATCATATAGCGTACGCGGATACTCGCCGGATAAACTTAATAGACAGCTACACCTCTTAGCCCCGACCAAGTGACTGTAGGAAAACCCCGTCGCCAAAAGCATCCGTTCGGGTGTTCGCGGCAGCGATGTTCCGCCTTAGTGCACTTCGTCGGCGGTATCGGGGGTGCGGCCGTCTACTAAAGTTTGCGACGAGCATTCGTTCAGGATGTCGGGAATCTTGTTGAATTGCCCTACTTGATATTGAAAAAAGTTTTCGATAATGAGACTAAAATGTGGGGTTTATAATTGTTAGGCATGCGATGTCTAAGGAATTCATTTGATTAGACATGCGATGTCTAAAGAGGTTGCGGATTCCAACTGTTGTAGATTTACACTTTCATTTCTGCGACCGTAAGTGTAATATGTAATATCGCCGGTTTCGTTGCTATATATCAACGATAATTGGGATGGGCATATTTACTTACGTTGATGACATGTGATGTTATGTGTTGCTGGATATGTTATATTAGATCATCGTGTTTGAATAGCCGGGGGTTTTTATGTGAGATGAGTGTTTTTCTTTTTTCATTCATGTAAAAACTTGTATGTAATATTCTTTTATTGAGGCACTTCCAGGTTGCGGATGATGTCACCATTTGTATATTATTTACTTTTCCGCATTAGAATAGACCCAAGGAGGGGAGCACAAGTAACCGGGTTCTAGGGTCCAGTGGGAGACCATCTTGAGGAGTCGAGTCCGGGTCTCCTAACTCTAGAATAGGTAAGGTTGCTTGCCGCTCTCGTAGGGGTCTAAGGGTGTGGGATTGGCTATTCATCACGACCGTGGAATCCGTGTTTTATACAGGCTCAAAATAAAACACGGACGTCCTAGTATATCCAATATTTCATATGATATTTTCTGCTGCGTTATCTATGATGTGATCATGTGATATGTTCAGATAGATATTGTATATAGTATATATGATATATTATATAGACGTTACTTATGTTTTACACCCGCGCTAGCCCTGCCCCGCTCTGCCATTAGTTACCTAACCTAACGGTGCATGAGGGGACATCGAGGCGAATGCGGATGGCATAAGTGTACGTCATATTTATCTGTGATGTTTAGGTGGACTTAAATGATGGGACGTCATTAATGTGATTAATGAAAGAAAAGAAACCTAAGATGTTGTGGAATCGAATTTTCAAAAACAGGTAGTTACAGTTCTTGCTTTGCATCGTGGTGTTCCTTGTAGAACATCCTGCACCTTATTCGATAAGGAAAGGGCCGAGATCCCTTCACCGGGAGTGACCCCTTTAGCAATGACTGGCAGATGCTACACCCCTCGGTTTGTCTTTTGATTGCTTTTGGAGTTTTTACTTTGCATAGTGATATATATGATATATCCTGCACCTCATTCGACGAGGAAAGAGCCGACGATCCCTTCACCGGGAGTGACCTCTTTAGCGAAACTAGCAAAAGCCTAAAAAACACTCCATTTTAAAATCATTTGATTCTACAACGATATCAAGTTCATTACGCAATAGGTTTTCAGAAAAACCTGTCGTAGCCCTCCATCATTTCAGATAAATCCTGCTTAGTATTCGTGCTGCGTTTGTTAACCTTGTCAAGGCGCAGTATGCGGTAGCTGACCAGTATTTATCTGTTTATGCATATGATGCAGATTGTTTTAGGGTAGTCGTACGGCCTTGTTGACCTTGTCAAGGGTCGTGCGGGTGGGTTTGATTCAATCAAGAAATGACGGGTTGAACTTGACTTACGGTCTATGGTTTGTTGACCTTGTCAAGGTCATAGATCGTTTGGGGCAAAATATTATCAGGAATTTCAAGTGTTGAAATTTGCAATGAGATTGCATACCTTCTATGAGATAGTTGGATCTCGATACCCGCTGCGAGTAAGAGTTACTCCTGGGAGAGTTTTACACATTACAATTAGCCGATCAAGTAGGTGTCTAGAAAGGTGTCAACGGGGTTACGCCTCTGGGAAAACGAGGTTTACTTTAATTAGGCTCGTGCGAAAGCACGAGGGACCTCCCTCAAAGTACCGACACTGACCTGGCTGAAAGATTGGCGAACTTGTAGCATGTAATTAATCCCGGCTAGTCTTTCCTTTTAGGGTTTGAAGGAAAATTTGATAAAAACAGTAGGAACCATCCTGATTAGATAAAATTATAACCAATCTGATCTTGCAAGAGCATACGCTGAGTGTTTTTTTCTCTCTCTCTCCAGGTAGCGACCATATCACGCCTTAATCAAGATTAAAAAAACGGATATATTGACCGAACCCGCTTGTTATACTGAGCTGGGGAACGTTGGTCCCGCTCCAACTTATAATTGTTATAAGACAGAGCAGGAAATTGGGGAATACCAGATTTCCCGTGCCGCCCAAACGAAGAAAGTGCATGTTGATGCATCATCTTTGGGTGTGTTCGTTACATAGAACGGTTTCTCAGTATCCTTTACGTCCTGAGTATGTGATACCGGATCAGGATCCCGCATATGTAATCTATTACATGGGCTACAGATAGGTAGAGAACTGAGAACGGGTGATAAGTTTCATGAGACACAAAACGGTACAAGTGTTGCAGCTAAGTCTGTTGGTCACTGTCACCCTGTATTACCAGTACATTGATTCTGAACGTATGTTATTAGATACCGAACCTGATATACAAAATCATATCAGTCTCTTTATTAGTAAAGAAATGATAAAATTTTGTATTGTTGGATAATGTTTTGAACATTTCCTATATCGAAAGTTGAACGGAACAGGCACGTTATCTAAAAGCATTGACGTTCTAAATCAAACTACAGTTCCTAGTATACAAGAACACACACAAGAGGAAGAGTTCAGAATTGAACGATTCCTTCTTGAAGTATTGTAGACTAGGTCAAATCAATGTGACCCGACTAGCTAAAGTTACATTTAGATGAATATTTAAATCAGTTTGAATTTACATCTAGTGAAACTTGCCAGTCATGTCACAAAGAGAAGATGACCATAACTCAGTTTACTCGAAACAGAGAAAGAGTTACTGAACTCTTGGGACTGATACATAGTGATGTATAAAGGTCCCCAGTCTATATATGCCAAGACTGGTTCTTTGTACTTCCTTACATTCACTGATGATCTCTCAAGATTCGGACACATGTTCTTGTTGAAACAAATGTCTGATGCTTTTGAGAAGTTCAAAGAATATAAGCCAGAAGTAGAGAACTAAAACGGGTATAAGTATTATGTCCTTTGATGTGATCAAAGAGGAGAATACTTGAGCACGGAATTCTTGGACTTTTCTAAAGGAGAATGGGATTCTCTCTCAGCATTACTCCTCCGTATACACCACAGCACGTCGGTGTATCGGGACGGAGCAATCACACCCTATATGATAAGATGTGCTCTATGATGAGTACTACTGAGTTACCTATTTCCTTTTGGGAGTTATGCACTTATTAAGTTGCATACCTATTTAATAGGGTTCCGATCAAATCAGTTGCCTACCACTTCATATGAGATATGGAAAGGGAAGAGCCCATTTCTTAAGTTTGTTAAGATTTGGGGTTGTCCGGCCTATGTCTAAAAGCAAAATCCGGACAAGCTCGAGGCAAGGTCTGTTATATAGAACTGGAAATGTTCCAGCTATACAAACTGCAGCTGATGATTTGGTAGAACCAAAAGATTCAATAGTTACCAACGAACCTCAGCCTTTCCGCCGATCTAGTAGGCTTCCTCACCCACCTGAGAGATACTTCGGTTTCTCGATGACAGTGGGAGCGAGGAATGCATCATGAGCTGATGACCCAACTAGTTTCGAGTAGGGACTCTATAAGAATGGATGGATGCTTAGCGATCTGAGATAGAATCCATATACACCAACAAAGTATGGACTTTGGTTGCTATATCTGAAGGGTTAAATCCCCATCAGCAGCAAGTATATCTTGAGAAGATTACTTGGTGTACATGGAAAAGTTGAGACTTTCAAAGCTAAACTTGTTAAAGGTTTTCGTCATCGACCAGGCGTGGATAATGATAAAACCTTTTCCAGTGGCTATGCTTAAGTCCATCCGGATCCTACTTGCCACGGCTACATACCATGACTACGATATCTGGCGGTTGGGTGTCATGACTGCTTTTCTAAATGATGTTTTAGAAGAGAGAGTCTATAAGTACACAGCCAGAGAGCTTCGTAGACAGTGGGAGCAGCGGAAACTTGTGCAAGATGTTTTATAGGATAAAGCAGGCATCGCGGAGTTGGAACGTCTGTTTTGATGTGGTAGTCAAAGAGTTTGACTTCATCAAAATGGTAGATGAACCTTGTATAAACAAAAAGGTAGTAGGGAGTATGGTGGTGATCCTCGTAGAGTACGTGGATGACATACTCTTGATAAGGAAGGAGTTTCCTATGCTACGCTCGATCAATCTCCGCTTATCACAATAATTCTCCACATAGGATCAAGGTGATACCTCCTAAATCCTAAGTTTTGATCTATGAGATAGATGTAATTGGATGTTAGGATTCTCACTAGATGTAGTGAAATGGTATCAATCGATCCTGGGGAGAATCACTGGAAGTGTTCCAGGGTGATAAGGACGACTGAAAGTCAGTCACAGGCATTGTCTTTACCCTCAGCAAAAGGACGGTGTGTTGGAAGAGTTCCAAGCTATATACCGTGGTATACTAGACGAAAAAGGCTGGATACATCGCTACCAAAGATGCTACCAAAGAGGAAGTATGGGTGTATATAAGTTCATGAAATGAACTTTGTTCCTACCATTGTGAGACAATGGAGTTGTGGCTTATGCCAAGGAACCCTGGTCCCATCAGTGATCCAGACATATTCTGAGGCAGCATCAACTGATCATGGAGATAGTAGATCTCCAGGGTGATCGAGGTTAGGAGAGTAGACTCAGAGGACAACACGGTGAATCCACTCACAAAGGCCTTTTCCCAGAGAGAGACTTATATGAGATGGTTGAGTATTAGATACTGCAACCACTGCTACAGATGGCCCTAATGCAAGTGGGAGATTGTTAGTTATATGTATGCCCTAGAGGCCATAACTATACAGAGGATGTATATTGTAGTGGATGCTTGGACATATATAGGGAGGAATTTCTTGCTCGACATGATAGTATGCTATCTGGTTGCTCTTTACCTTAACGTGTACACTGATTATCTTTCTGTTACATGTTGGTAAAGCCCTTAGGATGTGTACTTGACTACCTGGACTATGATGCGGATCATACTAGTGGGGACATGGTAGTCCATAAGTACATCCTTCAAGATCCCTAGTCGTGGGTGTATCGAGATGGGGCATCGATATACCAGAGTAGACTAGCGTATACCTTCTCGACCCATATAGATGGACGATGGTTGATCCCATATCCATTGGTGTTTGACAACAGAGATGATATACGGGTGCTCAGTGGAGACTGGGTACACTGGACGGACTCGCCGAGAACTCCCAGATGGTATTATACCTTACGTCAGATGGCAGTTCTCTGGTGACACTGGTACAGGTTAGTCTGTAGACTCGAGATCGTCATAGAGTCTTGTATGATTCCAACTGTGCTTTGATTTCCACCTTACCACGTCCAAGAGGGCGTGCAAAACGGTGGTTTTTGGGTACAGTCCCGAATCACATGGAGGCAATGAGCGATAGGAGGGGATTCGTCTCTCCCGGTATAGGGAGTTGATGTTGCGCTGTGTTCGATTGGCTATAACCGGAAATCCCTGGCCAAGGTTGCTGAGATTTACTGGTAAGTGTTACCAGTAGTTTCTCGAACTGTTATAGACCTCATATCGACACGACTTATCGAGCTACTGGGGTCTGACGTTTACCACCCCTAGGCAAGATATGCGACATATCAGACGACGAGACCGGACTGTACGGTAAGTGTTACTGGTTGGATTCACAGGAGTGTGAGCGGGCTTGCTTGTTGATCTTCTGATCGCTCAATACCCGGGTGGTCGTTACGTTTAGCAGACCGCTTGCGGCTTGTGGGTGTTTGATATGATCATCACCTGCTGCCGGCGTATTGACGAGTCTTTAGAGTCCTACACAGAGGTTTCCTGGCTCAAGCGAAACGAAATAGGAGCGCATATGAGATATGTGCAGGACCGAGAATAATACCAGTATGTGATACTGTATTCTATTCTCGCGATTTGTATCATCGGTCGGTTATATGTGATATAGCCGGGTTACCGAATCAAGTGTTGATTCGATATATTGATACACTTGATATTAGTCAGTTATATGCAGTATGACCGGATCATTAAATCAAGTGTTGATTTAATGATTTAATGTATAATTATATATTTGATATATTAATTTACATTAACTAGTATTTGTTCACTTAAGATTGATTTTCTCACTTGAAGTGCACAAGTTGTATATGTGATATATTTTTGTGCACTAGTTTGTATCATGTTTGATGATACATGCAAACTTGGGTGTGTGTATGACTTACACCAAGATTAGGTTTATGGTTAGGGTTTTATTTTCTTTTTTTATTTTGGTAAAACAAAATGGTGCTTTTCTTTCACTTTGGCTTGAAGCTTTATGAAGCTTCAAAGCATCTTTGAAAAGTTTAACCATTTTGTTTTATGCTTAAACCTAACCATTACCTAAACTATGGTTTGCTCTCTACATGAGTTTACTTCACCCATGGTTGGATTATGATAAGTCTTCACTTGATTTTTCATTTTTATTATTATTGATATTCTTTTCTTCTTCTTCTTCTTGTTGATGAAGAAAAGAAAACCTTGCTAGAAAATTTCAAGTGTTGAAATCAAGTAAGAAATCCAAATCCAAAGTGAACCCACTTCCTATTTCTTCATCCTCTACCACTTGCCATGTAGTAAAGTGTGTTATCTTCATAAGTTTCATGACCAAGTGAAGATGGAGCTTGAGTTAGAGTTGCCTCGACGTAGATCATCTTCAGTATCGAAGTCAACGACCTAGCCCGCTCATTTCTCCGAAGAAACCAACGCTAGAGTCCGGGATCCCGGTGATCGCAGCGAAGGGATGTCATCACGGAGCTAAAGAAGTGGAGGACCGGATCTACAAAGGTTGTATTTCTATTCACTTAGTAGCAAAGTAGTTTACTTGCTTGTTTGTTTCGCCTATCCTCTAGTTAACGATTTATATTAGGGTTTCTCGGCACATAAAATTTGAATTTGGAATGTTTGATGCCTTGTGGAACCTCTTGAGTGTGCCTAGGAACCCTTCAAATGTACATTAATATATATCACATATATACTAAGAGTACACATGTGAGAAAAGAATCTGAAGTGAGCTAATATTAGTTAATGTAAGGTAATATATCAAATATATAATTATACATTAAATTATCAAATCAACAGTTAATTTAATAACCCGGCTATATCGCATACAACCGACTAATATCATATGAATCAACTTATCGAATCAACACTTGATCCGATAACCCGGCTATATCTCATATAACCGACCGATATCACATATCGCGAGAATAGAATGCGGTATCACATACGCGCATTAATCTTGTCCCGCACATATCACATATGTGCTCCTAATTCGTTTCGCATGAACCAGGATACCTCTGTGTAGGACTCTAAAGACTCGTCAATACGCCGGCAGTAGGTGATGATCATATCAAACACCCATAAGCCGCAAGCGGTCTGCTAAACGTATCGGCCGCCCGGGTATTGAGCTATCAGAAGTTCAACAAGCAAGCCTGCTCGTACTCCTGCAAATCCAATCAGTAACACTACCGTACAGTCCGGTCTCTTCGTAAGATATGTCGCATATCACAGCTTGGGGGTGGTATAACGTCAGACCGCAATAGCCTGATAAGTCATGCCGATGTGAGGTCCTTAATGGTTCAAGAAATTACTGATAACACTTACCAGTAAATCTCAGCAACCCTGTCCAGGGATTTCATGTTATGGCCAATCGAGCATAGCGCAACATCAACTCCCAATACCGGGAGAGACGGATCCCCTCCTATCGCTCATTGCCTTCATGTGACTCGGGACTGTACCCAAAAACCACCTTTTTGCACGATCTCTTGACCATGGTATGGTGGAAATCAAAGCACGGTGGGAATCACACAAGACTCTATGACGATCTCGGGTAGACAGACTAACCTGTACCAGTGTCACCAGAGAACTGCTATCTGACGATAGGTATAATACCATCTAGGAGTTCTCGGCGAGTCCGTTCAGTGTACCCAGTCTCCACTGAGCACCCGTATACCTTCTCTGATGTCAAACACCAATGGATGTGGGATCATCCATCGCCCATCATATGGGTCAAGAAGAGCATACGCTAGTCTACTTTGGAGTATTGATGCCCTGTCTCGATACTCCCATGACTAGGAACAATTATAGGGTGTACTTGTGGACTACCCTTGGCCCCACTAGTATGATCTCCATCATAGTCATGGTAGTCAAGTACAAATCCTAAGGGCTTTGTCAACATGTGAGAGCAAGACAGCATCACTTATACAAGTCAACATGTTAAGACAAAGTGCAACCAGATAGCATACTATCATGTCGAACAAGAAAGTCCTCCCTATATATGTCCAAGCATCCACTACAATGTATATCACATTTACAGTAATGGCCTCTAGGGCATACATATAACTAACAATCTCCTACTTGCACTATGGCCAATTGTAGCAGTATCTCATACTCAACAGTATAGCAGTGGTTCTAGTATCACATACTCAACCATCCCAAAATCTCTTAAATACTATTTGGGAAAGCAGGCCTTGGTGAGTGGATCCACCATGTTATCCTTCGTGTCAACTCTCCTGACCTCGATCCGTTGGAGATCAACCATCTCCCTGATTAGGTGATACTAGCCTCAGAATATGTCTGGATCGCTGATGGAACCGGTGTTCCTAGGCTAAAGACACAACTCCATTATAGTCACAATAAAAATTATTGGACGCTCAATGGTAGAAACCTTGTTCATCTCATGAACAAGAAATGTCTAGACAACCTCTTTGGCTGCATCGTTGGTAGCAATATATTTAGCCTTTATCGTCTAGTATGCCATGGTATCTAGCTTGGAACTCTTCCAACATACCGTCCCTCCACTGAAGGTAAAGACAATGCATGTGATTGACTTTCTGTTGAACTTATCACTCTGGAAGCTAGAACTAAGAACTTTCTTTTAGTGCTTCTCAAGTACTTAAGAATGTTCTCCACAGCTGTTCAGTAATTCTCATAAGATCCGGTTGATTCCTTATCACTATAACTAGTGATCCATCTACATCTGGTCTGGTACATAACATCGCATACTCTGATAGAGCCTACTGCCGAAGCATAGGATATCCCTTGCACGTGAGCTCTCTCCAAATCAGTCTTGGAAGACATCTTTTTGGAGAGAGTGATTCCTCAGTAAGTAGGCGAACAACCACGCTTGGAATCTTCCATACTAAACCCCTTTAGTATGGTGTTGATGTACCTGGATTTGGGACACTCCCAACATCCACTTAGATCGATCACCATAGATCATAAATTGTAAGATGTAGTAGGTATCATCCAGATCTTCCATGGAGAATCGTCGTGATAAGAGAAGCTTGACCGAGTATTGCATAGGAAATCATTTCCTATCATGAGTATGTCATCTACGTACAATACGTGTAAGACATCCTTACTCTCTATAACCTTCTTGTAAATATAAGGTTCATCTACCCTTTTGATGAAGTCAAACTCTTTGACTCCCGCATCAAAACAAATGTTCCAACTCCGCGATGCACGCATTGATCTTGATGGACTTAAGCATAGCTTTGAAAGTCCTAACTTTTCCATCTACACCTAGAATCTTCTCAAGATCCATTTGCTCCCAATAGGTTTTACCCCTTCAGGTGCAACATTCAAAGTCATACTTTGTTGGTGTACATGGATTCCATCATTGATCGCATAGCATCCAGCCATTTCACTGAGTCCCCACTCTTGATAGCCTGCCTGAACCTAGTTGGGCTATCATCAACCATGATGCAATCCTCGCTCCCACTGTCACCGAGAAGACCGTAGTATCTCTCAAGTGGATGAGGAACCCTACCAGATTCGCGGAGAGGCTGAGGTTCGTTGGAGACTATTGAATCCTTTAGTTTTACCAAATCATCAGCTGTTAATTTGTCTAGCTGGAACCCCTTCCAGTTCTACCTCATGACCACTAATTTCTTCACAAGAAATTCCTTTTCTAAAAAGGTGGCATGCTGAGAAACAAAACAACTTTTGCTCCTCAGAGTGGTAGAAGATATTCCCTCGCAAATGTTTGGGATATCCTGACAAACTTACAGAACTGACCTTGCCTCGAGTTTGTTCGGATTTTGCTTTTAATCATAGGCCGGACAACCCCATATCTTAACTCGTTTAAGACATGGTCTCTTCCAATTCCATATCTCATATGTAGTGGTAGGCCCTGATTTGGATGGAACCCCATTCAATAGGTATGCAGCTTCTCAAATGCATAACTCCCAAAAAGGAAACAAGTAACTCAGGAGTACTCATCATAGAGCGCACCATATCTCATAGGGTGCGATACCTCCTCCCCGATACATCGTTTTGCTGTGGTGTATACGAAGGAGTAAGCTGAGAGATAATCACATTCTTCTTTTAGAAACTCCAGGAACTTCATGCGAAAGTATTCTCTTCCTCGATCACATCGTAGGACTTTAATACTTCTACCCGTTTGGTTCTCAAACTTCAATCTTATATTCCTTGAATTTCTCAAAAGTTTCAGACTTGTGTTTCAACAGGAACACATGTCCGAATCTTGAGAGATAGTCGATAAATATAGTGAAGTACGAAGAACCATCCCTGGCATTTGTTGACATAGGACGGTATACATCATCATGTATCTG
The DNA here is from genome assembly GCA_030015575.1 of Agapanthus africanus. Classification (NCBI taxonomy): domain Eukaryota; kingdom Viridiplantae; phylum Streptophyta; class Magnoliopsida; order Asparagales; family Amaryllidaceae; genus Agapanthus; species Agapanthus africanus. The sequence continues at coordinate 711,557,976 of JASDDO010000024.1, read as the reverse complement.
TCCAAGAGTTCTGCAACTCTTTCTATGTTTCAGTAAACGGAGTATTGGTTACTTTACCTTTGAGACAAGACTAGCAAGTAGCATAAGATGAAAATTTGAACAGATTCTTATATTCATCCTTATGTAACTTAGCTGGTCGTCTCGCATTGATATGACCTAGTCTACAATGCCACAAGAAGGATTCATTCATTTCTGAACTACTCTTCTTGTATGTGTTCTATATATTTTGAACTATGGTTTGATTTAGAACGTATATGCTATTATATAACGTGCCTGATCGAATCAACTCTTGATTCAGGAAAATGTTCACAACATTATCCTCCAATACAGAATTATATCCTTCTTTAACTTAATAAAGAAACTGATGCAATGTTGTATATCAGGTTCGGTATTTAAAAACATTCTTTCAGAATCAATGTATTAATACAAGGTGATATTTGCCAACTGTCTTGGCTGCAACAATTGCACTAACACTTAGAGACATATCACCCATTCTCAGTTTTCTATCTTTCTGTAGCCCATGTAACATATTACATATGCGGGATCCTGATCCGGTATCACATACGCAGGACGTAGAGGATACTGAGAAACAGTTCTCGGTAATGAACACACCAGTAGAAGATGCATCAACATGCACTTTCTTCGATTGGGTGGCATGGGAATCCGGATATTCCCCAATTTCCTATCAGTCTTATAATAATTATAAGAAAGAACGGAACCAACGTTCCCCAACTCAGTATAATAAGTAGGTTCGATCAATTCATCCATATTATTATCTTGGTTACGGGGTGACATAGTCGCTACCAGGAGAGAGAGAGAAGAAAACACTCTACATGCGCTCTTTGTAAGATTAGATTGGTTATTATTTTATCTAATCAGGATTGCTCCCACTGTTTTTATCAAATCTTCCTTCAAACCCTAAAAGGTAAGACTAGCCGGGATTAATTACAGCTTACAAGTTCGCCAATCTTTCGGCCAGGCCAGTGTCGGTACTTTGAGGGTGGTTCCCCGTGCTTTTGCACGGACCAAATTAAAATAAATCTCGTTTTCCCAGGGGCGTAACCCCGTTAACACCTTTCTAGACACCTACTTGATTGGCTAATTGTAATGTGTAAAACTCTCCCAAGAGTAACTCTTACTCGCAGTGAGTATCAGGATCCAACTATCACATAGAAGGTATGCAATCTCCTTGCAAATTTCAACACTTGAAATGCCCGATAATATTTTGCCCCTAGTGTCCTATGACCTTGACGAAAGCCAACAAACCATAGTTCGCTAGTGAAGTTCAACCCGTCATTTCCTGATTGAATTAAACCCACCCACACGACCCTTGACGAAAGCCAACAAAGTCGCACGACCGCCCTAACTCAATCGCATCATATACTTTAGCAGATAAGCACCAGTTAGCTACCGCACACTACGCCTTGACGAAAACCAACAAATGTAGCACGAATACTAAGTAGTACTTATCTGAAATGATGGAGGGCTACGACAGATTTTTATGAAAACTTTTTGCGTAATGAACTTGATATCGTTATAGAATCGAGCGATTTTGAAAAAGGAGTGTTTTTGAGGATTTTACTAGTTTTGCTAAATAGGTCACTCCCGGTGAAAGGATCTCTGCTCTTTCCTCATTGAATGAAGTGCAGGATATTTCACAAATACCACTATGCAAAGCAAAAAACTATAAAAGCAATCAAAAGACAAACCGAGTTTGTAGCATCTGCTAGTTTTGCTAAAGAGGTCACTCCCGGTGAAGGGATCTCGGCTCTTTCCTTATCGAATAAGGTGCTGGATATTCTACAAGGAATACCGCTATGCAAAGCAAGAACTAGAGCTTCCATTTTTTAAAACAAGATTCTGCAACATCTTTAGGTTTCTTTTATTTCATTAATCTCATTAATGAAGTCCCAATAATTTTGCTTCCCAAGTATCACATATGAAACGAAAGCAACAATAGTTATTATATATCATATATATAATATAGGCATTCGTCTCAAAACATATCAAGTGATCACATCATAAAATATCTGCAGCAGAAAAAATTATATGAAATATTGGATATACTAGGAATTCCGTGTTTTAATTTAAGCCAGTATAAAACACGGATTTCACGGTCGCGATGAATAGCCAAACCCACATCCCTATACCCCTATGAGAGCAGCAAACAACTCTACCAATTCTAGAGTTAGGAGATCCGGTCTTGACTCCTCGAGATGGTCTCCACTGGACTCTAGAACCCGGTTACTTGTGCTCTTCTCCATAGGTCTATTCTAATGCGGAAAAGTAAATAATTTACATCAACGGTGATATCATCCTCAACCCGGAAGTGCCCCAATAAAAGAATATTACGTACAAGATTTTACATGAATGAAAATGAAAAACTCTCATCTCACATAAAAACCCCGGCTATTCAAAACATGACGATCCAATAGAACATATCACATCAACACATAACATCACATGTTATCAACGTAAGTAAAATATGCGTATCCCAATGTCGGTGACATATAACAACGAAACCGGTGATACACCACATATTACACTTACGGTCGCAGAAAAGAAAGTGAAAAACTACAACATGGACGGCCAAAAGTACACAGAAATGTCTTAAATTTTGCCAGTGTTCATGTTATATCACATACAACATTCTGCAGTTGTTTAAAAAAATTTAAGAGCACTTTAAAAAATCGACAGAACCCAGATTTTGTGTTTCAAGTTTCGGAGCAGTTTCGGTTTCGTAATCTAACAAACTTCGTTTAAATCTCTAGCTTGGCTCTGATACCACTATCGGATTACCTAGGACTGCAGCAATGTTTCGGGAGGCATCATCCATGTCGTTTTCAAAATTTTGCCGTTCTAAATAACTCTAACCCTAGAATCTTAACAAGAGATTTAAACAAACATCATGCAAACAACTTTGCAAGTAAAGTGAATGAGGAATACAACCTTTGTAGACCGGTCCTTCACTTCTAAATCTCCATATAGTAGTCCATTCACTGTGAGTTGCGATCTCCCGAACTCTAGTATGGGTTCCCTTGGAGAAATGAACAAGCTTGCTCGAAGTCTTCGAGGTCGAAGATGATTTACGTCGAGGAGACTCAAGCTCATGCTACCTCTTCACTAAATTAGGGTTTAGTGAAGCAAATGAAGGGTTACATTAGCGCCCCGGCCAACTATCGTGGCCAAATGCGGAACAAAATTTATAGCGATAATAAACTTGGTGCTAAATAAATCCTAAACCGGATCTTTAGCATAAACCTAGTTAGCACAATAGAGTTCTATCTACTATGATAGAAAGTTATACCTCAAGCTTGAACTCCTTCTCTTCTTGTGGTGCTTCTCCTTGTTGTTAGCTCCTTAGAGTGGTAGTGGATGGCTCCTCCTCACCGGCTTCTCCACGTCAAAGAAGATCCACCCAAAGGCCTCTACCTTGAGCTCCAACCTCAACAATGGAGTAACTAGGGTGCTTAGTGTGCTAGACTAAGAACCATAGAGTGAGTAGAGAAGGATTTTAGTGGTTTGGTCTCAATGGCCCTTGGTTCTCAACACATGAGAGCTGAGGGCTTGAGAGAGAGGATGAAGAAGAGAGAGTGTGTGTTTGTAAAAATGAAGAGATAGCTCTCATATTAGGAAAAAGAATTATAATTTTAATTAGTATAATTGTGATGGTTCATTTGATTTGACCATTATCATGTCACCATTAATGCTAAGCAAAATATCTTTTTCTTAACAAAAATATCTAAGTCAACAATGGTCAACAAGTCAAATGGTCAAACTAAATAACCATGACACAATTATCTCTAATTAAAATTAGTAATCAATTTCCTTCATCTCATTATGGTTTTAATCAAGTCAATTGTCAAAAACCCTAATGAGGTGTCTCCTTCTTTGTCTCTGTCAACTGTATACATATACCCGCATCCGTGTTCCGAAGAACACGAATACAATGAGACTGAACCAACCCAAAATCAAATACTTGGATCTGGGTTAAACCAAAGACCACTAGTATCAACTTCCCGAACACCAAAACAAGCACAAGTACATGTATGTGAACGAACCCTGTCGTAAAACCATACGACCTCTACATCGTTTCGCCCAAAGGTGCAAGACCCTCTGTGTGGGACTCTAAAGACTCGACACTACGCTGGCAATGGGTTTAACCACAGGCCGCAAGCGGTACTAGCTGTACGTAACGGTCCCCAGGTAGATGTCGATAAGAAGGCCGATGAGGAAAACCCATCCGAACTCCTACTGAGCCTGAATGTGACAATCTCGGTACAGTCCGGTCTCTTCGTCTAAGAGTATCGCATATCGGGCCTAGGGGGTGGTAAACGCCATACCCCTAATAGCGGTATAAGTCGTGTCGGAGTGTAGCCCAGAACACCCTGAGAAACTACTGGAACACCTACTAGTAAATCTCACTTGCCCTGGCCAGGGACTTTGTGTAATGGCTCTTCTAGACACAGCACGATATCAACCCCCAATACCAGGAGAGACGAATCCTATCTAACCGCCACTGCCTCCAAGTGCTTCGGGACTGTACCCAACTACTACCTGTTTGCACGACTCAATAGAGCCGTGGTAGCGTAGCAATCAAAGAATAGTGGGAACACACTTGAGGCGAAGTAGCAGTGTCAAGTCAACGAACTAAGCTGTACTCATGTCATCTGGGAACTGCTAACTGACGATAGGTATAATACAAACCAACAGTCCCCGACGAGTCCGTCCAGTGAAACTCATAACCCAATGAGCACCTGCATACTATCTCCAGTACGACGTACTGATGGCTGTGGGACAGACCATCTCCCCTGCTGGGATGAGAAGCGTATACACTAATCTACTCTGGAGTATCGATGCCCTGTCTCGATAATCCTACGACTAGGAACCTGTATATGGTTGTGCTTATAGACTACCATGCCCCAACTAGTGATCGCCATAACAACACTGATAGTCGAGCAAAGATCCTAAGGGCTCTTGCAATATGTATTAGCGATATGTTAAAAGAAACATATACACATATTAAGATAGATACAAACCAAGTAGCATACTACTATATCGAGCAAGACTGTCGAAAATCAGTGTATATATCCCAAGATTCCAAAATGTATTATACAAACTGGTACTTTACAATAATGGCCTCTAGGGCATACATATCCAACAATCTCCCACTTGCACTAAAGGCCAGTAATTGGTGTGCCGCATACCCAACGTCTGCACTAAGGCCAGCTGCTGGCGTACCGCATTCCCAATAGCTCAAAAAGTCGCTCGAACTGTCTTTGAGGGAGGGCCTTTGTGAATGGATCTTCCGTGTTGTCTTTAGTGTCCACTCTCTGTACCTCGATCTCCTGGCGATCAATGATTTTCCTGATCAGGTGATACCGCCTTAAGATGTGTCTGGATTTCTGATGGGACCGCGGTTCCTTCGCTAAAGCTATAACCCTATTGTTATCGCAATATAATGATATTGGGTCAACAATGGACGGAACCACGTGAAGTTCACTAATGAACTTCTTCATCCAGACTGCCTCTTTTGCGGCATCGCTTGCAGCAATGTATTCAGCCTCCGTCGTCAAGTCTGCGACGGTATCCTGTTTGGAACTCCGCCAACACACCGCCCCTCCGTTGAGGGTAAACACAAAAACCAGGACAGACTTGCTGTCGTCCTTGTCACTGTGGAAGCTTGAATCGGTAAAGGACTCGACCCTGAGGTCTCCATTACCATAAACCAGGAACATCTCCTTAGTCCTTCTTAGGTACTTGAGAATGTTCTTCACTACCGTCCAGTGGTTCTCACCTGGGTCTGACTGATACCGGCTCACCACGCTTAGCACGTAAGCTACATCTGGCCTTGTACATAGCATCTCATACATAATAGATCCTACCGCCGAAGCGTAGGGATAGTGCTCATGCGAACCCTCTCCTCGTCAGTCTTGAGAGACATCTTCTTGGAGAGGGTGATTCCGTGCAATGCGTGTATATTACCGCGCTTGGAATCTTCCATACTAAATCTCTTTAGTACGGTCTCTATGTACCTGGACTGCGAAAGTCCCAGTAATATCTTAGATCTATCTCTGTAGATCTTGATCCCCAGAATGCACGAGGCATCACCCAGGTCTTTCATGGAGAACCGTTGTGACAAGAATAGCTTGACCGATTGTAGCATAGGAATGTCATTTCCTATCAAAAGAATGTCGTCTACGTATAAGACTAGGAATACGATAGTTCGTCCAACAATCTTCTTATAAATACAAGGCTCATCCTCGTTCTTGATGAAGTCAAAATCCTTGATTGCTTCATCAAAACAGATGTTCCAGCTCCGCGATGCCTGCTTTAATCCATAAATGGATTTGAACAACTTGCACACCTTCCCGCTGCTCCCACTGTCTACAAAACCTTCTGGCTGATCCATATAAACGCACTCTTCCAAAACTGCCGTTTAGAAAAGCCGTTTTTACGTCCTTCTGCCAGATCTCATAGTCATGGAAGGCAGCAATGGCAAGTAGGATTCGAATTGATTTAAGCATAGCCACTGGAGAAAAAGTTTCGTCATAGTCCACACCCGGTCTTTGACGAAAACCTTTTGCAACGAGTCTGGCCTTATAGGTTTCCACCTGCCTATCTACACCAAGTTTCCTTTTGTAGATCCATTTTCATCCAACGCGTTTTACCTCAGGTGGAGCAATATCCAAGGTCCACACTTTATTGGTGTACATGGACTCCATTTCGGATCGCATAGCATCCAGCCACTTATCAGAGTCTCTACTGATAATGGCTTGCCTGAAACTGGTAGGATCATCTTCTTCCAAGATGCAATCCTCTCGATCCCCGTCTATAAGAAAACCGTAGTATCTATCGGGTGGATGAGAAATCCTACCAGATCTGCATAGTGGCTGAGATTTGTCTAGGGTTATTGAATCTTGTGGTTCTGTCAGAACTTCAGTTTCAGTTTGTGGTCGTTGAATTTCTTCCAGTTCTACCGAACTCCCACTTGTTTCTTTTGCAAGAAATTGCCACTCTAAAAAGGTAGCGTAGCGAGATACAAACACCTTCTGTTCCTCGGTGTGGTAGAACAGATATCCTATTGAATCTTTAGGATATCCCACAAACTTTCATAAAACTGAACTTGCCTCCAATTTGTCCGGATTTTGTACTTTTACATAAGACGGACAACCCCATATCTTAATACTTTTAAGATACGACCTTTTTCCATTCCATATCTCGAATGGTGTCTTAGGCATGGATTTAGACGGAACATCATTCAATAGATATGCCGCTGTCAAAAGCGCATGTCCACAGAATGAAAGAGGCAACTCAACACTACTCATCATGGAGCGAACCATATCTAATAGGGTACGATTCCTCCGCTCCGATACACCGTTGTGTTGTGGTCTGTAAGGAGGAGTAAGCTGAGAGAGAATTCCATTCTCTTTTAAGTAATCTAGGAATTCCGTGCTCATGTACTCCCCTTCCCTATCCGATCGGAGGATCTTGATACTTTTGCCAGTCTGGTTCTCTACTTCATTTCTGAATTCTTTGAATTTCTCAAAAGCTTCAGATTTGTGTTTCATAAGATACACATACCCGAATCTAGAGAGATCGTCGGTGAATGTAATGAAGTACGAGAACCCACCCCTTGCATGTATAGACATCGGACCATACACATCACTGTTTATGAGTCCCAAAAGCTCTGTTGCTCTCTCTCCATGTCCGGTGAACGGAGATTTGGTCATCTTTCCTTTGAGACAAGACTGACAACATAAGATGAAAATTCGAACGTATTCAAGAGTCCATCTTTATGTAACTTAGTCTTTTCTCTCCGATATGATCAAGTCTACAATGCCACAAGTAGGATTCGTTCGTATCTGAACTCTTCCTCTTGCGTATGTTTTGTACATTGAGAACTGTATTCTGATTTAGAACATAGATACCATTACACAGTGTAGCTTCTGCAACCAGTACCTTATCAAGGTAAATGTTCATGATATTTCTATCAAGAACAAAGTTATATCCATCTTTATCAAGTAAAGAAACTGATATGATGTTGGAAACCATGGAAGGTACATAGTAGCAATTTTTCAAAATCATAGTATTGCCATTTGGCAACACTAGGTGATATTCACCGATGGCTGCAGCATTAACTTGTGCTCCGTTCCCTACCCAGAGGGACATATCACCAGGTCTAACTATCCTACTTTTTCTCATTCCCTGCAATAAATTACAGATATGAGATCCTAATCCGGTATCTAGTACCCAGGAAGTAGGACTGACCGAAAAACAGTTCTCAACTACAAGAACACCTGAAGTAGATGCAATAGTATGCTTCTTCTTCATTTGGGTCTCCTTGGAATCTATACAATCCTCTTTCCCTTGCTCATACATACGATTGCCATCATAAGCTAGAGCCAAATCGACCTTCCCCAGCCCCAAATAAGAATTCAGATCGGTCAATCGATACATTTTATTATCTTGATTAGGGCATGAAATGGTTGCTACCTGGAGAGAGAGAAAAGAAACACTCAGCATGCGCTCTTGCAAGATTAGATTGGTTATTAATTTATCTAACCAGGATGGCTCCCACTGTTTCCTCAAATTCTTCTTCAAACCCTAAAAGAAGAACTAGTCAGGATTTAATCACACGTCACAATACTTGCTTAACCTTTCAGCCAGGCATGTGTTTGTACTTTGAGGGAGGTTTTCGAACGCTTTCGCGAAGTTCCTTAATTACATAAGCTCTTTTCCCTGGAGGCGTAGCCCCGCTAACACCATTCTAGACACCTACTTGGTTTATAGCATTGATTGTTAAGTGTAATAATCTTCCGAGAATAATCCAACTCATCAGTGGGATCGGGATCCAACTATCATTGTGTAATGACCTAGATGGAATCCACTCTAGTCACTACACTCCAGAAGGTATGCCAAATCTGCAAGTTTCCTGTATATTTGAAACTCCCTATTTGGTTTTTGCCCCTAGGACCAAAGTGACCTTGACTGAGCCAACATATCAAAGGATCCTTGTCAAGTTCAACCCGTCATTATCTTGATTGCATTAGACCCACCCGTACGAGTCCTTGTCTGAGCCAAAATGACTGCACGACTGTCCCAACCAATCGCTTTATTTGCTACAGAAAAATATTACATAGGTACCGAACACTATGCCTCGGCTGAGCACGAAATACATTAGCATGAATACTAAGCAATACCAATCCGAAATGACGGAGGCTACGGCTGGGTTTTTGGCGAAAAACCCGTTAACGTAATGAACTTGATATCGTTGAAAGAACCTGAGTGGTTTTTAAATATATAGTGGTGAAAACATTTGCTAAAGATGTAACTCCCTGTGAAGGGATCTCGGCTCTTTCCTCATCGAATGGGGTGCAGGATATTCCAAATTGAATACCACGATGCAAAGCAAAAATTATCGACTATAGTGAAGTTATTACGTTGACACAAACTTTTACTCAAGGGGTTACTCCCGATAAAAGGATCTTGGCCCTTGCCTCATCGAATGAGGTGCTGGATATTCATAACCGAATACCACTGTGCAAAGCAAAAGAGAACATCTGTAATGTCAGTTTTCAAAACTTGGTTCCAACATCTTCTTTTAGGTTTATTTTATTGCATTAATCAAAATTAATGTGGTCCCATCAATATAATCTATCACACAAGAAAAGAAAGAAAATATGATGTACGTATATGCCATCCGCATTCGCCACTAGGCCCCGTCATCACCCGTTAGGTTACTTAACTAACGACAGAGCGGGGGATGGACTAGCGCGGGTGCAAAACATATACAACATCTAGTAGTATATATATATATAAGTATATACAACATTCGTCCCAGGCATGATAATAATGAACATTACAGAATCTCAGCCAACAATACAGAATGGTGGATAATCTTGGACCCCGGGTTTCATTTGAGCCGCAAATAAAACCCGATGTTCCCTATCGTGTGCATAGCCTGTGCGATGAAAATATGGACCCCTACGAGCGCGGCAAGTTACCCGCCAATCTCATAAGTGAGGCAGCCCCCTTCAACAAAGTGAATGGGCCACCCAGCACTTCACAGAATCAGGTAACTTGGGAGCCCCTCCGTTGGTCATCCTATACCCCTACGAGTGCGGCGAATAGCCCGCCAATTCAAGAATGAAGCCCTTCCGTCTCAATGCCATGAGATGCGGGATTTTTGCCTTCTAGAACCCAGCTATTCGTGCACTCCACCGCGTGTAATCCTAGTACAGAAAAAGAAAATAATATGTAGAAATGGTGATATCGACCTCAACCCGGTCATGCCCCAAAAAAATATACAATCCGGCAAAGGCGGCAGTCCACATGTTGGACGCTCGCCCCGCAATAACAAATGTATAAATGAATATAAACTGTACCACTAAGATTGCACTATATGCTATCCATCACGGCTATCCAACCACAATCACAGCACAAGCACAAAAATCAACGCGAATGTCACGTTCGCAAAACCCGTCTAAAAGAACATATAGCAATCAGACGAGTTTTACCGATCGAGTGACATTCACGGTCGCAGATAAAAGTTAATGTACTGTAAACTATTAAACAGTGTCAAATTTAACGACTTCGAAACAGTTCAAATTGCCCCATACAGAAAACAACAGAGAATCAAATTTGGGCAAAAACCAAACAACACCAGAAACCCAAACTCCTTGAGATAAGTGCCCAGAACAAAACTGGAAGCATTTCACCACCAAAAATCCGAGGAGGACGGTTTTAAGGGGCATGTGGCCGGCCCAAACTTGGTGAAAATGCCTCGTTTTTGTTCTGGATACATCTCATAGTATAAAGATCACACTGCAGTTGTTTAAAAAAAATTTTGAAGCCTTTTTAAAAACAACAGAAACTGCAGTTTGGATTTCGGTGTTACGGACTTGTTTCGGTTTCGTTCTTTTAAAATTGTTCAATCTTGCTAATCTAGGGTATATGGGCTGTCTCTGATACCATGAAGGGTTACATTAGCACCCCGGCCAACTACCGTGGCCAAATGCGGAACAAAAATTTATAGCGATAATAAACTTGGCGCTACAATAAACCATAAACCGGATCTTTACCATAAATCTAGTTAGCACAATAGAGTTCTATCTACTATGATAGAAAGTTATATCTCAAGCTTGAACTCCTTCTCTTCTTGTGGTGCTTCTCCTTGTTGTGAGCTCCTTGGAGTGGTTGTGGATGGCTCCTCCTCATCGGCTTCTCCACGTCAAAGAAGATCCACCCGAAGGTCTCTACCTTGAGCTCCAACCTCAACAACGTAGTAACTAGGGTGCTTAGTGTGCTAGACTAAGAACCCTAGAGTGAGTAGAGAAAAATTTTGGTGGTTTGGTCTCAATGGCCTTTGGTTCACAACACATGAGAGATGAGGGCTTGAGAGAGAGGATGAAGGAGAGAGAGCTATGAGAGAGAATGTGTGTTTGTAAAAATGAAGAGATAGCTCTCATATTAGGAAAAACAATAATAAATTTAATTAGTATAATTATGATAGTTCATTTGATTTGACCATTATCATGTCACCATTAATGCTATGCAAAATATCTTTTGCTTAACAAAAATATCTAAGTCAACGATGGTCAACAAGTCAAACAGTCAAACTAAATAACTATGACACAATTATCTCTAATAAAAATTAGTAATCAATTTCTTTCATCTCATTATGGTTTTAATCAAGTCAATGGTCAAAAACCTTAATGAGGTGTCTCCTTCTTTGTCTCTGTCAACTGTATACATACGCCCGCATCCGTGTTCCGAAGAACACGAATACAATGAGACTGAACCAACCCAAAATCAAATACTAGGATCTGGCTTAAACCAAAGCCCACTAGTATCAACTGCCCGAACACCAAAACACGCACAAGTACGCGTATGTTAACGAACCCTGTCGTAAAACCATACGACCTCTACATCGTTTCACCCAAAGGTGGAAAACCCTCTGTGTGGGACTCTAAAGACTCGACACTACGCTGGCAGTGGGTTTAACCACAGGACGCAAGCGGTACTAGCTGTACGTAACGGTCCCCAGGTAGATGTCGATAAGAAGGCCGATGAGGAAAACCTATCCGAACTTCTACTGAGCCTGAATGTAACAATCTCCGTATAGTCCGGTCTGTTCGTCTAAGAGTATCGCATATTGGGCCTAGGGGGTGGTAAACATCAGACCCCTAATAGCGGTATAAGTTGTGTCGGAGTGTAGCCCAGAACACCCTGAGAAACTACTGGAACACCTACCAATAAATCACACTTGCCCTCGCCAGGGACTTTGTGTAATGGCTCTCCTAGACAGTGCGATATCAACCCCCAATACCGGGAGAGACGAATCCTATCTAACCGCCACTGCCTCTAAGTGCTTCGGGACTGTACCCAACTACTACCTATTTGCATGACTTAATAGAGCCGTGGTAGGGTAGCAATCAAAGAACAGTGGGAACACACTTGAGGCGAATTAGCAGTGTCAAGTCAACGGACTAAGCTGTACTCATGTCACTTGGGAACTGCTAACTGACGATAGGTATAATACCAACCAACAGTCCCCGACGAGTCCATCCAGTGAAACTCATAACCCAATGAGCACCTGCATACTATCTCCAGTACGACATACTGATGGCTGTGGGACAGACCATCTTTCCTGCTGGGATGAGAAGCGTATACACTAGTCTACTCTGGAGTATCGATACCCTGTCTCGATAATCAAACGATTAGGGACCTGTATAAGGATGTGCTTATAGACTACCATGCCCCCACTAGTGTGACCGCCATCACAACGCTGATGGTCAAGCAAAGATCCTAAGGGCTCCATCAATATGTATTAGCGATATGTTAAAATAAACATATATACATATTAAGATAGATACAAACCAAGTAGCAGACTCCTATATCGAGCAAGACTATCGTAAATCCGTGTATATATCCTAAGCTTCCAAAATGTATTATACAAACTAGTACTATACAATAATGGCCTTTAGGGCATACATATCCAACAGCAAACACCCTAAACTAAATGGCTAATAGTAGAGGATGATGAAGTAGAAAGAGGGCTCTCTTTAAATTTATTTTTCTCACAATAATTTCTCACCTTAGAAAAAGCTAGAAAGCTTTTCTCAATGAAGAAGAAGATGAATAATGAATCAAGAGAGAATGAACTCATGAGGTGAGAATAGCAACCATGGGTGAGTTAGTGTCATACAGAAACTCATGTAGAGAATAAACCATGGGTTAACAATAATGGTTGGGTTAATAAATATCTTCAAGTAAAACAAATGAGTGGACTTGGTCAATGGTTCCACAAGCTTCTACAAGCTTGAACCATATGACTAATTACCACTAATTTATGAATTACCAAGATAAATAAAAACCTAAGGATTATCATAATCATGGTGTAAGTCTCATACACCCATGTTGCATGTGGCATCTAGCATGACACAAAATAATGTACATTAATATATATCACATATATACTAAGTGTACACATGTGAGAAAAGAAATCTTAAGTGAGCTAATATTAGTTAATGTAAGGTAATATATAAAATATATAATTATACATTAAATTATCAAATCAACACTTGATTTAATAATCCGGCTATATGACATACAACCGACTAATATCATATGAATCAACTTATCGAATCAGCACTTGATCAGATAACCCGGCTATATCTCATATAACCGACTGATATCACATATCGCGAGAATAGAATACGGTATCACATACGCGCATTAATCTCAGTCCCGCATATATCACATATGTGCTCCTACTTCGTTTCGCATGAACCAGGAAACCTCTGTGTAGGACTCTAAAGACTCGTCAATACGCCGGCAGTAGGTGATGATCATATCAAACACCCACAAGCCGCAACCGGTCTGCTAAACATAACGGCCACCTGGGTATTGAGAGATCAGAAGATGAACAAGCAAGCCTGCTCGTACTCCTGCGAATCCAATCAGTAATACTACCGTACAGTCCGGTATCTTCGTCAGATATGTCGCATATCACAGCCTGGGGGTGGTATAACGTCATACCCCAATAGCCTAATAAGTCATGCCGATGTGAGGTCCATAACGGTTTGAGAAACTACTGATAACACATACCAGAAAATCTCAGCAACCCTGGCCAGAGATTTCATGTTATGGCCAATCGAGCATAGCGCAACATCAACTCCTAATACTGGAAGAGACGAATCCCCTCCTATCGCTCATTGCCTCCATGTGACTTTGGACTGTACCCAAAAACCACCTTTTTGCACGATCTCTTGATCGTGGTATAGTGGAAATCAAAGCACGGTGGGAATCACACAAGAATCTATGACGATCTCGGGTCGACAGACTAACCTGTACCAGTGTCACCAGAGAACTGCTATCTGACGATAGGTATAATACCATCTAGGAGTTCTCGGCGAGTCCGTTCAGTGTACCCAGTCTCCACTGAGCACCCGTATACCTTCTGTTAGTTATGTATATGCCCTAGAGGCCATTGTTGTACATATGATGTATATTATGATGGATGCTTGGATATATACAGAGAGGACTTTCTTGCTCGTCATGATAGTATGCTATTTGGTTTCACTTTATCTTAACATGTTGACTGGTATTGGTTTACTGTCTTTTTCTCACATATTGATAAAGCCCTTAGGATCTGTACTCGACTACTGGGACTATGATGAGATCATACTAGTGGGGCCACGGTAGTCGATGAGTATATCCTATAACTGTTCCTAGTCGAGGGTATATCGAGACAGGGCATCGATACACCAGAGTAGACTAGCGTATACGCATCTTGATCCATATGATGGGCGATGGATGATCCCATATCCATCGGTGCTTGACATCAAGGATAGTGTACGGGTGCTCAGTGAAGACTGGGTACACTGGACGGACTCACCGAGAACTCCCAGATGGTGATATACCACACGTCAGATGGAAGTTCTCCGGTGACACTGGTACAGGGTAGTATGTAGACCCGAGATCGTCATAGAGTCTTGTGTGATTCCCACCGTGCTTTGATTTCCACCTTACCACGTCCAAGAGGGCGTGCAAAACGGTGGCTTTTGGGTACAGTCCCGAATCACATGGAGGCAATGAGCGATAGGAGGGGATTCGTCTCTCCTGGTATAGGGAGTAGATGTTGTGCTATGTTCGATTGGCTATTACTGGAAGTCCCTGGCCAGGGATGATATAGAGATATACTGGTAAGTGTTACCAGTAGTTTCTCGACCTGTTATGAGCCTCACATCGACACGACTTATCAGTTACTGGGGTCTGACGTATACCACCCCTAGACTTGATATGCGACATATCAGACGAATAGACCGGACTGTACGGGAGTGTTACTGATTGGATTCACAGGAGAACGGACAGGCTAGCTTGTTGATTTTCTGATCGCTCATACCTGGGTGGCTGTTACGTTTAGCTGACCGCTTGCAGCTTGTGGGTGTTTGATATAATCATCACCTACTACCGGCGTATTGACGATTCTTTAGAGTCCTACACAGAGGTTTCTTGGCTCAGGCAAAACGGAGTAGAGGCACATATGTGATATGTGCAGGACCGAGGATAATACGATATGAGATACCGTATTGTTTTCTCACGATATTTAGATATGAACCGGGTCATCGGATCAAGTGTTGATTCGATGAATCGGTACATGATATATTAGTCGGTTATATTCGATATAGCCGGATCGTCGGATCAAGTGTTGATTCGATGATTTAATGTATAATAATATATATGACATATTGTATTACATTATCTAATATTGGCTCGCTTTATTATTTCATTTTCTCACCGGATAATACATTGATATATATGCGATATATATTAATTGTATTATTTTCTTTTATTACAAATATAATATATATGTGATATATATTATAGTAACATGATATGATTGATAATGAAATATGTTTAGAGATGATAAAAAGGGATTAGGGTTTGATTAGGGTTATCTTCTTCTTGCACCATCTAGAAGCATTGCTTTTGTCTTGGTTAAGATATTATGGTTGATATTTATCCATGACTCATTTTTAACCTAACCAAACCCTAGCCCTAGTTTATTCTCTACAAAGGTTAAGCTTTTCATCCTTGACCATGGTTCCATAATCAATCATATATTCACTTCTACTATTCATCACAAAAGGATTAACTCTTTTCCATTCATCTTCTTCTCTCTTTAGCTTTGAGAAAGCTTACTAGTTATTTCTTTTGTGATGATTTCTTGTGAGAAAATGATATAAAAAAAAGCATAAATACTACTCCATCATCCTCATCTAATCTAGCCCATTAGATTAGGGTGTTCACCCCATTAGAGTGAGAGAGCTTGAGTTATTGCAACTTCGACGTAGATCATCGGAGAAAAGGAATACGATAAGCTATCATGGATCGTTCGAGTCGTGGAGCCTCTCTTGAGTCCGGGAGATCGTGGATTGCGGCGAAGGGACTTCTACTCGGAGCTCGTGAAGCGAAGGAGCGGACTACAAAGGTTGTAATCCCTCACACTTAGTAGTAAAGGTGTTTACTTGCATGTTAAACCCTAATAATCTAGCAAAGATCCCGGCTTTGGGTTGTTCGGCACGTCTAAAATTTTATTCATACATGTTTGATGCCTTATGAACCTTCACAAGAGTGTCTAGGAACCCTACAGTGGTATCAGAGCCTAGCTAGAGCATTAAGCGACGTGTTTACGAAGTTAAAACTCTGAACGAACTCCGATACGACGATTTGAACCCCTCTCTGGACTTTTTCTAAAAACTGTGATTTTTCAGAATTAAAAATTCTTAAAATTACTAGCAGGAAAATATAAGCATCTACCTGAAATACGTGTCAATGATACGTACATTGAGCCGCGGAACCGCGGCAATACCTTGCTCCTGCCACGGCTCCGCGGCCTTACAGACATGTTGTTGACTCGTTTTTCAATGGTTATATCAGTAGGTGATTATGTATTTTTCTGGGTACTTTTAATATGACTCAAGTGTTGAGTGTTCTGGGGTTTATTTTGTAATCGTTGATTCGATCGGAAAATTTAAATTCGTTATTGTTTTCCGGATATTTAGAAACTGTTAAAATATTCGAACGGATATCATTAACTCAATTTTTCCCGGCACGTAAAACTTTTAAGTGTTGAATTTTTATCGGGTTTAAATCTTTCGAAAAAATGTACAAGTAACACGGTGGACCCTCTAGAAGACAACAAACCTTAACTCGATTATGTGACCGTCTTGAACTGCCTCTAAACCTTAGGGTTTGGGGCAGTACGGCGTGCCACATGTGAGGCGTTGGCTTGACCCTTCTACGGCTGGATCATAGGTACTGTGACATATTCTGGGATTATTTGAACTCCGCTCAAGTGTTGAGCAATTTAGGAAATTTTGGGTATTTGATTATCTGTTCGGAAAGTTTAATACTGTCAATTTATCTGGAATGTGATACAATATGAGGAATTCATAGAGTTAGGCATGAAATGCGAAGTATGTGATATTTCGGATTTACGATGTCTAAAGTGATTGTGGATTCCAAATATTGTAGTTTTACAATTTCTTTTCTGTGACCGTAAGTGTAGTATGTGTTAGTTATATGTATGCCCTAGAGGCCATTACTGTACATAGGATGTATATTGTAGTGGATGCAGGGACATATATAGGGAGGACTTTCTTGCTCGACATGATAGTATGCTATCTGGTTACCCTTTACCTTAACGTGTATGCTGATTGTCTCTCTGTTACATGTTGGTAAAGCCCTTAGGATCTGTACTTGACTACCTGGACTATGATGCGGATCATACTAGTGGGGACATGGTAGTCCATAAGTACATCCTTCAAAGTCCCTAGTCGTGGGTGTATCGAGACGGGGCATCGATATACCAGAGTAGACTAGCGTATACCTTCTCGACCCATACAGATGGGCGATGGATGATCCCATATCCATCGGTGTTTGACATCAGAGGAGATATACGGGTGCTCAGTAAAGACTGGGTACACTGGACGGACTCACCGAGAACTCCCAGATGGTATTATACCTCACGTCAGATGGCAGTTCTCTGGTGACACTGGTACAGAGTAGTCTGTTGACCCGAGATCGTCATAGAGTCTTGTGTGGTTCCCACTGTACTTTGATTTCCATCTTACCACGTCCAAGAGGGCGTGCAAAACGGTGGTTTTTGGGTACAGTCCCGAGTCACATGGAGGCAATGAGCGATAGGAGGGAATTCGTCTCTCCCGGTATAGGGGGTTGATGTTGCGCTGTGTTCGATTGGCTATAACAGGAAATCCCTGGCCAGGGTTGCTGAGATTTACTGGTAAGTGTTACCAGTAGTTTCTCGAACAGTTATAGACCTCATATCGACACGACTTATTGAGCTATTGGGGTCTGACGTTTACCACCCCTAAGCGAGATATGCGACATATCAGACGATCAGACCGGACTGTACGGTAGTGTTACTGGTCGGATTCACTGGAGTGTGAGCGGGCTTGCTCGTCGATCTTCAGATCGCTCAATACCCGGGTGGCCGTAACGTTTAGCAGACCGCTTGCGGCTTGTGGATGCTTGATATGATCATCATCTGCTGCCGGCGTATTGACGAGTCTTTAGAGTCCTACACAGAGGTTTCCTGGCTCAAGCGAAACGAAATAGGAGCGCATATGAGATATGTGCGGGACCGAGAATAATGCGTGTATGTGATACCGTATTCTATTCTCGCGATAAATATATCGAATGGTTGTATGCGATATAACCTAGTTATCGATTCAAGAGTTGATTCGATAAGCCGATATATTGTATACTAGTCGGTTGTGTGCGACATAACCGGGTCATTGAATCAAGTTTTGATTTAATGATTTAATGCATATTTATATATTTGATATATTACTTTGCATTAACTAGTATCGGTTCACTTTAGACGGATTTTCTCACTTGGTTCGTGCGCATTGCATATGCGATATGTTTTTGTGCACTTGATTGTATCATGTTTGATGATACAAGTCATGCTAGGGTTCAAGTGTAAAGATTATACCTTGGTTAATGAAATGGTTAGGGTTTATGATTATTCATTTATCTTATTTAATTATGCTTTTATTTTTGATAAATGAATAAAAGAAATGAGAAAAGAATGGTTGCAAGTTTTGGAGTTTAGTTGAAGCTTCATGAAGCTTTGTTCAAGTCAACCATCCTTATCTCATCCTTAACCCTAACCATTCCCACTAACCATGATTCATTCTCTACACTTAACTCTAGTTAAAATTATGATAAGAATTCATTTTCTTTTCATTTTCAAATAACTTATCATATCATTTTCTTTCTTCTTCTTCCTTGCTTCAAGTGAAGAAGCTTGAGGTCATCAATGGTAGATTGATGATTAGAGTGAGAAATCCAATTCTAAAGTTAACCCACTTCCTATTTCTTCATCCTCTACCTCTTGCCAAGTAGTAGAGTGTGTTTACTTCACAAGTTTCTTGACTTGGCGAAGTTGTGAGCTTGATCTAGTGATGCCTCGACGTAGATCATCTTCGGCATGGACATCGACGACCCAGCTTGCCCATTCTCCGACGAAGCCGATCCTAGAGCCCGAATTTGATTTGGACAGCGGAGACGACCTCGTTGCGGAGCTATGGAGGTAGACAAACGGATCTACAAAGGTTGTATTTCCGTATTCCCTTAGTTAATTGTTAACTAGTTCTATATTCGCCTAGACTTCTAGCCAACGATCCGTACATTAGGGTTTGTAGGCACCGTAAAATTTGAAATTGCCATGGTTGATGGCTTGGGAGACCTCACTAGTGTGCCTAGGAACCCTGCAGTGGTATCAGAGCCTAGCTAGAGCCTTAGGCGAAGTCCAGACGGAAATTGAAGTCCGAACGAACCCGAAACCCCGCATCGATATTGCTCTCTGTACAATTTTTAAAATATGGGATTTTTCAACATTAAAAATATTCAGAAAAATCAGCAGGAAATTCTAAGAAATACTGTAAAACTCTTGCATCCAATTCCTTAAATGCGCCGCGCTTCCGCGGCACGAGCTTGGCTCGTGCGGCGGAAGGGCGGCCGTTTTGTCTTTTCTGAGATCAAAATTTGTACAGTAATTCTTTATTTCCAGGGGTGGTTTTCCTGGGTATTTTTAATATTTTTTCAAGTGTTGAATAATCTGAGTTGATTTGGGGATTCGGTATTTCGATCGGGTATCAAATTTTGTCTGTGTGGCTTTCCGGATAAATTTTAGAATATGTTAAAAAGTTCGACCGGATATAAATACCCAATTTTTCCCCTGTCGGGAAATTTCCAAGTGTTGGATTTTTCCGTAGTTTAACGACGTTCTAACTAGTGCAAGTAACGCGATGGTCCCTCTAGAAGACAACAAACCTTAACTCGATTATGTGACCGTCTTGAACTGCCCTTTGAACCTTCGGGTTTGGGGCAGTACGGCATGCCACATGTGAGGCGTTGGCTTGACCCTTCTACGGCTGGACCGTTGGTACTGAGGTACGAACGGAATGTTGTTAGACTTATTTCATGTGTTGATCTGTATCGGGAAAACTTGGGTGTTAGAATGTTCGATCGGAAAGTTTAACATTTTCTATTTATCTGGAATGGGATACAATAATTGGAATTCACAATAGTTATGTGATAACTAAATGAATGTTATAAACGTAGCAGTTTAGTCTCACTTGATCGGTTGCCACGGAATTTTGATGTGATCAAAAGTCCGTCGCAATCACGTAGCGTACGCGGATACTCGCCGGGTAAACTTAATAGACAGCCTCACTCCATAGCCCCGACCAAGTGACTGTAGGAGAACCCCGTCGCCGAAAGCATCCGTTCGGGTGCTCGCGGTAGCGGTGTTCCGCCTTGGTGCACTTCGTCGACGGTATCAGGGGGTGCGGCCGCCTACTGAAGTTTGCGACGAGTATTCGATCAGGATATCGGGAATCTTGTTGAATTGCCCGACGTGATATTGAAAAGTGTTTTCGATTTTGAGACTAAAATGCGGAGTTTATAATTGTTAGGCATGCGATGTCTAAGTAATTCATTTGGTCAGGCATGCGATGTCTGAGGTGGTTGCGGATTCTAACTGTTGTAGTTTTACACTTTCTTTTCTGTGACCGTAAGTGTAATATGTGATATCGCCGGTTTCGTTGCTATATGCCAACGACAATTGGGATGGACATATTTACTTACGTTGATGACATGTGATGTTATGTGTTGCTGGATATGTTATATTGGATCGTCGTGTTTGAATAGCCGGGGGTTTTTATGTGAGATGAGTGTTTTTCATTTTCATTCATGTAAAAACTTGTATGTAATATTCTTTTATTGGGGCACTTCCAGGTAGCGGAAGATGTCACCGTTTGTATATTATTTACTTTTCTGCACTAGGATAGACCCAAGGAGGAGGGCACAAGTAACCGGGTTCTGGAGTCCAGTGGGAGACCAACTCGAGGAGTCGAGTCCGGGTCTCCTAACTCTAGAATTGGTAGGGTTGCTTGCCGCTCTCGTAGGGGTCTAGGGGTGTGGGTTTGGCTATTCATCACGACCGTGGAATCCGTGTTTTATACTGGCTTGTATTGAAAACACGGACGTCCTAGTATATCCAATATTTCATATGTTTCTTCTGCTGCGATATCTGTGATGTGATCATGTGATGTTCTGTGATAGATACAGTATATAGTATATATGATATATTATATAGACGTTACTTATGTTTTACACCCGCGCTAGCCCTGCCCTGCTCTGCCGTTAGTTACCTAACCTAACGGTGCACGAGGGGACATCGAGGCGAATGCGGATGGCATAAGTGTACGTCGTATTTATCTGTGATGTTTAGGTACATAATTGATGGGACTTCATTAATGTGATTAATGAAATAAAAGAAACCTAAGATGTTGTAGAATCGAATTTCAAAATAAAACAGGTAGCTACAGTTTTTGCTTTGCACAGCGGTATATGTGATATATCCTGCACCTTATTCGATGAGGAAAGGACCGAGATCCCTTCACCGGGAGTGACTCCTTTAGCAATAACTGGCAGATGCTACACACTCGGTTTATCTTTTGATTTCTTTTTAAGTGTTTTTGCTTTGCACAGTGATATATGTGATATATCCCGCACCTCATTCGACGAGGAAAGGACCGACGATCCCTTCACCGGGAGTGACTCCTTTAGCAAAACTAGAAAAGCCTCAAAAGTACTCCATTACAAAATCATTTGATTCTACAACGATATCAAGTTCATTACGCAATAGGTTTTCAGAAAAACCTGTCGTAGCCCTCCGCCATTTCAGATAAGTACTAGTTAGTATTCGTGCTACGTTTGTTGACTATGTTAAGGCGTAGTGTGCGGTAGCTAACTATTGGTTATCTGTATTAGCATATGATGCGATTGGATTAGGGTAGTCGTGCGACTTTGTTGACTATGTTAAGGGTCGTGCGGGTGGGTTTAATTCAATCGGGAAATGACGGGTTGAACTTGACTAGCACTTATGATTTGTTGACTATGTTAAGGTCATATAGCTGCTAGGGGCAAAAGATTATCGGGAATTTCAAGTGTTGAAATTTGCAATGAGATTGCATACCTTCTATGAGATAGTTGGATCCCGATACCCGCTGCGAGTAAGAGTTACTCCTGGGAGAGTTTTATACATTACAATTAGCCGATCAAGTAGGTGTCTAGAAAGGTGTTAACGAGGTAATGCCTTTGGGAAAACGAGGTTTACAGTAATTAGGTTCGTGCGAAAGCACGGGGGACCTCCCTCAAAGTACCGACACTGGCCTGGCTGAAAGATTGGCGAACTTGTAGTGTGTAATTAATCCCGGCTAGTCTTTCCTTTTAGGGTTTGAAGGAAGATTTGATAAAAAGCAGTGGGAGCCATCCTGATTAGATAAAATAAAAACCAATCTATTCTTGACAGAGCGCACGCTGAGTGTTTTCTTCTCTCTCTCTCCAGGTAGCGACCATATCACGCCTTAATCAAGATAATAAAACGGAATATTGACCGAACCCGCTTGTTATACTGAGCTGGGGAACGTTGGTCCCGCTCCAACTTATAATTGTTATAAGACAGAGCATGAAATTGGGGAATACCAGATTTCCTGTGCCGCCCAAACGAAGAGAGTGCATGTTGATGCATCATCTTCGGGTGTGTTCATTACAGAGAACTGTTTCTCAGTATCCTTTACGTCCTGGGTATGTGATACCAGATCAGGATCCCAGATATGTAATCTGTTACATAGGGCTACAGAAAGGTAGAGAACTGAGAACGGGTGATAAGTTTCATGAGGCAGAAAACGGGGCAAGTGTTGCAGCCAAGTCTGTCGGTCACTGTCACCCTGTATTACAATACATTGATTCTGAACGAATGTTGTTAGATACCGAACCTGATATACAAAATCATATCAGTCTCTTTATTGGTAAAGAAACGATAAAATTTTGTATTGTTGGATAATGTTTTGAACATTTCCTATATCAAAAGTTGATCGGTTCAGGCACGTTATCTAAAAGCATTAATGTTCTAAATCAAACTACAGTTCTTAGTATATGGAACACACACAAGAGGAAAAGTTCAGAACTGAACGATTCCTTCTTGAGGTATTGTAGACTAGGTCAGATCAATGTGACCCGACTAGCTAGAGTTACATATAGATGCATATTTAAATCAGTTTGAATTTACATCTTCTGAAACTCGCCAGTCATGTCACAAAGATAAGATGACCATAGCTCCGTTTATTGGAAACAGAGAAAGAGTTAGTGAACTCTTGGGATGATACATGTTGATGTATGTAGGTCCCCTGTCTACACATACCAAGACTGGTTCTTTTTACTTCATTACATTCTCTGATAATCTTTCGAGATTCAGACCCATGTTCCTGTTGAAACACATGTCCGAACCTTTTAAGATATTCACAGAATATAAGTTAGAAGTAGAGAACCAAAATACGGATATAAGTATTATGCCTTATGATGTGATCAAGGAGGAGAATACTTGAGCACGGAAATCCTGGACTATTGTAAAGGAGAATGAGATTCTCTCTCAGCATTACTCCTCCGTATACACCATAGCACGATGGTATATCGAGGCGGAGCAATCACACCCTATATGATATGGTGTGCTCTATGATGAGTACTACTGAGTTACCTATTTCCTTTTGGGTGTTATGCACTTGAGAAGCTGCATACCTATTGAATAGGGTTCAAATCAAATCAGTTGCCTACCACTTCATATGTGATATGGAAAGGGAAGAGCCCATGTCTTAAGCTAGTTAAGATTTGGAGTTGCCCGGCCTATGTCTAAAAGCAAAATCCGGACAAGCTCGAGGCAAGATCTGTAATGTACAACTGGAAAGGTTCCAGCTATACAAACAGCAGCTGATGATTTGGTAGAACCGAAGGATTCAGTAGTAACCAACGAACCTCAGCCTCTCCGCCGATCTAGTAGGGTTCCTCACCCACCTGAGAGATACTTCTGTTTCTCTATGACAGTGGGAGCGAGGATTGCATCATGAGATGATGACCCAACTAGATTCGAGCTGGCCATCAAGAGTGAGACTCTGTAAGAATGGCTGGATGTTCATCGATCTGAGATGGAATCCTTATACACCAACAAAGTATGGACTTTGGTTGCTATATCTGAAGGGTTAAATCTCCATCAGGAGCAAGTATATCTTGAGAAGATTACTTGGTGTACATGGAAAAGTTGAGACTTTCAAAGCTAGAATTGTTAAAGGTTTTCGTCATCGACCAGACGTGGATAATGATGAAACCTTTTCCAGTAGCTATGCTTAAGTCCATCCAGATCCTACTTGTCACGGCTACATACCATGACTGCGATATCTGGTGGTTGGGTGTCTTGACTGCTTTTCTAAATGATGATTTAGAAGAGAGCGTCTCTAAGTACACAGCCAGAGGGCCTCGTAGACAGTGGGAGCAGCGGAAACGTGTACAAGATGTTTTATATGATAAAGCAGGCATCGCGGAGTTGGAACATCTGTTTTGATAGATTAGTCAAAGAGTTTGACATCATCAAAATGGTAGATGAACCTTGTATAAACAAAAGGGTAGTAGGGAGTATGGTGGTGATCCTCGTAGAGTACGTGGATGACATACTCTTGATAGGGAAGGAGTTTCCTATGCTACGCTCGATCAATCTCCGCTTATCACTAGAATTCTGCATATAGGATCATAATGATACCTACTAACTCCTGGATTTTGGATCTATGAGATAGATCTAAATAGATGTTAGGATTCTCACTAGTTGTAGTGAGATGGTATCAATCGATCCTGGGGAGAATCACTGGAAGTGTTCCAGGGTGATAAAGACGACTGAATGTCAGTCACAGGCATTGTCTTCACCCTCAGTAAAGGGACGGTATGTTGGAAGAGTTCCAAGATAGATACCGTGACATACTAGACGATAAAGGCACAATACATCGCTACTTAAGATGCTACCAAAGAGGATGTTTGGGTGTATAGTGGTTCATGAATGAACTACGTTCCTACCATTGTGAGACAATGGAGTTGTGGCTCATGCCGAGGAACGCCGGTCCCATCAGTGATCCAGACATATTCTAAGGCAGCATCGCCTGATCATGGAGATGGTTGATCTCCAGGGAGATCGAGGTTAGGAGAGTAGACTCAGAGGACAACACAGCGGATCCACTCACAAAGGCCTGTTCCCAGAGAGAGACTTTCATGGGATGGTTGAGTATGAGATACTGCAACCACTGCTACAGATGGCCCTAGTGCAAGTGGGAGATTGTTAGTTATATGTATGCCCTAGAGGCCATTACTGTACATAGGATGTATATTGTAGTGGATGCTGGGACATATATAGGGAGGACTTTCTTGCTCGACATGATAGTATGCTATCTGGTTACCCTTTACCTTAACGTGTATGCTGATTGTCTCTCTGTTACATGTTGGTAAAGCCCTTAGGATCTGTACTTGACTACCTGGACTATGATGCGGATCATACTAGTGGGGACATGGTAGTCCATAAGTACATCCTTCAAAGTCCCTAGTCGTGGGTGTATCGAGACGGGGCATCGATATACCAGAGTAGACTAGCGTATACCTTCTCAACCCATACAGATGGGCGATGGATGATCCCATATCCATCGGTGTTTGACATCAGAGGAGATATACGGGTGCTCAGTAGAGACTGGGTACACTGGACGGACTCGCCGAGAACTCCCAGATGGTATTATACCTCACGTCAGATGGCAGTTCTCTGGTGACACTGGTACAGAGTAGTCTGTTGACCCGAGATCGTCATAGAGTCTTGTGTGGTTCCCACTGTGCTTTGATTTCCATCTTACCACGTCTAAGAGGGCGTGCAAAACGGTGGTTTTTGGGTACAGTCCCGAGTCACATGGAGGCAATGAGCGATAGGAGGGAATTCGTCTCTCCCGGTATAGGGGGTTGATGTTGCGCTGTGTTCGATTGGCTATAACAGGAAATCCCTGGCCAGGGTTGCTGAGATTTAATGGTAAGTGTTACCAGTAGTTTCTCGAACAGTTATAGACCTCATATCGACACGACTTATTGAGCTATTGGGGTCTGACGTTTACCACCCCTAGGCGAGATATGCGACATATCAGACGATCAGACCGGACTGTACGGTAGTGTTACTGGTCGGATTCACTGGAGTGTGAGCGGGCTTGCTCGTCGATCTTCAGATCGCTCAATACCCGGATGGCCGTTACGTTTAGCAGACCGCTTGTGGCTTGTGGATGCTTGATATGATCATCATCTGCTGCCGGCGTATTGACGAGTCTTTAGAGTCCTACACAGAGGTTTCCTGGCTCAAGCGAAACGAAATAGGAGCGCATATGAGATATGTGCGGGACCGAGAATAATGCGTGTATGTGATACCGTATTCTATTCTCGCGATAAATATATCGAATGGTTGTATGCGATATAACCTAGTTATCGATTCAAGAGTTGATTCGATAAGCCGATATATTGTATACTAGTCGGTTGTGTGCGACATAACCGGGTCATTGAATCAAGTGTTGATTTAATGATTTAATGCATATTTATATATTTGATATATTACTTTGCATTAACTAGTATCGGTTCACTTTAGACGGATTTTCTCACTTGGTTCGTGCGCATTGCATATGCGATATGTTTTTGTGCACTTGATTGTATCATGTTTGATGATACAAGTCATGCTAGGGTTCAAGTGTAAAGATTATACCTTGGTTAATGAAATGGTTAGGGTTTATGATTATTCATTTATCTTATTTAATTATGCTTTTTATTTTTGATAAATGGATAAAAGAAATGAGAAAAGAATGGTTGCAAGTTTTGGAGTTTAGTTGAAGCTTCATGAAGCTTTGTTCAAGTCAACCATCCTTATCTCATCCTTAACCCTAACCATTCCCACTAACCATGATTCATTCTCTACACTTAACTCTAGTTAAAATTATGATAAGAATTCATTTTCTTTTCATTTTCAAATAACTTATCATATCATTTTCTTTCTTCTTCTTCCTTGCTTCAAGTGAAGAAGCTTGAGGTCATCAATGGTAGATTGATGATTAGAGTGAGAAATCCAATTCTAAAGTTAACCCACTTCCTATTTCTTCATCCTCTACCTCTTGCCAAGTAGTAGAGTGTGTTTACTTCACAAGTTTCTTGACTTGGCGAAGTTGTGAGCTTGATCTAGCGATGCCTCGACGTAGATCATCTTCGGCATGGACATCGACGACCCAGCTTGCCCATTCTCCGACGAAGCCGATCCTAGAGCCCGAATTTGATTTGGACAGCAGAGACGACCTCGTTGCGGAGCTATGGAGGTGGACAAATGGATCTACAAAGGTTGTATTTCCGTATTCCCTTAGTTAATTGTTAACTAGTTCTATATTCGCCTAGACTTCTAGCCAACGATCCATACATTAGGGTTTGTAGGCACCGTAAAATTTGAAATTGCCATGGTTGATGGCTTGGGAGACCTCACTAGTGTGCCTAGGAACCCTGCAGTATGTAGTTGTATTGCCGGTTTTCGTTGCTATACATCAACGACGATCGGTGTATGCATACTTACTTACGTTAATGATATGTGATATTATGTGTTGCTGTGATATGTTATATTGGATCGTCGTGTTCTGAATAGCCGGGGGTTTTATGTGAGATGAGGGTTTTTATTTTCATTCATGTAAAATTCATTTGTATGTAATATTCTTTTATTGGGGAACTTCCGGGATGAGGTTGATGTCACCAGTGTATATTATTTACTTTTCCGCATTAGGTAGACCCAAGGAGGGGAGCACAAGTAAGCGGGTTCTAGGGTCCAGTGGGAGGCCATCTCGAGGAGTCGAGACCGGGTCTCCTAACCCTAGAATTGGCAGTGTTACTTGCCGCTCTCATAGGGGTCTTGGGATGTGGGTTTGGCTATTCGTCGCGACCGTGGAATCCGTGTTTTATACAGGCTCGTATTGAAAACACGGACATTCTAGTATATCCAATATTTCATATTTGTTCTTCTACTGCAATGTTCTTTGATGAGATAATATTACTTCCTGAGACGAATGCTTATTCTGTATATATATATGCTGATATATAAATATTACTGCTTTCGTTTCTTCTGTGATGCTTAGGAAGCATAAGCTGATGGGATTTTATTAATGAGATTAATAAAAAGAAAAGAAACCTAAAAGATGTTGTAGAATCAAAACTTTATAAAAAGGGTAGCTACAGTCTTGCTTTGCATAGCGGTATATATGATATACCCTGCACCTTATTCGATGAGGAAAGAGCCGAGATCCCTTCACCTGGAGTGACCTCTTTAGCGAAACTGGCAGATGCTACAAAACTCGGTTTGTCTTTTGATTGCTTTTAGAGTTTTGCTTTGCACAGTGATATATATGATATGTCCTGCACCTTATTCGATGAGGAAAGAGCCGAGATCCCTTCACCGGGAGTTCCTCTATAGCAAAACTAAGAAAAGGCTCAAAAACACTCATTTTCAAAATTCACTTGATTCTACGACGATATCAAGTTCATTACGCTCAAGGTTTTCTGAAAAACTTGCGTAGCCCTCCGTCATTTCAGATAGATATTATTTAGTATCCATGCTATGTTTGTTGACCTAGTCAAGGCGTAGTGTACGGTAGCTAAATAGTGTTTATCTGCTAAAACATGAGATGTGATTGGATTAGGGTATTCGCACGGCCTTGTTGACTCAGTCAAGGGTCGTACGGGTGGGTTTAATTCAATCGGGAAATTTACGGGTTGAACTTGACTTACGATTTATGGTTTGTTGACTTAGTCAAGGTCATAGATCGCTAGGAGCAAAATATTATCTGGAATTTCAAGTGTTGAAATTTGCAATGAGATTGCATACCTCCTATGAGATAGTTGGATCCCGATACCCACTGCGAGTAAGAGTTACTCCTGGAAGAGTTTTACACAGGACAATTAGCCGATCAAGTAGGTGTCTAGAAAAGTGTTGACGGGGTTACTACTCTAGAAAAATGAGGTTTACTTTAATTAGGTCCGTACGAAAGCACGGGGAACCTCCCTCAAGTACCGACACTGATCTGGCTGAAAGATTGACGAAATTGTAGGGAGTAATTAATCCCGGCTAATCTTACCTTTTAGGGTTTGAAGGAAGATTTGATAAAAATTGTGGGAGACATCCTGATTAGATAAGATAATAACCAATCTAATCTTGCAAGAGCATACGCTAAAGTGTTTTCTTCTCTCTCTCCAGGTAGCGACCATGTCAGGCCATAATCAAGATAATAATATGGATGTATTGACTGAACCCGCTTATTATACTGAGCAGGGGAACGTTGGACCCGTTTTTCTTATAAGAGTTATAAGACTGAACAGGGAATAGAAGAATATCTGGATTCTCTAGCCGCCCAAAAGAACATACATGTTGATGCATCTTCTTCAGGTGTGTTAGTTATTGAGAACTGTTTCTCAGTTCACCCTACGTCCTGGGTATTAGATACCGGATCAGGATCCTACATATGTAAATTGTTACATGGGCTGCGGAAAGGTAGAGAACTGGGAAAAGGTGATCATTCCGTTCAAGTAGGAAATGGGGCAAATGTTGCAGCCAAAGCAGTTGGCGAATATCACCTAGTATTACCAAATGGTAATACACTGATTCTAAATGAGTGCTATTATATACGGAACATGATGTGCAACATTATATCAGTTTCTTTATTAAGTAAAGAAGGATATAATTTTGTAGTACAGTATTATGTTATGAACATATTCCTAGATCAAAAGTTGATTGCATCAGGCTCGTTACATAATGGCATATTCATTCTAAATCAAAATAGAGTTCTCAATATACAAAACACACACAAGAGGAAGAGTTCAGAAATGAACGAATCCTTCTTGTGGCATTGTAGACTTGTTCATATCAATGTGACACGGCTAGCTAAGTTACATAAGAATGGATATTTGAATATATTCGAATTATCATCTTATGATACTTTCCATTCATGTCTCAAAGGAAAAATGACCAAAACTCCGTTTAGTGGACACGGAGAAAGAGTTACGGAACTCTTAGGACTGGTACATAGTGATGTATGCGGCCCTATGTCTACACATGCCAGGAACGGTTCTTCCTACTTCATTACATTCACTGACGATCTCTCTAGATACGGGCATGTGTTCCTGTTGAAACACAAGTCTGAAACTTTTGAGAAATTCAGAGAATATAAGCACGAAGTAGAGAACCAAACAGGCAAAAGCATTAAGGTCCTTCGATCTAATCGAGGAGGAGAATACTTAAGCAATGATTTTCTGGATTATCTAAAAGAGAATGGGATTCTCTCTCAGCTTACTCCTTCTTATACACCACAGTACAACGGTGTATCAGAACGGAGGAATCACACCCTATTAGATATGTTGCGCTCTATTATGAGCGAAGTTGAGTTACCTATTTCCTTCTGGGGGTATGCGCTTGAGACAGCCATATACATATTGAATCTAGTTCCGTCTAAATCTGTACCTACCACATCATATGAGATATGGAGTGGGAAGAGACCATATTTTAAACGAGTTAAGATATGGGGTTGTCCGGCCTATGTCAAAAGACAAAATCCGGACAAACTCGAGGCACGATCAGTTCTTTGCAAATTTGTGGGATATCTAAAGAATTCTCAAGGATATTTTTTCTACCACGCTGAGGAACAAAAAGTGTTTCTTGCTCAACATGCCACCTTTTTGGAAAAGGAATTTCTTGCAAAAGAAATTAGTGGCGAAGAGGTAGAGCTGGAAGAGGTTCCAGCACCAACTACTACAACTGATGATTTGTTGGAACCAGAAGATTCAGTAGTACCCGACGAACCCCAGCCTCTCCGCCGATCTAGTAGGGTTTCTCGTCCACCTAAGAGATACTACGGTTTTCTCATTGATGGTGGAAGCGTGTAGGGTTCCTAGGCACCCTAATGAGGTCTCACAAGGCATCGAACATGCCAATTTAAAATTTTACGGTGCCTACAAACCCTAAACTACGGATCGTTGCTAGATGTCTAGGCGAAACTATAAACTAGTTAACACTTTAACTAAAGGTTAGATGCTACAACCTTTGTAGATCCGGATTTTCACCTCTTTAGCTCCACATCGTCATGCCCTCGCTGTCCATCACGAACCCTAGACTCCTTCATCGGCTTCATCAAGAAAACGGGCGAGCTAGGTCGTCGGCTTCGTGTCAAAGACGATCTACGTCGAGGTTGCACTAGTTCAAGCTCCGACTTCACAAAGTTGTGAAACTTGTGAAGAGAACACCCAAAACCACTTGGCAAGAGGTAGAGGATGAAGAAATAGGAGGTGGGTTCACTTTAGATTTGGATTTCTCTCACTAGAAATGAAGTTGCCATTAAAGGCCTCAAGTTTTTTCTTTGAAGAATGAAGAAGAAGATGAGAAAGAATTATGATAAGTTATTTTCTAATGAAAAGAAAAATCAAACTTATCATAAAGTGAACCATAGTTAAGTGTAGAGACTTAACTTAGGTTAGAATAATGGTTAGGGTTTAGTGTGAAGACAAAATGGTCATAATGTCAAAGCTTCATGAAGCTTCAACCAAGTTCATGAATGATAGCTACCATTTTGTATTCTTATGCCATTTCTTTTATTTCAAATGCAATAAATAAAAGAATGGATAATAAAACCCTAATCACTTTCTTAACCCAAGTTTAATTCTTTACACTTAACTAAATGATACAAAGATGTGCACAAAACATATCATATATACAATATGCACATCAAGTGAGAAAAATCCGTTTAAAGTGAACCAATACTAGTTAATGCAAAGTAATATTTCAAATATATAATTATACATTAAATCATTAAATCAACACTTGATTCAATGATCCGGTTATATCGCATACAACCGACTAGTATGTAATGTATCGATTTATCGAATCAATGATTCGATAACTAGGTCATATCGAATATAACCAATCGAAACATATATCGCGAGAATGAAATGCGGTATCACATACACGCATTATTCTCGGTCCCGCACATAGCTCATATGCGCTCCTATTTCGTTTCGCTTGAGCCAGGAAACCTCTGTGTAGGACTCTAAAGACTCGTCAATACGCCGGTAGCAGATGATGATCATATCAAGCACCCACAAGCCGCAAGCGGTCTGCTAAACGTAACGGCCACCCGGGTATTGAGCGATCAGAAGATCGACGAGCTAGCCCGCTCACACTCCTGCGAATCCGACCAGTAACACTTACCATACAGTCCGGTCTCTTCGTCTGATACGTCGCATATCAAGTCTAGGGGTGGTATACGTCAGACCCCAATAACCCGATAAGTTGTGCCGATGTGAGGCTCGTAACGGGTCGAGAAACTACTGGTAACACTTACCAGCAAATCTCTGATCAGCCCTGGCCAGGGACTTCCCTGTTACGGCCAATCGAGCACTGCGCAACATCAACTCCCAATACCGGGAGAGACGAAACCCCTCCTATCGCTCATTGCCTCCATGTGACTCGGGACTGTACCCAAATACCACCGTTTTGCACGCCCTCATGGACGTGGTAAGGTGGAGATCAAAGCACAGTGGGAACCACACAAGACTCTATGACGATCTCGGGTCTACAGACTAACCTGTACAAGTGTCACCTGAGAACTGCCATCTGACGTGAGGTATAATACCATCTGGGAGTTCTCGGCGAGTCCGTCCAGTGTACCCAATCTCCACTGAGCACCCGTATACCATCTCTGATGTCAAACACCAATGGATATGGGATCATCCATCGCCCATCACATGGGTCGAGAAGCGTATACGCTAGTCTACTCTGGTATATCGATGCCCCGTCTCGATACACCCACGACTAGGGACCTTGAAGGATGTACTTATGGACTACCATGTCCCCACTAGTATGATCTGCATCATAGTCCAGGTAGTCAAGTACAAATCCTATGGGCTTTACCAACATGTAACTATAAGACAGTATAAAGAGACTAGTGTACATGTTAAGATAAAGAGCAACCAGATAGCATACTATCATGTCGAGCAAGAAAGTCATCTCTATATATGTCCAAGCATCCAATATAATATACATAATCTGTACAATACTGGCCTCTAGGGCATACATACTACCAACAATCTCCCACTTGCACTAGGGCCAGCTGCTGTAGTATCTCATACCGAGCATCCCGAAGAGTCTCTCAAACTGTATCTGGGGAATGGCCTTCGTGAGTGGATCCGCCGTGTTGTTCTTCGTGTTAACTCTCCTGACCTCGATCTCCCGGCGATCAACTATCTCCCGGATCAGGTGATACCGCCTCAGAATATGCCTGGATCGCTGATGGGACCTGGGTTCCTTGGTCAAAGCCACAGCTCCATTGTTATCGCAATACAAAGGTATTGGATGCTCAATGGATGGAACCACTCCAAGTTCAGTAATGAACTTCTTGACCCAGACAGCTTCTTTAGCAGCATCGTTGGCAGCGATGTATTCAGCCTCCATTGTCGAGTCTGCCACGGTTTCCTGCTTGGAACTCTTCCAGCTAACCGCCCCTCCGTAAAGGGTAAAGACAAAACCCGACTGTGACTTAGAGTCGTCCTTATCACTCTGGAAGCTCGAATCGGTAAAGGACTCCACTTGGAGCTCTCCGTTACCATACACCAAGAACATATCTCTAGTCCTTCGCAAGTACTTGAGAATGCTCTTCACAGCTGTCCAGTGACTCTCTCCAGGATCAGTTTGATACCTGCTCACTACACTTAGTGAGTATGCTACATCAGGTCTGGTACATAGCATCGCATACATGATAGAGCCTACTGCCGAAGCATAGGGTATCCCTTGCATGCGAGCTCTCTCCAAATCAGTCTTAGGAGACATCTCTTTGGAGAGAGTGACTCCAGAGATCGTGGGCATATTCCCACGCTTGGACTCTTCCATACTAAACCTCTTTAGTATGGTGTCAATGTACCTGGATTGGGACAATCCCAAAATCCGTTTAGATCTATCTCTATAGATCCTGATCCCCAATATGCAGGAGGCATTACCAAGATCTTTCATTGAGAATCTTTGTGATAAGAAGAGTTTGACCGATTGCAGCATAGGAATATCATTTCCTATCAAGAGTATGTCGTCCACGTACAATACGAGGAAGACAACCTTACTCTCTGCCACCTTCTTGTAGATACAAGGTTCATCTGGATTTTTGACGAAATCAAACTCTTTGATAACGACGTCAAAACAGATGTTCCAACTCCACGATGCTTGCTTTAATCCATAAATGGATTTAAGCAGCTTGCACACCTTCCCGCTGCTCCCACTGTCTACGAAGCCCTCTGGCTGAGTCATGTACACGCACTCTTCTAAATCACCATTTAGAAAGGCGGTCTTAACATCCATTTGCCAGATTTCGTAGTCATGAAAAGCAGCAATGGCAAGCATGATTCGGATGGATTTAAGCATAGCCACTGGAGAAAAGGTCTCGTCATAGTCCACACCTGGTCTTTGACGAAAACCCTTTGCTACAAGTCTAGCTTTGAAAGTCTCCACTTTCCCATCTACACCAAGTTTCTTCTTGAAGATCCACTTGCTCCCAATGGGTTTTACCCCTTCAGGAGCAATTTCCAAAGTCCATACTTTGTTGGTGTACATGGATTCCATCTCGGACCACATAGCATCCAGCCATTTCACTGAGTCCCTACTCGTGATGGCCTGCTCGAAGCTAGTTAGGTCATCATCATCCATGATGCAATCCTCGCTTCCACCGTCCATGAGAAAACCGTAGTATCTCTCAGGTTGGCGAGGAACCCTACTAGATCGGCGGAGAGGCTGGGGTTCGTCGGGAGCTACTGAATCCTCTGGTTCCACTAAATCTTCAGTTTGAGTTTGTGTACCCCGAATTTCTTCCATTTCTACCTCATCGCCACTAATTTCTTTTGCAAGAAATTCCTTTTCCAAAAAGGTGGCATGGCGAGAAACAAACACTTTTTGTTCCTCTGTATGGTAGAAAAGATATCCATGTGAATGTTTGGGATATCCCACAAACTTGCATAGAACTGACCGTGTCTCGAGTTTGTCCGGATTTTGCCTTTTGACATAGGCCGGGAAACCCCATATCTTAACTCGTTTAAGACATGGTCTCTTCCCACTCCATATCTCATATGGTGTGGTAGGTACAGATTTAGATGGAACTTGATTCAATAGGTATGCTGCTGTCTCCAGCGCATAACCCCAGAAGGAAATAGGTAACTCAGCTGTGCTCATCATAGAGCGCACCATATCTAATAGGGTGCGGTTCCTCCGTTCAGATACACCGTTGTGCTGTGGTGTATATGGAGCAGTCAGCTGAGAGAGAATCCCATTCTCTTTTAGGAAGTCCAGGAATTCATTGCTCAAGTATTCACCTCCCCGATCTGATCGAAGGATTTTAATACTTTTTCCGGTTTGGTTCTCGACTTCTTGTTTATATTCTCTAAATTTCTCAAAAGCTTCTGATTTGTGTTTCATCAGGAACACATATCCGAATCTAGAGAGATCGTCAGTGAATGTAATGAAGTACGAAGAACCATCCCTGGCATGTGTAGACATGGGACCGCATACATCACTATGTATCAGTCCTAAGAGTTCGGTAACTCTTTCTCCGTGTCCCGTAAACGGAGTCTTGGTCATCTTGCCTTTGAGACATGACTGGCAAGTGTCATAGGATGAAAATTCAAACGGATTTAAATATCCATCCTTATGCAACTTAGCCAGTCGTGTCGCATTGATGTGACCCAGTCTACAATGCCACAAGAAGGATTCGTTGAGTTCAGAACTCTTCCTCTTGTGTGTGTTTGTTATGCTGAGGACTGTTGATTGGTTTAGAACATAAATGCCATTGCACAACGTGCCTGATCCAACCAACTTTTGGTTATGGAAAATGTTCATAACATTGTCCTGTAATACAAAATTATATCCCTCTTTACTTAATAAAGAAACTGATATAATGTTGCATATCAGGTTCGGCATGTAATAGCATTCGTTCAGAACCAATGTATTACCAGTTGGTAATACAAGGTGATATTCCCCGACAGTCTTAGCTGCAACAATTGCACCATTTCCGACTCTAATGTCTTTATCACCTTCTCCAAGTTCTCTACCTTTCCTAAGCCCATGTAACTGATTACATATATGGGATCCTGACCCGGTATCCAATACCCAGGACGTAGAGCAAATAGAGAAATAGTTCTCAGTAACGAACACACCCGAAGAAAATGCATCATCATGTACTTTCTTCATTCGGGTGGCATGGGAATCCTGGTATTCCCCTATATCCTGTTCAGTCCTATAACTCTTATAGGAAAGAACGGAACCAACGTTCCCCAGCACAGTATAACATGCGGGTTCGGTCAATACATCCATTTTATTATCTTTATTAAGGCATGAAATGGTCGCTACCTGGAGAGAGAGAGAAGAAAACACTTTAGCGTAAGATCGTGCAAGATCAGATTGGTTATTATCTTATCTAATCAGGATGGCTCCCACTGCTTTTTATCAAATCTTCCTCCAAACCCTAAAAGGAAAGACTAGCCGGGATTAATTACACACTACAAGTTCGCCAATCTTTCAGCCAGGCCAGTGTCGGTACTTTGAGGGAGGTCCCCCGTGCTTTCGCACGAACCTAATTAATGTAAACCTCGTTTTCCCAGAGGCGTAACCCCGTTGACACCTTTCTAGACACCTACTTGATCGGCTAATTGCAATGTGTAAAACTCTCCCAGGAGTAACTCTTACTCGCAGCGGGTATCGGGATCCAACTATCTCATAGAAGGTATGCAATCTCATTGCAAATTTCAACACTTGAAATTCCCGATAATATTTTGCCCCTAGTGTCCTATGACCTTGACAAAGGCCAACAAATCACAGGATGCTAGTCAAGTTCAACCCGTCATTTCTTGATTGAATCAAACCCACCCGCACGACCCTTGACAAAGGCCAACAAGGTCGTACGACTACCCTGAAACAATCTGCATCATATGCATAAACAGATAAGCACTATTCAGCTACCGCACACTACGCCTTGACAAAGGCCAACAAACGCAGCACGAATACTAAACAGTCTTTATCTGAGATGACGGAGGGCTACGCAGGTTTTTCATAAAAACCATGAGCGTAATGAACTTGATATCGTTGTACAATCAAATGATGTTTTGAAATGGAGTGATTTTGAGGCTTTTGTAGTTTTGCTAAAGGAGTCACTCCCGGTGAAGGGATCTCGGTCCTTTCCTCGTCGAATGAGGTGCGGGATATATCATATATATCGCTGTGCAAAGCAAAAACCCAAAAGCAGTCAAAAGCAAACCGAGTGTGTAGCATCTGCCAGTTATTGCTAAAGGAGTCACTCCCGGTGAAGGGATCTCGGTCCTTTCCTCATCGAATAAGGTGCGGGGTATATCATATATACCGCTGTGCAAAGCAAGAACTGTAGCTACCTGTTTTATTTTAAAATTCGATTCTACAACATCTTAGGTTTCTTATCTTTCATTAATCACATTAATGAAGTCCCATCATTTAAATACCTAAACATCACAGATAGATATAACGTACACTTATGCCATCCGCATTCGCCTCGATGTCCCCTCGTGCACCGTTAGGTTAGGTAACTAACGACAGAGCAGGGCAGGGCTAGCGCGGGTGTAAAACATAAGTAACGTCTATATAATATATCATATATACTATATACTATATCCATCACAGAATCACATCACAGATATCGCAGCAGAATAAACATATGAAATATTGGATATACTAGGACGTCCGTGTTTTCAATACGAGCCAGTATAAAACACGGATTCCACGGTCGTGATGAATAGCCAATCACACACCCCTAGACCCCTACGAGAGCGGCAAGCAATCCTGCCAATTCTAGGGTTAGGAGACCCGGACTCGACTCCTCGAGTTGGTCTCCCACTGGACCCCAGAACCCGGTTACTTGTGCTCCCCTCCTTGGGTCTATCCTAATGCGGAAAAGTAAATAATATACAACGGGTGACTACTTCCGCTACCTGGAAGCGCCCCAAAAGAAAGAATATTACATATAAGTTTTTACATGAATGAAAATGAAAAACACTCATCTCACATAAAAAACCCCGGCTATTCGAACACGACGATCCAATATAACATATCCAGCAACACATAACATCACATGTCATCAACGTAAGTAAGTATGCATACCCCAATTGTCGTTGACGTATAGCAACGAAACCGGCGATATGAACATAGTACACTTACGGTCACAGAAAAGAAAGTGTAAAACTACAACAATTGGAATCCGCAAGCTCTTTAGACATCACATGCCTAACAGTTACAAACCCCGCATTTTAGTCTCATTATCGAAAACTCTTTTCAATATCGTATGGGACTAAACTGCTAGATTTATAACATTCATCCAGTTATCTCATAACTGTTTGTGAATTCTAATTATTGTATCACATTCCAGATAAACAGAAAATGTTAAAGTTTCCGATCGAACAGTCGAATATCCAAGTTTTCCCGATACAGCTCAACACATGAAATAAGTCTAACAACATTCAGTTCGTGCCTCAGTACCAACGGTCCAGCCGTAGAAGGGTCAAGCCAACGCCTCACATGTGGCACGTCGTACTGCCCCAAACCTGAAGGTTCAAAGGGCAGTTCAAGACGGTCACATAATCGAGTTAAGGTTTGTTGTCTTCTAGAGGGTCCATCGCGTTACTTGCACTACTTAGAACGTCGTTAAACTACGGAAAAATCCAACACTTGGAAATTTCCCGACAGGGG
The DNA here is from genome assembly GCA_030015575.1 of Agapanthus africanus. NCBI lineage: Eukaryota > Viridiplantae > Streptophyta > Magnoliopsida > Asparagales > Amaryllidaceae > Agapanthus > Agapanthus africanus. The sequence goes on along the minus strand of JASDDO010000024.1, from coordinate 711,518,723 downwards.
AAAAGTTGGGTATTTGTATCCGGTCAAACTTTTTAACATATTCTACAGTTATCTGGAAAAACACTTATACAAAGTTTGATATTCCGACCGAATCGTTGATTCCCAATATAACCCCAGAGCACTCATCCCTTAAATTAATTTAAAAATATCCAGAAAAACTCACCAGAATTTATCAGGTATTACTGTGCAAAAATAGTGGGATGATGTCACCATCTAACCGCGGAACAGCGGCAGAAGGCATGCTTCTGCCGCGTTTCCGCGGTACAATGAATAGTGTATTGGAAACGTTTTACACAGTAATGCTTATAATTCATTCCTGATTTTTTTAGACATTTTTAATATCAAAAAAATCCCATTTTTCAGAAAATTTCCAGAGAGCTCTTGGGCAATTGGGGTTTCGGGATCTTTCGGACTTCAAACTCCGTCTAGTCTTCGCCTAAGGCTCTAGCTAGGCTCTGATACCACTGTAGGGTTCCTAGGCACCCTAATGAGGTCTTACAAGGCATCGAACATGCCAATTTTAAAATTTTACGGTGCCTACAAACCCTAAACTACGGATCGTTGCTAGATGTCTAGGCGAAACTACAAACTAGTTAACACTTTAACTAAAGGTTAGATGCTACAAACCTTTGTAGATCCGGATTTCCACCTCTTTAGCTCCACATCGTCATGCCCTCGCTGTCCATCACGAACCCTAGACTCCTTCATCGGCTTCATCAAGAAAACGGGCGAGCTAGGTCGTCGGCTTCGTGTCAAAGACGATCTACGTCGAGGTTGCACTAGTTCAAGCTCCGACTTCACAAAGTTGTGAAACTTGTGAAGAGAACACCCAAAACCACTTGGCAAGAGGTAGAGGATGAAGAAATAGGAGGTGGGTTCACTTTAGATTTGGATTTCTCTCACTAGAAATGAAGTTGCCATTAAAGGCCTCAAGCTTTTTCTTTGAAGAATGAAGAAGAAGATGAGATAGAATTATGATAAGTTATTTTCTAATGAAAAGAAAAATCAAACTTATCATAAAGAGAATCATAGTTAAGTGTAGAGACTTAACTTAGGTTAGAATAATGGTTAGGGTTTAGTGTGAAGACAAAATGGTCATAATGTCAAAGCTTCATGAAGCTTCAACCAAGTTCATGAATGATAGCTACCATTTTGTATTCTTATGCCATTTCTTTTATTTCAAATGCAATAAATAAAAGAATGGATAATAAAACCCTAATCACTTTCTTAACCCAAGTTTAATTCTTTACACTTAACTAAATGATACAAAGATGTGCACAAAACATATCATATATACAATATGCACATCAAGTGAGAAAAATCCGTTTAAAGTGAACCAATACTAGTTAATGCAAAGTAATATATCAAATATATAATTATACATTAAATCATTAAATCAACACTTGATTCAATGATCCGGTTATATCGCATACAACCGACTAGTATGTAATGTATCGATTTATCGAATCAATGATTCGATAACTAGGTCATATCGAATATAACCAATCGAAACATATATCGCGAGAATGAAATGCGGTATCACATACACGCATTATTCTCGGTCCCGCACATATCTCATATGCGCTCCTATTTCGTTTCGCTTGAGCCAGGAAACCTCTGTGTAGGACTCTAAAGACTCGTCAATACGCCGATAGCAGATGATGATCATATCAAGCACCCACAAGCCGCAAGCGGTCTGCTAAACGTAACGGCCACCCGGGTATTGAGCGATCAGAAGATCGACTAGCTAGCCCGCTCACACTCCTGCGAATCCGACCAGTAACACTTACCATACAGTCCGGTCTCTTCGTCTGATACGTCGCATATCAAGTCTAGGGGTGGTATACGTCAGACCCCAATAACCCGATAAGTCGTGCCGATGTGAGGCTCGTAACGGGTCGAGAAACTACTGGTAACACTTACCAGCAAATCTCTGATCAGCCCTGGCCAGGGACTTCCCTGTTACGGCCAATCGAGCACTGCGCAACATCAACTCCCAATACCGGGAGAGACGAAACCCCTCCTATCGCTCATTGCCTCCATGTGACTCGGGACTGTACCCAAAGACCACCGTTTTGCACGCCCTCATGGACGTGGTAAGGTGGAGATCAAAGCACAGTGGGAACCATACAAGACTCTATGACGATCTCGGGTCTACAGACTAACCTGTACAAGTGTCACCTGAGAACTGCCATCTGACGTAAGGTATAATACCATCTGGGAGTTCTCGGCGAGTCCGTCCAGTGTACCCAGTCTCCACTGAGCACCCGTATACCATCTCTGATGTCAAACACCAATGGATATGGGATCATCCATCGCCCATCACATGGGTCGAGAAGCGTATACGCTAGTCTACTCTGGTATATCGATGCCCCGTCTCGATACACCCACGACTAGGGACCTTGAAGGATGTACTTATGGACTACCATGTCCCCACTAGTATGATCTGCATCATAGTCCAGGTAGTCAAGTACAAATCCTAAGGGCTTTACCAACATGTAACTATAAGACAGTATAAAGAGACTAGTGTACATGTTAAGATAAAGAGCAACCAGATAGCATAGTATCATGTCGAGCAAGAAAGTCATCTCTATATATGTCCAAGCATCCAATATAATATACATAATCTGTACAATACTGGCCTCTAGGGCATACATACTACCAACAAAGCGATGATTGCATCATGGAAGATGATGACCCGACTAGTTTCGAGTAGGCCATCACAAGTGATGACTCTGTGAAATGGCTGGATGCAATGCGATCTGAGATGGAATCCATGTACACCAACAAAGTATGGACTTTGGAAAATTCTCCTGAAGGGGTAAAACCCATTGGGAGCAAATGGATCTTTAAAAAGAAATTTGGTGTAAATGGAAAAGTTGAGACTTTCAAAGCTATACTTGTAGCAAAGGGTTTTCGTCAACAACCAGGTGTGGATTATGACGAAACCTTTTCTCCAGCGGCTATGCTTAAGTCCATCCGGATCTTACTTGCCATTGCTGCATACCATGACTACGAAATCTGGAAAATGGATGTTAAGACCGCCTTTCTAAACGGTGATTTAGAAGAGTGCATGTACATGACTCAGCCAGAGGGCTTCATAGATATTGGGAGCAGCGGAAAGGTGTGCAAGCTGCTTAAATCCATTTATGGATTAAAGCAAGCATCGCGGAGTTGGAACATCTATTTTAATGTTGTAGTCAAAGAGTTTGACTTCATCAAAAATATAGATGAACCTTGTATCTATAAAAAGGTAGCAGAGAGTAAGGTTGTCTTCCTCGTATTGTACGTGGATGACATACTCTTGATAGGAAATGATATTCCTATGCTGCAATCAGTCAAGCTCTTCTTATCACAAAGATTCTCAATGAAAGATCTAGGTGATGCCTCCTGCATATTGGGAATCATGATCTATAGAGATAGATCTAAACGGATACTGGGATTGTCCCAATCCAGGTACATTGACACCATACTAAAGAGGTTTAGTATGGAAGAATCCAAGCGTGGGAACCAACCCATGATCTCTGGACTCACTCTCTCCAAAAAGATGTCTTCCATGACTGATTTGGAGAGAGCTCGCATGCAAGGGATACCCTATGCTTCGGCAGTAGGCTCTATCATGTATGTGATGCTATGTACCAGACCCGGTGTAACATACTCACTAAGTGTAGTGAGTCGGTATCAAGCAGATCCTGGAGAGAGTTACTGGACAGCTGTGAAGAACATTCTCAAGTACTTGCGAAGGACTAGAGATATGTTCATGGTGTATGGTAACGGAGAACTCCGGGTGGAGTCCTTTACCGATTCCAGCTTCCAAAGTGATAAGGACGACTCTAAGTCGCACTCGGGTTTTGTCTTTACCCTCAATGGAGGGGCGGTATGTTGGAAGAGTTCCAAACAGGATACCGTTGCAGACTCGATGATGGAGGATGAATACATCGCTGCCAACGATGCTGCCAAAGAGGCTGTCTGGATAAAGAAGTTCATTAATGAACTTGGTGTGATTCCATCCATTGAGCATCCAATACCTCTGTATTGCGATAACAATGGAGCTGTGGCTTTGGCCAAGGAACCCAGGTCCCATCAGAAGTCCAGACATATTCTGAGGCGGTATCACCAGATCAGGGAGATAGTTGATCGCCGGGAGATCGAGGTCAGGAGAGTAGATACGAAGGACAACACTGCGGATCCACTCATGAAGGCCATTCCCCAGATACAGTTTGAGAGATTATTCGGAATGCTAGGTATGAGATACTACAGCAGCTGGCCTTAGTGCAAGTGGGAGATTGTTAGTTATGTATATGCCCTAGAGGCCATTGTTGTACATATGATGTATATTATGATGGATGCATGGATATATACAGAGAGGACTTTCTTGCTCGTCATGATAGTATGCTATTTGGTTTTACTTTATCTTAACAAGTTGACTGGTATTGGTTTACTGTCTTTCTCTCACATGTTGATAAAGCCCTTAGGATCTGTACTCGACTATTGGGACTATGATGAGATCATACTAGTGGGGCCACGGTAGTCGATGAGTACATCCTATAACTGTTCCTAGTCGAGGGTATATTGAGACAGGGCATCGATACACCAGAGTAGACTAGCATATACGCATCTTGACCCATATGATAGGCGATGGATGATCCCATATCCATCGGTGTTTGACATCAAGGATGGTGTACGGGTGCTCAGTGAAGACTGGGTACACTGGACGGACTCGCCGAGAACTCCCAGATGGTGATATACCACACGTCAGATGGCAGTTCTCCGATGACACTGGTACAGGGTAGTCTGTAGACCCGAGATCGTCATAGAGTTTTGTGTGATTCCCACCGTGCTTTGATTTCCACCTTACCACGTCCAAGAGGGCATGCAAAATGGTGGCTTTTGGGTATAGTCCCGAATCACATGGAGGCAATGAGCGATAGGAGGGGATTCGTCTCTCCCGGTATAGGGAGTTGATGTTGTGCTGTGTTTGATTGGTTATAACTGGAAGTCCCTGGCCAGGGATGATATAGAGATATACTGGTAAGTGTTACCAGTAGTTTCTCGACCTGTTATGAGCCTCACATCGACACGACTTATCGGTTACTGGGGTCTGACGTATACCACCCCTAGACTTGATATGCGACATATTAGACGAATAGACCGGACTGTACGGGAGTGTTACTGATTGGATTCACAGGAGAACGGAGAGGCTAGCTTGTTGATCTTCTGATCGCTCAATACCTGGGTGGCTGTTACGTTTAGCTGACCGCTTGCAGCTTGTGGGTGTTTGATATGATCATCACCTACTACCGGCGTATTGACGATTCTTTAGAGTCCTATACAAAGGTTTCTTGGCTCAGGCAAAACGGAGTAGAGGCACATATGTGATATGTGCAGGACCGAGGATAATACGATATGAGATACCGTATTGTTTTCTCGCGATATTTAGATATGAACCGGGTCATCGGATCAAGTGTTGATTCGATGAATCGGTACATGATATATTAGTCGGTTATATTCGATATAGCCGGATCGTCGGATCAAGTGTTGATTCGATGATTTAATGTATAATAATATATATGATATATTGTATTACATTATCTAATATTGGCTCGCTTTATTATTTCATTTTCTCACCGGATAATACATTGATATATATGTGATATATATTAATTGTATTATTTTCTTTTGTTACAAATATAATATATATGTGATATATATTATAGTAACATGATATGATTGATAATGAAACATGTTTAGAGATGATAAAAAGGGATTAGGGTTTGATTAGGGTTAGCTTCTTCTTGCACCATCTAGAAGCATTGCTTTTGTCTTGGTTAAGATATTATGGTTGATAGTTATCCATGACTCATTTTTAACCTAACCAAACCCTGGCCCTAGTTTATTCTATATAAAGGTTAAGCTTCTCATCCTTGACCATGGTTCCATAATCAATCATATATTCACTTCTACTATTCATCACAAAAGGATTAACTCTTTTTCATTCATCTTCTTCTCTCTTTAGCTTTGAGAAAGCTTACTAGTTATTTCTTTTGTGATGATTTCTTGTGAGAAAATGATATAAAAAGAAAGCATAAATACCACTCCATCATCCTCATCTAATCTAGCCTATTAGATTAGGGTGTTCACCTCATTGGAGTGAGAGAGCTTGAGTTATTGCAACTTCGACGTAGATCATCGGAGAAAAGGATTACGACAAGCTATCATGGATCGTTCGAGTCGTGGAGCCTCTCTTGAGTCCGGGAGATCGTGGATTGCGGCGAAGGGACTTCTACTCGGAGCTCGTGAAGCGAAGGAGCGGACTACAAAGGTTGTAATCCCTCACACTTAGTAGTAAAGGTGTTTACTTGCATGTTAAACCCTAATAATCTAGCAAAGATCTCGGCTTTGGGTTGTTCGGCACGTCTAAAATTTTATTCGGGCATGTTTGATGCCTTATGAACCTTCACAAGAGTACCTAGGAACCCTACACCTTCTCTGATGTTATACACCAATGAATGTGGGATCATCCATCGCCCATCATATGGGTCAAGAAGTGCATACGCTTGTCTACTCTGGAGTATCGATGCCCTGTCTCGATACTCCCACTACTAGGAACAATTATAGGGTGTACTTATGGATTACCCTTGGCACCACTAGTATGATCTCCATCATAGTCCTGGAAGTCAAGTACACATCCTAAGGGCTTTGTCAACATGTGAGAGCAAGACAACATCACTTATACAAGTCAATATGTTAAGACAAAGTGCAACCAGATAGCATACTATCATGTCGAGCAAGAAAGTCCTCCCAATAAATGTCCAAGTATCCACTACAATATACATCACATTTACAGTAATAGCCTCTAGGGCATACATATAACTAACATGTACGACCTAATTAGGATTTTTAGTGATCACTGTGGCCACTAGTTTTGTTAAAAGATCAAGTTATGATGTAAAACTTGTAATTTGTTCTCTTTTTACTTGTGTACATTTCTAGGATCGGGTGCAGAGGCGTCGGACGTGGCGCGGAAATGATAGAGCTGAAACCGGATCAGATTAGCCGAGGCGTCCAGGTGAGTAGATATATCTCTACGGGGGAAGTTGGGTAGATGGCATAAAGCACCCCCGCATTTTCGTAGGATAAGATATATATATATATATATATATATATATATATATATATATTACTTATATGTGAGATGTTGGTACGAGCAAGAAAGACCTTAGGAGACTTGGGTTGGTTTTGATATAATTGAATGAATGTGATTTAGTTAGTTTCTTAGTCGCGAACCCTAGAGTAAGGTTGACACACACACACACATGCACACACATGATTTGGTTTTGGGTGTATATGTTAATATGTATATATATTTATATATCTCTGTGTGTGTGTGTGTGAATGCGTTGGTGCATACACACACACACACACACACACACACACACACACACACACACACACACACACACTCGTATGATGAGGATAGTATATGATACTTGGAGATAAGTCGATGCAATTTGGCATGATGTCGTAAGATCGGTGATGTGATTTCGATCGTGTTATGAGATACGACATGATATATGAGTGGATCGTTGGGCGATGTGTTTTCATACACACGCGGATATATATGTATGATGGTATCGGAATGTACTAGACTTAGATCAGTACCCCTAATTCAGGATATGATGATAATGATACCAGATAGATAATGTGCTATATGTGATAATTGACCCGTACCCCGATTTTGGGATGTCGTACGATGAATTTACCATACGAGATAGAATTATGATGATGGATCCGCACTCATGATTCGAGGATGTCGTATTATATATTGTATCGTATGTGACTCTATTGAGGCAGGATGACCGACTACTAGATATATCGACTCAGACTTAGATGGATTTCCTTACCCTTGATTTGTTTCATAGCTTTGTCCTGTAGTTACTTGGTAGATGTTAGATTAGGCTCGAGTCATACTTATTTTCAAACTTAACCAATCGTGGGTATTTTAAAGACAGGCCTAGGGATACCACGGATTTTCAAAGGATGTATCTTTTCTCAAAAAAAAACACCGTAGCCCTATTTTCTAAAACCACGATTAGTACTTATTTCAAATGCCAAAACGGTATGACTCATATATATATATAAATGTATAATCATGTTGTTCATATCGCATTGCATGCTTATACTTGTGATTCCCTTGTTTACTATGAACCCATATTATCAGGACACCAACACCATTACCGATGATGCGTATGTCTACAAACACTTGCTTGCCGGCTCACACACATCATCGTCGGTAATTGCCATGTCACGTGCACTTTAGAGAATATTATTTCATTGATATCGCTTGCTAGCGGATAGTTCCTATATATCATTACTGTGCTAGTTTAGATATTGCATTCTTTACTTAGATATCACGCATGTATATATATTCATTGATATGCAATATTATGGGGCTTATTACCGGTATTTCACTACTATTTACTTTGGAGTTGGGATTCGTATTTTCCATGAGATTTCTGGATTTGGAGAAACCGCAAGGATTTATAAACTCATTTTCATTTCAAAAGATAGAAATTTGCGGTTTTCTCGTGATATGATATTTGTGATGTCCACCATGAGTTTTCTCGGTTCTCGAGTGGTATCATACACCCGATTTGAGGTAAGGGGAGGGACCGTCTGCGGGTGCATGGTGGACCCGGTGCGGTACCCCGGGGCAAGAAGATCGTATAGAAAGGCATTGAGCCCGGCAGGGGAGCACTACCGACCGGTGATTGTATGGAAACTCGATGGATATCCGGAGGATACCGTTCGGAGTTATGAGAGAGATGGATATGGGCCGATCCTGATCATGCGGAGCCCGAGATAATGAGATTTGATGATATGGGCCAGTCCGGATTGCCGGAGCCCAAGATTTGAGATATTTGGATATCTGTTTTGTGTCGATGCTTGACACGGATTCTATGTGATTTCATTGATGATACATCGGTTTTTATACAGAAATCTCACTGAGATATGAAAACAGTTTTCTCATTTAAATGTATTCTGTTTTCATGCATTCATACATCATATATGTGACATGTTACTACCTGAGGCACTTACACGAGCATTTGATATTACACTTATGTGTAGATGGTTTCAGTGTTATATATTGAGGATATATTATGGTATGACCTAGGATAGAGTCATACATGCGATTTCTGCTCGGTGATGTTTTCTACTCACGAGTTAGCAACTCACTCCCGTTGTGCCACAGTTTCTTGCAGGTTCTGCCGTACAGGTTTCGTTGCAGTTTTGCTGGCACACTGCTTCCTTCCGGGTCATTGCTTTGAGTAGGTGGGTTCACTTGTATCGTGACCACCGTAGTTTTTGTATTTACATTAAGTTGTATCTAGTAAACTCCATCAACCTGACTTGTATATTGTTAGACCTAGATACCAGTTGTTTATTCTTTCGATCTTAGAGTCGCGCTTGTATCATTATGGTTTTCTGGTGGATATTAGTTTCTTCTGAGTTTTGATTCTCGCCCTTCGGCGTTGTATGTTATATTGCTTTCGTGGTTGTTTCCGCCAATTGGCGCAGAGCTAGCTCCCGCTTGGGGATGCCTTTATTCATTATATATATTATTCATGTTTGTACCCGTTTGGGGCCAGTATTTACAAGGGAGACTCTGCCGAAATTTTCAGGAAAATATGACGCTGCTTTTAAATGTTTAAAACCACTTGCTTTAAAACAAGTTTCCTTCATTTCTTCTTTAAAATGATTTAGATTTCTGGGATTTTGGCTTACTTGAATTAGATGGGGTCCTATAAACTTCATATGATTCAAGTGCTAGTCATGTGCCATTTCGAGTCGTGACAAAGTTCGTAACAGAGCGCTAGCTTTAAGCTTGGTTCGAGTCTATTTTTGACTATGCGGAGTCTAGGGCGTATATATATATATTTGGAACCTAGGCTTGACCTTACGAAACTTAGACTTGGTCGAGGGGGTATTAGACCCGAACTTTCGTCGCATAGGTTGATCTTGGTTGATGGAGTAGGTGACTTAAGTAGAGTGACATACCGTGCGTATATTCCGCGGCATACTTACGATACGCTACTCCGCTTAAGAAGCCTTTGGATGTACATTTTCTTGCACCGTATTATATTCATTCTTATGATCTATCCTCATCGATATCGGTTGGTGGTTTTGTTACTACGATTGCATAGGCAGAGAGAGCTGCGGCTTGAGTTGCGGTCAGCATGAGCTCGTCTTGGACGAGGACTGACCAGGGAGTAATTGAAGTGACACACGAGTGCATAGATGTGTCGTTTTATTGTGTTTTTCACGACATGAGCGTTTCGATATATTGCTTTATTATAGTTTCTCGTGGACGCGAGCATTTGATATCAGCACCAGAGGATTGGGCCACTGCTAGAGGCCGGCTAGAATGTGATGACCGTTAATGTATCATCTATTCTTGAGGATTGAGGCACTGTTCAACGTGCGGACGAATGAGCCAGTTGTTGCTGCGAATGACAAGATATCGCCCCAGATGTATGAAGCTAATGCAACACGAGTTGTACTTAGAGGTATGATAGAAGATCGCTAGTCACCCAATGATGAATGACTAGGACATGTGGTTCGTTTGCATACCCCAATGTGAGGTCATCAGATTGATTGATTCCAGCTAGAGAAGACTTCACGCAGGTACGTTGAGAGTCGATAAAACGAACGAATGTCAGAAACCCATTTTTCAAGTTTAAGGTATTCGGAAAACATGCAAGTAATTCTGTGGACCCTATAGAAGAATGAAACCCTAACTCGACATAATGACCATGGAAACGCCTTTGAACCTTAGGGTTTGCGGCAGTTCCGCGGTGCCATTAATGAGGCTTGGGTTTGCCCTTCTACGGCTGGTCCATAGGTGCTGTGGCATGTACTGGATATTATTAAACTGTACTCAAGAGTTCAGCTCTCGGGGAATTATGGGACTTTGATGAATCGATCAGAAGGTTCGACGTCGTCCGGTTATCATGTGATGGGATACATTACTTGGGAGACTCTAGATGTGAGTATAGCCATTTATAGCGCAATCCATACAACTACGAAGAGACGAGTCCGAATCAGTCGACATTAGAGAAAAGTGGAGTAAGATGTTCATACGAGTTTTTGACGAGATGGCGTTCCACTCCGTTTACATCAGAGATGCGATACGGATGCATAGGCATTGAATAAAGATATATCTTTCAGAATGAGTCGTGATGAGTATGCAGCCGTTCCGGAACAAGAAATAGATTTAGTAAAGGGTGATAACTTCCGGGCAGTTCGGCAGAAACGAGATTTGGGAGAGACCCCAAAAGAATCTCCTGGGATACTACACGAGCAGACTTGGACCTAGGATCGATCGTATCACGCACACCTAGTAGGCCAGAGTTCGGCATCATCAACGAGACATGTTATGAGTGACCATGATAGTTGGCCAGAGATTTTAGAGGATGTGCCAGAGCGGAACTGTTTCCGTAATCATTCCATATTGGGCCGTGGAGCCGATAAGCTATGTAACTGGCAAATCTGCAGTGAGAGACGAGAGCCTAAGGGCATAAGGCGCCAGACCATGAACAGGAGACAAGTGGATATCTTGCTCTTCTAGCATTGGATACACCGACACCTTCTTGATTTTTGAAGGAAGGACATATCGACAATAGTGTTTACGATTTGAGATTTGGTGATTTGGATATCACGTATCCATCATTTTGGTATTTTTGGCGATTTATTTGCATGATTGAGATTTGTGCACCACAATTGCACTCGACTTCGATTTGATGTTATTTGAGATGCACGATTTTGATTTCATGCCTATGGTGTGCATGTGATTTGACTTGTTCTTTCGGTTTAGTTTTCATGAACTTCCAGTATTTGGATTCGATTTTGTGTACGCTGATGCACGTAGTTGTGAGATTATATACCACGGTATACCTGATTTGGATTGAGGTTTGTAGTATACCGTCGATTTCGATTGTGATTTTCGATATTTGTTCTCGTGCACCTTGTGCACTTGATTTGGATTCTTGCGCGTACTTGACGCGCTTGATGCGATTTTGGTGCACACTAGATGCACTAAATCGAGATTCTTGGTACATATCAGATGCACCTGATATTGCTGTCAGGCACACCCGTTGCCTTTGACAGGTGTTTTCATGAACACCCGTTGTACTTAGATTTTTTTTCTATGCACATGTATGGCACATTCATGGATTTCGATTTCTGTGCGCACTAGACGCACGTGGCATTCGTATACACATTTTGGGGCTGATTTCTTTTGGAGTAGGATGTATTATGATATTTACTATTTGGTATAGTAACTGAGCAGGACTAGTCAGAGGACAGTACCTGAATATTTTTTTGCATGCATTGATAGTTATCGAAGGGATTTCCAAAAAGGAGCTATACTCTTAGTATTTACCTACGTGTCAGAGATGACACGAGACATTTTACAAAGAAAACCCTTCTAAAATTATTTTCAAAACGGCGGGACGTGTATGTTAAACAAAGTATATATATATGTATGTAAAGTTATTTTCTTACAATAAACGTCCGCTACTTGTGCCGTGATGCGCGCATCGAACAACGACTTGAAAAAGATTTGGCATGCATTTCTTTCAGATATTTTGACGAGTTCACAACGATGCGTGCTACGTACATATTATAGTTTTGATGTGTATCATATTGGTTTTCGTATTGGACTTTGACACTAGTATCTTCACCGTGACTCCGATAATTGCGTGATACTTGACGGAGTTTTGATTTTGAGTTATATACTCATTTTCATGTGCATGCAATGCGCTAAGATGTGTTTTGTGTATGTATGATTTCGGAGCCCCGACGACTTGATTGTTTTGCTAAAATGTTTTAGTATTTGGGGGAGTTTTAATTTAAATTCGAGGACCGAATTTCTTTAAGGGGGTAAGATTGTAACGTTTTGAAAATCGTTTAGGTGAAATTTCGGATAAGCGGTAAAATAACTGGTGTTTTCCGTAAAAACCAAAATATAAATATTTTTCGACATAGACTTAAATATACCTATTCTAGCTATGTAATTGCTAGTATTTGGTATTCAATTGGTCACTTGCAAATTTCTAGTTTACTAAAATATTTTCCATAATTAATTATTTAATTATTATTTTTTTGCCTTCACTAATACATTTAATTAGTGATAATTACAAATTGGAATGCGTTAATACAAATTCTATGAACCATGACAACCTAAAATCTAGTTTGTAACATATTCATTCTTCAAAAAATTTCCTCATGGTTCTAGATGTTTTTAGAATGCAAGATTAAATAAAATTAAAATAGAAATTGATGTGCGGTGTTTTAATGAGGCTTGAGGGGTTTTAATTTGACTTGGAAACTTCTTCACATACACACACACACCCATTTTCAATTTGGCCGAGCCTTCATGCCGCCCCTCCTCACGATTTGGCCACTTAAAAAGTTTTAAAAAAGAAAAGAAAAGAAAAGAAAGCATGGGATTTTAATATTGAGGTATGGGTATTTGTTGACTTGTGTTTTTGTTCCAACACAACACTATCACTCTCTCTCTCCCCCCTCCACCAAAATTGGCCGAGCCCCCCTTCCCCATTCCAGCAGTAGCCCCTCCCAAGTTTTCATCTCATTCCATGTCAAAATCCTTGCAAAATGCATCAAAAATCCATCAAACTCCAAATCCAATCCTTACCCATTATTCATTGGCTATTCAAGCTTGGATCTTGGAGCATAGAAGCTAGTTTGGGAGGCTAGATTTCATTTGTGATCTCTTGATTTTGTGAGGTATAAATCTTTATCCAATACTTAATTTTTTAGTTAATTATTTAAAGCTAATTTAGTTAAGTGTTAATTTGGTTTTAGTTGCAAGTTTGGAATTTCAAGAATTTGGTATGGATCAAGTTAGGGTTTTTATTACATCATTAAGGATGCAATGTATAGTTTAACATCTTATGATATGCAAAACCTAGTATAGTTGTTAAATATTAAATTGTTACAATTTATTTTGTCCAAATTACATAATATTGCAAACTAGGTTTTGGGATTAATGGAAATAAGTGAGGTTAAAATCTAGTTAATGGTTGTGTGACCTTATTAAGATTTTTAGTGAGCATTGTGACCACTAGTTTTGTTAAAACATCAAGTTTTGATATAAAACGGGTAATTTGTGCTTACTAGGTTTTCGAAAGAAAGTCGATTTTAAATTAAGTTTAAGGTTTTGATGATATAAACCCTATTTCATATATATTTAGTGTGTTGTGAACGCGCGATTAGTGCGATTGTGTTTTTAGTTTGGGATTTGCCACGTATTGCGACCCTAGTTATGGTTTGTGGCATTGTCGCGGCGCGTTTGTACGCCAAGCGCGTGCGCGTCTAGTTAGGGCGCGTGGTTGACTTGTATTGGTTGTGTCCGCGATTAATTATATATTTATTCTCTTTTTACTTGTGTACGTTTCTAGGATCGGGTGTAGAGGCGTCGGACGTGGTACGGAAATGACAGAGCTGAAACCGGATCAGATTAGCCGAGGCGTCCAGGTGAGTAGATATATATCTATGGGAGAAGTTGGGTGGATGGCGTATAGCACCACCGCATTTTCGTAGGATATGATATATATATATATATATATATATATATATATATTACTTATATGTGAGATGTAGGTACGTAGCAAGAAAGACCTTAGGAGACTTGGGTTGGTTTTCGTATAATTGAATGAATGTGATTTTAGTTAGTTTCTTAGTCGCGAATCCTAGAGTAAGGTTGACACACACGCATATGCACACACGCGATTTGGTTTCGGGTGTATATGTTAATATGTGTGTGTGTGTGTGTGTGTATTTGTGTGTGTGTGAATGCGTTGGTGCATATATATATATATATATATATATATATATATATATATATATATATATATATATATATATATATATATGATACTTGGAGATGAGTCGATGTGATTTGGAATGATGCCGTGAGATCGGTGATGTGTTTTGGGTCGTGTTATGAGATACAACATGATATATGAGTGGATAGTTGGGCGATGTGTTTTTATACACACGCGGATATATATGTATGATGGTATCGAAATGTACTTAGATCAGTACCCTTAATTCAGGATATGATGATAATGATACCAGATAGATAATGTGTTATATATGATAATTGACCCGTACACCGATTTTGGGATGTCGTACGATGGATTTACCGTATGAGATATAATTATGATGATGGATCCGCACTCATGATTCGAGGATGTCGTATTATATATTGTATCGTATGTGATGCTATTGAGGCGGGATCACCGACTACTAAATATATCGACTCGGACATAGATGGATTTCCTTACCCTTGATTTGTTTCATAGCTTTGTCCTGTAATTACTTGGTAGATGTTAGATTGGGCTCGAGTCATACTTATTTTCAAACTTAACGAATCGTGAGTATTTTAAAGACAGGCCTAGGGATACTACGGATTTTCAAATGATGTATCTTTTCTAAAAAAACACAGTAGCCCTATTTTCTAAAATCACGATTCGTGCTTATTTCAAAAGCCAAAACGGTATGACTCGTATATATATATAAATGTATATTCATGTTGTTCATACCGCATTGCATGCTTATACTTGTGATTCCCTTATTTACTGTGAACCCATATTATCAGGACACCAGCACCATTACCGATGATGCGTATGTCTACGAACACTTGCTTGCCGGCTCACACACATCATCGTCGGTAATTGCCATGTCACGTACACTTTAGAGAATATTATTTCATTGAAATCGCTTGCTAGCGGATAGTTCCGATATATCATTACTGTGCTAGTTTAGATATTGCATTCTTTACTTAGATATCTCGCATGTATATATATTCATTGTTATGCAATATTATGGGGCTTATTGCCGGTATTTCACTGTTATTTACTTTGGAGTTGGAATTCGGATTTTCCATGAGATTTCTGGATTTGGAGAAACCGCAACGATTTATAAACTCATTTTCATTTCAAAAGATAGAAATTTGTGGTTTTCTCATGATATGATATTTGTGATGTCCACCATGAGTTTTCTCGGTTCTCGAGTGGTATCATACACCCTATTCGAGGTTGGGGGAGGGATCGTCTGCGGGTGCATGGTGGACCCGGTGTGGTATCCCGGGGCAAGAAAATCGTATAGAAAGGCGTTGAGCCCGGCATGGGAGCACTACCGACCGGTGATTGTATGGAAACTCGACGGATATCCGGAGGATACCGTTTGGAGTTATGAGAGAGATGGATATGGGCCGATTCTGATCATGCGGAGCCCGAGATAGTGAGATTTGATGATATGGGCCAGTCCGGATTGCCGGAGGCCGAAAGTTGAGATATTTGGATATCTGTTTTGTGTCGATACTTAACACGGATTCTATGTGATTTCATTGATGATACATCGGGTTTTATATAGAAATCTCACTGAGATATGAAAACAGTTTTCTCATTTAAATGTATTCTGTTTTCATGCATTCATACATCATATATGTGACATGTTGCCACCTGAGGCACTTACACGAGCACTTGATATTACACTTATGTGTAGATAGATTCAGGGTTATATATTGAGGATATATTATGGTATGACCTAGAATAGAGTCATACATACGATTTCTGCTCGGTGATGTTTTCTACTCACGAGTTGGCAACTCACCCCCGCTGTGCCACAGTTTCTTGCAGGTTCTGCCGTACAGGTTTCGTTGCGGCTTTTCTGGCACACTGCTTCCTTCCGGGTCATTGCTTTGGGTAGGTGGGTTCACTTGTATCGTGACCACCGTAGTTTTTGTAATTACATTAAGTTGTATCTAGTAAACTCCATTAACCAGACTTGTATATTGATAGACCTAGAAACCAGTTGTTTATTCTTTCGACCTTAGAGTCGCGCTTGTATCATTATGGTTTTCTGGTGGATATTGGTTTTCTTCTGAGTTTTGATCCTTGGCCTTCGGCGTTGTATATTATATTGCTTGCATGGTTATTGTTGTTGGGATACCTACAACGGCAGCAAGGTTTTGGATGGCATCTAACATGCCAATTTCAAAAATTGACATTATAGATAACCCTAAACCTAGATCATTAACTAGAGAATCAAACAAAACTAGTATGTTAACACTTTAACATCTAAGAGTTAGGGATTACAACCTTTGTAGTCCGTTCCTTCGCTTCATAAGCTCCAAGTTGAGGTCCCTTCGCTACGATCATCAAGTACCTGGACTCTAGAGAGACTCCATGAAGAGAATGATGCATCCTTGCTTCTAATATTCAAAAACTAAGATGATCTACCTTGATGAAACACTAACCCAAGCTCTCACTTCTCTAATGAAGTATTAGTGAAGTGAACACCCTAATCTAAGTGGGTAGAATAGATGAGGATGATGAAGTAAGAATTTTGCTCTCTTTTGTTTTCAATTTCTCACAAAACATCCATCACAAATGAAAAGCTAGAAAGCTTTCAGAGTAGGGAGGAAGAAGATGAAGTTGTGATGAATGAAGTATTATTGAGGTTAGAAATACAACCATGGTTTAATACGTGTCATGGCAAACTCATGTAGAGAATAAACCATAGTCTAGGGTTAAAGTTGGGTTAACAAAAAAATCAAGGATAAAACAAAGAGGGTGGACTTTGTCAAAGTGTCATGAAGCTTCCTCAAAGCTCATCCAAAACATTATCCATCCAAAATGAATTAATCCATAATAAAATGTTAACCCAAGTATAAAACCCTAGCATGGTTTAAACTCATAACCTTAGTTGCATGTGTAACCCTAACATGTTACAATATTATATATCATATATACAATATTTTGTAACAAAAGAAAACAATACAATTAACATATATCACATATATATCAATGTATTATCATATGAGAAAAAGAATCTTTAAGTGAGCTTATATTAGTTAATGTAATGTAATATATCAAATATATAATTACACATTAAATTATTGAATCAACGCTTGATCCGAGAATCCGGCTATTTCATAAATAACCGACTAATATAAAATGTATCAGTTCATCGAATCAACACTTGATCCGATGACCCGGCTATATCATATATACCCGGCCGATATTACATATCGTGAGAATCTAATACAGTATCACATACTCGTATTATTCTCGGTCCCTCACATATCACATATGTGCTGCTACTCAGTTTTGCCTGAGCCAGGAAACCTCTGTGTAAGACTCTAAAGAATCGTCAATACGCCGGCAGTAGGTGATGATCATATCAAACACTCACAAACTGCAAGCGGTCAGCTAAACATAACAACCACCTAGGTATTGAGCGATCAGAAGATCAACAAGCAAGGCTGTACATTCTCCTGTGAATCCAGCCAGTAACACTCTCGTCCAGTCCGGTCTCTTCGTCTGATATGTCGCATATCGAGTCTAGGGGTGGTAAACGTCAGACCCCAGTAACCGATAAGTCGTGTCAATATGAGGTCCATAACGGTTCAAGAAACTACTGATAACACTTACCAGTAAATCTCAGCAACCCTGGCCAGGGATTTCTGTTCATACCATAATTTTGCATTATTTTATCCCCATTCTTATTCAGTTTATAAATAAATAGGTGCTTTTGACTCATGTCTGCTACATAGTTACAGGTTACAGATTCTCGGGACAAAAACAGTGAAAAAGACAAAATGCGGTACAAAAGTGAGACAACGACCGATAAATGGTGGAATCTTGACCGTGCCCACATCTTGAGGAACATTGAAGGTCAATTAACAAATTCACAAAGAACAAAGGCAGCGCAAGGTTCAAGACTTCGTCACGAAGCAACGGTAAATGTCCACTACAATTATTCACTGTGGAATCTGGAAGAAAACTAGAAGTCAACCTGAGAAACAAATTGAAGAAAAAAGGAGTGAAAAGCCGGCAGAACATAACCAGAACAACTGAGTAGCCAAGACCACTATTTGGCCACGGAACCGCGGCCATGTTGTACCCGTGTTGGTGCAAATACTCCTGTAGCGATGGTGGCGCGTTGACTAGTCTACCTAGGGGGAATTTTGTAATAGCAGATGTGCGAGTCGATTGTAACCCTAGGGTTTCTATCCTCTATAAATAGGAACCCTAAATTTTGTATGAGGTTATGCCTCTTCTTGTGCCTAATTTTATACCTAAAAATTCAGATCTGTAATTTCTGCAATGAATGAAGAGTGCATCAATTTGTAAGTAGTTCTTTTTATTTGCCCTGGTTAATTTTATTATCTGCCCTAGGTAATTTCTTAACTGCCCTAGTTAGTTCTTTAATTCCTTGCCCTAGATAGATAGTTTAGATATGTTCTTAAATTACCAAATGAGCGAGTAGTCTCCTCGCTTGTTAGGGTTAGTTTTGGGGAAGGCTTGAGAGATGAAGATCTCTCACCCCTTTCTTGCCCATCACACGTTTTTATAGGACTCCATGCATACATGCACACACCGCTCCCTACGGCACCCTATCCCACGAGGTAGCGGTGATACCGTAGTATAAAGGCCCGGTTGAGCGTGTTTTTATGGAAGTTAGGGTAAGGATTAAGAAAGGAAGGACAAGGAAGAAACACCGTTTCTTCCTGATAGTACCAATCTCCTTTATTGATAATTACCATAACTCCTAAATAGATTTTAATTTGGGTATTGAAAGCAGTGGGAAATCTTTGCATTTCCAAACTTAACCTAAACCTAACCCTAGCAAGATTTAGATCTAGATAAGTTTAGTTTTTAGATTTAATCAATCCGACACCAATCGGAATTAACTCGTTAGAACAATTAGGAAATACACAAAATCCCTTTGGACCGACCCGTACTCACCGGCTAGCTACCAAGCAACGCCGTTCTTGATTGCGGTTAACACATATTTTTGATCTAAAATTTCACACAATCAAATGGCGCCATTGCCGGGGATGGCGTGTTATTTTCTTTTTGCAATTTCGGGTTAATATAATATTAAAAAAAATCATAAAAACTTAAAAACAAAAAATATAAAAATTTATCATTTTTTATTTTGTGAAGGGTATTTTTCGTGTGAATTTTGCAGAACAGACGAACGAGTTCAGATCTGAAAAAATCCAGAAATCGAAACAGAAAACAGAAGATCTGAAAATCAGAGGTGTACTATAACAGAAAAACAGAAGATTTTTGGAGGCATAAACCGACTAGCCGACCGCGCTTCCGCCACTTTGACCCAGCTTTGACCGGCATCAGAGGTCAGGAGGTGACGTCATCATCTCCAAATTTTTCTCGGGAACCGAACATGCTATACGACCGCTCTTCCGCCGCCTAACCCTGCTTTCGACCGCGGAACCGCCGCCTCCAGGTGACATCAGCACGTGCAAATTTTTCTGTGAGCTTTCTCTCTCCTCCTCTGCAAATCTCTGATATCTGCTCTGAAAAATCTCCTGCAGGATTCTTTGCGCTAAAAAATCTCTCCCCCTTCCAATAATTGATTTTGTGCAGGATTCTTTGCGTCGCGCTAAAAATATAAAAAAAATTGTTTGCAAGTGATTGTTACGGCTTTGCATATTTTAATCGGACTTTAAGGGGCTTGAAACCAATCTAGATTGGGTGGGGATTTCATCACCCTTTCCAGGACCCCAAAAATCACATAAGGCATATTGCGTTGACCTTCAATTAATTAAAAAAGATTAGACTCGGCCCTAAGGACTTCATACTCAATAGGACAAAGGACTAGTTGTAGGCATCGACCGTTGATCCTAACCTGACTTTGTGGTGCCTAGGCTAGACAGGTAGTGAGAGGTAATTTTAAAAGACCCGTCTCACGGTGATTCGTGAGTGGATCCCTTCTCTCTTTACTTATGCTTACCTGGCCACAATTGGCGGTGAAGAGTCGGTTTGAGGTCCTATTTCTTGCCCTTTGGAACAGTTAGGAGCTGTCTAGCTGACCTAGGTGACCCTAGATCTAGGCCTGATTGTGCATTTGTGCTTGATTGAAAGTGTGTCTAAGCCTTTTATCGAAAATCTTTTTGCAAAAATAACATAAAAAAAAAACACAAAACGGAAAAAATGAAATTTTTTTATAAAAACTTGCAACTTGTCGCTAAGAAATCCGTGCACCCCGCATTCTTTTTCTTCCTCTTTCTTACATCATGGGTACCCCACCTCACAAAACTCTTGCCGAACTTTGGTATCCTTAACTAAACTTTGCTTCTTTCGTGAATTGTTTTGGTCGAATTACGGACGACCCCTCCATGCCCAAAATTTCTTTGAAAGATCGAATAGAAGAGTCTAGGAGTAATGGTTCGACTCTGCAATCTACTTTGTATCAACCATTTCAACCTTCACCACCTTCTTACGTTGATACTCCTTCTTCGAGTCCCGTTGTAACTCCGAAACCCATGTCTATAGCTGAACACATTGAACAATCTCATAACCGATCTTTCACTCCTTTCAACACTTCTAGTTCTTGGGATCAACAAGTCCATTCACCTTTTTATCCAAATGTTGATCCTACTCATGTCCAACCATTCAATTCCTACCAGTCCTATCCGACTTTCCCACCTTCACTAGACATCGCTTCTACACAGCAAATTGGGAGTTTCACGTATCCAAACAACTTCGAATCTTTACTGAACCCCCTTCACAACCCATGTCTAGTCTAGAACAGTCGTTGGAAGCTTATATGGTAGCAACAAACCAAATGATGAGGAAAGTGGATGCTTCCATGGCCGCCCTTATACAACCTAGTGAACCGGCAGCTAGTTTCCAACTAGCTCCAAAAATTCCAATGTATGAGGAGACGGTTGGACAGAGTGAGAATTTGAGTGGTGAAAGTGAGCTATGCACCCTTCCAAATCAAACCTACCCATCACTAATTGAATCCCACAACTCCGGTTTTGAATATCTATCATGTGTACCAAATAATTCACCAGTTGAAGATAAAACGTCTAATGAGTTGTCCGACTTTGTAGCGTTTGATTTGCCAGATTGTGAAGAATCCCTTTCGAGTGAAACCACACCTAATCCTTTTGAACCTTACACCTCCACTCTAGAACCTGAATTGATAAATATCTATGCTTTTGATGAAGTGTCTGAAAAAATTGATTTTCACTTGATTGAGGATATTGACGCCGGGAATATTTTGGATGATGAACCCGTAGATTTGACTGAAATTTTCTCTCCAATTCATCATCCCGAGTCATTAAATGCTTCTCCCGAACTTCATATGCGTCTTAATTTTGATGATAATTGCATGGATAAGCTAAATTTTGAGGAGAATTATGAGGATAGTATTGAGGAGAATTATGAGGATAGTATTGAGGATGAACCATTTTTGTTTGATGTGTCAGATTTTCCAATTCATCCTCCTGAACCTTTAACTGTTATACTTCCTAAATCACCCTCCCTCCCTTCCATCATTCCGACCACGCAAAAGATCACGCAGGAGCACTGTGAGCTTGAAAAATTTCTGTTCGATCACAGCAGTTTGGACGCCACTAATGCGTTCCTCCTTGAATCTGACACTCTTCTCACATCCGATATCAATTACGAGTGTTTCACTTTTTCGGAAGATTTTGAAAACTCACCGCCCGAGTTTGAGTTCTTTGAATTTTCAGATGAGTTAGTTGAACCATCAGACTCGGTTGCTTACAGTCATTTCGAACCATTGATGGAATCCTTCGAGTTCGAGATAGATTACTTAGGTGAGAATAAGACTATCCCAAAATCACTCCGTTTCGTCCATCCTATCGTTTCGACCACGCAAGAATCCGTCGCGTTTCCATTTTCAATGGAGGGTTTACCAAGTTCGACGTACCCATGTTTTCTTGTGAATCTTGAGGGATTTGACCCCATTTCTCGACGGGTTGATAGATTAGCACAATCGCTTTTAACACATCGGTCATCATAAATTGCGCTAATTTATTCACTCAATTTACACCCTCAAGATCGTACTACACTTCTTTCTCTTTTCTGCCATTCTTCTCCTCCACCGAGACCTTATTCCACCCTTCTTCCCATACGGTCTCGTGTGCTTCTTATTTCCTTTCTCTACATTCCATTCTTTCACCAACCCTATGTAAGTCCACGTTGCCCACCCCGGTGCTTGCGGGGAGGCGGAAACGGTATAAAAAATGGATTTTTAACACACTAGGCAACATGGACTATCAAAAGGAGGATCTTTGCTAAACAAAAACTAACTACAAAGCTAAAGGAGTTAGCTACTCGAAAAGAGGTTATACCTAGGGCTTTAAGTCCTTCTCTCCTTGCTCCTTGGAGTGAAAGAAAGTGATATCCTTGTCGCCTTCTCTTGTCGAAGAAAGATCCACCCTAGAGCCTCAACCTTTGGCTTCAACTTCAAACTAGAAGTAACTAAGATGCTTTGAGTGCTAATCCTAGAACCTTAGAAAAAAGTAGAGAGTATCTTAGATGGATTTATCTCAAGCTCAAGGGATTCTCAACTCATGAGAGGGGAGAGCTAGAGAGAGGAAGAGGAGGAGAGAGAATCTAAATGATAGAATGAGAAGAAAAAATGAACCATTCTCACATATATGTGTGAATTATGAAAATAGATAATTAGCTAAATATAATTGTCATGGTTTAATCAAGAAATGACCATTATCATTTCATATTAAATTCTTTTTGCTAGAATCAAAGAGCATCTTTCTTATGGAATGATTATGGTCAAGTTGTCAACCTAGGTCAACAAGTCAAATAAAGTCAAATGGTCAACAACCCTAACCATGCACAATTATAACTAACTAATATCAATAAATCATATTTCACACATAACCATTAGGGTTAAGAAAATGACAATGGTAATCAACCCTAATGAAAGTCCTCTGCCTCTCCCTCAGTCAACTGTGCATACACACCCGTATCCGTGTTTCGAGGAACACGAATACAATGAGATAAAACCAATCCCAAATCATATACTAGGATCCGGCTTAAACCAAAGCCCGCTAGTATAAGCTGTCCGGACAGCAAACGTGCACAAGTGCGCGGATGTGAACGAACCCTGTCGCAAAACCATGCGACCTCTACTCATTTTGCCTAAAGGCGAATAACCCTCTGTGTGGGGCTCTAAAGACTCGACACTACGCCGGCAGTGGGTTTAACCACAGACCGCAAGCGGCACTAGCTGTACGTAACGGTCCCCAGGTAGATGCCGATAAGAAGACTGACGAGGTGAACCCATCTGAACTCCTACTGAGCCTGAATGTGACAGTCTCCGTACAGTCCGGTCTGTTCGTCTGATACATCGCATGGCGGGCCTAGGGGCGGTAAACGTCAGTCCCCTAATAGCGGTACAAGTCGTGTCGGAGTGTAGCCCAGAACACCCTGAGATAACACTGGAAACCTACCAGTATATCTCGCTTGCCCTGGCCAGGGACTACTTGTGTAATGGCTCTCCTGGACACAGCGCGATGTCAACCCCCAATACCGGGGAGACGAATCCTATCTAACCGTCACTGCCTCCAAGTGCTTCGGGACTGCACCCAACTACTACCTGTTTGCACGACTCCTTTGAGCCGTGGTAGGGTAGTAATCTAAATACAGTGGGAACACACTCGAGAAAAAGTGACAATGTCAAGTCGGCTGACTAAGCTGTACTCATGTCACCTGGGAACTGATAACTGACGATAGGTATAATACCAACCAACAGTTCCCGACGAGTCCTGTCCAGTGTACTCGTAACCTAACGAGCACCAGCATACTATCTCCAGTACGACGTACTGATGGCTGTGGGACAGACCATCTCCCCTGCTGGGATGAGAAGCGCATACGCTAGTCTACTCCGGAGTATCGATGCCCTGTCTCGATAGTCCAACGACTAGGGACCTGTATAAGAATGTGCTTATGGATTACCCAGCCCCCACGAGTGTGACTTCCATCACAACGCTGGTAATCAAGCAAGGATCCTAAGAGCTCTACTAATATGTATAAGCGATATGCTAAAAGAAACACATGCACATATTGAAGTAGAGACAAACCAAGTAGTATACTACCATTTTGAGTAAGATTGTCTATACAACTGTGAATATCCCAAGCTTCCATTAAGTAATATACAAGCTAGTATGATACAGTAATGGACTCTAGGGCATATACACTAACACCCTACCATTACCACGATAAGATTTTTGAATGGTTGGTGCTAACTTTTGGTCTGCGTAAGGCCTTGAATAGTTTGGTTTTTCTCCTCCCTAACTCTGAACTTTAACGCTTAAAATAGTGGAAACACTGTTTCACTTAAGTTTGGGGGGCCCTTTTTGTAATATATTTTTGTTTTTCTTTAATCAATAAAATTTAAAAAAAATTATAAATAAATAAACAGGGGAATACCGGCCATTTTGACCCTCTTGGTGTAGAATGACAGTGAGGACACTGTCAAGTTTAAGTTTAGGGGTATGCTGGGTAAGCCTTCTTCCTTCGCATTCATTTGTATATTCTTGCATTTGCATACTTATTTTTAAAACCCATAAAAATTGAAAATTTTAATAATTATAAAAATTAAAGTATTCAATTTTGGCCATAATTGACTTGACTTTAACAAAAAGGTTAACTAGCTAGGAACAACTAGACCTTAGACTTAGTAAATTAAAAACCCTAAAAATAACCTTTCTTAAAATTTAACGGTAGAAAGTATATGTCTTTGTAGGTTATTTAGAAATAGGCAAATTTTGAGTTCACTTCTTGGGCTAAGTTAAAACAAAGGAAAAGTATTGATATCTTTATTAAAGTATAAGTTTGAAAATTAATTCCTAGTTTAAGTCTAAATTCTGAAAATATATACCCTACAAAATTGCACAAACACGAACCTTGAAACTTGGAATAGTAGAAAAGACCTTGAAATGCTCTCGTCTAAAGTCCTCAGTATGAAGGAAAATAAAATAAAAATACAAGTGTGAATAAAGAGATAATAAAAAAATGAACACTGGTTTTGTAATTACTTAAGGCTGCATTAATAGAAAAATATTTAGCGAGGGTGCTTCATCACCTAGTGCCTTAGACCAACTGGTTTGGGAGGCACTGCTAAAGCCTTAGGTGTTACAAGACTAGGAATTACGCTTTAATGTGCAAACATTTCTTGTAATCGGTTGTTGGTACCTCAAGAAGTATTAACGGTCGCATGAAGGATGTGTAAGCGCAATTCATCTAAAAATTCACCAATTAAGAAGTGATTTGGACAACGGACAAAAGTATGATAGCTTGATTTGAATTTCCAAGTGTAGGGGTGATATATACACAAACGTAGGGGTATGTGATTGGGGTTTAGATAAGAGATAGGAATGAAAAATAGGACTTATATCTTTAATAGAGATGATAAAAATTCCTAAGTTGAGATGGAACCCTAGAAGGAAAACTTGAAAGATACCAAAAGCTAAGTAAATCTACAGAAAATATATATAATCTTAAGTTAAATTATAAGGAAGCGTGAAGAATACGGGTGGATGATTTATGAGTCGAGGATAATAGAATTCCTTGTTGGAAAACCTAATTGGAGAATAAAAGTTAATAGGCCGAATTGATAGGATTTTGTGGGTAGTATCCACTGAAAACCCTAAGGTGGCAACACTCCTCCAACTAGGGACACCTAGAAGTTTAACGGCTTGTTGCACGAGCTCAGTGCAATCGCGTTTCCCTGCGAAAGAGAGGTTAGGTTTCTAGTTGAGAATAAAAACTAGGTTTGCTCGAGGACGAGCAAAAGATAAGTTTGGGGGTATTTGTTCATACCATAATTTTGCATTATTTTATTCCCCATTCTTATTCAATTTACAAATAAACAGGTGCTTTTGACCCATGTCTGCTACATAGTTACAGGTTACAGATTCTCGGGACAAAAACAATGAAAAAGACAAAAGACGATATAAAAGTGAGACTACGACCGATAAATGGTGGAATCTTGATCGTGCCCACATCTTGAGGAACATTGAAGATCAATTAACAAATTCACAAAGAACAAAGGCAGCGCAAGGTTCAAGACTTCGTCATGAAGCAACGGTAAAAGTCCACTATAATTATTCACTGTGGAATCTGGAAGAGAACTAGAAGTCAACTTGAGAAACAAAGTGAAGAAAAAAGGAGTGAAAAGCCAGCAGAACATAACCAGAACAATTAAGCAGCCAAGACCATTATTTGGCCGCGGAACCGCGGCCGTGTTGTACCCGTGTTGGTGCAAAAACTCCTGTAGCGATGGCGGTGCGTTGACTAATCTACCTAGGGGCAATTTTGTAATAGCAGATGTGCGAGTCGATTGTAACCTTAGGGTTTCTATCCTCTATAAATAGGAACCCTAAATCTTGTATGAGGTTATGCCTCTTCTTGTGCCTAATTTTATACCTAAAAATTCATATCTGTAAGTTCTGCAATGAATGAAGAGTGCATCAATTTGTAAGTAGTTCTTTTTATTTGCCCTAGTTAATTTTATTATCTTCCCTAGGTAATTTTTTTTCTGCCCTATTAAGATCTTTAATTCCTTGCCCCAGATAGATAGTTTAGATATGTTCTTCAATTCCCTAATGAGCGAGTAGTCTCCTCGCTTGTTAGGGTTAGCTTTGAGGAAGGCTTGAGAGATGAATATCTCTCACCCCTTTCTTGCCTATCACACGTTTTTATAGGACTCCATGCATACATGCACACACCGCTCCCTACGGCACCCTTTCCCACGAGGTAGCGGTGATACCGTAGTATAAAGGCCCGGTTGAGCGTGTTTTCCATGGAGGTTAGGGTAAGGATTAAGAGAGGAAGGACAAGAACCTAGAGGAAGAAACACCGTTTCTTTCCGATGGTACCAATCCCCTTTATTGATAATTACCATAACTCCTAAATAGATTTTAATTTGGGTATTGAAAGCAGTGGGAAATCTTTGAATTTCCAAACTTAACCTAAACCTAACCCTAGAAAGATTTAGATCTAGATAAATTTAGTTTTTAGATTTAATCAATCCGACACCAATCGGAATTAACTCGTTAAAACAATTAGGAAATACACAAAATCCCTGTGGACCGACCCATACTCACCGGTTAGCTACCAAGCGACGCCGTTCTTGATTGCGGTTAACAGATATTTTTGATCTAAAATTCCACACAATCAATTTCCAGTTGTAGCCAATAGAACACAGCGCAACATCAACTCCCAATACCGGGAGAGAAGAAACCCCTCCTATCGCTCATTGCCTCAATGTGATTCGTGACTGTACCCAAAAGCCACCGTTTTTCACGTTCTCTTGAACGTCGTAAGGTGGAAATCAAAGCACAGTGGGAATCACACAAGACTCTATGACGATCTTGGGTCTACAGACTAACCTGTACCAGTGTCACCAAAGAACTACTATCTGACGATAGGTATATTACCATCTTGGAGTTCTCGGCGAGTCCGTTCAGTGTACTCAGTCTCCACTGAGCACCCGTATACTACTTTAATGTCAAACACCAATGGATATGGGATCATCCATCGCCCATCTACATGGGTCGAGAAGCTATACGCTAGTCCACTCTGGTATATCGATGCCCTGTTTCGATACACCTACGACTAGGAACATTTGAAGGATGTACTTAACGACTATACTGTCCCCACTAGTATGATCTGCATCATAATCCTGGTAGTCAAGTACTCATCCTAAGGGCTTTATCAACATGTAATATAGAGACAATCAGAGTACATGTTAAGATAAAGAGCAACCAGATAGCACACTATCATGTCGAGCAAGAAAGTCCTCCATATAAATGTCCAAGCATCCACTACAATATACATCGTATGTACAGTTGTTGCGCCACGGCAGCGCCCCGGCCGTCTACTCGAGGCCAAAATGCGGAACGAAAATTTTCCTTACTCGGAAACCGGCGCTACCGCGGACAATGAAAACCCAGATCGTTTACCATTAACCTAATGCTAGCAATCAAGAGATAGGGTGAGAAGTATACCGAGTGATCCGAGTCCTTCGGTCTTCTCGTCAT
The DNA here is from genome assembly GCA_030015575.1 of Agapanthus africanus. Classification (NCBI taxonomy): domain Eukaryota; kingdom Viridiplantae; phylum Streptophyta; class Magnoliopsida; order Asparagales; family Amaryllidaceae; genus Agapanthus; species Agapanthus africanus. The sequence continues at coordinate 711,489,781 of JASDDO010000024.1, read as the reverse complement.
CGTCCCGATCTCCTGCGGATAGTCTTGCCTCCACATCGTCGCCTCCTCGCCGGAAAGGGCACCACAACGCCTGCGTCTTTTACGGGCTCCCGCCTCAATACCGAGGCAACTCGAGCATGAAGCCGGCAACTCGACATGCTCAAGATTTGCTGTAGGAAGTGTAGTGTAGAATCGTAGTCTCTTTTTAGGGTATTGGAGTTGCCTTGATGGAGGAATAAGGTTAAAGGAAATTGGAGCTTTCAATTTTTCCAAAAACTAGAAGAATGAGATGAAGAAATTTGTGTCATGCAAGAATGAAAAATTTCTCTCATCCTCACTCATAGTGGCCGGCCATCCCCTCTTAGAAATGGTGGAGGAAAACAACATATATCATATGAGGGAGGTGAGTGTAGGAGAAGAAGAAGGAGGTGACCACAAACAAACATACACCATGCTTGTTACTATTCAACCCATAACCTTTCATATCACATTAAAGCAAGTGATGGTGCAAGATATGAAAGGTATCATAATCAAACAATATGCAAGAAAATCCTCCACAAAGTGTAATTTGCAAAACTGCAAATTACCCCCTCCATCGGAAAAGTCCGGCCGGGAAAGAACAAAGAAAAACCGGCCGGAACGGAATACAAACTGGCAACTCCAGAAAACTGGTCCCGTAATAAATTACAGGAAAACCCCGATACTGTGCATACACACCTGCATCTGTATTCCGACCGGATACAAATGCAATGAGACAAAATCTACACTGTACTAGACTAGGACCGGCTTAAGCCAAAGCCGGCTAGTAAAATCCGTTCGATCCTGATCCGTGCAATACCACACGTATCTGATCGAACCCTGCCATATACCTATACGGCTACTAGTACAAAACGTCCGATCCTGATCCGTGCAATACCACACGTATCTGATCGGACCCTGCCATATCTCCATACGGCCTCTACAGCGTTTCGCCCGAAAGCTGAGTAACTGAAAGTGTGGTGGACTCTAAAGACTCGTCAATACTATGGCTGTGGATTTAACCACTAGCACGTCAGAGGTATTAGCCAATACGTGACGGGCCACCAGCTATTGACCAAAAGGGACGTCGATGAGGAAGCTCACCCCGACACCCAACTGAGCCTGTCAGTGACAATATCCGTACAGTCCGGTCCGTTCGTCTATGAGTATCGCATGGCGGGCCTAGGGGGTTGGTAAAAGTCAGACCCCCAAAGGCGGTACAAGTCGTGTCGGAGTGTAGCCCAGAACGCCCTGAGATACTACTGGAATACCCACCAGTAAATCTCCTGCCTCGGCCGAGGGCTTTGCGTAATGGCTCTCCTAGACACAGCGCGACCTCACCCCCAATACCGGGAGAGACGAACCCCTGCAGATCCGCTCACTGCCTCCATGTGGCTCGGGACTGTACCCAACTAAAACCTGTTTGCACGACTCCTTTGAGCCGTGGTAGGGTAGTAATCAAAGCACAGTGGGAACTCACACGAGACAAATGACGATCTCAGGTCGATGAACTAACCTGTACACATGTCACCTGGGAACTGCTATCTGACGTCTGGTATAATCCCAACTAGCAGGTTCCCGGCGAGTCCTGTCCGGTGTACTTATAACCCAATGAGCACCTGTATACATCTTAGGTGAACCAACTGACACCAGTGGCTTGTGAGACCGGCCACCGCCCCTCGTCGGGGTCTCGACTGTATACACTAGTATACTAATGGAGTATCGATGCCCAGTCTCGAAACTCCCACGACTAGGGACCTTTTAAGGATGTGCTTATAGACCCCAGCTCCTACGTATATGATCGCCATCATACTGCTGGTCGTCAAGCAAGAATCCTAGGGGCTCTATCAACGTGTAACAGCGACGTGTCAGGTCACCTAAAGCAGTACACGATGATAAAGATAAACCAGATAGCATACTATCATCTCGAGTAAGACTGTCCTACCGGGATAGGTCCTCCCTCAATCATTGCAATCACGTGCCTGTGATCCAATAATTGACTCTGAGGGCACTATCTCCAACAATCTCCCACTTGCACTCAAGGCTAATTATTGCGATGTCGCATACTCACAGCCCGTGTGATACCGAACACCCAACTCCTCTACTAGTCAGTCTCACAAAGCTCGTTTGCGAAACTATTGCGTTCGAGGAATAGCCTCAGTGAGTGGATCCGCAGGGATGTTCCTTTCTATGTCTCTCTATATCTCATGTTCGCGGAGAAAGCCATCTCCCGAAATGAGCAATACCTGTCTTAGAATGTCTGGATGTCTGATGGGACCTAGCTCATAAATGAACTCCAAATCCAAACTTCTTAGACTGTATTATCAACTGAACTTAATCAGTATCCTGCGCCATGCCTCCCTCAGTATTGCCTTGGACCACCTGTCCAAAATACTGCCCCTCGTCAGAAGGAAAATCTATAACTCTGACAACCTGCTTGTCGTCCATGTCACCTTGGAAGCCTGGAGTGATAACCGTCTCCTAAAGGAGGCAGCAGTTATCATATCCCTAGAACATTCACTTATGTTCTAAAACTACTTCCGACTGTTTTTCCAGGATTGGATTAATATCAACTTATTGCACCTACTGCAAGAACAACATCTGGTGTGGTACTTGACATCTCATGATTGACTCAATTGCCTAAGCAAGTGATCTGTCAATCATGCGTATCCCTCTCCCCTTTAGTCTGTAAGACACCTTTAGAGAGGGTGACCCCATTACCTGCAGGTACACTACCGTGCCAGGAGTCATCCATTCTAAATACTCTTAGAATGCTGTCAAAGTACCCTGATTGGGAAACCACCCAAATCTAGATCTAAAACCATAGATCTAGTAACCAGTATGTCTGATATAATGTCCAAGTCCCTTGTGGAGAAACCACTGTGTGACGACCAAAGTATAACCGATCGTAGTATAGGAATATCACTTCCTACTACCTTCTCAACAGATCCATCCCCTATTCTGATGACGTCAAACCTATGACTGTCACATCAGAAATAGATGATCTATCTCCGCTATATCTGCCTTAGTCTATAAATAGACAAAAGCATGAAGTCCACCAATGCTTCCGCTGCTCCCACTGACTACGACAACCCTCTGCCAGAGTCATATAGACGTGCACTTCTAAAGCTAGTTTAGAACGACGCTATACTCATCCTCCTGCCGGGTCTCGCAGCCTGGAACAACAACAATGGCAAGTGTGGGTAAACAAGAACTTCTCTGTCACCGTCCTTGAGGCTACCGGAGTACCTCTCGGGTGCCTGAAGTTACCCACCTTATCTGCGGAGTGGCCAATGGAATGTCAAATCAGATTGAATCTTTAGGTTCCTTATTAAATTTTCAGTAATCGTTTGCGGTTCTGGAATCACTTCCAGTTCTACCATACTCCCACTACTGTTTTTGAAAAAATCCATTTTATTAAAACTGTGGCGAGTCTAGAACAATATTTCTATTGATCTGCCAGATGGTAGAAAGTCAACCCTCGTCATAGCCTGGGTCAACCCACAAACAGCCATTACAGAAACGTGCCTTGAGTTATCCGGAGTCTGGTTTTAAGCATAAGCCGGACAACTCCCCGTACCTTAACATCGTTAAGATATGAACTGTTCTATATCCAATACAGAACCAAAGGCACTGATTTAATTGAACCAGATTCAAATCATGCAGCTGTCTCCAGTGCATGTCAACTAAATGGAAGGAAGCCGATCAGCGTTACTCAACTTAGGAATGCTTCCAATTATGAGTAACCTGAAAGAGAAGCAATTTCTCTTTATCATCACTATCAACTGAATACCATACACAAGTATCTACATCTTCGATCACTTTGAAGAATCCCGATACTTGCTACACCTGGTTCTCTACTCTATTCAAATACCTATAACTCCTCAAAACTTAGACCCTGTGTTTCCACGAAGCACATGTCTAAGAACTAGAGAAGTTAAAAGTAAACAGAATATAGTATGAGGACCAACCCCTCTGTCCTAATGGACACTGGACAACATACAATACTCTGTATAAGTCCGCCGAGTCTTACAACTCTTTCACTGTGTGTCGTAGGTTGAAAACTGTACTTATGGTTAAGAAGAATTACACCGCTGTTTAATGCTCCTTACCTAACCATCCACTGATATAGGTAAATGTCATCGACATAATATCAAAAGGTATATCTCACTCTATGAAAATAGACGTACAGATATATCAATTTGAAATTGGTGCACAACAGCGGATATTCATAACCAAATATTTGCCGACCAGCAAACAGCCCAGGTGATCTCCTCAAATATCACCGATTACAACGAATCCCGATATAATGAGGACGATCACCCAATTCCCAATAACTTACTCCCACTCATCATCTGTAAAACCATACAGATGTGAGAATCATACCTGGTAAATACATACCCTGGAGTGAGTGTCTAATCGGGAAATCAGTTTTCTATTAACAGTACACAGTGAAACCGAAATATTGAAATGTTTCGTCGGGGTATCCTGGTATTCCTAGTAATGCCTCTTCCATTATCCAGATTCACAACTGTAACCGTATATCTCTTTGCCATCTGTCCAAATCCCTTTATATGTCTTTAGTCATTACCGTCTGCACACCCCTTTAGGCCAATTGGTTTTCTTCCTTCCCTACCGTTCGGCACCAGCCTATGGTTTGGAAGAAGACTATCCAATAAGCATAAAGGGTGTACTGTCCTAATCCTAGGAGCACTCGCAATGCGAGAGAAGGTGAAGATAAAAGACACCTGAATGTACTTTATTCCTATTTCTCCTGAACCAGAATCCATCCCCGAACTGGAACAAGTTCCTTTCGAGTTCGTATATAACCATACGATGGAATATCCAATAAACTGTGGATCTTCGTAGTGATACGGAGTGTCCTGGAGAAATACAAAGGTGATTTAGTGATTGGCGAAGAAATACTTGGTTTGGTCGTGAATATCAGTCGCAATTTACTTTGCCCTCTTACTAATCCCTTGCTTTGTCTTAATCTTAATACCTTCTGCACACCATCGTTATGCTAATTGGTTTTCTTCATTCCCTACCGGTCGGCACCAGCCTAAGGTTTGGAAGAAGACTATCCAATTTGCGTAATAGGTGTACTACTCCTAAACCAAGGGGTACTCGCAACCTGAGAGAAGGTGAAAAGAAAAGACAACTGAATAGTCCTATCCGTTTTCTCCAGAACCAGAAACCATCCTCGAAGTCCTTCGAGTTCGTATCTAACCATACGATGGTTTTGTCCAATGGAAGTGGACGTTCGCAGTAATACGGGGTGTCCTGGAGAAAAGGGTAAAAGTAGGAGTGGCAATGAGGTCTGCAACTCTGACAATCCAAAAGCCAGTGTTAAGAAGGTTCAGTCAACTTGGTCACTGAGTCAAAGTCCAGGGTCGGGTCAATGGTCGCTGCCAAAGAGAGAGAGAAAAGAAACACTCAGCGTGCACTCTAACCTAGATCAGAATGGTTACCAATTTATCTAATCAGGAAACCTCCCACTGTACCTCAAATTCTCCTCCAAACCTGAAAGAAGAATTAGTCGGGATCACCCGAGGAGTAAACCAACTCATCAGTGGGAATCGGGATCCAACTATCATCGCATGATAACGTGACGGAATCCACTCACGTCACCGCACTCCAGAAGGTATGCGCATGCCTGGCAAGTTTCAGTTCTTTTGAAACTCCCGATGTGATTTTTACCCCTAGGACCCAAGTGACCTTGACGAATAATCAATAAATCAAAAGGTCCTAGTCAAGTTCAACCCGTCATTATCTTGATTGCGTTAAACCCACCCGCACGACCCTTGACGAATAATCAACAAAGTCGCACGACTGTCCTAACCAATCCACATATCCATGCGACAGAAAGCATTACAGAGCTACCGCACACTACGCCTCGGCGAATAGCAACGACAAACGTAGCGCGAATACTATGCAATACTAATCCGAAATGACGGAGGGCTACGAATGGTTTCTGGCGAAAACCTTTAACGTAATGAACTTGATATCGTTGAAGGAACTGGATAACTTTTATAAAAATATAGTGACGAAAACCTTTACTAAAGAGGTCACTCCCGGTGAAGGGATCTCGGCTCTTTCCCCGTAGAATGAGGTGCAGGATATTCCAACTGAATACCACGATGCAAAGCAAAAGTAATCGGCTATAGTGAAGCTATTGCCCTGACGCAAACTTCTGTCCAAGGGGTCACTCCCGGTGAAGGGATCTCGGCCCTTGCCTCGTCGACTGAGGAGCAGGATATTCCAAATGAATACCACGATGCAAAACAAAAGTGAACGTCCTTGCAATAACAGCTTTTTGAAAAATGTTCCAACAACATCAGAATAGGTTTGTTTAAACTTGCATTGATCCGAATCAATGCAGTCCCATCAATTGATCACACCACAAAGAACGAAAATATACTGACGTACGTATATGCCATCCGCATTCGCCACTGGGTCCCGTCATCACCCGTTAGGTTAGCTAACTAACGGCAGAGCGGGGACTGGACTAGCGCGGATGAAAAACATATACAACATCTACTAATATATATACCAATATATAGTATTTCGCTCAAGGCGTGAATAAAATGCAACATCACAGAAATGTACAGCATCACAGAACAATACAGATATCTGGAAGCCCCGGGTTTCACAGAGCCGCTGCTGAAACCCGACGTTCCCCTGGTCGTGTGGATAGCCTGTGCAATGAAAACCTAGACCCCTACGGGCACGGCAAGTCACCCGCCAAAACCTGAAGCGAGGCAGCCCCCTCCATCACCGTGAATGGACCACCCAGCACTTCACGGAATCCGGTAACTTGGGCACCCCTCCTGGGTCAACCTGTACCCCCTACGAGTGCGGCGAATAGCCCGCCAATCCTGGACTGAAACCCCCTCCGTCTCAATGCCCTGAGATGCGGGCCCGTTGCCCTCCAGAACCCGGCTATCCGTGCACCCCACCGCGGGGCAACCCTAGTACAAAAAGTAAAATATACATACACCGGGTACATCGACCGCAACCAGGTCGTGCCCCAAAAGAATAATACAAACAGGCAGTGACGGCAGTCTACATGTCGGACGCTCGCCCCGCAATATCAAATGTACATAATACAACAAAATTGTACTAGCATTGCATCCAGGCTATCCCCCACGACCGATCCGCAACATCACAGCATAAACATAGAACATCAACGTGAAAATCACGTTCGCAAATCCGTCTAACCGAGCTATAGCAGTTAGACCGGATTTACCGATCGAGTGACATTCACGGTCGCAGATATAATGTAAATACTGTGAAATAATGTGTTTAAAATATCCGATCGATCAAACAATTAACAAGTGGGCCCCCAACCAATACTGTAGCAGTCACAGAAAACCTGGGCCCAAATTTAATATCCCAAAAGCCCCAAAATCAAGTGCAAGACAATCTGGAGAAAAATGGTACAGTCAAGAATTTAAATGGCGGCGGAAGCGCGGCCAAAGCACTGCTTTGGCCGCGCTTCCGCGGTGCAATGAAGGAATCAGGATACCAATTTTTCCCAGATCTCTTATATTTCCCTGCACATCATTCTGCAACTACCTAAAAAAATTTTCGAGCCCGGAAAAAATCGACAGAAAACTGATGTACACAAAAAGTGGTTTTTGGGATTTTGTTCGATCGGAAATGTAAAACACACTAGAAAAAGCTAGGTAAGGTTAATGGCGTGGCTCTGATACCATGTTGCGCCACGGCAGCGCCCCGGCCGTCTACTCGAGGCCAAAATGCGGAACGAAAATTTTCCTTACTCGGAAACCGGCGCTACCGCGGACAATGAAAACCCGGATCGTTTACCATTAACCTAATGCTAGCAATCAAGAGATAGGGTGAGAAGTATACCGAGTGATCCGAGTCCTTCGGTCTTCTCGTCATCGTCCCGATCTCCCGCGGATAGTCTTGCCTCCACATCGTCGCCTCCTCGCCGGAAAGGGAACCACAACGCCTGCGTCTTTTACGGGCTCCCGCCTCAATACCGAGGCAACTCGAGCATGAAGCCGGCAACTCGACATGCTCAAGATTTGCTGTAGGAAGTGTAGTGTAGAATCGTAGTCTCTTTTTGGGGTATTGGAGTTGCCTTGATGGAGGAATAAGGTTAAAGGAAATTGGAGCTTTCAATTTTTCCAAAAACTAGAAGTATGAGATGAAGAAATTTGTGTCATGCAAGAATGAAAAATTTCTCTCATCCTCACTCATAGTGGCCGGCCATCCCCTCTTAGAAATGGTGGAGGAAAACAACATATATCATATGAGGGAGGTGAGTGTAGGAGAAGAAGAAGGAGGTGACCACAAACAAACATACACCATGCTTGTTACTATTCAACCCATAACCTTTCATATCACATTAAAGCAAGTGATGGTGCAAGATATGAAAGGTATCATAATCAAACAATATGCAAGAAAATCCTCCACAAAGTGTAATTTGCAAAACTGCAAATTACCCCCTCCATCGGAAAAGTCTGGCCGGGAAAGAACAAAGAAAAACCGGCCGGAACGGAATACAAACTGGCAACTCCAGAAAACTGGTCCCGTAATAAATTACAGGAAAACCCCGATACTGTGCATACACACCTGCATCTGTATTCCGACCGGATACAAATGCAATGAGACAAAATCTACACTGTACTAGACTAGGACCGGCTTAAGCCAAAGCCGGCTAGTAAAATCCGTTCGATCCTGATCCGTGCAATACCACACGTATCTGATCGAACCCTGCCATATACCTATACGGCTACTAGTACAAAACGTCCGATCCTGATCCGTGCAATACCGCACGTATCTGATCGGACCCTGCCATATCTCCATACGGCCTCTACAGCGTTTCGCCCGAAAGCTGAGTAACTGAAAGTGTGGTGGACTCTAAAGACTCGTCAATACTATGGCTGTGGATTTAACCACTAGCACGTCAGAGGTATTAGCCAATACGTGACGGGCCACCAGCTATTGACCAAAAGGGACGTCGATGAGGAAGCTCACCCCGACACCCAACTGAGCCTGTCAGTGACAATATCCGTACAGTCCGGTCCGTTCGTCTATGAGTATCGCATGGCGGGCCTAGGGGGTTGGTAAAAGTCGGACCCCCAAAGGCGGTACAAGTCGTGTCGGAGTGTAGCCCAGAATGCCCTGAGATACTACTGGAATACCCACCAGTAAATCTCCTGCCTCGGCCGAGGGCTTTGCGTAATGGCTCTCCTAGACACAGCGCGACCTCACCCCCAATACCGGGAGAGACGAACCCATGCAGATCTGCTCACTTCCTCCATGTGGCTCGGGACTGTACCCAACTAAAACCTGTTTGCACGACTCCTTTGAGCCGTGGTAGGGTAGTAATCAAAGCACAGTGGGAACTCACACGAGACAAATGACGATCTCAGGTCGATGAACTAACCTGTACACATGTCACCTGGGAACTGCTATCTGACGTCTGGTATAATCCCAACTAGCAGGTTCCCGGCGAGTCCTGTCCGGAGTACTCATAACCCAATGAGCACCTGTATACATCTTAGGTGAACCAACTGACACCAGTGGCTTGTGAGACCGGCCACCGCCCCTCGTCGGGGTCTCGACTGTATACACTAGTCTACTAATGGAGTATCGATGCCCAGTCTCGAAACTCCCACGACTAGGGACCTTTTAAGGATGTGCTTATAGACCCCAGCTCCCACGTATATGATCGCCATCATACTGCTGGTCGTCAAGCAAGAATCTTAGGGGCTCTATCAACGTGTAATAGCGACGTGTCAGGTCACCTAAAGCAGTACACGATGATAAAGATAAACCAGATAGCATACTATCATCTCGAGTAAGACTGTCCTACCGGGATAGGTCCTCCCTCAATCATTGCAATCACGTGCCTGTGATCCAATAATTGACTCTGAGGGCACAATCTCCAACAACAGTAATGGCCACTAGGGCATACATATAACTAACAATCTCCCACTTGCACTAGGGCCATCTATTGTAGTATCTCATACCCAACAATCAGATGTGGTTGAAGTATCCCATACTCAACCATCCCATAAAAGTCTCTACTGGGAAATAGGCCTTTGTGAGTGGATCCGCGCTGTTGTCCTCTGTATCTATTCTCCTATCCTCGATCTCCATAGATATGAACCATCTCCATGATCAGGTGATACTGCCTAAAAATATGTCTGGATCTCTGATAGGACGGGGGTTCCTAGGCATAAGCCACAACTCCATTGTCACACAATGGTAGGAACGAAGTTCATCTCATGAACTTATATATATCCAGACTGCCTCTTTGGTAGCATCCTTGGTAACAATGTATCTAGCCTTTAATCGTCTAGTTTGCCACGGTATCTAGCTTGGAACTCTTCCAACATAGAGTCCCTCCACTTAGGCTAAAGATAATGCCTGTGACTGACATTCAGTCGACCTTACCACCCTGGAAGCTTTCCATTGATTCTCCCCAGGATCGATTGATACCATCTCACTTTACCTAGTGAGAATCCTAACATCCATTTAGATCTATCTCATAGATCTAAAACCCAGGATTTAGGAGGTATCACCTTGATCCTATATGAAGAATCCTTGTGATAAGAGGAGATTGACTGAGCGTAGCATTGGAAACTCCTTCCCTATCAAGAGTATGTCATCCACGTACTATACGAGGATCACCACCATACTCCCTACTACCTTTTTGTATATACTAGGTTCATCTACCATTTTGATGAAGTCAAACTCTTTGACTACCACATCAAAACAAACGTTCCAACTCCGCGATGCCTGATTTATCCTATAAAACAACTTGCACACGTTTCTGCTGCTCCCACTGTCTACAAAGCCCTCTGGCTGTGTACTTATAGACGCTCTCTTCCAAATCACTATTTAAAAAAGCAGTCCTGACACCCAACCGCCAGATATTGTAGTCATGGTATGTAGTAGTGGCAAGTAGGATCTGGATGGACTTAAGCATAGCTTTGAAAGTCTCAACTTTTCCATCTACACCAAGTAATCTTCTCAAGATATACTTGCTCTTGATGGGGATTTAACCCTTCAGATAAAGCAACCAAAGTCCATACTTTGTTGGTGTATATGGATTCCATCTCAGATCGCTTAGCATCCAGCCATTCTCACAGAGTCCCCACTCTTGATGGCTTGCTTGAAACTAGTTAGGTCATCATCTCATGATGCAATTCTCGTTCCCACTGTCATAGAGAAAACCGAAGTATCTCTCAGGTGGATGAGGAACCCTACTAAATCGGCGGAGAGGCTGAGGTTCGTTGGGAACTATTGAATCATGCGGTTCTACCAAATCATCAGCTGTAGTTTGTATAGCTGGAACTCCTTCCAGTTCTACCTCATGACCACTAATTTCTTCACGAGAAATTCCCTTTCCTAAAGGTGTCATGCTGAGAAACAAAATACCTTTTGCTCCTCAGTGTGGTAGAAGATATTCACTTGCGAATGCTTGGGATATCCAACAAACTTCCACAGAACTGACCTTGCCTCGAGCTTGTCCGAATTTTTCCTTTGACATAGGCCGGACAACCCAAATCTTAACTTCCTTAAGAGATGGGCTCTTCCCATACCATATCATATATAGAGTGGTAGGCACCTGATTTGGTTGGAACCCTATTCAATAGGTATGCAGCTTCACAAGTGCATAACCCCCAAAAGGAAATAGGAAACTCAGTAGTACTCATCATAGAACACACCATATCACATAGGGTGTGATTGCTCCGCCCCGATGCACCGACGTGCTGTGGTGTATATGGAGGAGTAATGCTGAGAGAGAATCTCATTCTCCTTTAGAATAGTCCAGGAATTCCGTGCTCATGTATTCTCCTCCCTGATCTCATCAAAGGACATAATACTTATACCCTTTTTGGTTCTCTACTTCTAACTTATAATCATTGAATTTCTCAAAAGCTTCAGACATGTGTTTCAACAGGAACATATGTTCGAATCTTGAGAGATCATCAGTGAATGTAATGAAGTACAATGAACCGGTCCTGGCACGTGTAAACAGGGGACGTACATACATCATCATGTATCAATCCCAAGAGTTCATTAACTCTTTCTCTGTTTCCAATAAACGTTGCTATGGTCATCTTATCTATGTGACATGACTGGCAAGTTTCATAAGATGTAAATTCAAACTGATTTAAATATGCATCTGTATGTAACTTCGGCTAGTCGGGTCGTATTGATATGACCTAGTCTACAATGCCTCAAAAAGGATTCGATCATTTCTGAACAATTCCTCTTATGTGCGTTCTGTACGTTAAGAACTGTAGTTTGATTTAGAACGTATATGCTTTTAGATAACGTGCCTGAACCGATCAACTATTGATATAGGAAATGTTCAAAACATTATACAACAATACAAAATTATATTCTTCTTTACTAAATAAAGAGACTTGATATGATGTTGTATATCATGTTCGGTAACTAATAACATTCATTCAGAATCAATGTATTTGGTAATACATTGTGATAACTGCCAACAGACTTGGCTGCAGCACTTGCACCATTTTTAACTCTTAAAAGTTATCACCCTTTCTCAGTTCTCTACCTATCCGTAGCCCATGTAACAGATTACATTTACGGGATCCTGATCCGGTATCTCATACCCAGGACGTAAAGGATACTGAGAAACAGTTCTCTGTAATGAACACACCCGAAGATGATGCATCAGCATGCATTTTCTTCGTTTGGGCGGCACGGGAATTCTGGTAATCCCCTATTTCCTGCTCGGTCTTATAACAATTATAAGTTGGAGTGGGACCAACGTTCCCTAGCTCAATATAACAAGCGGGTTCGGTCAATACATCCGTTTTATTATCTTGATTAATGCGTGACATGGTCGCTACTTGGAGAGAGAGAGAAGAAAACACTCAGCGTATGCTCTTGCAAGATTAGATTGGTTATTAATATATCTAATCAGGATGGCTCCCACTGTTTTAATCAAATCTTCCTTCAAACCCTAAAAGGAAAGACTAGCCGGGATTAATTAAACCCTACAAATTCGCCAATCTTTCAGCCAGGACAGTGCCAGTACTTTGAGGGAGGTTTCCCATGCTTTCGTACGGACCTAATTAAAATAAACCTCGTTTTCCCAGGGGCGTAACCCCGTTGACACCTTTCTAGAAACCTACTTGATCGGCTAATTGAAATGTGTAAAACTCTCACAGGAGTAACTCTTACTCGCAGTGGGTATCGGGATCCAACTATTCATAGAAGGTATGCAATCTCATTGAAAATTTCAACACATGAAATTCCTAATAATATTTTACCCCTAGAAACTTATGACCTTGGCTAAAGTCAACAAATCATAAGCGCTAGCCAAGCTCAACCCGTCATTTCCCGATTGAATTAAACCCACCCGCACGACCCTTGGCTAAGGTCAACAAAGCCGCACGGCTACCCTAACTCAATCGCATCATATGCTTATGCAGATAAGCACTAATCAGCTACCGCACACTACGTCTTGGCTAAGGTCAACAAACGCAGCACGAATACTAAGTATTACTTATCTAAAATGACGGAGGGCTACGACAGGTTTTTAAGAAAAACTTTTGCCTAATGAAATTGATATCGCTGTAGAATTAAATGATTTAAAATGGAGTGTTTTTTAGGCTTTTACTAGTTTTGCTAAAGGGGTCACTCCCGGTGAAGAGATCTCAGCTCTTTCCTCATCGAATAAGGTGCACGATATTCACAATACCACGATGCAAAGTAAAAACTATATAAGCAATCAAAGAACAAAACCGAGGGTTGTAGCATCTGCCAGTTATTGCTAAAGAGGTCACTCCCGGTGAAGAGATCTCGGCTCTTTCCTTATCGAATAAGGTGCTGGATGTTCTACAAGGAACACCGCTATGCAAAGAAACAACTAGAGCTACCCGTTTTTGAAAATTCGATTCAACAACATCTATAGGTTTCTTTTATTTCATTAATCTCATTAATGAAGTCCCATCTTTTAAGTTTACCTAAACATCACAGATAAATACAACGTACGCTTATGCCATCCGCATTCGCCTCGATGTCCCCTCGTGCACCGTTAGGTTAGGTAACCAACGGCAGAGCGGGGCAATGCTAGCGCGGGTGTAAAACATAAGCAACGTCTATATAATATATCACATATACTATATCCTGTATCCATCTAATCAATATATCAAATGATCACATCACAGATATCACAGCAGAAATCAACAAATGAAATATTGGATATAGTAGGATTTCCGGGTTTTATTTTAAGCCTGTATAAAACACGGATACTACGGCCGTGATGAATAGCCAATCCCACACCCCTAGACCCCTACAAGAGCGGCAAGAAACCCTACCAATTCTAGAGTTAGGATACCCGGTCTCGACTCCTCGAGATGGTCTCCCACTGGACCCTAGAACCCGGTTACTTGTGCTCCCCTCCTTGGGTCTATCCTAATGCGGAAAAGTAAATAATATACAATGGTGGCATCATCCTCAACCCAGAAGTGCCCAAATAAAAGAATATTACATACAATGAATTTTAAATGAATGAAAATAAATACCCTCGTCTCACATAAAACCCCCGGCTATTCAAAACACGACGATCCAATATAACATATCACAGCAACACATAACATCACATGTCATCAACGTAAGTAAATATGCGTATCCCAATTGCCGTTGATGTATAGCAACGAAACCGGCGATACACCACATATTACACTTACGGTCGTAGAAAAGAAAATGTAAAACTACAACATTTGGAATCCGCAACCACCTTAGACATCGCATGCCTAACCAAATGAATTCCTTAGACATCGCATGCCTAACATTTATAAACCACGCATTTTAGTCTCAATATCAAAAACGCTTTTCAATATCAAGTCGGGCAATTCAACAAGATTCCCAACATCCTGATCAAATGCTCATCGGAAACTTTAGTAGACGGCCGCACCCCTCGATGCCATCGACAAAGTGCACTAAGGCGGAACACCGCTGCCGCGAGCATACGAACGGATGCTTTTGGCGATGGGGCTCTCCTACAGTCACTTGCTCAGGGCTATAGGTTGTGGCTATCTATTAAGTTTACCCGGCGAGTATCCGCGTACGCTATGTGATTGCGACGGACTTTTGATCTCATCAAAATCCCGTGACAACCGATCAAAATCAGACTAAACTGCTAGATTTATAAAATTCAAACTAGTTATCTCATAACTACATGTGGATTCTAAATATTGTATCACATTACAGAAAAAGTTAGACGACGTTAAACATTCCGATCGAATCAACAAACACCAAAAATTTTCCTATTTGCTCAACACTTGAACTTAGTTTAAAAGTATCCATCACATGCCACAGTACCAATGGACCAGCCGTAGAAGGGTCAAACCAACGCCTCACATGTGGCAACGCCGAACTACCACAAACCCTAAGGTTTAGAGGTGGTTCTGACGGTCACATAATCGAGTTAAGGTTTTGTTCTTCTAGATGGTCCACCGTGTTACTTGCACGATATTTGAATGTTCTTTAACTATCCAACTCTTGAAAAAATTTCCGGCAAGGGTTAAAATGGGTATTTGATATCCGATCGAACTTTTTAACACTGTCTAAACAAACCGAAACAAAGCTAGAATTGCGAATACGAAACACTCCGAATTACCTTTATAGTAAATAAACATCTCATGCAAATTTAGCAAAAATAAACAACACCTGAAGTACCAAACCCTAGAGATTAGAACACCACCCAAAACTGGAGCTCAAAACCCTCTTGGGGGCCGGCCTGCTCGGATTTCCTAGCCATGTGCTCGGCCAAAATCTTAGAACATGGGTCCAGGTTTGGGATATGTTCATTATGTATCTCATACATGATTCTGCACTTGTTTGAAAAAAATTTAGAGCTCATTTTAAAATCGACAGAAACAAGGGTTTGATATCGGGTGTTTCGGAGTTGTTTCGGTTTCGTAATCCTATACTTATCCGTCTAATTCTCTAGCTAGGCTCTGATACCACTGTTGGTCAGGCAACCACCCTATCCAATGGGGTCGCCGTGGCACCAACGGGTCCCTCAGCAACTACTTTTTACGCATGCCCCCTCGCGAGGACTACAACCTACTGGAACACCTTCCGGTCACGGGACACCCTGGGGGTGTAAGAGCCTATGCTTCGCCATACTATCACACAGTAAGAACCCCCCATAGGTCGACATCTAATGCCAAGTAGCTCTGATACCTATCCTAAGGGCTTTATCAACATGTAACATAGAGACAATCAGAGTACATGTTAAGATAAAGAGCAACCAAATAGCACACTATCATGTTGAGCAAGAAAGTCCTCCATATATATGTCCAAGAATCCACTACAATATACATCGTATGTACAGTAATGGCCTCTAGGGCATACATATCACTAACAGTTGTTTCCGCCAATTGGCGCAGAGCTAGCTCCCGCTTGGGGATGCCTTTATTCATTATGTATATTATTCATGTTTGTACCCGTTTGGGGCCAGTATTTACAAGGGAGACTCTGCCGAAATTTTCGGGAAAATATGACGTTGCTTTTAAATGTTTAAAACCACTTGCTTTAAAACAAGTTTCCTTCACTTCTTATTTAAAATGGTTTAGATTTCTGGGATTTTGGCTTACTTGAATTAGATGGGGTCCTATAGACTTCATATGATTCAAGTGCTAGTCACGTGCCATTTCGGGTCATGACACCATCATAGTCCTGGTAGTCAAGTATATATCCTAAGGGCATTATCAACATGTGAGAGCAAGACAGTATCACAATACAAGTCTACATGTTAAGACAAAGAACAACCAGATAGCATACTATTATGTCGAGCAAGAAATTCCTCTCTATATATATCCAAGCATCCACTATAATATACATCATATGTACAATAATGGCCTCTAGGGCATACATATAACTAACAATCTCCCACTTACACTAAGGCCATGTGTTGTAGTATCTCATACCCAACACTTACACACGTCTTGAAACTCGGGATAGTAGAGGATACCTTGAAATGATCTTGTCTAAAAGCCAAAGTACGAAAATAATAATAAATGAAGCATTAAAATATAAAATGGTGAAGAAAAATGAACACCGGTTTTGTAATCACCAAGGCAGCATAGAAAAAATATAGCGAGAGTGCTTCATCATCTAGTGCCTTAGACCAACTGGTTTGGGAGTCACTGCTAAGCCTTAGGTGTTGCAAGACGAGAAAATTGCTAATTACGCCTAATATGTGAGTACATTTAGTAATCGGTCGGTTAGTACCTCAAAAAGTATTAACGATCGCATGAAAAAATGTGTGAGCAATTCCATATTCACCGCCTAAAAAGTACCGAGGTAGATGGACACGAGTATGATAGCTTGAATTGAATTCTCCGAGTGTTGGGATATCTCTTACATACACCTAGGGGTATATGATCAATGTTTGGAAGAAAGGTAAGGATGAAGAATAAAGGCGATGTTTTATTGAGGGATGATGTGATTTCTAACATCTTTTCATGACTATTAAGATAGGGCTCATGACAACCAAAAAACTAGTGTAGTTGGAATCTCTGATTTTCAAGTTCTTTCTTTTATAATTCTGATCTTTATATTTAACTTTCACAGTCTTTCTGTTATTATAGGATTTTGTGGGTGCAATCCGCTGAAAACCCTAAGGAAACAACACTCCTCCTACTAGGGACACCTAGAGGTTTAAAGGCTTGTTGCACGTACTCAGTGCAATCGTGTTGCCTATGAAAGTGTGCGAGTTAGTTTTTCTCCTTCTCCTGAATAAAAGAAGTTTTCTCGGGACGATCAAAGTCAAGTTTGGGGGAATTTGTTCAGTAGAAATAATTGCAATCTTAAACATAACAATTTTCTCACTTTTGTAATCATCGAAGGATATTTATTATAAATATAACACATATTATAAGTTCGTTTGGAAAATATCAATTACCACGTGTTATACATTATAATCAACATTTTGGAAGGAAATTGTATGTTTATTATTTCACGCATGTTATTTTATATCTCCAACATTCTTCATTGAGATTTTGTGCAGAAAATTATCTCAGGACAGATATCGGAATCGCAAATTCGCCGACAAAATACAGGAAATCAAAGAGTTAAAATCTGGCAGAGATTCAGAAGAGATAAAAAAGTTTCCAGATATCAAATATAAACCCAGAGACCACCATGAGAATACCACAGAGAATTGAAGCTCTGATCTCACCAAACGGCCGCGTATCCACGGACGAGTCAGGCCGATCCGCCGCGGATCCGCGGCCGAGTTGGGGAATACTTTTCTGGATGCTTCCCTACAACCTTTTAGCTCGCTGAGGACGCTCCATTATAACAACCTTGTTCTGGAAACTTCTCGATAATAACCTAGCTTCTTGAGGAAGCTTGATAACTACCTTATTCTAGAAGCTTCTCTAAAACTACCTAGCTTCTTGGAGAAGATTGGTCTAGCTTCTTGGGGAAGATTGGTGAAGGGCTATATAAAAGACCTAAGCCTTCATTTTTGGGGTTACACAATTTGGGGAGATAATTTGAGAGCCAATTCAATCCAATTCAATTCCAATTCATGATCAAATCTCAAGATCGAGAATCGTTGAGAACAACATCGAGCGATGAAATTCAAGATCCTTTATGCGAAGCCGATCTTTATCAAAGAGCACGTGATCCTCGACAGGTCCAAGTCCCACGGTGATCGAGCAAAGTGAAAATCGACGGAGAAATTACCTCTTCAAGGGAGTGATCGAGAGCATTCTTTCTTGTAATCTCGAATTGAGAAGTGTAATTCGAAGTTGAATAATAAAGGTGATCATTTGTTCAATCTCGCTTTCTTTAAATTTTCGCATTATGAAATCTCTATTTGTTGATTCTTCTATCTTCATAATGTGTAAGTAAATCTCCACTTGCTAAGAATTCGAAGGAATTTGGTAGATCAAATGGTGATAGAATTCTATATTCATCTTAAGTCTTATAAGAATTATGAACTTTAGGAAAAAGAATCATCAACGACAAAATTGGGAGCGAGATCACCGTTCTTGATAATTTCATTGCAATTTGGGAATTAGATGATTGATGATTTTCTTTGCTAAAGGCTAGATTTGAATGGTGAGCAATGAAAAGACAAGGGATCGTGAAGGAGAAACCCTAGTTTTTTCAATAGATCCTTAATCTTCATTCCTTGCCATCAATCTAGCTATAATTCATCAATAGATAAGATGAGTCATTTTTAGTATTCATCCATTACTACTAATTCCTATCGAATCCTACAAGCTATTCTTCAATTTTCTTGATAACTAAAATTGATCTTGGACATTTTCTTGATTACTAATACTTGAAAACACTTTCTTGATTTTCTTGGAAATATTAATTCAACCAAATCTTGAGCTACTTCTTGAATTTTCTTTACTATTTCTTTCGACTCAACTAAAGCAAGGATTTACGAATTCCTCGTATCTCAGTGGATGACCCGTGCTCACTAATGATCGCTACAAGCGACACCGTTATTGATTGCGGTTATTATACGATTAAAACTTTGCATCGCTTCTTTACGACTAAATCTTTTCTTTAAAAATCGAAGAAGCGAAACCTTTTTAAAGAAATCAATACTCACGTGACTAGGGACTATTTAAGGATGTGCTTATGGACTACCCTGCTCCCACAAGTATGATTGCCATCACAACGCTGGTAGTCAAGCAAGATCCTACAGGCTTTATCAACATGTAACCGCAATATGTAATAACATGTATAACATATGCCATGTTAAGATAAAGTCAAACCATAATAGTATACTACTATATCAAGTCTTTATCAATATGTGCAAGCTGGATAAAGCATCAATAAAAACAAATGCATATATCCTTGTAGGGTGTTTTTCGTTACCCCATTGAGATGGGAATACGCACGCGCTTGTCAGGCGCATTACAGATTCCCCCTGCCTAGGATAGGCTGGGGTTTATTGATTGTGGGGATCCGAATCTCCGGCAGCCGCAGACTAAGCTGCCGTTAATTACCCCTCGTATTTGGAGCGAAAGAACCTCTGATTAACGGGTTAAACTGGTCATGCGAACTCAATGTCCAGTGTTGTATTTTGAAGGGGTTTTGGATATATCGGAGGTGTTGGATATATGTATGCCCTAGAGGCCATTATGTGATAGTGGATGTATCTATACATGTATATATATTCAGTTTGCATTCTTGCTCGACATGATAGTATGCTATCTGGTTCTTCTTTATCTGACATGTTGATTTGATCATGCTTTTATTCATTCATACATGCTGATAAAGCCCTGAGGATATCGGCTTGACTAGTCTGATTATGATGGAGATCATACTAGTGGGACATCTGTAGTCTATAAGCATATCCTGGAACGTCCCTAGTCGTAGGTATATCGAGACGGGGCATTGATATACCAGAGTAGACTAGCGTATATGATACTAGACCCATACGATGGGCGATGGATGTTCCCACATTCATCGATGTTTGACATCAAGATCATATACGGGTGCTCAGTGGTGACTGGGTAAACTGGACGGACTCACCGAGAACTCCTATATGGAATTATATCTATCGTCGGATAGCAGTTCTCAGGTGACACTGGTACAGGTTAGTCTGTAGATCCGAGATCGTCATAGAGTCTTGTGTGTTCTCCCACTGTACTTTGATTGCCACCCTACCACGGCTCTACTGAGTCGTGCAAACAGGTGGCCGTTGGGTACAGTCCCGAGACACACGAAGACGATGAGCGATAGGAGGGGTTTCGTCTCTCCCGGTATTGGGAGTTGATGCTGTGCTGTGCCCGACTGGTTATAACAGCAAGTCCCTGGCCAGGGCTGCTAAGATTTGCAGATAAGTGTTATCAGTAGTTTCTCGATCTGTTATAGACCATTCACCGACACGACTTATTGAGTTATTGGGGTCGACGTGACCATCCCTAGGCTCGATATGCAGCATATCTGACGAAGAGACCGGACTGTACGGTAGTGTTGCCGGATAGCTCGACGGGAGTTGTAGCAGGTTCGCTTGTTGTCTTCTGATCGCTCAATACCCGGGTGGCCGTTACGTTTAGCTGACCGCTTGCGGCTTGAGGGTACTTGATATGATCATTACCCTCTGCCGGCGTATTGACGAGTCTTAGAGTCGCACAAAGGAGTTACCCAGTCCAGGTGAAACGTTGTGGTGCGCATATGCGATATGCGCATGCACCCGATTGAAATGTGCGTATATGATACCGAACATTGATCGGGTGAACTGCTTTTGGTGGGGTCATATGAGATATGACCGGATTGATAAATCAAGTGTTGATTTATCATTTAACTATTAGTTTTCTCACTTAAAACCTTTTCTTAGATGATAGATGTGTACATGCATGTGTGCTTTTCTTTCTTTCTTTCATGCTAGTTTCATGCACATGTGGATGTGCATACATGCACACATACATACACTCATCCATCATGGTTGTTAGCATATGGAAATGGTAGCAATATAAGACTCACACCATGGATTATATAATGGATTATTATTTAATTTTGGATTTAAAAGAAAATGAAAAAGGGAAGGATAATCATTCTTGCTTCTATATTCTTCCTTTGACCTAACCATGCTCAACTACCACTAACCTAAGGTTATCCTTCTCTTTATCATTCCAAACTAAAGTTAAATAATGTCTCCATCACTTTAACCATGGTTCATAGCATAAAGGAATAAAATATATATTGATATATTTCTTTTTCTTCACTTGAGTTATCTTTTTACCTCTTGTCAAAAAATTGCCACCATCTTCTTCCTCTTCCTCTTTTGCTCTCTAGTTTCTTTTAGTGAGCAAATACCACTTAAAGATAGGTTTTTGAAGTGAGAAACCTAGCCACAATATCATTCTACACAAGCTTAGCCATTTTGTTTAGAGTGTTCTCTTCGATTTGACGAAGTTGCGAGCTTGGACGGAGATCTCCGTGGTGGATCGTCGTGGACACAAGGGGAGTTCAAGAGGACCTTCGTTCAACACCCTAGAGACCAAGGAGTCCAGCAAAGGGAGCTACAAAGGTTGTAGTCTCGAAACCCTAGATTAGTTCGCTTTTTATTTCGTAACCCTAATTTTCTAGGATCGATCCCTTTGCATGTTAGTTTAGCACCATAAAAATTAAAACTTTGGGTCATGTGATGCTTCAAAACTCTTCATAGGGTGTTATACTAACCTTTCATTGGTATCAGAGCCGACCTAGAACATTAGGCGACGTTTTTACGAAGTGAAAACCCCGATCGGACAAAAATACGGTATTTTTGGGTGCTCTCTGGAAATTTTCTAAAATTTGATAATTTGCAGAATTAAAAATATGTAAAAAATACAGCAAAAAAAAATAAGAGTTAAGGTACAAAATGTTTTCATTGAACAGTGATTCTCGCCACGGAAACGCGGCCTAAGCTTGCTTAGGCCACGGTTCCGCGGCCGTATATATGTATTGATGAATATTTTTTGTACAGTAATTCATGAATCCGCTTGTATAAATTTTTGGATATTTTTAATCTGTATTTGGTTTTGAAAAATTCTGGAGATGGTTTTGAACTCGTCATTTCGATCGGGATTTTTATTTCGTAGCTTTTCCGGGTAAATTAGAAAGTATTGAAGTGTTTGAACGAGTATCATTTACTCACTATTCATAGGGTTTAAATACTTTAGAGATACGTGCAAGTCTTTTTGCGGTGGTCCCTCTAGAAGACAACAAACCTTAACTCGATTATTTGACCGTCTCGAACTGCCCTTTGAACCTTAGGGTTTGGGGCAGTACGGCGTGCCACATGTGAGGCGTTGGCTTGACCCTTCTACGGCTGGACCGCTACTACTGTGTCACACTCCGGATTTTTGAACCCTGCTCAAGTGTTGAGCTTTAGTGAATCTTGGGTGCTTGATCGTTCATTCGAAAACTTTAATACCGTCTGTTTGTCTGGAATGTGATACAATATGTGGAATTCATATAGTTTAGGCATGAAATACGAAATATGTGATATTTCGCATTTATGATGTCTAAAGAGAATCTGGATTCCAAATATTGTAGTTTTACACTTTCTTTTCTGTGACCGTAAGTGTAGTATGTACGATATCGCCGGTTTCGTTGCTATACATCAACGACAATCGGGGTACGCATACTTACTTACGTTGATGATATGTGTTATTATGTGTTGCTGAGATATGATGTGCAGGATTGTCGCGATCGAATAGCCGAGGGGTTTTTGTGAGATGGGAGTTTTATATTTTCATTCATGTAAATTCAAATGTAATATTCTTTTATTTGGGGCACTTCCAGGTTGCGGTTGTGTCACCAGTGTTGTATATTATTTACTTTTCCGCATTAGGATGGACCCAAGGAGGGGAGCACTGGTGACCGGGTTCTGGGTTCAGTGGGAGGCCATCTCGAGGAGTCGAGACCGGGTCTCCTAAACTCCAGGATTGGTAGGGTCACTTGCCGCTCTCGTAAGGGTCCAGAGTGTCGGCTTGGCTATTCATCGCGACTGTGGAATCCGTATTTTCTATTCTGGCTAAATACTAAATACGGACGTCCTAGGATATCCCACGTTATATCTATGTTTCTGCTGCCTGTGTTCTGTGATATCTGAGACGAATGACATATTATATATATGATATATAGTAGACGTTGCTTATGTTTTACACCCGCGCTAGTCCCGTCCCGGTATGCCGTTAGTTAAGTAACCTAACGGTGCATAACGGAACATTGTGGCGAATGCGGATGGCATAAGCGTACGTGTTATTTTCGTTTCTTTTCTGTGATTGGCTTAAGGACTTAAATGATGGGATTACATTAATGTGATTAATGTAAAGAAAATAAACCTAAAAAGATGTTGTAGAATCGGATTTAAAAACTACTCGGCTATTTATGAAAAAGCTACATTTCAAAACTGCGGAGCTTAAGCCACTCCTTTTGAAAAACTGTTTGATTCTACAACGATATCAAGTTCAAAGCGTTAAAGATTTTCTTAAAAATCATTCGCAACCCTCCGTCATTTTAGGAAGTAGAGTACTTAGTATTCGTGCTACGTTTGTTGACTTTAGTTAAGGCGTAGTGTACGGTAGCTAAGTGATGTCTTCCTACACTGCATATGATGCAGATTAATTAGGACATTCATGCGACTTTGTTGACCTTAGTTAAGGGTCATATGGGTGGGTCTAATTGATCAAGAAATGACGGGTAGAACTTGACTGGTACTTATGATTTGTTGACCATAGTTAAGGTCATAAGTACTAGGGGTAAAAATTACATCGGGAATTTCAAGTGTTGAAATTTGCAATGAGATTGCATACCTTCCATGTGATGGTTGGATCCCGATCCCACTGTGGGCAATAGTGGCTCCTAGGAGAGTTTTACAGTTTATAATTAGCTAACTCATTAGGTGTCTAGAAAGGTGTTAACGGGGCTCCGCCTCTGGGAAAACGAGGTTTACTCTAATTAGGTCCGTGCGAAAGCACGGGGAACCTCCCTCAAAGTACCGACACTGGCCTGGCTGAACGGTTAGCGAAGCTGTAGACTGTAATTAATCCTGGCTAGTTTTTCTTTTTAAGGTTTGAAAGAAAAACTTGATAAAAAGCAGTGGGAAACATCGATAAGACAAGATAATAAACCAATCTAATCTATGCAAGAGCTTTCGCTGAGTGTATTCTTTTCTCTCTCTTAATGGCAGATACCAATGACTGGACTTAAGCTTCTACTAGATAAGAACAAACTGAATGGGACCAACTATAAAGACTGGCTGAGGGATCTAAAGATCGCCTTGACTTATGATAAAGTATCATATGTCCTCACGGCTTCAGCCCCGCCCGTCCCAGGCCCAAAGTCCTCAGTTGCGGACATTGAAGTCCGCAAGACATGGGACGCTGACTGTGCTACGGCAAAATGCCTCGCGCTTGCATCAATGGACAACACACATCAAAAGCAGCACGAGGACATGGACATTCACGGGATATTGCTCCATACAAAAGAGTTGTATGGGGAGCAGTCCCGCGTATTACGATACGAAGTATCAAAGAAACTGTTTCAGATGCGGATGGCCCCTGGCACACCAGTAGCAGACCATGTTTTGAAGATGATAGCTCTTATAGAAGAGCTTGAGGGCCTCGGATGGACAATGGACAATGAACAATATATAGATATTATTCTGCAGTCCCTCCCCTCCACCTTTGCTCAGTTCATAGTGAACTTTAACATGCATGGCATGGAGAAGGAACTCCCTGAACTCCTTAATATGTTAAGGAGTGCAGAGAGCACTATGAAGTCAGCAAAGACCCCCGTTATGACTATTGGACAGTCTTCTTCTTCTCCCCGAAAGCTAAGGCCAAGGGAAAGAAAAAGAAGAAACCCACTAATTCTAAGGGCGGAGTCAAAAAGGTGAAGGGAAAGGGAAAGTCCACAGCTGGAGACCCGGGGAAAGGCGAATGTTTTCATTGCCACAAGACAGGACATTGGAAGCGCAATTGCACGGAGTACCTAAGTCTCAAGAAGAAGCATGGTGATGCTTCTGCTTCAGGTGCGTTTGTGACTGAAAACTGTTTTTCTATAAACTCTGCTTCCTGGGTATTGGATACCGGTTCAGGTTCTCACATTTCCAATTCTATGCAGGGGCTGAGAAATAGCAAGGTTTTGAGGACAGGTGACCATACTCTCCACGTTGGAAATGGTTCCAATGTACATACAGTCGCAGTGGGAGAGTATTACTTGGGGTTGCCATCTGGATGTATTTTGATTTTGAATCCATGTTATTTTGTACCAAGTATGCTATGTAATATAATATCCGTTTCTTTGTTGGACAATGAAGGGTATAATTTTGTGTTGCAGAACAATGTTATGAACATTCACCTAAATCAAATGTTGGTTGGGTATGGTACACTTAATAACGGAATATATGTCCTAAATCAACACACAGTTTTCAATATACAACACACTAATAAAAGAAAACTTTCAGAATTAAATGAAGCTTTTCTTTGGCATTGTAGACTTGGTCATATTAACGAAACAAGACTAAACAGGTTACACAAAGATGGATATTTAAACTCTTTTGAATATAAATCTTATGCGACTTGCCAGTCTTGTATCAAGGGTAAAATGACCAAAACTCCGTTTACCGGACACGGAGAAAGAGCTACTCAGCTCCTGGGCCTCATACATAGTGATGTATGTGGGCCTATGTCTACACAGGCTAGAGGCGATTTTTCATACTTCATTACATTCACTGACGATTTCTCAAGATTCGGTCATGTATTTTTATTAAAGCACAAGTCCGACGATTTCGAGAAATTCATTGAATATAAACAAGAAGTAGAAAAACAAACCGGCTTGAGTATTAAGATGCTTCGATCAGATCGAGGTGGAGAGTATCTCAGTACAGAATTTGCAAACTTCCTAAAAGAGAATGGGATTCTCTCTCAGCTCACTCCTCCTTACACACCACAGCACAACGGTGTGTCAGAACGACGGAATAGGACCCTATTAGATATGGTCCGGTCCATGATGAGTGACGCTGAGTTACCAGTCTTGTTTTAGGGACATGCATTGGAGACTGCAGCGTTTCTGCTAAACAGGGTTCCAACCAAAGCCGTGTCTACCACGCCATATGAGATATGGAATGGGAAGAGACCATCTCTTAAAAGAATTAAGATTTGGGGTTGCCCGGCCTATGTTAAAAAGCATAATCCGGACAAACTCGAGACACGGTCAGTCATGTGTAACTTTGTGGGATATCCAAAGAATTCTTATGGATATCAGTTCTACCACAAAGAGGAACAAAAGGTGTTTGTTTCTCAGTATGCCACATTCTTGGAAAAAGCATTTTTCACAGATAAAGATGATGGCAAGGTAGTAGATCTAGAAGAGGTTCTGGAGACACAAACTACAAATGACGATTTGGTTGAACCGGCTGTTGCAACAGAAACTGAAGAATCTCGGCCACTCCGTAGATCTGGTAGGACTTCTCGCCCACCGGAGAGGTACTACGGTTTCCTCATTGATGGTAACGGAGAAGATTGCATCATGGATGATGATGATCCTACCAGTTTTCAGCAAACTATCACGAGTGGTGACTCTGTGAAGTGGCTGGATGCCATGAGATCCGAAATGGAGTCTATGTACACCAACAAAGTATGGACTTTGGACGTTGTACCCCCTGGGGTAAAACCTGTAGGGTGCAAATGGATCTTTAAAAGAAAGATTGGTGTGGATGGGCAGGTAGAGACCTATAAGGCAAGACTTGTGACGAAAGGTTTTCGTCAAAGACCAGGTTTGGACTATGACGAAACTTTTTCGCCCGTAGCCATGCTTAAATCCATTCGAATCCTACTTGCTATTGCTGCTCACTACGACTATGAAATCTGGCAGATGGACGTTAAAACATCATTTCTAAATGGAGATTTAGAAGAATGCGTTTATATGGATCAGCCAGAGGGCTTCATTGACAGTGGGAGCAGCGAGAAAGCATGTAGATTGCTTAAATCCATATATGGGTTAAAGCAGGCATCTCGGAGTTGGAACATCTGTTTCGATAATGTCATCAAAGAGTTTGATTTCATCAAAAATCCAGATGAACCTTGTGTTTATAAGAAGGCTGTAGGAAGAGCTGTCACATTCCTCGTATTGTACGTGGATGATATTCTTCTGATAGGAAATGATATTCCTATGCTACAGTCGGTCAAATCATTCTTATCACTAAGGTTCTCCATGAAGGACCTGGGTGATGCCACATACATCCTGGGCATAAGGATCTATAGGGATAGATCCAAAAAGTTATTGGGATTGTCCCAAACCATGTACATCAACACCATCCTAAAGAGGTTTAGTATGGAAGACTCCAAGCGGGGTGCCTTACCCGCTTGCCATGGAGTCACTCTCTCCAAGGATTCTTGTCCAAAGACCGATGAAGAGAGAGCTTGCATGAGCATTATACCTTATGCTTCGGCAGTAGGATCTATAATGTATGCGATGTTATGTACATGCCCAGATGTAGCTTATGCACTTAGTGTTGTAAGCAGGTATCAATCCAACCCAGGAGAGAACCACTGGACAGCTGTGAAGAACATTCTTAAGTACTTACGAAGGACTAAAGAATTGTTCTTGGTGTATGGTAATACAGATCTCCAAATGGAGGCCTTTACCGATTTGAGCTTCCAGAGCGATAAGGATGACAGCAAATCTATCTCAGGGTTTGTATTTACCCTCAATGGAGGGGCGGTAAGTTGGAAGAGTTCCAAACAAGATACCGTTGCAGACTCTACGATGGAAGCTGAGTACATTGCTGCAAATGATGCCGCCAAGGAAGCCGTCTGGATGAAGAAGTTCGTCTCGGAGCTAGGAGTAGTTCCAACCATTATTGATCCAATACACTTGTATTGTGATAATAATGGGGCTATGGCGTTAGCCAAGGAGCCCAGATCCCATCAGCGGTCCAGACACATCCTGAGGTGCTTTCATTTGATCCGGGAGATTGTAGATCACCGCGAGATCGAGATTAAGAGAGTTGACACAAAGAACAACGCCGCGGATCCACTCACCAAGGCCCTCCCTCAGCCACAACATGAGCGACTTTTTGAGATGTTGGGTATGAGATACGCCAATAACTGGCCATAGTGCAAGTGGGAGATTGTTGGATATATGTATGCCCTAGAGGCCATTATGTGATAGTGGATGTATCTATACATGTATATATATTCAGTTTGCATTCTTGCTCGACATGATAGTATGCTATCTGGTTCTTCTTTATCTGACATGTTGATTTGATCATGCTTTTATTCATTCATACATGCTGATAAAGCCCTGAGGATATCGGCTTGACTACTCTGATTATGATGGAGATCATACTAGTGGGACATCTGTAGTCTATAAGCATATCCTGGAACGTCCCTAGTTGTAGGTATATCGAGACGGGGCATTGATATACCAGAGTAGACTAGCGTATATGATACTAGACCCATACGATGGGCGATGGATGTTCCCACATTCATCGATGTTTGACATCAAGATCATATACGGGTGCTCAGTGGTGACTGGGTACACTGGACGGACTCACCGAGAACTCCTATATGGAATTATATCTATCGTCGGATAGCAGTTCTCAGGTGACACTGGTACAGGTTAGTCTGTAGACCCGAGATCGTCATGGAGTCTTGTGTGTTCTCCCACTGTACTTTGATTGCCACCCTACCACGGCTCTACTGAGTTGTGCAAACAGGTGGCCGTTGGGTACAGTCCCGAGACACACGAAGACGATGAGAGATAGGAGGGGTTTCGTCTCTCCCGGTATTAGGAGTTGATGCTGTGCTGTGCCCGACTGGTTATAACAGCAAGTCCCTGGCCAGGGCTGCTGAGATTTGCTGATAAGTGTTATCAGTAGTTTCTCGATCTGTTATAGACCATTCACCGACACGACTTATTGAGTTATTGGGGTCGACGTGACCATCCCTAGGCTCGATATGCAGCATATCTGACGAAGAGACCGGACTGTACGGTAGTGTTGCCGGATGGCTCGACGGGAGTTGTAGCAGGTTCGCTTGTTGTCTTCTGATCGCTCAATACCCGGGTGGCCGTTACGTTTAGCTGACCGCCTGCGGCTTGAGGGTACTTGATATGATCATTACCCTCTGCCGGCGTATTGACGAGTCTTAGAGTCCCACAAAAGAGTTACTCAGTCCAGGCGAAACGTTGTGGTGCGCATATGCGATATGCGCATGCACCCGATTGAAATGTGCGTATATGATACCGAACATTGATCGGGTGAACTGCTTTTGGTGGGGTCATATGAGATATGACCGGATTGATAAATCAAGTGTTGATTTATCATTTAACCATTAGTTTTCTCACTTAAAACCTTTTCTTAGATGATAGATGTGTGCATGCATGTGTGCTTTTCTTTCTTTCTTTCATGCTAGTTTCATGCACATGTGGATGTGCATACATGCACACATACATACACTCATCCATCATGGTTGTTAGCATATGGAAATGGTGGCAATATAAGACTCACACCATGGATTATATAATGGATTATTATTTAATTTTGGATTTAAAAGAAAATGAAAAAGGGAAGGATAATCATTCTTGCTTCTACATTCTTCCTTTGACCTAACCATGCTCAACTACCACTAACCTAAGGTTATCCTTCTCTTTATCATTCCAAACTAAAGTTAAATAATGTCTCCATCACTTTAACCATGGTTCATAGCATGAAGGAATAAAATATATATTGATATATTTCTTTTTCTTCACTTGAGTTATCTTTTTACCTCTTGTCAAAAAATTGCCACCATCTTCTTCCTCTTGCTCTTTTGCTCTCTAGTTTCTTTTAGTGAGCAAATACCACTTAAAGATAGGTTTTTGAAGTGAGAAACCTAACCACAACATCATTCTACACAAGCTTAGCCGTTTTGTTTAGAGTGTTCTCTTCGGTTTGACGAAGTTGCGAGCTTGGACGGAGATCTCCGTGGTGGATCGTGGTGGACACAAGGGGACTTCAAGAGTACCTTCATTCAACACCCTAGAGACCAAGGAGTCCAGCGAAAGGGAGCTACAAAGGTTGTAGTCTCGAAAACCTAGATTAGTTCGCTTTTTATTTCGTAACCCTAATTTTCTAGGATCGATCCCTTTGCATGTTAGTTTAGCACCATAAAAATTAAAACTTTGGGTCATGTGATACTTCAAAACTCTTCATAGGGTGCTATACTAACTTTTCTGGAGGCCCCACAGAGTTTTTACGGGGGTCCCGCTACCCGGATTGCGGGTTAGGGGTCAAGAGGGCTAGCAGCCCCCTTACAGGGTGCGGGATGCGGGGCAGCGCCCCGTTAGAAATTTTTTTCTAACAGGGACAGTGTCGCCGAGTAAGTGTGTGTATGTGTGTGTGTGTATATGTATGTATACATATATAAAAAAGGGGAAAGCGCCCAAAGGACGCGTGGGCCAGCGCCTCACGTGCCTAGCATGCGAGTGCTGGGCGCTTGAGCGCTGTATGCTTAAGCGCCAGCGCATCACATGCCCGGCACATGAGCGCTGGGCGCTTGAGCTCTCGTCGCTCGAGCGCTAGTGCATCATGTGCCCGACACGTGGGCGTTGGGCGCTTGAGCGCTGGGCGGTGGAGCGCCGGGAGCTCGAGTGCGTCACGTGCCTGGCACGTGGGCGCTGGGCGCTGGGCGCTTGAGCGCTAGCGCTTCATATAGGGGTTCCTAGGCACTCTCAAGGGGTCTCACAAGGCATCAACCATGCCCGTTTCAAAAATTACGGTGCCGAGAAACCCTAGACTACGGATCGTTAGCTAGATGTCTAAGCGAAAGATGCAACTAGTAAACTACTTTACTAAGGGAACGGAAATACAACCTTTGTAGATCCGTTTCTCCACCTCCATAGCTCCGCAATGAAGTCTCCTCGCTGTCCATATTGGATCCCGGGCTCTAGTGTCGGCTTCATCGGAGAAGAAGCGGGCTAGGTCATCGACGACGTGCCGAAGATGATCTACGTCGAGGCATCACTAGATCAAGCTCCACCTTCACCAAGCCAAGAAAACTTGTGAAGGAAACACACTCTACTACTTGGCAAGATGTAGAGGATGAAGAAATAGGAAGTGGGTAGACTTTAGAATTGGATTTCTCACTCATTTTATCAAGTCACTATTGATGAAGTCTTGCTTCTCCTTATGAAGAAGAAGAAGAAGATGTAGATAGAATATGATAAGTATTATTGATAAATGAAAAATAAAATCAATACTTATCATTCACTAACTAAGGTTAAGTGTAGAGAATAGACCATGGTTACTTGAGAGGGTTAGGGTTAAGCTTGATGACAAGAATGGTTACAAAAGTCTAAGCTTCATGAAGCTTCAACTTAAAACAAAGAAAGCCATCATTCTCATCATAATCCTTTTCAAATAAATAAATAAATAAATAAATGAATATGCAAAACCCTAATCAACACTTAACCATGGTTTTAATTCTTTACACTTAACAAAATGATCAAGTATCATCAAACATGATACAAATATGTGCACAAAAGTATATCACATATACTTCTTGCACATCAAGTGAGAAAATCCATATAAAGTGAACCAATACTAGTTAATGCAATGTAATATATCAAATATATAATTATACATTAAATCATTAAATCAACACTTGATTTAACGATCCGGTCATATCGCATATAACCGACTAGTATCCTATGTATCGGCTTACCGAATCAATCCTTGATTCGATAACTAGGTTATATCGCATACAACCATTCGATATATTCATCGCGAGAATGAAATACGGTATCAGATACACGCAATATTCTCGGTCCCGCACATATCTCATATGCGCTCCTATTTCGTTTCGCTTGAGCCAGGAAACCTCTGTGTAGGACTCTAAAGACTCGTCAATACGCCGGCAGCAGGTGATGATCATATCAAACACCCACAAGCCGCAAGCGGTCTGCTAAACGTAACGGCCACCCGGGTATTGAGCGATCAGAAGATCGACGAGCAAGCCCGCTCACACTCAAGTGAATCCAACCAGTAACACTACCGTACAGTCCGGTCTCGTCGTCTGATATGTCGCATATCTTGCCTAGGGGTGGTAAACGTCAGACCCCAATAGCTCGATAAGTCGTGTCGATATGAGGTCTATAACAATTCGAGAAACTACTGGTAACACTTACCAGTAAATCTCAGCAACCCTGGCCAGGGATTTCCTGTTATAGCCAATCGAACACAGCGCAACATCAACCCCCTATACCGGGAGAGACGAATCCCCTCCTATCGCTCATTGCCTCCATGTGACTCGGGACTGTACCCAAAAACTACCGTTTTGCATGCCCTCTTGGACGTGGTAAGATGGAAATCAAAGCACAGTGGGAACCACACAAGACTCTATGACGATCTCAGGTCAACAGACTACTCTGTACAAGTGTCACCAGAGAACTGCCATCTGACGTAAGGTATAATACCATCTGGGAATTCTTGGCGAGTCCGTCCAGTGTACCCAGTCTCTACTGAGCACCCGTATATCATCTCTGATGTCAAACACCGATGGATATGGGATCATCCATCGCCCATCTGTATGGGTCGAGAAGGTACACGCTAGTCTACTCTGGTATATCGATGCCCCGTCTCGATACACCCACGACTAGGGACTTTGAAGGATGTACTTATGGACTACCATGTCCCCACTAGTATGATCCGCATCATAGTCCAGGTAGTCAAGTACACATCCTAAGGGCTTTACCAACATGTAATAGAGAGACAATCTGAGTACACGTTGAGGTAAAGAGTAACCAGATAGCATACTATCATGTCGAGCAAGAAAGTCCTCCCTATATATGTCCCAGCATCCACTACAATATACATCCAATGTACAGTAATGGCCTCTAGGGCATACATATAACTAACAATCTCCCACTTGCACTAGGGCCATCTGTAGCAGTGGTTGTAGTATCTCATACTCAACCATCCCATAAAAGTCTCTCTCTGGGAATAGGCCTTCGTGAGTGGATCCGCCGTATTGTCCTCTGAGTCTACTCTCCTAACCTCGATCATTTGGAGATCAACCATCTCCACGATCAGGCGACACTGCCTTAAAATATATCTGGGTCACTGATGGGACCAGGGTTCCTGGGCCAAAGCCACACTTCCATTGTCACACAATGGTAGGAACCTAGTTCATCTCATGAACCAATATACACCCAAACTGCCTCTTTGGTAGCATCTTAAGCAGCGATGTATCCAGCCTTTATCGTCTAGTATGCCACGGTATCTAGCTTGGAACTCTTCCAACATACCGTCCCTCTACTGAGGATTAAGACAATGCCTGTGACTGACACTCAGTCGACTTTATCACCCTGGAACACTTCCAGTGATTCTCTTCAGGATCAACTGATACCATCTCACTACAACTAGTGAGTTTCCTAATATCCATTTAGATCTATCTCATAGATCCAAAACTCAGGATTTAGGAGGTATCATTTTGATCCTACACGGAGAATCTTTGTGATAAACGGAGATTGATCGAGCGTAGCATAAGAAACTCCTTTCTTATTAAGAGTATGTCATCCACGTACTCTACGAGGATCACCACCATACTCCCTACTACCTTTTTGTTTATACAAGGTTCATCTACCATTTTGATGATGTCAAACTCTTTGACTAATCCATCAAAACAGATGTTCCAACTCCGCGATGCCTGCTTTAATCCTATAAAGCATCTTGCACACGTTTCCGCTGCTCCCACTGTCTACGAAGCCCTCTGGCTGTGTACTTATAGACGCACTCTTCTAAAATATCATTTAGAAAAGCAGTCATGACACCCAACCACCAGATATCGTAGTCATGGTATGTAGCCGTGACAAGTAGGATCTTGATGGACTTAAGCATAGCTACTGGAAAAGGTTTCATCATTATCCACGCCTGGTCAATGACGAAAACCTTTAACAAGTCTAGCTTTGAATGTCTCAACTTTTCCATTTACACCAAGTAATCTTCTCAAGATATACTTGCTCCTGATGGGGATTTAACCCTTCAGATATAGCAACCAAAGTCCATACTTTGTTGGTGTATAAGGATTCCATCCCAGATCGCTAAGCATCCAGCCATTCTTACAGAGTCTCACTCCTGATGGCCAGCTCGAAACTAGTTGGGTCATCATCTCATGATGCAATCCTCGCTCCCACTGTCATAGAGAAACAGAAGTATCTCTCAGGTGGGTGAGGAACCCTACTAGATCGGCGGAGAGGCTGAGGTTCGTTGGTTACTACTGAATCCTTTGGTTCTACCAAATTATCTGTTGTATTTTGTATAGCTGGAACCTTTCCAGTTCTACATTACAGACCTTGCCTCGAGCTTGTCCGGATTTTGCTTTTAGACATAGGCCGGACAACCCCAAATCTTAACTAACTTAAGATATGGGCTCTTCCCATACCATATCAAATATGAAGTGGTAGGCAACAGATTTGATTTGAACCCTATTCAATAGGTATGCAACTTCTCAAGTGCATAACACCCAATAGGAAAAAAGTAACTCAGTAGTACTCATCATAGAGCACACCATATCAAATAGGGTGTATCTGCTCCGCCCCGACATACTATCGTGCTATGGTGTATTCAGAGGAGTAATGCTGAGAGAGAATCTCATTCTCCTTTAGAAAAGTCCAAGAATTCCGTGCTCAAGTATTCTCCTCCTTGATCTCATCAAAAGACATAATACTTTTACCCGTATTTTGGTTCTCTACTTCTCGCTTATATTCTGTGAATATCTCAAAAGGTTCGGACTCATGTTTCAACAGGAACATATGACTGAATCTTGAGAGATTATCAGAGAATGTAATGAAGTACAAAGAACCAGTCCTGGCATGTGTAGACAGGAGACCTTACATACATCATCATGCATCAGTCCCAAGAGTTCACTAACTCTTTCTCTGTTTCCAATAAACAGAGCTATGGTCATCTTATCTTTGTGACATGACAGGCGAGTTTCGCAAGATGTAAATTCAAACTAATTTAAATATGCATCTTTATGTAACTCTAGCTAGTCGGGTCATATTGATCTGACCTAGTCTAC
Source organism: Agapanthus africanus (assembly GCA_030015575.1). Lineage (NCBI taxonomy): Eukaryota > Viridiplantae > Streptophyta > Magnoliopsida > Asparagales > Amaryllidaceae > Agapanthus > Agapanthus africanus. The sequence continues at coordinate 711,454,220 of JASDDO010000024.1, read as the reverse complement.
AATACCTCAAGAAGAATTCTTTCATTTCTGAACTCTTCCTCTTGTGTGTGTTCTGTATACGAAGAACTGTAGTTTGATTTAGAACATTAATGCTTTTAGATAACGTGCATGAACTGATCAACTTTTGATATAGGAAATGTTCAAAACATTATCCAACAATACAAAATTTTATCGTTTCTTTACTAATAAAGAGACAGATATGATTTTGTATATCAGGTTCGGTATCTAATAACATTCGTTCAGAATCAATGTATTACAATACAGGGTGACAGTGACCAACAGACTTGGCTGCAACTCTTGCCCCGTTTTCTGCCTTATGAAACTTATCACCTGTTCTCAGTTTTTCTACCCTTTTGTAGCCCTATGTAACAGATTATATATCTGGGATCCTGATCCGGTATCATATACCCAGGATGCAGAGGATACTGAGAAACAGTTCTTTGTAACGAATACACCCGAAGGAGATGCATCATCATGCACTTTCTTCGTTTGGGCGGCACGGGAAATCTGGTATTCCCCTATTTCCTGCTCTGTCTTATAACAATTGTAAGTTGGAGCAGGACCAACGTTCCCCAGCTCAGTAAAACAAGCGGGTTCGGTCAAATATCCGTATTATTATCTTGATTAAGGGCGTGATATGGTCGCTACCAGGAGAGAGAGAGAAGAAAACACTCAGCGTATGCTCTTGCAAGAATAGATTGGTTATTATTTTATCTAATCAGGATGGCTCCCATTGCTTTTTATCAAATTATCCTTCAAACCCTAAAAGGAAAGACTAGCCGGGATTAATTAACACTACAAGTTCGCCAATCTTTCAGCCAGGCCAGTGTCGGTACTTTGAGGGAGGTCCCCCGTGCTTTCGCACAAACCTAATTAATGTAAACCTCGTTTTCCCAGAGGCGTAACCTCGTTAACACCTTTCTAGACACCTACTTGATCGGCTAATTGTAATGTATAAAACTCTCCCAGGAGTAACAATTACTCGCAGCGAGTATCGGGATCCAACTATCTCATAGAAGGTATGCAATCTCATTGCAAATTTCAATACTTGAAATTCCCGATAATATTTTGCCCCTAACCTCCTATGACCTTGACAAAGGCCAACAAACCATAGGATGCTAGTCAAGTTCAACCTGTCATTTCCTGATTGAATTAAACACACCCGCACGGCCCTTGACAAAGGCCAACAAGGTCGCACGACTACCCTAACCCAATCTGCATCATATACATAAGCAGATAAGCACCAGTTAGCTACCGCACACTGTGCCTTGACAAAGGCCAACAAACGCAGCACGAATACTAACTACTACTTATCTGAAATGATGGAGGGCTACGACAGTTTTTTCTTAAAACCTATTGCGTAATGAACTTGATATCATTGTAGGATCGAATGAATTTTGAAATGGAGTGTTTTTTAGGCTTTTCTAGTTTTGCTAAAGGAGTCACTCCCGGTGAAGGGATCGTCGGTCCTTTCCTCGTCGAATGAGGTGCGGGATATATCATATATATCTCTGTGCAAAGCAAAAACTCTTAAAAGCAATCAAAAGACAAACCGAGTGTGAAGCATCTGCCAGTTATCGCTAAAGGAGTCACTCCCGGTGAAGGGATCTCGGTCCTTTCCTTATCGAATAAGGTGCAGGATATATCATATATACCGCTGTGCAAAGCAAGAACTGTAGCTACCTGTTTTATTTTGAAATTCGATTCTACAACATCTTAGGTTTCTTTTATTTCATTAATCTCATTAATGAAGTCCCATCATTTAAGTACCTAAACATCACAGATAAATACGACGTACGCTTATGCCATCCGCATTCGCCTCGATGTCCCCTCGTGCACCGTTAGGTTAGGTAACTAACGGCAGAGCGGGGCAGGGCTAGCACGGGTGTAAAACATAAGTAACGTCTATATAATATATCATATATACTATATACTGTATCTATCACAGAACATCACATGATCACATCACAGATATCGCAGCAGAAGAAACATATGAAATATTGGATATACTAGGACGTCCGTGTTTTCAATATGAGCCAGTATAAAACACGGATTCCACGGTCGCGATGAATAGCCAAACCCACACCCCAAGACCCCTACGAGAGCGGCAAGCAACCCTACCAATTCTAGAGTTAGGAGACCCGGACTCGACTCCTCGAGTTGGTCTCCCACTGGACTCCAGAACCCAGTTACTTATGCCCTCCTCCTTGGGTCTATCCTAGTGCGGAAAAGTAAATAATATACAAAAGGTGACAACTTCCGCTACCTGGAAGTGCCCCAATAAAAGAATATTACATACAAGTTTTTACATGAATGAAAATGAAAAACACTCATCTCACATAAAAACCCCCAGCTATTCAAACACGACGATCCAATATAACATATCCAGCAACACATAACATCACATGTCATCAACGTAAGTAAATATGTCCATCCCAATTGTCGTTGACATATAGCAACGAAACCGGCGATATCACATATTACACTTACGGTCACAGAAAAGAAAGTGTAAAACTACAACAGTTGGAATCCGCAACCACCTCAGACATCGCATGCCTGACCAAATGAATTACTTAGACATCGCCTGCCTAACAATTATAAACCCCGCATTTTAGTCTCAAAATCGAAAACTCTTTTCAATATCAAGTCGGGGAATTCAACAAGATTCCCGACATCCTGATCGAATATTCGTCGCAAACTTTAGTAGACGGTCGCACCCCCGTTACCGTCGACAAAGTGCACCAAGGCGGAACACCGCTACCGCGAGCACCCAAATGGATGCTTTCGGCGACGGGGTTCTCCTACAGTCACTTGGTCGGGGCTATAGGGTGAGGCTGTCTATTAAGTTTACCAGGCGAGTATCCGCGTACACTACGTGATTGCGAAGGACTTTTGATCACATCAAAATTCCGTGGCAACCGATCAATTGAGACTAAACTGCTATGTTTATAACATTCATTGAGTTATCTTATAACTTATTGTGAATTCCAATTATTGTATCCCATTCCAGATAATTGGAAAATGTTAAACTTTCCGATCGAACATTCAAACACCCAAGTTTTCCCGATACAGATCAACACATGAAACAAGTCTAAAAACATTCAGTTCGTGCCTCAGTACCAACGGTCCAGCCGTAGAAGGGTCAAGCCAACGCCTCACATGTGGCACGCCGTACTGCCCCAAACCCGAAGGTTCAAAGGGCAGTTCAAGACGGTCACATAATCGAGTTCAGGTTTGTTGTCTTCTAGAGGGTCCATCGAGTTACTTGCACTACTTAGAACGTCGTTAAACTACGGAAAAATCCAACACTTGGAAATTTCCCGGCAGGGGAAAAAGTGGGTATTTATAGCCGGTCGAACTTTTTAACATATTCTAAAATTTATCCGGAAAGCCACACAGACAAAATTTGATAATCCGATCGAACATTCGAATCCCCAAAACAACCCAGAAAATTCAACTCTTGAATAAATATTAAAAATTCCCAGAAAATCCAGCATAAAATAATAAGAGTTACTGTGCAAACAGTGGAGGATGACGTCATCATGTTGCCGCGGAACCGCCGTAGAAGCCAGGCTTCTGCCGTGGTTCCGCCGCGGTTTTTACTGTTCATGAGTCAATTTTTGCTTCGTAATTCTTAGAATTCCCTGCTGAATTTTTTAAGCATTTTTAATCTGGAAAAATCCCAGTTTTTAGAAAAAGTCCAGAGAGCATGGAAATTTTAGGGTTTCGGGTTCGTTCGGGTTTCAAACGCCGTCTAGACTTCGCCTAAGGCTCTAACTTGGCTCTGATACCACTGTAGGGGTTCCTAGGCACTCTCAAGGGGTCTCACAAGGCATCAACCATGCCCGTTTCAAAAATTACGGTGCCGAGAAACCCTAGACTACGGATCGTTAGCTAGATGTCTAGGCGAAAGAAGCAACTAGTAAACTACTTTACTAAGGGAACGGAAATACAACCTTTGTAGATCTGTTTCTCCACCTCCATAGCTCCGCAATAAATTCTCCTCGCTGTCCATATTGGATCCCGGGCTCTAGTGTCGGCTTCATCGGAGAAGAAGCGGGCTAGGTCATCGACGACGTGCCGAAGATGATCTACGTAGAGGCATCACTAGATCAAGCTCCACCTTCACCAAGCCATGAAAACTTGTGAAGGAAACACACTCTACTACTTGGCAAGATGTAGAGGATGAAGAAATAGGAAGTGGGTAGACTTTAGAATTGTATTTCTCACTCATTTCATCAAGTCACCATTGATGAAGTCTTGCTTCTTCTTATGAAGAAGAAGAAGAAGATGTAGATAGAATATGATAAGTATTATTGATAAATGAAAAATAAAATCAATACTTATCATTCACTAACAAAGGTTAAGTGTAGAGAATAGACCATGGTTACTTGAGAGCTTAGGGTTAAGCATGATGACAAGAATGGTTACAAAAGTCAAAGCTTCATGAAGGTTCAACTTAAAACAAAGAAAGCCACCATTCTCATCATTATCCTTTTCAAATAAATAAATAAATAAATAAATGAATATGAAAAACCCTAATCAACACTTAATCATGGTTTTAATTCTTTACACTTAACAAAATGATCAAGTATCATCAAACATGATACAAATATGTGCACAAAAGTATATCACATATACTTCTTGCACATCAAGTGAGAAAACCCATATAAAGTGAACCAATACTAGTTAATGCAATGTAATATATCAAATATATAATTATACATTAAATCATTAAATCAACACTTGATTTAACGATCTGGTCATATCGCATATAACCGACTAGTATCCTATGTATCGGCTTACCGAATCAATCCTTGATTCGATAACTAGGTTATATCGCATACAACCATTCGATACATTCATCGCGAGAATGAAATACGGTATCACATACATGCAATATTCTCGGTCCCGCACATATCTCATATGCGCTCCTATTTCGTTTCGCTTGAGCCAGGAAACCTCTGTGTAGGACTCTAAAGACTCGTCAATACGCCGGCAGCAGGTGATGATCATATCAAACACCCACAAGCCGCAAGCGGTCTGCTAAACGTAACGGCCACCCGGGTATTGAGCGATCAGAAGATCGACGAGCAAGCCCGCTCACACTCCAGTGAATCCAACCAGTAACACTACCGTACAGTCCGGTCTCGTCGTTCGATATGTCGCATATCTTGCCTAGGGGTGGTAAACGTCAGACCCCAATAGCTCGATAAGTCGTGTCGATATGAGGTCTATAACAATTCGAGAAACTAATGGTAACACTTACCAGTAAATCTCAGCAACCCTGGCCACGGATTTCCTGTTATAGCCAATCGAACACAGCGCAACATCAACCCCCTATACCGGGAGAGACGAATCCCCTCCTATCGCTCATTGCCTCCATGCGACTCGGGACTGTACCCAAAAACCACCGTTTTGCATGCCCTCTTGGACGTGGTATGATGGAAATCAAAGCACAGTGGGAACCACACAAGACTCTATGACGATCTCAGGTCAACAGACTACTCTGTACCAGTGTCACCAGAGAACTGCCATCTGACGTAAGGTATAATACCATCTGGGAGTTCTCGGCGAGTCCGTTCAGTGTACCCAGTCTCTACTGAGCACCCGTATATCATCTCTGATGTCAAACACCGATGGATATGGGATCATCCATCGCCCATCTGTATGGGTCGAGAAGGTACACGCTAGTCTACTCTGGTATATCGATGCCCCGTCTCGATACACCTACGACTAGGGACTTTGAAGGATGTACTTATGGACTACCTTGTCCCCACTAGTATGATCCGCATCATAGTCCAGGTAGTCAAGTACACATCCTAAGGGCTTTACCAACATGTAATAGAGAGACAATCTGAGTACACGTTAAGGTAAAGAATAACCCGATAGCATACTATCATGTCGAGCAAGAAAGTCCTCCCTATATATGTCCCAGCATCCACTACAATATACATCCAATGTACAGTAATGGCCTCTAGGGCATACATATAACTAACACTTCACGTGCCCGGCACGTGGGCGCTGGGCCCTAGGCGCTCGGGCGTTTGGGCGCAGACGAGAAAAAGGGGCTTTTAGCCCCAGAAATAGGATTAAACTCCCGAAAGAGGATTTTGAGTGGAGTTAAACTTCTAAGATGTTTTTGGAGATGATGAAAGGGGCTTCTCCCATGAGCCCTGGATCTTCCTTAAAATGGTGTCTTTGGAGATGGCTCTCCTTCTTCCTCCTCTTTTGGCCGGATCTTGAAGAACAAGAGGGGTGAGATTTTAAAAATCCCTCCTTTTTAAGATCTGATGGCAGATCCGAGCTCCCCTTTGTGGGTTTTTTTGGTGAAAAACTACTTAGTTTTCGAAAAGAAAGAGTAAAACTCTTGATTTAATTCAAAAGAAAGGAGAAGGTTTTGAACCTTGAAGAAGGAGAAGATCACAGATCTTGATGTTTTTTGGGAGAGAGAAAAAATTGTTGAGATATTTCATTATCTTTGCCTTTATAGGCTATGAACTTTACATATAGCCCCTTGGGCTTTACAAAATGGAATTTTGCCCATCCCATGGCTCATGTGCAATTTCTTTTTGCACATAAGCCATGGGCTTTACAAAAATTTGGCTTTATGCCCATTTTCTTACATTTATTCATAAAATAAAATAAAAGAAATACAACAAAATTATTTATTACAAAATTTTTATTTCGGCATGGGGGGAGGCCGGCCGCTTCATATTCGGGCTCGACCCGGGCATTGGCCCATCTGACCCGGGGCTTGGGCCCACTTGGCTTAGGATTGACTTTGATTTTGACTTGGTTAACCGGGGTGTAAATTTTTACCTCAACAAATTGCCCCCATCAATAAATGCACGCCACATATGTGGGACGTGTGCATGAAATTGATGGATCTTCTTTTACTTGGAGGAGACTTGATTTGGTTCCCGCTTTTTGGGAAGCTGGCACTGCCCTTTTTACGACATGGACGGTCGTTGCTTGACATGTCTCCGAGACGGAGTGTCCATGATAGACGTTTCTCTGGCCCGGAGTGATCTGGTTCCCGGTTTGTAGGAAGCCTGCACTGCCCTTTTTACGACAAGGACGGTCGACGCTTGACGCGTCTCCGAGACGGAGTGTCCGTGGTAGACTTTTCCCTGGCCCGGAGTGATCTGGTTTCCACTTTGTAGGAAGCCTGCACTGCCCTTTTTATGACATGGACGGTCGGTGATACCCTTTTAGAGACATGGACGGTCGGTGCTGCCATTTTTGCCACTTGGACGGTCGGTGCTGCCCTTTTAACGACTTCGACGGTCGGTGCTGCCCTTTTTGCGACTTGGACGGTCGGTGCTTCCCTTTTTGCGACTTGTACAGTCGATGCTGCTCTTTTTGCGACTTCGACGGTCGATGCTGCCCTTTTTGCGACTTAGACGGTCGATACTGCCCTTTTAGCAACTTGGACGGTCGGTGCTACCCTTTTTGCAACTTGGACGGTCAGTGCTGCCCTTTTTGCGACTTGTACGGTCGGTGCTGCCCTTTTTGCGACTTGGACTGTCGGTGCTGCCCCTTTTGCGACTTGGAGGGTCGGTGCTACCCTTTTTGCGACTTGGACGGTCGGTGCTGCCTTTTTTGCAACTTGAACGGTCGGTGCTGCCCTTTTTGCGACTTGGACGGTCGGTGCTGCCCTTTTTGCGACTTGGTGGGTCGGTGCTACCCTTTTTCGACTTGGACGGTCGGTGCTGAATTTGACTTGCTCCGCTCCTTGCGGTGTCAGGGATGAAGTTGACTTGCTTCCGAGGTGGAGTTTGATTCTTCCAGGGAGGTCATTGGTGGTTTTTCTGATTTGATGTGATTTGGGTTGACATCAGCATCGTTACACTGGAACATGGTACTAGGAGCGACTCATCATCTGCCATGAAGGGATTTCCCTCGTTCCCAGTTTAACGACTTAAGGGTCATCTGTTTCCAGTTTAACGACTTAGAGGTCATCTGTTCCCAGTTTAACGACTTAGGGGTCATATGCTCCCAGTTTAACGACTTAGAGGTCTATTGGATTGGAGTTTGGAATTTTGGGATTAGGTAGGCATCAGCGTTGCTAACACTGAAGCACATGTGCCAGGAGCAATTCATCATTTGCTTTTTCCTGTTGGGGAGCGATGGCTTAGGAGACAGGTTTAGGTCCCTATCACCTAAGGCTTTTCAATTTTATGAGCCGTAAGGGTCCCATAAAAGCATTTTCTCCCTACGAGTCGAAAGGATCTCGTAGGTGTACTTTCTCCTAAGGAGTCGTGGGGACTCCCAGGTGTGTTTTTCCTTCGTGAGTCATAAGGATCCCACGAAGGTGTTTTCTTACGAGTCGTGAGGATCCCGTAAGTTTGATCTCCTCATGTATCGTGAGGACACATGAGTGGGTCTTCCCAAATGGAGCATAAGTCCAAGAGCGGAAACCGGCCACTGGACTGGTGATTCCGGTGGGGTATGGGTAGGATGAGAATTATTTGAGCCCGTGGATTGTATACGGTGGTCAATTTGGGGACTAACCGTAGGGCCGGGAGAATTTTGAGAAATTGGATTTTGGTTAGCGTCTGTATCGCTGCACTGGAATATGGTACCAGGAGCGACTCATCATTCGCCATTTGGGGACTTAGGATTTGGATCTTGTTTGGTATCAGCATTGCTGCACTGGAATAATGCCATGAGCATCTCATCATTTGCCTCGGGAGGACTTGGGATTTGGGTTTTTGGTCGGCATCAGCACCGCTAATGTAACATTTTCGAAAAGATAAAATATTAATTTTGGGAATTTTTATAATTTAATATTATTTTATTGAATATTTTAATATTTTGGAATTATTAAATACAAATAAATGGGAAAAATTTTGGAAAAATTATGAAAAATTCTAAAATAGGGTAAATTTGAGAATAATGCCATTTCTAAGTTTAATTGATTAGTTATATGCTAAATTAGTGCTAATCGCGATTAAAAATCGCTAATCGGTTTTTTAGCATTTTTGTGCAAAACATGCACATATCATTTTCTACACTTGTGTTACATTTTATTGCCATGGTTTGTTTTGGGGTTACTATTTATGTGAGAAGGATTTTGAGAGAAAGAAAAGAAAAGGAAAAGAAAAGAGAAAAGATTAAAGAATTGGAGGGTTGGTGAGAGAGAGAGGTATGGGCTTCATTTGACCAAGAGACTTAGCCATTTCCTTCACTAGTTTCTCTCTCCCTCTCCCTTGCTTGCTGCTGCTGCTTCTCCTTCATCTCCCTCCCCTCTTCAACCCCTTTAAAGACATCCAAAACAACTCCAAAATCTATCTTCTCTTCACTAAAAAGGTGCACGAGCTCGAGACAAACACATCGGACCAAGAAAGTTTGGAATTTGGACACTAGGGGCAACTCAAGAAAATTCTTGAGTTGCCAAATGCGGTATTTTCTGAACCTTAAACTTAGTTTATGCATTTCCTTTACCCTCATATTAGGATCGAATCGATATTGTGTGATATTGTGGACTTGTGGATAACCTAGTTAGGGTTGTGATGATTTATGGGTTGTAATATGAAATTGAGGTCAGTAGAGGTTATACCATCACCCTAGTGTATGAATTGGAAACCCAAAACCTGAAGCTTAAACCAGAATACGGATTTTAGAAACCGATATCGGGGAAATTATGAAATCTGTGTAGTGTTTATGGAATCTGCTATCATACGAGGTATCCTAAAATAAATTTGAGTGGACAGTGACATCTGCAAGCACCCAGGAAGCTAACCCCAAGACCCCAGCTCCCACTTCTTCTTCCCGGCCGCCAATTTATTCCCATTGGCCGCAAATTGCGGCCTGGGTCCCACCATTTTGGCTCGTATTGGTTCTGTAGCTCCTACATGTTCATGTTAGACCCCTGGTATATATAGATTTGTATAAATTGACCTAGGGTGAAATCTGGGACATATTTCCTAAGTTGCTGTTTTGGATTCATGTTTCCGTATTCCGTATTTTTAATTCTGCAATTGTGGATTGTGTTTTGCCTCGACTATTTGGCGTTTATACGATGATATAGAGGATGTGTTGATGGTTTTGAAGGCGTGCCATGGGTTTTAACCTATAGGCCCCTTATCGTATCGTTTTGGATTTTATGTGCCGTTTTAGCTTGGATTTGGTTTTAATGCGCATATACGACACTTTGAAGTGTAGGTACCCATGAAGACTTCGGGACGACAAGCAAATGCGTGGTGACGTCCGCAAATAATGATGCAAGGTGAGTAGATTATATCTACTGGGAGAAGTCGGGTGGATGGCGTATAGCACCCCCGCTGTCCGTAGTTGTTATTATGTATGATAGTTAGGTGTATTATGAATAATGTAGGGTTAGAAGTGACTAGTGTAGTTCATAGTCGCGAACCCTAGAATAGAATTACACCTACACGCACACCCTTGCATATTACCTATACTTACACGGTGTTAATGATGATATTGGATGACTTTGGAGATGAGTCGATGATATTGGGCTTTGTGCCGCGAGATCGGTGATGTGATATGATTCGTATTTGGGATACGAAATGAGATTCTTGCGGGTTTGGGATGTGTGTTTACCCCCGCATTCATACCTTGTAGATGGTATCAGTTGTACTAGACTTAGATCAGTCCCCCAGCTTATGTGATACGATGATAGTGATACCTGAGATGTGATGAGATAGTGTGATATTGACCCGTACCCAGCTATTGGGATGCCGTACGAGCCGATATTGATGATAGATCCGCACTCATAACTCAAGGATGTCCTACGATATATTATTGAGGTGGGATCACCGACTAGTATATCTATATATATCGACTCAGATTTAGGTGGTTTCCATACCCCTCCTGATTGACCTGATACTTAGATCTGTAGTTTGCATAGTAGATTCTTCACTGTGGTGTTGACTATTTGATTTCCGCATATTCATGCTATTCGCATTGCTGGCATATGTTTATTGCTATATTATTATCATGCTGTTAGGACACCAGCACCATTAGCGATGATGCGTATGTTCCATGTACACTAATTGCCGGCTCACACACTTCATCATCGATAATTGCCATGCCACTACACTGTAGTATTGTTGCATTCATGATATGATTCTTGCATGGCATATTGTACACTTATACCTGTACACAATCAAAGAGGATTCTGACTGATTAGGGATTTGGGAACCGCAAGATGTTTATATGCGCATACTATTATTCCATGCTGCAGAATATATTGTACTTGCATTTCACTTATATTGTCACATGCATCTTGCTTTCTGATTTGCGCATTGAGATAGGTTGTTTCTATGATATTCCTGGTTTTGAGAGAGGGCTGACCCGGACTGACGGATGCCCGATATATTGTGAGAGGGCTGACCCGGACTGACGGATGCCCGATATATTGTGAGAGGGCTGACCCGGACTGACGGATGCCCGATATATTGAGAGAGTGGGATGACCCGGACTGACGGATGCCCGGTATGTGAGGATTTACGTGCCGATGCTAGGCACAGGTTTTCATGATGTTTTCGAGTGTCGATGCTAGGCACTCAGGTTCCATGCTTTTGGTTATATCCTCATATTTTCCATGCATATGCTTTATGACATTTACATGCATGATGCTTATTGTCATTGGGTGACGGGTGGACAGGTTCCACGTTTTTACAGACTTGATCACATACAGACTTGATTTACATTGATCATACTTCATTTGTATATATAACAGGGTATGAGGGCGCTGTTATATATACCCTTACACCAATATTAGTGGTATGGGACGCTAATATATGTGTATTGATACTTCTTTATATTTACTTCATGCAGACATACCTTATACTGATGACATGTTATTACCCGAGTACCTGGCACTACATACATGTTTAGATGCTACCTTGCCACCTTATTTTACTTCAGATGTACTCTTGTGGTTATATTACTGATTGTTGACCTAGGTTTATGTATTGCATTCGGTTTCTGCTTGTAGATATTTCTATTCACGAGTTGGCAACTCACCCCCGTTGTGCCACAGTTCTTGCAGGTTCAGCCGTACAGGTTCCATTGCGGCATTTCTGGCACACTACTTTCTTGTGGGTGAATTGCTTTTGGTAGGTGGATTTTTTTGCATCAAGAACCACCATTGTATTTATTTTATCCTTTGTATCTAGAATTTCCATCAACCAAAATTGTATATTGTTTCAGACTTAGATATTAGTGCTGTATTATTGACCTTAGAGTCGCGCTTAGTAGTATTGCGGTTTTCTTGCTTTTGGAGCTTTCTTTTGAGTTTGATCCTCGCCATTCGGCGTTGTATATTATTATTGCTTGTATGGTTGTGGCCGTCAATTGACGAAGAGCTAGCTCCCGCTTGGGGATGCCTTTTATCATTGCATATATTGTTATTCTTGTTGTGCCCCATTCGGGGCCAGTTTTTACAAAAGAAACTCTGCCGAAATTTTTAGAAAAGACTTTACCTTTTAAAAATGCACTTTCGGCTTAGTTATTTAAAAACCTTGACTTCAAACATATTTTCCTTCACTTCTTTAAACCAGTTTTCTTTACTTACTCTTAAAATGGTTTTAGATTTCTGGGCTTTTGGTTTACTTGGACCAGATGGAGTCCTATAGACTTCATATGGTTCAAAGGCCAGTCACGTGCTCTTTCGGGTCATGACAAAGTTGGTATCAGAGCGCTAGGTTGACCTTGGTTCGAGTCTAAGTTTGACTATGTGGAGCCTAGGGCGTTTATATATATACGGAACTTAGGCTTGACCTTACGGAACTTAGACTTGGTCGAGGGGGTATTAGACCCGAACTTTCTTTGCGTAGGATGACCCTTGGTTGATGGAATAGGTGACTAAAGTAGAGTGACGTACCGTTGGTATGTTCCGCGGCATACTTACGACACGCCACTCCGCTTAAGGAACCTTAGGATGTACATATTTTCGAGATCAGTGATTCTCTTCATATCCATGATTATACATCCATTTGAGATCCCCGATTCTATTAGTTTCATGATCATACCTTTATTGATGTTGTTCCTTCTTATGATCATGTATCCACTCTGGATCTGTTGTTCTCTTTCTTGCCATTGATCTGCTCTCTTCGATACTCGATTGAGGTTCCTGTCGCCATGTTGAGCGCAGTTGGGCTGCTGCTAGGGTTACGGTCAGTGCGAGCTCGTCTGGTACGAGGGCTGACCATTGTGTTTTCTGGTGACATGGGAACGTCTCGAGTTGGTATTGTTGATTGTGACCTCTAGTGGAGGTGAGTGCTTGGTCTTGCACCGGATGATCGGGTCATTGTTAGAGCTGCCAGTTGAGAGAGGACTGTTGATGTATGGCATACCTCAGAGATTATGATGTCGCCTACTGTGCAGACAGATGGACCTGCTGTTGCTGAGATTGACAGGATGTCGCTTCTGGAGTTTACGAGCTGAGATTGTCGGAGCTTCCAGGCAGATATGAGACAGATGATAGCTAGTCTACCCGATTTGAGAGATGAAGGTGATTCGTCCGATTTATGCGCCAGAGCGGGCCCAGATGAGTTGAAGATTTCCAGTGTGGAGAGTCTTACTCAGATCTAGAGCAGACCGATTCAGAGATGACCGCCAATGTATCGCCTTTCCTAGAGGATTGAGGCGATGTTCGGCGTACAGGTGAATGAGCCAGTTGTTGCTGCAAATGACGAGATATCACCCAGATGGTTGGAACTACTGCAGCATGGGCTTATACTTAGAGATATGATGGACGGTCGCTAGTCACCTGAGGACTAATGACTAGGGCATGTGGTTCGTTCGGTTACCGATGCGAGGTCATCAGATAGATTGTTTCTAGCTAGAGATGACTTCACGCAGGTTCGTTGAGAGTCGATAGAGACGATCGAATGTCAGGAGCCATTTTCCAAGTTTAAAGTATACGGAAAGACATGCAGGTGATTCTATGGACCCTCTAGAAGAATGAAACCCTAACTCGACTTAATGACCGTGTGAAAGCCTTTGAACCTTAGGGTTTACGGCAGTTCCGCAGCGCCATTAGTGAGGCTTGGATTTGCCCTTCTACGGCCGGACCACCAACGCTGTGGCATGTACTCGATACTATTAAACTGTACTCAAGATGTTGATCTCTTGGGGGATTATAAGGTTCTGATGAGTCGATCGAATGTTCGACGTCATTCGGATATCATGTGATGGGATGCTTGCTTGGGAGACTCCAGATACGAGTATAGCCGTTGGAGCACAGTCCATGCAGCCACGATGAGACGAGTCCGAAATCAGTCGACATTGAAGCAGAGTGAAGAAAAGAGTTCGCAAGAGATTTCGACGAGATGACGTCCCACTCCGCTGACATCAGAAATATGATACGCACCCAGAGGCGTTGTATATGGATATATCTTCCAGAAAAAAGCGCGATAAGTATGCAGCCGTTCCGGAATAAGAATTTGCTTCAGCAATGGATGATGACTTCCGGGCAATCCGGCAGGAAGGAGATTTGAGAGAGAAATCTCGATAAGGAGTGGTCATATTGCGCACACCCAGCAGGCCAGAGTTGGCATTGTTGACGAGGTAGTTGACCAGATTCGGATAAAGGAACTTACCCAGATGCGTTGCGAATTGATCAAGGACGGACGAGTATTGAGTATTCCTCCAATGGTTGGGACGTGTTCCCGAGGACCTGTTCGGTCTGATATCTTCTACATAATGGTGAAGCTACAGGTACGCGATTTCGAGTCCGTGCGAGAGACTTCAGATTGACCGTGGCCGAGAACAGTGCAGTGCGTAGATAGCATGGCGTGATGTCATAGTGGACGACGATAGAGACAGGTGGAACCAGAGGTTCGGGCGAGACGCTGACGAGCTGTCATTGCTTCCCGTCGAGACCAGAGGTCAGATATGCTTACAAAGGCATTGGGATGCAACCAGATTCCGAGAAATATTATGCTGAGGACACAGATGTCTATCGAGTGAGAAGAGATTATGCAAGAGAGCCAGCCTCCGTACAGTTCGGCATAGGCAAGATCGGAAGAGACCTTGAGCAGGATCCTCCCAGGACATTGCTGCAATGATTTAGCACCCTGGATCAGATGTGTGATGTGCATTCAGAGAGCCAGAGGCCGACGCCAGTGATATGCTGCTTATGAGTAGTCGTGAGGACTGACCGAGAGACGACCAGAGAAGTGCCAGAACGGAATCGTCCCCGTTAGCACACCTGACAGGGCTGATGAGCCGATTGATTGTGAGATAGGGATCCGCAGAGAAGATAAGGACCCAGAGACAGAGGACGCCAGACCGTGAGCAAGAGGCAAGTAGATATCCTGCGCTGCTAGCAGTGGATGCACTAACTCCTTCCCGACCTTGAAGGAGGAACTACCGACGACGGTATTTATGATTTGTTATTTTGTGATTCGATTATCACGTATCCGTCATCTTGGATTTTGGTATTTAGGCGTTCTGTTTGCATGATTTAGTTTTGATGACTGAGTTTCATGATATTTGTTTCATGCACCCATTGGATATTTATATTTTGCGCATAGTTATTACATTCAAGGTATTGATTGTGATTTCACGCCTATCTTATACAGTGATTTGATTTACACTTCCAGCATCGTTTTCATGCACCTTTAGTGTTTTGATATACGATTTTGGTGCACGCCAGATGCACTAAATCGGGATTCTTCGTGCATGTCACATGCACCTAATTTTTTTCTCTGTCAGGCACACACGTTGCCAACGACAGATGTTTCGTGCACACCAGTTGCACCTAGATGTTGTTTTGTACACCTGTTTGACACATATATGGATTTTGATTCCTTGCACACCAGACGCACAGGATATTCTTATATATGCATTTTGGGGATTGATTTCTAGTAGAGCAGTACATTTTTATGATATTCTCTATGTATTGATGTTTTCGGAGCCCCGACAAATTGGATTATTACTGAAATTGTTTTAGTATTGGGGGTTTAAATTTAAATTCGGGGACCGAATTTCTTTAAGGGGGATAGATTGTAACATTTTCGAAAAGATAAAATATTAATTTTGGGAATTTTTATAATTTAATATTATTTTATTGAATATTTTAATATTTTGGAATTATTAAATACAAATAAATGGGAAAAATTTTGGAAAAATTATGAAAAATTCTAAAATAGGGTAAATTTGAGAATAATGCCATTTCTAAGTTTAATTGATTAGTTATATGCTAAATTAGTGCTAATCGCGATTAAAAATCGCTAATCGGTTTTTTAGTATTTTTGTGCAAAACATGCACATATCATTTTCTACACTTGTGTTACATTTTATTGCCATGGTTTGTTTTGGGGTTACTATTTATGTGAGAAGGATTTTGAGAGAAAGAAAAGAAAAGGAAAAGAAAAGAGAAAAGATTAAAGAATTGGAGGGTTGGGGTGAGAGAGAGGTATGGGCTTCATTTGACCAAGAGACTTAGCCATTTCCTTCACTAGTTTCTCTCTCCCTCTCCCTTGCTTGCTGCTGCTGCTTCTCCTTCATCTCCCTCCCCTCTTCAACCCCTTTAAAGACATCCAAAACAACTCCAAAATCTATCTTCTCTTCACTAAAAAGGTGCACGAGCTCGAGACAAACACATCGGACCAAGAATGTTTGGAATTTGGCCACTAGGGGCAACTCAAGAAAATTCTTGAGTTGCCAAATGAGGTATTTTCTGGACCTTAAACTTAGTTTATGCATTTCCTTTACCCTCATATTAGGATCGAATCGATATTGTGTGATATTGTGGACTTGTGGATAACCTAGTTAGGGTTGTGATGATTTATGGGTTGTAATATGAAATTGAGGTCAGTAGAGCTTATACCATCACCCTAGTGTATGAATTAGAAACCCAAAACCTGAAGCTTAAACCAGAATACGGATTTTAGAAACCGATATCGGGGAAATTATGAAATCTGTATAGTGTTTATGGAATCTGCTATCATACGAGGTATCCTAAAATAAATTTGAATGGACAGTGACATGTGCAGGTACCCAGGAAGCTAACCCCAAGACCCCAGCTCCCACTTCTTCTTCCTGGCCGCCAATTTATGCCCATTGGCCGCAAATTGCGGCCTGGGTCCCACCATTTTGGCTCGTATTGGTTATGTAGCTCCTACATGTTCATGTTAGACCCCTGGTATATATAGATTTGTATAAAGTGACCTAGGGTGAAATCTGGGACATATTTCCTAAGTTGCTGTTTTGGATTCATGTTTCCGTATTCCGTATTTTTAATTCTGCAATTGTGGATTGTGTTTTGCCTCGACTATTTGGCGTTTATACGACGATATAGAGGATGTGTTGATGGTTTTGAAGGCGTGCCATGGGTTTTAACCTATAGGCCCCTTATCGTATCGTTTTGGATTTTATGTGCCGTTTTAGCTTGGATTTGGTTTTAATGCGCATATACGACACTTTGAAGTGTAGGTATCCATGAAGACTTCGGGACGACAAGCAAATGCGTGTTGACGTCCGCAAATGATGATGCAAGGTGAGTAGATTATATCTACTGGGGGAAGTCGGGTGGATGGTGTATAGCACCCCCGCAGTCCGTAGTTGTTATTATGTATGATAGTTAGGTGTATTATGAATAGTGTAGGGTTAGAAGTGACTAGTGTAGTTCATAGTCGCGAACCCTAGAATAGAATTACACCTACACGCACACCCTTGCATATTACCTATACTTACACGGTGTTAATGATGATATTGGATGACTTTGGAGATGAGTCGATGATATTGGGCTTTGTGCCGCGAGATCGGTGATGTGATATGATTCGTATTTGGGATACGAAATGAGATTCTTGCAGGTTTGGGATGTGTGTTTACCCCCGCATTCATACCTTGTAGATGGTATCAGTTGTACTAGACTTAGATCTGTCCCCCAGCTTATGTGATACGATGATAGTGATACCTGAGATGTGATGAGATAGTATGATATTGACCCGTACCCAGCTATTGGGATGCCGTACGACGATTTACCGTACGAGCCGATATTGATGATAGATCCGCACTCAAAACTCGAGGATGTCCTACGATATATTATTGAGGCGGGATCACCGACTAGTATATCTATATATATCGACTCAGATTTAGGTGGTTTCCATACCCCTCCTGATTGACCTGATACTTAGATCTGTAGTTTGCATAGTAGATTCTTCACTGTGGTGTTGACTATTTGATTTCCGCATATTCATGCTATTCGCATTGCTGGCATATGTTTATTGCTATATTATTATCATGCTGTTAGGACACCAGCACCATTATCGATGATGCGTATGTTCCACGTACACTAATTTCCGGCTCACACACTTCATCATCGATAATTGCCATGCCACTACACTGTAGTATTGTTGCATTCATGATATGATTCTTGCATGGCATATTGTACACTTATACCTGTACACAATCATAGAGGATTCTGACTGATTAGGGATTTGGGAACCGCAAGATGTTTATATGCGCATACTATTATTCCATGCTGCATAATATATTGTTACTTGCATTTCACTTATATTGTCACATGCATCTTGCTTTCTGATTTGCGCATTGAGATAGGTTGTTTCTATGATATTCCTGGTTTTGAGAGAGGGCTGACCCGGACTGACGGATGCCCGATATATTGTGAGAGGGCTGACCCGGACTGACGGATGCCCGATATATTGTGAGAGGGCTGACCCGGACTGACGGATGCCCGATATATTGTGAGAGGGCTGACCCGGACTGACGGATGCCCGATATATTGAGAGAGTGGGCTGACCCGGACTGACGGATGCCCGGTATGTGAGGATTTACGTGCCGATGCTAGGCACAGGTTTTCATGATGTTTTCGAGTGTCGATGCTAGGCACTCAGGTTCCATGCTTTTGGTTATATCCTCATATTTTCCATGCATATGCTTTATGACATTTACATGCATGATGCTTATTGTCATTGGGTGACGGGTGGACGGGTTCCACGTTTTTACAGACTTGATCACATACAGACTGGATTTACATTGATCATACTTCATTTGTATATATAACAGGGTATGAGGGCACTGTTATATATACCCTTACACCAATATTAGTGGTATGAGACGCTAATATATGTGTATTGATACTTCTTTATATTTACTTCATGCAGACATACCTTATACTGATGACATGTTATTACCCGAGTACCTGGCACTACATACACGTTTAGATGCTACCTTGCCACCTTATTTTACTTCAGATGTACTCTTGTGGTTATATTACTGATTGTTGACCTAGGTTTATGTCTTGCATTCGGTCTCTGCTTGTAGATATTTCTATTCACGAGTTGGCAACTCACCCCCGTTGTGCCACAGTTCTTGCAGGTTCAGCCGTACAGGTTCCATTGCGGCA
Source organism: Agapanthus africanus (assembly GCA_030015575.1). Classification (NCBI taxonomy): domain Eukaryota; kingdom Viridiplantae; phylum Streptophyta; class Magnoliopsida; order Asparagales; family Amaryllidaceae; genus Agapanthus; species Agapanthus africanus. The sequence goes on along the minus strand of JASDDO010000024.1, from coordinate 711,434,869 downwards.
TTTCTGGCACACTACTTTCTTGTGGGTGAATTGCTTTTGGTAGGTGGATTCTTTTGCATCAAGAACCACCATTGTATTTATTTTATCCTTTGTATCTAGAATTTCCATCAACCAAAATTGTATATTGTTTCAGACTTAGATATTAGTGCTGTATTATTGACCTTAGAGTCGTGCTTAGTAGTACTGCGGTTTTCTTGCTTTTGGAGCTTTCTTTTGAGTTTGATCCTCGCCATTCGGCGTTGTATATTATTATTGCTTGTGTGGTTGTGGCCGTCAATTGACGAAGAGCTAGCTCCCGCTTGGGGATGCCTTTTATCATTGCATATATTGTTATTCTTGTTGTGCCCCATTCGGGCCAGTTTTTACAAAGGAAACTCTGCCGAAATTTTTAGAAAAGACTTTACCTTTTAAAAATGCACTTTCGGCTTAGTTATTTAAAAACCTTGACTTCAAACATATTTTCCTTCACTTCTTTAAACCAGTTTTCTTTTCTTACTCTTAAAATGGTTTTAGATTTCTAGGATTTTGGTTTACTTGGACCAGATGGAGTCCTATAGACTTCATATGGTTCAAGGGCCAGTCACGTGCTCTTTCGGGTCGTTACAGCTAACACTGAAGCGAAATGCCAGGAGCGACTCATCATTTGCCGTTGCCCGTTGGGGAGTGATGGCTTAGGAGATAGGTTTAGATCCCTATCACCTAAGGCTTTTCAATTTTATGAGCCGTAAGGATCTCATAAAAGCATTTTCTCCCTACGAGTCGAGAGGATCCCACAAGTGTATTTTCTCCTTAGGAATCGTAAGGATTCCTAAGTGTGTTGCTCATTTGTGAGTCGTAAGGATCTCACGCAGGGATTTTCTCCTCACAAGGTCCAGAGGACTTTGCGAGTGTATTTTATCTCTTTTCACGAGTTTGCGCCCTTTCGGGTTTTCACAAACTCACCGGCAGTCCTGCTGTTTTTACTCATGGAGCCCTTTCGGGTTTTCATCCGTGCCCGTTTTGCTTGTGGACATACCATTTTTTTTTGGAGATAGGGGTCGTTTACGCCCATGGATTGTATACGGTTTTGCAGGATGTATGATCCAGACTGTAGGGCTGGTGTGCTCAATTCGCCCGCGACTTGGAGCATTCACGCGTAGTATTTCTTGAGATATCGGCCATTGATTGGTGGCATGGGCCTTTCTCCCTCGGCACTTATTAGTTGGTAGGATCCTCCGTCGAACACTTTCTCGATGACGTATGGTCCTTCCCAGTTTGGCTTGAATTTTCCCTTGGCATGTCGATTGGGGATAATCGGACTTTTGAGGACCAACACCAATTCACCTTTCTTGAAAGCGCAAAGACAGGTCATCTTGTTATAGGCCCGTGACATTTGGGCTTGATATAGCTCCAGATTTTGCTGCACCGCGAGCCTCTTTTCTTCGAGGGCGTCAAGCTCTTCCAGCCGAAGGAGCACATTTTCCTCCTACGTCAACTCATGCTGAACGGCCATTCTTAAGCTTGGAACTTCGACTTCGAGGGGGAGGACCGCCTCCACTCCGAAGAGTAATGAGTACGGAGTCGATTGAGTTGGAGTACGGTGCGTGTTACGATATGCCCACAACGCCTCGTGAAGTTTGAGATTCCAGTCTCTCTTGTTGGCTGAAGCATTTTTCCTCAGGATCTTGCATAGAGTCTTATTGAAGGGTTCGGATAACCCGTTGGCTCTTGGATTATAGATGGAGGAATATCTCCAGTCTATCTTATATTGAGTAGTGAACCTTGTGACTTTGAAGCTCTTGAAAGAAGGCCCGTTGTCAGATATAATTCTTCTTGGTGTACCGAAGCGGTATAGAATATTATGCTGGAAGAACGTCAGAATATCTTCTGTCTTGACTTCTTTTAGCAGGACAGCTTCAGCCCATCTAGAGAAGTAGTCGGTTGCAGCCAATATGAACCGGTGGCCTTTGGATGATGAAGGATCAATTGGGCCAACAATGTCGGTGCCCCCGACTTCGAAGGGCCACGACGCCACCGTAGGATGCAACGGATTGGGATGCTTGTGAATGAAATCACCGTGAATATGGCAGATATGACATTTCTTTCCATGCTCTCCGCAATCCCGTATCATGGTGGGCCAGTAATACCCAAGCTGTTTAATTTGAAGTCGCATCTTGGGGCCGGACTGGTGATCACCGCAGACGCCTGAGTGAACTTCCTTCATAACTTTTTGGGCTTCGGCCGATGACAGGCACCTAAGCCAGAGTTGGTCATATGACCTGCGGTATAGCATGTCATTTACAAACACGTATCGGAGAGCTCTCTTCTTCAGCTGGATCCTTGCAGATTTTCTTTCGGGCAGCTTGTCGTATCGGAGGTACTCTATGAAGGGTTCTCTCCAATCGGGCTCGTCTTGGATAATCGAAGCTTCTTCGGAAGGACCGCTCTTCTGTTCCGCGCTTTCCTCTTCTCGTGGAGAGACTAGGGGTAGAATTTGCCGGCTCCTGACTGTGATCAGAATTTCGTCCATGTCAGGATCGGCCAGCTCCTTGGCTAAGCGAGCGAGTACGTCAACCTTTCCATTCAAAGATCTAGGGACTCTCATTAGTTCAATGTGAGTGAACCGTTTCATGAGTTCCACCACTCGGCTTCTGTACCGAGCTAACTTGGGTTTGTATATCTTATAGTCGCCGCTTACTTGGTTGACGACAAGCTGGGAGTCACCGTAAACCCGTAGCCAAAGGATTTCCATTTCTATGGCGAGCTCCAGACCAGCTATCAGAGCTTCATACTCAGCTTCATTGTTTGTTCGAGGCTCGGTGAGAGCGAAAGAAATTCGTAGGGTTCCCATTGATGGCGTGATGAACACCAATCATATCCCTGCTTTTATCTCCGGGATGCTTGATTTACTGGAGGTCCTTATTGATGAGGCTCCATCGAAGTAGAGCTCCCAACATGGCTCATCTTCCTCGAGGTGCAGCACTTGTTCGTTGGGTAACTCACAATTTAGCGGTGACCCTTCTGGTATAGGATGAGCAGCGAGGAAGTCTGCAAGAGCTTGCCCTTTCACTGCTTTCTGAGAAGTATAAACTATGTCAAACTCAAGCAGCATGACAGCCTATCTTGACATTCTACCGGCTAGGCTTGCTTTGGTCATTAAGTGATTGAGCGGGTCGACCCTAGAGATCAGCATAACCCTATGAGCGAGCAGATAGTGTCTCAACTTCTTCACAGCGAACATCAGAGCCAGGCATTGCTTTTCGATTGGGGAATAGTTGTGTTCCGTCCCGACTAAAGTTCGACTGAGGTAGTAAAGGGCATTCTCTTTTTCCTCCTCTTTGTTCTGGGCAAGGAGCGCACCGAGTGACTCATCTAGTGCGGCAGTATAGAGAATCAGCGGTTTATTTGGAATGGGAGCGGCCAGCGCTGGAGGGTACAACAAGTACTGTTTGATGCTTTCGAACACTTCTTGACATTCGGCATCCCAGATAAAAGGTGCTCCTTTCTTCATGAGCTTTGAGAAAGGCCTACATCTCCCCGATAAATTTGAGATAAACCTTCGAATATATGCAAGCTTTCCTTGAAAAGATCTTAGCTGCGTCAAACTCTTCGGATGGGGTATCTCCATGATGGCCTTTATCTTGGATGGGTCAACTTCAATCCCTCGATGTTGGACTATGAAGCCCAGGAATTTTCCTGATGACACGCCAAAAGTGCACTTCAGAGGATTCATTTTCAGATCGTACTCCCTCAGTCTGGTGAGAACGGTCCTAAGATCTTAGATGTGATCAGCTTTGGCTTTAGTCTTGACGACCAGATCATCAACATAACATTCGACGACTTTATGAATTAGTTCATCAAAGATATTGGTCATTGCCCTTTGGTATGTGGCACCTGCGTTCTTCAGTCCGAACGACATCACCTTGTAGCAGTATATTCCGATCGGGGTTCGAAATGCTGTGTGTTTCTCATCCTCAGGAGACATCTTGATCTGATTATATCTAGACGAGCCATCCATGAAGGTGAACAGCTCGTAATTTGAGGTGTCATCGACCATCATTTCCATGACCGGTAGTGGGAAGTCGTCTTTAGGACATGCCTTGTTGAGGTCCCTGAAATCGACACAAACTCGGATCTGGCCATTTTTCTTCTTCACTGGGACTATGCATGCGATCCAGTCTGCATATTTCTCTTCTCTGATGAAGCCGGCAACGATGAGCTTCTTAGTTTCCTCGATGATCTTTTCTTCTAGTTCCCTTCTCATTCTTTGAGGAGCTTGTTTGACTGGCTTAGTATCAGGAGATATAGCCAGTTTATGCACGGCCACTTAAGGGGAAAGGCCAGGCATTTCTTTGTATGTCCACGCGAAGTAGTCGACGAACTCATGTAGCAGGGCAATTATTCGCTCTTTCATTTCCTCTGACAAGAGTGAGCTGATGTAGGTCGGCCTTAGGTTATCGGGCGTTCCTAAATCAATCTCGGTTAGCTCGTCAAAGGTTGCTTGTCCGTCATCTTCGAGCTCTTGAGGAGCTTCTTCTGGCTCGGCTATCTTATCATCATCATTTGATCTTTCGCTGGGTTCACCAACATGGATCATGTAGCATGCCTTGGAATCAGGTTGAATGAAGCCTATGCCCCGTCTATCTGGAATTCGTCTATCGATGAGTGCTCGGACATAGGGCGGATGCCATAGCCCTTCATAAAAGCTTGCTTCGGACTCCGTTTGATATAACCGGCATCCGCACCTTTTAAAATATTCCCTCATCTCGGGTGCATAGTATCTGGGATTGACGACGGCTATTATGCCTCTCTCATAGGGAAGGCACGCGGCAGACAAATCGTCCGGGTGCACAACGGGGTTTGACCCATAAAACAGGATGCCCTTCTGTCCACTTTTCTTCCTAGGAACGTAGAAAGTTTTCAGCTGGTCCACGGTAGAGACTGACAATGCATCGAGCTCTTTGCACATTCGTTCCAGCACCCTTGTGATGGCCAGGGACCCTTCTGCAATTTCGAAGGTCTCTCATAATTTCGCTTGTTGCATGGGGGTCCAATCTGCACAGCTGTTACAAGGAAGGTCCTCTTCCTCCGACTCTTCAGTGTCGCTGCCAAGATGAGGGCGGACTTTGCTGCTAGATGGGCCTTCAGTATCAGATTCGTCCGTATCGCTACCGAAACGAAGGCGAGTTTTACGGAAGGACGGACTTCCAGCATCGGACTCATCAGTGTCACTACCGAAAAACGGGCGCACTTGGGCGTTTTTTCTTTTGAAAGTGACAGCTGGCTCCGATTTTCTTTTGAGTCTTAAGGCCGCTCTGTCCTCAGTCGGTTGTGGTTTAGCATTTTGGTGGTTTATAAAGTACAGAGAAACCTCATATCGGACATCATGCACACCGAACGGCTGGACGTCTCCGTCAATGCGTCGTTCTTCGCTATTTTTAGTATACTTCATGCATTGATGGAGAGTTGACGGAATGATGCCGTAATCGTGGAGCCACGGCTGCCCCAAGAGAATTTTATAAGAAGTGTCAGCATCGATCACATATATCTTAGCTTCAGTTTGCAGATCCACAAATTTGATTGGCAGAGCTATGGATCCCAGAACTTGCTGGCAATTTTGGTTGAAGCCTTGAATGACAATCCTTTCCTTTTGATAGGTGTCAGACGTCCATTAACAAACTCTTCAGAGTCCGCAAGTTCATGATGTTCACTGAGGACCCCGGATCAGTTAATATGCGATTAATCCGATCTCCGTCGCTGTACCCGGTCACGTAAAGCGGCCGATTATGCTCAGCCGTTCCCAGTAGCAAGTCTTCGTCCTTAAACGTGACTGTGGCGGTATGCAAAGCGTGTAGGGCTTCTTTCATATTAATTTCCACAAAACGAGCCTGATACCGCTCGGGGTTTTGTAGAGCATTAATGAGAACATCTCTAAGCTATTTAGATAGGATCAAGGCATCATAGATGCTCAGGAGAGACAGGAGCTTTCGGAGATGAGCCAATACATTGTAGTCCACTGAGGAAGGACTTGAGTTTTCATTAGCCGATTCTCTGCCATCTTCCTCATTAGCTACCTGTTTTTCCTTTCCTTTTGGAGCGTTTCCCTGACTTGGCGGTAGAGCCCTGCCGCTTCCAAGCTGGATTTGGTTGGCCTTTGTGGCGATCTCCTCATCCTCTTCTAGAAAACAGAGCTCCTCCTCAGAGTCGCTGCCCAGACGGATGGGATAGCAGGTCACTATAGGTATCTCTTCATTGGAGTCTTCTCCCAACACATCTAAAATCTCAGCTGCTTCTACAAGGAAGAACTCTTTCAATTGAATTAGAGTTCTTTCCTTCTGTTCATAGTCTTCGAAGGAATCGATATATTTTTGAATGGTCGATCTCCCTGCAGACTCCTTTTCGTGCCGAGCTGCACTTTTTTTCTTCTTGAGCTTTTTGGTTTTTGAGCCTGACGGAGCCGCATTGGCAGCTGGAATGGTAGGCTTCTTCTTCCCATCCCATTCCGTCTTGGGCTCTTTCTGAAGTAGCTTTAGCATCTTCTTCGTCTTGTTAGATATGTGCATACTCCAAGGAGGCTGCGGTGAGTCGGATTCATTTCTCAGGGCAGCGGGTTCGGCTGTCTGCTCCCAGAAGGCTTCAGCTTCTGTCTGTATAAAGTTGGTGGCTGCAACTTGATTGTTCACCAACACGCTTTTGGATAGCTCGATCTTGTAAGTCCACGTTACCCGTCCCCGGTTCTTTGGGGTTGCGGAAGTGATGAAAAACGATTTTTTCGGTGGAGGTAACATGGAATCAAAAACGGATCTTTGCTAAAAAAACTATCTAACAACCTAACTAAGAGTTTAACTACTATGTTAAGGGTTATACCTCAACTTGAACTCCTTCTCTTCGACTCCTTGTGGTGGTCAGATCGGCCTCACCTCGTCGTCTCCTTGTGGCGAAGATGGATCCACCCGAAAGCTTCTACCTTTGGCTCCAACCTCAATCTAGAGGAAACTAGAATACTTGGCTTGCTAGACCTTGTACTCTAGGATGAGTAGAGAAGTGTTTTAGTGTTTTATCTCCAAGACAAATGGTTCTCAACTCATGAGAGATTTTTGCCTTGAGCTAGAGGAAGAGGGAGAGCAAAAGATGAGAGAGAATGAGAACGATAGAATGAGGAAGAATTTTGCAATCATTCTCTCATAATACAAAATAATCATAATAATAATAATTAAGCCTTTTGTGATGGTTCATGTCAATAGCTTTGTCATTTCATGCACTCATTTTGTAAAGAACAACAAGCAAGCAAAATTCATACCCATGAAATGATAGCCATTGTAATGATGATGGTCAACAAGTCCAAGCTAGTCAACCGGTCAACAAAGTCAACAAGGTCAAACTTTCAACCCAACCATGGCACAATAATACTTAATTAATATTATTATTAATCATATTTCTTATTCTCATTAGGGTTTAGAAAAGGTCAACAGTCAACAACCCTAATGAGAATCCTTTGCCTCTGTCTCTGTCAACTGTGCATGCATACCCGCATCCGTGTTCCGAGGAACACGAATACAAAGAGATCCTCTGCCTTTGTCTCTGTCAACTGTGCATACACACCCGCATCCGTGTTCCGAGGAACACGAATACAAAGAGATAAAACCAATCCCAAAACGTATACTAGGATCTGGCTTAAACCAAAGCCTGCTAGTAATAACTGCCCGGACACCAAACGTCCACAAGTGCACGGATGTGACCGAACCCAGTCGCAAAACCATGCGACCTCTACCCTTTTTGCCCAAAGGCGAATAGCTCTCTGAGTGGTACTCTAAAAACTCGACACTACGCTGGCAGTAGATTTAACCACAGACCGCAAGCGGCACTAGCTGTGCGTAACGGCCCCCAAGTAGATGCCGATAAGAAGACTGACGAGGTGAACTCATCTGAACTCCTACTGAGCCTGAATGTGACAGTCTTCGTACAGTCCAGTCTGTTCGTCTGAGAATATCGCATGGCGGGCCTAGGGGGCAGTAAACATCAGTCCCCTAATAGCGGTACAAGTCATGTCGGAGTGTAGCCCAGAACACTCTGAGATAACACTGGAAACCTACCAGTGTATCTCGCTTGCCCTGGCCAGGGACGACTGTGTGTAATGGCTCTCCTTGACACAGCGCGATATCAACTCCCAATACCATGAGAGACGAATCTTGTCTAACCGTCACTGCCTCCAAGTGCTTCGGGACTGCACCCAACTACTACATGTTTGCACGACTCTTTTAAGCCGTGGTAGGGTAGTAATCAAAGTACAATGGGAACACACTCGAAGCGAAGTGACAGTGTCAAGTCGGCGGACTAAGCTGTACTCATGTCACCTGGGAACTGATAACTGACGATAGGTATAGTACCAACCAATCAGTTCCCGACGAGTCCTGTCCAGTGTACTCGTAACCTAACGAGCACCCGCTTACTATCTCAAGTATGACGTACTGACGTCTATGGGACAGACCGTCTCCCCTGCTGGGATGAGAAGTGCATACGCTAGTCTACTCCGGAGTATCGATGCCCTGTCTCGATAGTCCTACGACTAGGGACCTGTATAAGGATATGCTTGTGGATTACCCAGCCCCCACTAGTGTGACTGCCATCACAACGCTGGTAATCAAGCAAAGATCCTAAGGGCTCCACTAATGTGTTTAGGCGATATGTTAAAAGAAACACATGTACACACATTACCTATACACATGTGTTTACATGTGTTTACTTGGTTTGTTTCTACTTCAATGTGTGTACATGTGTTTCTTATAGCATATTACCTATACACATTAGTAGAGCCCTTAGGATCTTTACTTGATTACCAGCGTTGTGATGGCAGTCACACTCGTGGGGGCTGGGTAATTTACAAGCACATCCTTTTACAGTTCCCTAGTCGTAGGACTATCGAGACAGGGCATCGATACTCCAGAGTAGACTAGCGTATGCGCTTCTCATCCCAGCAGGGGAGACGGTCTGTCCCACAGCCGTCAGTACGTCGTACTTGAGATAGTATGCGGGTGCTCGTTAAGTTACTAGTACACTGGACAGGACTCGTCGGGAACTGATTGGTTGGTACTATACCTATCGTCAGTTGTCAGTTCCCAGGTGACATGAGTACAGCTTAGTCCGCTGACTTGACACTGTCACTTCGCCTCAAGTGTGTTCCCACTGCACTTTGATTACTACCCTACCACGGCTCAAAGGAGTCGTGCAAACAGGTAGTAGTTGGGAGCAGTCCCGAAGCACTTGGAGGCAGTGACGGTTAGACAGGATTCGTCTCTCCCGGTATTGGGAGTTGATATCGCGCTGTGTCAAGGAGAGCCATTACACACAGTCGTCCCTGGCCAGGGCAAGCGAGATATACTGGTAGGTTTCCAGTGCTATCTCAGGGTGTTCTGGGCTACACTCCGACACGACTTGTATCGTTATTAGGGGACTGACGTTTACCGCCCCCTAGGCCCGCCATGCGATATTCTCAGACGAACAGACCGGACTGTACGGAGACTGTCACATTCAGGCTCAGTAGAAGTTCAGACGGGTTTCACCTCGTCCGTCTTCTTATCGGCATCTACCTGGGGGCCATTACGCACAGCTAGTGCCGCTTGAGGTCTGTGGTTAAACCCACTGCCAGCGTAGTGTCGAGTCTTTAGAGTCGCACACAGAGAGCTATTCACATTTAGGCAAAAGAGTAGAGGTCGCATGGTTTTGCGACAGGTCGCATGGTTTTGCGACAGAGTTCTGTCACATCCGTGCACTTGTGCACGTTTAGTGTCCGGGTAGTTATTACTAGCGGGCTTTGGGTTAAGCCAGATCCTAGTATACGTTTTGGGATTGATTTTATCTCATTTGTATTCGTGTTCCTCGGAACGCGGATGCGGGTGTGTATGCACGGATGACAGAGACAGAGGCAGAGGATTCTCATTAGGGTTCTTGACTGTTGACTTTTGCTAAACCCTAATGAGAATAAGAAATATGATTAATGATAATATTAATTAAGTATTATTGTGCAATGGTTGGGTTGAAAGGTTGACTTTGTTGACTTGTTGACTTGGTTGACCGGTTGACTAGGTTGGACTAGTTGACCATCATCATTACAATGGTTGTCATTTCATGGCAAAGACTTTTGCTTGCTTGTTATGCTTTGCAAAATGAGTGCATGAAATGATATTGCCATTTGATATGATATGAACCATCACATAATACTCAATTACTATTATTATTATTATTATTTTGTTATGAGAGCATGGGAGGAAAAAGGTTGGCTCATTCTATCATTTGGTTTCTCTCTCATGCCCAAGCTCTCTCCCTCTTCCTCTTGCTCTCTCTAGCTCAAGGAAACTCCCTCTCATGTGTTGAGAAATATTTTCCTTAGAGATAAAACCCGAAACACTTCTCTACTAATCTTAGTTCACAAGGTCTAGCAAACCAAGTGTTTTAGTTTCTTCTAGTTTGAAGTAGAAGCCAAAAGGTAGAAGCTTTCGGGTCGATCCATCTTCGGCGCGAGGAGACGACGAGGTGAGGCCGATCCGACCACCGCTAGAAGTTGAAGACGAAGGAGTTTAAGTTAAGGTATAACCCCCTAACCGAGCAGGTAAAACTCCTGGTTAGGATGTTATGTAGTTGTTTAACAAAGATCCGTATTTTGAGTCCATGTTACCACCCAAAAGAAAAATCGTTTTCACCATTTCCGCAACCCCAAAGAACCGGGGAAGGGTAACGTGGACTTACAGACGAACGAGTTCGGATCTGGAAAAATCCAGTGAGTGAAACAGAAAACTAAAGATCTGAACAACAGAGAATTACAACAACAGAGGAGCAGATGAAATCTGGAGATCTGAACCGCACATCTTGCCGCGTTTCCGCCGCGTTGACCAAACTTTGACCGCGCATCCGCGGTCAGGAGGTGACATCATCATCTCCAAAATTTTCTCGGGAACCGAACAGCCCAGGAATCCATGATTCCGCCGCCACACCCTGCCTCTGGCCGCGGAAGCGCCGCGCCCTGATTACGTTAGCAGTCTAAATTAACTCTGTTTGTTTCCTTTCTCTCTCTCCTCTGCAAATCCTAATATCTCCTCTGTAAAATCTTCTGCAGGATTCTTTGCGCTAAAAAATCTCTCCCCCTTCCAATAATTGATCTTGTGCAGGATTCTTTACTCCGCGCTAAAAATAAAAAATTGATTACATGTGATTGTTACTGCTTTGCTTATTTTTAATCGGACTTTAAGGGGCTTGAAACCAATCCAGATTGGGTGGAGATTTCAACACCCTTCCCAGGACCCCAGAAATCACATAAGGCATATTGCATTGACCATTGTTAATTAAAAAATGATTAGACTCGGCCCTAAGGACTTCGTGCTCAATAGGAAAGAGGACTAGTTGTAGGCATCGACCGTTGATCCTAACCTGACTTTGTGGTGTCTAGGCTAGTGTGTCTAAGGCAAGTGGTTACTTAATTAGGTCCACTACTTACGTGGTGGAGAGCCTCCTACTTACCCGGCACTTACCTGGCCACAATTAGCGGTGAAGAGGCAGTTTGAGGTCATATTTCTTGCCCTTTGGAACAGTTAGGAGCTGTCTAGCTGACCTAGGTGACCCTAGATCTAGGCCTGATTGTGCATTTGTGGTTGATTGAAAGTGTGTTGAAAATCTTTTTTCAAAAAGCTCCACATAAAAAAGAATAAAAAAGGGAATTTTTTTTTAAAAAACTTGCAACTTGTCGCTATGAAATCCTTGCACCTCATTTACACCACTTTCTTCTCATTAACGTTTTCTTACCTCCACATTCTGTTTTTTACCTTTTTGACTACACTACATCTTTAGTGTATGTCCGGTTGGAGTAGGGACACTAGCGCCCGTTTAGTCTGTGTCTCGTTGGTACCGACCGACGAAGCTTTCGACTCCGAAGTCGAAATTCTTTCCACTTCCTTACCTTCATCTTCAAATTCTTCTTCCGAAGGGATGTCGGGATATAATCCTAACACCACCTTACCCACGGGACCGATTCCACCTCCGTTAGGTGCGAATAACCCGCTACACCCGTCTGTTGAAGCGCCCTAACGAATCGCGCTCCAGGATCTTTTCTACCCTGTCCGCACCGCCTTACCTACTTGTCTTTCACTCCCACTGGCAAATGGGGACAATTTCCAGATCAAACCCCATTTCATCAATATGCTGCCAAGATTTCACGGACTGGAATCCGAATATGCCTATATCTTCATAAAGAAATTCCAAAACGTTTGCGCAATGATGAAAACAACCCAATTATCAGACGATGCTATAAGGCTAAGGGTCATTCCTTTCACCTTATGTGACTTAGCCGAGAAGTGGTTATACAGCACAGCATCACATTCAATTAAAAATTGGGACGAGTTTGTTAAAGCTTTTCTTAAAAAGTTTTATCCTCATTACAAGACCGCGAGAATTCGCAATGAGATTATACAATTTTCCCAGTTTCCTTCCGAACCATTTTAGAAGTGTTTTGAAAGATTCAAAGACCTACTTGTTCAATGCCCACACCATGGGATCGAAAATTGGCAACTTTGCCAAAAATTATACGAGGGATTGAACCCAGCAACGAAGCAGTTGCTAGAAACCATTTGTCAAGATCACTTTCTAACCAAATCTAGTGAGGAAGCGTGGCAATTTCTCGAGGATCTTGCTGAACAAACACTTCAGTGGGAAAGCACCAAGACCACCTCATCTTCTTCTGTTGGTCAATTTAGGGCAGGCAAACATCAATTAGATATGTTGATTGCTATGAAGGCCGAGATGGACGCACTTACGAAAAATCTAGAAGCCATTGAAACCAAAATCTCATCGCCTTCTCCTGCCCCTGCTTTACCCCCACGAACTGTTTGTGCTTGTTGTTCGGATCCATCACACCTTACTGAAGAGTGTCCTTACTGTAAGTCGATGTTCAACACCCCAATACTTGTGGGGAGGCGGAAATATGAAAAACAATTAAGTTCTATGATCAAACATCGATTAACCGTACGAATCGTTTGCTATACAAGTTTTAATCAAAAGCTTTAGAGTTTTAATCTACTATGCGAAAGAATTATACCAAACGGTTCTAGTCCTTCGTCTTGATGTTGTCTACGGCCTCTTTGGATCTCCACGTCCTCTTCGGCTTTCTCCCGTGATAGATGATCCACCCGAGAACCCTAATCCAAGCTATAACCTCTAAACTTGAGGTTACTTAGTTTCTCTAGTTGCTAAATAGAGTTGCTAAGATGATGTAGAGATAGGTTATGGAGTAATTAGTCTTTCCTAATCCTTGTTCTCAACTCATGAGGGGTAGGATTAGGCTTTGGTGAAGGAGAGAGAACTTGAAGAGAGAGAGTGAGAAGATGATAATGAATTATTCTATGAATAAATGTTTCTCACTTGATATATATGAAACATAATGAAATAAAAGATAAATGAATAATAAGTGAATATTCATCATGTTTCATTTAATCAAGTGGGTGATTCATCATATGAGTCATTAAGCAATTAATGATGCAATAAATGATATGATGAATCACTCACAATGAGTCACTTAAACATTAAATGAAAATGCCACCTCTCTCTTTATGTCACATCCTTCTAGAAGCTTCTCGGAAAATTACGAGAACGCCCCTCTGATCCGTGAAAACACGGAAAAACTTTAGACTGTATAAATCCAATAACCTGATACTAGAAACTGGCTTAAACCAAAGCCGGCTAGTAAAAACTGTTCGAATGCCGCACGTGCGATCAAACACGTATGCGTCCGAACCTTTGTCGTAAAACCATACGACCTCTATATCTTTTCGCCTGGGTTTGGGAATCTCTGTGTGGGACTCTAAAGACTCGACTACTACGCTGGCAGTGGGTTTAACCACAGACCGCAAGCGGCACTAGCTGTACGTAACGGTCCCCAGGTAGTTGTCGATAAGAAAGCTGATGAGGTAACCCATCTGAAATCCTACTGAGCCTGTCTGTGACAATATCCGCGCAGTCCGGTCTGTTCGCCTGAGAGTATCGCATGTACGGTCTAGGGAGGTGGTGGACGTCAGACCCCTAATAACCATACAAGTCGTGTCGGTATGGCTTCATCACCATCCGAGAATCTACTGATCAACCTATCAGTAATTCTCAATCAGCCCTGGCCAGGGACTTATGGTAATGACCAAACGACCACTGTGCGATATCAACTCCCTATACCGGGAGAGACGAATCCCTAACAGTCGCTCACTGCCTCCACGTGGCTCGGGACTGTGCCCAACTGAAACCTGTTTGCACGACTCCTTTGAGCCGTGGTAGGGTAACAATCAAAGCACAGTGGGAACTCACACGAGACAAATGATGACCTTAAGTCAACGGACTACCTGCACACATGTCACCTGAGAACTGCTATCTGACGTTAGGTATAATACCATCCAGTCAGTTCTCGGCGAGTCCTGTCCGGTGTACTCACACCCAGTGAGCATCTGTATACAATCTTAGGTGCACTCCACCAATGGTTGCGGGACCAATCCATCGCCCCTCGTCAGGGTCTAGATATGTATACACTAGTCTACTCCGGAGTATCGATGCCCAATCTCGATACTCCTGCGACCAGGGACATCTAAGGGTGTGCCTATTGACTATCCAGCTCCCACTAGTATGACTGCCATCACAACGCCGGTAGTCAGACAAACACCCTATGGGCTTTATCAACATATATATATAAATACCAAGTAAAATATATTATACGTTAAGACAAAGTCAAACCAAATAGCGTACTATCATATCAAGCAAGACTGTCATGTACATACATATCCCAAGCATCCTATACAATGTAGGCCTCTAGGGCATATATATCCAACAATCTCCCACTTGCACTAAGGCCTATAATTGGCGCAATGAGTACCCACTGTCTCTACCAGATCCAGTTGCTTGCGTACCGCATGCCCAACATCTCAAAAAGCCTCTCGAACTGTACTTGAGGAATGGCCTTGGTGAATGGATCTGCCGTGTTGTCTTTTGTGTCTACTCTCCGTATCTCGATCTCCCGACGATCCACGATCTCCCTGATCAGGTGAAACCGCCTTAAGATATGCCTGGATTTCTGATGGGACCTTGGTTCCTTCGCTAAAGCTACAGCGCCATTGTTATCGCAATACAACGGTATTGGATTGGCAATGGACGGAACCACCTGAAGTTCAGAAATGAACTTCCTTATCCCGACAGCCTCTTTTGCGGCTTCACTAGCAGCTATATACTCAGCCTCCATAGTTGAGTCTGCGACGGTATCTTGTTTGGAACTCTTCCAACTTACCGCCCCTCCATTGAGGGTAAACACAAAACCCGAAATAGATTTAGAATCATCCTTGTCACTTTGGAAGCCGGAGTCGGTAAAAGCCTCTACCTGGAGGTCCTTATTGCCGTAAATCAAGAACATCTCCTTAGTCCTTCTCAGATACTTGAGAATGTTCTTCACCGCTATCCAATGTTTCTCACCTGGGTCCGATTGGTACCTGCTTACCACACTAAGTGCGTAAGCTACATCTGGTCTGGTACATAACATCGCATACATTATTGATCCTACCGCCGAAGCGTAGGGTATAATGCTCATGCGAGCCCTCTCTTCATCAGTCTTCGGAGACATCTCTTTGGAGAGGGTGATTCCGTGACAAGCGGGCATATTGCCGCTCTTGGAATCTTCCATACTAAATCTCTTTAGTATAGTGTCTATATACCTGGACTGTGAAAGTCCCAATATTCTATTAGATCTATCACGATAGATCTTTATGCCCAGAATGTATGATGCATCTCCCAAGTCTTTCATAGAGAATTTCTGTGACAAGAAGAGCTTTACTGATTGTAGTATAGGGATATCATTCCCTATCAGTAGTATGTCGTCGACGTACAAAACGAGAAAGACTACTGCTCCTTCTACAATCTTCTTATAAACACATGGTTCATCTACATTTTTGATAAAGTCAAATTCCTTGACTGTTTCATCAAAGCAGATGTTCCAACTCCGCGATGCTTGCTTTAACCCATAAATGGATTTAAGCAATTTGCACACTCTTCCGCTGCTCCCACTGTCTATGAAACCTTCTGGTTGGTCCATGTAAACACTCTCTTCTAAATTTCCATTTAGAAAAGCTGTTTTTACATCCATTTGCCAGATTTCATAGTCATGGAAGGCAGCAATGGCAAGCATGATCCGAATGGATTTAATCATAGCTACTGGCGAAAAAGTTTCATCGTAGTCCAATCCTGGTCTTTGACGAAAACCTTTTGCTACTAGTCTAGCTTTGTACGTTTCCACTTGTCCAAATGTACCAATCTTCTTTTTGAAGATCCATTTGCACCCAACTGGTTTTACCCCAGGAGGAGCAACTTCTAAAGTCCATACTTTATTGGTATACATGGATTCCATTTCGGATCTCATGGCATCCAGCCACTTTACTGAGTCGCTACTTGTGATAGCCTGCTGAAAACTAGTAGGCTCATCATCATCGATGATGCAATCCTCTCGATCCCCATCAAGAAGGAAACCATAGTATCTTTCAGGAGGATGAGAAAGCCTACTAGATCTGCGGAGTGGCGTTGGTTCGTCATGTTCTATTGAAATCTGAGATTCTTCTAAGTCCTCGGTTGCAGTTTGAGGTTCTGGAATTTCTTCCAGTTCTACCGCACTCCCACTAATTTCTTTTGCAAGAAATTCGCTTTCTAAGAAGACAATGTGACGAGCGACAAACACCTTTTGTTCTTCAGTGTGGTAGACCATGTACCCCCTTGAATGCTTGGGGTATCCTACAAACTTGCAAAAAACCGATCGTGCCTCGAGCTTGTCCGGATTATGCTTTTTGACATATACCGGACACCCCCATATCTTGATATACTTGAGATATGGTCTCTTCCCACACCACATTTCATATGGAGTGGTAGGTACAGATTTAGTTGGAACTCTATTTAATAGATATGCGGCTGATTCTAGAGCAAATCCCCAGAAGGAAAGTGGTAACTCAGCACTACTCATCATTGATCGCACCATATCTAGTAGCGTGCGATTCCTCCTTTCTGATACACCATTATGCTGAGGTGTATAAGGTGGAGTAAGCTGAGAGAGTATTCCATTTGCTTTCAAGTATTCAAGGAAACTGGTACTTAAGTATTCTCCACCTCGATCAGATCGAAGTGTCTTGATGCTTTTACCAGTTTGTTTCTCTACTTCATTTTTATACTCCTTAAACTTCTCAAAAGCCTCGGATTTATGTTTTATTAAGAACACATGTCCATACCTAGAGAAGTCATCAGTAAAAGTGATGAAGTAGGAGTGACCACTTCGTGCATGTATAGACATCGGACCACATACATCACTATGTACTAGTCTTAAGAGTTCGGTGGCTCTTTCTCCGTGTCCGGTGAACGGAGATTTGGTCATCTTTCCTTTGATACATGATTGACAAGTTGCATATGATGAATATTCAAACGAATCCAAATATCCATCTTTATGTAACTTAGTCAACCTTGTTTCATTTATATGACCAAGTCTACAATGCCATAGGAAGGCTTGATTCGAATCTGGAGCCTTTCTTTTACGCGTGTTTTGAATATTGAAAATTTGTGGTTGATTAAGTATGTATATGCCGTTTTCCAGTGTGCCAAACCCAATCAGTTCTTGATTTAGGAGAATGTTCATGACATTTCTTTCAAGCACAAAATTATATCCTTTATTAGACAATAAAGATACTGATATAATATTACACAACATACTGGGAATACAAAAACAGTTATACAATACCAAAATGTTTCCACTATTCAACCCTAGGTGATATTCCCCTATTGCAACTGCATCTACATGCATTCCATTGCCCATCCGGAGAGTCATATCACCTGCCCCCAGTACTCTACTATTTCTCAGATCCTGCAAAGAATTACAGATGTGAGAACCAGAACCGGTATCAAGTACCCATGAAGTAGAGTTTACTGAAAGACAATTTTCGATTACGAACACACCTGAAGTAGAAGCAACCACTTGCTTCATGTCCTTGGCTTTGAAGGCCTGACAATCCTTCTTCCAGTGCCCCTGCTTGTGACAATAGAAACACTCGTTCTTTTCTGCCTTCACCCTTCCTGCCTTGTTCGTTCCCTGCACCTTCTTGACCCCACCCTTCGGTTTGGTGGCTTTCATCTTCTTCTTCCCTTTAGCTTTCGCTTTAGTTTTGGAAGAAGATGATTTGCCAACATACAGAACGGGGGTCTTCTCCTTTTTCAAGGAGGTCTCTGCTACCCTCAACATGTTGAGGAGCTTTGGAAGATCCGCTTCCATTTCGTGCATGTTGAAGTTCAGCACGAACTGAGAGAAGGTGTGGGGAAGGGACTGCAAAATCAGGTCGATATACAAATCGTTCTCTAGCACGCATCCCAGGTTTGCGAGTTCCTCAATGAGGGTGATCATTTTGAGGACGTGCTCTCCAACAGGCGATCCTGGAGCTAACCTCATCTGGAAGAGTTTCCTTGAGGTTTCGTACCTCGCGATACGGGAGTGTTCACCATACAATTCCTTGCAATGGAGGAATATGGATGCAATATCCATACTCTCGTGCTGCTTCTGGAGTTCATTATTCATGGACGCCAGCACGATACACTTAGCTCGCTCACAATCTAGATCCCAGGTTTTACGAACTTCCTTGTCCGCAACTGAGGAATCTGGTCCCGGGATAAGGGGAGGAACAGCGGTGGTAACATATGCAACTTTGTCATAAGTCAGCGCAATATTGACGTTTCTTAGCCAGTCTTTATAGTTCTGCCCGGTTAGTATATTCTTTTCGAGTAATAGTTTTAGTCCAGTCATGGTAGCTGCCAGAGAGAGAGAAAAGAAAACACTCAGCATATGCTCTTGCAAGTTTAGATTGGTTTATTAATTTATCTAAACAGGATGGCTCCCACTGTTTCCTCAAATCCTTCTTCAAAACCTAAAAGAAGAACTAGTCAGGATTTAATCACACGTCACAATACTTGCTTAACCTTTCAGCCAGGCTGGTGTTGGTACTTCGAGGGAGGTTTTCCAACGCTTTCGCGAAGTTCCTTAATTAAAGAACCTCTTTTCCCTGGAGGCGTAGCCCCTCTAACACCTTTCTAGGCACCTACTTGGTTTATAGCATTGATTGTTAAGTGAGAGAAATTCCCGAGAGTAATCCTACTCATCAGTGGGATCGGGATCCAACTATCATTGCATGATGCCCTAGATGGAAGCCACTCTAGTCACCACACTCCAGAAGGTAAGCTAAATCTGCAAGTTTCCTTTATGTTTGAAACTCCCGATGTGATTTTTACCCCAAGCTCTTATAGACCTTGACGTAGGCCAACAAGTCATAAGACGCAAGTCAAGTTCTACCCGTCGTTGTCCTGATCAATTTAAATACATCGTACAAGCCCTTGACGTAGGCCAACAAGGTGTACGTCTGTATTAAACTAATGCATCTATCTATGCAACAAATAGGCACACACACTGCTACCATACACTATGCCTTGACGTAGGCCAACAAGCATAGCATGAATACGATGTGCTGTCTATCTGAAACGACGGAGGGTTACGGCTGGTTTTTGGCAAAAACCGTTAACGTAATGAACTTGATTTGATCGAAGGAACTAAGATAGCTTTTATTAAAAGGAGTGGTTTAAGCTCCGCATTTAAAATTTGTTTTTCAAGAAAACCGAGTGGTTTTTAGAAATTGTTCCAACGATTCAGTTTAGGTTTTATTTTCTTTGCATTAATGATAATGCGTCCCATCTTTAACCTATCATTACAGATAACAACGAAAATATGACGTCCTCTTATGCCATCCGCATTCGCCACTGGGTCCCGTCATCACCCGTTAGGTTACTTAACTAACGACAGAGCGGAGGCTGGGCTAGCGCGGGTGTAAAACATAAGCGACGTCTAAATAGCTATCATATATATAGATATTTTACATTCGTCTGACGCAATGATATACATTCCAGAACACAGATAAACAATATTGGATTTGCAAGCAATCTGCATTTCTTTTGAGCCTGCAAGAAAAGACAGATTACACAGTTGTGATGAATAGCCATTACCCCACCCACGACCCCTACGGGTGCGGCAAACTACCCGCCCGGCAGCTTGTGCACCCCACCTTGGGTCTGTCCTAGGAGCAAAAACAGTAAAAAGAAATAATACAACGGTGGCTACAACCGCAACCTGGATGTGCCCCGCAAAATAATATTACAACTTGTTACAATTACATCAAATGAATTAAAACAATAACCCATTACAAAACCCGGCTAATCACCACAACAGTCCAATACAGTTTATATGCACAAACAGATAAAATCATTACAGAAATGTGCAACCCCCTGCCAACCGACATACTAGCAGTTAGGGGAGGTTTACGAACACATTATACAATCACAGATATAAACCAATATGCAAATACTGTACAATTTCGATCGATTAAACACCTTTAATGTTGCTCCAAAATCTGCTCTGTTAAACTGAAACCTGAGCAACAATTAAACATTCCAGAAAATCCCAAATTTACCAGAGAACCCACCAAAGAAAATTGGGATCATGACTCGGCGACTCGGCCGCGCAAGCGCGGCGGATAGGTGGGATCCGCCGCGGAAGCGCGGTCGATTGGCCGAGTCATGGCCCCAAATTTCTTGGGTGTTCTTCTGGTGTGATAAATAGCTTTCTTAACCTGCCTGAAAAATTTTAGGACATCATTTTAAATTCGACAGAAACTTGATAATTTTAGGGTTTTCCGGCTTCGTTTTTCCGTTCGAAATTCGTACAAATTTGCGATTAAGTTAAAACTTGTTTAGCTAGGCTCTGATACCACTGTAAGTCGATGTTCAACACCCCAATACTTGTGGGGAGGCGGAAATATGAAAAACAATTAAGTTCTATGATCAAACATCGATTAACCGTACGAATCGTTTGCTATACAAGTTTTAATCAAAAGCTTTAGAGTTTTAATCTACTATGCGAAAGAATTATACCAAACGGTTCTAGTCCTTCGTCTTGATGTTGTCTACGGCCTCTTTGGATCTCCACGTCCTCTTCGGCTTTCTCCCGTGATAGATGATCCACCCGAGAACCCTAATCCAAGCTATAACCTCTAAACTTGAGGTTACTTAGTTTCTCTAGTTGCTAAATAGAGTTGCTAAGATGATGTAGAGATAGGTTATGGAGTAATTAGTCTTTCCTAATCCTTGTTCTCAACTCATGAGGGGTAGGATTAGGCTTTGGTGAAGGAGAGAGAACTTGAAGAGAGAGAGTGAGAAGATGATAATGAATTATTCTATGAATAAATGTTTCTCACTTGATATATATGAAACATAATGAAATAAAAGATAAATGAATAATAAGTGAATATTCATCATGTTTCATTTAATCAAGTGGGTGATTCATCATATGAGTCATTAAGCAATTAATGATGCAATAAATGATATGATGAATCACTCACAATGAGTCACTTAAACATTAAATGAAAATGCCACCTCTCTCTTTATGTCACATCCTTCTAGAAGCTTCTCGGAAAATTACGAGAACGCCCCTCTGATCCGTGAAAACACGGAAAAACTTTAGACTGTATAAATCCAATAACCTGATACTAGAAACTGGCTTAAACCAAAGCCGGCTAGTAAAAACTGTTCGAATGCCGCACGTGCGATCAAACACGTATGCGTCCGAACCTTTGTCGTAAAACCATACGACCTCTATATCTTTTCGCCTGGGTTTGGGAATCTCTGTGTGGGACTCTAAAGACTCGACTACTACGCTGGCAGTGGGTTTAACCACAGACCGCAAGCGGCACTAGCTGTACGTAACGGTCCCCAGGTAGTTGTCGATAAGAAAGCTGATGAGGTAACCCATCTGAAATCCTACTGAGCCTGTCTGTGACAATATCCGCGCAGTCCGGTCTGTTCGCCTGAGAGTATCGCATGTACGGTCTAGGGAGGTGGTGGACGTCAGACCCCTAATAACCATACAAGTCGTGTCGGTATGGCTTCATCACCATCCGAGAATCTACTGATCAACCTATCAGTAATTCTCAATCAGCCCTGGCCAGGGACTTATGGTAATGACCAAACGACCACTGTGCGATATCAACTCCCTATACCGGGAGAGACGAATCCCTAACAGTCGCTCACTGCCTCCACGTGGCTCGGGACTGTGCCCAACTGAAACCTGTGTGCACGACTCCTTTGAGCCGTGGTAGGGTAACAATCAAAGCACAGTGGGAACTCACACGAGACAAATGATGACCTTAAGTCAACGGACTACCTGCACACATGTCACCTGAGAACTGCTATCTGACGTTAGGTATAATACCATCCAGTCAGTTCTCGGCGAGTCCTGTCCGGTGTACTCACACCCAGTGAGCATCTGTATACAATCTTAGGTGCACTCCACCAATGGTTGCGGGACCAATCCATCGCCCCTCGTCAGGGTCTAGATATGTATACACTAGTCTACTCCGGAGTATCGATGCCCAATCTCGATACTCCTGCGACCAGGGACATCTAAGGGTGTGCCTATTGACTATCCAGCTCCCACTAGTATGACTGCCATCACAACGCCGGTAGTCAGACAAACACCCTATGGGCTTTATCAACATATATATATAAATACCAAGTAAAATATATTATACGTTAAGACAAAGTCAAACCAAATAGCGTACTATCATATCAAGCAAGACTGTCATGTACATACATATCCCAAGCATCCTATACAATGTAGGCCTCTAGGGCATATATATCCAACACTTACAATCCACCTGTTCAAGGACAAGATCAAGTCAATGCTTCCTTTCAGCAACGACAAAGAAATGATCCATACTCTTCGACTTATAATCCGGGTTGGAGAAGTCACCCAAATTTTGCTTGGAATCAAAATCAATAATTCCAAGGAAACAACAACTTTCAAAGGCCTCTTCCTCCACAACAACAAGCACCACAGCAAACTCAATACCAGCAACCTATCCAACCACAACCTTATCCAAATCAAACGAACAATTTTGTGCCTAACAACTTTTACACTCAAAACAATTTTGTTCAACCAAACGATGATAAGGTTACCTCGCTAGAAAAAAGTCTAGATGCGTTTCTCAAACAATCTACACAATCCGCAGCATGGTTGGAGACTTCCATTCAGTCTTTGGTGCACAACAATACTTCACATGATCAAAGTATCAAATCTATTGAGGCCCAAATTGCACAACTAACTGCTGCGTTGAGAGAGCGAGAAAAGGGAAAGCTTCCATCTCAACCATTGCCAAATCCCGGTCATACACACAACGCACATGTTGCATATGAACAACAAAATCATAATGTAAATGATGTGACCACGTTGAGATTTGGAAGAGTGTTGCATAATAACGTGGGTAATAGTGATGATACCCCTGCCGGTGGTTCTTCTTCATCTCCTTCTTTTCCATCATCTTCTTCTTCATCTTCATCTTCTTCGTTAAAGCCTATTCTTCATTCTTCAGAAGGCTCTACTTCTTCTAGTTTGCACAGACCCATTTCTCATTTCACGAACACTCCACCACTGGGATCCGTTCCAACTCCGCAATCTACTCCACAGACATTAGACTCAACAGATTTTCAAAATGCTACTTTTCCAAACAGGTTAAGATCCAATAAACCAACTCTACAAATGGAAAAGATTGTGGAGATATTTAAACAGGTTAGCATAAATATACCTCTCTTAGATGCAATCCAACAAATCCCTTCTTACGCGAAAATCTTAAAGGGCTTATGCACCTCGAAGAGAAAATCTCAGACACCCAAGAAAGTGCTAGTAGCTAGTACCGTGAGCAATGCTATTAACCAACGTCAACCCTTACCCCAAAAACGAAAGAACCCTGGCTGTCCTACAATTTCAATAACAATTAGGGATAAGAACATCAATCGAGCACTTTTAGATCTTGGGTCTAGTGTTAACCTGCTTCCCTACTCCGTGTACGAGCAATTAGGCGTTGGAGAGTTGAAACCCACTCGTTGTACTCTCCAAATGGCTGATCGATCAATCACCCATCCTAGGGGTGAGTTAGAGGATGTGTTGATCAAAGTAGAGGACTTCATATTCTCCGTTGATTTTATTGTTATGGACACACAACCTGTTGCTAACCCACGGAACCAAATTCCGGTGATCCTTGGTCGACCATTTTCGGCCACTTCCAATGCTGTAATAAATTGTCGCAATGGCTCTATGACTCTATCCTTCGGGAAGATGTCTAGTGAGTTCAATATTTACAAGATAGGAAATCTGCCCCCCGTGCCTAAAACTAGTACACGAGAAGTTTGCTCGATTCACGAAATCACGCAGGAGGACTGCGAGCTTGAAAAATTTCTGTTTGATGAAAACAGTTTTGACGCCACTAGTGCGTCCCTCCTTGAATCTAACACAGTTGGCACAACCGATATGGATTATGAATGTTTCACTTTTTCGGACGATTTTGACAACTCACCGCTCGAATATGAGTCCTTTGAATTTTTGGATGAGTTAGTTGAACCATCCGATTCGGTTGTTTGCTGTGATTTCGAACCCTTGTTGGAATCCTTTGAGTTCAAGGTAGATTCCCCAATTTTACCTTTGATTGTTTCGCCTCCGAAACGCGAACTCAAGCCCTTGCCGTCTCACATTAAATACGCTTACCTAGGTTAGAATGAGACCTTTCCCGTTATCATATCGGCCTCTCTATCCCTCGAGCAAGAGAAAGCTCTTTTAATGGTCTTACAAAATAACCGGCAAGCTTTTGGCTGGACAATGGCGGACATCGAGGAGATTAGTTCCCTCATAATTGAATATCATATGCATATGATGGATGATGCCAAGTCAATAAAGGATCCACTGAAACATCTCGGGGATTGTGTGGATAATCAACCTCCTCCTTTAGAAGTTGAACCACCACCTTTTCTTTTAATAAGCTACGAGAATGCCAATATTCCATCGATTTTTGATCATTCACATTCTCGTTTTGATTCATCATCACCTCCTATCTCTTCACTTCCACGTACATACAGACACTTTTCACACCACCACTTATATCTTCCCCAATTCTTTTTGGATCGGTACAACATGTTCTTCCACCGACCAATACTCTACACAGATAAATTTTTCAACTGGTTGGTGTTGACGTTTGGTCTTTGCAAAGTTTGGCAATGACGTTTAACATTGTTTCAATGAAGTTTGGGGTGGACCTTTTCTTATATATATTTTTGTTTTTCTTTTAACAATAAAAATATATATATATATAAAATTATTATAAATAATTAAACAGGGGAGTGCCGACATTCTCAACCCTCTAGGTATAGCATGACAGTGAGGACACTGTCAAGTTTAAGTTTGGGGGTATGCTCGGTAAACCTTCTTCTTTCGCATTCATGTGTATATTTTTGCATTTGCATACTTATTTTAAAACCCATAAAAATTTGAAAAATTTCAAAAATTATAAAAATTAAAGTATTCAATTTTGGCCATATTTGACTTGAGTTTGACAAAAAGGTTAACTAGTTAGGAACAACTAGACCTAGACTTAGTAAATTAAAAACCATAAAAATAACCTTTCTTAAAATTTAGCGGTAGAAAGTATATGTCTTTATAGTTTATTTAGAAATAGACAAATTTCAAGTTGACTTCTTGGGCTAAGTTAAAAGAAGGGAAAAGTATTGATATTTTTATTACAGTATAAGTTTGAAAAAAATTCCTAGCTTAAGTCTAAATTCTGAAAATGTATACCCTACAAATTGCACAAACACGAACCTTGAAACTTGGAATAGTAGAAGAAACCTTGAAATGCTCTTGTCTAAAGTCCTTAGTACGAAGAAAAATAAAATAAAAATACAAGTGTGAATAAAAAGATAATAAAAAAATGAACACTGGTTTTTGTGATTACTTAAGGCTGCATTAATAGAAAAATATTTAGCGAGAGTGCTTCATCACCTACTGCGTTAGACTAACTGGTTTGGGAGTCACTGCTAAAAGCCTTAGGGATTACAAGACTAGGAATTACGCCTTAATTTGCAAATACATTTTGTAATCGGTCATTGGTACCTTAAGAAGTATTAACGGTCGCATGAAGGATGTGTAAGCAAAAAAAAAATTCATCTAAAAATTCACCAATTAAGAAGTGCTTTGGACAACGGACAAGAGTATGATTGCTTGATTTGAATTTCCAAGTGTAAGGGTGATATATACACACACGCAGGGGTAGGTGATTAGGGTTTAGATAAGAGGTAGGAATGAAAAATATGACTTATATCTTTAATAGAGATGATAAAAATTCCTAAGTTGAGATAGAACCCTAGAAGGAAAACTTAAAAGATGCTAAAAGCTAAATGAGTCTACATATATAATCTTAAGTTAAATAATAAGGAAGCGTGAAGAATACGGATGGATGATTTATGAGTCGAAGATAATAGAGTTCTTGTTCGAAAACCTAATTGGAGAATAAAAGTCGATAAGCCAAATTGATAGGATTTTGTGGTTAGTATCCGCCGAAAACCCTCAGGAGACAACACTCCTCCTACAAGGGATACCTAGAGGTTTAACGGCTTATTGCACGAGCTCAGTGCAATCTTGATTCCCTGCGAAAGTGAGGTTAGGATTTTGTTGAGAATAAAACTAGGTTTGCTCGAGGACGAGTAAAAAATAAGTTTGGGGGTATTTGTTCATACCATAATTTTGCATTATTATATTCCCCATTCTTATTCATTTTACAAATAAACAGGTGCTTTTGACCCATGTCTGCTACATAGTTGCAGGTTACAGATTCTCGGGACAAAAACAGTAAAAAAGACAAAAGACGATACAAAAGTGAGACTACGACCGATAAATGGTAGAATCTTGATCGTGCCGACATCTTGAGGAACGTTGAAGATCAATTTCACAAAGAACAAAGGCAGCGCAAGGTTCAAGACTTCGTCATGAAGAAACGGTAAAAGTCCACTACAATTATTCACTGTGGAGATCCGGAAGAAATCTAGAAGCCAATCTGAGAAAAAAACTGAAGAAAAGCCAAGTACAAAGCAGCAGATAGAACCTTAGAAAACATGAGCCCATAAGCCCTCTTTTTGGCCGCCGATCCGCGGCCATGTAAAACCCGTGTCGGTGGAAAATTTCGAGACGGCTGGCGTGCGTTGACTAGTTCTTTTCTTAGGGAGTAAAATTGTAAAAGCAGATGTGCATCGACTGTAACCCTAGGGTTTCTATGAATCTATAAATAAAGCCCTAAAACCTTTTTTAGTTTATACCTCTTTTTATTCATCTATTTCAGAAATTAAATCCTGTGTAAATGTTTGGAGAGAGCCATCAATAAAATTAGTAAGTTTTCTTTTCATTGCCCTAGTATAATTTTCATATCTACCCTAGTTAAATTAATTAGAAATGTTTTTCAATTCCCTAATGAGTGAGCAGTCTCCTCGCTTGTTAGGGTTAGATTTAGGGAAGGCTTGAGAGATGAAAATCTCTCACCCCTTTCTTGTCCATCATAAGTTTTTATAGGACTTCATGCATACATAACACACCGTTCCCTACGGCATCCTATCCCCCGAGGTAGCGGTGATACCGTAGTATAAAGGACCGGTTGTATATGTTTTCCATGGAGGTTAAGGTGAGAATTAAGAAAGGAAAGACAAGAACCTAAAGGAAGAAATATCGTTTCTTCCCGATGGTACTAATTCCCTTTATTAATTGTTACCATAACACCTAGTAGATCTAAATTAGGGTATTGAAAGCGGTGGGAAATATTTACGTTTCCAAACTTAACCTAAACCTAACCCTAGCAAGACTCTAGTCTAGATAAAAATTAGTTTTTAGATTTAATCAATCCGAGAACAATCGGAATTAACTCGCTAGAACAAATTAGGAAATACACAACATCCCTGTGGACCGACCCGTACTCACCGGCTAGCTACCAAGCGACGCCGTTCTTGATTGCGGTTATAAATATTTTTTATCAATCTTTTGAAAGCGCGCAACACGCTAAATCTCTTACAAATCAGCACCCAAGAAGAGAGAAAAAGAAGATGTGAATCAAAACTTTTGCCCTATCCTTGTTTCCTTTTTCTTTTGTTTTTATGGAGAGGGGGGATGTATGTATGAGTAGCACATGTCACTCACACACCTACACTCTTCACAAAGGTTCTCCAAAGCATGAGAAATATATATACATATATATACACACACACACACACACACACACACATGCATTCTCCCATATATGCAACAAATACATATACCCGTATTCATATCGAGATACAAATACCCATATTCATACACATACTTGTATTCGTATAAATACACATATTCGTATCAAAATACAAATATCCAAAAGAGAGATAATGAGAGATATGATACTAGCTCAATAGATTTTTTAAAAATTGTATACTCGATGCATGTTTAAACCTAGTAGTGGTGCTAAGGCATACTTTCAATATGAACAACGCAATCCTTCTTCACTAGGATCACTCAGGGAAAAACTCATTTTTCCCACTTGAATCCGCAATTTTGACAATGAGAGACACCTTCTCTCGTAGAGAAGAAAACCGATATTTCTTCAAGGATTTACAATCATTTACAAACCTTGATGCTCACTCACAATTCTATGATCTCAAAGATTAATATCAATTAGACTTGAAGATTGTTTTGAAAGATTATTGAAGGTTTAAGACTCTTGAGGAAATGGAAAGAGTATGACCTTTTAAGCACAAGAAAAACAGAAAGATTGTTAAAAAATAATGAATGAGTGAGTGAAAATGTGTTTCATCTCATGGGTATTTAGAGGAGTAGTAGGGGTTGCCATTGGTACAGAATCATAACTGCCAAAAACAATTAATGATTGCTAAAAACATTTCAAAATTAAAACGGCTTAAACACCCATTCGTTTGAAAATTTAAAATAAAAATAACTGTCAGAAACTGTCATGTCAGGCGTCTGCGGCTAGACGTCTGCAATTCCAAAATTTCCTAGAGACGTCTAACCCAAACATCTCCTTTTAGGAACAGAAACTGATATATGGAAAATTTTCTTTAGCAGACATCTGTACCAGACGTGTGCAGTTAAAAAATTTCTTAAGAAGACGTTTGCTTATTCGTCTCTAAAATAGAACCAGAGATTTGAAAATGGAAAAATCTTTCAGCAGACGTCTGGTATTTCAAAAAATTTCTAAGCAGACGTCTGGGCCAGACGTCTGCAGTATGACTAAATTTGAAATCAGTTTAGAAAAATTGAAGTGTTTGAATTCCAACAAATATGCTAGACGTCTCCTGATGAAAGAGAAGAAGTCTTAAGAATAGAAATGTATTGGAAAATGGTTTCTAATCTTGTGAGATCAATATTGGACTCAATGAAAAACTTAAGAACTGCTCAATTCTTTTTCAGTCTTTATTTCCTTGATTTGTTACTTTGAAACATCTTTATTTCATGATAAAACTTGCAACACGTTATTTGTTTGCATCAAGTCTTCATGCAATATCGACGTTTTGAGCGTGAATCTTGTCGAAGGCAATCATTGCTTAATGCTGAGATATTGTTTTAGCTATATTTAAGATTAAGAAGTTGGAAACGTCGTTAGTAACATATGAATTTTTTAAATATAGTTTTACTCTAAATGATCAGAACAGAATATCGTATGACACAAGTGTCAACATCCATCGGATACAACACTAAGATTAGTAGCCGACGAGGCCATCGACATAATATAATTATCGAACCCTACATTTTGATACAACGACATTGTACTAAAACTCAAACAATTCGGCAACAACTCAGGCAATTCCGCATCCCCATCAAGAATCTGCATCACTTGTCGCATGCTCGGCCTAGATCCCGGCATCGGATGCGAACATATCAATCCGAGCTTCAACACTAACGCAACCTCGTACTCGGAATACTCTTCCCTCAATCTCGGGTCCATTGTCTCCATCAAAACCCCCCGTCTCCAACTCTCGAGCATCCAATCCACTAAAATTATGTTATCGCCCTCCTCGTGAGGCTCAATCGGCCTCCTACCGCAAACCACTTCGAGCAAAAAGGACCCAAACGCGTAAACATCCGTTAAGGTCGTGGCTTTTCCGTTCATAGCGAGCTCAGGCGCTATATATCCCATTGTTCCGACAACATGAGTAGTCTGAGGATCGGCCCCACGATCGTATAACTTGGCAAGCCCAAAATCTCCGAGCCTGCCGTTTAGTTCGCCATCTAATAAAACATTGCTGGCTTTGATGTCTCTATGGACCACGACCTGCTCCCAGTCTTCGTGCAGGTACAAGAGACCGGACGCCACCCCTTTGATGATTCTGAACCTTTGAGCCCAACTGAGGTTAGGGTTTCTACGGTCGTGCAGAAACTTATCTAAACTGCCGTTGGGCATGAAATCGTAGACCAACAAGAGCTCCCCTTTGCGGCGGCAATAGCCTAAGAGTTGAACTAGGTTCCGGTGGCGGAGCTGGCCGATACTGATGATTTCTGCCACAAACTCTTTCATCCCTTGTCTCGAGTCATGGGAGACTTTCTTAACCGCGACCTCTATATTAGAAGTAGGCAGCGTCCCTCTGTACACTCTTCCGAATCCTCCGGTACCTAGTAACCCCTTCTCTCTGAACCCTTTCGTCGCCCAGAACAAATCTTTGTATTTAAACCGATGAGGCCCGTATTCGAGCTCCCAATCCTCCAGCAGCTCTGAATACTTCATATGCCTCCTCACTAGGAGCACAATCGCGACGGCGCTCAATATCACGAACACACACAAAGCTATCGGCAACCATATCGCCAAAGCATTCGATTTCCCGCCCGTCCTGATAACCGGAACCTTAGGCAGCTTCGTGTAATCGATGGCGTCGGCCACGCCGTTCATCTTGAAGCTCCATCCGAGTACGTAATGGTGAGTCCCGAAAGGCCCGTCGGAAGAAGAGAAGCCGACATACATATCCTCCTGCATCAAGCCCGAAAGTTGGACTATCGAGGACAGCAATGGCCTGGCAGGCTTAGCCATCATCATCGGGGCGAGAGTGACATCGAGTCTCATCGATCCGCCGTCGAAATCGATCCACATCTGCATGGGCTGGCCGCTGATGAGAGTCAGGTTCTGAAAGGAGCCGGTTGTGTCGTCGTAATACCCGGCATCCGAAGAATTCTTGGAATTCAGGCCGTTGACGTCGATCCCGACATGGTTGTCATTGATATCTTGGAACTCAGGGCTCTGAATCGTGTCGATCTCGACCGCGAAGATGTCATTGGTGGAGAGGCCGTTGTTCTGCTGGGTGAAGAGGCCTAGGTACTGGCCCGGGGCTAAGGCCCCGGCGGAAAAGTCGGTGGTTCGAGAGATAACGAAGGCCAGTCCCTGGCCGCTGATGTTTGGCCTCTCAGGTAAGATGGCGAATACGAAAGTGGTCGAAAAGGAGAGAGTTTTGTTGCCGTTGTTTGGGGACTTGAAATGGAACGGGTTCTTCTGGAAGGCATGGCCATTCATGTAGAGGGATGTGTTGGACATTTCTAATAGGCCGTCGGGCGAGATGGATGCGAAGCCGTCCAGGCTGAGGTTGGCGTTGGAGAAGCCGTTGAAGACGAATGAGTATTGTATCTCAGAGGTTGTGACATCTTTGAGGAAGTGGAGGAAGAAGAAGAGGAGGAGGAGAGTGTTTGTGAATAGAGATGGCATCTTTTAGAAAAGGGTTTTTTTTTGAAATATTATAAATTTAAAATTAAATTATTAAAATAGGGGGGGGGAAAATTTATTTAGCAGAATAGGGTGGTTTGAACCACCCGTGGGCCCCCCCCCCCACCCCCCCACTATAGGGGGCGGGTTCTGGGAACCCGCCCCCTATACAAACGTATAGGGGGCGGGTTCCCAGAACCCGCCCTCTATAGTTTTCTATAGAGGGCGGGTTCTGGGAACCCGCCCCCTATACGTTTGTATAGGGGGCGGGTTCCCAGAACCCGCCCCTATTTTTATTTAATTAAATTAATTTGTTAATTTTAATTATTATCGTTTATAATTATAATATAATTATTATTATAATTATAATTATAATTATAATTCTTAAAAATAAAATAAAATAAAATAGACAAAAAAAAATATTGAAATGAAATAATAAAATTTCACTATATCAAATTTTTTTTTACAGAATGAATCCGTCAAAAGTTACAATGTCAAAAAATCCTATCTATTTGTAAAATGTAAATGCTATTTTTTTGCTTTCCCTTTTCCTTTATGAAATCCGAGAAGGCTTGACATAAGCCTATGCCTCCTCGGATGACTGGAGGAACCACCTGTTTCTTGGATAGATGGCGGTGGCGGCGTCGGCGTCTGCTCTGCTGCTTCGGGTTCGGGTTCTGTTTCAGCTTCGTCTTCAGCAACGTCTTGGACAGGCTGTTGATCCACAAATCCTGAACCTGAATGTGGGACAGGTGTCGGATATGTGTTGCTTCCCAACAAATTTCCGTAGGACGCTAAATCTGAAGCCCAACTGGGCAGTTGTAGCGAAGAACTTGTCCCGGTTTCATGCGGCTGATTTTGCACAAAACCTTGGCCCCATGGATGCTCAAATCCTGACCCCCAAGAGTGCTGTTGATGCGCTGAACCAAACCCCCAAGACGGCTGTTCTGCAAAACTTGATCCCCAAGTCTGTTGTTGTTGCGCCTGTCCGGTATGCCAGGGTTGCTGTTGACTGTATGGTGATCCAAACCACTGATCCAGCTGCGCTGGATCTCGTTGATGCTGCGGCTCTGGTGCCGGGTCATACTGCGGCTGCGGTGCCGGGTCATACTGCGGCTGCGGTGCCGGTTCATACTGCGGCTCCGGTGCCGGCTGATACTGGGGCTCCGGTGCCGGCGATAAATGCTGAGAAATACCATGTGAACCAAGTACACCACCAATAAATTGGTCGAGATTTGAAAATTGAGCCTGAGATGCCGGACCAGCATCAGCCGGGTATGGTTCCTGCACCATTGTTTGTACGACATGCAACCCACGAGCCTGTCGTTACATTAGAA
Source organism: Agapanthus africanus (assembly GCA_030015575.1). Lineage (NCBI taxonomy): Eukaryota > Viridiplantae > Streptophyta > Magnoliopsida > Asparagales > Amaryllidaceae > Agapanthus > Agapanthus africanus. Next base: position 711,401,886 of record JASDDO010000024.1, on the reverse strand, counting down.
ATAAGAAATAAGTATTGACTCATACCGCCGGATGTTAAAAAGTAATATGATATAAAGAGGGCGGCTTACCAAATCTCGTTCCATGTGTCCTCTAGGCTCGTACCGCGAGATGTTTGGGAAGTCTTGTGGAGGAGCAGAAAGATATCTTACGGTGACACGCTTATACCACTGTAGATATACTTTGGTAGCGTCGGTAGCTGTGTGGTCACCTATTTGCTGTAAGGCAATACTATGCTGCCTATCCTCCCATCTCAGCAAATACTGATGATGATGCTCCCTCCAATCACGCTCCGTATTTCCTCCTCGCATGTCTCCCTCTACTGTCATAGGCGAAGGCGGCGGGACAGGAATATGTTGCAATCTAGCAAACTGCCGCAATACCCTATCTGGGAGGTGCATAACAACAACATTGATGCAGAGGAGTGGGCATCGAGCCCGCCAAACCGGCTCTCCTTCGAGACAGATGCCGGGTAAGTTTTGTAGACGGTCTGCTGTATAAGGCGTCCACAGAAACTGCGCAAATGACATAGAGAAAAAAATTGTGATTTAGGTATTTTCAAAATTGTAAAACAAATTAAATTACCCAAATTATGATTACCTGAGCCGCCTCCATGCGATCTAACTCATCTCTATAGTACCTAAGCACTCGACGAGGAGCCTTATACGCTTTCTTCCCATTCCACCAGCAGCCGAGCGGCTTTCCGGGGTTATCAAAGCCAGTTATTTTAATAGTATCTGGTCTTCCTATATACATATGCTCCCACGACCAGATCTAGAAAAAAAGTTTTAGATTATAAGAGAGAAAACCAATATTGCAAAATTCTAGCTGTGAAAAATAAAGAATTTACCTGAAGTAATGTGCTGCATCCACAAATTTTATTCTTCGTAGGAGCACATGCTTTGTCGAGTTCCTTATAGAGAAAGGCCAGGACCCCTGCTCCCCAAGCATATTGGCCACAGACATCAAAATCCGCTAGGAAGCCAAGGTATAACGGATGGACATGCGTTGCTGATTGGTCCGGCATTAACCAAGAACCGATCATGTACAGAATGTAGGCACGTGCATGTCTATCCAAAACTTCATCGGTGGCTTCATCAGGGATATTACTGAATGTATCTCTTAACCAGTTCAGATTGATTTTATACCCCTTACTGTGGCCTCCTGGTGCCTGATATTAGTATTTTTTTAAATGTTAAAGATAGAAATAATGTAAAATATAAAATAGGTACACTAAATAGGGAAAGCAGAATGATATTGTTTACCTGTCCGAGAGCAGACTCGGCATATGTATCCCAGTATGGGTGGTCGGTATCTGGACCAACAATTTTTCCTCCGACCAACCCAAGCCCATTAACCCGTAAACCGAGTAAGAGGCCAATATCCTGGAGTGTGATTGTGGCCTCACCCCATCTTAGATGAAAGGTGTGGGTCTCTTTTCTCCAACGTTCGACCAGAGAGGTGACGAGAGCGTGGTCGAGTTGGATATGTCGAATCAACGACGCTTCATAAAATCCGGCCCGTCTAAGCCGTTGGTTTATTCTTTGGTCGCTAACCACCCATTTGTCGGAGCTATGCGTGACGACGGTGAGATTATCTCCATCCTGCAAAATTAAATATTGTTATTTTCAAGTACAAAAATTAAATGAAAGGTGTAATTAAAACAAATTAACTAAGTTTAGAAAATTTCCTCCCCGTGTAATATTTTGAACGATCTGTGTTCATTTTGATGGACAAGCAGAGATTTGTCGAGTGGTTGATTCTCCATTGAAATGTACTGAAGCAGAGATTTGTCGAGAGTTTTATCAAGAGATTAGAAATTGTGTGGTTGATGAACGTGTGGAGGCTCGGTATTTATAGAGGTGAACGGGTTCGTCTCCTGTGAAGAGGGCGGGTTCCTGGAACCCGCCCTCTTCAATAATTAGTCAAATCAATTCCTGAATTAATGAAGAAGGCGGGTTCCTGGAACCCGCCCTTAATTCACAAAGAAGAGGGCGGGTTCCTAGAACCCGCCCTCTTTATTAATTTATGAATGGTCACATCAGTACTATTCAAGTACTATTTGTCGTCACATCAATGTTTGTTTGTTAATAAACGTTGTTCGCATAGAAGAGGGCGGGATCCAGGAACCCGCCCTCTTCATTAATTTATGAGTTGTCAAATCAGTACTATTCAAGTACTATTTGTCCTTTGTATGTTTGTGCGTGAATAATCGGTGGCTTCAGAAATGCTTTTTATTACACTCCTTTTTACTTCATCTGGTGTGTTGTCAAATCACTTCCAGAAATGAAGAGGGCGGGTTCCTGGAACCCGCCCTCTTCAATAATTAGTCAAATTAATGAAGAGGGACCGCCCTCTTCAAAAATCACGCGGTCTTATTCGCATAGAAGAGGGCGGGATCCAGGAACCCGCCCTCTTCATTAATTTATGAGTTGTCAAATCAGTACTATTCAAGTACTATTTGTCCTTTGTATGTTTGTGCGTGAATAATCGGTGGCTTCAGAAATGCTTTTTATTACACTCCTTTTTACTTCATCTGGTGTGTTGTCAAATCACTTCCAGAAATGAAGAGGGCGGGTTCCTGGAACCCGCCCTCTTCAATAATTAGTCAAATTAATGAAGAGGGACCGCCCTCTTCAAAAATCACGCGGTCTTATTCGCATAGAAGAGGGCGGGATCCAGGAACCCGCCCTCTTCATTAATTTATGAGTTGTCAAATCAGTACTATTCAAGTACTATTTGTCCTTTGTATGTTTGTGCGTGAATAATCGGTGGCTTCAGAAATGCTTTTTATTACACTCCTTTTTACTTCATCTGGTGTGTTGTCAAATCACTTCCAGAAATGAAGAGGGCGGGTTCCTGGAACCCGCCCTCTTCAATAATTAGTCAAATTAATGAAGAGGGCGGGTTCCAGGAACCCGCCCTCTTCATTAATTTATGAGTTGTCAAATCAGTACTATTCAAGTACTATTTGTTTGTGCGTGAATAATCGGTGGCTTCAGTAAACGCGGTCTACGATGCAGAAATAATTAGACTCTGGTGAATAATAGGGCGGGTTGTTAGAACCCGCTCTCTTCAATATCAGATCGCTATAAATATGTCTCCGCACTACCCATTTCATTTCATCTCTGTCAAATTTGCATCCTACACCGCTCACTATCCATTTACTTCGATCAGTTCTTCTCCGCTATCAATTTTGTGTAAGTGTGGAGTTTTAGAAGAAGGTGAAGTTCAGTACCATAGTCTGCGAGTAAGCAATATTCGAGCAGTAGAACAGTTCATAAAGTATTGGAAGTAAGCAATCTTCGAGTATCTTTAAATTCATTTTCCTTCTCGTTTCACTGCAAAAACCATGCTTCTTTTTTAACAATCGATTGTGCATCACATTTTGTTGTGATTAGGTGAGAGTCTCATGGTTTCACTGCAATCTTCGAGTTTGAATTTTTTTTGGCGATTTCAACACAACATAAGAAATTATATTTGTGCAGGATTATGGCCTCCCCAAGTATATTTGTTGTATGTAAATACGATGGCCAGGTTATCACACGTGCACAAGGTCCCGAGTATATGGGCGGGTCTGCACGAATCATGCGATTGGAAGCATCAACGACATATGATGAACTAGAGGCAAAAGTGTACAAAATTACGAAATACGATCCCCGTGAAAGTAGGGTCAAGTTAAGTTGTATCTGGCCTATGTTCAGTGGAAATGCATTGGTTGAAATTACAGACGATGCATCAATATCTTCGATGATAGATTTCGGTCTCTCAAGCACCCAGCATTCTTTTGAACTTTTGGTTCAGAAGGAGCAATTGGAAGTATCAGATGCCCCTCCAACGGATAATTTTGATGGTAATGCTGGAGATAGTTCCTGGAGGTACGGTCACATGGTCAACGATGATGCCATCAGTGCCGGTGGATATGACTATACACAACATTATTCAAATCTTCAAGCACATGGGTAAACATTTTATAAACCCATATTTAAGCATTTTAGTAATACATGTATACTAATATTCAAACATTTAATAAAATGCATAAATCCAGGTTCTTCCAGCCGACTGCTGCAGTTACATGCACCCCAGAAGAACAGCAAGAACTACCATACACAGCCTTCCACAGGTAAATAAATTTGAAACAAGTGATGATTTAGTTACGAAAAAATTAGGGAATAATATTATAATAACAATTTATATACTAAACGCAGATTTCCCCACACCTCCGCATCATTCCAACACGATCCAAGCAGCGCATTCCAAGCATGTCCGTCCACATCTTTCCGGTCTTCTCACCCTGAACCATCCACAATACACCGACCACAACCATCATATATTGCACCCGAACCTTATGTAGCTACGGGTGATATTGATGTGTGTGGGAGTGATGATGATGAAATCGGTGAAGGTGATCAGGGGGAGGATAGCGTGGAATATGCTGCTGGATTGAATGAGGTAGCATTCTTTGATGGTATGGTTGCGAATAACGATTTTGTCCAACTAGAAGATCCCGGCCTCGATCCGCTAGAAGATGATGGTTGGGTAGACTTAGCCGTTGCAGAAGTAAATACGGCACCCTATTTGGACGCGACAGCAGCAAGCGAAGACTGCATCAGCGTCGGGGATTTGTTTCAGGAAAAAGAAGATCTTATTTGTAAGCTGAAGTCGTGGTCCATTCAGCAAAACGTTACGTTTAAAACAGAAGAGTCAAATAAGACGTACTATACTGTGGTATGTACGAAATCTCCTGAATGTCAGTGGAGATTGCATGCGTGTTGTTCCAAAAGAGCCAAGGCTTGGAAGGTCACGAAATACAACCAAGAACACACTTGCATCAATTCTATTATGTCACAGGATCACCGGAATTGCACTTCAGCTTACATTTGCTCGCTAATCATGCCCATGATCCGTACAGATGTGGCGATGACTCCCCGAGAGATACGGCTCTTGGTTAGCGGAGAGCATAAAATTCAGATTTCGTATGTGAAGGCATGGGATGCTCGAAGAAAGGCTTTGTGCAAGATATTCGGGGACTGGGAAAGCTCGTACAACTCCCTAGTCCCTTTTATGGAAGCCATGAAAGCATCAAATCCGGGGACCGTATACCGGTTAAAAACCACAGAAACCGACGTCGAGGGCTCTGTCAGGTTTCAGAGAATTTTCTGGTGCTTTGGTCCATGTGCGGCTGGTTTCACACACTGTCGGCCGGTATTGTGCGTTGATGGTACGTATCTATACGGTAAGTACAGAGGCTGCATGTTAATTGCTACAGGTGTTGATGCTAATAACGGTATATTTCCGTTGGGATTTGCTATTGTCGAGGGTGAAAATACATCATCCTGGTCATGGTTTTTCCGTAACCTAAAAAATATCCCATCTGTTCTTCATAGAACGGATTTATGCATCATATCTGATAGACATCTGGGAATACTGGCTGGAATGAGATCTGTATTTCCGACGACCCCACATAGGTTTTGCCTACGACACTTCAGGCAAAATTTTGATCGAAAATTTAAAAATTCGGATCTACATAAACTTATGTACAGAGCCGGTGAAACGCCTGACCCTAATGTTCACGACATATACATGACGAAAATTGGGGAGATGAGTCAAGCCGCGAAAGCGTGGTTAGATGAGTATCCAGTCCGCATGTGGTCACAAGCACATGATGATGGGTGCAGATATCTCCTAATGACGACTAATATGTCTGAAAGCTTCAACGGGGTCCTTAAAGGGGTTAGAGGCTTACCGATACAGGGGTTGATTGTTCGAACATTTTTCCGGATGAATACTTATTTTGTGCACAGAAGAGAAAAGTCCTTGGGGATGGACACTCCGCTCACCGCGTATTACGAAGATATCTTTCGGAAAAGAGAGCGCAGAGCACAATACTACAGATCCGAAAGGTTTGACACGGCGGAGTTTCAGGTGACGGGCGGTAATGGGAATCAATATACCGTGAACTTTAGAGATGAAGGGCTCTCTTCGTGTACATGCGGTCTTTTCCAGCAACAACATTTACCTTGTGCCCACGCTATTGCTGCTGCGAGCAGTATGCATACCTCACATTACAATTTCGCTTCCAATTACTATACAGTTTCTAATTACCAAGGTGCATACGATCCAAAATTTCATCCTATACCGGACAATCGCTATTGGCACTATTATACTGCCAACAGACAAACACCGACTGTATTACCGCCGGAAAAAAATATAAAGCCCGGAAGACCGAAGGTACGTCGAGATCGAATGACAATGGATACTGATCCTCAGCAAAGGCAATCCAGATGTAGCCTATGCAAACAACCAGGCCATTATAGGACCAGATGTCCAGGATATGCATCAGGGGCGGGACCTTCAGGATCGTGACAAGTGCACTCAGATTTTTCTGTATTATAAATTTGACCGTCGATATAGCATTTAGATTTTACAAATAGATAGGATTTTTTGGAATTGTACATTTTGACGGATTCATTCTGTAAAAAACATTGATATAGTGAAATTTTATTATTTAATTTAAATGTTTTTTTTCGTCTATTTACTTTTATTCTATATTTATGAATTAAAATTATAATTATAATATAATTATAATTATAATTATAATATTATGATAATAATTATAATTATAATTAGATTATTAATTAAATTAATATTTTTAAAAAAAAATAAGGGGGCGGGTTCTCAGAACCCGCCCCCTATACTATTGTATAGGGGGCGGGTTCTCAGAACCCGCCCTCTATACAATAGTATAGAGGGCGGGTTCTGAGAACCCGCCCTCTATACAAAAGTATAGAGGGCGGGTTCTGAGAACCCGCCCCCTATACTGAGGGGGTGGGGTGGGCCATAGGGTGGTTCGAAACCACCCTATTCCCATAATTTTAATTTTTTCCCCCCGATTTTAATAATTTAAATTTAAATTAATAATATTTCAAAAAAAAACCCTTTAGAAAACCCGGAGAGCAGAAAAAATGGGAAGCATTGGAAAGAATTTTAAGAGGGTGTGAATGAGATGATGATGATGATTACAAGTCAATTGATTTTTTTTGAGTTGACTATTCTTCAACCAGGCGAGGATTACAAGTCAATTGATTTTTTTTGAGTTGACTATTCTTCAACCAGGCCAGGATTACGAGTCAATTGATTTTTTTTGAGTTTAAACCAGGCAAGTAATTAGATTAGGCTCTACAACTGGTTGGTAATATTTATTTTTTTATTATTATTTTCAATTGTTTTTTTTTGCCTCTACTTAAAGTTAAAAGACAGCTTCTTTCTCTGTTTCTAAGCCACTTAAGCACATTCACGGAATTTGAAGAACGTCAACTGGTAGTTTATGATCATAGCAGCGCTGGTTGAAGAATGCCAAGTGATAGTTTAGGATCATAGCATCTCACGTTTATGTCGATAGTTTTGTTGATTTTGTTTTAAAATCTAGAGATCAAAATAAATCCAGCTCGGTGATCCCAACAGAAGCCCTTTCAGCTCGAGCTCAAGAGCACGTGTTAGGACCACAAGACTCGAAGTAACTATGTGCACTCCTCAGGACACAAGGCAGCTCGCGAGTGAAGGAGATGGCACGGCAAAGTGGGCAAGCATGAGCGAGCGGGAGCTATCCGATTCGCCATGCATCAGCTCCCTGACTGCTCCATCTTTATTAGATGCGGGTTAGCAGGTGTGGGATGGGGTTCGGGTCGGGCTTCTTTTGTTAAATCCGAATCTCATGTTAATTGTTCATGGAGTCTACTTAAACTATAAATATCAATTTTTAGGTAGGGTTTATTTAAAGGTAAATAGTTAAAAAGCCCCTGGCCCAAAAAAAAACATGTCAAAATGTTCCTGGGCCTTTTCATCATGTGTAAAAACCCTAGGACTATCACTTATGCCATGCAATACAAATAGTCATATGTATTTTAGTATATCCCAAAAATACCCTTAGAGACTCATGTATCCTGAAAGGTTGCTAGTGCTCGCCAAGGCGGAATCGAAAATCTTAAATTTAAAGCAAGAACAAGAAACCAAAACCATAGAAATCGATCCAAAAACTAAACCAGGAAAACACAAGTGAGCTAAACTAGAAGTTTTGGGGGCTAGCTACCTTTGTCGCATATCAGCCTAATTGCGGAAGACCCCTGCACTACTCCATGAACTCTAGATAAGCTCCGAAGTCGTCAAGAACAAGTTTGCAAGCCGATCGACCTTTGTCGAAGATGATCCACCCGAAAGAGTCCGAAATCAAGCTCTAGCTTCACACCAAGATGTCAAGTGAAGCAACTTACAAACTATGTTTGCTAGGAATATCTTGTAAGAGATGTAGTAGCGATGAATCTCTTGCTCTCTCTCCTTTTCTCTTTCTTTTCTCTTTGGAAACCTAGCACTCAAGAAGAGGGAAAAAGAATATGTGAATCAAAACTTTTACCCTATCCTCTTTTCCTTTTTCTTTTATGTCTTTATGGAGAGGGGGGATATATGTGTGAGTAGCACATATGACTCACACACCTACACTCTTCACAAAGCTTCTCCAAAGCATGAGAAATATATATATATATATATATATATATATATATATATATATATATATATATATATATATATAGAGAGAGAGAGAGAGAGAGAGAGACATTCTCCCATATATACAATAAATACAAATACGCGTATTCGTATCGAGATACAAATACCCGTATTCATACAAATACATGTATTCGTATAAATACCCATATTCGTATCAAAATACAAATACCCAAAAGAGAGATAGTAAGAGATATGATACTAGCTCACAATGATCCAGTTATCTTTCAAACCTGCTAGTATTAGCAAAATGTCCAATTAAAGTACGTGTATCAAGTACATATATTTAATCGAACCCTCGTACGTATTAAAATACACACACTACATCGTTTTGCCCGAACAGGGAAAACCTCTGCGTGGTATTATAAAGACTCGACAATACGCTTACAGTGGATTACTGGATAAAATCCATAACCACAAGCACGTCAGTGGCACTAGCTATACATAATGGCTACCCAGGTACTGTACGAAAGGATGGTCGATAAGGAAACTCATCTGTATCCCTACTAAGGCCGTAACTGACAATCTCTATACAGTCTGGTCTCTTTATCTGAGAGTGTCGTATACCGGGTCTAGAGAGTGGATAACGTCAGACTCTTAATAACCCAATAATTCGTGCCGATGTGGCTCAAGACCAACCATGAAACAACTGATCTCCAATTAGTAAATCTTATACGCCCTAGACATGGACTTATGGTGATGGCCAACAGATCACAGCGTGACATCGACTCCCTATACCGGTAAAGACGAATCCCTTCCGATCGCTCACTGACTTCATTTGGCTTGGGACTGTACCCAACTAAAACCTATTTGCATGACTCAGTAGAGCCGTGGTAGGGTAGTAATCTAAGTACAGTGGGAACTCACACGAGACAGATAACGATCTCAGGTCTAAAGACTACCCTGTACTCATGTCACCAGATAGCATCTATTTGACGATAGGTATAACATCATCTAGGAGTTCTCGGCGAGTTCGTTCAGTGTACTCACCTCCAGTGAGCACATGTATACACTCTTAGGTGCCAGACACAGATGGCTGTGAGACCGGTGTTGGCTATAGTGCCCTCAAGTCAATTATTGAATTGCGGGCACGCGATTGTGATGATTGAGGGAGGACCTATACCTGTAGAACAGTCTTACTCAAGATGATAGTATGCTATCTGGTTTGTCTTTATCATCATGTAAAACATTAGGTGGCATTACAGATCACTATTACATGTTGATGGAGCCCATAGGATTCTTGCTTGACTACCAGCATTATGATGGCGATCATATGTTAGTGTATATGCCCTAGAGGCCATTATTGTATCATACTGGATTGTATATTACTTAATGGAAGCTTGGGATATTCACAGTAGTATTGACAGTCTTGATCAAAATGGTAGTATGCTACTTGGTTTGTTTCTACTTTAATATGTGCATGTGTTTCTTTTAACATATCGCTTATACATATTAGTAGAGCCCTTAGGATCTTTGCTTGATTACTAGCGTTGTGATGGCAGTCACACTAGTGGGGCTGGGTAATCTATAAGCACATCCTTATACAGGTCCCTGGTCGTAGGATTATCGTGACGGGGCATCGATACTCCGGAGTAGACTAGTGTATAAGCTTCTCATCCCAGCAGGGGAGATGGTCTGTCCTACAGCCATTAGTACGTCATACTGGAGATAGTATGCAGGTGCTCATTAGGTTACGAGTACACCGGACAGGACTCGTGTAGGGTTCATAGGCACACCCATGAGGTTCTACAACTGATCAACCATGTCCAATTCAAATTTTTTTATCAAGTGCCAAGTAACCCTAAGCAAGATCGTAACTAGAGATAAGGCGAAACATGCAAGCAAACAGCTTTATTGCTAAATGAAAGGGACTACAACCTTTGTAGATCCGGTCCTCCACTTCTCTAGCTCCGTGTTGACGTCCCTCCGCTGCGATCATCGGAATCCCGGACCCTTGCGTCGATTTCATCGGAGAAATGGGCGGGCTAGGTCGTTGACTTCGATGCCGAAGATGATCTACGTCGAGGCGACTCAAACTCAAGCTCCACCTTCACTATGTCATGATATTTGTGAAGATAATACACTCTACTACATGGCAAGTGGTAGAGGATGAAGAAATAGGAAATGGGTTCACTTTGGATTTGGATTTCTCACTTGGAATCATCACTTGGAAATTTCTAGCAATGGTTTCTTCTCTTCCTGTAGAAGAAGAAGAAGAAAGAAAAGAAAGTGAATTATGAATAATAGAAAATCAAGTGATGGTTGTCATTTTAGCAACCATGGGTGAGTGTAACTAGTGTAGAGACTAAACTAGGGTTTAGGTGAATGGTTAGGTTTAAAGAAAGAAACAAAATGGTCAAAGCTTCATGAAGCTTCAAGGTAAAAACAAAATAAGCCACCATTTTGTTTCTTGCCCAAAACTAAATAAATAAAATAAATAATTAAGAAAAGATAACAAAACCCTAACCATTAACCTAAACATGGTTTAAAACAAACATACACCCAAGTTTGCATGTATCATCAAACATGATACAATCAAGTGCACAAAAATATATCACATATACTACTTGTGCACATCAAGTGAGAAAATCCATCTTAAGTAAACAAATACTAGTTAATGTAAAGCAATATATCAAATATATAATTATACATCAAATCATTAAACCAACACTTGATTTAATGATCCGGTCATATCGCATATAACCGACTAATATCAAGTGTATCAATGTATCGAATCAACACTTGATCCGGTAACCCGGCTATATCATATATAACCGTCCAATGATACAAATCGCGAGAATAGAATACAGTATCACATACTGGTATTATTCTCGGTCCCGCACATATCTCATATGCGCTCCTATCTCGTTTCTCTTGAGCCAGGAAACCTCTGTGTAGGACTCCAAAGACTCGTCAATACGCCGGTAGCAGGTGATGATCATATCAAACACCCACAAGCCGCAAGCGGTCTGCTAAACGTAACGGCCACCCGGGTATTGAGCGATCAGAAGATCAACGAGCAAACCCGCTCACACTCCTGTGAATCCAACCAGTAACACTTACCGTACAGTACGGTCAGTTCGTCTGATATGTCGCATATCTCGCCTACGGGTGGTAAACGTTAGACCCCAGTAGCTTGATAAGTCATGCCGATGTAAGGTCCATAACAAGCGTGAAACTACTGATAACTCTTACCAGTAGATCACTGCAACCCTGGCCAAGGATTTCCAGTTATGGCCAGTCGAGCATAGCATAACATCAACCCCCAATACCGGGAGAGACGAATCCCCTCCTATCGCTCATTGCCTCCATGTGAATCGGGACTGTACCCAAAAACCACCTGTTTGCACAATTCAGTAGAGCCGTGGTAGGGTGGAAATCAAAGCACAGTTGGAGACACAAGACTCTATGACGATCTTGGGTCAACAGACAAAGCTGTACCAGTGTCACCAGAGAACTGCCATCTGACGTGAGGTATAATACCATCTGGGAGTTCTCGGTGAGTCCGTTCAGTGTACCCAGTCACCACTGAGCACTCGCATACCATCTCTGATGTCAAACACCAATGGTTATGGGATCATCCATCGCCCATCACATGGGTCGAGAAGATATACGCTAGTCTACTCTGGAATATCGATGCCCCGTCTCGATATTCCCACGACTAGGAACATTGAAGGATGTACTCATGGACTACCCAGGCCCCATTAGTATGATCTGCATCATAGTCCTGGAAGTCGAGTACATATCCTAAGGGCTTTATCAACATGTAATAGAGAGACAACAAGTATACATGTTAAGATAAAGAGCAATCAGATAGCGTACTATCATGTCGAGCAAGAAAGTCCTTCCTATATACGTCCCAGCATCCACTACAATATACATCCAATATACAGTAATGGCCTCTAGGGCATACATATAACTAACAATCTCCCACTTGCACTAGGGCCTTCTGTAGCAGTGGTTGCAGTATCTAATAATCAACCATCCCATATAAATCTCTCTCTGGGAAAAGGCCTTTGTGAGTGGATCCGCCATGTTGTCCTCTAAGTCTACTCTCCAATCCTCGATCACCCTGGACATCAACTATCTCCATGATCAGGTGATGCTGCCTCAGAATATGTCTGGGTCACTGATGGGATCGGGGTTCCTGGGCCAAAGCCACACTTCCATTGTCACACAATGGTAGGAACCAAGTTCATCTTATGAACCAATATACACCCAAACCGCCTCTTTGGTAGTAACTTTAATAGCGATGTCATCAGCCTTTATCGTCTAGTTGGCCACGGTATCTATCTTGGAACTCTTCCAACATACCGTCCCTTCACTGAGGGTAAAGACAATACCTGCGACTGACATTCAGTCGTCCTTATCACCCTGGAACCTTTCCAGTGATTCTCCCCATGATCGATTGATACTATCTTACTACAGCTAGTGAGAATCCTAACATCCATTTAGATCTATCTCATAGACCCAAATCCCAGGATTTAGGAGGTATCAACTTTATCTTATATGGAGAATCCATGTGATAAGAGGAGATTGACCGTGCGTAACATAAGAAACTCTTTTCTTATCAAGAGTATGTTGTCCACGTACAATACGAGGATGACCACCTTACCCTCTACTACCGTTTTGTATATACAAGGTTCGTCTACCATTTTGATGAAGTCAAACTCTTTGACTACCACATCAAAACAGACGTTCCAACTCCGCGATGCCTGCTTTATCCTGTAAAGCAACTTGCACATGTTTCCGCTGCTCCCACTGTTTACGAAGCCCTCTGGCTGTGTACTTATAGACGTTCTCTTCTAAATCATTATTTAGAAAAGCAGTCATGGCACCCAACCACCAAATATCGTAGTCATGGTATGTAGCAATGTTAAGTAGGATCCGGATGGACTTAAGCATAGCCACTGGAAAAAGGTTTCATTATTTTCCACGCCTGGTCGATGACAAAAACCTTTAACAAGTCTAGCTTTGAAAGTCTCAACTTTTCCATCTACACCAAGTAATCTTCTCAAGATATACTTGCTCCTAATGAGGATTTAACCATTTAGATATAGCATCCAAAGTCCATACTTTTTTGGTGTACATGGATTCCATCTCAGATCGCTAAGCATCCAGCCATTCTTACAGAGTCCCTACTCTCGATGGCCTGCTCGAAACTAGTTGGGTCATCATCTCATGATGCATTCCTCGCTCCCACTGTCATCGAGAAACCGAAGTATCTCTCAGGCGGATGAGGAGCCCTATGTTCAGACCATAATATTGCATTTTTCATTCTCCTATTCTTATCCTTTTTATAAATAAACAGGTACTCTTGACGCACGTTTGTTGCATATTACAGGATACAGGCGCTTGGAGCAAATACAGTGAAAAAGACGAAAGTTGACACAAAAAAGGGACTTTTGACCAACAAGTAGACGGATCCTAGTCAAGCCTAGACTAATAACAGTTCACATAGGTACAAGGCAACGCAAGGTCCAAACATATCAGAGTGAAACGGTTAAAAGACCAATACAAATTTTCACTGAAGATCTTGGGAAGAATAAGAAGCTAAACAGAGAAAAATAGTGAAGAATAAAGAAGCCAAAATACCCAGAATGCAGCTCAAGAAATTTGGTGAGCTGAGCTCACCAAAGGGCCGCGGAACCGCGGCCCAAGGCCTACATTTACCATGGTTCCGCGGCCATTAAGCGCCCGTGTCGGTGGAATTTTTCTGTGTCGGTGCGTCGGTGCGGGTGTTGGGATTTTTCGTGGGCATATCTGTAATTGCACATGCGCGAGACTCTGTAACCCTAGTTTTCCTGTTTTCCTATAAATTGTAATCACAGATCTGTAAAACTCATGCCTCTTTTCAATAAACAAATTCATATCTGTTCTGTATTATTGCTTGGAGGGAGCCATCAAATTAGTAAGTTAATTTTATTTGTTCGCTTTTAATTCTCTTTTAATTAGAATGTCTTTTAATCTCCTAATGAGCGAGTAATCTCCTCGCTTGTTAGGGTTAGCCTTAGGGAAAGGTTTGAGAGATGAGATCTCTCACCCCTTTCATGCCATTCACACCTAAGAATTAGAACTCTATGCATGCACGCACAACCACTCCCTACGGCACCTTATCCATCGAGGTAATGGTGACACCGTAGTATAAAGGACCGGTTGCGCGTGTTTTCCATGGAGATTAGGGTAATTATCGATAAAGGAAGAGTAAGAATCTAGAGGAAGAAACATCTTTCCAAAAGATTCTAATCCACTTTATTGATAATTACCGTAACATCTAATAGATCAAAAATAAGGCATTGAAAGCGGTGAGGAAACTTTTAATCTCCAAATTTCCCCTAAGCCTAATCCTAGCAAGACATTAATTTAGATTAAATTAGTTTAGTGATAGATCTAGGTTTTAGATTTAATCAATCCAAATAACATTTGGAATCAACTCGTAAAAACACATTAAGAAAATTACCCATCTCTGTGGATCGACCCGTACTCACCGGCTAGCTGCAACGCGACGCCGTTTCTGATTACGGTTAACAAGTATTTTTGCACAAATCAAATGGCGCCGTTGCCGGGGATGGCGTAAAAAATTCTTTTGTGTAATTTCGGGTTGATATAAATTTTAATAAATTATAAAAATCTGAAAATAAAAAAAAATAAAAAATTATCAATTTTGATCTGTTTGAAGGGTGTATCTTTTGAATCTTGTAGGAACAGCGAAGGATTGCGAATCTGGAAATTTACAGAAGGTTAAACAGAAAAGTGAACATCGAAACAGAAGAGAATTGGTGAAAAGGAGATACACAAATTTTTCCAGAGGCTGAACCCACTTCCTGACTGCGCTTCCGCGACAAAAGTCCCCCCTAGACCGCGGTTCCGCGGCCCTTTGGCCACGTCAGCACCTAAAATTTTGTGGGTTTATTCCTCCTTCTCCCCTCTGTCAACCTCCATATATCTCTCTGTAAAAAGTTTCTGCAGGAATTCTTTGCGCTAAAAATCATCTCTCCCCTTCTAAATAACAGATTTTCTGCAGGGTTCTTTGCGCCGCGCTAAAAAATTGATTGCAAGTGAATTTTATTGTTTTGCATAATTTAATTGGACTTTAAGGAGCTAATTGACCAAACTCAGATTGGGTGGGGATTTCATCACCCTTCCCAGGACCCCAGAAATCACTTTAAAGCATTTGCATTGACCACAATTAATTAAAAAATACTAGACTCAGCCCTAAGGACATCGAGCTCAATAGGAAAAGGACTAGTATATGCATCGGCCGTTTATCCTAACCTGACCTTGCGGTGTCTAGGCAAGTGTGTCTAGGCTAGTGGTTATTAATTAGGCCCACTGCTGTGGTTCCTTTCCACTTACCTGGCACTTACCTGGCCGCTAGTGTCGGTGAAGAGGCGGTTTGAGGTCCTATTTCTAGCCCTAGTTAGGAGCTGTTTAGATGACCTAGGTGACCCTAGATTTAGGCCTGATTGTGCATGTGTGGTTGATACATTTGTATCATAAATCTCTTTTCAAAAACCTCTTTGCAAAACTTTCATATAAATAAAAAAAAGAGAGAAAAAATCTTTTCAAAACTTGCAACTTGTCGCTAAAGGAAACTTGCACCTCACTTCCACCATTTCTTCTCATTGACGTTATCTTACCTCCACATTCTGTTTTTTCTTTTTTCTCTGACTACACTACCCCTTTTAGTGTATGTCACTTTGGACTAGGGATACTAACGCCCGATTAGTCCGTGTTTCATTGGTACCGACCGATGAACCCTTCGACACCGAAGTCGAAATTCCCTCCATTTCCTTACCTCCACCTTCAAATTCTTCTTTCGTAGGTATGTCGGGATTCAACCCCAACGATACCTTACCGACGGGAATGATTCCACCTCCGTTAGGTGCGAATAACCCAAATCTTCCGCCTGTTGTAGCTCCCGCACGAGTTGTGCTCCAGGATCTCTACTACCCCGTCCGCACTTCTTTTCCTACATGTCTTTCATCCCCACCGGCAAATGGGGACAACTTTGAAATAAAACCACATTTCATCAATATGCTGCCAAAATTTCATGGTTTGGAATCGGAAGATGCGTATATTTTTATTAATAAATTCCAAAATGTGTGCGCTATGATGAAAACGACCTAATTAAGTGATGACGCTATAAGGCTAAGGGTCATTCCTTTTACCTTATGTAACCTAGCCGAGAAGTGGCTATACAGCACCGCATCACATTCCATTAGAAATTGGAACGAGTTTGTGAGAGCTTTTCTGAAAAAGTTCTATCCTCATCACAAAACTGCTAGAATCCGTAACGAGATTATACAATTTTCACAGCTTCCTTCCGAACCATTTTGGAAGTGCTTCGAGAGATTTAAAGACCTACTTATTCAATGCCTTCATCATGGGATCGAAAGTTGGCAACTTTGCCAAACATTATACGAGGGATTGAACTCGGCAACGAAGCAGTTGCTAGAAACCATATGTCAAGGTCGTTTTCTCTCCAAATCTAGCGGCGAAGCGTGGCAGTTTCTTGAGGATCTTAGTGAGCAAACAATTCAGTGGGAGAGTACTAAGATCACATCATCTTCTTCTAGTGGTCAATCTAGGGCAGGCATACATCAAGCAGATATGTCGATTGCTATGAAGGCCGAGATGGCCGCACTTATGAAAAAGCTAGAAGCCATTGAGACCAAAATCTCATCGTCTTCTCCTGCCCCTGCTTTACCTCCACGAACTGTTTGTGCTTGTTGTGCGAATCCATCACATCTAACCGAAGAGTGTCCTTATAATGCATCTACTCAAGGACAGGATCAAGTCAATGCTGCATTTCAGCAACGACAAAGAAACGATCCGTACTCTTCGACATACAATCCGGAGTGGAGGAGTCACCCAAATCAACAGTTCCAAGGGAATAACAATTTTCAAAGACCTCCTCCACAACAACAACAAGCACCTTCACAAACTCAAAACCAGCAACCTTTCGAACAACAACCTTATACAAATCAAACGAACAATTTGGTTCAACCAAATGATGATAAGGTTATCTCGCTCGAAAAAAGTCTAGATGCATTTCTCAAGCAATCTACAGAATCCGCAGCAAGATTTGAAAATTATGTTCAGTCTTTGATGCATAACAATGTCTCACACGATCAAAGTATCAAATCTATTGAGGCACAAATTGCACAATTAACTGCTGCGTTGAGCGAGAGAGAAAAGGGAAAGCTCCCATCTCAACCATTGCCAAATCCCGGTCACACACAAAACGCATATCCCAATCACAATGTAAATGCGGTGACCACGTTGAGATCCGGAAGAGTGTTGCAGAATAATGTGGGAACTAGTGATGACATCCCCGCCGGTGGTTCTTCTTCTTCTTCTTTTTCTCCATCGTCACCTTCCCCTTCTTCATTTTCTTCACTTTCTTCTTCACCTTTTTCTTTAGAGCCTATTCTCCACCATTCACACGGCTTTACTTCTTCTAGCTCGAACGGACCCATTTCTCACAACATGAACACATCTACACCAGGATCCGTTCCTACCCCACATTCTACTACACAGACATTTGACTCAACGAATTTTCAAAATGTTCCATTCCCAAACAGGTTGAGTCCTAATAAACCAAATGCATAAGTGGAGAAGATTGTGGAGATATTTAAGTAGGTTAGCATAAATATACCTCTCTTGGATGCAATCCAACAAGTCCCTTCATACGCGAAAATCTTAAAGGGCTTATGCACCTCGAAGAGAAAGGCATCTCAAATACCCAAGAAAGTGCTAGTGGCCAGTGCAGTGAACAATGCTATTAACCACCATCAAACCTTACCCCAAAAATGAAAGGACCCCGGCTGTCCTACGATTTCAATCACAATCGGGGATAAGAAAATTAATCGAGCACTTTTAGATCTTTGGTCTAGTGTTAACCTGATTCCCTACTCCGTGTACGAACAATTAGAGGTTGGAGAGTTGAAACCCACTCGTTGTACTCTCCAAATGGCTGATCGATCAATCACCCATCCAAGGGGTCAGCTAGAGGATGTGTTGATCAAAGTTGGGGAGTTCATATTCCCCGTTGATTTTATTGTTATGGATACACAACCTGTTGCTAACCCAAGAAACCAAATTCCGGTGATCCTCGGTCGACCATTTTTGGCCACTTCCAATGCTGTAATAAACTGTCGCAATGGCTCCATGACTCTATCCTTTGGGAAGATGTCTAGTGAGTTCAATATTTATAAGATGGGAAGTCTGCCCCCCGTGCCTAAAACTAGTACACGAGAAGTTTGCTCTATTCACGAAGTCACGCAGGAGGACAGCGAGCTTGAAAGATTTCTATTGGATGAAAACAGTTTTGACGCCACCAGTGCATCCCTCCTTGAGCCTACCACCGTTGACACAACCGATATTGATTATGAATGTTTCACTTTTTCGGATGATGACAACTCACAGCCCGAATATGAGTCTTTTGAATTTTTGGATGAGTTAGTTGAACCATCCGAATCGGTTGTTTGCAGTGATTTCGAACCTGTGTTGGAGTCCTTTGAGTTCGAGGTAGATTCCGCAATGATTCTTTCGCCTCCGAAACTCGAACTCATGTCCTTACCGCCTCACCTTAAATATGCTTACATAGGTGAGAATGAGACTTTTCCCATTATAATATCAGCCTCTCTAGCCTTCGAGCTAGAGAACGCTATTTTAAAAGTCTTACAAGATAGGCGGCAAGTTTTCGGTTGGCCTATGGCGGACATCGAGGAGATCAGTTCTCTTATAATTGAATATCATATGCAATTGATGGATGATGCCAAGTCAATAGAGGACCCACAGAAACATTTTGGGGGTATTGTGGTTAGTCAACCTCCTCTTTTAGAAATTGAACCACCCCTATTTCTTTTAATAAGCTACGAGAATGCCAATATTCCACTGATTGCTGATCATTTACATTCTCGTTTTGATGCATCACCACCTCCTGTATATTCACCTCCACACCTTCCATACCACCACTTCTATCTTCCCCAATTCTTTGTGAATCGCTACAACTTATTCTTTCACCAACCAATACTCTTTACTGATAAATTTTTCAATTGGTTGATGTTGACGTTTGGTCTATGCAAAGTTTGGCAGTAATGTCTAACATAGTTTAAATGAAGTTTGGGGGAGGGCCTTTCTGTGTGTGTATATATATATATATATATATATATATATATATATATATATATTTTCTTAACAATAAAAAAAATTATAAATAAATAAACAGTGAAGTGCTGGTATTTTGACCCTCTTGGTTTAGTAAGACAGTGAGGACACTGTCAAGTTCAAGTTTGGGGGTATGCTCGGTACATTTTCTTCCTTCGCATTCATTTGTACATATTTTTGCATTTGCATATTTATTTGAAAAAACCATAAAAATTTCAAAAATTATAAAAATATTGTATTCAATTTTGGCCATATTTGATTTGAGTTTGACAGATAGGTTAACTGGCTAGGAACAACTAGATCTTAGACTTAGTGAATTAAAAACCCTAAAGATAACATTCCTTAAAGTTTAACGGTAGAAAGTATATGCCTTGTAGTTTATTTAGAAATAGGCAAATTTTGAGTTCACTTCTTGGGCTAAGTCAAAATGAGGGAAGAGTATTGATGTTCTTATTAGAGTATAAGTTTGAAAAATAGTTCCTAACTTAAGTCTAGATTCTGAAAATGTATACCCTACAATTTGCACAATCACGCACCTTGAAACTTTGAATAGTAGAAGAGACCTTGAAGTGCTCTTGTCTAAGTCCTTAGTACAATGAAAATAAAAAAAAAGTGAAGAAAGAATAAAAAAAATGGACACTGGTTTTTGTGATTACTTAAGGCTGTAAAAAATAGAAAAATATTTAGCAAGGGTGCTTCATCACCTAGTGCTTTAGACCAACTGGTTTGGGAGTCACTGCTAAAGCCTTGGGTTTTGCAAAACTAGGAAGTACGCTTTAAAGTGCTAACGCATCTTGTAATCGGTTGTTGGTACCTCAAGAAGTATTAACGGTCGCATGAAGGATGTGTAAGCAAATTTCATTTAAAAATTCACTAATTAATAAGTGCTTTGGACAATGGACGAAGGTACGATTGCTTGATTTGAATTTCCAAGTGTAGGGGTGATATTTACACACACGTGGGGATATATGATTAGAGTTTAGATAAGAGAAAGGAATGAAGAATAGAACTTGTATTTTTAGTAAGGGTTGATAGAAATTCCTAAGTGGAGATGGAAACCTAGAAGGAAAACTTAAGAAATGCAGAAAGCTAAGTAAATCTGCAAGATATATATAATCTTAAGTTAGATGATAAGAAAGCGTGAAGAATATGGGTGGATAATTTACAAGTCGAAGATAATAGAATTCCTTATTAGAAGACCTAATTGGAGAACAAAAGTCAATGGGCCGAATTGATAGGATTTTGTGGGTAGTATCCGCTGAAAACCCTCAGGAGACAACACTCCTCCTACTAGGGACACCTAGAGGTTTAACGGCTTGTTGCACGTGCTCAGTGCAATCGCGTTTCCCTGTGAAAGTGTGGTTAGGATTTTAGTGAATAAAATAATAAGTTTGCTCGAGGACAAGCAAAAGATAAGTTTGGGGGTATTTGTTCAGACCATAATATTGCATTTTTCATTCCCCTATTCTTATCCTTTTTATAAATAAACAGGTACTCTTGATGCACGTTTGTTGCATATTACAGGATACAGGCTCTTGGAGCAAATACAGTGAAAAAGAAGAAAGTTGACACAAAAAAGGGACTTTTGACCAACAAGTAGACGGATCCTAATCAAGCCTAGACTAATAATAGTTCACATAGGTACAAGGCAATGCAAGGTCCAAACATGTAAAAGTGAAACGGTTAAAAGACCAATACAAATTTTCACTGAAGATTTGGGGAAGAATAAGAAGCCAAAAAGGAAAAATAGTGAAGAATAAAGAAGCCAAAATACCCCGAATGCAGCTCAAGAAATTTGGTGAGCTGAGCTCACTAAAGGGCCGCGGAACCGCGGCCCAAGGCCTACATTTACCAAGGTTCCGCGGCCATTAAGCGCCCGTGTCGGTGGAATTTTTCTGTGTCGGTGCATCGGTGCGGGTGTTGGGATTTTTCGTGGGCATATCTGTAATTGCACATGCGCGAGACTCTGTAACCCTAGTTTTCCTGTTTTCCTATAAATTGTAATCACAGATCTGTAAAACTCATGCCTCTTTTCAATAAACAAATTCATATCTGTTCTGTATTATTGCTTGGAGGGAGCCATCAAATTAGTAAGTTAATTTTATTTGTTCGCTTTTAATTCTCTTTTAATTAGAATGTCTTTTAATCTCCTAATGAGCGAGTAATCTCCTCGCTTGTTAGGGTTAGCCTAAGGGAAATGTTTGAGAGATGAGATCTCTCACCCCTTTCATGCCATTCACACCTAAGAATTATAACTCCATGCATTCACGCACAACCACTCCCTACGGCACCTTATCCATCGAGGTAATGGTGACACCGTAGTATAAAGGACCGGTTGCGCGTGTTTTCCATGGAGGTTAGGGTAATTATCGATAAAGGAAAGGTAAGAATCTAGAGGAAGAAACATCTTTCCAAAAGATTCTAATCCACTTTATTGATAATTACCGTAACATCTAATAGATCAAAAATAAGGCATTGAAAGCGGTGAGGAAACCTTTAATCTCCAAATTTCCCCTAAGCCTAACCCTAGCAAGACTTTAATTTAGATTAAATTAGTTTAGTGATAGATCTAGGTTTTAGATTTAATCAATCCAAATAACATTTGGAATCAACTCGTAAAAACACATTAAGAAAATTACCCATCTCTGTGGATCGACCCGTACTCACCGGCTAGCTGCAAAGCGACGCCGTTTCTGATTACGGTTAACAAGTATTTTTGCACAAATCACCCTACCAGATCGGTGGAGAGGCTGAGGTTCGTCGGGGACTTATTGAATCCTTTGGTTCTGTCAAATCATTAGCTGCAGTTTTGTATAGCTGGAACCTTTCCAGTTCTACAGAACCGACCTTGCCTCGATCTTGTCCGGATTTTGCTTTTGACATAGGCCGGACAATCCCAAGTCTTAACTTACTTAAGAGATAGGCTCTTCCCATACCATATCTTATATGGAGTGGTAGGCACTGATTTGATTCGAACCTAATTCAATAGGTATGCAACTTCTCAAGTGCACAACCCCAAAAGGAAATAGGTAACTCAGTAGTACTCATCATAGAGCACACCATATCTAATATGGTGCGATTGCTCCGCCCCGACACACCGTTGTGCTGTGGTGTATTCAGAGGAGTAACACCGAGAGAGAATCTCATTCTCCTTTAGAATAGTCCAAGAATTCCATGCACATGTATTCTCCTCCATGATCTTATCATAGGACATAATACTTATACCCAGTTTTTGGTTCTCTACTTCTAACTTATATTCTGTGAATATCTCAAAAACTTCGGACTTATGTTTCAACAGGAACATATGGCTGAATCTTGAGAGATCATCAGAGAATGCAATGAAGTACAAAGAGTCGGTCCTGGCATGTGTAGACAGGGGACCTTACATACATCACTATGTATCAGTCCCAAGAATTCACTAACTCTTTCTCTGTTTCCAATAAACAGAGCTATGGTCATCTAATCTTTGTAACATGACTGGAAAGTTTCATAAGATGTAAATTCAAACTAATTTAAATATGCATTTAAATGTAACTTCAGCCAGTCGGGTCGCATTGATATGACCTAGTCTACAATGCCTCAAGAAGGATTCGTTCATTTCTGAACTCTTCCTCTTGTGTGTGTTCCGTATATTAGGAACTGTAGTTTGATTTAGAACGTCAATGCTTTTAGATAACGTGCCTGAACCGATCAACTATTGATATAGGAAATGTTCAAAACATTATCCAACAATACAAAATTATATCCTTCTTTAGTAAATAAAGAGAATGATATGATGTTGTATATCAGGTTCGGTATCTAATAACATTTGTTCAGAATCAATGTATTTGGAAATACAGGGTGACAGTGACCAACAGACTTGGCTGCAACACTTGCACCGTTTTCTGTCTCATGAAACTTATCACCCGTTCTCAATTCTCTACCTTTCTGAAGCCCTATGTAACAGATTACATATCTGGGATCCCGATTTGGTATCAGATACCCAGGACGCAGAGGATACTGAGAAACAGTTCTGTGTAATGAACACACCCGAAGAAGATGCATCATATGCACTTTCTTCGTTTGGGCGGCATGGGAATCTTGGTATTCCCCTAATTCCTGCTCGGTCTTATAACAATTATAAGTTAGAGCGGGACCAACGTTCCCCAGCTCAGTATAACAAGCGGGTTCGGTAAATACATCCATATTATTATCTTGATTAAGGCGTGATGTGGTTGCTACCTGGAGAGAGAGAAAAGAAAAACACTTCGCGTGCGCACTTACAAGATTAGATTGGTTATATATTTTATCTAATCAGGATGGCTCCTACTGTTTTTATCAAATCTTCCTTTAAACCTTAAAAGGAAAGACTAGCCGGGATTAATTATACTCTACAAGTTCGCCAATATTTCAGTCAGGCCAGTGTCGGTACTTTGAGGGAGGTTCCCCGTGCTTTCGCACGGACCTAATTAAAGTAAACCTCGTTTTCCCAGAGGCGTAACCCCGTTGACACCTTTCTAGACACCTACTTGATCGGCTAATTGCGAAGTGCAAAATTCTCCCAGGAGTAACAATTACTCGCAGTGGGTATCGGGATCCAACTATCATATAGAAGGTATGCAATCTCATTGCAAATTTCAACACTTGAATCTCCCGATAAAGGTTTTTACCCCTAGCACTTATGACCTTAACTATGGTCAACAAATCATAAGTACTAGTCAAGTTCTACCCGTCATTTCGTGATTAATTAGACCCACCCATATGACCGTTAACTAAGGTCAACAAAGTCACGCGACTGTCCTAACTAATCGCATCATATGCGGTGTAGGAAGACATCACTTAGCTACCGTACACTGTGCCTTGACTATGGTCAACAAACATAGTACGAATACTAAGTACTCTACTTCCTAAAATGACGGAGGGTTGCGAATGGTTTTTATGAAAACCTTTAACGCTTTGAACTTGATCTCGTTGCGGAATCAAATGGTTTTTAAATGGAGTGTTTTTGAGGCTTTTCTAGTTTTGCTAAAGGGGTCACTCCCGGTGAAGGGATCGTCGGCCCTTTCCTCATCGAATAAGGTGCAGGATATATCATATATACCGCTGTGCAAAGAAAAAACTATAGAAGCAATCAAAAGACAAACCGAGGGTTGTAGCATCTGCCAGTTATTGCTAAAGGAGTCACTCCCGGTGAAGGGATCTCGGTCCTTTCCTTATCGAATAAGGTGCAGGATGTTCTACAAGGAACACCGCGATGCAAAGCAAGAACTGTAGCTACCTGTTTTTATGAAATTCGATTCCACAACATCTTTTAGGTTTATTTTCTTTCATTAATCTCATTAATGAATGTCCCATCATTTAATTCCACCTAAACATCACAGATAAATACAACGTGCGCTTATGCCTTCCGCATTCGCCTCGATGTCTCGTCTGCACCGTTAGGTTAGGTAACTAATGGCAGAGCGAGGCAGGGCTAGCGCGGGTGTAAAACATAAGCAACGTCTATATAATATATCATATATACTATATACAATATCTATCTGAACATATCACATGATCACATCACAGATAACGTAGCAGAAAATATCATATGAAATATTGGATATACTAGGACGTCCGTGTTTTTAATACGAGCCAGTATAAAACACGGATTCCACGGTCATGATGAATAGCCAAACCCACACCCCTAGACCCCTACGAGAGCGGCAAGCAACCCTACCAATTCTAGAGCTAGGAGACCCGCACTCGACTCCTCGAGTTGGTCTCCCACTGGACTCCAGAACCCGGTTACTTGTGCTCTCCTCCTTGGGTCTATACTAATGCGGAAAAGTAAATAATATACATCAACGGTGACATCTTCCGCAACCTGGAAGTGCCCCAATAAAAGAATATTACATACAAGTTTTTACATGAATGAAAATGAAAAACACTCATCTCACATAAAAAAACCCCGGCTATTCAAAAACGACGATCCAATATAACTTATCCAGTAACACATAACATCACATGTCATCAACGTAAGTAAATATGCCCATCCCAATTGTCGTTGACATATAGCAACGAAACCGGCGATATCATATATTACACTTACGGTCACAGAAAAGAAAGTGTAAAACTACAACAGTTGGAATCCGCAACCTTCTTAGACATCGCATGCCTAACCATCTGAATTCCTTAGACATCACATGCCTAACAATTATAAACCCTGCATTTTAGTCTTATTATCGAAAAATCTTTTCAATATCAAGTCGGGCAATTCAACAAGATTCCCGACATTTAGAACGAATGCTCGTCGCAAAATTTAGTAGACGGTTGCACCCCCGATACCGTCGACAAAGTGCACTAAGGCGGAACACCGCTGCCGCGAGCACCCGAACGGATGCTTTCGGCGACGGAGTTCTCCTACAGTCACTTGGTCGGGGCTATGGGGCATGGCTGTCTATTAAGTTTACCCGGCGAGTATCCGCATACGCAACGTGATTGCGACGGACTTTTGATCACATCAAAATTCCGTGGCAACCGATCAAGTGAGACTAAAGTGCTATGTTTATAACATTCAAAACAGTTATCTCATAACTATTTTTGGATTCCAAATATTGTATCACATTCCAGATAAAATAGAAAATGTTAAACTTTCCGATCGAACAATCAAACACCCAAGTTTTCCCGAAATAGCTCAGCACATGAAATAAGTTCAAAAACATCCATTTCATGCCACAGTACCAACGGTCTAGCCGTAGAAGGGTCAAGCCAACGCCTCACATGTGGCTCGCCGTACTGCCCCAAATCCTAAGGTTCAAAAGGCAATTCAAGGCGGTCACATAATCGAGTTAAGGTTTGTTGTCTTCTAGAGGGTCCATCGCGTTACTTGCACTACTCAGACGTTCTTAAACTACGGGAAAATCCAACACTTGGAAATTTCCCGGCAGGGGAAAAAATGGGTATTTATATCCGGTCGAACTTTTTAACATATTCTAAATTATCCGGAAAAACACACAGACAAAATTAGACAATCCGATCGAATCTACGAACTCCTAATACAACCCAGAAAACTCAACACTTGAGTGCAATTTAAAAATTCCCAGAAAACTCAGCAACTAAAGAAAGAAATTACTGTACAAAATTCACAAACCAATGCTACTGTAGGGCCGCGGAACCGCCGCATGAGCCATGCTCGTGCCGCGTTTCCGCGGTGCTTTAGTGGACTCAGGAGCATGTGTTGCACAGTATTTCTTAGAAAGCCCTGCTGATTTTTCTGCATATTTTTAATTCACAAAAATCCTAGATTTTAAAAAATGTACAGAGGATGGTTTTGGATTAGGGTTTCGGGTTCGATCGGGTTTCTAACTTCGTCTACACTTCGCCTAAAGCTCTAGCTAGGCTCTGATACCACTGTAGGGTTCCTAGGCACACCCATGAGGTTCTACAACTGATCAACCATGTCCAATTCAAATATTTTTATCAAGTGCCAAGTAACCCTAAGCAAGATCGTAACTAGAGGTAAGGCGAAACATGCAAGCAAACAACTTTATTGCTAAATGAAAGGGACTACAACCTTTGTAGATCCGGTCCTCCACTTCTCTAGCTCCGTGTTGACGTCCCTCCGCTGCGATCATCGGAATCCCGGACCCTTGCGTCGATTTCATCGGCGAAATGGGCGGGCTAGGTCGTTGACTTCGATACCGAAGATGATCTACGTCGAGGCGACTCAAACTCAAGCTCCACCTTCACTAGGTCATGATACTTGTGAAGATAACACACTCTACTACATGGCAAGTGGTAGAGGATGAAGAAATAGGAAATGGGTTCACTTTGGATTTGGATTTCTCACTTGGAATCATCACTTGGAAATTTCTAGCAATGGTTTCTTCTCTTCATGAAGAAGAAGAAGAAGAAAGAAAAGAAAGTGAATTATGAATAATAGAAAATCAAGTGATGGTTATCATTTTAGCAACCATGGGTGAGTGTAACTAGTGTAGAGACTAAACTAGGGTTTAGGTGAATGGTTAGGTTTAAGGAAAGAAACAAAATGGTCAAAGCTTCATGAAGCTTCAAGGTAAAAGGTAAAATCAAAAGAAGCCACCATTTTGTTTCTTGCCCAAAAATAAATAAATAAAATAAATAATTAAGAAAAGATAACAAAACCCTAACCATTAACCTAAACATGGTTTAAAACAAACATACACCCAAGTTTGCATGTATCATCAAACATGATACAATCAAGTGCTCAAAAATATATCACATATACTACTTGTGCACATCAAGTGAGAAAATCCATCTTAAGTGAACAAATACTAGTTAATGTAAAGTAATATATCAAATATATAATTATACATCAAATCATTAAATCAACACTTGATTTAATGATCCGGTCATATCGCATATAACCGACTAATATCAAGTGTATCAATGTATCGAATCAACACTTGATCTGGTAACCCGGCTATATCATATATAACCGTCCAATGATACAAATCGCGAGAATAGAATACAGTATCACATACTGGTATTATTCTCGGTCCCGAACATATCTCATATGCGCTCCTATCTCGTTTCGCTTGAGCCAGGAAACCTCTGTGTAGGACTCTAAAGAATCGTAAATACACCGGCAGCAGGTGATGATCATATCAAACACCCACAAGCCGCAAGCGGTATGCTAAACGTATCGGCCACCCGGGTATTGAGCGATCAGAAGATCAACGAGCAAACCCGCTCACGCTCCTGTGAATCCAACCAGTAACACTTACCGTACAATCCGGTCTGTTCGTCTGATATGTCGCATATCTCGCCTAGGGGTGGTAAACGTCAGACCCCAGTAGCTTGATAAGTCATGCCGATGTAAGGTCCATAACAAGCGTGAAACTACTGATAACTCTTACCAGTAGATCACTGCAACCCTGGCCAGGGATTTCTAGTTATGGACAGTCGAGCATAGCGCAACATCAACCCCCAATACCGGGAGAGACGAATCCCCTCCTATCGCTCATTGCCTCCATGTGAATCGGGACTGTACCCAAAAACCACCTATTTGCACAACTCAGTAGAGCCGTGGTAGGGTGGAAATCAAAGCACAGTGGGAGACAGACAAGACTCTATGACGATCTCGGGTCAACAGACTAAGCTGTACCAGTGTCACCAGAGAACTGCCATCTGACGTGAGGTATAATACCATCTGGGACTTCTCAGCGAGTCCGTTCAGTGTACCCATTCACCACTGAGCACCCGCATACCATCTCTGATGTCAAACACCAATGGATATGGGATCATCCATCGCCCATCACATGGGTCGAGAAGATATACGCTAGTCTATTCTGGAATATCGATGCCCCGTCTCGATATTCCTACGACTAGGAACATTGAAGGATGTACTCATGGACTACCCAGGCCCCACTAGTATGATCTGCATCATAGTCCTGGAAGTCGAGTACATATACTAAGGGCTTTATCAACATGTAATAGAGAGACAACAAGTATACATGTTAAGATAAAGAGCAATCAGATAGTGTACTATCATGTCGAGCAAGAAAGTCCTTCCTATATACGTCCCAGCATCCACTACAATATACATCCAATGTACAGTAATGGCCTCTAGGGCATACATATAACTAACAACTCGTCGGGAACTGCCGGTTGGTATTATACCTATCGTCAGGTAGCAGTTCCCAGGTGACATGAGTACAGCTTAGTCCGTTTACTTGACACCACCACTTCGCCTCGAGTGTGTTCCCCCTGTACTTTGATTACTACCCTACCACGACTCTATTGAGTCGTGCAAACAGGTAGTAGTTGGGTGCAGTCCCGAAGGACTTGGAGGCAGTGGCGGTTAGATAGGATTCGTCTCTCCCGGTATTTTGGTTGATATCACGCTGTGTTTGGAGAGCCATTACACAAAGTCCCTGGCCAAGGCAAGCGAGATTTACTGGTAGGTACTCCAGCAGTTTCTAAGGGTGTTTTGGACTACATTTCGACACGACTCATACCGCTATTAGGGATCTGACATTTACCGCCCCCTAGGCCCTATATGCAATACTCTTAGATGAACAGAACGGAATGTATGGAGATTGTCACATTCAGGCTCAGTAAGAGTTCGGATGGGTTTTCCTCATCGGCCTTCTTATCGACATCTACCTGAGGACCGTTACGTACAGCTTGTACCGCTTGCAGCATGTGGTTAAACACACTGCCAGCGTAGTGTCGAGTCTTTAGAGTCCCACAAAGAGGGTTTTCCACCTTTGGGCGAAACGATGTAGAGGTCGTATGGTTTTACGACAGGGTTCGTTCACATACGCGTACTTGTACGTGTTTAGTGTTCGGACGGTTGATACTAGTAGGCTTTGGTTTAAGCCAGATCTTAGTATTAGATTTTGGGTTGGCTTAGTCTCCTTGTATTCGTGTTTCTCGGAACACGGATGCGGGTATGTATATACGGATGGTAGAGGCAGAGAAGGAGACGCCTCATTAGGGTTTTGACCATTGACTTGATTAAAACCATAATGAGATGGAGGAAATTGTTTACTAATTTTTATTACTGATAATTGTATCATGACTAATTGGTTTGATCATTTGACTTTGTTGACTATGGTTGACTAAGATATTTTTGTTGAGCACTAGATATTTTGCTTAGCATTAATTGTGACATGATAATGGTCAAATCAATGTAGCCATCATAATTATCCTAATAAAACATAGTTTTCTCTTTCCTCAAAAGAGAGCTCTCTTCATTATTCTCATACTCCTTCTCTCTCATGGTTCTCTCCTTCTTCCTCTCTCAAACCCTAGTGTCTCATGTGTTGAGAATCATGGGTTGTTGAGACTTAACCACCAGAATCCCTCTCTACTCACTCTAGGATACTTAGTCTAGCACACAAAGTACCCTAGTTACTTTATTATAGAGGTTGGAGCTCAAGGTAGAGACCTTCGGGCGGATTATCTTTGACGTGGAGAAGCCGGTGAGGAGGCACCATCCACCACCACTCCAAGGAGCTCACAACAAGGAGAAGCACAACAAGGAGAAGAAGGACATGAGGCTTGAGGTATAGTCATCTAACATAGTAGTTAGAACTCCTAATTTGTTTGTTAGTTAATGTTTAGCAAAGATCCTCATGGGTAGTCTATGTTACCATGTAAAGAAAAATTCGTTTTTTACCTATTCCGCCTTCTCATTAACTAGCAGGGTGAGTAACATAGACTTACAGTGGTATCAGAGCCTGGCTAAACAATAACTAACATATTAGCAAAGCCTTTAGAACTTCGATCATGGAAAAATCCCAAAAACACGACCAAAACTTGCACTTTCTGTCGAATTTTAAATCAGGTCTAAAAATATTTACAGAGACGTGAAAAATACGTGCAGTCTTTTTCTAGAACACTGAAGAAATTTGGGCGCCTAACTCGGTCAGACCGCCGCGGATCCACAGCCGAACCAAGCGTTCCACCGCGGAGCCACGGCCGAGTCGACTCCGAGTTGGTCCAATTTTTTTCGGGTGGTCTCTATTGTTGTTTTGTGCTTTCTGGGATATTTTGTTTCTGCTCAGGTATTTTTGTGTACAGCATTGTAAAGGGAGTAGATTCAAATGTGGTTATTGATCGAAATTCTATGAACTTTGGCTAATCGGATTATATCTGTGATGTGTTATATGTGCTGAACGTCTCCTAATCGCTATACGTCGATTAGTGGGGGTTGCACATATCTGTGATCTATGATATTGGTTTGTGTATATGAACTTGTTGGATCGTCGTGGATGAATAGCCAGGGATGTGAGATGAGTGTCTTTATCTTTCATTTGATGTAAATTGTAAATTTATGTAATATTAATTTTTGGTCGCACATCCGGGTTGAGGTTGTAGCCACCATTGTATATTATTTCTTTTACTGTTTTCTGCTCCTAGGATAGACCTAAGGTGGGGTGCACAAACTACCGGGTATTTTGAAATGCCGAGTGGCCTACTCACTTTCTTGAGGGAGGTTGCTTCATTTCGGGTATTTGGCGGGTAGTTTGCCGCACCCGTAGGGGTCTAGGGTGGGGTTTGGCTATTCATCACGACTGTGGAATCCGTCTTTCGTTACAGGCTCAAACGAAATCCGGATTCCTAGTATATCCAATGTGTTCATCTGTGATCTGGAATGTCTATCATTATATCTGACGAATGTATATATCTATATATGATATCTAGTAGACGTTGCTTATGGTTTACATCCGTGCTAGTCCAGCCCCCGCTCTGTCGTTAGTTAAGTAACCTAACGGGTGATGACGGGGCCCCGTGGCGAATGCGGATGACATAAGCGTAGGTTATATTTTCATTGTTTTCTGCAATGGTAGGATTAATTGATGGGATTGCATTATATTAATGCTAAGAAAACAAGACGAAGCTGAAACGTCGGAACAATTTCAAAACCACTCGGTTTTTTTTCAAAACAGCAAAACTTTTAAAATGCGGAGCTTAAACCACTCCTTTTAAAAGCTATCAGGTTCCTTCGATTATATCAAGTTCACTACGTTCACGGTTTCGCCAAAACCATTCGTAGCCCTCCGTCATTTCATATGAATATTCAATAGTATTCAAGCTATGTTTGTTGACCTTCGTCAAGGCATAGTGATTGGTAGCTGCTGGGTGTTCATATGTAGCATAGATAGATGCATTGGTTTGAGGACAGTCGTATTACCTTGTTGACCTTCGTCAAGGGTTGTCACGACCCGAAATTTGGCACGTGACGGCCCTTAAACTACGCAACGTCTACAGGCGTAACGCAATTTAAGTAAGCCGAAAACCCAGCAATCTAAACCATCAAAAGTAGTAAGTGATAAGAACATTGGTAAAACTTTTTTTAAAAATCTCGAGTACAAATTCTTTAAAGTCCAATTTAGTTTCTTACAAATTTTGGCAGCACCTCCTTTGTAAAAACTAACCCCAAAAATGGGTACAACATAAATATAAGTAAAGCATCCCCAACGGGAGCAAAATCCACGCCCAAAGGCGGAAACAACCACCACAACAGATATACGACGCTGTAGCGAAGAAATAAAAGACGATATAAATAAAAACTGCATAAAAGACCTCCAAGTCACAAAATAACATACAATATCGCCCTCACATAAAGTCTCTAAGTCATACATGAAAGTGGTAGATGGAGAGTACATGATACAAAGATAACAATAAACAACATCGGATAACCACAAAACCTACCTATAGCAAAACTGCGCATAGTCAGCCGAAGCGGTATCCGCTGTAAAAGATGATGCGATAGATAGAAAAGCTTGCCGCGACTGCCCTGAGGGACTACCTGCAAAACACTGTGGCACAATGGGGGTGAGTTGCCAACTCGTGAATAGTAAATAACATATGCAGGTAATCGCAAGTATGCACGTACAGCACGAATCTAATGCATGCAAGCTGATAGCAATATGTATGCAACAGTCATGTAAGGTACTCTATCAGGTACTACTAATACATGAACAATAAATGGCAATATGTATGCAACAATCATGTAAGGTACTCTATCTGGTACTACTAATACATGAAGCAATGCATATAAAATAACAGTATATAAATGCAACAGTCATGAAAGGTACTCTATCAGGTACTACTAATACATGAAGCAATGCATATACAATAAATACGGAGTATGGGATAAAACATGTCATCCTCACAGAATCCCCACTTCGTGGTAAGACCAAAGTCCATCAAGACAATCTAAACCCCAAATTTCCACAAATCAGCCCTAAATTGGCCCTCATATCCTGTAAGTCTCATAGATCCTGAGTGTCCAATATCAAGTAAAACTCATATATCCAGTATCCAATGTCAAGTAAATCTCATATATCCTGTATCCAATATCAAGTGAATCTCATATATCCTGAGTGAGTATATTTGCAAGATTATTATGATGATGTATATAAATTAGATATGTATACATATACATTAGCGTCCCATTCCACTAATATATATATATATATATATATATATATATATATATATATATATATATATATGCACATATAACAGTATCCCATTCCACTGTTATATATACTTAGGAGTAAAGAAATCATGAAAACAAGTGTCTCACATAGACACATAAATACTGATCTATCAGGCGCTGTCACCACGACTGGCCCTCCTGATAGGTACGTATCATATGCTATCCCGAAAACTCGAGTGCCAAGCTCTGACACTCGAACATCGACGTATCCATACGTTAATGACTCCGGTCGGTATCCCCACGATAACCGCCGAGTCATAGGTACTGTCACCGGTAGGTACTTGCCCACCTTCCAGGCTCATCGGCATGTAGCGTCGATCATCTTGCCGAGGGGAACCGTACCGGGCTCCACCATGTACCCGTACACGACCTCGTCTACTCCTCGTATCGGGTAATAATAGAAAGCTCAGAACCGAGAAATCTCATGGTGGACGCTGAAATATCATAT
Source organism: Agapanthus africanus (assembly GCA_030015575.1). Taxonomy (NCBI): domain Eukaryota; kingdom Viridiplantae; phylum Streptophyta; class Magnoliopsida; order Asparagales; family Amaryllidaceae; genus Agapanthus; species Agapanthus africanus. The sequence goes on along the minus strand of JASDDO010000024.1, from coordinate 711,367,749 downwards.
CAAGAGAAACCAGATTTTTCAAATAATACATAATTTCATGAAACTACCACGGTCCTCAAATCCAGAAAACATCCTGAAAAATCCATATCTCAATACGAAAATCCATGAATATAATATATGTAACATAAAACTGTAATGTGAGCATATAAAGGAAAAGCCGCTATTTAACTGCACAAGTTAATATATATATCATGTGGTTCCTAAGTTCTCCAAGTCCATATAACATCAAATAAAGATGAACATGTAGCTATAGCCAGATATATGTGTAAACATGTTGGCATAGCAAGATATGTGTATCAACCTATCAATAACAATGTAATACCCTCCAGGTATATGTATAAGTATGAATGCAAGAGGTACATGTAGCTGTGTCTCATGTGTGAATATACCTATCACTAATGGTATAATACCATATAGGTATATAGGTAACTAGAATGTAAGCATGTGAAGGCATATGTGTAAGCATGTAGGTATACATGTATGCTATATGTCATATGCAAAATGGAATATGAGTCAATGTCTCAATGTCCCTAACCAATACAATATAACAAAGTATAGGTGTTGTGCGTGTCATGGCAATTATTGACGGTGTGTGTGTAGCATGCAATTAGTGCTCGTGAAACATGAACCGTCAATAATGGTGTTGTGTCTCATTGATACTAAGTCCATACACGATAGGAAATGAGATATGCAACAAAGGTACACATGCACAATCAATGTCCATATACATCTAACTAAAAGTCATATCATTTAATCTAGCCAGACGCATAACGCCATGCGGGCGATTCCCCTGTAGATGTTAAATCTACTCACAACAATCCTGGCTAAGTAAAGCCAACCACTCGCTTTCCCCTGTTCGCAGCGCCCGAAGTCCCCGCCTGCGATCCTGAAAGCGTATAACATTATAACAAGTATATATTATCAATCGACCAATAACACGTACCAACTACGTTTGACCGATGCACCAACTCCAAATATACTCTCAAGTGTTCGTCCAGTGGCTAACGCGCGTAGCGACACTACGAAACCAACTCAATAGCAAAAGCTACACAAAGACACGAACGACATCGGTACGGCTCTAGCTAGGAACGCAAAGCGACACAACTACCAAGCCTAGACCCTGATTGTACCGATCGCGCATTCACAACACAAGAATAAACGTGGAATCTAATATAAATAACGTAGCAACGTCAAAAGAAACCCACGCCTAAACTTACCGAAATCTAGTAAGCAACATATCTTATTTTAGCACAAAACTACAAGTTTTTACCAAAACTAAAAATTACAACCATCACAATATAGCATGATTTAACCATACAAACCTATACTAGAATTTTAGATTTCACTCAAATAGGATTAGTAAAATTTTAGTTTGCTAATTAGCTAATTATACAATTAGGAAAAAATCATTTAACAAACTAGCATCTAGGTTAACTTTTCATCAAACCTAACTTATCAATTAACCCTTTCACTAATGAAAACCCTAACTTGATTAACCAAAACAAACTGCTAGAAATTCTAAATATGCAAATAATAGCTTTAAATTAACAACTAATAAGCTAATTTAAAGTATTAAGCAACAAAAAGAGATTAGGGTTAAGGTTTTATACCTTCAAGGATTCACAAAAAAGGAACCAAAATCATCAAGTTAAGCTCCAAAATGATGACTTCTATGAAGATTCAAGCATGCTTTGTGAAGAGGAATGATGGGTTTTGATTTGTTTAAGAGTTTTGTAGGATTATTTAGGGATTTTTGATGATTTATTGACCTTGGAAATGATGAAATTGTGCAAAGAAGAACAAAGGGTAGAACTAGGAAGGAGGCTCGGCCAACTTAGAAGGGGGGATTTGGTGAAGTGTGTGGAATTTTCTAGCAACAAAATGTAATAAAAGCTCATAAATGCAATTGCCACCTTTTCATTTCTTTTCTTTTCTAAAAAAAACATTAACTACAAAATATCTAGATATTTTTGGTGAGAAGGTTAAAAACATAATCTAGTGATTAACTTAGCATAAATCCACATTAGTAGTAATTAACCCAAACCAAAAAGTAATTACTACGAATAAAGTGCACAAATAAAGCATTAAAATAATATTTTAATTAGGGAAAGTTTTTATGTGAATCAAAACTTCCAATTGACTCCCAAAGCCCACGCACTAGCTTTATTCTAGCTAAACTAGGTATCGTCAAGTCTATACAGAAGTTTGATCACAATCGGGTTAAAACGGAAAACACCGACTATTTTACCCTAAAACGGAAAAATTCGCATAATGATTTCTAAAACGTTACAAGGGTATATACGGGTGGGTTCAAATTAACCTGGACAATGATGGGTAGAACTTGACATATGACTTATGATTTGTTGACCTTTGTCAAGGTCATAAGAGCACGGGGCAAAAAATCCACATCGGGAGTTTCTAAAGAAACTGAAACTTGCTAGTGTTGCATACCATTTGGAGTTTGATAATGTTGGTAGGATTCCTTCAGCATTATCACATAATGATATTTGGATCCCAATCCTACTGTGACTATCCGCTACTCCTCGGGAGATTTTTTCACTTAACGATCAATGCTATAAACCAAGTATTTGTCTAGAACGGTGTTAGCAGGGCTACGCCTCCAGGAAAAAGAGATTATTTAATTAAGGAACTTCGCGCAAGCGTCGTAAAACCTCCCTCGAAGTACGGACACTAGCCTGGACGAATGGTTAAGCAAGAATTGTACAGTGAGATCAATTCTGATTAATTCTTCTTTTATGGTTTGAGGAAGGATTCGAGAAACAGTGGGAGCCATCCTGTTTAGATAAATTAAAAACCAATCTAAACTTGCAAGAGCATCATGCTAAGTGTTTTCTTCTCTCTCTCTTGCAGCGACCCTGTGACCAAATATAGGTTACATCTAGATAATAAAATGGCTGAATCTGACTATAATGACTGGCAAAGGTCTGTCCAAATGTCCATTGCCTATAACAAGCTGGGACACCTCATTACTACTGAAGCCCCTGCCGTCCCAGGTCCAGTTTCCACCATCACGGATATTGATATCCGCAAGACATCGGAAAAATACTGTACGAATGACAAGTGCCTAGTGTTGGCCTCAGTAGATGGTATAAACCGAAGGCAACACGAGAAGATGGACTTAGCTTCCATCTTCCTCCATAACAAAGATTTATATGGAGAGCAATCTCGTATCGCAAGATATGAGACCTCGAAAGAATTGCTTCAAGCGAGGTTGGCTATCAGGTCATCTGTAGGGGACAATGTCCTTACGATGACTAGCTATATTGATGAACTCATGGACCTGGAGACCACGTTGGGAAACAGGTCATATGCTGACTTGTTTCTACGTTCCCTACCCTCTACTTACACCCTGAAGGAAACCAGGGAGACACCAGCTCTTCTTATTGGAGAATCTTTCTCTTCTACATCCAAGGAGAAAGCAAAGGGTGAGAAGAAAAAGACCTCCACAGAGCCGATATACGGTGTCAGGAAGGTAGACCGAAAGGGAAGGGCAAAAGTTTTGGGACTAAAAGTAGGGAAGGAGGGTCATTCCTATTGTTAAGGGAAAGGACATTGGCAGAGGGATTGCAGGGCTTTGAAAGCCACTAGCCAGGATTCGAAGCATGTTGTGGCTTCGATTTTGGGTGTGTTTGTGTTAGTTATATGTATGCCCTAGAGGCCATTACTGTACATTGGATGTATATTGTAGTGGATGCTGGGACATATATAGGGAGGAATTTCTTGCTCGACATGATAGTATGCTATCTGGTTACTCTTTACCTTAACGTGTACTCAGATTGTCTCTCTATTACATGTTGGTAAAGCCCTTAGGATGTGTATTTGACTACCTGGACTATGATGCGGATCATACAAGTGGGGACATGGTAGTCTATAAGTACATCCTTCAAAGTCCCTAGTCGTGGGTGTATCGAGACGGGGCATCGATATACCAGAGTAGACTAGCGTGTACCTTCTCGACCCATACAGATGGGCGATGGATGATCCCATATCCATCGGTGTTTGACATCAGAGATGATATACGGGTGCTCAGTAGAGACTGGGTACACTGGACGGACTCACCGAGAACTCCCAGATGGTATTATACCTCACGTCAGATGGCAGTTCTCAGGTGACACTGGTACAGAGTAGTCTGTTGACCCAAGATCGTCATAGAGTCTTGTGTGGTTCCCACTGTGCTTTGATTTCCATCTTACCACATCCAAGAGGGCGTGCAAAACGGTGGTTTTTGGGTACAGTCCCGAGTCACATGGAGGCAATGAGCGATAGGAGGGGATTCGTCTCTCCCGGTATAGGGAGTTGATGTTGCGCTGTGTTCGATTGGCTATAACAGGAAATCCCTGGCCAGGGTTGCTGAGATTTACTGGTAAGTGTTACCAGTAGTTTCTCGAAATGTTATAGACCTCATATCGACACGACTTATCGAGCTATTGGGGTTTGACGTTTACCACCCCTAGGCAAGATATGCGACATATCAGACGATCAGACCGGACTGTACGGTAGTGTTACTGGTTGGATTCACTGGAGTGTGAGTGGGCTTGCTCGTCGATCTTCTGATCGCTCAATACCCGGGTGGCCGTTACGTTTAGCAGACCGCTTGCGGCTTGTGGGTGTTTGATATGATCATCATCTGCTGCCGGCGTATTGACGAGTCTTTAGAGTCCTACACAGAGGTTTCCTGGCTCAAGCGAAACGAAATAGGAGTGCATATGAGATATGTGCGGGACCGAGAATGATACCAGTATGTGATACTGTATTCGATTCTCGCGATATGTGACATTGATCGGTTATATGCGATATAGCCGGCATATCGGATCAAGTGTTGATTCGATAAGTTGTTACTGTAGATATTAGTCGGTTATATGCGATATGACCGAATCATTAAATCAAGTGTTGATTTAATGATTTAATGCATAATTATATATTTGATATATTACTTTGTATTAACTAGTATCGGTTCACTTTAAATGGATTTTCTCGCTCGGATGTGCGCATTATATATGTGATATGATTTTGTGCACATGCTTGTATCATGTTTGATGGTGCATGTCAAATTGGTTAAGTATAAAGAATTAAACCTTGGTTAATGAAATGGTTAGGGTTTATTATCTGCTTATTCATTTTATTTATTTACTTATTCTTTTGGAAAAAGAAAAGGAAATGATAAAATGATGGCATTCTTTGTTCTTTCATGAAGCTTCTTGAATACTTTGACTTTGTGACCACTTTGTCTCATCCTTAACCCTAACCATTCCACTTAACCCTAATTAATTCTCTACACCTAACCATGGTTCTATTATGATAAGAATTCATTATTCTTTTCATTTTAGAATAACTTATAATATTCTTTCTTCTTCTTCTTCCTTGAACTCAAGAAGAAAACCTTGCATCCATCAATGGTGATTGATGAATTAGAGTGAGAAATCCAATTCTAAAGTCTACCCACTTCCTATTTCTTCATCCTCTACCTCTTGCTAAGTAGTAGAGTGTGTTTCCTTCACAAGTTTTCTTGACTTGGTGAAGTTGGAGCTTGATCTAGTGATGCTTCGACGTAGATCATCTTCGGCACGTCGTCGATGACCTAGCCCGCCTATTCTCCGATGAAGCGAACGCGAGTGTCCAAGATCGGATTTGTACAGCGGAGATGACTTCTTCATGGAGCTATGGAGGTGGACAAACGGATCTACAAAGGTTGTATTTCCGTATTCTTTTAGTTTAATTGTAAACTAGTTCCTTTATCGCCTAGAAATCTAGCCAACGATCCGTAGTCGGGTTTCTCGGCACCTATAATTTTTGAAATTGGCGGGGTTGATGCCTTGTGAGACCTCACTAGAGTGCCTAGGAACCCTACAGTGGTATCAGAGCCTATCTAGAGCCTTAGGCGAAGTCTAGACGACGTTTGAAATCCGAACGAACCCGAAACCCCATTTTTTCCATGCTCTCTGTCCAATTTTCAAAAACTGGGATTTTTCAATATTAAAAATATGCAGAAAATCAAGCAGGGTTTTTTATGAAATACTGTGAAAAACGGAGACCTAACTCCGTCATAACGGCGCGGAACCGCGGCCTAAGCCCACGTGGCGCGGCGGTTCCGCGGCAACACTGTTGACTCTTTGACTCCTCTTTGCACAGTAATGTTTATAATTAACTCCTGTGTTTTCTGGATAATTTTAATGTATACTCTACAGTTGAGTACTCTGGGGTTGTATTGGGGACTCGATGAATCGATCGGATTTTTTAACTTTGTCTATTTTGGCTTTCCGGATAAATTTTAGAATATGTTAAAAAGTTCGACCGGATATAAATACCCAATTTTTCCCCTGTCGGGAAATTTCCAAGTGTAGGATTTTTCCGTAGTTTAAAGACGTTCTAAGTAGTGCAAGTAACTCGATGGACCCTCTAGAAGACAACACACCTTAACTCGATTAAGTGACCGTCTTGAACTGCCCTTTGAACCGTCAGGTTTGGGGCAGTACGGCGTGTCACATATGAGGTGTTGGCTTGACCCTTCTACGGCTGGACCGTTGGTACTGAGGCACGAACTGAATGTTTTTAGACTTGTTTCATGTGTTGACCAGTATCGGGAAAACTTGGGTGTTCGAATGTTCAATCGGAAAGTTTAACATTTTCTAATTATCCGGAATGGGATACAATAATTGGAATTCACAATAAGTTATGAGATAACTAAATGAATGTTATAAACATAGCACTTTAGCCTCACTTGATCGGTTGCCACGGAATTTTGATGTGATCAAAAGTCCGTCGCAATCACGTAGCGTACGCGGATACTCGCCTGGTAAACTTAATAGACAGCTACACCCCATAGCCCTGACCAAGTGACTGTAGGAGAACCCCGTCGCCGAAAGCATCCGTCCCGGTGCTCGCGGCAGTGGTGTTCCGCCTTGGTGCACTTCGTCGACGGTATCGGGGGTGCGGCCGTCTACTGAAGTTTGCGACGAGTATTCGATCAGGATATCGGGAATCTTGTTGAATTCCCCGACTTGGTATTGAAAAGAGTTTTCGATAATGAGACTAAAATGCGAGGTTTATAATTGTTAGGCATGCGATGTCTAAGTAATTCATTTGGTCAAGCATGCGATGTCTGAGGTTGTTGCGGATTCCAACTGTTGTAGTTTTACACTTTCTTTTCTGTGACCGTAAGTGTAATATGTGATATCGCCGGTTTCGTTGCTATATGTCAACGACAATTGGGATGCGCATATTTACTTACGTTGATGACATGTGATGTTATGTGTTGCTGGATATGTTATATTGGATTGTCGTGTTTGAATAGCCGGGGATTTTTATGTGAGATGGGTGTTTTTCATTTTCATTCATGTAAAAACTTGTATGTAATATTCTTTTATTGGGGCACTTCCAGGTAGCGGAAGTTGTCACCCTTTGTATATTATTTACTTTTCCGCACTAGGATAGACCGGGCACAAGTAACCGGGTTCTGGAGTCCAGTGGGAGACCAACTCGAGGAGTCGAGGCCGGGTCTCCTAACTCTAGAATTGGTAGGGTTGCTTGCCGCTCTCGTAGGGGTCTAGGGGTGTGGGTTTGGCTATTCATCGCGACCGTGGAATCCGTGTTTTATACTGGCTCGTATTGAAAACACGGACATCCTAGTATATCCAATATTTCATATGATTCTTCTGCTGCGATATCTGTGATGTGATCATGTGATGTTCTGTGATAGATACAGTATATAGTATATATGATATATTATATAGCCGTTACTTATGTTTTACACCCGCGCTAGCCCTGCCCCGCTCTGTCGTTAGTTACCTAACCTAACGGTGCACGAGGGGACATCGAGGCGAATGCGGATGGCATAAGTGTACGTCGTATTTATCTGTGATGTTTAGGTACTTAAATGATGGGACTTCATTAATGTGATTAATGAAATAAAAGAAACCTAAGATGTTGTAGAATCGAATTTCAAAATAAAACAGGTAGTTACAGTTCTTGCTTTGCACAGCGGTATATATGATATATCCTGCACCTTATTCGATAAGGAAAGGACCGAGATCCCTTCACCGGGAGTGACTCCTTTAGCAATAACTGGCAGATGCTACACACTCGGTTTGTCTTTTGATTGCTTTTAAGTGATTTTGCTTTGCACAGTGATATATATGATATATCCCGCACCTCATTCGACGAGGAAAGGACCGACGATCCCTTCACCGGGAGTGACTCCTTTAGCAAAACTAGAAAAGCCTCAAAAACACTCCATTTCAAAATTCATTCGATCCTACAACGATATCAAGTTCATTACGCAATAGGTTTTCAGAAAAACCTGTCGTAGCCCTCCGTTATTTCAGATAAGTAGTAGTTAGTATTCGTGCTACGTTTGTTGGCCTGCGTCAAGGCGTAGTGTGCGGTAGCTAACTAGTATTTATCTGTTTATGCATATGATGCAGATTGGATTAGGGTAGTCGTGCGACTTTGTTGGCCTGCTTCAAGGGTCGTGCGGGTGGGTTTAATTCAATCAGGAAATGACGGGTTGAACTTGACTAGCGGACTATGGTTTGTTGGCCTGCGTCAAGGTCATAGGACGCTAGGGGCAAAATATTATCGGAAATTTCAAGTGTTGAAATTTGCAATGAGATTGCATACCTTCTATGAGATAGTTGGATCCCGATACCCGCTGCGAGTAATTGTTACTCCTGGGAGAGTTTTACACATTACAATTAGCCGATCAAGTAGGTGTCTAGAAAGGTGTCAACGGGGTTACGCCTCTGGGAAAACGAGGTTTATATTAATTAGGTTCGTGCGAAAGCACGGGGGACCTCCCTCAAAGTACCGACACTGGCCTGGCTGAAAGATTGGCGAACTTGTAGTGTGTAATTAATCCCGGCTAGTCTTTCCTTTTAGGGTTTGAAGGAAGATTTGATAAAAAGCAGTGGGAGCCATCCTGATTAGATAAAATAATAACCAATCTATTCTTGCAAGAGCGCACGCTGAGTGTTTTCTTCTCTCTCTCTCCAGGTAGCGACCATATCACGCCTTAATCAAGATAATAATATGGAATATTGATCGAACCCGCTTGTTATACTGAGCTGGGGAACGTTGGTCCCGCTCCAACTTATAATTGTTATAAGACAGAGCAGGAAATTGGGGATTACCAGAATTCCCGTGCCGCCCAAACGAAGAAAGTGCATATGATGCATCATCTTCGGGTGTGTTCATTACAAAGAACTGTTTCTCAGTATCCTCCGTATCCTGGGTATTTGATACCGGGTCAGGATCCCAGATATGTAAGATGTTACATAGGGCTACAAAAGGGTAGAAAAACTGAGAACGGGTGATAAGTTTCATGAGGCAGAAAACGGGGCAAGTGTTGCAGCCAAGTCTGTCGGTCACTGTCACCCTGTATTACCGATACATTGATTCTGAACGAATGTTATTAGATACCGAACCTGATATACAAAATCATATCTGTCTCTTTATTAGTAAAGAAACGATAAAATTTTGTATTGTTGGATAATGTTTTGAACATTTCCTATATCAAAAGTTGATCGGTTCAGGCATGTTATCTAAAAGCATTAATGTTCTAAATCAAATTACAGTTCTTCGTATACAGAACACACACAAGAGGAAGAGTTCAGAAATGAACGAATTCTTCTTGAGGTATTGTAGACTAGGTCAGATCAATGTGACCCGACTAGCTAGAGTTACATAAAGATGTATATTTAAATTAGTTTGAATTTACATCTTGTGAAACTCGCCAGTCATGTCACAAAGATAAGATGACCATAGCTCTGTTTATTGGAAACAGAGAAAGAGTTAGTGAACTCTTGGGACTGATACATGATGATGTATGTAAGGTCTCCTGTCTACACATGCCAGGACTGATTCTTTATACTTCATTATATTCTTTGATAATCTCTCAAGATTCAGTCATATGTTCCTGTTAAAACATGAGTCCGAACCTTTTGAGATATTCACAGAATATAAGCGAGAAGTAGAGAACCAAAATACGGGTAAAAGTATTATGTCCTTTGATGAGATCAAGGAGGAGAATACTTGAGCATGAAATTCTTGGAATTTTCTAAAGGAGAATGAGATTCTCTCTCAGCATTACTCCTCCGTATACACCATTGCACGATGGTATGTCGGGGCGGAGCAGATACACCCTATTTGATATGGTGTGCTCTATGATGAGTAATACTGAGTTACCTTTTTCCTTAGGGGGTTATGCACTTGAGAAGCTGCATTCCTATTGAATAGGGTTCGAATCAAATCAGTTACCTACCACTTCATATATGATATGGAAAGGGAAGAGCCCATATCTTAAGTTAGTTAAGATTTGGGGTTGTCCGGCCTATGTCTAAAAGCAAAATCCGGACAAGCTCGAGGCAAGGTCTGTAATGTAGAACTGGAAAGGTTCCAGCTATACAAAATACAGCAGATGATTTGGTACAACTAAAGGATTCAGTAGATTCCAACGAACCTCAGCTTTTCCGCCGATCTAGTAGGGTTCCTCACCCACCTGAGAGATACTTCGGTTTCTCTATGACAGTGGGAGTGAGGAATGCATCATGAGATGATGACCCAACTAGTTTCGAGCTGGCCATCAAGAGTGGGACTCTGTAAGAATGGCTGGATGCTTAGCGATCTGAGATGGAATCCTAATACACCAACAAAGTATGGACTTTGGCTGCTATATCTGAAGGGTTAAATCCCCATCAGGAGCAAGTATATCTTGAGAAGATTACTTAATGTAGCTGGAAAAGTTGAGACTTTCAAAGCTAGACTTATTAAAGGTTTTCATCATTGACCAGGTATGGATTATGTTGAAACCTTTTCTAAGGATCTATGCTTAAGTCCATCCAGATCCTACTTGCCACGGCTACATACCATGACTACGATATCTGGCGGTTGGGTTCCATGACTGCTTTTCTAAATGATGTTTTAGAAGAGTGCGTCTATAAGTACACAGCCAGAGGTCCTCGTAGACAGTGGGAGCAGCGGAAACGTGTGCAAGATGTTTTATATGATAAAGCAGGCATCGCGGAGATGGAACGTCTGTTTTGATGTAGTAGTCAAAGAGTTTGACTTCATCAAAATGGTAGATGAACCTTGTATAAACAAAAAGGTAGTAGGGAGTATGGTGGTGATCCTCGTAGAGTACGTGGATGACATACTCTTGAGAAGAAAGGAGTTTCCTATGCTACGCTCGGTCAATCTCCGCTTATCAAAAGGATTCTCCATAAAGGATTAAAGTAATACCTACTAAATCCTGGGTTTTAGATCTATGAGATAGATCTAATTGGATGTTAGAATACTCACTAGTTGTAGTGAGATGGTATCAATCGATCCTGGGGAGAATCGCTGGAAGGGTTCCAGGGTGATAAAGACGACTGAATGACAGTCGCAGGCATTGTCTTTACCCTCAGTAAAGGGACGGTATGTTGGAAGAGTTCCAAGCTAGATACCGTGGCATACTAGACGATAAAGGCTGGATACATCGCTACTTAAAATGCTACCAAAGAGGAAGTTTGGGTGTATATTAGTTCATGAGATGAACTACGTTCCTCCCATTGTGTGACAATGGAGTCGTGGCTTATGCCAAGGAACGCAGGTCCCATCAGTGATCCAGACATAATCTAAGGCAGTATCACCTGATCATGGAGATGGTTGATCTCCAGGGTGATCGAGGTTAGGAGAGTAGACTCAGAGGACAACACGGCGGATCCACTCACGAAGGCCAGTTCCCAGAGAGAGACTTTTATGGGATGGTTGAGTATGAGATACTACAACCACTGCTACAGATGGCCCTAGTGCAAGTGGGAGATTGTTAGTTATATGTATGCCCTAGAGGCCATTACTATACATTGGATGTATATTGTAGTGGATGCTGGGACATATATAGGGAGGACTTTCTTGCTCGACATGATAGTATGCTATCTGGTTACTCTTTACCTTAACGTGTACTCAGATTGTCTCTCTATTACATGTTGGTAAAGCCCTTAGGATGTGTACTTGACTACCTGGACTATGATGCGGATCATACAAGTGGGGACATGGTAGTCCATAAGTACATCCTTCAAAGTCCCTAGTCGTGGGTGTATCAAGACGGGGCATCGATATACCAGAGTAGACTAGCGTGTACCTTCTCGACCCATACAGATGGGCGATGGATGATCCCATATCCATCGGTGTTTGACATCAGAGATGATATATGGGTGCTCAGTAGAGACTGGGTACACTGGACGGACTCGCCGAGAACTCCCAGAAGGTATTATACCTCACGTCAGATGGCAGTTCTCAGGTGACACTGGTACAGAGTAGTCTGTTGACCCAAGATCGTCATAGAGTCTTGTGTGGTTCCCACTGTGCTTTGATTTCCATCTTACCACGTCCAAGAGGGCGTACAAAACGGTGGTTTTTGGGTACAGTCCCGAGTCACATGGAGGCAATGAGCGATAGGAGGGGATTCGTCTCTCCCGGTATAGGGAGTTGATGTTGCGCTGTGTTCGATTGGCTATAATAGGAAATCCCTGGCCAGGGTTGCTGAGATTTACTGGTAAGTGTTACCGGTAGTTTCTCGAAATGTTATAGACCTCATATCGACACGACTTATCGAGCTATTGGGGTCTGACGTTTACCACCCCTAGGCAAGATATGCGACATATCAGACGATCAGACCGGACTGTACGGTAGTGTTACTGGTTGGATTCACTGGAGTGTGAGCGGGCTTGCTCGTCGATCTTCTGATCGCTCAATACTCGGGTGGCCGTTACGTTTAGCAGACTGCTTGCGGCTTGTGGGTATTTGATATGATCATCATCTGCTGCCGGCGTATTGACGAGTCTTTAGAGTCCTACACAGAGGTTTCCTGGCTCAAGCGAAACGAAATAGGAGTGCATATGAGATATGTGCGGGACCGAGAATGATACCAGTATGTGATACTATATTCGATTCTCGCGATATTTGACATTGATCGGTTATATGCGATATAGCCGGCATATCGGATCAAGTGTTTTTTCGATAAGTTGTTACTGTAGATATTAGTCGGTTATATGCGATATGACCGGATCATTAAATCAAGTGTTGATTTAATGATTTAATGCATAATTATATATTTGATATATTACTTTGCATTAACTAGTATCGGTTCACTTTAAATGGATTTTCTCGCTCGGATGTGCACATTATATATGTGATATGATTTTGTGCACATGCTTGTATCTTGTTTGATGGTGCATGTAAAATTGGTTAAGTATAAAGAATTAAACCTTGGTTAATGAAATGGTTAGGGTTTATTATTTGCTTATTCATTTTATTCATTTACTTATTCTTTTGGAAAAAGAAAAGGAAATGATAAAATGATGGCATTCTTTGTTCTTTCATGAAGCTTCTTGAATACTTTGACTTTGTGACCACTTTGTCTCATCCTTAACCCTGACCATTCCACTTAACCCTAATTAATTCTCTACACCTAACCATTGTTCTATTATGATAAGAATTCATTATTCTTTTCATTTTAGAATAACTTATAAAATTCTTTCTTCTTCTTCTTCTTCCTTGAACTCAAGAAGAAAACCTTGCATCCATCAATGGTGATTGATGAATTAGAGTGAGAAATCCAATTCTAAAGTCTACCCACTTCCTATTTCTTCATCCTCTACCTCTTGCCAAGTAGTAGAGTGTGTTTCCTTCACAAGTTTTCTTGACTTGGTGAAGTTGGAGCTTGATCTAGTGATGCTTCGACGTAGATCATCTTCGGCACGTCGTCGATGACCTAGCCCGCCTATTCTCCGATGAAGCGAACGCGTGAGTCCAAGATCGGATTTGTACAGCGGAGATGACTTCTTCATGGAGCTATGGAGGTGGACAAACGGATCTACAAAGGTTGTATTTCCGTATTCTTTTAGTTTAATTGTAAACTAGTTCCTTTATCGCCTAGAAATCTAGCCAACGATCCGTAGTCGGGTTTCTCGGCACCTATAATTTTTGAAATTGGTGGGGTTGATGCCTTGTGAGACCTCATTAGAGTGCCTAGGAACCCTACAGTTTATAATAGAAAACTGTATGTCAATTAACTCTACTTCCTGGGTACTAGATACCAGACCAGGATCTCATATCTGTAATTCATTACAGGCTTTGAGAAACCATAGAGTTATCAGGATAGGTGATATGACTCTCAGAGTTGCGAACGGAATGAGCGTGGACGCTGAATCCGTAGGGGAATATCACCTAGGATTGACAAGTGGGCAGATATTGATTCTACGTAACTGTTTATATGTACCTAGTCTAGCTTGTAATATCATATCTGTATCCTTACGTTCTAAGGAAGGATATGATTTTACATTTGTAAGCGATGTGGTCCACATCCACCTAAATCAAGTTCTGGTTGGGTCAGGTACATTAGAAAACAGAATCTACGTATTAAATCAAGCTCAGGTTTTCAGTGTCCAGAACACACTTAAAAGAAATTCTTCGGAAACGAATCAGGCTTTCTTATGGTATTGTAGATTGGGTCATATCAATGAAACACGATTGACAAAGTTATATAGAGAAGGATATTTGGATCCGTTCGAATATCAGTCTTATGCTACTTTTGAATCTTGTCTCATGGGAAAGATGACAAAGACTCCGTTTACTGGACACGGAGTTAGAGCGAGCGAGCTCTTGGGACTCATACACAGTGATGTATGTGGTCCAATGTCTACACATGCGTGAGGTGGTTATTCCTATTTTATTACTTTTACGGATGATTTCTCTAGGTATGGACATATCTTCTTGATGAAGAATAAATCCGAGGCCTTTAAGAAATTCCGGGAATACAAGAATGAAGTGGAAAAACAAACAGGAAAAAGTATCAAGACATTGAGATCTGATCGAGGTGGTGAATACTTTAGTGCCGAGTTCCTGGGATACTTAAAAGAGAATGGAATTCTCTCTCAGCTTACTCCTCCATACACACCACAACACAACGGTGTATCGGAAAGGCGAAATCAAACTCTATTTGATATGGTTCGTTCCATGATGAGTAAGGCTGAGTTACCACGATCCTTCTGGGGTTATGCACTAGAATCAGCTGCATATCTTTTGAACAAGGTTCAAGATCGTGCCTACCACACCATATCAGATGTGGAGTGGGAAGAAACCTTGTCTTAAGTACCTTAAGACATGGGGATGTCCTTTTTTTGTAAAAAAGCAGCATGCGGACAAGCTCGAGGCACGCTCAGTACTGTGTAAGTTTGTGGGATACCATAAGAACTCCCGGGGGTATCTTTTCTGTTACGCAGAGGAACAAAAGGTTTTTGTTTCTCAACATCCCCACTTCTTGGAAGCTGAATTTTTAGAAAATCAGAAAAGTGGGAGCATAATAGAACTGGAAGAAATTCCGGAACCACAAGCTATTACTGAGAGCTTGGTAGAACCAGAGGTTTCAAAAGAACAGGACATCCCAGTGCCACTCCGCAGAAGTAGTAGGCAGTCTCATCCGCCCGTGAGATACTACGGTTTTCTCATAGACGGGGATCGAGAGGATTGCATCATTGACAATAATGAGCCTACTAGCTTCCAGCAAGCCATTCAGAGCGGCGACTCGGTAAAATGGCTGGATGCAATGTGGATCGAAATGGAGTCCATGTACACAAACAAAGTTTGGACTTTGGACATTACTCCAGAAGGGGTACAACCCATAGGCTGCAAATGGATCTTTAGAAAGAAGATGGTGTAGATGGACAAGTTGAAACCTATAAGGCTAGACTTGTTGCAAAGGGTTTTCGTCAAAGACCTGGTTTGGACTATGACGAAACCTTTTCTTCAGTGGCTATACTTAAATCCATTCGGGTCCTTCTTGCCATTGCTGCCTTCCACGATTATGAGATCTGGCAAATGGACGTAAAGACGATTTTTCTAAATGGTAATTTAGAAGAGTGCGTCTATATAGATCAGACAGAAGGTTTCATTCAGAGTGGGAGCAGCGGTAAAGTGTGCAAGTTGCTTAAGTCCATTTATGGACTAAAGCAGGCATCACAGAGTTGGAACATCTGTTTTGATGAGACAGTCAAAGAATTCGACTATATAAAAAATCCAGATGAACCATGCATTTACAATAAGATTGTAGGGAGAACTGTGGTATTCCTCGTCTTGTACGTGGATGACATTCTCTTAATAGGAAATGACATTCCTATGCTACAGTCGGTCAAAGGATTCTTGTCACAGAGTTTCTCCATGAAGGACATGGGTGATGCCTCATACATTCTGGGGATCTAGATCTATCGTGATAGATCTAAGAGGATGTTGGGACTGTCGCAGTCCAGGTACATCGTCACCATATTGAAAAGATTCAGTATGGAAGATTCAAAGCGCGGTAATCTACCGGCTTGTCACGGAATCACCCTCTCCAAAGGGATGTCTCTAAAGACTGATTTGGAAAGGGCTCGCATGTCATCTATACCCTACGCTTCTGCGGTAGGCTCTATAATGTTTGCGATGCTGTATACCAAACCAGATGTAGCATACACATTGAGCGTTGTAAGCCGGTATCAGTCAAACCCAAAGGAGAAGCACTGGAAAACAGTAAAGAACATTCTCATGTACCTGAGAAGGACTAAGGGGATGTTCTTGGTGTATGGCGGAAAAGACCTCTAGATCAAGGCCTTTGCTAACTCCAGCTTCCAAAGTGACAAGGATAACTCTAAGTCTATGTTGGGTTATGTCTTTACCCTCAATGGAGGGGCGGTCTGTTGGAAGAGCTCAAAGCAGGACACCGTTGCTGACTCGATGATGGAAGTGGAGTACATAGCTGCTTGCGATGCCGCAAAAGAAGCTGTCTGGATGAAGAAGTTCCTCACTGAACTTTAGGTGGTTCCAACCATTGTTGATCCAATACCTCTGTATTGTGACAAAAACGGCGCTATAGCTTTAGCGAAGGAACCCAGGTCCCATCAGAAGTCCAGATACATTTTAAGGCGGTACCGCCTGATCAAGGAGATCGTAGATCGCCGGAAGATCGAGGTGAAGATAGTAGATACGGAGAATAACACTGCAGATCCATTCACAAAGGCCACCCCTCAGACGCAGTTCGAGAGGCTATTCGAGTTGATAGGTGTGCGATATGCCAGCACATGGCCCTAGTGCAAGTGGGAGATTGTTAGTGTATATACCCTAGAGGCCATTATTGTATCATACTGGATTGTATATTACTTAATGGAAGCTTGGGATATTCACAGTAGTATTGACAGTCTTGCTCAAATTGGTAGTATGCTACTTGGTTTGTTTCTACTTCAATATGTGCATGTGTTTCTTTTAACATATCGCTTATACATATTAGTAGAGCCCTTATGATCTTTGCTTGATTGCCAGCGTTGTGATGGCAGTGACAATAGTGGTGGCTGGGTAATCTATAAGCACATCCTTAAGCAGGTCCCTGGTCGTAGGATTATCGAGACGGGGCATCGATACTCCGGAGTAGACTAGTGTATACGCTTCTCATCCCAGCAGGGGAGATGATCTGTCCCACAGCCATTAGTACGTCGTACTGGAGATAGTATGCAGGTGCTCGTTAGGTTATGAGTACACCGGACAGGACTTGTCGGGAACTGCTAGTTTGTATTATACCTATCGTCAGTTAGCAGTTCCTAGGTGACATGAGTACAGCTTAGTCCGTTGACATGACACTGCCACTTCGCTTCGAGTGTATTCCCACTGTACTTTGATTACTACCTTACCACGACTCTATTGAGTCGTGCAAACAGGTAGTAGTTGGGTGCAGTCCCGAAGCACTTGGAGGCAGTGGCGGTTAGATAGGATTCGTCTCTCCCGGTATTGGGGGTTTATATCGCGGTGTGTTTGGAGAGCCATTACACAAAGTCCCTGGCCATGGAAAGCGAGATTTACTAGTAGGTACTCTAGTAGTTTCTCAGGGTGTTTTGGACTACACCCCGACACGACTTATACTGCTATTAGGGGTCTGACGTTTACCGTCCCTAGGCCGATATGCGATACTCTTAGATGAACAGACCGGAATGTACGGAGATTGTCACGTTTAGGCTCAGTAGGAGTTCGGATGGGTTTTCCTCATCGGCCTTCTTATCGATATCTACCCGGGGACCGTTACGTACAGCTAGTACCGCTTGCGGCCGTGGTTAAACCCACTGCCAGCGTAGTGTCGAGTCTTTAGAGTCCCACACAGAGGGTTTTCCACCTTTGGGCAAAATGATGTAGAGGTCGTATGGTTTTACGACAGGGTTCGTTCACATACGCGTACTTGTGCGTGTTTAGTGTTCAGGCGGTTGATACTAGTGGGCTTTGGTTTAAGCCGGATCCTACTATTAGATTTTGGGTTGGTTTAGTCTCTTTGTATTCGTGTTTCTCGGAACACGAATGCGGGTATGTATATACGGATGATAGGGGCAGAGAAGGAGACACCTCATTAGGATTTTGACCATTGACTTGATTAAAACCATAATGAGATGGAGGAAATTGTTTACTAATTTTTATTAAAGATAATTGTGTCATGGCTAATTGGTTTGACCATTTGACTTTGTTGACTATGGTTGACTAAGATATTTTTGTTAAGCACTAGATATTTTGCTTAGCATTAATTGTAACATGATAATAGTCAAATCAAAGTAGCCATCACAATTATCCTAATAAAACTTAGTTTTCTCTTTCCTCAAAAGAGAGCTCTCTTCATTATTCTCATACTCACTCTCACTCATGGTTCTCTCTTTCTTCCTCTCTCAAACCCTAGTGTCTAATGAGTTGATAATCATGGGTTGTTGAGACTTAGCCACCAAAATCCTTCTCTACTAACTCTAGGATACTTAGTCTAGCACACAAAGTACCATAGTTACTTCATTATAGAGGTTGGAGCTCAAGGTAGAGACCTACGGGAGATCATCTTTGACGTGGCGAAGCCGGTGAGGAGACACCATCCACCACCACTCTAAGGAGCTCACTACAAGGAGAAGCACAACAAGGAGAAGAAGGACTGAAGCATAAGGTATAATTGTTGGAGATAGTGCCCTCAAAGTCAATTATTGGATCGTAGGTACGTGATTGCAATGATTAAGGCAGGACCTATACCGATATGACAGTCTTTCTCGAGATGATAGTATGCTATCTGGTTTGTCTTTATCATCGTATACATGCTTTAGTTCACTATTGCATGATGATAGAGCCCATAGGATTCTTGCTTGACTACCAGCAGTATGATGGCGATCATATACGTGGGACTTGGGGTCTGTAAGCATATCCTTAAAAGTGTCCCTAGTCGTGGGAGTTTCGAGACCGGGCATCGATACTCCAGAGTAGACTAGTGTATACAGTCGAGACCCCGACGAGGGGCGGTGGCCGGTCTCACAAGCCACTGGTGTCAGTTGGATCACCTAAGATGTATACAGGTGCTCATTGGGTTATGAGTACACCGGACATGACTCGCCGGGAACATGCTAGTTGGTATTATACATATCGTCAGATAGCAGTTCCCTGGTGACATGTGTACAGTTTAGTTTGTCGACCTGAGATCGTCATTTGTCTCGTGTGTGTTCCCGCTGTGCTTTGATTTCTACCATACCACGGCTCAATGGAGTCGTGCAAACAGGTATTTTTTGGGTATAGTCCCGAGCCACATGGAGGCAGTGAGCAGATCGTCGGGGATTCGTCTCTCCCGGTATTGGGGGTTGATGTCGCACAGTACACGGGTGGCTATCACTAGAAATCCTTGGCCAAGGTAGTGGAGAATTACTGATTTGGATCAGTAGTTTCTCAGATGGTGATGGGCTTCATACCGACACGATTTATCGCGTTATTAGGGGTCTGACTTTATCCACCCCCTAGACTCGATATGCGATACTCTTTAGACGAACGGACCGGACTGTATATACATTGTCACTGTTAGACTCAGTAGGGTTTATAGATGAGTTCGCTCGTCAGCTTCCCTTCCAATCAATACATAGGCAAACCGTTACATACAGCTTGTACCTCTGACGTACTAGAGGTTATACCCAGTGCCAGTGTGTTGATGAGTCATTAGAGTCCCCCACAGACACTTTCCCAAGTTCGGGCAAAACGTTGTGGAGGCCGTATGGGCTTATGGCAAGGTTCGGAAAATGCACGTGCGTTTTTGCACGTGTCATTTTTCGGGCAGATAATACTGGTCGGCTTTGGTTTAAGCCGGATCCGAGTATTATGCTGTGTAGATATAATATCTTTGTCTCAGTTGCATTTGTATTCGGTCGTAATACAAATGCGGGTAAGTTTATACTGTTACGGGGTTATCCTGAAATTCGTTTCAGGATCACTTTTGGAAGTTTCCAGTTTCCAGTTTTCTATCAGCCGTATTTAACATTCGGTTAAATGCGGATTTATCTTTTCTTGATGAGGTGAGTCAGTGTTCTAGAAGGTTCTAGAGAGGGTGACAAGGCTTGTGTGACATTAGGTCATTAATGGTGCATTTAATGACAAGGTGACTAGGTTAAGTGATTCATTGTTTTCATTAATGCATTCATACAAGGTGTCTTGTGACTCATTCATTTGGATTGGTACTAATGGTCACTCTCTTGTTTCCTACACTCACCTCCCTCCCCTTTAAATTGGCTGGCCCCCTCCCCTCTTGTATGAAAAAAAAGATGGTTGTTGAAAAAAAGATAGAGTTTTGGATGTATGGAAATTAACATATTCATATCTCATTTTCATATCGATCCAAAAGGCAACTTCATTAACCGTTCTTCCATAGCTTTGGACGTAACGAGACAAAGTGTTCTACTCATTCTCTACATCATCTTGGTCGTCTCTTTTAGCAAAATTGATGATCGAGTTGCCTCGGTTCAGAGGCGGGAGCCCGTTTAAAGATCCGTCGATGTGGTGCCACCTGGACGACGAGACCGGAGTTTCAGGAGATCGGAGCAGCCGCAACAAAGCGTGGGATGATGGTTGAAGACCAAAGGACTTGGATCGTTCGGTATAACATTTCTACCCACTTTGTAGTTTGTTAGTTTAGCTTTAATGGCAGATCCGGGTTATAGTACGCGATAGCACCAGTTGTAAAAAGTTTTTGTTCCGCATTTGGCGTCTGTTAGACGGCCGGGGCGCTACCGTGGACTTATAGTGGTATCAGAGCCTCACCATTAAGCTATACTAACTTGTGCTAACACGTTTAAAATATAGATCGAACCGAATTTCGAAATTCACATTTTTTCAGCACCTGAGTTTCTGTCGATTTTTTAAAGGGCCTAAAAATAATTTTACATATCACAGAAAGGTAAGCAGGGTTTTCTAAGAATACTGGTAAATTTTGAGCACGTGATCACACGTGACCGCCGTGGATCCACGGTCAAACCTAGGGTTTGACCGCGGAACCACGGCAGTACTGTGGGAACAGTGCTTCAAAACTTTTCAGTAGGCTTTAATGTGGAATTTTTGGTTTTTGGCATAGTTATTTTGGGCCCAGATTTTGTTACTGTACAGCAGATGTACGTGGGGCCCACTTCGGGAAATTTTGTCGATCGAAATTTTAAATTTGTTAGTATGCAGTATTTACATTATATATCCGACCGGGAATGTCATTTGATCGGTAAACCGCGTCTGATTGCTATAGTTCTTTTAGATGGATTTGCAAACGTGACATTCGCGTTGATGTTCTGTATTGTACTGTGATGTTGCGGATTTGTCGTGGTGGATAGCATGGTGCAATGATAGTGCAGTTTGGATTTATTTGTACATTTGATATTGCGGGGCGAGTGTCCAACATGTGGACTGCCGTTACTTCCTGTTTGTATAATATTCTTTTGGGGCACGACCGTGTTGAGGTCGATGTACCCGTTGTACATATTTTTATTTCTGTACTAGGTTTATCCCGCGAAGGAGTGCACGGATAGCCGGGTTCTGGAGGGCAACGGGTCCGTATCTCATCGCTTTGAGAGGCAAAAGGAACTCACTTCAGAATTAGCAGACTATTCGCCGCACTCGTAGGGGGTACAGTTCGACCCAAGGAGGGGTGCTCAATTTACCGGATTCCGTGAAGTGCCGGGTGTTCCATTCACTATGCTGGTAGGGACTACCTCGCTTCAGGTTTTGGCGGGTAACTTGCCACACCCGTAGGGGTATAGGTTTCATTGCACAGGCTATCCACACGACCAGGGGAATGTCGGGTTTCAGTAGCGGCTCTGTGAAACTCGGGGATTCCAGATTATCTGTATTGTTCTGTGATGCTTATTACTTTTCTGTAATGTTGCATATTATCACGCCTGGAGCGATTACTGTATATTGGTATATATACTATTAGATGTTGTATATGTTTTTACACCCGTGCTAGTCCAGCCCCCACTCTGTCGTTAGTTAAGTAACCTAACGGGTGATGACGGGACCCAGTGACGAATGCGGATAGCATATACGTGCATTTTATTTTCGTTCTTTTCTGGTGTGATTGATTGATGGGACTGCATTGATTCTTATCAATGCAAGGATAAAACAAACCTATATTTGATATTGTTGGAACAAATTTTAAAAGGTGTTATTACAAAGATGTTTCCTTTTGTTTTGCATAGTGATATTCAGTTGGAATATCCTGCACCTCATTCCACGAGGCAAGGGCCGAGATCCCTTCACCGGGAGTGACCCCTTGGGCAGGAGTTTACGTCAGGGTAATAACTTCAATATAGTCGATTACAAGTTGCTTTGCATCGTGGTATTCAGTTGGAATATCTTGCACCTCATTCAACGAGGAAAGAACCGAGATCCCTTCACCGGGAGTGACCACTTTAGCAAAACGTTTTCGTCACTATATTTTTATAAAAAGCTATCAGGTTCCTTCAACGAGATAAGGTTCATTACGTTAAAGGTTTTTCGCCAAAAACCAGCTGTAGCCCTCCGTCATTTCTTATGGATTGTCAGTAGTATTCAAGCTATGTTTGGTGGCCAAAGTCAAGGTATAGTGCTTGGTAGCTGCTGAACATTCATCTATTGCAGAGATAGATGCGTTGGTTTGGGATAGTCGTATTACCTTATTGGCCAAAGTCAAGGGTATGTACGGGTGGGTTCAAATTAACCTGGACAATGAAGGGTAGAACTTGACATGTGACTTATGATTTGTTGGCCAAAGTCAAGGTCATAAGAGCATGAGGTAAAAATCATATCGGGAGTTTCTAAAGAAACTGAAACTTGCCAAGTATGCGCATACCTTCTGGAGTGTGATAATATGAGTGGATTCCTTCACGTTATCATGCGATGAGAGTTGGATCTCGATTCCCACTGATGGGTTGGTTTACTTTTCAGGTGATCCCGATTAATTCTTCTTTCAGGTTTGGAGGAGAATTTGACGGTACAGTGGGAGGTTTCCTGATTAGATAAATTGATAGCCATTCTGATCTAGGTTAGAGTGCACGCAGAGTGTTTCCTTTCTCTCTCTCTCTTTGGCAGCGACCTTTGACCGACCCTAGACTATAACTCAGTGACCAAGTTGACCGAACCTTCTCAATATACTGGCTTTTGGATTGTCCAAGTTGCATAAGTCATTGCAGCTTCTTCTTTTACCCTTTGTATTTCTCAGAACACCACGTATTACTATGGACATCCACTTCCATTGGATAGATCCATCGTATGGGTATATACGAACTCGGAGGGACTACTTCGAGGATGGATCCAGGTTCAGGAGAAATAGAATTGGTTTATTCAGTTGTCCTTTATTATCACCTTCTCTCAGGTTGCGAGGGCTCCTTAGTTTAGGAGAGTACACCTATTACGCTTATTGGATAGTCTTATTCCAAACCATAGGCAGGTGCCGAAAGGTAGGGAATGAAGAAAACCAATTAGCCTAAGTAGGGTGTACAGAAGGTAATAACTAAAGATAAAATAAAGGGATTAAAAAGAGAGCAAAGTAAATTGCGACTGTTATCATTCACGACCAAACCGCGTACTTCATCGCCACTCCTATTTCACCTTTGCTTTTTCCCTAGTTCGGGAGAAATAGAATAAGGTATTATTCAGTTATCTTTTATCATCACCTCCTCTCAAGTTGCGAGTACTCCTAGGATTAGGAGGGTACACCTGTTATGCTTACTGGATAGTCTTCTTCCAAACCATAGGCTGGTGCCGAACGGTAGGGAAGGAAGAAAACCACTTAGCCTAAAGGGGTGTACAGAAGGAAATGAATAAAGACAAATCAAGGGATTTGGAGAGAAGGCAAAGAAATATACGGTTATAGTCATGAATAGGATTATGGAAGAGGCATTACTAGGAATACCAGGATACCCTACGAGACATTTTAATGTTTAAGTTTCACTGCGCATTGTTAAAAGGAAACTGATTTCCCGATTAGATACTTACTCCAGGGTATGTATTTACCAGGTTTTTTATCTGTATAGTTTTACAGATGATGAGTGGGAGTAAGTTATTAGGAATTAGGTGATCATCCTCATTATATCGGAATTCGTTGTAATTGGTGATATTTGAGGAAATCACCTGGGTACAGTTTTCAACCTACGATGCACAGGTTTTGAGTTATTCAACTCAGCGGACTTATACAGAGTATTGTATGTTGTCCAGTGTCCGTCAGGACAAAGGGGTAGTTCCTCATACTATGTTCTGTTTACTTGTGACTTCTCTAGTTTTTAGACAAGTGTTTCGTAGAAATACAATGTCTGAGTTATGAGAAGTTGTGAGTATAAGAATAAAGTAGAGAACCAGATATCGCAAGTATTGGGATTCTTCAAAGAGATCGAAGATGTAGATTCTTGTGATTGGTATTCTGTTGATAGTAATGGTTTTGAGAAACTTGTTTCTCTTTCAGGTTACTCATAATTGGATGGATTCCTATGTTGAGTAATGTTGATTAGCCTCTCTCCATTCAGTTGATATGCACTGGAAACAGCTGCATGGTTTGAATCTGGTTCCAATTAAATTAGTGTCTCTATTTCTATATTGTATATAGAATGGTTCATATCTTAACGATGTTAAGGTAAGGGGAGTTGTCTAGCTTATGCTTAAAACCAGACACTGGATAAATTAAGGCACGTTTCTGTAATGGCAGTTTGTGGGTTGACCCTGGCTTTGACGAGGGTTGACATTTCTACCATCTGGAAGATCAATAATGATATTGTTCTTGACTCGCCACAGTTTTATTAAAATGGACTTTTTCAGAAAACAGTAGTGGGAGTATGGTAGAACTGGAAGTGATTCCAGAACCGCAAACGATTACGGAAAATTTAATAGGACCAATATATTCAATCAGGTTTGACATTCCATTAGCCACTCCGCAGATATGGTGGGTAACCTCAGACACCCGAGAGGTACTCCGGTAGCCTCAAGGACGGTGACAGGGAGGTTCTTGTTTACCCAGACTTGATACTACTGTTGTTCCAGACTATGAGACCCGGCAAGAGGATAAGTATAACGTCGTTCTAAACATGCTTTAGAAGTGTACGTAGATATTATTCTTCCAGAGGGTTGTCGTAGTCAGTGGGAGCAGCGGAAGTATAGTGGGCAAGTAGTTTATGTCTATTTATAGACTTAAGCAAATATAGCGGAGATAAGATCATCTAATTTTTGATGAGACAGTCATGGTTTTGACTTCGTCAGAATAGGGGATGGATCTGTTAAGAAGGTAGTAGGGTGTGATGTCCTGGTATTTGGATGACATACACAGAGTAGGAAGTAAAAATTCCTATACTACGATCGGTTGTACTGTGGTCGTTACACAGTTGTTTCTCCAGACAGGACATGGATATAATATCAGACATTCTGGTTTCTAGATATATGGTTTTAGATCTGGATTTGGGTAGTTTCCCAATGTGGGTACTGTGACAGTATTTTAATAGTTTTTAGAATAGATGACTCCTGGCATGGTAGTGTACTTGCAGGTGATGGAGTCACCCTCTCTAAAAGTGTCTTAGAGACTGAAGGAGAGAAGGATGTGCATGATTGGCAAATCACTTGCTTAGGCAATTGAGTCAATCATGAGATGTCATGTACCACACCAGATGAAGTTTTTTCACTTGATGCGATAAGTTTATATTAATCCAATCCTGAAGAAACATAAGGAAGCAGTTTTAGAACAAAAGTGCATGTTCTACGGATTTGATGACGGCAGCCTCCTTCGGGAGACGGTTATCATTCCAGGCTTTCAAGGTGACATGGATGACAGAGTGATTGTCAGAGTTATAGTTTTCCCTCTGACGAGGGACAGTATTATGGACAGGTGGTCCAAGAGGATACTATGGGAAGCATGGTGCTGGATACTGATTATGTTCAGTTATCTATACAGTCTAAGAAGTTTGGATTTGGAGCTCATTTATGAACTAGGTCACATCAGATATCCAGACATATTCTAAGACAAGAATTGCTCAATTCGGGAGATGGCTTTCTCCGCGAACTTAAGATTAAGAGAGATATAGAAAGAAACATCAGGGCGGATCCACTCACTGAGGCTATTTCTCGAACACAAGAGTTTTACAAACTAGCTTTGTGAAACTGATTAGTAGAGGAGTAGGATGTTCGGTATCACACGGGCTGTGAGTATGGACATCGCAATAATTAGCTTTGAGTGCAAGTGGGAGATAGTGCCCTCAAAGTCAATTATTGGATCGCAGGTACGTGATTGCAATGATTGAGGCAAGACCTATACCGATATGACAGTCTTTCTCGAGATGATAGTATGCTATCTGCTTTGTCTTTATCATCGTATACATGCTTTAGTTCACTATTGCATGATGATAGAGCCCATAGGATTCTTGCTTGACTACCAGCAGTATGATGGCGATCATATACGTGGGAGCTGGGGTCTCTAAGCATATCCTTAAAAGTGTCCCTAGTCGTGGGAGTTTCGAGACCGGGCATCGATACTCCAGAGTAGACTAGTGTATACAGTCGAGACACCGACGAGGGGCGGTGGCCGGTCTCACAAGCCACTGGTGTCAGTTGGATCACCTAAGATGTATACAGGTGCTCATTGGGTTATGAGTACACCGGACAGGACTCGCCGGGAACATGCTAGTTGGTATTATACATATCGTCAGATAGCAGTTTCCTGGTGATATGAGTATAGGTTAGTTTGTCGACCTGAGATCGTCATTTGTCTCGTGTGAGTTCCCACTGTGCTTTGATTTCTACCCTACCACGGCTCAATGGAGTCATGCAAATAGGTATTTTTTGGGTACAGTCCCGAGCCACATGGAGGCAGTGAGCGGATCGTCGGGGATTCGTCTCTCCCGGTATTGGGGGTTGATATCACACAGTGCACGGGTGGCCATCACTAGAAATCCTTGGCCAAGATAGTGGAGAATTACTGATTTGGATCAGTAGTTTCTCAGATGGTGATGGGCTTCATACCGACATGATTTGTCGCGTTATTAGGGGTCTGACTTTATCCACCCCTTGACTCGATATGCGATAATCTTTAGACGAACGTACCGGACTGTATATACATTGTCACAGTTAGACTCAGTAGGGTTTATAGATGAGTTCGCTCGTCAGCTTCCCTTCCAATCAATACATAGGCAAACCGTTACGTACAGCTTGTACCTCTGACGTGCTAGAGCTTATACCCAGTGCCAGTGTGTTGATGAGTCATTAGAGTCCCCCACAGACACTTTCCCAAGTTCGGACGAAACGTTGTAGAGGCCGTATGGGTTTATGGCAAGGTTCGGAAAATGCACGTGAGTTTTTGCACGTGTCATTTTTCGGGCAGATAATACTGGTCGGCTTTGGTTTAAGCCGGATCCGAGTATTATGCTGTGTAGATATAATATCTGTAAGTTATATGTATGCCCTAGAGGCCATTACTGTACATAGGATGTATATTGTAGTGGATGCTGGGACATATATAGGGAGGACTTTCTTGCTCGACATGATAGTATGCTATCTGGTTGCTCTTTACCTTAACATGTACACAGATTGTCTCTCTATTACATGTTGGTAAAGTCCTTAGGATGTGTACTTGACTACCTGGACTATGATGCGGATCATACTAGTGGGGACATGGTAGTCCATAAGTACATCTTTGAAAGTCCCTAGTCGTGGGTGTATCGAGATGGGGCATCGATATACCAGAGTAGACTAGCGTATACCTTCTCGACCCATACAGATGGGCGATGGATGATCCTATATCCATTGGTGTTTGACATCAGAAATGATATACGGGTGCTCAGTAGAGACTGGGTACACTGGACGGACTCGTCGAGAACTCCCAGATGGTATTATACCTCACGTCAGATGGCAGTTCTCTGGTGACACTGGTACAGAGTAGCCTGTAGACCCGAGATCGTCATAGAGTCTTGTGTGGTTCCCACTGTGCTTTGATTTCCATCTTACCACGTCCAAGAGGGCGTGCAAAATGGTGGTTTTTGGGTACAGTCCCGAGTCACATGGGGGCAATGAGCGATAGGAGGGGATTCGTCTCTCCCGGTATAGGGAGTTGATGTTGCGCTGTGTTCGATTGGCTATAACCGAAAATCCCTGGCCAGGGTTGCAGAGATTTACTGGTAATTGTTACCAGTAGTTTCTCGAATTGTTATAGAACTCATATCGACACGACTTATCGAGCTATCGGGGTCTGATGTTTACCACCCCTAGGCAAGATATGCGACATATCTGTTAGTTGTATGTATGCCCTAGAGGCCAGTATTGTACAGATTATGTATATTATATTGGATGCTTGGACATATATAGAGATGACTTTCTTGCTCGACATGATAGTATGCTATCTGGTTGATATTTACCTTAACATGTACACTAGTCTCTTTATACTGTCTTATAGTTACATGTTGGTAAAGCCCTTAGGATGTGTACTTGACTACCTGGACTATGATGCAGATCATACTAGTGGGGACATGGTAGTCCATAAGTACCTCCTTCAAGGTCCCTAGTCGTGGGTGTATCGAGACGGGGCATCGTTATACCAGAGTAGACTAGCGTATACGCTTCTTGACCCATGTGATGGGCGATGGATGATCCCATATCCATTGGTGTTTGACATCAGAGATGGTGTACGGGTGCTCAGTGGTGACTGGGTACACTGGACGGACTCGCCGAGAACTCCCAGATGGTATTATACCTCACGTCAGATGGCAGTTCTCAGGTGACACTTGTACAGATTAGTCTGTAGACCCGAGATCGTCATAGAGTCTTGTGTGATTCCCACTGTGCTTTGATCTCCACCTTACCACGTCCATAAGGGCGTGCAAAACGGTGGTCTTTGGGTACAGTCCCGAGTCACATGGAGGCAATGAGCGATAGGAGGGGTTTCGTCTCTCCCGGTATTGGGGGTTGATGTTGTGCTGTGCTCGATTGGCCGTAACAGGGAAGTCCCTGGCCAGGGCTGATCAGAGATTTGCTGGTAAGTGTTACCAGTAGTTTCTCGACCCGTTACGAGCCTCACATCAGCACGACTTATCGGGTTATTGGGGTCTGACGTATACCACCCCTAGACTTGATATGCGACGTATCAGACGAAGAGACTTGACTGTATGGTAAGTGTTACTGGTCGGATTCGCAGGAGTGTGAGCGGGCTAGCTCGTCGATCTTCTGATCGCTCAATACCCGGGTGGCCGTTACGTTTAGCAGACCGCTTGCGGCTTGTGGGTGTTTGATATGATCATCACCTGCTACCGGCGTATTGACGAGTCTTTAGAGTCCTACACAGAGGTTTCCTGGCTCAAGCGAAACGAAATAGGAGCGCATATGAGATATGTGCAGGACCGAGAATAATGCATGTATGTGATACCGCATTACATTCTCGCGATATATGTTTCGAATGGTTATATTCGATATGACCTAGTTATCGAATCATTGATTCGATAAATCGATGCATAAAATACTAGTCGGTTATGTGCGACATGACCGGATCATTGAATCAAGTGTTGATTTAATGATTTAATGTATAATTATATATCTGATATATTACTTTGCATTAACTAGTATTGGTTCACTTTAAACGGATTTTTCTCACTTGGATTGCACATTGTATATGTGATATACTTTCGTGCACTTTTCTGTATCATGTTTGATGATACTTGATCATTATGTTAAGTGTATAGAATTAATCCATGGTTAATTCTCTACACTTAACCCTAGTTCAAGATATGATAAGTATTGATATTAGTTTTATTTTTAGAAGAGAACACTTATCATATTTTTCTTGAGCTCATCTTCTTCTTCTTCTTCAAGCTTGCTACTCCAATGGCAAGTTGAGATCTAGTGAGTTAAATCCAAATCTAAAGTGAACCCACCTCCTATTTCTTCACCCTCTACCTCTTGCCAAGTTGTTTTGGGTGTTTACTTCACAAGTTTCACAAGTTTGTGAAGTCGGAACTTGAGTTTGTGCAACCTCGACGTAGATCGTCTTTGACACAAAGCCGACGACCTATTCCGCTCGCTTTCCGGATGAAGCCGATGATCGAGTCAAGGATTCATGATGGACAGCGAGGACATGACCACGTGGAGCTAAGGAGGCGGAAATCCGGATCTACAAAGGTTGTATATCCGTATCCTAGTAGTTAACAATTAACTAGCTTTCTTTTTCGCCTAAACATCTAGTTAAAGATCCGTTGTCTAGGGTTTCTCGGCACTAAAAATTTTAATTTGGCATGTTCGATGCCTTGTGAGAACCCACTAGGGTGCCTAGGAACCTTTCACTGGTATCAGAGCCTAGCTAGAGCCTTAGGCGAAGTCCCGACGACGTTTGAAGTCCGAACGAACACGAAACCCAAATACTTTAGAGCACTTTGGACATTTTCATAAATCTGGTATTTTTCAATATTTAAAATGTCTAAAAAATTCAGCATAGAATTATAAGGATTTCTGTGCAAAACAATCCCCTATACTGTTCATTCAGCCGCGGAAGCGCGGCATAAGCATGCCTTCTGCCGCCCTTCCGCGGTCAAAAAGTGACGTCATCCCATTATTTTAGCACAGTATTACCTGATAAATTCCACTGAGTTTTCTGGATATTTTTAAATTTATTTAAGTGTTGAGTGCTCTGGAGTTATATTGGGAATCGATGAATTCGATCGGAAAATCAAATTTTGTCTAAGTGATTTTCCAGATAATTGTAGAATATGTTAAAGAGTTCGACCGGATATAAATACCCAGGTTTTCCCTTGCCGGAATATCCAAGTGTTGGATTATTGTGTGGTTAAAAGACGTTCCAAGTAGTGCAGGTAACGCGATGGTCCCTCTAGAAGACACAAACCTTAACTCGATTATGTGACCGTCTTGAACTGCCCTTTGAACCTTCGGGTTTGGGGCAGTACGGCGTGCCACATGTGAGGCGTTGGCTTGACCCTTCTACGGCTGGACCGTCGGTACTGAGGTATGAAGTGAATGTCTTTGAGCCTATTTCATGTGTTGATCAGTGTCGGGGAAAACTTGGGTGTTCGAATGTTCGATCGGAAAGTTTGATATATTCTATTTATCCGGAACTGGATACAATAATTGGAATTCACAAAAAAGGTTATGAGATAACTGGATGGTTGTTATAAATCTAGCGGTTTAGTTTCATTGGATATCGAAAAGAGTTTTCGATAATGGGACTAAAATGCGGGGTTTATAACCGTTAGGCATGTGATGTCTAAAGAGATTGCGGATTCCAATTGTTGTAGTTTTACACTTTCTTTTCTGTGACCGTAAGTGTAGTATGTTCATATCGCCGGTTTCGTTGCTATACGTCAACGACAATTGGGGTATGCATACTTACTTACGTTGATGACATGTGATGTTATGTGTTGCTGGATATGTTATATTGGATCGTCGTGTTTGAATAGCCGGGGGTTTTTATGTGAGATGAGTGTTTTTCATTTTCATTCATGTAAAAACTTGTATGTAATATTCTTTTATTCGGGGCACTTCCAGGATGCGGGAGTTGTCACCCTTTGTATATTATTTACTTTTCCGCATTAGGATAGACCCAAGGAGGGGAGCACAAGTAACCGGGTTCTGGGGTCCAGTGGGAGACCAACTCGAGGAGTCGAGTCCGGGTCTCCTAACCCTAGAATTGGCAGGGTTGCTTGCCGCTCTCGTAGGGGTCTAGGGGTGTGGGATTGGCTATTCATCACGACCGTGGAATCCGTGTTTTATACTGGCTCGTATTGAAAACACGGACGTCCTAGTATATCCAATATTTCATATGTTTATTCTGCTGCGATATCTGTGTTGAGATTCTGTGATGGATATAGTATATAGTATATATGATATATTATATAGACGTTACTTATGTTTTACACCCGCGCTAGCCCTGACCTGCTCTGTCGTTAGTTACCTAACCTAACGGTGCACGAGGGGACATCGAGGCGAATGCGGATGGCATAAGTGTACGTCATATCTATCTGTGATGTTTAGGTTTTAAATGATGGGACTTCATTAATGTGATTAATGAAAGATAAGAAACCTAAGATGTTGTAGAATCGAATTTTAAAATAAAACAGGTAGCTACAGTTCTTGCTTTGCATAGCGGTATATATGATATACCCCGCACCTTATTCGATGAGGAAAGGACCGAGATCCCTTCACCGGGAGTGACTCCTTTAGCAATAACTGGCAGATGCTACACATTCGGTTTGCTTTTGACTGATTTTGGGTTTTTGCTTTGCACAGCGATATATATGATATATCCTGCACCTCATTCGACGAGGAAAGGACCGAGATCCCTTCACCGGGAGTGACTCCTTTAGCAAAACTAGAAAAGCCTCAAAATCACTCCATTTCAAAACATCATTTGATTCTACAACGATATCAAGTTCATTACGCTCATGGTTTTTATGAAAAACCTGCGTAGCCCTCCGTCATTTCAGATAAGTCCTGTTTAGTATTCGTGCTGCGTTTGTTGACCTTGTCAAGGCGCAGTGTGCGGTAGCTAACCAGTATTTATCTGCTTATGCATATGATGCAGATTGAGTTAGGGTAGTCGTACGGCCTTGTTGACCTTGTCAAGGGTCGTGCGGGTGGGTTTGATTCAATCAAGAAATGACGGGTTGAACTTGACTTGTGGTCTATGGTTTGTTGACCTTGTCAAGGTCATAGATCGTTCGGGGCAAAATATTATCGGGAATTTCAAGTGTTGAAATTTGCAATGAGATTGCATACCTTCTATGAGATAGTTGGATCCCGATACCCACTGCGAGTAAGAGTTACTCCTGGGAGAGTTTTACACATTGCAATTAGCCGATCAAGTAGGTGTCTAGAAAGGTGTTAACGAGGTTACGCCTCTGGGAAAACGAGGTTTTCAGTAATTAGGTTCGTGCGAAAGCACGGGGGACCTCCCTCAAAGTACCGACACTGGCCTGGCTGAAAGATTGGCGAACTTGTAGTGTGTAATTAATCCCGGCTAGTCTTTCCTTTTAGGGTTTGGAGGAAGATTTGATAAAAAGCAGTGGGAGCCATCCTGATTAGATAAGATAATAACCAATCTGATCTTGCACGAGCATACGCTAAAGTGTTTTCTTCTCTCTCTCTCCAGGTAGCGACCATTTCATGCCTTAATAAAGATAATAAAATGGATGTATTGACCGAACCCGCATGTTATACTGTGCTGGGGAACGTTGGTTCCGTTCTTTCCTATAAGAGTTATAGGACTGAACAGGATATAGGGGAATACCAGGATTCCCATGCCACCCAAATGAAGAAAGTACATGATGATGCATTTTCTTCGGGAATGTTCGTTACTGAGAACTGTTTCTCCATTTGCTCTACGTCCTGGGTATTAGATACCGGGTCGGGATCCCATATATGTAATCAGTTACATGGGCTAAGGAAAGGTAGAGAACTTGGAGAAGGTGATAAAGACATTAGAGTTGGAAATGGTGCAATTGTTGCAGCTAAGACTGTCGGGGAATATCACCTTGTATTACCAACTGGTAATACATTGGTTCTGAACGAATGCTATTACATGCCGAACCTGATATGCAACATTATATCGGTTTCTTTATTAAGTAAAGAGGGATATAATTTTGTATTACAGGACAATGTTATGAACATTTTCCATAACCAAAAGTTGGTTGGATCAGGCACGTTGTGCAATGGCATTTATGTTCTAAACCAATCAACAGTCCTGAGCATAACAAACACACACAAGAGGAAGAGTTCTGAACTCAACGAATCCTTTTTGTGGCATTGTAGACTGGGTCACATAAATGTGACACGACTGGCTAAGTTGCATAAAGATGGATATTTGAAACCTTTCGAATTTTCATCTTATGACACTTGCCAGTCATGTCTCAAAGGCAAGATGACCAAGACTCCGTTTACGGGACACGGAGAAAGAGTTACCGAACTCTTAGGACTGATACATAGTGATGTATGCGGTCCAATGTCTACACATGCCAGGGATGGTTCTTCATACTTCATTACATTCACTGACGATCTCTCTAGGTTCGGGTATGTGTTCTTGATGAAACACAAGTTTGAAGCTTTTGAGAAATTTAGAGAATATAAACAAGAAGTTGAAAACCAAACCGGAAAAAGTATTAAAATCCTTCGATCTGATCGAGGAGGTGAATACTTGAGCAATGAATTCCTGGACTTCCTAAAAGAGAATGGGATTCTCTCTCAGCTGACTCCTCCATATACACCACAGCACAACGGTTTATCTGAACGGAGGAACCGCACCCTATTAGATATGGTGCGCTCTATGATGAGCACAGCTGAGTTACCTTTTTCCTTCTGGGGATATGCGTTGGAGACAGCAGCATATCTATTGAATCAAGTTCCATCTAAATCTGTACCTACCACACCATATGAGATATGGAGTGGGAAGAGACCATATTTTAAACGAGTTAAGATATGGGGTTGTCCGGCCTATGTCAAAAGACAAAATCCGGACAAGCTCGAGGCACGGTCAGTTCTCTGCAAGTTTGTGGGATATCCAAAGAATTCTTATGGGTATTTATTCTACCACAGTGAGGAACAAAAAGTGTTTGTTGCTCAACATGCCACCTTTTTAGAAAAGGAATTTCTTGCAAAGGAGATTAGTGGCTCTGAGGTAGAACTGGAAGAAGTTCCAGAAGCACAAACAATAACTGAAGATTTAGTGGAACCAGAAGATTCGGTAGTACCCGACCAACCCCAGCCACTCCGCCGATCTAGTAGGGTTCCTCGCCAACCTGAGAGATACTATGGTTTTCTCATTGATGGTGGTAGCGAGGATTGCATCATGGAGGATGATGACCCAACTAGCTTCGAGCAGGCCATCACTAGTGGGGACTCAGTGAAATGGCTGGATGCTATGCGGTCCGAGATGGATTCCATGTACACCAACAAAGTATGGACTTTGGAAGTTGCTCCTGAAGGGGTAAAACCCATTGGGAGCAAGTGGATCTTCAAGAAGAAATATGGTGTAGATGGGAAAGTGGAGACTTTCAAAGCTAGACTTGTAGCAAAGGGTTTTCGTCAAAGACCAGGTGTGGACTATGACGAAACCTTTTCTCCAGTGGCTATGCTTAAATCCATCCGAATCATGCTTGCCATTGCTGCCTTTCATGACTACGAAATCTGGCAAATGGATGTTAAGACCGCCTTTCTAAATGGTGATTTGGAAGAGTGCGTGTACATGACTCAGCCAGAGGGCTTCGTAGACAGTGGGAGCAGCGGGAAGGTGTGCAAGCTGCTTAAATCCATTTATGGATTAAAGCAAGCATCGCGGAGTTGGAACATCTGCTTTGACGTCGTTATCAAAGAGTTTGATTTCGTCAAAAATCCAGATGAACCTTGTATCTACAAGAAGGTGGCAGAGAGTAAGGTTGTCTTCCTCGTATTGTACGTGGACGACATACTCTTAATAGGAAATGACATTCCTATGCTGCAATCGGTCAAGCTCTTCTTATCACAAAGATTCTCAATGAAAGATCTTGGTGATGCCTCCTGCATATTGGGAATCAGGATCTATAGAGATAGATCCAAACGGATTTTGGGATTGTCCCAATCCAGGTACATTGACACCATACTAAAGAGGTTTAGTATGGAAGAGTCCAAGCGTGGGAACTTACCCACGATCTCTGGAGTCACTCTCTCCAAAGAGATGTCTCCCAAGACTGATTTGGAGAGAGCTCGCATGCAAGGGATACCCTATGCTTCGGCGGTAGGCTCTATCATGTATGCGATGCTATGTACCAGACCCGATGTAGCATACTCACTAAGTGTAGTGAGCAGGTATCAAGTTGATCCTGGAGAGAGTCACTGGACAGCTGTGAAGAGCATTCTCAAGTACTTACGAAGGACTAGAGATATGTTCTTGGTGTATGGTAACGGAGAACTCCAAGTGGAGTCCTTTACCGATTCCAGCTTCCAGAGTGATAAGGACGACTCTAAGTCGCAGTCGGGTTTTGTCTTTACCCTTTACGGAGGGGCGGTTAGCTGGAAGAGTTCCAAGCAGGAAACCGTGGCAGACTCGACGATGGAGGCTGAATACATCGCTGCCAACGATGCTGCTAAAGAAGCTGTCTGGGTCAAGAAGTTCATTACTGAACTTGGAGTGGTTCCATCCATTGAGCATCCAATACCTTTGTATTGCGATAACAATGGAGCGGTGGCTTTGGCCAAGGAACCCAGGTCCCATCAGCGATCCAGGCATATTCTGAGGCGGTATCACCTGATCCGGGAGATAGTTGATCGCCGGGAGATCGAGGTCAGGAGAGTTGACACGAAGAACAACACGGCGGATCCACTCACGAAGGCCATTCCCCAGATACAGTTTGAGAGACTCTTCGGGATGCTCGGTATGAGATACTACAGCAGCTGGCCCTAGTGCAAGTGGGAGATTGTTAGTTGTATGTATGCCCTAGAGGCCAGTATTGTACAGATTATGTATATTATATTGGATGCTTGGACATATATAGAGATGACTTTCTTGCTCGACATGATAGTATGCTATCTGGTTGATATTTACCTTAACATGTACACTAGTCTCTTTATACTGTCTTATAGTTACATGTTGGTAAAGCCCTTAGGATGTGTACTTGACTACCTGGACTATGATGCAGATCATACTAGTGGGGACATGGTAGTCCATAAGTACCTCCTTCAAGGTCCCTAGTCGTGGGTGTATCGAGACGGGGCATCGTTATACCAGAGTAGACTAGCGTATACGCTTCTTGACCCATGTGATGGGCGATGGATGATCCCATATCCATTGGTGTTTGACATCAGAGATGGTGTACGGGTGCTCAGTGGTGACTGGGTACACTGGACGGACTCGCCGAGAACTCCCAGATGGTATTATACCTCACGTCAGATGGCAGTTCTCAGGTGACACTTGTACAGATTAGTCTGTAGACCCGAGATCGTCATAGAGTCTTGTGTGATTCCCACTGTGCTTTGATCTCCACCTTACCACGTCCATAAGGGCGTGCAAAATGGTGGTCTTTGGGTACAGTCCCGAGTCACATGGAGGCAATGAGCGATAGGAGGGGTTTCGTCTCTCCCGGTATTGGGGGTTGATGTTGTGCTGTGCTCGATTGGCCGTAACAGGGAAGTCCCTGGCCAGGGCTGATCAGAGATTTGCTGGTAAGTGTTACCAGTAGTTTCTCGACCCGTTACGAGCCTCACATCAGCACGACTTATCGGGTTATTGGGGTCTGACGTATACCACCCCTAGACTTGATATGCGACGTATCAGACGAAGAGACTTGACTGTATGGTAAGTGTTACTGGTCGGATTCACAGGAGTGTGAGCGGGCTAGCTCGTCGATCTTCTGATCGCTCAATACCCGGGTGGCCGTTACGTTTAGCAGACCGCTTGCGGCTTGTGGGTGTTTGATATGATCATCACCTGCTACCGGCGTATTGACGAGTCTTTAGAGTCCTACACAGAGGTTTCCTGGCTCAAGCGAAACGAAATAGGAGCGCATATGAGATATGTGCAGGACCGAGAATAATGCATGTATGTGATACCGCATTACATTCTCGCGATATATGTTTCGAATGGTTATATTCGATATGACCTAGTTATCGAATCATTGATTCGATAAATCGATGCATAAAATACTAGTCGGTTATGTGCGACATGACCGGATCATTGAATCAAGTGTTGATTTAATGATTTAATGTATAATTATATATCTGATATATTACTTTGCATTAACTAGTATTGGTTCACTTTAAACGGATTTTTCTCACTTGGATTGCACATTGTATATGTGATATACTTTCGTGCACTTTTCTGTATCATGTTTGATGATACTTGATCATTATGTTAAGTGTATAGAATTAATCCATGGTTAATTCTCTACACTTAACCCTAGTTCAAGATATGATAAGTATTGATATTAGTTTTATTTTTAGAAGAGAACACTTATCATATTTTTCTTGAGCTCATCTTCTTCTTCTTCTTCAAGCTTGCTACTCCAATGGCAAGTTGAGATCTAGTGAGTTAAATCCAAATCTAAAGTGAACCCACCTCCTATTTCTTCACCCTCTACCTCTTGCCAAGTTGTTTTGGGTGTTTACTTCACAAGTTTCACAAGTTTGTGAAGTCGGAACTTGAGTTTGTGCAACCTCGACGTAGATCGTCTTTGACACAAAGCCGACGACCTATTCCGCTCGCTTTCCCGATGAAGCCGATGATCGAGTCAAGGATTCATGATGGACAGCGAGGACATGACCACGTGGAGCTAAGGAGGCGGAAATCCGGATCTACAAAGGTTGTATATCCGTATCCTAGTAGTTAACAATTAACTAGCTTTCTTTTTCGCCTAAACATCTAGTTAAAGATCCGTTGTCTAGGGTTTCTCGGCACTAAAAATTTTAATTTGGCATGTTCGATGCCTTGTGAGAACCCACTAGGGTGCCTAGGAACCTTTCAATATCAGACGACGAGACCGGACTGTACGGTAGTGTTACTGGTTGGATTCACTGGAGTGTGAGCGGGCTTGCTCGTCGATCTTCTGATCGCTCAATACCCGGGTGGCCGTTACGTTTAGCAGGCCGCTTGCGGCTTGTGGGTGTTTGATATGATCATCACCTGCTGCCGGCGTATTGACGAGTCTTTAGAGTCCTACACAGAGGTTTCCTGGCTCAAGCAAAATGAAATAGGAGCGCATATGAGATATGTGCGGGACCGAGAATAATACCAGTATGTGATACTGTATTCGATTCTCGCGATATGTGACATTGATCGGTTATATGCGTTATAGCAGGGTTATCGGATCAAGTGTTGATTCGATAAGTTGTTACTATTGATATTAGTCGGTTATATGCGATATGACCGGATCGTTAAATCAAGTGTTGATTTAATGATTTAATGTATAATTATATATTTGATATATTACTTTGCATTAACTAGTATTGGTTCACTTTAAATGGATTTTCTCACTTGGATTGTGCACATTGTATATGTGTATACTTTTGTACACAAGTTTGTATTATGTTTGATGATACATGCTCACTAGGGTTTGTGTAAAGATTAAACCATGGTTATTTAAATGGTTAGGGTTTTGATTTTCATATCCATTTATTCATTTGTTTATTAATTTCTTTTTGGCAAAAGAAATGAAAATGGTGGCTTGATTTGTATGCTTATTGAATCTTCATGAAGGTTTGACTAAGTCACCATTTTTGTCTTATGCTTAACCCTAACCATTCCTTTTAACCATGATTCATTCTCTACACTTAACCATGGTTTTGAATATGATAAGTATTGATTTTCTTTTTCATTTAAAATGAACTTATCATATTCTTCATCTTCTTCTTCTTCTTCACTTCAAGAAAAAGCTTGAAAGCTTTAATGGCAAAGTGAGAAAAAGAGTGAGAAATCCAATTCTAAAGTGAACCCACTTCCTATTTCTTCATCCTCTACCTCTTGCCAAGTAGTATAGGGTGTTTCCTTCACTAGTTTTCATGGCTTGGTGAAGGTGGAGCTTGATCTAGTGATGCCTCGACGTAGATCATCTTCGGCATAGTCGTCGATGACCTAGCCCGTCCATTCTCCGATGAAGCCGATACTAGAGCCCGGGTTTCCATTTGGACAGCGAGGATACTTTATTGCGGAGCTATGGAGGTGGAGAACCGGATCTACAAAGGTTGTATGTTCGTTTACTTTTAGTTAAGATGTTAACTAGCTCGTTTTTTCGCCTAGAAGTCTAGACAACGTTTGAAATTGGCATGGTTGATGCCTTGTGAGACCTCTTGAGAGTGCCTAGGAACCCTACAATATCTTTGTCTCAGTTGCATTTGTATTCGGTCATAATACAAATGCGGGTATGTTTATACTGTTACGGGGTTATCCTGAAATTCGTTTCAGGATCACTTTTGGAAGTTGCCAGTTTCCAGTTTTCTATCAGCCGTATTTAACATTCGGTTAAATGTGGATTTATCTTTTCTTGATGAGGTGAGTCAGTGTTCTAGAAGGTTCTAGATAGGGTGACAAGGCTTGTGTGTCATTAGGTCATTAATGGTGCATTTAATGACAAGGTGACTAGGTTAAGTGATTCATTGTTTTCATTAATGCATTCATACAAGGTGTCTTGTGACTCATTCATTTGGATTAGTGCTAATGGTCACTCTCTTGTTTCCTACACTCACCTCCCTCCCCTTTAAATTGGCCGGCCCCCTCCCCTCTTGTAAGAAAAAAAAAGATGGTTGTTGAAAAAAAGATAGAGTTTTGGATGTATGGAAATTAACATATTCATATCTCATTTTCATATCGATCCAAAAGGCAACTTCATTAACCGTTCGTCTATAACTTTAGACGTAACGAGACAAAGTGTTCTACTCATTCTCTACATCATCTTGGTCATCTCATTTAGCAAACTTGACGATCGAGTTGCCTCGGTTCTGAGACGGGAGCCCGTTTAAAGATCCGTCGACGTGGTGCCACCTGGACGACGAGACCGGAGTTTCAGGAGATCGGAGCAGCCGCAACAAAGCGTAGGATGATGGTTGAAGAACAAAGGACTCGGATCGTTTGGTATAACATTTCTACCCATTTTGTAGTTTGTTAGTTTAGCTTTAATAGCAGATTCGGGTTATAGTACGCGATAGCGCCAGTTGTAAAAAGTTTTTGTTCCGCATTTAGCGTCTGTTAGACGGCCGGGGCGCTACCGTGGACTTACAATAATCATCTAACATAGTAGTTAGAACTCCTAGTTAGTTTGTTAATTAATGTTTAGCAAAGATCCTCATGGGTAGTCTATGTTACCTTGTAAAGAAAAATTCATTTTTTACCTATTCCGTCTCCCCGTTAACTAGCGGGGTGAGTAACATAGACTTACATCATATACGTGGGAGCTGGGTGGTCTATAAGCACATCCTTAAAATGTCCCTAGTCGTGGGAGTTTCTAGACTGGGCATCGATACTCCAGAGTAGACTAGTGTATACTGATCGAGACCCTGACGAGGGGCGGTGGCTGGTGTCATAAGCCATTGGTGTTAGTTTGTTCACCTAAGATAGTATATAGGTGCTCATTGAGTTATGAGTACACTGGACGGACTCGCCGGGAACCTGCTAGTTGGTACTATACCTATTGTCAGATAGCAGTGTTGGGTTACGACAGCGCACCGGCCGTCAATCCGAGGCCAAATACGGAACAAAAAACTTTTATAACTTGGCGCTACCACAACCAATCACCCGGATCGAACCATTAACCGTTAACTAGAAAACTACAAAGAAGAATAGAATGGATATACCGATCGATCCGTGTCCTTCGATCTTTAGCCATCATCTTAAGCTCCTCACGGCATCACCGATCTCGCTCGATCTCCGGTCTCCTCGTCGAAAAGGGCACTACATCAAGAAGTCTTTTTACGAGCTCCCGCTTCAAATCGAAGCAACTCGGACATGAAGTTTGCTAGCCGACATGTCCAAGGTGAAGTAGAGAATATGTGTGATAATTTTTTCTCTAAACATCCATTGATTCTCAACACATGAGATTGTATGGATGGAGGTTGAAGATGAAGCCATGGTGGAAGATGTGAGCTAGAGAAGAAGATGAAGATGAGCTCTTTTTGTTATTGTGTTGTAATGATAAAATGAGAGTGCTAGCATAAAATCTCAAGACCAACCCCAAACCTAATGGCTGCCCTATCTCTCTCCTCATATTATTTCAACACAATAATCAATCAAAAAAGTTGACATTGTACAAAAAATAAGACCATGAGTCATCACCTATGCACATGCCTCATTTAATGCCCTTCATCATGATTTCCACACATAATTTCCACCACTAAACATTTAAACCAAAATGTTTAATCCAAAAAGAGAATGATAACATTTAAAGTAAACTCGTGACGGGTCACAAGGATACCCCTCACTTGTATATACATACCTGCATCCGCATTCCGACTGAATGCGAATACAATGAGACTAAAGTAATCCAACAAATCTAATACTAGGATCTGGCTTAAACCAATGCCCACTAGTATGATCCGTCCGATCATGATCCGTGCATAAGTGCACGTATATGATCGAACCTTGCCATAAAATCATACGGCCTCTACAACGTTTTACCCGAAACATGGGAAACTATCTGTGGGGGACTCTAAAGATTCGTCAATATGCTAGCAGTGGGTTTAACCACAAGTACGTTAGTGGTACTAGCTGTACGTAACGGGCGCCCAGGTATTGATCAAAAGGGAGACCGATGAACGAACTCATCCTGGAACCCTACTGAGCCTATCTGTGACAATCTCCGTACAGTCCTGTCTGTTCGTCTATGGGTACGCATATCGGGCCTAGGGGGATGGTAAACGTCAGACCCCCATTAGCGGTATAAGTCATGTCGGAGTGTTGCCCAGAACACCTTGAGAAACTATTGGAATACCTACCAGTAAATCTCACTTGCCTTGGCCATGGACTTTGTGTAATGGCTCTCCAGACACAGCGCGATATCACCCGCCAATACCGGGAGAGACGAATCCTGTCTAACCGCCACTGCCTCCAAGTGCTTCAGGACTGCGCCCAACTACTACCTGTTTGCGCGACTCCTTTGAGCCGTGGTAGGGTAGCAATCAAAGAACAGTGAGAACACACTTGAGGAAATGTAGCAGTGTCGAGTCAACGGAATAAGCTGTACTCAAGTCACCTGGGAACTGCTCCTGACGATAGGTATAGTACCAATCAACAGTTCCCCTGCGAGTCCGTCTGGTGTACTCATAACCCAATGAGCACCTGCATACATCTTAGGGGAACCAACTGACACCAATTGCTTATGAGACCGTCCACCGCCCCTCGTCGGGGTCTCGAATTGTATACACTAGTCTACTCATGGAGTATCGATGCCTAGTCTCGAAACTCCCTCGACTAGGGACCTTTTAAGGATGTTCTTATAGACCCCATCTCCCACGTATATGATTGCCATCATACTGCTGCCAGTCAATCAAAAATCCTATGGGCTCTATCAACATGTAATAGTGATTTGTAATGTCACCTGAAGCATGTACACAATGATAAAGACAAACCAGATAGCATACTATCATCTCGAGTAAGACTGTCCTACCGGTATAGGTCCTCCCTCAATCATTGCAATCACGTGCCTGTGATCCAATAATGGACTTGAGGGCACTATAGCCAACAATCTCCCACTTGCACTCATACCATACAAATAATAATGTGGGCTTTTATTTATTAAGAGTAAAAGAAAATTAGTTGGAAATTAGTCAAGGTTAGAAGCTTGGAGAAGCTTTGTGCTAACCTTTGACTTAGTCCACAAATTTTGTCTCACTCTAGATATTTATTAACATAACCATT
The DNA here is from genome assembly GCA_030015575.1 of Agapanthus africanus. Lineage (NCBI taxonomy): Eukaryota > Viridiplantae > Streptophyta > Magnoliopsida > Asparagales > Amaryllidaceae > Agapanthus > Agapanthus africanus. Next base: position 711,324,101 of record JASDDO010000024.1, on the reverse strand, counting down.
ATTGTTAGCCATGGTTTAGTCTCTACAAGAGTTATATGAGATATTTCTCACCTTTGGTTGCCATTCTATACTTGCTTTTTTCCATGGTTGCTTTTCTTCTTCCTCTTCCTCAAGCTCTCTAGCTTTTTGGGAGGTGAAGAAAATTAGCGAGAAAAATATTTCTGAAGTGAGCAAAATTCCTACTTCATCAACCTATACTGGACTAGCCATTTAGTTTAGGCTGTTTGCTTCACTAATTCCTAATTAGTGAAGAGGTAGCTTGAGTTAGTGTCTCTTCGACGTAGATCATCTTCGGTGTCACGACCCGAAATGGCACGTGACTGGCACTTGAATCATATGAAGTCTATATGACCCCATCTAATTCAAGCAAGCCAAAATCCCATAAATCTAAACCATTTGAAAAGAGAGAGAAGGAAAAAAATTTAGTTTGAAAGCACGTGGTTTAACAAAATAAGCCGTAGTATGCAATTTTAAAACACCAAGGCTTTTCTGAAAATTTCGGCAGAGTTTCCTTTGTAAATACTGGCCCCAAACGGGTACAAATATGCATAATATAAAGGCATCCCCAAGCGGGAGCTAGCTCTTCGCCAATTGGCGGTCACAACCACGCAAGAAAATATAATATACAACGCCGAAGGGCGAGGATCAAAACTCATCAAGAAAAGCAATATCCACCAGAAAACCATAATAGTACAAGCGCGACTCTAAGGTCGAAAGAATAAACATACTGGTCTTCTAAGTCTAACAAATATACAAGTCGGGTTGATGGATTTACTAGATACAACTGAAAATAAATAAAATACAATGGTGGTCACTATACGAGTGAACCCACCTACCAAAGCAATCACCCGGAAGGAAGCAGTGTGCTAGCAAGCCGCCACGAAACCTGTACGGCAAAACCTGCAAGAAACTGTGGCACAACGGGGGTGAGTTGCCAACTCGTGAGTAGAAAACATCACCGAGCAGAAATCGCATGTATGACTCAATCCTAGGTCATACAATAGTAATATACTCAAATAATATAGCCTGAAGCATCAAAATAAAGGCGAGGGTAAACATCTGTAAATAAGTGTAATACTGAGTGCTCGTGTCAGTGCCTCAGGTAAGAACATATCATATCTATGATGTATGAATGCATGAAAACAGAATTTATCTAAATGTGAAAACCGTTTTCTTATCTCAGTGAGATTTCTGTATAAAAACCGAAGTATCATCAATGAAATCATAAAGAATCCGTGTCAAGTATCGACACAAAATATATATCCAATTATCTCAATATCTCGGGCTACGGCAATCCGGACTGGCTCATATCATAATGTCTCAATGTCTCAGTATCTCGGGCTCGGGCAATCCGGACTGGCCCCTGGGCTCCGGCAATCCGGACTGGCCCAAATCATAAATCTCACGACAACGTCGGTATCCTCCAGATATCCGCCACGTCTTAAATAACCGTTCGGTAGTGCTCCCCTGCCAGGCTCAACGCCATCATCTGCGATCATCTTGCCCCGGGGTACCACACCGGGTCCACCATGCACCCGCAGATGGTTCCTCCTCCTCCTCAAATTGGGTGTATGATATATCAAGAGTGTATGATATATCATAAATCTCAAGAGCCGAGAAAACTCATGGTGGACATATCTCATATCATATCAGGAGTAAACTTCAAATTTCTATTTTTAGAAGTGATAATCAGTTTATAAAATCCTTTCATTTTCTACAAATTCAGAAATCTCATGGAAGTCCGAAATCTCAAAATCGCGATGTCAATAAAAAATGAATATTGGTATAAAGCCCCATAATATTGCATAACAAATGAATATACACATGCATGAAATATCACAGTAATAAATGCAATGTATAAACTAGCATATGAAAGCAAGCGCACCAGTACTATGTCGAAACTATCAGTTATCAATTTATACTAATAAAGTAGTGTGTTCTAATGTGTATGTGACATGAAAATTACCGACAATGATGTGTGTGAGCCGGCAAGCAGGTGTACGTGGAGCATACGCATCATCGGTAATGGTGCTGGTGTCCTGACAACATGGGTTCATAGTAACTAAAGAAAACACATTTATAAGCATGCAATTCGATGAGAGCATGAATGTAACGGAAAATGAATAGTAAACCCAACATTGGAGAATATACATTTCTAAGTATGAGTCATACAATTTTGGTAATTGAAATAGCACAAATCGTGGTTTTTAGAAATTAGGGCCTGTCTTTAAAATACCCACGATTCGTCAGTTTTGAAAATAGATATGACTCGAGTCCAGTCTAACATCTACCAGATAAACTACAGGACTAAACGAAAGGGGTAAGGAAATCCACCTAAGTCTGAGTCGATATATATATCTAGTAGTCGGTGATCCCGCCTCAATAGCGTCGCATACGCTAAAATATATAATACGACATCCTCGAGTCAAGAGTGCGGATCAATCATCATATTTATACATCGTATGGAAAAATCCATCGTACGACATCCCAAATCGGGGTACGGGTTAATATCACATATAACTCATAACTTATCTGGTATCAATATCATCATATCTTGAATAGGGGTACTGATCTAAAGTCTAGTACATTCCGATACCATCAAACATATATCCGCGTGTGAATAAAACACATCGTCTATCGATCCTCTATACTATCATGTAGTATAACATAACATTACCTAAATCACATCACTGATCTTACAGCATCATGCGCAATCACATCGACTCATCTCCAAGTATCATATACAATCCTCGTCACCCGTGTATACGTATATGTATACATATACATACATACATACATACATACATACATACATATATATATATATATTAACACATCCACACACGCGCGCGCGCACACACACGCATATATACATACATACATACATACATACATACATATAACCATATACACCAAAAACATATCACGTGTGTGCATGTGTGTGTGTGTATACCTTTACAATAGGGTTTCGCAACTAAGAAACTAAACTAAAACACTAACTTTCAATTACGCTATACTAACCCATGATTTCCTAAAGCCGTTCATGCTAAATTATCCCCGTGTCACAAATACACAAAATCATAAATATATATATATACGTAGACTACACTACGAAACTACGGGGGTGCTATATGCCATCCACCCGACTTCCCCCGTAGATATATATCTACTCACCTTGATCCTTGCTTGCCGAAGTCGATGCCGCCATTCTCTTCCTCGTCATCCAAAGCCCACGTGAAGGTGCCTACATATAAACATATAATATCGTAAACCGAAATCGCGGATAAAAACCAAAACGGCACACGAAACGCATATAGGTTAAAACCTACGGTCTACGTATGCAAGAAGAACCCATCACCCTCGACATTGACGTACAAACTCCAATTGATCGAGTCAACACATAAATACCCAATGTTCAACTTACAGAATTCGTAAAACCGAAATCAGAAACGGTGTAACACACTTCGAAATTTTACCCTAGGTTGAATTAGCCAATTTTGCATATAGTGTAGGTCTAATTTCCTGAAAATGGAGCCACAGAACAAGCACGAACCAATTTGCTCACATCAAGGCCGCAATTTGCGGCCATAACATGGAGTGGGGGTCTCAGGTTTTGGAGTTAGCTTCTAGGTTGCCTGCATGACTCTCTGTAATCGCTAAATATTTTTCAGGTCCCCCGGGTCATAGCAGATCTCTAAAACACACCAAAATTCCTACACAATTCCGATATCGGCAAATCTAAAGTTCGCAAATTGCGGTTTGGACTCAGGTTTTGTCCTGAATTCTAGCACTAGAGGGGTTGTATGGCTTCTACTAACCTCAATTACACAATCACACCTCAAGAAATCTACAAGACCCCATCTTGGAATTTTCCAAGTTCACTAAACCTCACTAAAAGGATTCTAAACTAGTTTATATGCTAAAGGAAAATGATTACTATACTAATGGTGAAGAAAGTACCTCATTTGGCAACTCAAGAAAATTCTTGAGTTGCCCCAAGTGCTCAAAATCCAATTTTTCTTGATCTCCCATGCTTGTAGTGAGCTTGTGCATGTATTTAATGAAGGGAATGAAGTGTTTTGATGTGATTTTGGTGGTGTTGTGAGGGGTTAGAGGAGGTGGGAGGAAGAGGGCAGCCGTGAAGGAGGATGAGGGAAAATGATGAAGAAAATAATGAAGGGGAACAATGAGCCATGGATCATGGAAACCCCTCACCCTCTCTCTCTTTCCTCTTTCTTGCCCATACTCTTTTGTTTAATCATTTCCCTTTTCTTTTTTTCTTTTTCCTTAAAACAAAATTTCAAACCCCATTTCTTGCAAATGAAACCATGGTAAAATAAAACAATGTAATAAGGTTTGTAACATGCAATGGTGCATGTCAAAATGCATAACCTAGCTTAAATGTAAGATTAGTGAAAATTAATCAATTTTTGCATTAACATAGAATATAATTAATTAAAAAAAAATCTGTGAATGCTCCATTCTTATAATCTCTTTCAAATTCAATAATTAACAAAAATTTCCAAATATTTCCCAATTTATCGGTATTTAATTATACCATATCATTAAAACTAATTTCCACACATTAAAATATTCATAATATTTATTATTTTAATTATTTAAATTCCCAAAATAAGGGTTTCTCTTGTTAAATGTCTCGTGTCATCTCAGATACGTAGGTAAATACTGAGACTATAGCTCGTTTTTTGGAAATCCCTTTGATAACTATCAATGCATGCAAAAACATATTCAGGTACTGTCCTCTGACTAGTCCTGCTCAGCTACTATATCAAATAGTAAATATCATAAAAACGTACTGCCCAAAAGAAATCGCACTCAATAGTACATGTAACGATGCCACGTGCGTCTGGTGCGCACAGAAATCGAAATTACTGAATGTGCCATACATGTGCACAGAAACAAAATCTAAGTGCAACGGGTGTGCACGAAAACACATGTCCAAGGCAACGGGTGTGCCTGACAGCACTATCAGGTGCATCTGATATGCACGAAGAATTCCGATTTAGTGCATCTGGCGTGCACTAAAATCGCATCAAGCGCGTCAAGTATGCGCAAGAATCCAAATCAAGTGCACAAGATGCACGAAAAAAATATCGAGTATCACAATTAAAATCGACGGTATACAACACATCTTAATCCAAATCAGGTATACCGTGGTATATATAATCTCACAACCATATGCATCAGCGTGCACAAAATCGAATCAACATACTGAAGTGCATGAAAACTATACCGAAGGCACAAGTCAAATCACATGCATACCATAGGTATGAAAGCAGAATCAACATCTCGAATGACATCAAATCGAAATCGAGTGCAACCGTGGTGCACGAAAACTCAACCATGCAAATAAATCGCCCAAATTACCGAAATCCAAAATGACGGAGACAGTCCCGCTCTGGCACATCCTCTAAAGATCTCTAGCCAGCTATCATGGTCACTCATAACATGTCTCGTCGATGATGCCGAACTCTGGCCTATTGGGTGAGCACAAAACGACCGATCCTGGGTCCAAGTCTCCTCGTTTAGTATTTCCAGAAAGATCTTGTCGGGGTCTTTCCCAATTTCATTTCTGCTGAACTGCCCGGAAGTTATCACCCTTTTCTAAATCTATTTCTTGTTCCGGAACGGCTTCATACTCATCACGACTCCTTCTGGAAGATATATCCATATTCAACGCCTATGCATGTGTATCACATCTCTAATGTCAACGGAGTGGAACGCCATCTCGTCAAAATCTCGTAAGAACCTCTTAGTCCACTTTTCTCTAATGTCGACTGATTCAGACACGTCTCTTCGTAGCTGTATATACTGCGCCATAACGGCTATACTCATACCTAGAGTCTCCCAAGTAATGTATCCCATCACATGATATCCAGACGACGTCGAACTTTTCGATCGATTCGTCAATGTCCCATAATTCCCCGAGAGCTCAACTCTTAAGTACAGTTTAATAATATCCAGTACATGCTACAGTACCTATGGACCAGCCGTAGAAGGGCAAACCCAAGCCTCATTAATGGCACCGCGGAACTGCCGCAAACCCTATGGTTCAAAAGTGTTCCCATGGTCATTATATCTAGTTAGGGTTTCATTCTTCTACAGGGTCCACAGAATTACTTGCATGTTTTTCCGAATACCTTAAACTTGGAAAAATGGGTTTCTGACATTCGATCGTTTCCTATCGACTCTCAACGTACCTGCGTGAAATCTTCTCAAGCTGGAATCAATCAATCTGATGACCTCGCATCCGGGTGTGCAAACGAACCACATGTCCTAGTCGTTATCCAAGGGTGACTAGCGATCTTCAATCAAATCCCTAAGTACAACTCGTGTTGCATTAACCTCAAACATCTGGGGCGATATCTTGTCATTCACAGCAACAACTGGCTCATTCGTCCGCACGCTGAACAATGCCTTAATCCTCAGAAATAGACAATACATTAATGGTCATCCCATTCTCGCCGGCCACTATCAGTGGCCCAATCCTCTGCTGCTGATCTGCACGTTTGAGAAATTTTGGTAAAATCAATCCATCAAACGCTCATGGCGCGAAAAACACAATAAAACGAAACATCTATGCAATCGTGTGTCACCATAATTATGCCCTGGTCAGCACTCGTCTAAGACGAGCTCATGCTGACCGCAACTCTAGCCGCAGCTCTCTCTTCCTATGCAATCGTGGTAACAAAACCACCAACCGATATCGATAAGGATAGATCACAGGAATGAATATAATATCGTGCAAGGAAATATACATCCTAAGGCTTCTTAAGAGGAGTAGCGTATCGTAAGTATGCCACGGAACATACACACGGTACGTCACTCTACTTAATTCACCTACTCCATCAACCAAGGTCAACCTATGCGACGAAAGTTCGGGTCTAATACCCCCTCGACCAAGTCTAAGTTCCATAATGTCAAGCCTAGATTCCGAATATATATATAGGCCCTAGACTCCGCATAGTCAAACATAGACTCGAACCAAGGTTAAACCTAGCGCTCTGATACCAACTTTGTCACGACCCGAAATGCCACGTGACTGGCACTTGAATTATATGAAGTCTATAGGACCCCATCTAATTTAAGCAAGCCAAAATCCCAGAAATCTAAACCGTTTAAAAAGAGAGAGAAGGAAAAAATTTTAGTTTGAAAGCAAGTGGTTTAACAAAATAAGCCCTAGTATGCATTTTTAAAATATCAAGTCTTTTCTGAAAATTTTGGCAGAATTTCCTTTGTGAATACTGGCCCCAAATGGGTATAAATATGTATAATATAAAGGCATCCCCAAGCGGGAGCTAGCTCTTCGCCAATTGGCTGTCACAACCACGCAAGACAATATAATATACAACGCCGAAGGGCGAGGATCAAAAATCATCAAGAAAAGCAATATCCACCAGAAAACCATAATAGTACAAGCGCAACTCTAAGCTCGAAAGAATAAACATACTGGTCTTCTAAGTCTAACAAATATACAAGTCGGGTTGATGGAGTTACTAGATACAACTAAAAGTAAATAAAATACAATGGTGGTCACGATACGAGTGAACCCACCTACCAAAGCAATCACCCGGAACGAAGCAGCGTGCCAGCAAGCTGCCACGAAACCTGTACGGCAGAACCTGCAAGTAACTGTGGCACAACGGGGGTGAGTTGCCAACTCATGAGTAGAAAACATCACCGAGCAGAAATCGCATGTATGACTCAATCCTAGGTCATAAAATAATAATATCCTCAAATAATATAGCCTGAAGCATCTAAATAAAGGCGAGGGTAAACATCTGCACATAAGTGTAATACCAAGTGCCCGTGTTAGTGCCTCAGGTAACAACATATCATATCTATGATGAATGAATGCATGAAAACAGAATACATCTAAATGAGAAAACTGTTTTCTTATCTCAGTAAGATTTCTATATAAAAACCGAAGTATCATCAATGAAATCATAAAGAATCCGTGTCAAGGATCGACACAAAATATATATCCAAATATCTCAATATCTCGGGCTCCGGCAATCCGGACTGGCCCATATCATAATGTCTCAATGTCTCAGTATCTCGAGCTCCGGCAATTCGGACTGGCCCCTGGGCTCCGGCAATCCGGACTGGCCCAAATCCCAAATCTCATGACAACGTCGGTATCCTCCGGATATCCGCCGCGTCTCAAATAACCGGTCGGTAGTGCTCCCCTGCCAGGCTCAACACCATCATCTGCGACCATCTTTCCCTGGGGTATCGCACCGGGTCCACCATGCACCCGCAGACGGTTCCTCCTCCACCTCGAATCCGGTGTATGATACCGCTCAAGAGTCAAGAAAACTCATGGTGGACATATCTCATATCATATCACGAGAAAACCGCAAATTTCTATTTTTAGAAATGATAATCAGTTTATAAAATCCTTGCGGTTTCTCCAAATCTAGAAATCTCATGGAGATCCGAAATCTCAAAATTGCGATGTCAATAAACAATGAATACTGGCATAAAGCCCCATAATATTGCATAATAAATGAATATACACATGCATGAAATATCACAGTAATAAATGAAATGTCTAAACTAGCATATGAAAGCAAGCGCACTAGTACTATGTTGAAACTATCAGCTAGCAATTTATACCAATGAAGTAGTGTTTTCTAATGTGTACGTGACATGAAAATTACCGATGATAGTGTGTGTGAGCCGGCAAGCTGGTGTACGTGGAGCATACGCATCATCGGTAATGGTGCTGGTGTCCTGACAGCATGGGTTCATAGTAACTAAAGAAAACACATTTACAAGCTTGCAATGCGATGAGAACATGAATGTAATGGAAAATGAATAGTAAACCCAACATTGGAGAATATACATTTCTAAGTATGAGTCGTACAATTTTGGTTATTGAAATAGCGCGAATCGTGGTTTTTAGAAAATAGGGCCTGTCTTTAAAATACCCACGATTCATTAGTTTTGAAAATAGGTATGACTCGAGCACAGTCTAACATCTACCTGATAAACTACATGACTAAACGAAAAGGGTAAGGAAATCCACCTAAGTCTAAATCGATATATATATATCTAGTAGTCGGTGATCCCGCCTCAATAGCATCACATACGCTAAAATATATAATACGACATCCTTGAGTCAAGAGTGCGGATCAATCATCATATTTATACATCGTACGGAAAAATCCATCGTACGACATCCCAAATCGGGGTACGGGTCAATATCACATATAACTCATAACTTATCTGGTATCAATATCATCATATCCTGAATAGGGGTACTGATCTAAATTCTAGTACATTCCGATACTGTCAAACATATATCCGCGTTTGAATAAAACACATCGTCTATCGATCCTCTATACTATCATGTAGTATAACATAACATCACCCAAATCACATCACCGATCTTACGGCATCATGCCCAATCATATCGACTCATCTCCAAATATCATATACTATCTTCATCACTCATGTATACGTATATGTGTATGTGTGTGTGTATATATATATTAACTCATCCACACACACACACACACATACACACACATATATACATATAACCATATACACCAAAAACATATCACGTGTATGCATGTGTGTGTGTGTATACCTTTACACTAGGGTTTCGCAACTAAGAAACTAAACTAAAACACTAACTTTCAATTACGCTATACTAACCCATGATTTCCTAAAGCCGTTCATGCTAAATTATCCTCGTGTCATAGATACACAAAATCATAAATAAATATATATATATATATATATATATATATATATATATATATATGTATATGTATATGTAGACTACACTACGAAACTGCGGGTGTGCTATACGCCATCCACCCGACTTCCCCCGTAGATATATATCTACTCACCTTGATCCTTGCTTGCCGAAGTCGATGTCGCCATTCTCTTCCTCGTCGTACGAAGCCCACGTGAATGTGCCTACACATAAACATATAATATCGTAAACCGAAATCGTGGATAAAAACCAAAACGGCACACGAAACGCACATAGGTTAAAACCTACGGTCTACGTATGCAAGAAGAACCCATCACCCTCGACATCGACGTACAAACGCCAATCGATCGAGACAACACATAAATACCCAAAGTTCAAGTTACAGAATTCGCAAAACCGAAATCAGAAACGATTTAAAACACTTCCATATTTTACCCTAAGTTGAATTAGCCAATTTTGCATATAGGGTAGGTCTAATTTACTGAAAATGGAGCCACAGACCAAGCACGAAGAAATTTGCTCACATCAAGGCCGCAATTTGCGGCCAAAAAGGGATTATTTGTGTTCATAACATGGAGTGGGGGTCTCAGGTTTTGGGATTAGCTTCTAGGTTGCCTGCATGACTCTCTGTAATCGCTAAATATTTTTCAGGTCCCCCGGGTCATAGAAGATCTCTAACATACACCAAAATTCCTACACAATTCCGATATCGGCAAATCTAAAGTTCGCAAATTGGGGTTTGGTCTCAGGTTTTATCCTGAATTCTAGCACTAGAGGGGTTGTATGGCCTCTACTAACCTCAATTACACAATCACAACTCAAGAAATCCATAAGACCTCATCTTGGAATTTTCCAAGTTCACTAAACCTCACTAAAAGGATTCTAAACTAGTTTATATGCTAAAGGAAAATGATTACTGCACTAATGGTGAAGAAAGTACCTCATTTGGCAACTCAAGAAAATTCTTAAGTTGCCCCAAGTGCTCAAAATCTAATTTTGCTTGATCTCCCATGCTTGTTGTGAGCTTGTGGATGTATTTAATGAAGGGAATGAAATGTTTCGAAGACTTCAAGCAAGTTTGTTCATTTCACCTTATGGAGCCTTACTAGAGTCCGAGAGATCACTACTCGGAGTGAAGAGACTACAACACGGAGGTTTTGAAGTGAAGGACCGGTCTACAAAGGTTGTATTCCTTATTCACTTAGATGTAAAGTTGTTTACATGCATGTTTCGTCTAATTCTCTTGTTAAGATTCTATGGTAAGGGTTCATTAGAATGCCAAATTTTTGAAAATGGCATGGTCGATGCCCCCCGAAATCTTGTGGCGGTGCTGTGGATCCCAGCAGAGATAGCCTACTTGTTCTGCGGAGTGGCGTGGGTATGTCAGGTTCTTTCGAAACGTCTGGTTCCACCATGCTTTCAGTAATAGCTTGTGGTTCTGGAATTTCTTCCAGTTCTATTGCGCTTCCACTTATCTCATTTTCTAAAAATTGAGTTTTCCAAGAAGTGGGCATGCTGAGAAACAAAGACATTTTGCTCCTCTGCGTAATAGAAAAGATACCCCCTGGAGTTATTTGGGTATCCCAAAAACTTACACAATATTGAGCGTGCCTCAAGCTTGTCCGCATGCTGCTTTTTTACAAAAGATGGACATCCCCATGTCTTAATGTACTTAAGATAGGGTTTCTTCCCACTCTGCATCTGATATGATGTGGTAGGAACTGACTTAGTAGGAACCTTGTTCGAAAGATATGCAGCTGATTCTAGTGCATAGCGCCAGAAGGATCGTGGTAACTCAGCATTACTCATCATGGAACGAACCATATCCAATAGGGTTCTGTTCCGCCTTTCTGATACAACGTTGTGCTGAGGTGTGTATAGAGGAGTAAGCTGAGAGAGAATTGTTGGGTTCCCTAGTGTCGCCGCTGGGTTTCGGGAGGCATCCACCATGCCGTTTTCAAAAAATTAGCGCGCTAAAAAACCCTAACGCTAGAATATTAACTATAGAATTAGACGAACAAGCATGCAAACAGCTTTACATCTAAGTGAACAAGGAATACAACCTTTGTAGACCGGTCCTTCACTTCAATAACTCCGTGTAGTAGTCCCTTCGCTCCAAGTAGTGATCTCCCGGACTCTAGTGAGGCTCCACAATGTGAAATGAAAAAGCTTGCTTGAAGTCTTCTAGGCGGAAGATGATCTACGTCGAGGAGACACTAACTCAAGCTACCTCTTCACTAAGTGATGAACTAGTGAAGAAACAACCCAACCTAAATGGCTAGTAGAGAAGAGGTTAATGAAGTAGGAATTTTGCTCACTTTCGAACTAATTTTCTCACTAATTTTTGTCACCTCACATGAAGCTAGAAAGCTTGAGCAAGGAGATGAAGAAAGCTACCATGGAATGAAGCAAGTGAAGAATGAATCAAGTGGTGAGAATAGCAACCATGGGTGATTTAATATCATATACTAACTCATGTAGAGACTAAACCATGGCTAAACAATAATGGTTGTGTTAATAAATATCTTCAAGTAAAACAAAATTAGTGGACTTGGTCAATGGTTCCATAAGCTTCTACAAGCTTCAACCATGTGATAATTTCCAACTAATTTGAATTACTTTAAATAAACAAAACCTTACATTATTATAAGCATGGTGTGAGTCTCATACACCCATGTAGCATGTGGCATCAAGCATGACACAAAAGATGTACATTAATATATATCACATATATACTAAGTGTACACTAGTGAGAAAAAGAATACTTAAGTGAGCTAATATTAGTCAATGTAAGATAATATATCAAATATATAATTATACATTAAATTATTAAAACAACACTTGATTTAATAATCCGGCTATATCACATACAACCGACTAATATCAAATGTATCAACTTATCGAATCAACATATGATCCGATAACCCGGCTATATCACATATAACAGACTGATATCACATATCGCGAGAATAGAATACGGTATCACATACACGTATTAATCTCGGTTCCGCACATATCACATATGTGCTCCTACTTCATTTCGCTTGAGCCAGGAAACCTCTGTGTAGGACTCTAAAGACTCGTCAATACGCCGGCAGTAGGTGGTGATCATATCAGTCACCCACAAGCCGTAAGCGGTCTGCTAAACGTATCGGCTACCGGGGTATCGAGCAATCAGAAGATCAACAAGCAAGCCTGCTCATACTCCTGCAAATCCATCAAGTAACACTACCGTACAGTCCGGTCTCTTCGTCTGATATGTCGCATATCACAGCCTGGGTGGTGGTAAACGTCAGACCCCAATAGCCTGATAAGTCATGCCGATGTGAGGCTCATAACGGTTTGAGAAACTACTAATAACACTTACCATTAGATCTCAACAAGCCTGGCCAAGGATTTCCTGTTATAGCCAATCGAGCATAGTGCAACATCAACCCCCAATATCGGGAGAGACGAATCCCTTCCTATTGCTCATTGCCTCCATGTGACTCGGGACTATACCAAAAAACCATCATTTTGCACGATCTCTTAAACGCCGTAAGGTGGAAATCAAAGCACAGTAGGAATCACACAAGACTTTATGACGATCTCGGGTCGACAGACTAACCTGTACCAGTGTCACCAGAGAACTGCTATCTGGCGATAGGTATAATACCATATAGGATTTCTCGGTGAGTCCGTTCAGTGTACCCAGTCTACACTGAGCACCCGTATACCATCTCTGATGTCAAACCCCAATGGATATGGGATCATCCATCGCCCATCATATGGGTTGAGAAGCGTATATGCTAGTCTACTCTGGAATATCGATGCCCCATCTTGATACTCCCACGACTAGGAACTTTTGAAGGATGTACTTAATGACTACCTCTGCCCCACTAGTATGATCTGCATCGTAATCCTTGTAGTCAAGTATTCATCCTAAGGGCTTTATAAACATGTAATAGAGAGACAATAAGTGTACATGTTAAGATAAAGAGCAACCAGATAGCATACTATCATTTTGAGCAAGAAAGTTTTCCCTATATATGTCCAAGCATCCACTATAATATACATCACATGTATAATAATGGCCATTAGGACATACATATAACTAACAATCTGCTACTTGCACTAAGGCCATTTGTTGTAGTATCCCATACTGAATGCCTCATAATTCTATCTAGGGAAAGGCCTCTGTGAGTGGATCCGCCATGTTATCCTTTGCGTCAACTCTCCTTACCTTGATCCTTTGGAGATCAACCATCTCCCTGATCAGGTGATACTTTCCTCAGAATATGTCTGGATCGCTGATTGGACCGGCGTTCCTAGGCCAATGCCACAACTCCATTGTTGTCACAATAACAATTATTGGACGCTCAATGGTAGGAACCATGTTCATCTCATGAACAAGAATTATCCATACATTCACATTAGTAGCAACGTTGGTAGCGATGTATTTAGCTTTTGTCGTCTAGTTTGTCACGGTATCTTGCTTGGAACACTTCCAACATACCGTCCCTCCACTGAGGATAAAGATAAAGCCCGTGACTGACTTTCAGTTGACCTTATCACTCTGGGAGCTGGAATTGGTAAAGGACTCCCACTTGAGTTCACCATTACCAAACAGCAAAAACATTTCTTTAGTGCTTCTCAAGTACTTAAGAATGTCCTACACAGCTATCCAGTGATTCTCCTAAGATCCGATTGATTCCTGATCACCACACCTAGTGAGTTAACTACATCTGGTCTGGTACATAACATCGCATACATGATAGTGCTTACTGCCGAAGCATAGGGTATCCCTTGCACGCGAGCTCTCTCCAAATCAGTCTTGGAAGACATCTTTTTGGAGAGAGTGATTGCTGAGTAAGTGGGCGAACCACCACGCTTAGAATCTTCCATACTAAACCCCTTTAGTATTGTGTTAATGTACCTCGATTTAGGACACTCCAAACTTCCACTTAAATCTATCATCATAGATCATAATCCCAAAAATATTGTAGGTATCATCCAGATCTTCCATGGAGAATCGTCGTGATAAGAGGAGCTTGACAGAGTGTAGCATAGGAAACCATTTCCTATCAAGAGTATGTCATCTACGTACAATACGTGGAAGACAACCTTACTCTCTACAACCTTCTTGTATATACAAGGTTCATCTACCTTTTTGATGAAGTCAAACTCTTTGACTGCCACATCAAAACAGATGTTCCAACTCCGCGATGTGTGCTCTAATCCTGATGGACTTAAGCATAGCCTACTGGAGAAAAGGTTTCTTCATAAACCACACCTGGTTATTGACGATAGCCTTTTTACTACAAGTCTAGCTTTGAAAGTCTCAACCTTTCCATTTACACCAAGAATCTTCTCAAGATCCACTTACTCCCGATCGGTTTTACCCCTTCAGGTGCAACATTCAATGTCCTACTTTGTTGGTGTATATGGATTCCATCTTTGATCGCATAGCATCCAGCCATTTCACAAAGTCCCCACTCGTGATGGCCTGTCTGAACCTGGTCGGGTCATCATCTACCATGATGCAATCCTCGCTCCCACCGTCACTGAGGAAACTGTAGTATCTCTAAGGTGGATGAGGAACCTTACCAGATTCGCGGAGAGGTTGAAGTTCGTTGGAGACTATTGAATCCTTTAGTTCCACTAAATCATCAGATGTTAGTTTGTCTAGCCGGAACTCCTTCCAGTTCTACCTCATGACCACTAATTTCTACACAAGAAATTACTTTTCTAAAAAGGTGGCATGCTGAGAAACAAAACACCTTTTGCTTCTCAGTATGGTAGAAGAATACCCTCGCAAATGTTTGGGATATCCTAACAAACTTATACAGAACTGACCTTGCCTCAAGTTTGTCCGCATTTTGCTTTTCAACATAGTCCGGACAACCCCATATCTTAACTCGTTCAAGAGATGGTCTCTTCCCATACCATATCTCATATTGAGTGGTAGGCATTGATTTGGATGGAACCCTATTCAATAGGTATGCACCTTCTCAAGTGCATAACACCAAAAAGGAAACAGCAACTCAACATTACTCATCATAGAGCGTGCCATATCTCATAGGGTGCGATACCTCCGCCTCGATACACCGTTGTGCTGTGGTGTATACGAAGGAGTAAGCTGAGAGAGAATCATATTCTCTGTTTAGAAAATACAGGAATTCCATGCCCAAGTATTCTACTCCTCAATCACATCGAAGGACTATAATACTTCTACCCGTCTGGTTCTCAACTTCAAGCTTATATTCCTTGAATTTCTCAGAAGCTTCAGATTTGTATTTCAACAGGAACGCCTGTCCGAATCTTGAGAGATCGTCGATGAATGTAATGAAGTACAAAGAACCAACCCTGGCATTAGCAGACATAGGACATGTATACATCATCATGTATCAATCCCAGAATTCAGTAACTCTTTCTCCGTTTCCAGTAAACGCAGTATTGGTCATTTTATCTTTGAGACAAGACTGGGAAGTATCATAAGTTGAAAAATTTGAACAGATTCAAATATTCATCCTTAATGTAACTTAGCTAGTTGTGTCGTATTGATATGACCTATTCTATAATGCCACAAGAAGGATTCGTTCATTTCTTAACCACTCCTCTTATGTGCGTTCTAGATACTTTGAACTGTTGTTTGATTTAGAACGTATATGCTATTACATAACGTGCCTGATCCAATCAACTCTTGATTAAGGAAAATGTTCACAACATTATCCTCCAATACAAAATTATATCCTTCTTTAACTTAATAAGGAAACTGATGTAATGTTGTATATCAGGTTCGGTATCTAATAACATTCGTTTAGAATCAATGTTTTTACCATTTGGTAATACAAGGTGATATCTGCCAACTGATTTGGCTGCAACAATTGCACCATTCTCTAACACTTAGAGATATATCACCCAATCTTAGTTCTCTACCTTTCGTAGTCCATGTAACAAATTATATATGTGGGATCCTAATCCGGTATCTCATACCTAGGATGTAGAGGATACTGAGAAAACCGTTCTTGGTAACGAACACACCTGAAGAATAGGCATTAACATGCCTAATCCTAGATTGGGTGGCAAGAGAATCTGGATATTCCCCTATTTCCTGCTCAGACTTATAACAATTATAAGATAGAGTGAAACCAATGTTCCCCAGCTCAGTATAATAAGCAGGTTCGGTCAATGCAACCATATTATTATCTTGATTAAGGCATGTTACGGTCGCTACCAGGAGAGAGAGAGAAGAAAACACTCTGCGTATGCTCTTGCAAGATCAGATTGGTTATTATTTTATCTAATCAGGATGGCTCCCACTGTTTTTATCAAATCTTCCTTCAAACCCTAAATGGTAAGACTACCCGGGATTAATTGCACCCTACAAGTTCGCCAATCTTTCGGCCAGGCAAGTGTCGATACTTTGAGGGAGGTTTCCCGTGCTTTCGCACGGACCTAATTAAAATAAACCTCGTTTTTCCAGGGGCGTAACCCCGTTAACACCTTTCTAGACACCTACTTGATCGGCTAATTGTAATATGCAAAACTCTGCCACGAGTAACTGTTAGTCGCAGTGGGTATCGGGATCCAACTATCTCATAGAAGGTATGCAATTGTTAGTTATATGTATGCCCCAGAGGCCATTACTGTACATTGGATGTATATTGTAGTGGATGCTGGGACATATATAGGTAGGACTTTCTTGCTCGACATGATAGTACACTATCTGGTTGCTCTTCATCTTAACATGTATACTTTCTGTCTCTCTGATTACATGTTAATAAATCCCTTAGGATGTGTACTCGACTTCCAGGACGATGATGCAGATCATACTAGTGGGGCCTGGGTAGTCCATGAGTACATCCTTGAAATGTTCCTAGTCGAGGGAATATCGAGACGGGGCATCGATATTCCAGAGTAGACTAGCGTATATCTTCTCGACCCATGCGATGGGCGATGGATGATCCCATATCCATTGGTGTTTGACATCGGAGATGGTATGCGGGTGCTCAGTGGAGACTGGGTACACTGAACGGACTCGCCGAGAACTCCCAGATGGTATTATACCTCACGTCAGATGGCAGTTCTCTGGTGACACTGGTACAGCTTAGTCTGTTGACCCGAGATCGTCATAGAGTCTTGTGTGTCTCCCACTGTGCTTTGATTTCCACCCTACCACGGCTCTACTGAGTTGTGCAAACAGGTGGTTTTTGGGTACCGTCCCGATTCACATGGAGGCAATGAGCGATGGGAGGGGATTCGTCTTTCCCGGTATTGGGGGTTGATGTTGTGCTATGCTCGACTGGCCATAACAGGAAATCCCTGGACAGGGTTGCAGTGATATACTGGTAAGAGTTATCAGTAGTTTCACGAATGTTATAGACCTTACGTCGGCATGACTTATCAAGCTATTGGGGTCTGACGTTTACCACCCCTAGGCGAGATATGCGACATATCATACGAACAGACCGGACTGTACGGTAAGTGTTACTGGTTGGATTCACAGGAGTGTGAGCGGGCTTGCTCGTCGATCTTCTGATCGCTGAATACCCGGGTGGCCGTTACGTTTGGCAGACCGCTTGCGGCTTGTGGGTGTTTGATATGATCATCATCCGCTGCCGGCGTATTGATGAGTCTTTAGAGTCCTACACAGAGGTTTCCTGGCTCAAGCAAAACGAAATAGGAGCGCATATGAGATATGTGCGGGACCGAGAATAATGCGTGTATGTGATACCGTATTTCATTCTCGCGATAAATGTGTCGAATGGTTGTATGCGATATAACCTAGTTATCGAATCATGGATTGATTCGATAAGCCGATACATTGGATACTAGCCGGTTATATGCGATATAACCGGATCATTGAATCAAGTGTTGATTTAATGATTTAATGTATAATTATATATTTGATATATTACTTTGCATTAACTAGTGTTGGTTCACTTTAAATGGATTTACTCACTTGGTTTGTACACATTGTATATGTGATATATTTTGTGCACATGATTGTATCATGTTTGATGATACATGCAAGCTAGGGTTAGTATAAAGAATTAGACCATGGTTAAGTTTATGATTAGGGTTTTCTTTTTATTTACTTATTCATTTATTTATTCTTTTGTTTATTTTGGAAAAAGAAAATGATAAAGAGAAAGATAAATGGTGGACTTGTTTTGTTTTTAGTTGAAGCTTCTTGAAACTTTGACCAAGTCACCATTCTTGTCTCATCCTTAACCCTAACCATTCAAGTTAACCATGGTCCATTCTCTACAACTAACCAAGGGTTAGTAAATGATAAGTATTGATTTATTTATCATTTACATAATTCTTTTATCATCTTCTTCTTCATCTTCAAGTTGAAGAAAGCTTGCACCATCAATGGCAACTAGCCAAAATGAGCGAGAAATCCAATTCTAAAGTCTACCCACTTCCTATTTCTTCATCCTCTACCTCTTGCCAAGTTGTATAGGGTGTTTCCTTCACAAGTTTTCAAGGCTTGGTGAAGTTGGAGCTTGTTCTTGTGATCCTTCGACGTAGATCATCTTCGGCATTGAACCGACGATCAAGCCCGCCCATTCTTCGATGATGCCAATGCTAGAGTCATGGGTTCAATTTGGACAGTGGAGGGAGATCATCACGGAGCTTAGGAAGTGGTGGACCGGATCGACAAAGGTTGTAGTCACTTTCCTTTAGCTATATTTCCGTTTACTTGCTTGCTTTGCCTATACTTCTAGCCAACGATCCGTTCTAGGTTTTCTCGGCACCGTAATTTTTAGAAATTGGCATGTTTGATCACTTGCAAGACTTCATTAGAGTGCCTAGGAACCCTACAGTGGTATCAGAGCCTAGCTAGAGCCTTAGGCGAAGTCCAGATGGAATTAGAAGTCCGATCGACCCGAAACCCCGATTTTAACATGCTCTCTGGACGTTTTTGAAATTCGTGGTTTTTTCGATATTAAAAATATGCAGAAAAATCAGCAGGAATATTTATGAGTTATTGTAAAATTCTATCCCCTAACTCCATCATTCGGGCCGTACCGCCTCCTTATTCAAAAAAGTTTACACAGTAACTCCTAATTTCTAGTGGTGGTTTTCCTGGGAATTTTAATATTTATTCCAGAGTTTTATTTTCTGGGTTGTATTGGGGACTCGGTGTATTCGATCGGACTGTCTAATTTTTGTCGGTGTGCTTTTCCGGGTATTTTAGAATGTAAGTCCACGTTGCGACCCCCGGTTCTTACGGGGAGGCGGAAACGGTATAAAAATCAAATTTTTAGCGCATGGGGCAACATGGTCTACACAAGGTCGGGATCGTGTCTAAACTAAACTAGCAAACAAGCTAAAGAGAGTTAGCTACTCGGAAAGATGGTTATACCTAAACTTGAACTCCTTCTTCTTCAAACTTTGTAGAGGTTGATGGTTCTTTCCACGTCGCCTTCTTCCGTCGAAGATGGATCCACCTGAGGGTTCAACCTTCGGGCTCTTCCTCGAACTTTGAGTGAACTAGAATCTCCGGCTTGCTAAACCCTTGATCCTAGAGTGAGTAGAGAGTGTCTAGGGGTTGTTTTCTTTTTAAGGTGAGGGATTCTCAACACATGAGAAGGAATCACCTTGAGCTTGAGGAAGAAGAAGATGAAGTGAGGAGAGAGAATGATTATGATAGAATGAGCTATCTTTTTCTTTTTACAACCATATAAAAAAGAAAAAGAATTATCTAAATAATAATAATTCAAATGAGAATAGTTGATGGTAGTTTTGGAATGACCACTATCATACTTCATTAAATAAAATGTAAGCAAGAATCAAGGAGCATCCTTACAAAGTAATGATGATGGTCAAACATTCAACCATGGTCAACAAGTCAACCATGGTCAACAAGTCAACAAAACCAACCATAACATAATTTCATTTAATTACTATTATTAATAGATATCTCACTAATTCATTAGGGTTTGGAAAAAGACGACTGTCAACTGTGCATACGCACCCGTTCCGAAACCCTAATGAAAAACCTCTTCCTCTGCCTCAAACAACTGTGCATACACACATGCATTCTCGTTCCGAGGAACAAGAATACCGAGAGATAAAAGCAACCCCAAAACATATACCAGTATCTGGCTCAAACCAGAGCCTGCCAGTATAATCCGTCCGGACTCCAAACGTGCACAAGTTCGCGGATGAGAACGAACCCTGCCGCAAAACCATGCGACCTCTACTCAGTTTTGCCCAGAGGCGAATACCCTCTGGTGGGACTCTAAAGACTCGACACTACGCTGGCAGTGGGTTTAACCACAGACCGCAAGCGGCACTAGCTGTGCGTAACGGTCCCCAGGTACTTGCCGACAAGAAGGCTGATGAGGTGAACCCCATCTGAACTCCTACTGAGTCTGAATGTGACATTCTCCGTACAGTCCGGTCTGTTCGTCTGATACATCGCATGTCGGGCCTAGAGGGCGGTAAAACGTCAGTCCCCCAATAGCGGTACAAGTCGTGTCGGAGTGAAGCCCAAAACACCCTGAGATAACACTGGAAGCCTACCAGTATATCTCGCTTGCCCTGGCCAGGGACTACTCGTGTAATGGCTCTCCTAGACACAGCGCGATGTCAACCCCCAATACCGGGAGAGACGAATCCTGTCTAACCGTCACTGCCTCCAAGTGCTTCGGGACTGCACGCAACCACTACCTGTTTGCACGACTCCTTTGAGCCGTGGTAGGGTAGTGATCAAAGTGCAGTGGGAACACACTCGAGGCGAAGTGCCAGTGTCAAGTCAGCGGACTAAGCTGTACTCATGTCACCTGGGAACTGATAACTGACGATAGGTATAATACCAACCTGTCAGTTCCCGACGAGTCCTGTCCAGTGTACTAGTAACCTAACGAGCACCCGTATACTATCTCCAGCACGACGTACTGATGGCTGTGGGACAGACCATCTCCCACACTGGGATGAGAAGCGCATACGCTAGTCTACTCTGGGGTATCGATGCCCTGTCTCGATAGTCCTGCGACTAGGGACGTGTATAAGGATGTGCTTATAGATTACCCAGCTCCCACTAGTGTGACTGCCATCACAACGCTGGTAATCAAGCAAAGATCCTAAGGGCTCCACTAATGCGTATAGGTGATATCGCAAAATAAACACATGTACACATTGAAGTAGAAACAAACCAAGTAGCATACTACTATATAGAGCAAGATTGTTTATACAAGGTGAATATCCCAAGCATCCATTAAGTAATATACAAACTAGTATGATACAGTAATGGCCTCTAGGGAATATACACTAACAATCTCCCACTTGCACTAAGGCCATGTACTGGCGTATCGAAGACCTATCATCTCGATCAGCCGCTCGAACTGAGTCTGGGGTAGGGCCTTGGTGAATGGATCTGCAGTGTTTTCTTCTGAAGCAACCCTCCGAACCTCGATCTCCTTGCGATCCAAGATCTCCCTGATCAGGTGATACCGCCTCAAGATGTGCCTGGATCTCTGATAGGACCTGGGTTCCTTCGCTAAAGCTATAGCCCCGTTGTTGTCGCAATACAGAGGTATTGGGTCAACAATGGACGGAACCACCTGAAGTTCTTTCAAGAATTTCCTCATCCAGACAGCTTCTTTTGCGGCATCAGATGCAGCGATGTATTCCGCTTCCATCGTCGAGTCTGCAACGGTTTCCTGTTTGGAACTCTTCCAACACACCGCCCCTCCATTGAGAGTAAAGACAAAACCCGACATGGACTTGGAATCATCCTTGTCACTCTGGAAGCTGGAGTCAGCAAAGGCCTCGATCTGGAGGTCTTTTCCGCCATACACCAAGAACATCTCCTTAGTCCTTCTCAGGTACTTGAGAATGTTCTTTACCGCTATCCAGTGTTTCTCCCCAGGGTTTGACTGATACCGGCTTACCACACTCAGTGCATAAGCTACATCCGGTCTGGTACACAACATCGCATACATTATAGAGCCTACCGCAGAAGCGTAGGGTATAATAGACATGCGATCCCTCTCCAAATCAGTCTTGGGAGACATCTCTTTAGAGAGGGTGATTCCGTGACAAGCCGGTAGGTTACCGCGCTTGGAATCTTCCATACTGAATCTCTTCAGTATAGTGTCGATGTACCTGGACTGTGAAAGTCCTAATATCCTCTTGGATCTATCACGATGGATCCGGACCCCCAGGATGTATGAGGCATCACCCAGGTCTTTCATGGAGAACCTGTGTGACAAGAAACCCTTGACAGATTGTAGCATAGGAATGTCATTTCCTATTAAGAGAATGTCATCCACGTATAAAATGAGGAATACCACAGTTCTCGCTACAAATCTACTATAGATACATGGTTCATCTGGATTTTTGATAAAGCCAAATTCCTTGACCGTCTCATCAAAACAGATGTTCCAACTCCGCGATGCCTGCTTTAGTCCATAGATGGACTAAAGCAACTTGCACACCTTTCCGTTGCTCCCACTCTGAATGAAACCCTCTGGCTGATCCATATAGACACACTCCTCTAAATTTCCATTTAGAAAAGCGGTTTTTACGTCCATCTGCCAAATCTCATAATCGTGGAAGGCAGCAATGGAAAGAAGGATTCGAATGGATTTCAGCATAGCCACTGGAGAAAAGGTTTCGTCATAGTCCAAACCAGGTCTTTGACGGAAACCCTTTGCTACAAGTCTAGCTTTATTGGTCTCAACCTGTCCATCTACACCAATCTTCCTTTTGAAGATCCACTTGCATCCTACGGGTTTTACCCCGTCTGGAGCAATGTCCAACGTCCATACTTTGTTGGTGTACATGGACTCCATTTCGGTCCGCATTGCATCCAGCCATTTTACCGAGTCAACGCTCTGAACGGCCTGCTGGAAGCTAGTAGGCTCATCATAGTCTATGATGAAATCCTCTCTATCCCCGTCTATGAGGAAACCGTAGTATCTCTCGGGCGGATGAGACTGCCTACTACTTCTGCGGAGCGGCATAGGAATGTCCTGTTCTTTTGAACCCTCCGGTTCCACTAAGCTTTCAGTAATAGTCTGTGGTTCTGGAATTTCTTCCAGTTCTACTGCGCTCCCACTTATCTGGTTTTCCAAAAACTCAGTTTCCAAGAAGTAGGCATGACGAGAAACAAGAACTTTTTGTTTCTCTTCACAGTAGAAGAAATATCCCTTGGAGTTCTTTGGATATCCCACGAACTTACACTGTACTGAGCGTGCCTCGAGCTTGTCCGCATGCTGCTTTTTAACAAAAGCTGGACATCCCCAAGTCTTGATGTGACTGAGATGGGGCCTCTTCCCACACCACATCTCATATGGTGTAGTAGGCACAGTCTTAGTAGGAACTCGGTTCAAAAGGTACGCAGCTGATTCTAGCGCATACCCCCAGAAGGATCGCGGTAACTCAGCGTTACTCATCATGGACCGTACCATATCCAATAGGGTTCGGTTCCGTCTCTCCGATACACCGTTGTGTTGCGGAGTGTATGGAGGAGTAAGCTGAGAGAGAATTCCGTTCTCTTTTAAATAATTCAGGAACTCGGCACTTAAGTATTCTCCACCTCGATCCGATCTTAGAATCTTGATACTTTTGCAGGTTTGTTTTTCAACTTCATTCTTATATTCCTGGAACTTTTCAAAAGCTTCGGACTTATGTTTCAATAAGAAGACATAACCGTACCTTGAAAAATCATCCGTAAAAGTAATGAAGTAAGAATAACCGCTTCGCGCATGTGTAGACATTGGACCGCACACGTCGCTGTGTACGAGTCCCAAGAGCTCGCTCGCTCTTACTCCGTGTCCAGTGAACGGAGTCTTTGTCATCTTTCCTTTGAGACAGGATTGACAAGTGGCATATAATTGATATTCGAACGGATCCAAATATCCTTCTGTATGTAACTTAGTCAACCTTCTCTCATTGATGTGACACAGTCTACAATGCCATAAGAAAGTCTGATTAATATCTGGAGTCTTTCTCTTGTGTGTATTCTGGACATTGAAAATCTGTGGTTGGTTTAATACGTATATACCATTGCTCAGTGTTGTTGGGGTAAAAATTTACACCCCCGTTGACCGAGTCAAAGTCAAGGTCAACCCCAAGCCAGGTGGGCCCAAGCCCAGGTCAAGCGGGCCCATACCCAAGTCGAGCCCGCGGCCAGCCTCCTCCATGCCAACAACAAAAATCATATAATAAATAATTTTTATGTAATTATTTATGCATGAATGAAAACAAAATGGGCATAAAGCCAATATTTTGTAAGCCCATGGCTTATGTGCAAAAATGAAATTGCACATGTGCCATGGGATGGCTAAAATGCCATTTTTGTAAAGCCCAAGGGGCTATATGTAAATATGTAAGCCTATAAAAGGCAAAATGATGATGAATAAAATATACACTTTTCATTCTCTCCAAAAAAAATTAGATCTGAGATCTCTTTCTCCTTCTTCAAGGTTCCAAAACCTTCTTCTTTCTCTTGAATTAAATCAAGAGTTCTACTCTTCCTTTTTCAAAACTAAATAGTTTTCCACCACAAAACCCACAAAGGGGAACTTGGATCTGCCATCAGATCTTAAAAAGGAGAGATTTTGAGATTTTACATCTCTTGATCTTCAAGACCCAGCAAGCAACAGGAGGAAGAAGAAGAACCCTTCCATTAACCCAACAAAAAAAAGAGAGAAGACACACTCAGGAGTCTAACTCCTCTTTGATTTCTCTTCAGAGAAATCTTTTTAGGCTAAAAGCCTGTTGTGTGCGCAAGGCGCCCGCGTGCCGACACGTGGCGCGCGCGCTTGCGCAACTGCGCAAGTGCGCAAGTCGCCCGCGTGCCGACACGTGGCGCGCGTGCTTGCGCAACTGCGCAAGTGCGCAAGTCGCCCGCGTGCCGACACGTGGCCCGCGCACTTGCGCACCTGCGCAGTTGCGCAAGGCGCCCGCATGCCGACACGTGGCGCGCGCGCTTGCGCAACTGCGCAAGTGCGCAAGTCGCCCGCGTGCCGACACGTGGCGCGCGCGCTTGCGCAACTGCGCAAGTGCGCAAGTCGCCCGCGTGCCGACACGTGGCGCGCGCGCTTGCGCACCTGCGCATCCCTTGGATGTCTTTTCCCCCTCTTTTTGTGTACATACATACATATATACATATGTATACAAATTTATACACACACATACTCCGCAACATTCTCCCCCTCCAAAAAATTTTCGGGCCGGGGCGCTGCCCCGCACCCCGCAAGGGGGCTGCTAGCCCCCTTGACCCCCAGCCCGCTATCCGGGTAGCGGGACCCCCGTAAAAACTCTGCGTGGCTCCCGATATATCCAAAACCCCCTTTCAAGACACAACACACGTACACTGCACATTGAGTTCGCATGACCATTTTTAACCCGTTAATCGGAGGTTCCCTCGCCCCAAAGGCGAGGGGTAATTAACGGCAGCTTAGTCCGCGGCTGCCGGAGATTCGGATCCCCACAATCATTAAACCCCGGCCTACCCTAGGCCGGGGGAATCTGTAGTACGCCTGACAAGCGCGCGCGTATTCCCATCTCAATGGGGTGACGAAAAACACCCAACAGGTTCTGGCACGCCCGGTGGGACCAATCTCTCCTCCCATATTTCGGGTTAAGCGTTCATGCGAACTCAATCAATATACATACCTATATTTATACTAAAAATAATGCTTTTTTCATGCAGGATTTTCAAGCGATCACCTTTCAACAATGTCTCCGATGATGAACTCAGCTCTCAGCACGGCTCCCGTCTCCTACACGATGAGGATAGACTCTAGGACGGTCCTTCCGGCCAGTCTCGGGCGACAATGGGAGGAGCCGCTGCTACCATTCGGCTCTATTATGTTCATGCCAGTTGGCGCCATCCCAGCTCCTCAAGCCCCGGTGGCAGACAAACCGGTCTCGAAAGGTAGGAGACCAAATGTAGTGATCTCAAGGGTGCCCCAACCCAAACGCAAGTCGGTGTCTGAACGAATTTCCTTGGCCCCAGCTGGGGGCAAGGCCATCAACACCAATAAAGCTACAACGCGTCCCGAGCAAGCTCCAGCGGTGCCCTTGACCACTGCTCGATCGGGTGTCTTCTCTAAGCTCCCCTCTGATCAACTCACAATGGCTTCCCGGGTAGCAGATGCCCGCCAAGCCTTCAAAATCAAGAAGCTGAGGGAGAAAAGGCTCAGATATAGAGCCAACAAAAGGGCTAGGGCTACTGCCAGGCTAAACCTCATGAGGTTCAAAGAACAGGGTTACCCCGCCAAAGATGAGGGGATGGCTGAATGTGTTATCCACACTGTCTACGTGGTGGGCACGCGCAGCAAGAGCAAGGACGGGGCCACCACATCTCAAATCCAATCTGGCTTGAATGTGGTTGCCACTCCCCAAGAACAGCCGCCTCCGCTGGATGATGAAAACCCTCTCGATGAGGCTGATAGGCAGAGAGAGCCCTCAATTCATGAGGAGTCAGGCTCGGAAAGCGAAGATGAGCCAACTTTCCGTCCTAAGACCGCAGAGCAGCAACTTCTCCAAGAGCTCCGAAAACAGCTCAGAAGCAAAGATAAGGAGATGGCCAAGCTCTACTCAAAGATCGACGACTTGACAAATGTCGTCTTACGGCTTACGGCCCAACTTGCTTCTCAGCCGCCCAATCAAGCACAGGGCTCAGCTCATGAACCGGGAAATGGTGTCCCGAGACAGCCGACGCCTATTCCCTCAAATCCAAAAGTGGGCGGACCGTATGAAAATCAGTCGCATCCTATCTCGGGGAATGTCTTGGCCACCGATGACAGTAACCCGCTAACTCAAGATCAAATCATGGATTTGGTTACCAGCAAAGTCAAAACATTGGTGGCCGAAGCCGAAGCGCAAAAAGATATCAGCAGTAATGGGAGACCATATCCTGCTCAGTATGATCTGGTGGAATTTCCTAGCGGCTATGTCATCCCCAAATTCGGAAGATTCGATGGGACGGGAAATGCGAATCAGCACATCGCCCACTTCAAGGCCTCATGCGGGAACACTGGGGGCAACGATGCGCTTCTCCTCCGCCAGTTTGTTAATAGCTTGACCGATGTTGCTTTCGACTGGTATGCGAGCATACCGGATGGCTCCGTCACAACTTTTGTCCAAATGGAGTCTCTGTTTCGGCAGAGGTTTATGAGCGTCAGCGATAAGATTACCATTGCCGAGCTCGTAAGAACTAAGCCCAAGAGCGATGAAAGCAGCACGGATTTTATAACCCGATGGCGTAATCTCTCCGTCAAATGCGAACCGCCAATAGAGCAGGACCAATCTGTCAGTCTCCTCGTCGGAAATCTCAACAACTGGATGGCCCCGTTTCTATGTACCGAGGGTCTCAAAACATTCCAAGAGTTGACCAAAAAGGTCCAAACGTTGGAACGCTCAAAGCCCGAGTCCGCTCAGGATCTTCAGTTCACAAACAGACCGAAACCTTGGAGGGACGACAACCGAAAAGGCGGAAGTTCTAACATCGCCGATTCTCCAAATAAGCAGAGAACGGGCGGGGCAAAGACTGACCAGCCTCGAGAGCCAACTTTGGAGGAAAGGAGAAATAAGGTCTACTCATTCCGAAAGGACAAGGTCCACAAAATTTTTAAAGATGCTCTAAAGAATGGCCTGCGGCTACCAGAACCGAGAAGGCTAAGTGAAGCGAACAAGACTGATCATCCCAACTTTTGCCCATACCACCGAGTGCTGGGGCACACTATTGAAGACTGTTGTATCTTCAAGGATTGGGTTGAGAAACAATACAAGGCGGGAGAAATATCATTGTCCCCTGGCGTGTTAACAAACAATCAAGCTGCGACCGCCAATTTCATACAAACGGGGACCGAAGTCCTTCAGGGACCTGATTCTGTCAAACACCCACCTTTCTCTGGAAACAATCGACCGCCACGTCATTAAACTGGGAACAATCGACCACCACGTCATTAAACTGGGAACAATCGACCTCTAAGTCATTAAACTGGGAATGTAAAAAAAAAATGTAAATAAAAAAAAATGTGTAAATAAAAGAAAAATAAAGAAAAGCCGAAATGATGGGGCAACCGCGAATAAAAGCCGAAATGATGGGGCAACCGACCTTCGCGATAAGAAAAGCT
This sequence comes from Agapanthus africanus, assembly GCA_030015575.1. NCBI lineage: Eukaryota > Viridiplantae > Streptophyta > Magnoliopsida > Asparagales > Amaryllidaceae > Agapanthus > Agapanthus africanus. Next base: position 711,295,259 of record JASDDO010000024.1, on the reverse strand, counting down.
GAAATGATAGAGCAATCGCGGTAAAAAAAAAAAAGGGGGCGGATGATGAGTTGCTCCTGGTATTATACCAGTGCAGCAATGCAGACGCCAAACAAAAATTCAAATTTCCAAAATTCTCCCAGCCCTACGGCCAGTCCCCAAATTGACTACCGTATACAATCCACGGGCTCAAATAATTCTCAGCATACCCATGCCCCACCGCAACCACCGGTTACGCGGCTGGTCTCCGCCTTTGGAATTATGCTTCATAGGAAAGACCCACTCATGTGTCCTCACGATGCATGAGGAGAACAAACCTTTGTGGGATCCTTACGACTCACAAAGGAAAAGCACACTTAGGAGTCCTCACGACTCCTAAGGAGAACATACACCTGCAGGATCCTTACGACTCGCAGGGAGAAAATACCTTTATGGGACCCTCACGGCCCATAAAATTGAAAAGTCTTAGGTGATAGGGATCCAAACCTGTCTCCTAAGCAATCGCTCCCCAATCCCCAAGTGGCGAATGATGAGTCGCTCCTGGTACCATATTCCAGTGCAGCGATGCAGACGCCAACCAAATTCCAAATTCCAATCCCCAAGCGGCGAATGATGAGTCGCTCATGGTACCATATTCCAGTGCAGCGATGCAGACGCCAACAAAGCCCTAAAATTTTTATGGCCCTACGGTCTGGATCATACATCCTGCAAAACCGTATACAATCCACGGGCATAAAACGATCCCAATCTCTCCCAAGTACTCCCGGGCACATGATGAGTTGCTCCTGGCATTATTCCAGTGCAGCAATGCAGATGCCAAACAAAAACCAAATTCAAATCCTTCCCGGGCACATGATGAGTTGCTCCTGGCATTATTCCAGTGCAGCAATGCAGATGCCAAACAAAAACCAAATTCAAATCCTCCCCGGGCACATGATGAGTTGCTCCTGGCATTATTCCAGTGCAGCAATGCAGATGCCAAACAAAAACCAAATTCAAATCCTCCCCGGGCACATGATGAGTTGCTCCTGGCATTATTCCAGTGCAGCAATGCAGATGCCAAACAAACCAAATCCAAATCCCCTCTGGGCACATGATGAGTTGCTCCTGGCATTATTCCAGTGCAGCAATGCAGATGCCAAACAAACCAAATCCAAATCCTCTCTGGGCACATGATGAGTTGCTCCTGGCATTATTCCAATGCAGCAATGCAGATGCCAAACAAAAACCCCAATTCCCAAATCCTCTTATGACAAATGATGATTCGCTCCTGGTACCATATTCCAGTATAGCGATGCTGATGTCAACTCAAGTCAAACAAATCAAACCAACCAATTCCAACATCGACATCTGCGTCAACCAGCGGCACTCCGTCTCGGGGAAACGTCCTACCACAGGCACTCCGTCTCGGGGATACGTCCAACCACAGGCACTCCGTCTCGGGGAAACGTCAAACGCCCTACAACAGGCACTCCGTATCGGGGAAACGTCCGACCATCAGGCACTCCTTACCGGGGATACGTCCTACAACAGGCACTCCGTCTCAGGGATACGTCCTACAACAGGCACTCTGTCTCGGGGAAACGTCCTACCACAGGCACTCCGTCTCGGGGATACGTCCTACAACAGGCACTCCGTCTCGGGGAAACGTCCTACAACCGGCACTCCGTCTCGGGGATACGTCCTACCACAGGCACTCCGTCTCGGGGAAACGTCCTACGACAGGCACTCCGTCTCGGGGAAATGTCCTACAACCGACACTCCACCTCGGGGAAACGTCGACCAGCGACACTCCGTACCGGGGAAACGTCCTACAACAGGCACTCCGTACCGGGGATACGTCCTACCACAGGCACTCCGTCTCGGGGATACGTCCTATAACAGGCACTCCGTACCGGGGATACGCCCTACCATCAGACACTCCGTCTCGGGGAAACGTCCTACCATCAGACACTCCGTCTCGGGGAAACGTCCTACCATCAGACACTCCGTCTTGGGGATACGCCCTACCATCAGACACTCCGTCTCGGGGAAACGTCCTACCATCAGACACTCCGTCTCGGGGAAACGTCCTACCATCAGACACTCCGTCTTGGGGATACGTCCTACAACAGGCACCCCGTATCGGGGATACGTCCTACCACAGGCACTCCGTCTCGGGGAAACGTCCTACCACAGGCACTCCGTCTCGGGGATACGTCCTACCACAGGCACTCCGTCTCGGGGAAACGTCCTACCACAGGCACTCCGTCTCGGGGATACGTCCAACCACAGGCACTCCGTCTCGGGGAAACGTCAAACGCCCTACAACAGGCACTCCGTATCGGGGAAACGTCCGACCATCAGGCACTCCTTACCGGGGATACGTCCTACAACAGGTACTCCGTCTCAGGGATACGTCCTACAACAGGCACTCCGTCTCGGGGAAACGTCCTACCACAGGCACTCCGTCTCGGGGATACGTCCTACAATAGGCACTCCGTCTCGGGGAAACGTCCTACAACCGGCACTCCGTCTCGGGGATACGTCCTACCACAGGCACTCCGTCTCGGGGAAACGTCCTACGACAGGCACTCCGTCTCGGGGAAATGTCCTACAACCGACACTCCACCTCGGGGAAACGTCGACCAGCGACACTCCGTACCGGGGAAACGTCCTACAACAGGCACTCCGTACCGGGGATACGTCCTACCACAGGCACTCCGTCTCGGGGATACGTCCTATAACAGGCACTCCGTACCGGGGATACGCCCTACCATCAGACACTCCGTCTCGGGGAAACGTCCTACCATCAGACACTCCGTCTCGGGGAAACGTCCTACCATCAGACACTCCGTCTTGGGGATACGTCCTACAACAGGCACCCCGTATCGGGGATACGTCCTACCACAGGCACTCCGTCTCGGGGAAACATCCTACCACAGGCACTCCGTCTCGGGGATACGTCCTACCACAGGCACTCCGTCTCGGGGATACGTCCTACAACAGGCACTCCGTACCGGGGATACGTCCTACCATCAGACACACCGCCTCGGGGAAACGTCGACCAGCGACACTCCGTGCCGGGGACACGTCTACCAAATCGCTTCGGATCGGAGCATCGACCGTCCACGTCGTTAAAAGGGCAGTGCATCCCGAAAAGCGGGAACCAAAGCAAGTCGCCCCCACGTGAAAGAAGATCCATCAATTTCATGCACACGATCCACATATGCTGTGTGCATTTATTGATGGGGGGCACTTTGTTGGGGTAAAAATTTACACCCCCGTTGACCGAGTCAAAGTCAAGGTCAACCCCAAGCCAGGTGGGCCCAAGCCCAGGTCAAGCGGGCCCATACCCAAGTCGAGCCCGCGGCCAGCCTCCTCCATGCCAACAACAAAAATCATATAATAAATAATTTTTATGTAATTATTTATGCATGAATGAAAACAAAATGGGCATAAAGCCAATATTTTGTAAGCCCATGGCTTATGTGCAAAAATGAAATTGCACATGTGCCATGGGATGGCTAAAATGCCATTTTTGTAAAGCCCAAGGGGCTATATGTAAATATGTAAGCCTATAAAAGGCAAAATGATGATGAATAAAATATACACTTTTCATTCTCTCCAAAAAAAATTAGATCTGAGATCTCTTTCTCCTTCTTCAAGGTTCCAAAACCTTCTTCTTTCTCTTGAATTAAATCAAGAGTTCTACTCTTCCTTTTTCAAAACTAAATAGTTTTCCACCACAAAACCCACAAAGGGGAACTTGGATCTGCCATCAGATCTTAAAAAGGAGAGATTTTGAGATTTTACATCTCTTGATCTTCAAGACCCAGCAAGCAACAGGAGGAAGAAGAAGAACCCTTCCATTAACCCAACAAAAAAAAGAGAGAAGACACACTCAGGAGTCTAACTCCTCTTTGATTTCTCTTCAGAGAAATCTTTTTAGGCTAAAAGCCTGTTGTGTGCGCAAGGCGCCCGCGTGCCGACACGTGGCGCGCGCGCTTGCGCAACTGCGCAAGTGCGCAAGTCGCCCGCGTGCCGACACGTGGCGCGCTCGCTTGCGCAACTGCGCAAGTGCGCAAGTCGCCCGCGTGCCGACACGTGGCGCGCGTGCTTGCGCAACTGCGCAAGTGCGCAAGTCGCCCGCGTGCCGACACGTGGCCCGCGCACTTGCGCACCTGCGCAGTTGCGCAAGGCGCCCGCATGCCGACACGTGGCGCGCGCGCTTGCGCAACTGCGCAAGTGCGCAAGTCGCCCGCGTGCCGACACGTGGCGCGCGCGCTTGCGCAACTGCGCAAGTGCGCAAGTCGCCCGCGTGCCGACACGTGGCGCGCGCGCTTGCGCACCTGCGCATCCCTTGGATGTCTTTTCCCCCTCTTTTTGTGTACATACATACATATATACATATGTATACAAATTTATACACACACATACTCCGCAACATTCTCCCCCTCCAAAAAATTTTCGGGCCGGGGCGCTGCCCCGCACCCCGCAAGGGGGCTGCTAGCCCCCTTGACCCCCAGCCCGCTATCCGGGTAGCGGGACCCCCGTAAAAACTCTGCGTGGCTCCCGATATATCCAAAACCCCCTTTCAAGACACAACACACGTACACTGCACATTGAGTTCGCATGACCATTTTTAACCCGTTAATCGGAGGTTCCCTCGCCCCAACGGCGAGGGGTAATTAACGGCAGCTTAGTCCGCGGCTGCCGGAGATTCGGATCCCCACAATCATTAAACCCCGGCCTACCCTACGCCGGGGGAATCTGTAGTACGCCTGACAAGCGCGCGCGTATTCCCATCTCAATGGGGTGACGAAAAACACCCAACAAGTGTACCTGACCCAATCAGAACTTGATTAAGGTGAATGTTTACAACATTACTTACAAACGCAAATTCATAACCTTCTTTAGAAACCAAAGATACAGAAATGATATTACAAGTTGCGTTGGGTACAAAAAAGCAATTACGCAAAACCAAAACATGCCCATCTGACATTCCCAGGTGATAGTCCCCCACGGCTTTAGCATCCATACTAGCTCCGTTGGCAACTCTGAGGGTCATGTCACCTGCCTTCAAAACCCTACGGTTTCTCAACGCCTGCAAAGAATTACAGATATGAGATCCTGATCCGGTATCCAATACCCAGGAAGTAGAGTTTATAGAAAGACAGTTTTCAATAACATACACACCTGAAGCTGAAGCCGCAACCTGCTTCAGTTCCTGTGTCCTGGCTTTCCAAGCCCTGCAATCTTTCTTCCAGTGTCCACTCTTATGACAATAGAAGCATTCTTCTTTACCCACAAGCTTCCCCGCAATCTTTGTTGCCTTTTCCTTTCCCTTCGTACCCACTTTACTAACACCGCCTCTTGGTTTGGCGGGAGCTTTCTTCCTCTTTCCCTTGGCTTTCGCCTTGGACCTAGAGAAAGAAGATCCTCCTACAAACAAAGCGGGTGTTTTCCTACCCTTCTGTAGGGTGCCCTCTGCGCTCCTCAGCAGGTTGAGGTGTTCTGAAAGTTCAACTTCCTTTTCTTGTAAGTTGAAGTTCAGTATAAACTGGGCGTAAGTGGATGGAAGGGACTGGAGAATTAAATCCGTATAGAGTTCACTGTCCAACGTGGTCCCAAGTTCCGCGAGCTCCTCAGTGTAGCCAATCATCTTAAGCACGTGGTCCGCTACTGATGATCCGACGGCCAACTTTGTCGAAAATAACTTCTTCGACACTTCGTATCTTGCGATACGAGACTGCTCTCCATACAGTTCTTTTGTATGGAGAAATATGGACTCGAGGTCCATATTCTCATGCCTCCTCTGATGTTCGTTGTCCATAGAGGCAAGCACAAGGCACCTGGCCTTCGCGCAATCAATCTCCCAAGTCTTACGGATTTCCTTATCCGCGACGCTGGAGGTGGGACCTGGGACGGGGGGAGCTTTGGTGGTAAGAAGATACCCCAGCTTGTCGTAAGTGATTGCCAATTTTACATTCCTGAGCCAATCTTTGTAGTTTGGCCCTGTCAGTATGTTTTTATCTAGAAGTAACTTAAGTCCAGTCATTTCGAATTTGGTCGCTGCAGGGGGGAGAGAAGAAACACTTTAGCACGATGCTCTTGCAAGTTTAGAATGGTTTTTAATTTGTCTAAACAGGATGACTCCCACTGTCTCTCGAATCCCTCCTCAAACCATAAAGGAAGAATTAGCCGGGATCAATCCCACCGCACAATACTTGCTTAACCGTTCAGCCAGGCCAGTGTCAGTACTTCGAGGGAGGTTTTCCAACGCTTTCGTAAAGTTCCTTAATTTAAGAACCTCTTTTCCCTGGGGGCGTAGCCCCGCTAACACCTTTCTAGGCACCTACTAGGTTTATAGCATTGATCGTTTAGTGAGAAATTTCCCGAGGAGTAGCATATACTCACAGTAGGATCGGGATCCAAATATCATCGCGTGACGAAACTGAAGGAATCCTACCAGAATCATCACACTCCAAATGGTATGCAAATCTAGCAAGTTTCAGTACTTATGAAACTCCCGATGTGGATTTTTGCCCCATGCTCTTATGACCTTGACTTTGGCCAACAAATCATAAGTCACATGTCAAGTTCTTCCCGTCGTTCTCCAGGTTAATTTGAATCCACCCGTACATACCCTTGACTTTGGCCAACAAGGCAGTACGACTGTTCCAAATCAACGCATCTATCTATGCTGCACATGAATATCCAATAGCTACCAATCACTATGCCTTGACTTTGGCCAACAAACACAGCTTGAATACTATTGACTATTTATGTGAAACGACGGAGGGGTACGAATAGTTTTGGTAAAACCGTGAACGTAGTGAACTTGATATAATCGATGGAACGAGATAGCTTTTAGAAGGAGTGGCTCAAGCTCCGCATTTAAAAGTTAGTTTTGAAAAGAACCGAGTGGGTTTTCGAAAGTGTTCCAACGACTTTAACTTGGTTTATTATCATGCATTAGTTCTTTTAATGCGTGATATTCTTGCATTAGTTCTTTTAATGCGTCCCATCATTTAATCCTACCATTGCAGAAAACAACCAAAATATGACGTACGCTTATGCCATTCGCATTCGCCACGGGGTCCCGTCATCACCCGTTAGGTTACTTAACTAACGACAGAGCGGGGGCTGGGCTAGCGCGGCTGTAAAACATAAGCAATGCCTAAATATAAAGCAATGATAGACATTACAGATCACAGATGAATACATTGGATATACTAGGAATCCGCAATCCGTTCGAGCCTGCAACGAAAAGCGGATTACACGGTCGCGGTGAATAGCAGATACCCCACCCAAGACCCCTACGGGTGCGGCAAACTACCCGCCAAGTACCCGGTAGTTTGTGCACCCCTCCATGGGTCTATCCTAGGAGCAAAAACAGTAAAAAGAATTATACAATGACGGCTACAACCCCGACCCGGTTGTGCGGCCATACAAATAATATTATTACATCAATTTACATTTACAAATGAATGAAAGAAAAACAAAAGCTCATCTCACATCCACCCCGGCTATTCACCCGCGACAGTCCAACACATTCATATACACATTCCAATATCAAACACAGATCACAGAGATATATAACCCCGACTAATCGACTTATAGCGATTAGCCGACGTTCAATACATGCAAACATCACAGATATAACCAATATAGTCCAAGTGCAGTGAAGTTCGGAAAAAATACGGAATTATAGGACCCCAAAAGTAAATTTCTGTTCTGGAAAATCTGGGCACATATAACATATCTTAAAAATCCCAAAACCCTACCAGGAGAACACTGCACAAAACCTGATCACGAGAGGACTCCAAACGGCGGCGGTTCCGCGGCAAATACCTACCTCATGCCGCGGAACCGCGGCGGTTTGAATGAATCAGGGGATCGTTTTTCTTGGGTGTTCACACAAAACCCTGAGCCGAATTTAGGTGTATAACAAAACTTGTTTTGACCAGAAAAATTTTTAACAGAAACTAGGGTTTTGTAAAAGTTTGGTTTTTGGATTTTTCGGTTCCGAACTTCGTTACACTTCACTACCAAGCTAGTTTAAGTTTAGTTAGGCTCTGATACCACTGTAAGTCCACGTTGCGACCCCCGGTTCTTACAGGGAGGCGGAAACGGTATAAAAATCAAATTTTTAGCGCATGGGGCAACATGGACTACACAAGGTCGGGATCGTGTCTAAACTAAACTAGCAAACAAGCTAAAGAGAGTTAGCTACTCGGAAAGACGGTTATACCTAAACTTGAACTCCTTCTTCTTCAAACTTTGTAGAGGTTGATGGTTCTTTCCTCGTCGCCTTCTTCCGTCGAAAATGGATCCACCTGAGGGTTCAACCTTCGGGCTCTTCCTCGAACTTTGAGTGAACTAGAATCTCCGGCTTGCTAAACCCTTGATCCTAGAGTGAGTAGAGAGTGTCTAGGGGTTGTTTTCTTTTCAAGGTGAGGGATTCTCAACACATGAGAAGGAATCACCTTGAGCTTGAGGAAGAAGAAGATGAAGTGAGGAGAGAGAATGATTATGATAGAATGAGCTATCTTTTTCTTTTTACAACCATATAAAAAAGAAAAAGAATTATCTAAATAATAATAATTCAAATGAGAATAGTTGATGGTAGTTTTGGAATGACCACTATCATACTTCATTAAATGAAATGTAAGCAAGAATCAAGGAGCATCCTTACAAAGTAATGATGATGGTCAAACATTCAACCATGGTCAACAAGTCAACCATGGTCAATAAGTCAACAAAACCAACCATAACATAATTTCATTTAATTACTATTATTAATAGATATCTCACTAATTCATTAGGGTTTGGAAAAAGACGACTGTCAACTGTGCATACGCACCCGTTCCGAAACCCTAATGAAAAACCTCTTCCTCTGCCCCAAACAACTGTGCATACACACCTGCATTCTCGTTCCGAGGAACAAGAATACCGAGAGATAAAAGCAACCCCAAAACATATACCAGTATCTGGCTCAAACCAGAGCCTGCCAGTATAATCCGTCCGGACTCCAAACATGCACAAGTGCGCGGATGAGAACGAACCCTGCCGCAAAACCATGCGACCTCTACTCAGTTTTGCCCAGAGGCGAATACCCTCTGTGTGGGACTCTAAAGACTCGACACTACGCTGGCAGTGGGTTTAACCACAGACCGCAAGCGGCACTAGCTGTACGTAACGGTCCCCAGGTACTTGCCGACAAGAAGGCTGATGAGGTGAACCCCATCTGAACTCCTACTGAGTCTGAATGTGACATTCTCCGTACAGTCCGGTCTGTTCGTCTGATACATTGCATGTCGGGCCTAGGGGGCGGTAAAACGTCAGTCCCCCAATAGCGGTACAAGTCGTGTCGGAGTGAAGCCCAAAACACCCTGAGATAACACTGGAAGCCTACCAGTATATCTCGCTTGCCCTGGCCAGGAACTACTCGTGTAATGGCTCTCCTAGACACAGCGCGATGTCAACCCCCAATACCGGGAGAGACGAATCCTTTCTAACCGTCACTGCCTCCAAGTGCTTCCGGACTGCACCCAACCACTACCTGTTTGCACGACTCCTTTGAGCCGTGGTAGGGTAGTGATCAAAGTGCAGTGGGTACACACTCGAGGCGAAGTGCCAGTGTCAAGTCAGCGGACTAAGCTGTACTCATGTCACCTGGGAACTGATAACTGACGATAGGTATAATACCAACCTGTCAGTTCCCGAAGAGTCCTGTCCAGTGTACTCGTAACCTAACGAGCACCCGTATACTATCTCCAGCACGACGTACTGATGGCTGTGGGACAGACCATCTCCCATACTGGGATGAGAAGCGCATACGCTAGTCTACTCCGGAGTATCGATGCCCTGTCTCGAAAGTCCTGCGACTAAGGACGTGTATAAGGATGTGCTTATAGATTACCCAGCCCCCACTAGTGTGACTGCCATCACAACGCTGGTAATCAAGCAAAGATCCTAAGGGCTCCACTAATGCGTATAGGTGATATCGCAAAATAAACACATGTACACATTGAAGTAGAAACAAACCAAGTAGCATACTACTATATAGAGCAAGATTGTTTATACAAGGTGAATATCCCAAGCTTCCATTAAGTAATATACAAACTAGTATGATACAGTAATGGCCTCTAGGGCATATACACTAATATAGAATATATTAGAAAGTTCGACCGGATATAAATACCCACTTTTTCCCTTGCCGGGAAATTTCCAATTGTTGGATTTTTCCGTAGTTTAACGACGTTCTAAGTAGTGCAAGTAACGCGATGGACCCTCTAGAAGACAACAAACATTAACTCGATTATGTGACCGTCTTGAACTGCCCTTTGAACCTTCGGGTTTGGGGCAGTACGGCGTGCCACATGTGAGGCGTTGGCTTGACCCTTCTACGGCTGGACCGTTGGTACTGAGGCACGAACTGAATGTTGTTAGACTTATTTCATGTGTTGAGCTGTATCGGGAAAACTTGGGTGTTCGATTGTTCGATCGAAAAGTTAGCATTTTCTATTTATCCGGAATTTGATACAATAATTGGAATTCACAAATTGTTATGAGATAACGGAATGAATATTATAAACATAGCAGTTTAGTCTCACTTGATCGGTTGCCACGGAATTTTGATGTGATCAAAAGTCCGTCGCAATCACGTAGCGTACGCGGATACTCGCCGGGTAAACTTAATAGACAGCCTCACTCCATAGCCCCGACCAAGTGACTGTAGGAGAACCCTGTCGCCGAAAGCATCCGGTCGGGTGCTCGCGGCAGCGGTGTTCCGCCTTGGTGCACTTCGTCGACGGTATCGGGGGTGCGGCCGCCTACTAAAGTTTGCGACGAGCATTCGATCAGAATGTCGGGAATCCTGTTGAATTGCCCGACTCGATATTGAAAAGTGTTTTCGATTTTGAGACTAAAATGCAGGGTTTATAATTGTTAGGCATGCAATGTCTAAGGAATTCATTTGATTGGGCATGCGATGTCTAAAGAGGTTGCGGATTCCAACTGTTGTAGTTTTACACTTTCTTTTCTGTGACCGTAAGTGTAATATGTGATATCTCCGGTTTCGTTGCTATATGTCAACGACAATTGGGATGGACATATTTACTTACGTTGATGACATGTGGTGTTATGTGTTGCTGGATATGTTATATTGGATCGTCGTGTTTGAATAGCCGGGGGGTTTTTATGTGAGATGAGTGTTTTTTCATTTTCATTCATGTAAATACTTATATGTAATATTCTTTTATTGGGGCACTTCCAGGTTGCGGAAGTTGTCACCGTTGATGTATATTATTTACTTTTCTGCACTAGGATAGACCCAAGGAGGGGAGCACAAGTAACCGGGTTCTGGGGTCCAGTGGGAGACCAACTCGAGGAGTCGAGTCCGGGTCTCCTAACCCTAGAATTGTTAGGGTTGCTTGCCGCTCTTGTAGGGGTCTAGGGGTGTGGGATTGGCTATTCATCACGACCGTGGAATCCGTGTTTTATACTGGCTCGTATTGAAAACACGGACATCCTAGTATATCCAATATTTCATATGATTCTTTCTGCTGCGTTATCTGTGATGTGATCATGCGATGTTCTGTGCTCTGTTCAGATAGATGTAGTATATAGTATATATGATATATTATATAGACGTTGCTTATGTTTTACACCCACGCTAGCCCTGCCCCGCTATGCCGTTAGTTACATAACCTAACGGTGCAGACGGGACATCGAGGCGAATGCGGATGGCATAAGCATACGTTATATTTATCTGTGATGATAAGGTGGACTTAAATGATGGGATATTCATTAATGAGATTAATGAAAGAAAATAAACCTAATTGATGTTGTGGAATCGAATTTCAAAATGAAAACAGGTAGCTACAGTTCTTGCTTTGCATCGCGGTGTTCATTATAGAACATCCTGCATCTTATTCGATGAGGAAAGGACCGAGATCCCTTCACCGGGAGTGTCTCCTTTAGCAATAACTGGCAGATGCTACAACCCTCGGTTTGTCTTTGATCGCTTCTATAGTTTACGCTTTGCACAGTGATATATATGATATATCCCGCACTTCATTCGACGAGGAAAGTGCCGACGATCCCTTCACCGGGAGTGACCCCTTTAGCAAAACTAGAAAAGCCTCAAAAACATTCCATTTAAAAACCATTTGATTCCGCAACGTGCTCAAGTTCAAAGCGTTAAAGGTTTTCACAAAAACCATTCTCAACCCTCCGTCATTTTAGGAAGTAGAGTACTTAGTATTCGTGCTGTGTTTGTTGACCATAGTCAAGGCACAGTGTACGGTAGCTAAGTGATGTCTTCCTACACCGCATATGATGCGATTAGTTAGGACAGTCGCGTGACTTTGTTGACCTTAGTTAAGGGTCATGTGGGTGGGTCTAATTAATCACGAAATGACGGGTAGAACTTGACTAGTACTTATGATTTGTTGACCATAGTTAAGGTCATAGGTGCTAGGGGTAAAAACCTTTATCGGGAGTTTCAAGTGTTGAAATTTGCAATGAGATTGCATACCTTCTATATGATAGTTGGATCCCGATACCCACTGCGAGTAATTGTTACTCCTGGGAGAGTTTTGCACTTAACAATTAGCCGATCAAGTAGGTGTCTAGAAAGGTGTCAATGGGGTTACGCCTCTGGGAAAATGAGGTTTACTGTAATTAGGTCCGTGCGAAAGCACGGGGAACCTCCCTCAAAGTACCGACACTGGCCTGGCTGAAAGATTGGCGAACTTGTAGAGTGTAATTAATCCCGGCTAGTCTTTCCTTTTAGGGTTTGAAGGAAGATTTGATAAAAACAGTGGGAGCCATCCTGATTAGATAAAATATATAACCAATCTGATCTTGCAAGAGCGCACGCTGAGTGTTTTCTTCTCTCTCTCTCCAGGTAGCGACTATATCACGCCTTAATCAAGATAATAATATGGATGTATTGACCGAACCCGCTTGTTATACTAAGCTGGGGAACGTTGGTCCCGCTCCAACTTATAATTGTTATAAGACAGAGCAGGAAATAAGGGAATACCGGATTTCCTATGCCGCCAAAACGAAGAAAGTGCATATGATGCATCTCCTTCGGGTATGTTCATTACAAAGAACTGTTTCTCAGTATCCTCTGAATCCTGGATATATGATACCGGATCAGGATCCCAGATATGTAAGCTGTTACATAGGGCTACAAAAAGGTAGAAAAACTGAGAACGGGTGATAAGTTTCATGAGACAGAAACCGGGGCAAGTGTTGCAGCCAAGTCTGTTGGTTACTGTCACCCTGTATTACGAGTACATTGATTCTGAACAAATGCTATTAGATACCGAACCTGATATACAAAATCATATCAGTCTCTTTATTAGTAAAGAAGGATATAATTTTGTATTGTTGGATAATGTTTTGAACATTTCCTATATCAAAAGTTGATCGGTTCAGGCACGTTATCTAAAAGCATTGACGTTCTAAATCAAACTACAGTTCCTTGTATACAGAACACACACAAGAGGAAGAGTTCAGAAATGAACGAATCCTTCTTGAGGCATTGTAGACTAGGTCACATCAATGCGACCCGACTGGCTGAAGTTACATTTTAGATGCATATTTAAATCAGTTTGAATTTACATCTTGTGAAACTTGCCAGTCATGTCACAAAGATTAGATGACCATAGCTTTGTTTATTAGAAACAGAGAAAGAGTTAGTAAACTTTTGGGACTGATACATAATGATGTATGTAAAGTCTCCTGTCTACACATGCCAGGACTGGTTCTTTATACTTCATTATATTTTCTGATAATCTCTCAAGATTCAATCATATGTTCCTGTTGAAACATAAGTCCGAACCTTTTGAGACATTCACAGAATATAAGTTAGAAGTAGAGAACCAAAATACGGGTATAAGTATTATGTCCTATGATAAGATCAGTGAGGAGAATACTTGTGCATAGAATTCCTGGACTATTCTAAAGGAGAATGAGATTTTCTCTCAGTGTTACTCCTCTGAATACACCACAGCACAACGGTGTATCAGGGCGGAGCAATTGCACAATATTAGATATGGTGTGCTCTATGATGAGTATTACTGAGTTACCTATTTTCTTTTGGGGTTATGTACTTGAGAAGCTGCATACCTATTGAATTAGGTTTGAATCAAATCAGTGCCTACCACTCCATATGAGATATGGTATGGGAAGAACCCATCTCTTAAGCGAGTTAAGATTTGGGGTTGTCCGGCCTATGTTTAAAGCAAAATCCGGACAAGATCGAGGCAGGATCAGTTCTGTAGAACTGGAAAGGTTCCAGCTATACGAAACTGCAGTTGATGATTTGACAGAACCAAAGGATTCTATAGTTCCCGACGAACCTCAGCCTCTCCGCCGATCTAGTAGGGTTCCTCATCCACCTGAGAGATACCTCGGTTTCTCGATGACAGTGGGAGCGAGGATTGCATCATGAGATGATGACCCAACTAGTTTCGAGCAGGCCATCGAGAGTAGGGACTCTGTAAGAATGGCTGGATGCTTAGCGATCTGAGATGGAATCTATATACACCAGCAAAGTATGGACTTTAGCTGCTATATCTGAAGGGTTAAATCCCCATCAGGAGCAAGTATATCTTGAGAAGATTGCTTGGTGTAGATGGAAAAGTTGAGACTTTCAAAGCTAGGCTTATTAAAGGTTTTAGTCATCAACCAGGCATGGATAATGATGAAACCTTTTCCAAGTGACTATGCTTAAGTCCATCCAGATCCTACTTGCCACGGCTACATACCATGACTGCGATATCTGGTGGTTGGGTGCCCTGACTACTTTTCTAAATACTGATTTAGAAGAGAACGTCTATAAGAATACAGCCAGAGGGCTTCGTAAACAGTGGGAGCAGCGGAAACGTGTACAAGTTGCTTTACATAATGAAGCAGGCATCGCGAAGTTGGAACGTCTGTTTTGATATGATAGTCAAAGTGTTTGACTTCATCAAAATGGTAGACGAACCTTGTATATACAAAAGAGTAGTAGAGAGTAAGGTGGTCATCTTCGTATTGTACGTAGACAACATACTCTTGATAGGAAGAGAGTTTCCTATACTACGATCGGTCAATCTCCTATTATCACTAGGATTCTCCAAATAGGATCAAAGTGATACCTCCTAAATCCTGAGTTTTCATCTATGAGATAGATGTAATTGGATGCTAGGATTCTCACTAGATGTAGTGAGATGGTATCAATCGATCCTGGGGAGAATCACTGGAAGAGTTCCAGGATGATAAAGACGACTGAATGTCAGTCACGGGCATTGTCTTTACCCTCAGTAGAGGGACGGTATGTTGGAAGAGTTCCAAGCTAGATACCGTGGCAAACTAGACGATAAAGGCTAGTAACATCTCTATTAAAGATACTACCAAAGAGGCAGTTTGGGTGTATATTGGTTCATAAGATGAACTAGGTTCCTGCCATTGTATGACAATGGAAGTGTGGCTTCGCCCCTGGAACCCTGGTCCCATCAGTGACCCAGACATATTCTGAGGCAGCATCACCTGATCATGGAGATAGTAGATCTCCAGGTTGATCGAGGTTAGGAGAGTAGACTCAGAGGACAACACGGCGGATCCACTCACGAAGGCCCTTTTCCCAGAGAGAGACTCATATGGGATGGTTGAGTATTAGATACTGCAATAACTGCTACAGATGGCCCTAGTGCAAGTGGGAGATTGTTAGTTATATGTATGCCCTAGAGGCCATTACTGTACATTGGATGTATATTGTAGTGGATGCTGGGACATATATAGGTAGGACTTTCTTGCTGGACATGATAGTACGCTATCTGGTTGCTCTTCATCTTAACATGTATACTTTCTGTCTCTCTGATTACATGTGATAAAGCCCTTAGGATGTGTACTCGACTTCCAGGACTATGATGCAGATCATACTAGTGGGGCCTGGGTAGTCCATGAGTACATCCTTGAAATGTTCCTAGTCGAGGGAATATCGAGACGGGGCATCGATATTCCAGAGTAGACTAGCGTATATCTTCTTGACCCATGCGATGGGCGATGGATGATCCCATATCCATTGGTGTTTGACATCGAAGATGGTATGCGGGTGCTCAGTGGAGACTGGGTACACTGAACGGACTCGCCGAGAACTCCCAGATGGTATTATACCTCACGTCAGATGGCAGTTCTCTGGTGACACTGGTACAGCTTAGTCTGTTGACCCGAGATCGTCATAGAGTCTTGTGTGTCTCCCACTGTGCTTTGATTTCCACCATACCACGGCTCTACTGAGTTGTGCAAACAGGTGGTTTTTGGGTACCGTCCCGATTCACATGGAGGCAATGAGCGATAGGAGGGGATTCGTCTCTCCCGGTATTGGGGGTTGATGTTGTGCTATGTTCGACTGGCCATAACAGGAAATCCTTGGCCAGGGTTGCAGTGATATACTGGTAAGAGTTATCAGTAGTTTCACGAATGTTATGGACCTTACGTCGGCATGACTTATCAAGCTATTGGGGTCTGACGTTTACCACCCCTAGGCGAGATATGCGACATATCAGACGAACAGACCGGACTGTACGGTAAGTGTTACTGGTTGGATTCACAGAAGTGTGAGCGGGCTTGCTCGTCGATCTTCTGATCGCTCAATACCCGGGTGGCCGTTACGTTTGGCAGACCGCTTGCGGCTTGTGGGTGTTTGATATGATCATCATCCGCTGCCGGCGTATTGACGAGTCTTTAGAGTCCTACACAGAGGTTTCCTGGCTCAAGCAAAACGAAATAGGAGCGCATATGAGATATGTGCGGGACCGAGAATAATGCGTGTATGTGATACCGTATTTCATTCTCGCGATAAATGTGTCGAATGGTTGTATGCGATATAACCTAGTTATCGAATCAAGGATTGATTCGATAAGCCGATACATTGGATACTAGCCGGTAAATTGGATACTAGCCGGTTATATGCGATATAACTGGATCATTGAATCAAGTGTTGATTTAATGATTTAATGTATAATTATATATTTGATATATTACTTTGTATTAACTAGTATTGGTTCACTTTAAATGGATTTACTCACTTGGTTTGTACACATTGTATATGTGATATATTTTGTGCACATGATTGTATCATGTTTGATGATACATGCAAGCTAGGGTTAGTATAAAGAATTAGACCATGGTTAAGTTTATGATTAGGGTTTTCTTTTTATTTTCTTATTCATTTATTTATTCTTTTGTTTATTTTGGAAAAAGAAAATGATAAAGAGAAAGATAAATGGTGGACTTGTTTTGTTTTTAGTTGAAGCTTCTTGAAACTTTGACCAAGTCACCATTCTTGTCTCATCCTTAACCCTAACCATTCAAGTTAACCATGGTCCATTCTCTACAACTAACCAAGGGTTAGTAAATGATAAGTATTGATTTATTTATCGTTTACATAATTCTTTTATCATCTTCTTCTTCATCTTCAAGTTGAAGAAAGCTTGCACCATCAATGGCAACTAGCCAAAATGAGCGAGAAATCCAAATCTAAAGTCTACCCACTTCCTATTTCTTCATCCTCTACCTCTTGCCAAGTTGTATAGGGTGTTTCCTTCACAAGTTTTCAAGGCTTGGTGAAGTTGGAGCTTTTTCTTGTGATACCTCGATGTAGATCATCTTCGGCATTGAACCGACGATCAAGCCCGCCCATTCTTCGATGATGCCAATGCTAGAGTCATGGGTTCGATTTGGACAGCGGAGGGAGATCATCGCGGAGCTTAGGAAGTGGTGGACCGGATCTACAAAGGTTGTAGTCACTTTCCTTTAGCTATATTTCCGTTTACTTGCTTGCTTTGCCTATACTTCTAGCCAACGATCCGTTCTAGGTTTTCTCGGCACCGTAATTTTTAGAAATTGGCATGTTTGATCACTTGCAAGACTTCATTAGAGTGCCTAAGAACCCTACAGCAATATCATTGCAAATTTCAACACTTGAAATTCCCGATAATATTTTACCCCTAGCATCCTATGACCTTGAAAAAAGCCGACAAACCATAGTCAGCTAGTCAAGTTCAACCCGTACGACCCTTGACGAAAGCCAACAAAGTCGTACGACTACCCTAATCCAATCGCATCATATGCAGCAGATAAGCAGCAAGTAGCTACCGCACACTACGCCTTGACGAAAGCCAACAAATGTAGCACGAATACTAAATACTACTTATCTGAAATGACGGAGGGTTACGACAGGTTTTTAAGAAAATCCTTTGCGTAATGAACTTGATATCGTTGTAGAATCGAGTGATTTTGAAAGGGAGTGTTTTTGAGGCTTTTACTAGTTTGGCTAAAGAGGTCACTCCCGGTGAAGGGATTTCGGCTCTTTCCTCATCGAATGAGGTGCTGGATATTTCACAAATATCACTATGCAAAGCATGAACTAAGAAAGCAATCAAAAACAAAATAAAGTGGGTTGTAGCATCTGCCAGTTTCGCTAAAGAGGTCACTCTCGGTGAAGGGATCTCGGCTCTTTCCTTATCGAATAAGGTGCTGGATATTCTACAAGGAATACCGCTATGCAAAGCAAGAACTAGAGCTACCAGTTTTTAAAACAAGATTCTACAACATCTTTAGGTTTCTTTTATTTCATTAATCTCATTAATAAAATCTCATCAATTATGCTTCGTAAGTATCACAGAAGAAACGAAAGCAACAATATTTATTATATATCATATATATAATATAAGCATTCGTCTCATCATATAAAGTGATCACATCACCGAACATCAGCAGCAGAAGAAAAAATATGAAATACTGGATATACTAGGAATTCCGTGTTTTAAATTAAGCCAGTAAAAAACACGGATTCCACGGTCGCGATGAATAGCCAAACCCACATCCCTAGACCCCTACGAGAGCGGCAAGAAACCCTACCAATTCTAGAGTTAGGAGACCCGGTCTCGACTCGTCGAGATGGTCTCCCATTGGACTCTAGAACCCGGTTACTTGTGCTCTCTTCCTTGGGTCTATCCTAATGCGGAAAAGTAAATAATATACATCAATGGTGACATCATCCTCAACCCGGAAGTGCCCCAATAAAAGAATATTACATACAAGCTTTTACATGAATGAAAATGAAAAACTCTCATCTCACATAAAAACCACCGGCTATTCAAAACACGACGATCCAATATAACATATCACAGCAACACATCACATCACATGTCATCAATGTAAGTAAATATGCGTATCCCAATTGTCGTTGACATATAGCAACGAAACCGGCGATACACCACATATTACACTTACGGTCGCAGAAAAGAAAGTGAAAAACTATAACAATTGGAATCCGCAACTTAGACATCATAAACCCAATGTATCACATACTTTGGATTTCATGCCTAACCAAATGAATTTCTTAGACATCACATGCCTAACAATTATAAACCCCGCATTTTATTCTCGATATTAAAAACACATTCCAATAACCAGTCGGGTAATATAACAAGATTCCCGATAACCTGATCGAATGCTCGTCGGAAACTTTAGTAGACGGCCGCACCCTCGATGCCGTCGACGAAGTGCTTTTAGGCGGAAAACCGCGGCCGCGAGTACTCGAACGGATGGTTTTGGCGACGGGGTTCTCCTATAGTTACTTGGTCGGGGCTATAGGGCATGGCTATCTAGTAAGGTTATCCGGAGAGTATCCGTGTACTCTACGTGATTGCGACGGAATTTTGATCCACATCAAAATACCGTGGCAACCGATCAAATGAAACTGAATTGCTAGATTTATAAAATTCAAATTAGTTTTTATAAAACTAAATATTGTGGATTCCAAGTATTGTATCACAATCACATATAGCTAGATGATGTTAAAATTTTCGATCGAATCAACAAACACCCAAAAATTCCCAAAGAGCTCAACACTTGAGCCGAGTTTAAAAAGTACCCAGAACATGCCATGACACCTATGGACCAACCGTAGAAGGGTCAACCCTTGCCTCACCTATGGCACCACGGAACCACCACAAACCCTAGGGTTTGGTGGCGGTTCCGACTGTCACAGAATCGAGTTAGGGTTTCGTTCTTCTAGAGGGTCCATAGAATCACCTTCATGATTTTCTGAAGATTTTAAACATGAAAAAAAATCCAACTCTTGGAAAATTTCCATTTAGGGAGAAAATGAGTTTTTAATATCCTTTCGAACTTTTTAATGTCGTCTAAATAACCCAAAACAGTGTTAGAATTACGACTACGAAACACTCTAAATTGCCTTTACAGAAATATAACATCACATGCAATATCAGTATAAACAAGCAACACCTAAAACACCAAAACCCAGAGACTGGAACACCACACCAAAACGAAGCCCAAAGCCTACTAAAAAACCGGCGATCTTGGATTTTATCTACATGTCGCCGGTCAATAACGGTCGAGAGTGGTTCGTTTTTCTGTGGTGTTCATGTAACATCTCATGTAATATTCTGCATCTGCAAAAAAAATTTTTAGACACTCTGAAAAAATCGACAGAAATTAGGTTTTTGTTTCATGTGTTTCAGAGTTGTTTCGGTTTCGTAATTCTACAAACATCGTCTAATTCTCTAGCATAGCTCTGATACCACTGCTGGGTTCCCTAGTGTCGCCGCTGGGTTTCGGGAGGCATCGACCATGCCGTTTTCAAAAAATTTGCGTGCTAAAGAACCTTAACGCTAGAATCTAAACTAGAAAATTAGACGAAAAAGCATGTAAATATCTTTACATCTAAGTGAACAAGGAATACAACCATTGTAGACCGGTCCTTCACTTGAATAGCTCCGTGTAGTAGTCCCTTTGCTCCAAGTAGTGATCTCCCGGACTCTAATGAGGCTCCAAAAGGTGAAATGAACAAGCTTGCTTGAAGTCTTCGAGGCCGAAGATGATCTATGTCTAGGAGACACTAACTCAAGCTACCTCTTCACTAAGTGATGAACTAGTGAAGAAACAACCCAATCTAATTGGCTAGTAGAGAAGAGGTTGATGAAGTAGGAATTTTGCTCACTTTAAAAATAATTTTCTCACTAATTTTCTTCACCTCACATGAAGCTAGAAAGCTTGAGCAAGGAGATGAAGAAAGCTACCATTGAATGAAGCAAGTGAAGAATGAATCAAGTGGTGAGAATATCAACCATGGGTGAGTTAATATCATATACTAACTCATGTACAGACTAAACCATGGCTAAACAATAATGGTTGGGTTAATAAATATCTTCAAATAAAACAAAATTAGTGGACTTGGTCAACGGTTCCAAAAGCTTCTACAAGCTTCAACCATGTGACAATTTCCAACTAATTTGATTTACTTTAAGTAAACAAAACCTTAAATTATTATAAGCATGGTGTGAGTCTCATACACCCATGTAGCATGTGGCTGTTGGATATATGTATGTCCTAGAGGCCATTATATGATAGTGGATGTATTTATACATGTATATATATACAGAGGACTTTCTTGCTCGACATGATAGTATGCTATCTGGTTACTCTTTATCTGACATGTTCACTTGATCATGCTTTTATTCATTTGTACATGTTGATAAAGCCTTGAGGATATTTGCTTAACTAATCAGATTATGATACAGATCATACTAATGGGACATGTGTAGTTTATAAGCATATCCTGAAATTTCCCTAGTCGTTGGTATATCGAGATGGGGTATCGATATTCCAGAGTAGACTAGGGTATACGACACTGACCCATGAGATGGGCGATGGATGTTCCCATATCCATTGATGTTTGATATCGAGATCGTATGCGGGTGCTCAGTGGAGACTGGGTACACTGGATGGGCTCACTGAGAACTCCTATATGGTATTATATCTATCGTCAGATAGCAGTTATCAGGTGACACTGGTACAGGTTAGTCTGTAGACCCGAGATCGTCATAGAGTCTCATGTATTCTCCCACTGTACTTTGATTTCCACCCTACCACGGTTCTACTGAGTCGTGCAAACAGGTGGCCTTTGGGTACAGTCCCGAGACACATGGAGACAATGAGCGATAGGAGGGGTTTCGTCTCTCCCGGTATTGGGGGTTGATGTTGCGCTGTGCGCGGTTGGCTATATCAGTAAGTCCCTGGCCAGGTCTGTTGAGATTTACTGATAAGTGTTATCAGTAGTTTCTCGATCTGTTATAGACCATTCATCGGCATGACTTATTGAGTTATTGGGGTCGACGTTTCCATCCCCAGACTCGATATGCAACATATCTGACGAAGAGACCGGACTGTACGGTAGGTGTTACTGGTTGGCTCGATAGGAGATTTTACAGGCTCGCTTGTTTTTCTTCTGATCGCTCAATACCTAGGAGCCGTTACGCACTGCTGGTGCCGCTGACGGTTTGTGGGTTATGATATGATCACTGCCTACTACTAGCGTATTGATGAGTCTTAGAGTCCCACAATGGGGTTACCTAGCTCAGGCGAAATTATGTGGGGTGCATATGGGGATATGCACAGGTGCTTAATTAAATGCATGCATATGATACTGCATTCTAATCTGGCGTTTTCTATTGGTCGCGTCGTATGTGATATGACCGGGTTATTAAATCAAGTGTTGATTTAATAATGACCATTAGATTTTTCATTTAAAACCTTTTCTATTTGCATGCATGCATGAATGAGTGTATGTGCACATGTTGATGTGTATGCACACATACATGCATACATACTTGTCATGGTTGTTGATATAGTGGAGATGGGAATGCAAGACTCACATGGAATCAAATATACATATATTTTATTTATCAAGAAAATCAAATGGGATTAATTCGTGGTTAAGAGTTTCTACACTATTCTTGTTGATTATTGACCTCACCTAACTTTTAACCATGATCTAATCTTTCATTTGGGTTTAAACTGAATGGTTAAATATATAGATATTTGTTTACCATGGTTGTAAGTGAGAGAGACTAATATATATATTATCTCTTCACATTTTATTTTTGATCTTTATCAAAAAGAAAAAGAGTTCTAGCATTCTCATCCTCCTCCTTCTTCTTCCTCAAAGCTCACTACCTTTTCATAAGTGAGTGAAATTGACAAAAAGGAAAGGTTTTTATATGGGATCCAAACCCATATCATCATTCTACTTTAGTATTGCCCACTAGATTTGAGTGTTTGCCTCATCTTCTTCATAGATCAAGATGAGCTTGGAGCTTGAGAAAAGGATCCCCGGGTGGATCATGTTTGACTTGGAAGAACCCAAGCAAGCCGGTGCAAACTCAAGTTGAACCAAGGAGTCTAGCAAGGAGGTCTACAATGGTTGTATTTACTTTTCACTTAGTGTTAGACTCTTGGTTTATGTATGAGATAGTTTTTATTACCCTAAACATCTAGTTTGATCTAAGGTTGTGATTACTTAACACCTTAAATTTTTGTTGTAGCAAGTGTGTTGCTTGTAAACCCTAGTAGAGGTGCTGTGGAATCCCTTCATGGTATCAGGGCCAAGCTAGATTTTTAGTTACGATGTTAAAACAATTACGAAACCAAAACAACTCCGGATTAACAAAAAACTGAAACCTTAAAACTTGCTTCTCTATCGATTTTAAAATGAGCTCAGAAAATTTTTTAAACAACTGTAGAAGCTTACTGACATTACATTGAGAGCACATACAAAATTACAGGCCCATCCCTCGGCTTTTGGCCGAGCCCCCTTGCACAAAACCGAGCTGGCCGGGGTTTAGCCGCGGTTAGTGGCTCCAAAAATGAGGCTTGGGTTTGCCCTTCTACGGCTGGTCCATAAAGTACTGTGGCATAATTTTTGGGTATTGTTTAACGGTGCTCAAGTGTTGAGCTTGCTGGGAAATATGGGTGTTCGTTAATTCGATCGAAGGGTTTAACATCGCCTAGATTTATATGATACTTTTTTCTACGACCGTAAGTGTAGTATGTGTATCGCCGGTTTCGTTGCTATATGTCAACGGCAATTGGGGTATGCACACTTGCTTACGTTGATGACATGTGATGTTATGTGTTGCTGTGCTATGATGTATAGGATCGTCGTGATCGAATGGACAGGGTTTTTTTTATATGAGATGGGAGTTTTTCTTCTCATTCATGTAAAATTCAAATGTATGTAATATTCTTTTATTGGGGCACATCTGTTAGTTATATATATGCCCTAGAGGCCATTACTATACATAGGATGTATATTGTAGTGGATGCTGGGACATATATAGGGAGGACTTTCTTGCTCGACATGATAGTATGCTATCTGGTTGTACTTTACCTTAACGTGTACACTGGTTGTCTCTCTGTTACATGTTGGAAAAGCCCTTAGGATGTGTACTTGACTACCTGGACTATGATGCGGATCATACTAGTGGGGACATGGTAGTCCATAAGTACATCCTTCAAAGTCCCTAGTCGTCGGTGTATCGAGACGGGGCATCGATATACCAGAGTAGACTAGCGTGTACCTTCTCGACCCATACAGATGGGCGATGGATGATCCCATATCCATCGGTGTTTGACATCAGAGATGATATATGGGTGCTCAGTAGAGACTGGGTACACTGGACGGACTCGCCGAGAACTCCCAGATGGTATTATACCTTACGTCAGATGGCAGTTCTCTGGTGACACTGGTACAGAGTAGTCTGTTGACCCGAGATCGTCATAGAGTCTTGTGTGGTTCCCACCGTGCTTTGATTTCCATCTTACCACGTCCAAGGGGGCGTGCAAAACGGTGGTTTTTGGGTACAGTCCCGAGTCACATGGAGGCAATGAGCGATAGGAGGGGATTCGTCTCTCCCGGTATTGGGAGTTGATGTTGCGCTGTGTTCGATTGGCTATAACAGGAAATTCCTGGCCAGGGTTGCTGAGATTTACTGGTAAGTGTTACCAGTAGTTTCTCGAATTGTTATAGACCTCATATCGACACGACTTATCGAGCTATTAGGGTCTGACGTTTACCACCCCTAGGTGAGATATGCGACATATCAGACGATCAGACCGGACTGTACGGTAGTGTTACTGGTTGGATTCACTGGAGTGTGAGCGGGCTTGCTCGTCGATCTTCTGATCGCTCAATACCCGGGTGGCCGTTACGTTTAGCAGACCGCTTGCGGCATGTGGGTGCTTGATATGATCATCATCTGCTGCCGGCGTATTGACGAGTCTTTAGAGTCCTACACAGAGGTTTCCTGGCTCAAGCGAAACGAAATAGGAGCGCATATGAGATATGTGCGGGACCGAGAATATTGCGTGTATGTGATACCATATTTCATTCTCGCGATGAATGTATCGAATGGTTGTATGCGATATAACCTAGTTATCGAATCAAGGATTTATTCGGTAAGCCGATACATAGGATACTAGTCGGTTATATGCGATATGACCGGATCGTTAAATCAAGTGTTGATTTAATGATTTAATGTATAATTATATATTTGATATATTACTTTGCATTAACTAGTATTGGTTCACTTTAAATGGATTTTCTCGCTCGGATGTGCACATTGTATATTCGATATAGTTTTGTGCACTTGATTGTATCATGTTTGATGATACATGTCTACTTGTGTTTGTGTGAAGATTGAACCATGGTTATATGAATGGTTAGGGTTATGATTATTTATTCATTCATTTATTTATTTATTAGTTTTGGAAAATAATAGCAAAAGAGAAAAATGGTGGCTTTCTTTGTTCTTTCTTGAAGCTTCATGAAGACTTTGACCAAGTGACCATTTTGTCTCATGCTTAACCCTAACCATTCCACTCAACCATGATTCATTCTTTACACTTGACCATGGTTGCATTATGATAATTATTCATTTATTTTCCTTTTTGAATAATACTTATCATAACATTATCTTCATCTTCTTCTTCTTCCTCACAAGAAGAAAGCTTTCTTCATCAATGGTGATTGATGTATTTGAGTGAGAAATCCAATTCTAAAGTGAACCCAACTCCTATTTCTTAATCCTCTACCTCTTGCCAAGTAGTATAGGGTGTTTCCTTCACAAGTTTTCATGGCTTGGTGAAGGTGGAGCTTGATCTAGCGATGCCTCGACGTAGATCATCTTCGGCATGGACATCGACGACCTAGCTCGCCTATTCTCCGATGAAGCCGACGCTAGAGCCCGGGAATTCACTAGGACAGCGAGGGGACTTCGTTGCGGAGCTATGGAGGTGGAGCACCGGATCTACAAAGGTTGTATTTCCGTTTCCTTTTTGTTAAGTTGTTAACTAGATTTCTTTTTCGCCTAGATTTCTAGCCAACGATCTGTAGTCGGGTTTCTCGGCACCTAGATTTTTTGAAATTGGCATGGTTGATGCCTTGTGAGACCACACTAGAGTGCCTAGGAACCCTACAGTGGTATCAGAGCCTAGCTAGAGCCTTAGGCGAAGTCTAGACGGATTTTGAAGTCCGATCGACCCGAAACCCCAACCCGAAAATGCTCTCTGGACAATTTCCCAATTCTTGTCTTTTTCGAAATTAAAAATATGCAGAAAACACATCAGGAATATCTAAGAATTACTGTGAAATTCGGCAGCCCAATTCCACTATTTAACCGCGGTTCCGGGGCATGAGCAAGGCTCATGCGGCGGTTCCGCGGCCGTACGGCCACAGTTTGTAAATTATTTTGCACAGTAATTCTTAGATTCCAGTGGTGAATTTCCTGGGAATTTTTAATATTTTTTCAAGAGTTGAATTTTCTGGGTTGTTTTGGGGACTCGGTGTTTCAATCGGATTATCAAATTTTGTCTGTGTGGCTTTCCGGATAAATTTTAGAATATGATAAAAAGTTCGACCGGATATAAATACCCATTTTTTCCCCTGCCGGGAAATTTCCAAGTGTTGGATCTTTCTGTAGTTTAACGACGTTCTAAGTAGTGCAAGTAACGCGATGGACCCTCTAGAAGACAACAAACCTTAACTCGATTATGTGACCGTCTTGAACTGCCATTTGAACCTTCGGGTTTGGGGCAGTACGGCGTGCCACATGTGAGGCGTTGGCTTGACCCTTCTACGGCTGGACCGTTGGTACTGAGGCACGAACTGAATGTTTTTAGACTTGTTTCATGTGTTGATCTGTATCGGGAAAACTTGGGTGTTCGAATGTTCGATCGGAAAGTTTAACATTTTCTAATTATCTGGAATGTGATACAATACTTGGAATTCGCAAATAGTTATGAGATGACTGGATGAATGTTATAAACATAGCAATTTAGTCTCACTTGATCGGTTGCCACGGAATTTTGATGTGATCAAAAGTCCGTCGCAATCACGTAGCGTACGCGGATACTCGCCGGGTAAACTTAATAGACAGCTACACCCCATAGCCCCGACCAAGTGACTGTAGGAGAACCCCGTCGCCGAAAGCATCCGTTCGGGTGCTCGCGGCAGTGGTGTTCCGCCTTGGTGCACTTCGTCGACGGTATCGGGGGTACGGCCACCTACTAAAGTTTGCGACGAGCATTCGATCAGAATGTCGGGAATCTTGTTGAATTGCCCGACTTGATATTGAAAAGAGTTTTCGATTTTGAGACTAAAATGCGGGGTTTATAATTGTTAGGCATGCGATGTCTAAGTAATTCATTTGGTCAGGCATGCGATGTCTGAGATGGTTGTGGATTCCAACTGTTATAGTTTTACACTTTCTTTTCTGTGACCGTAAGTGTAATATGTGATATCGCCGATTTCGTTGCTATATGTCAACGACAATTGGGATGCGCATATTTACTTACGTTGATGACATGTGATGTTATGTGTTGCTGGATATGTTATATTGGATCGCCGTGTATGAATAGCTGGGGGTTTTTATGTGAGATGAATGTTTTTCATTTTCATTCATGTAAAAACTTGTATGTAATATTCTTTTATTTGGGGCACTTCCAGGTAGCGGAAGTTGTCACCCTTTGTATATTATTTACTTTTCCGCACTAGGATAGACCCAAGGAGGAGGGCACAAGTAACCGGGTTCTGGAGTCCAGTGGGAGACCAACTCGAGGTGTCGAGTCCAGGTCTCTTAACTCTAGAATTGGTAGGGTTGCTTGCCGCTCTCGTAGGGGTGTAGGTTTGGCTATTCATCGCGACCGTGGAATCCGTGTTTTATACTGGCTCGTATTGAAAACACGGACGTCCTAGTATATCCAATATTTCATATGATTCTTCTGCTGCGATATCTGTGATGTGATCATGTGATGTTCTGTGATAGATACTGTATATAGTATATATGATATATTATATAGCCGTTACTTATGTTTTACACCCGCGCTAGCCCTGCCCCGCTCTGTCGTTAGTTACCTAACCTAACGGTGCACGAGGGGACATCGAGGCGAATGCGGATGGCATAAGTGTACGTCGTATTTATCTGTGATGTTTAGGTACTTAAATGATGGGACTTCATTAATGAGATTAATGAAATTAAAAGAAACCTAAGATGTAGTAGAATCGAATTTCAAAATAAAACAGGTAGCTACAGTTCTTGCTTTGCACAGCGGTATATGTGATATATCCTGCACCTTATTCGATAAGGAAAGGACCGAGATCCCTTCACCGGGAGTGACTCCTTTAGCAATAAGTGGCAGATGCTACACACTCGTTTTGTCTTTTGATTGCTTTTAAGAGTTTTTGCTTTGCACAGTGATATATATGATATATCCCGCACCTCATTCGACGAGGAAAGGACCGACGATCCCTTCACCGGGAGTGACTCCTTTAGCAAAACTAGAAAAGCCTCAAAGACACTCCATTTCAAAATTCATTCGATCCTATAACGATATCAAGTTCATTACGCAATAGGTTTTCAGAAAAACCTGTCGTAGCCCTCCGTCATTTCAGATAAGTCCTATTTAGTATTCGTGCTACATTTGTTGACCTCCGTCAAGGCGTAGTGTGCGGTAGCTAACTAGTATTTATCTACTTATGCATATGATGCAGATTGGATTAGGGTAGTCGTGCGGCCTTGTTGACCTCCGTCAAAGGTCGTGCGGGTGGGTTTAATTCGATCAAGAAATGACGGGTTGAACTTGACTAGTAGCCTATGGTTTGTTGACCTCCGTCAAGGTCATAGGGTGCTAGGGGCAAAATTATTCGGAATTTCAAGTGTTGAAATTTGCAATGAGATTGCATACCTTCTATGAGATAGTTGGATCCCGATACCCGCTGTGAGTAAGAGTTACTCCTGGGAGAGTTTTATACATTACAATTAGCCGATCAAGTAGGTGTCTAGAAAGGTGTCAACGGGGTTACGCCTCTGGGAAAACGAGGTTTACATTAATTAGGTTCGTGCGAAAGCACGGGGGACCTCCCTTAAAGTACCGACACTGGCCTGGCCGAAAGATTGGCGAACTTGTAGTGTGTAATTAATCCCGGCTAGTCTTTCCTTTTAGAGTTTGAAGGAAGATTTGATAAAAAGCAGTGGGAGCCATCCTGATTAGATAAAATAATAACCAATCTATTTTTGCAAGAGCGCACGCTGAGTGTTTTCTTCTCTCTCTCTCCTGGTAGCGACAATGTCACGCCTTAATCAAGATAATAATACGGAATATTGACCGAACCCGCTTGTTATACTGAGCTGGGGAACGTTGGTCCCGCTCCAACTTATAATTGTTATAAGATTGAGCAAGAAATTGGGGATTACCAGAATTCCCGTGCCGCCCAAACAAAGAGAGTGCATGCTGATGCATCATCTTCGGGTGTGTTCATTATACAGAACTGTTTCTCAGTATCCTCTGCATCCTTGGTATATGATACCGATCAGGATCCCAGATATGTAAGATGTTACATAGGGCTACAAAAGGGTAGAAAAACTGAGAACGGGTGATAAGTTTCATGAGGCAGAAAACGAGGCAAGTGTTGCAGCCAAGTCTGTCGGTCACTGTCACCCTGTATTACCGATACATTGATTCTGAACGAATGTTATTAGATACCGAACCTGATATACAAAATCATATCTGTCTCTTTATTAGTAAAGAAATGATAAAATTTTGTATTGTTGGATAATGTTTTGAACATTTCCTATATCAAAAGTTGATCGGTTCATGCACGTTATCTAAAAGCATTAATGTTCTAAATCAAACTACAGTTCTTCGTATACAGAACACACACAAGTGGAAGAGTTCAGAAATGGACGGATCCTTCTTGAGGTATTGTAGACTAGGTCATATCAATACGACCCGACTAGCTGGAGTTACATATAGATGCATATTTAAATTAGTTTGAATTTACATCTTGTGAAACTCGCCAGTCATGTCACAAAGATAAGATGACCATAGCTCTGTTTATTGGAAACAGAGAAAGAGTTAGTGAACTCTTGGGATGATACATGTTGATGTATGTAAGTCCTCTGTCTACACATACCAAGACCGGTTCTTTTTACTTCATTACATTCTCTGATAATCTTTCGAGATTCAGACCTATGTTCCTGTTGAAACACAAGTCCGAACCTTTTAAGATATTCACAGAATATAAGTTAGAAGTAGAGAACCAAAATACGGGTATAAGTATTATGTCCTATGATGAGATCAGGGAGGAGAATACTTGTGCATGGAATTCCTGGACTATTCTAAAGGAGAAGGAGATTCTCTCTCAGCATTACTCCTCCGTATACACCATAGCACGATGGTATATCGGGGCGGAGAAATCACACCCTATATGATAAGGTGTGCTCTATGATGAGTACTACTGAGTTACCTATTTCCTTTTGGGAGTTATGCACTTGAGAAGCTGCATACCTATTGAAAAGGGTTCAAATCAAATCAGTTGCCTACCACTTCATATTTGATATGATATGGGAAGAGCCCATGTCTTAAGCTAGTTAATATTTAGGGTTGTCCGGCCTATGTCTAAAAGCAAAATCCGGACAAGCTCGAGGCAAGGTCAGTTATGTAGAACTGGAAAGGTTCCAGCTATACAAACTTCAGCTGATGATTTGGTAGAACCGAAAGATTCAATAGTAACCAACGAACCTCAGCCTCTCCGCTGATCTAGTAGGGTTCCTCACCCACCTGAGAGATAATTTGGTTTCTCGATGACAGTGGGAGCGAGGATTGCATCATGAGATGATGACCCAACTAGTTTCGAGCTGGCCATCAGGAGTAAGACTCTGTAAGAATGGCTGGATGCTTAGCGATCTGAGATGGAATCCATGTACACCAGCAAAGTATGGACTTTGGCTGCTATATCTGAAGGGTTAAATCCCCATCAGGAGCAAGTATATCTTGAGAAGATTACTTGGTATAGATGAAAAAGTTGAGACTTTCAAAGCTAGACTTGTTAAAGGTTTTCATCATTGACCAGGCGTGGATAATGATGAAACCTTTTCCAGTACCTATGCTTAAGTCCATCCAGATCCTACTTGTCATGGCTACATACCATGACTACGATATCTGGCGGTTGGGTGCCATGACTCCTTTTCTAAATGATGTTTTAGAAGAGTGTGTCTATAAGTACACAGCCAGAGGGCCTCGTAGACAGTGGGAGCAGCGGAAACGTGAGCAAGATGCTTTATCTGATAAAGCAGGCATCGCGGAGTTGGAACGTCTGTTTTGATGTGTTAGTCAAAGAGTTTGATATCATCAAAATGGTAGATGAACCTTGTATAAACAAAAAGGTAGTAGGGAGTATGGTGGTGATCCTCGTAGAGTACGTGGATGACATACTCTTGATAAGAAAGGAGTTTCTTATGCTACACTCGATCAATCTCCGTTTATCACAAAGATTCTCCGTGTAGGATCAAAA
This sequence comes from Agapanthus africanus, assembly GCA_030015575.1. NCBI lineage: Eukaryota > Viridiplantae > Streptophyta > Magnoliopsida > Asparagales > Amaryllidaceae > Agapanthus > Agapanthus africanus. Next base: position 711,263,575 of record JASDDO010000024.1, on the reverse strand, counting down.
TGATACCTCCTAAATCCTGAGTTTTGGATCTATGAGATGATCTAATTGGATGTTAGGAATCTCACTAGTAGTAGTGAGATGGTATCAATCGATCCTGGGGAGAATCACTGGAAGTGTTCCAGGGTGATAAAGACGACTGAATGTCAGTCGCAGGCATTGTCTTTACCCTCAGTAAAGGGACGGTATGTTGGAAGAGTTCCAAGCTAGATACCGTGGCATACTAGACGATAAAGGCTGGATACATCGCTGCTTAAGATGCTACCAAAGAGGCTGTTTGGATGTATATTAGTTCATGAGATGAACTTAGTTCCTACCATTGTGTGACAATGGAGTTGTGGCTTATGCCAGGAACCCCCGTCCCATCAGTGATCCAGACATATTCTAAGGCAGTATCACCTGATCATGGAGATGGTTGATCTCCAGGCTGATCGAGGTTAGGAGAGCAGACTTAGAGGACAACACGGCGGATCCACTCACGAAGGCCTATTCCCAGAGAGAGACTTTTATGGGATGGTTGAGTATGAGATACTACAACCACTGCTACAGATAGCCCTAGTGCAAGTGAGAGATTGTTAGTTATATGTATGCCCTAGAGGCCATTACTATACATAGGATGTATATTGTAGTGGATGCTGGGACATATATAGGGAGGACTTTCTTGCTCGACATGATAGTATGCTATCTGGTTGTACTTTACCTTAACGTGTACACTGATTGTCTCTCTGTTACATGTTGGTAAAGCCCTTCGGATGTGTACTTGACTACCTGGACTATGATGCGGATCAAACTAGTGGGGAAATGGTAGTCCATAAGTACATCCTTCAAAGTCCCTAGTCGTGGGTGTATCGAGACGGGGCATCGATATACCAGAGTAGACTAGCGTGTACCTTCTCGACCCATACAGATGGGCGATGGATGATCCCATATCCATCGGTGTTTGACATCAGAGATGATATACGGGTGCTCAGTAGAGACTGGGTACACTGGACGGACTCGCCGAGAACTCCCAGATGGTATTATACCTTACGTCAGATGGCAGTTCTCTGGTGACACTGGTACAGAGGAGTCTGTTGACCCGAGATCGTCATAGAGTCTTGTGTGGTTCCCACTGTGCTTTGATTTCCATCTTACCACGTCCAAGAGGGCGTGCAAAACGGTGTTTTTTGGGCACAGTCCCGAGTCACATGGAGGCAATGAGCGATAGGAGGGGATTCGTCTCTCCCGGTATAGGGAGTTGATGTTGCGCTGTGTTCGATTGGCTATAACAAGAAATCCCTGGCCAGGGTTGCTGAGATTTACTGGTAAGTGTTACCAGTAGTTTCTCGAATTGTTATAGACCTCATATCAACACGACTTATCGAGCTATTGGGGTCTGACGTTTACCACCCCTAGGTGAGATATGCGACATATCAGACGATCAGACCGGACAGTACAGTAGTGTTACTCGTTGGATTCACTGGAGTGTGAGCGGGCTTGCTCGTCGATCTTCTGATCGCTCAATACCCGGGTGGCCGTTACGTTTAGCAGACCGCTTGCGGCTTGTGGGTGCTTGATATGATCATCATCTGCTGCCGGCGTATTGACGAGTCTTTAGAGTCCTACACAGAGGTTTCCTGGCTCAAGCGAAACGAAATAGGAGCGCATATGAGATATGCAAGGGACCAAGAATATTGCGTGTATGTGATACCGTATTTCATTCTCGCGATGAATGTATCGAATGGTTGTATGCGATATAACCTAGTTATCGAATCAAGGATTGATTCGGTAAGCCAATACATAGGATACTAGTCGGTTATATGCGATATGACCGGATTGTTAAATCAAGTGTTGATTTAATGATTTAATGTATAATTATATATTTAATATATTACTTTGCATTAACTAGTATTGGTTCACTTTAAATGGATTTTCTCGCTCGGATGTGCACATTGTATATTCGATATAGTTTTGTGCACTTGATTGTATCATGTTTGATGATACATGTCTACTTATGTTTGTGTGAAGATTGAACCATGGTTATATGAATGGTTAGGGTTATGATTATTTATTCATTCATTTATTTATTTATTAGTTTTGGAAAATAATAGCAAAAGAGAAAAATGGTGGCTTTCTTTGTTCTTTCTTGAAGCTTCATGAAGACTTTGACCAAGTGACCATTTTGTCTCATGCTTAACCCTAACCATTCCACTCAACCATGATTCATTCTCTACACTTGACCATGGTTGCATTATGATAAGTATTCATTTATTTTCCTTTTTGAATAATACTTATCATAACATTATCTTCATCTTCTTCTTCTTCCTCACAAGAAGAAAGCTTTCTTCATCAATGGTGATTGATGTATTTGAGTGAGAAATCCAATTCTAAAGTGAACCCAACTCCTATTTCTTCATCCTCTACCTCTTGCCAAGTAGTATAGGGTGTTTCCTTCACAAGTTTTCATGGCTTGGTGAAGGTGGAGCTTGATCAAGCGATGCCTCGACGTAGATCATCTTCGGCATGGACATCGACGACCTAGCTCGCCTATTCTCCGATGAAGCCGACGCTAGAGCCTGGGAATTCACTAGGACAGCGAGGGGACTTCGTTGCGGAGCTATGGAGGTGGAGCACCGGATCTACAAAGGTTGTATTTCCGTTTCTTTTTTGTTAAGTTGTTAACTAGATTTCTTTTTCGCCTAGATTTCTAGCCAACGATCCGTAGTCGGGTTTCTCGGCACCTAGATTTTTTGAAATTGGCATGGTTGATGCCTTGTGAGACCTCACTAGAGTGCCTAGGAACCCTACAACATCCGGGTTGAGGATGATGTTACCTTGATGTATATTATTTACTATTCTGCATTATGATAGACCCAAGGTGGGGAGCACAAGTGACCGGGTTCTAGAGTCCAGTGGGAGACCATCTCGAGGAGTCAGGTCTGGGTCTCTGAACTTTAGAATTGGTAGGGTCGCTTGCTGCTCTCATAGGGGTCTAGGGTGTGGGATTGGCTATTCATCACGACCGTGGAATCCGTATTTTCTATCGTTGGATAAATATAAAATACGGAATTCCTAGTATATCCTATATTTTCATATTTGTGCTTCTGCTGCTTATATTCTGTGATGTGATCGCTTGATATATCTGAGATGAATGCAATATTATATATGGGATATATAGTAGGCGTTACTTATGTTTTGCACCCGCGCTGGTCCGTCCCAGTATGCCGTTAGTTAAGTAACCAAACGGTGCATAACGGAATATTGTGGCGAATGCGGATGGCATAAGCATACGTTGTATTTTCGTTTCTTTTCTGTGTTTGGCTTTGGCTTAAGGATTTAAATGATGGGACTACATTAATATGATTAATGTAAGGAAAAATAAACCTAAAAGATATTGTAGAATCGAATTTGAAACCCACTCGGCTTTTTACGAAAAAGCTACATTTCAAAATTGCGGATCTTATGCCACTCCTTTTGAAAAACCATTTGATTCTACAACGATATCAAGTTCAAAGCATTAAAGGTTTTCTTAAAAACTATCCGCAGCCCTCCGTCATTTTAGGAAGTAGAGTACTTAGTATTCGTGCTACGTTTGTTGACCTTAGCCTAGGCGTAGTGTATTGTAGATAAGTGATGTCTTCCTACACAACATATGATGTGATTAATTAGGACAGGCATGTGACTTTGTTGACCTTAGCCAAGGGTCATGTGAATGGGTCTAATTAATCAAGAAATGACGGTTTGAACTTGACTAGTGCTTATGATTTGTTGACCATAGCCAAGGTCATGAGTGCTAGGGGTAAAAACCATAACGGGAGTTTCAAGAGTTGAAATTTGCAATGAGATTGCATACCTTCCATATGATGGTTGGATCCCGATCCCACTGTGAGCAAGAGTTGCTCCCAGGAGAGTTTTGCACTTTACAATTAGCCAACCAATTAGGTGTTTAGAAAGATGTTAATGGGGCTACGCCTTTGGGAAAATGAGGTTTACTTTAATTAGGTCCGTGTGAAAGTACGGGGAACCTCCCTCAAGTACCGACACTGGCCTGGCTGAACGGTTAGCGAAGTTGTATAATGCAATTAATCCTGGCTGGTTTTCCTTTTAAGGTTTGAAGGGAAATTTGATAAAAGCAGTGGGAGACATCGATTAGATAAGATAAATAACCAATCTGATCTTTGCAAGAGCTTTCGCTGAGTGTATTCTTTTCTCTCTTTTAATGGCAGATACCAATGACAGGACTCAAGCTTCTACTAGATAAAAATAAACTGAATTGGACCAATTATAAAGACTGGCCGAGGAACCTTAACATTGCCTTGACTTATGATAAGGTATCATATGTCCTCACGGCTCCAGCCCCGCCCGTCCCAGGTCCTAAATCTTCAGTTACGGATAAGGAAATCCGCAAGACATGCGACGCTAACTGTGCCACGGCCAAATGCCTCGTGCTTGCATCGATGGATAACACACATCAAAAGCAGCACAAGCAGATGGATGTTCAATCCATTTTTCTCCATACAAAAGAGTTGTATGGGGAGCAATCTCGTGTCTTACGATACGAAGCATCTAGAAAGCTGTTTCAGATGCGGATGGATCTTGGTACACCAGTAGGTGACCATGTTCTGAAGATGATAGCTCTTATTGAAGAGCTTGAGGACCTCGGGTGGACAATGGACAACGAACAATATACTGATATTATTCTGCAGTCTCTCCCCTCTACCTTTGCTCAATTTGTAATAAACTTCAACATGGACAACATGGAGAAGGAGCTACCTGAACTCCTTAATATGTTGAGGAGTGCAGAGAGCACGCTGAAGTCAGTGAAGACTCCCGCTTTGACTATTGGGCCATCTTCCTCCTCTCTCCTGAAGGCTAAGGCTAAGGGAAAGATGAAGAAGAAACCCACTAAACCTAGAGGTGGAGTTAAAAAGGTTAAGGGGTAAGACAAGTCCACCGCTGGGGAATCGGGAAAAGGGGAATGTTATCACTGCCACAAAGTGGGACACTGGAAGCGCAACTGCAGTGAGTACTTGGATCTCAAAAGGAAGAAGCCTGGTGATGCTTCCGCTTCAGGTGTGTTTGTGACAGAAAACTGTTTTTCTATAAACTCTGCTTCTTGGGTATTAGATACCGGTTCAGGTTCTCACATTTGCAATTCCGTGCAGGGGCTGAGAAATAGCAAAGTTTTGAAGACAGGTGACCATACTCTCCGGGTTAGAAATGGTTCCAATGTACTTGCGGTTTCAGTGGGAGAGTATCACCTGGGGTTGCCGTCAGGGTGCATATTGGTTTTGAACCCATGTTATTATGTACCTAGTATGCTTTGTAATATTGTATCCGTTTCTTTGTTAGACAATGAAGGATATATTTTTGTGTTACAAAATAATGTTATGAACATTAACCTGAATCAAATGTTGGTTGGGTATGGTACACTTAATAACGGGATATACGTCCTAAATCAACACACAGTTTTCAGCATAGAACACACTAATAAAAGAAAACTTTCAGAAATAAATGAAGCTTTTCTTTGGCACTGTAGACTTGGTCATATTAACGAAACAAGACTAAACAAGCTACATAAAGATGGATATTTAAACACCTTTGAATATAAATCTTATGCGACTTGCCAGTCTTGTATCAAGGGTAAAATGACCAAATCTCCGTTTACAGGACACGGAGAATGAGCCACTCAGCTCTTAGCCCTCATACATAGTGATGTATGCGGGCCAATGTCTACACAGGCCAGAGGCAGTTTTTCTTACTTCATAACCTTTACTGATGATTTCTCATGGTTCGGTCATGTGTTTTTATTAAAACATAAGTCTGAAGCTTTCGAGAAATTCACTGAGTACAAACTTGAAGTAGAAAAACAAACCGGATTGAGTATCAAAATGCTTCGATCAGATCGAGGTGGAGAGTACCCCAACACAGAGTTTGTAGACTTTCTAAAAGAAAATGGGATTATCTCTCAGCTCACTCTCCTTACACACCACAGCACAATGGTGTGTCAGAACGTCGGAATCGGACCCTATTAGACATGGTTCGTTCCATGATGAGTGATGCTGAGTTACCTGTCTCATTTAGGGGGTATGCATTGGAGACTGCCGCGTTTCTATTGAACAGGGCTTCAACCAAAACCTTGTCTACCACGCCATATGAGATATGGCATGGGAAGAGACCATCTCTTAAACGAGTTAAGATTTAGGGTTGTCTGGCCTATGACAAAAAGCAAAATCCGGACAAACTCGAGACATGGTCAGTCATGTGTAATTTTGTGGGGTATCCAAAGAATTCCTATGGATATCTATTTTACCACAAAGAGGAACAAAAGGTGTTTGTCTCTCAGCATGCTACATTTTTAGAAAATGAATTTTTTACAAATGATACAGATGGTAGTGTGGTAGACCTAGAAGAAGTTCTAGTAACACAAGTTATAAATGACGACTTGGTTGAACCGGCTGTTGCAACAGAAACTAATGAACCTCAACCACTTCGTAGATCTGGTAGGACTTCTCGCCCACCGGAGAGGTACTATGGTTTTCTCATTGATGGTTGATAGAGAAGATTGCATCATGGAGGATGATGATCCTATCAGTTTTTAGCAAGCTATCACGAGTGGAGACTCTGTGAAGTGGATGGATGCCATGAGATCTGAAATGGAGTCTTTGTACACCAACAAAGTATGGATTTTGGACGTTGTACCCTCTGGGGTAAAACCCGTAGGGTGCAAATGGATCTTTAAAAGAAAGATTGGTGTAGATGAGCAGGTGGAGACCTATAAGGCAAGACTTGTGGCGAAAGCATTTCGTCAAAGACCAGGTCTGGACTATGACGAAACTTTTTCTCCCGTAGCCATGCTTAAATCCATCAGGATCCTACTTGCTATTGCTGCTCACTACGACTATGAAATCTGGCAGATGGACGTGAAAACTGCTTTTCTAAATGGTGATTTAGAAGAGTGCGTTTATATGGATCAGCCAGAGGGCTTCATTGACTGTGGGAGCAGCGGGAAAGCATGTAGATTGCTTAAATCCATATATGGATTAAAGAAGGCATCACGGAGTTGGAATATCTGTTTTGATGATGTTATCAAAGAGTTTGATTTCATAAAAAATCCAGATGAACCTTGTGTTTATAAGAAGGCTGTAGGAAGAGCTGTCACATTCCTCGTATTGTACGTGGATGGCATTCTTCTGATAGGAAATGATATTCCTATGCCACAGTCGGTCAAATCATTCTTATCACAAAGGTTCTCCATGAAGGACCTGGGGATGCGACGTACCTATTGGGCATTCGGATCTATAGGGATAGATCCAAAAGGTTACTGGGATTGTCCTAAACTAGGTATATAAACACCATCCTAAAGAGGTAGTATGGAGGTCTCCAAGCGGGGTGTCTTACCCGCTTTCTATGGAGTCACTCTCTCTAAGGACTTTTGCCCAAAGACCGATGAAGAGAGAGCTCGCATGAGCATTATACCCTATGCTTCAGCCGTATGATCTATAATGTATGCGATGTTATGTACACGCCCTGATGTAGCTTATGCACTTAGTGTAGTAAGAAGGTATCAGTCCAACCCAGGGGAGAATCACTGGGCAGCTGTGAAGAACATTCTTAAGTACTTGCGAAGGACTAAAGAATTGTTCTTGGTGTATGGTAATGGAGATCTCCAAATGGAGGCCTTTACCGATTCGAGCTTCCAGAGTAATAAGGACGACAACAAATCTATCTATGGGTTTGTATTTACCCTCAATGGAGGGACGGTGAGTTGGAAGAGTTCCAAACAGGATACCGTTGCAGACTCTACGATGGAAGCTGAGTACATTGCAGCAAATGATGCCGCCAAGGAAGCCGTCTGGATGAAGAAGTTCGTCACGGAGCTAGGAGTAGTTCCAACCATTATTGATCCAATACCATTGTATTGCGATAATAATAGGGTTATGGCATTAGCCATGGAGCCTAAGTCCCATCAGCGGTCCAGACACATCCTGAGGTGTTTTCATCTGATCCGGGAGATAGTTGATCGCCGCGAGATCGAGATTAGGAGAGTACACACAAAGAATAACACCGCGGATCCACTAACCAAGGCCCTCCCTCAGCCGCAGCATGAGCGACTTTTTGAGATGTTGGGTATGAGATACCCCAATAACTGGCCTTAGTGCAAGTGGAAGATTGTTGGATATATGCATGCCCTAGAGGCCATTATATGATAGTGGATGTATTTATACATGTATATATATATAGAGGACTTTCTTGCTCGACATGATAGTATGCTATCTGGTTACTCTTTATCTGACATGTTCACTTTGTTAGTTATATGTATGCTCTAGAGGCCATTACTGTACATTGGATGTATATTGTAGTGGATGCTGGGACATATATAGGGAGGACTTTCTTGCTCGACATGATAGTATGCTATCTGGTTGATCTTTACCTTAACATGTATACTGATTGTCTCTCTGTTACATGTTGGTAAAGCCCTTAGGATGTGTACTTGACTACCTGGACTATGATGCGGATCATACTAGTGGGGACATGGTAGTCCATAAGTACATCCTTCAAAGTCCCTAGTCGTGGGTGTATCGAGACGGGGCATCGATATACCAGAGTAGACTAGCGTATACCTTCTCGACCCATACAGATGGGCGATGGATGATCCCATATCCATTGGTGTTTGACATCAGAGATGATATACGGGTGCTCAGTAGAGACTGGGTACACTGGACGGACTCGCCGAGAACTCCCAGATGGTATTATACCTTACGTCAGATGGCAGTTCTCTGGTGACACTGGTACAGAGTAGTCTGTTGACCCGAGATCGTCATAGAGTCTTGTGTGGTTCCCACTGTGATTTGATTTCCGTCTTACCATGTCCAAGAGGGCATGCAAAACGGTGGTTTTTGGGTACAGTCCCGAGTCACATAGAGGCAATGAGCGATAGGAGGGGATTCGTCTCTCCCGGTATAGGCGGTTGATGTTGCGCTGTGTTCGATTGGCTATAACAGGAAATCCCTGGCCAGGGTTGCTGAGATTTACTGGTAAGTGTTACCAGTAGTTTCTCGAATTGTTATAGACCTCATATCGACACGACTTATAGAGCTATTGGGGTCTGACGTTTACCACCCCTAGGCAAGATATGCGACATATCAGACGACGAGACCGGACTGTACGGTAGTGTTACTGGTTGGATTCACTGGAGTGTGAGCGGGCTTGCTCGTCGATCTTCTGATCGCTCAATACCCGGGTGGCCGTTACGTTTAGAAGACCGCTTGCGGCTTGTGGGTGTTTGATATGATCATCACCTGCAGCCGGCGTATTGACGAGTCTTTAGAGTCCTACATAGAGGTTTCCTGGCTCAAGCGAAACGAAATAGAAGCGCATATGAGATATGTGCGGGACCGAGAATAATGCGTGTATGTGATACCGTATTCCATTCTCGCGATGAATGTATCGAATGGTTATATGCGATATAACCTAGTTATCGAATCGAGGGTTGATTCGATACACTGGATACTAGTCGGTTATATGCGATATGACCGGATCGTTAAATCAAGTGTTGATTTAATGATTTAATGCATAATTATATATTTGATATATTACTTTGCATTAACTAGTATCGGTTCACTTTTAAATGGATTTTCTCACTTGTTTGTGCATATTGTATATATGATATATTTTTTGTGCACAAGATTGTATCATGTTTGATGATACATGCTAGTTTGGGTTTGTGTAAAGAATTAAACCATGGTTACTTAAGTGGTTAGGGTTTCATTTCCTTTTCTCATTTATTTATCTATTTATTCCTTTTGGAAAAATATTAAGCATAAAGAGAAATGGTGGCTTTCTTTTGAAGCATTTTGAAGCTTCATGAAGCTTTGACTAAGTCACCATTTTTGTCTCATGCTTAACCCTAACCATTCCACTTAACCATGATTCATTCTCTACACTTAACCATGGTTTGAATATGATAAGTATTCTTTTTTCTTTTAGATTAAAATACTAATGATATTCATTTTCTTTCTTCTTCTTCTTCATGAGCAAGAAAGAAAAGATTTCTACTTCAATGGCAACTTGAGCAAATGAGTGAGAAATCCAATTCTAAAGTGAACCCACTTCCTATTTCTTCATCCTCTACCTCTTGCCAAGTAGTAAAGGGTGTTTCCTTCACAAGTTTTCATGACTTGGTGAAGTTGGAGCTTGATCTAGCGATGCCTCGACGTAGATCATCTTCGGCATCGCCGTCGATGACCTAGCCCGCTTTTTCTCCGATGAAGCCGATGCAAGAGTCATGGTTCGATTTGGACAGCGGAGACGACTTCATCATGGAGCTATGGAGGTGGAGAAACGGATCTACAAAGGTTGTATTTCCGTTCTTTTAGTTTAGTTGTAAACTAGTTTCATTTTTCGCCTAATAATTCTAGCCAACGATCCGTATTAGGGTTTCTCGGCAACGTAATTTTTGCAATTGGCATGGTTGATGCCTTGTGAGACCTCCTTGGTGTGCCTAGGAACCTTTCATTGGTATCAGAGCCTAGCTAGAGCCTTAGGCGAAGTCTAGACGACGTTTGAAACCCGATCGAACCGAAAACCTAACCCGGAAAATGCTCTCTGGACTTTTTCTAAAAACTGGGTTTTTTCCAGATTAAAAATGCTTAAAAAATTCAGCCGGGAATTATAAGAATTACGGCGCAAAAATTATCTCATGATCCCTCTAATGCGCGGCGGAACCGCGGCATAAGCCTAGCTTATGCGGCGGTTCCGCGGCGATAGTGTGACGCCACACTCCCAATTTTGCATAGAAACTTCTTTTATTCAGTACTGAGTTCTCTGGGTATTTTTAAATATTATTCAAGAGTTGGATTTTCTGGGGTTGTTTTGGGGATTCGGTGTTTCGATCGGAGTATCAGATTTTGTCTATGTGGCTTTCTGGATAAATTTTAGAATATGTTAAAAAGTTCGACCGGATATAAATACCCAATTTTTCCCCTGTCGGGAAATTTTCAAGTGTTGGATTTTTCCGTAGTTTAAAGACGTTCTAAGTAGTGCAAGTAACTCGATGGACCCTCTAGAAGACAACAAACCTTAACTCGATTACGTGACCGTCTTGAACTGCCCTTTGAACCTTCGGGTTTGGGGCAGTACGGCGTGCCACATGTGAGGCGTTGGCTTGACCCTTCTACAGCTGGACCGTTGGTACTGAGGCACGAACTGAATGTTTTTAGACTTGTTTCATGTGTTGATCTGTATCGGGAAAACTTGGGTGTTTGAATGTTCGATCGGAAAGTTTAACATTTTCTAATTATCTGGAATGTGATACAATAATTGGAATTCACAACTAGTTATGAGATAACTGAATGAATGTTATAAACATAGCAGTTTAGTCTCACTTGATCGGTTGCTACGGAATTTTGATGTGATCAAAAGTCCGTCGCAATCACGTAGTGTACGCGGATACTCGCCGGGTAAACTTAATAGACAGCCTCACTCCATATCCCCGACTAAGTGACTGTAGGAGAACCCCGTCGCTGAAAGTATCTGTTCGGGTGCTTGCGGTAGCGGTGTTCCGCCTTGGTGCACTTCGTCGACGGTATCGGGGGTGCGGCCGTCTACTGAAGTTTGCGACGAGTATTCGATCAGGATGTCGGGAATCTTGTTGATTACCCGACTTGGCATTGAAAAGTGTTTTCGATAATGAGACTAAAATGCGGGGTTTATAATTGTTAAGCATGTGATGTCTAAGGAATTCATTTGATTGGGCATGCGATGTCTAAAGAGATTGCGGATCCCAACTGTTGTAGTTTTACACTTTCTTTTCTGTGACCGTAAGTGTAATATGTGATATCGCCGGTTTCGTTGCTATATGTCAACGACAATTGGGATGGACATATTTACTTACGTTGATGACATGTGATGTTATGTGTTGCTGGATATGTTATATTGGATCGTTGTGTTTGAATAGCCGGGGGGTTTTTATGTGAGATGAGTGTTTTTCCATTTTCATTCATGTAAAAACTTGTATGTAATATTCTTTTATTGGGGCACTTCCAGGTTGCGGAAGTTGTCACCGTTTGTATATTATTTACTTTTCCGCACTAGGATAGACCCAAGGAGGGAAGCACAAGTAACCGGGTTCTGGGGTCCAGTGGGAGACCAACTCGAGGAGTCGAGCCCGGGTCTCCTAACTCCAGAATTGGTAGGGTTGCTTGCCGCTCTCGTAGGGGTCTAGGGGTGTGGGTTTGGCTATTCATCGCGACCGTGGAATCCGTGTTTTATACTGGCTCGTATTGAAAACACGGACGTCCTAGTATATCCAATATTTTATATGATTCTTCTGCTGTGATATCTGTGATGTGATCATGTGATGTTCTTTGATAGATACAGTATATAGTATATATGATATATTATATAGCCGTTACTTATGTTTTACACCCGCGCTAGCCCTGCACCGCTCTGCCGTTAGTTACCTAACCTAACGGTGCATGAGGGGACATCGAGGCGAATGCTGATGGCATAAGTGTACGTCGTATTTATCTGTGATGTTTAGGTACATTAAATGATGGGACTTCATTAATGTGATTAATGAAAGAAAAGAAACCTAAAGATGTTGTAGAATCGAATTTCAAAATAAAACTGGTAGCTACAGTTCTTGCTTTGCACAGCGGTATATATGATATATCCTGCACCTTATTCGATAAGGAAAGGACCGAGATCCCTTCACCGGGAGTGACTCCTTTAGCAATAACTGGCAGATGCTACACACTCGGTTTGTCTTTTGATTGCTTTTAAGTGTTTTTGCTTTGCACAGTGATATATATGATATATCCCGCACCTCATTCGACGAGGAAAGGACCGACGATCCCTTCACCGGGAGTGACTATTTTAGCAAAACTAGAAAAGCCTCAAAAGCACTCCATTTTTAAAAATCATTTGATTCTACAACGATATCAAGTTCATTACGCAATAGGTTTTCAGAAAAACCTGTCGTAGCCCTCCGTCATTTCAGATAAGTACTAGTTAGTATTCGTGCTGCGGTTGTTTGGCATGCGTCAAGGCGTAGTGTACGGTAGCTAACTAGTGCTTATCTGCTAGCATACGATGCGATTGGATTAGGGTATTCGTACGGCGTTGTTTGGCATGCGTCAAGGGTCGTGCGGGTGGGTTTAATTCAATCAAGAAATGTACGGGTTGAACTTGACTAGCGGACTATGGGTTGTTTGGCATGCGTCAAGGTCATAGCACGCTAGGGGCAAAATATTATCGGGAATTTCAAGTGTTGAAATTTGCAATGAGATTGCATACCTTCTATGAGATAGTTGGATCCCGATACCCGCTGCGAGTAAGTGTTACTCCTGGGAGAGTTTTACACATTACAATTAGCCGATCAAGTAGGTGTCTAGAAAGGTGTTAACGAGGTTACGCCTCTGGGAAAACGAGGTTTACATTAATTAGGTTCGTGCGAAAGCACGGGGGACCTCCCTCAAAGTACCGACACTGGCCTGGCTGAAAGATTGGCGAACTTGTAGTGTGTAATTAATCTCGGCTAGTCTTTCCTTTTAGGGTTTGAAGGAAGATTTGATAAAAAGCAGTGGGAGCCATCCTGATTAGATAAAATAATAACCAATCTATTCTTGCAAGAGCGCACGCTGAGTGTTTTCTTCTCTCTTTCTCCAGGTAGCGACCATATCACGCCTTAATCAAGATAATAATACGGAATATTGACCAAACCCGCTTGTTTTACTGAGCTGGGGAACATTGGTCCCGCTCCAACTTATAATAGTTATAAGACAGAGCAGGAAATAGGGGAATACCAAGATTCCCATGCCGCCCAAACGAAGAGAGTGCATGCTGATGCATCATCTTCGGGTGTGTTTATTATACAGAACTGTTTCTCAATGTTCTTTACGTCCTGGGTATATGATACCGGATCAGGATCCCAGATATGTAATCTGTTACATAGGGCTACAGATAGGTAGAGAACTGAGAACGGGTGATAAGTTTCATGAGGCAGAAAACGGGGCAAGAGTTGCAGCCAAGTCTGTCGGTCACTGTCACCTTGTATTACCAATACATTGATTCTGAACGAATGTTATTAGATACCGAACCTGATATACAAAATCATATCAGTCTCTTTATTAGTAAAGAAATGATAAAATTTTGTATTGTTGGATAATGTTTTGAACATTTCCTATATCAAAAGTTGATCGGTTCAGGCACGTTATCTAAAAGCATTGATGTTCTAAATCAAACTACAGTTCTTAGTATATAGAACACACACAAGAGGAAGAGTTCAGAGATGAACAGATCCTTCTTGAGGTATTGTAGACTAGGTCATATCAATGCGACCCGACTAGCTAAGTTACATTTAGATGCATATTTAAATCAGTTTGAATTTACATCTTGTAAAACTCGTCAGTCATGTCACAAAGATAAGATGACCATAGCTCCGTTTACTGGAAACAGAGAAAGAGTTAGTGAACTCTTGGGATGATACATGTTGATGTATGTAGGTCCCCTGTCTACACATGCCAAGACCGGTTCTTTGTACTTCATTACATTCTCTGATGATCTCTCAAGATTCAGATATATGTTCCTGTTGAGACACCAGTCTGAACCTTTTGAGATATTCACAGAATATAAGATAGAAGTAGAGAACCAATACGGGTATAAGTATTATGTCCTATGATGAGATCAAGGAGGAGAATACTTGAGCACGGAAATCCTGGTCTATTCTAAAGGAGAATGAGATTCTCTCTCAGCATTACTCCTCCGCATACACCATTGCACGATGGTATATCGGGGCGGAGCAGATACACCCTATTTGATATGGTGTGCTCTATGATGAGTACTACTGAGTTACCTATTTCCTTTTGGGAGTTATGCACTTATGAAGTTGCATACCTATTGAATAGGGTTCAAATCAAATCAGTTGCCTACCACTTCATATGTGATATAGAAAGGGAAGAGCCCATATCTTAAGATAGTTAAGATTTGGGGTTGTCCGGCCTATGTCTAAAAACAAAATCCGGACAAGCTCGAGGCAAGGTCTGTTATGTACAACTGGAAAGGTTCCAGCTATGCAAATTACAGCAGATGATTTGGTAGAACGAAAGGATTCAGTAGATACCAACGAATCTCAGCCTCTCCGCCGACCTAGTAGGGTTCCTCACCCACCTGAGAGATACTTCGGTTTCTCTATGACAGTGGGAGCGAGGATTTCATCATAAGATGATGACCCAACTGGTTTCGAGCTGGCCATCAGGAGTAAGACTCTTCAAGAATGGCTGGATGCTTAGCGATCTGAGATGGAATCCTTATACACCAACAAAGTATGGACTTTGGTTGCTATATCTGAAGGGTTAAATCCCCATCAGGAGCAAGTATATCTTGAGAAGATTACTTGGTGTACTTGGAAAAGTTGAGACTTTCAAAGCTAGATTTGTTAAAGGTTTGCATCATTGACCAGGTATGGATTTTGTTGAAACCTTTTCTAAGTAGCTATGCTTAAGTCCATCCAGATCCTACTTGTCACGGCTACATACCATGACTACGATATCTGGTGGTTGGGTGTCATGACTGCTTTTCTAAATGATGTTTTAGAAGAGTGCGTCTATAAGTACACAGCCAGAGGGCTTCGTAGACAGTAGGAGCAGCGGAAACGTGTGCAAGATGCTTTATATGATAAAGCAGGCATCGCGGAGTTGGAACATCTGTTTTGATGTATTAGTCAAAGAAGTTGACATCATCAAAATGGTAGATGAACCTTGTATAAACAAAAAGGTAGTAGGGAGTATGGTGACGATCCTCGTAGAGTACGTGGATAACATACTCTTGATAGGGAAGGAGTTTCCTATGCTACGCTCGGTCAATCTCCGCTTATCACAAGGATTCTCCATATCGGATCTAAGTGATACCTCCTAAATCCTGAGTTTTCATCTATGAGATAGATGTAATTGGATGCTAGGATTCTCACTAGATGTAGTGAGATCGTATCAATTGATCCTGGGGAGAATCAATGGAAGGGTTCTAGGGTGATAAAGACGACTGAATGTCAGTCGCAGGCATTGTCTTTTCCCTCTATTGAGGGACGGTATGTTGGAAGAGTTCCAAGCTAGATACCTTGGCATACTAGACGATAAAGGCAGGATACATCGCTACTTAAGATGCTACCAAAGAGGCTGTTTGGGTGTATATTGGTTCATGAGATGAACTTAGTTCCTCCCATTGTGTGACAATGGAGTTGTGGCTTATGCCAAGGAACGTCCGTCCCATCAGTGATCCAGACATATTCTAAGGCAGTATCACCTGATCATGGAGATGGTTGATCTCCAGGGTGATCGAGGTAAGGAGAGTAGACTCAGACGATAACACGGCGGATCCACTCACGAAGGCCTATTCCCAGAGAGAGACTTTTATGGGATGGTTGAGTATGAGATACTACAATCACTGCTATCAGATGGCCCTAGTGCAAGTGCGAGATTGTTAGTTATATGTATGCCCTAGAGGCCATTACTGTACATTGGATGTATATTGTAGTGGATGCTGGGACATATATAGGGAGGACTTTCTTGCTCGACATGATAGTATGCTATCTAGTTGATCTTTACCTTAACGTGTATACTGATTGTCTCTCTGTTACATGTTGGTAAAGCCCTTAGGATGTGTACTTGACTACCTGGACTATGATGCGGATCATACTAGTGGGGACATGGTAGTCCATAAGTACATCCTTCAAAGTCCCTAGTCGTGGGTGTATCGAGATGGGGCATCGATATACCAGAGTAGACTAGCGTATACCTTCTCGACCCATACAGATGGGCGATGGATGATCCCATATCCATTGGTGTTTGACATCAGAGATGATATACGGGTGCTCAGTAGAGACTGGGTACACTGGATGGACTCGCCGAGAACTCCCAGATGGTATTATACCTTACGTCAGATGGCAGTTCTCTGGTGACACTGGTACAGAGTAGTCTGTTGACCCAAGATCGTCATAGAGTCTTGTGTGGTTCCCACTGTGCTTTGATTTCCATCTTACCACGTCCAAGAGGGCGTGCAAAACGGTGGTTTTTGGGTACAGTCCCGAGTCACATGGAGGCAATGAGCGATAGGAGGGGATTCGTCTCTCCCGGTATAGGGGGTTGATGTTGCGCTGTGTTCGATTGGCTATAACAGGAAATCCCTGGCCAGGGTTGCTGAGATTTACTGGTAAGTGTTACCAGTAGTTTCTTGAATTGTTATAGACCTCATATCGACACGACTTAGTGGGGTCTGACGTTTACCACCCCTAGGCAAGATATGCGACATATCAGACGACGAGACCGGACTGTATGGTAGTTTTACTGGTTGGATTCACTGGAGTGTGAGCGGGCTTGCTCGTCGATCTTCTGATCGCTCAATACCCGGGTGGCCGTTACGTTTAGAAGACCGCTTGCGGCTTGTGGGTGTTTGATATGATCATCACCTGCTGCCGGCGTATTGACGAGTCTTTAGAGTCCTACACAGAGGTAGCCTGGCTCAAGCGAAACGAAATAGGAACGCAAATGAGATATGTGCGGGACCGAGAATAATGCGTGTATGTGATACCGTATTCCATTCTCGTGATGAATGTATCGAATGGTTATATGCGATATAACCTAGTTATCGAATCGAGGGTTGATTCGATAAGCCGATACACTGGATACTAGTCGGTTATATGCGATATGACCGGATCGTTAAATCAAGTGTTGATTTAATGATTTAATGCATAATTATATATTTGATATATTACTTTGCATTAACTAGTATCGGTTCACTTTTAAATGGATTTTCTCACTTGTTTGTGCATATTGTATATATGATATATTTTTTGTGCACAAGATTGTATCATGTTTGATGATACATGCTAGTTTGGGTTTGTGTAAAGAATTAAACCATGGTTACTTAAGTGGTTAGGGTTTCATTTCCTTTTCTCATTTATTTATTTATTTATTCTTTTTGGAAAAATATAAGCATAAAGAGAAATGGTGGCTTTCTTTGGAAGCATTTTCAAGCTTCATAAAGCTTTGACTAAGTCACCATTTTTGTCTCATGCTTAACCCTAACCATTCCACTTAACCATGATTCATTCTCTACACTTAACCATGGTTTGAATATGATAATTTTTCATTTTTCTTTTGGATTAAAATACTAATGATATTCATTTTCTTTCTTCTTCTTCTTCATGAGCAAGAAAGAAAAGCTTTCTACTTCAATGGCAACTTGAGCAAATGAGTGAGAAATCCAATTCTAAAGTGAACCCACTTCCTATTTCTTCATCCTCTACCTCTTTCCAAGTAGTAAAGGGTGTTTCCTTCATATGTTTTCATGACTTGGTGAAGTTGGAGCTTGATCTAGCGATGCCTCGACGTAGATCATCTTCGGCATCGTCGTCGATGACCTAGCCCACTTTTTCTCCGATGAAGCCGATGCAAGAGTCATGGTTCGATTTGGACAGCGGAGAGGACTTCATCATGGAGCTATGGAGGTGGAGAAACGGATCTACAAGGTTGTATTTTCGTTCTTTTAGTTTAGTTGTAAACTAGTTTCATTTTTCGCCTAATAATTCTAGCCAACGATCCGTATTAGGGTTTCTCGGCAACGTAATTTTTGCAATTGGCATGGTTGATGCCTTGTGAGACCTCCTTGGTGTGCCTAGGAACCTTTCACACTTGATCATGCTTTTATTCATTTGTACATGTTGATAAAGCCTTGAGGATATTTGCTTAACTAATCTGATTATGATACAGATCATACTAATGGGACATGTGTAGTTTATAAGCATATCCTGAAATGTCCCTAGTCGTTGGTATATCGAGATGGGGTATCGATATTCCAGAGTAGACTAGTGTATACGACACTGACCCATGAGATGGGCGATGGATGTTCCCATATCCATTGATGTTTGACATCGAGATCGTATGCAGGTGCTCAGTGGAGACTGGGTACACTGGAAAGACTCACCGAGAACTCCTATATGGTATTATATCTATCATCGGATAGCAGTTCTCAGGTGACACTGGTACAGGTTAGTCTGTAGACCCGAGATCGTCATAGAGTCTCATGTGTTCTCCCACTGTACTTTGATTTCCACCCTACCACGGCTCTACTGAGTCGTGCAAACAGGTGGCCTTTGGGTACAGTCCTGGGACACATGGAGGCAATGAGCGATAGGAGGGGTTTCGTCTCTCCCGGTATTGGGGGTTGATGTTACGCTGTGCGTGGTTGGCTATATCAGTAAGTCCCTGGCCAGGGCTGTTGAGATTTACCGATAAGTGTTATCAGTAGTTTCTCGATCTGTTATAGACCATTCATCGACACGAGTTATTGAGTTATTGGGGTCGACATTGCCATCCTTAGACTCGATATGCAGCATATCTGACGAAGAGACCGGACTGTACGGTAGGTGCTACCGGTTGGATCGACAGGAGTTTTTACAGGCTCGCTTGTTTTTCTTCTGATCGCTCAATACCTAGGAGCCGTAACGCATTGCTGGTGCCGCTGACGGTTTGTGGGTATGTGATATGATCACTGCCTACTGCTACCGTATTGATGAGTCTTAGAGTCCCACAATGGGGTTACCTAGCTCAAGCGAAACAATGTGGGGTGCATATGGGGATTTGCGCAGGTGCTAGATTAAATGCATGTATATGATACTGCATTCTAATCTGGCGTTTTCTATTGGTCGGGTCGTATGTGATATGACCGGGTTATTAAATCAAGTGTTGATTTAATAACGACCATTAGATTTTTCATTTAAAACCTTTTCTATTTGCATGCATGCATGAATGAGTGTATGTGCATATGTTGATGTGTATGCACACATACATGCATACATACTTGTCATGGTTGTTGATATAATGGAGATGGGAATGCAAGACTCACCTGGAATCAAATATACATATATTTTATTTATTGAGAAAATCAAATGGAATTAATTCTTGGTTAAGAGTTTCTACACTCTTCTTGTTGATTATTGACCTCACCTAACTTTTAACCATTATCTAATCTTTCATTTAGGTTTAAACTCAATGGTTAAATATATAGATATTTGTTTACCAAGGTTGCAAGTGAGAGAGACTAATATATATATTATATCTTCTCATTTTATTTATGATCTTTATCAAAAAGAAAAAGAGTTCTAGCATTCTCATCCTCCTCCTTCTTCTTCCTCAAAGCTCACTACCTTTTCATAAGTGAGTGAAATTGACAAAAAGGAAAGGTTTTTATATGAGATCCAAACCCATATCATCATTCTACTTTAGTATTGCCCACTAGATTAGAGTGTTTGCCTCATCTTCTTCATAGATCAAGAGGAGCTTAGAGCTGAGAAAAGGAGCCCCGGGTGGTCATCGTTGACTTGGAAGTTCTCAAGCAAGCCGGTGCAAACTAAAGTTGAACCAAGGAGTCTAGCAAGGAGGTCTACAAAGGTTGTATTTACTTTTCACTTAGTGTTGGACTTTTGGTTTATGTATGAGATAGCTTTTGTTACTCTAAACATCTAGTTTGATCTAAGGTTGTGATTACTTAGCACCTTAAATTTTGGTTGTAGCAAGTGTGTTGCTTGTAAACCCTAGTAGTGGTGCTGTGGAATCCCTTCAGTGGCATCAAGCATGACACGAAAGATGTACATTAATATATATCACATATATACTAAGTGTACACTAGTGAGAAAAAGAATACTTAAGTGAGCTAATATTAGTTAATGTAAGATAATACATCAAATATATAATTATACATTAAATTATTAAATCAACACTTGATTTAATAATCCGGCTATATCACATACAACCGACTAATATCAAATGTATCAACTTATCGAATCAACACTTGATCCGATAACCCGGCTATATCATATATAATCGACCGATATCACATATCACGAGAATAGAATATGGTATCACATATGCGTACTAATCTCGGTCCCGCACATATCACATATATGCTCCTACTTCGTTTCGCTTGAGCCAGGAAACCTCTGTGTAGGACTCTAAAGACTCGTCAATACGCCGACAGTAGGTGGTGATCATATCAATCACCCACAAGCCGCAAGCGGTCTGCTAAACGTAACGGCCTTAAGCGTATTGAGCGATCAGAAGAGCAACAAGCAAGCCTGCTCATACTCATGCGAAACCATCAAGTAACACTACCGTATGTCCGGTCTCTTCGTCTGATATGTTGCATATCACAGCCTGGGGGTGGTAAACGTCAGACCCCAATAGCCTGATAAGTCATGCTAATGTGAGGCTCATAACGGTTCGAGAAACTACTGATAACACTTACAAGTAGATCTCAGCAACCCTTGTCAGGGATTTCCTGTTATGGCCAATCGAGCATAGCGCAACATCAACCCCCAATACCGGGAGAGACGAATCCCCTCCTATCGCTCATTGCCTCCATGTGACTCTAGACTGTACCCAAAAACCATCATTTTGAACGCTCTCTTGAATGTGGTAAGGTGGAAATCAAAGCACAGTAGGAATCACACAAGACTCTATGACGATCTCCGGTCGACAGACTAACCTGTACCAGTTTCACCAGAGAACTACTATCTGACGATATGTATAATACCATCTAGGAGTTCTCGACGAGTCCGTTCAGTGTACCCAGTCTACACTGAGCACCCATATACCATCTTTGATGTCAAACACCAATGGATGTGGGATCATCCATCGCCCATCATATGGGTCGAGAAGCGTATACGCTAGTCTAATCTGGAATATCGTTGCCCCGTCTCGATACTCCCACGACTAGGAACTTTTGAAGGATATACTTACCGACTACCTCTGCCCCACTAGTATGATCTGCATCATAATACTAGTAGTCAAGTACTCATCATAAGGGCTTTATCAACATGTAATAGAGAGACAATAAGTGTACATGTTAAGATAAAGAGCAACCAGATAGCATACTATCATGTTGAGCAAGAAAGTCTTCCCTATATATGTCCAAGCATCTGTTAGTGTATATGCCCTAGAGGCCATTACTGTATCATACTAGCTTGTATATCACTTGATGGAAGCTTGGGATATTCACAGTTGTATAGACAATCTTGCTCAAAATGGTAGTATGCTACTTGGTTTGTCTCTACTTCAATATGTGCATGTGTTTCGTTTAGCATAACGCTTATATACATATTAGTAGAGCCCTTGGGATCTTTGCATGATTACCAGCATTGTGATGGTGCTCACACTCGTGGGGGCTGGGTAATCCATAAGCACATCCTTATACAGGTCCCTAGTCGTAGGACTATCGAGACAGGGCATCGATACTCCGGAGTACACTAGCGTATGCGCTTCTCATCCCAGCGGGGGAGACGGTCTGTCCCACAGCCGTCAGTACGTCGTACTTGAGATAGTATGCGGGTGCTCGTTAGGTTACGAGTACGACTCGTCGGGAAATGTTGGTTGGTATTATACCTATCGTCAGTTATCAGTTCCCAGGTGACATGAGTACAGCTTAGTCCGCAGACTTGACACTGTCACTTCGCCTCGAGTGTGTTCCCACTGTACTTAGATTACTACCCTACCACGGCTTAAAGGAGTCGTGCAAACAGGTAGTAGTTGGGTGCAGTCCCGAAGCACTTGGAGGCAGTAACGGTTAGACAGGATTCGTCTCTCCCGGTATTGGGGGTTGACATCGCGCTGTGTCTAGGAGAGCCATTACACAAATAGTCCCTGGCCAGGGCAAGCGAGATATACTGGTAGGTTTCCAGTGTTATCTTAGGGTGTTCTGGGCTTCACTCCGACGCGACTTGTACCGCTATTAGGGGACTGACGTTTACCGCCCCCTAGGCCCGCCATGCGATGTATCAGACGAACAGACCGGACTGTACGGAGATTGTCACATACAGGCTCAGTAGGAGTTCGGATGGGTTTATCTCATCGGCCTTCTTAACGACATCTACCTGGGGACCGTTACGTACAGCTAGTGCCGCTTACGGTCTGTGGTTAAACCCACTGCCAACGTAGTGTCGAGTCTTTAGAGTCCCACACAGAGAGTTTCCCTGTATTGAGCGAAACGTGTAGAGGCCGTATGGTTTTACGGCAGGGCTGCGATAACTTACGTACACTTGTGTGCGTATGGTGTTCAGGCAGGAAATACTAGTGGGTTTTGGTTTAAGCCGGATTCTAGTATTGCACAGATGGATTTGTTTTGTCTTCTGTGCATTCGCATTCTACGGAATGCGGATGCGGTTGTGTATGCACAGATTTGTGGAGTGGAGAAGGAGGAGGTGCCTCATTAGGGTTTTGACAGTTGGTTCGGTCAAAACCATTATGAGCCGGAAACATTATTTACTAATCCTTTTATTGATAATTATGTTATGGCTAATTACATTGACCATTTGACCATCTTGACTTTGTTGACCGTTTGACCAAAGTTGACTAGGATCTTCTTGAAAGGTCTAAAGTATTCTTTGGTTTTCTTTTTCATTTTTGTTATGATAATGGTCATGTCATATGTAGCCATCAACTTTATCTTGATGGGATTAGTAATGATAGTGTTTTTGCATTATTGCAACCATGGTTGTGTTTTCTCTTGGTTAAGCTTTTCATTTGTTCATTCTCATTCTCTCTCATAAAAAGAAATGAGAAACATTTCCATGGTTGCTCCTCCTTCTTCCTCCTCTTGATTCTTCCTTTGATCTCATGTGTTGAGAGAAAAAGGATTCCACTTGACAAACACATCCATACATCTCCTCTACACATCCTAGGGCTTCTAGACTAGCAATCTCTTTGCCCTAGTTGCTTCGGCTCGAGGTGGAGCTCGGTGTACATCTCTCGGGTGGATCGTCTTCGACTCAAGAAGGCCGCGGAGGTGCCCAAGGTCCGGATCGACACTTGGAGCTTGGATGGACGAGCGGGACAGCAGAAAGAAGACCCGAAGGACCGGTTTCGTGAGGTATACTTTCTACAGCATAGTAGTTATAGCCTCTTGTAGTTTACTAGTTTCTAGTTTACCAAAAATCCGTGCTCTAAGTCCATGTCGCCTTGCACCAAATTATTGTTTTTCATAATTTCCGCCTCCCCGTAAGAACCGGGATGAGCAACGTGGACTTACAGTGGTATCAGAGCCTAGCTAAACATAAACTAGTAAGTTAGCAAAGTGTTTAGAACATCGATCGGAAAAAAGTCTCAAAACACATCCACAAAACCTCAAGTTTCTGTCGATTTTTATACTGCTCAAAAAGTGATTTAAAATATATGAAAAATCGTCTCAGGGTTTTGTAAAACCACTGCAGAAAAACGAGCCAGTGAATCGATCAAACGGACGCGGTTCCGCGGCAATGACATGCTCATTGCCACGGTTCCGCCGTGGTTTTGACTCGTCTCTGGATCGGGTTTTGTGCAGTGTTTTAGTTTGGCTGTTTTAGGATTTTTAATGCATGTTTTTTCCACCCAGATTTTCCAGAGAGCAAATTGAATTTTGGGGTGGTTAAAAATCCGTATTTTGATTGATATTCCGTAGACTTTGGCTAATGCATTTTTTCTGTGATGTGATATATGTATTGAACGTCCGCTAATCGCTATACGTCGATTAGTGGGGGTTATACATATCTGTGATCTGTAATGTTGATGGTTTGTGTATATGAACTCGGTGGATTGTCGCGGATGAATAGCCGGGAATGGGTGTGAGATGAGAGTTTCTTTTTCTTTCATTCATTGTAAAATTTGTAAATTGATTGTCACGAGCCGAAAGTACGGAACATGACCGGCTCTTAAACTGCGAACGTCTCGAGGCGTACGTAATCTAAGTAAACCGAAAACCCAGAAATCCAAACCAAGAAAAGTAGTAGAGTGAAAGAAAACCAATTTAAAACAAGTAGTTTTAATTGCATAAGCCGAATTATGCGGTTTTTAAGAACATCAAAATTTACTGAAAATTTCGGCAGAGTCTCCTTTGTAAATATTGGCTCCCAAACGGGATACAACATGAATAGAATACGAAATCACTAAAAAGGCATCCCCAAGCGGGAGCTAGCTCTTCGTCAATCGACGGTCACAACCACACAAGCAATATAATATACAACGCCAACGGTGAGGATCAAAACTCAAAAGGAAACTCAAAACCACCAGAAATATAACGAGCGACTCTAAGGTCGAAAGAATAAACAACACTGGTCTCTATCTCAAAAATACATGTTTGGTTGATGGAATTTACTAGATACAACGGAATAATATCATACAAGGTAATATGATGGGTACGATACAAGAAAAACCCACCTACTAGCAAGTCACCCGAATGAAACTGAGCCCGCAAAGCCGTAATTAAACCTGTACGGCAAAACCTGCAAGAAACTGGGGCACAACGGGGGTGAGTTGCCAACTCGTGAATAGAAAAACATCTACGCACAGAAATCGCATAAATAACGCAACCTAGGTCAATGATCATAATATATCCTCAAAAATGTATATAACATGCAGCCTATAACAAGGCTAGGGTAAATATCTAACCCGAGTGTAATCTCATGTGGCGGTGTCTGTGCCTCAGGCAGCAATATATCATATGAATGAGGTATGCATGCATGAAACAGAATACATGTAAATGAAGAAACTGTTTTCATAATTTAGTGAGATTTCCTTCGTATTTTTAAACTGAGGTATCATAAATGAAATCAGTATCAACAGTGTCTAGCATCGACACAAAACATAAATCTCACTGTCTCGAAATATCAATGTCTCAATCTTAATATCTAGGGCGCCGTCAGTCCAGACCGGCCCCTACCATCCATCTCAAGACCACGACGGTATCCTCCGGATATCCGACGCGTCGGGTAATATCACCGGTAGGTAATCTGTCCCCTGCCAGGCTCAACGTCAACACCACATTCATCTTGCCCCGGGGTACCATACCGGGCCTACCATGTACCCGTGACGGTTCCTCCACTCCTCGACACGGATCTCGAAAACCACAGCAAACTCATGGTGGAGGACACTTACATCACTAGAAAACCGCAATTTACATATTTTAAAGGGTTAATAAGTTTAGAAATTTTGCGGCTTTCCCCCGAAATCCAGAAATATCATAAATCTCAAGAAGTCATCACAAGTGCATATGTCAATTCTAATGAATGTATATGGTGTCAATAACCAAGTTGCAATGTATGATTAATAACTAGGCATGAACAATGGAATAACAGTATGCATGAAGTGACAAGTAATAACTACCATGTCTAAACTGGCATATAACCCAGGTACACTAATATCATATCAACCTACTAACTAACAAGCTAAGCCAAGCAAATATATTCTCTAAAGTGTACGTGACATGGCAATTACCGATGAAGATGTGTGTGAGCCGGCAAGTAGGTGTACGTGGTACATACGCATCATCGGTAATGGTGCTGGTGTCCTAACAGCATGCTATCAATAATGGAATATGCAGCAAAATAAGTATGCGAGGCAGACCGAACAGCAATAATGTGCGGGAGCTGAATACTAGACATAACGATAACTAATCTGTAATAATCTAATATAAGTCCTACAAATGGTGCCTTTTGAAATAACACGAATCATGGGTTTTGAAAATAGGGGCTACGGTGTTTTTTATGAAAAGATACGTCTTTTGAAATATCCGTAGGATCCCTTGGGCTGTCTTTAAGAATGCCCACGATTCGTTAGTTTTTGAAATAGGTAGGAGTCTAATCTAATCTAACAACTACACTAAACTATACGGCTGAACTAACAAGCTGAACTACAGGTAAGGAAACCGCCTATCATCTGAGTCGATACATATACCTACCTGTATATGTATAGTCGGTGATCCCGCCTCAATAATATCATATCCGATACCATATCTATAATCAGACATCCCAAGTCAAGAGTGCGGATCAATCATCAAAATATAGCTCGTACGTAAATCCGTCGTACGGCATCCCAAATCTGGGTACGGGTCAATATCACATTCATCATACTATTCACCTGGTATCCTCTTTATCAATTATCATGGTCGGGGTACTGATCTACGTCTAGTACCATACTGATACCGCCTACGTATGCATGGACGTGTATGAAACACTACGTCAAGGACCCGCTACAACGTCATGTCGTATCTCAAATACGAACCCTTCTATATCGCCGATCTCACGGCCTCAAATCAAATCTCATCGACTCAGCTCAATCCCAAGTATCATCCTCAAATCCGTATGTTAACACATAGTCCTATACCCATGTGAACCCATAAATATAAAGAATCCCATGAGCACATATCAATAGGAATGTATGCAAGTATGTATGTTTGTATGTGTAGTGCAACACTACCCTAGGGTTCGCAACACTAAAGTAATCCAACACACCAATATCCATCCTAAGCATCGTTATTAATCCCAAATAACATATAATAAATGTTGGTGTGTATACGCATCCGTATACACCACCACGGACTGCGGGGGTGCTATACGCCATCCACCCGACTTCTCTCCGTAGATATAAATCTACTCACCTGGTCCTCGCTCGCCGGTGCCGACGTCGCCACGCGCTTGCTTGTCGTCTCGAAGTCCGCATGGGGTACCTACATATCATAACGCACCGTGTCGCATTAAAACTAAATTCGAAATCGAAACGGCATACGAAAATCAAATCGGCACGCGTATCACGCATAGGTCCAAACCTATCGCCTACGCATGCAAGAATAGTCAAACCAACCCTCGATGTCGATGTACAAACGTCAGACCATCGAGAAAAATCCAATCACACTCATTTGCACATTCACGAACACTAATTTTAATATAAACTAGGTTAAAACTCACAAAAACCCCAATTTCACTTAAAAAGTCATTTTTCCGAAAATCTAGCAAGCACAATTCGCCGTTTTTGTACAAAACATGATGTTTAAATGAATGTAGCGGCCAATATACTTATTAAATATCTTAAATAAGTCATAGAAATAATTTCCGGAATTTAATCTCATTAAATTCCAAAAACCCTAATATTCTAGTTTACAAAAATACCCCTTTTAACAATTTCAAAGTAAAAATGCACAAACTACAATCTACCTTAGATTTGCATGATCTAAAGCATTAAACCACACTTAATAAAGTTAATGAAGTCATGAAAAACCTAAACACATTTTTAATCCCAAGTATTTAACCAAATGCAAAAATCTAGTAGGCAAATTAGCACATTAACACAATTTTTTTAATCTAACCATTAGCACTAGCTACTAATCTTGTATTAACATGACAAAAAGCCTAAATATAACACACAACCATACACCAATTCTACAAAATCCTAACTTGCATTCAAATTCATAACTTGAATTCCAAAACTTGCAATTAAACTCACATATCCAAATTAACGCTTAATTAAATTAGCTTAAGAAATTAGTAACAAATTAAGCAACAAAAATGTTTAGAATTATACCCAAAACATATGAAGATCCACAAGCACACATAGCCCTTCAAAATGCTCCCTTGCCACCAAAATCCATGCTATACGGGCTAAGCTAAAATGGGTAGGAGTCGGATTTTGATTTGGATTTTTGCTTGATTTTTTGTGGATTTTTCTTTGGATTTTCTTTGATGGAACAAAGAGAGGAGAAGAAGAAAATAGGGCTGTTGGGGGGTTGCTGATTTTGGCCAGGTTGTGGGGGGGTTGGGTGAGAGAGGAGAGAGAGTGAGGTGGAGAAAATAACAAGTAAGGAAGTCCAAGTCAACACAAAGTCAAAAGTCCAACTCATTTATCCATTTTCTTTTCTTGTCTTTCATTTCTTTTCCTTGAAATCCAAGTGGGGACAAAAGAGGGGGCTGCTGAATTCTTCAAGGGAATAAGTGAATGGGGGTGTGTGGGTGTGGGTACGGGTGTGGGGTGATGAAAAATGATAAATACAATACCCCAAACATCCATTTACGCTAAAAAAAGCCTTTTTTCTTCAATAATTTCTAAACCGTTTTGGCAAATGATTTCGTTCCAAAAACCATATGATAAAATTTTATTTAATGTTTTATGATGCACAAAATTTGTTTCAACTCATTCCAATTTGTAATTTTCCTTAATTAAATGTATTAGTGACGGCTTAAAATAATAATAAAATAATATTTTTTCAGAAAATTTGAAATTTCACCAGCGGCTCAATAAACACCAAATAATAGGAATTACATAGCTAGAATATGTATATTTAATTTTTATAATAAAAAATTTGCATTTTGACTTTTTTACAGAAAACCCCCTTATCTTACCGATTTTTCGAAATTTCACCGAAATGATTTTCAAAGCGTTACATTGATGTAATATTATTTTTTTGGCCGCACAACCGGGTCGGGTTGTAGCCGTCATTGTAATATTTCTTTTTACTTTTTTTGCTCTTAGGATAGACCCAAGGTGGGGTGCACAAACTACCGGGTATCTCGAAGTGCCGAGTGGCCTACTCACGGCGTTGAGGGAGGTTGCTTCGCTTCGGGTACTTGGCGGGTAGTTTGCAGCACCCGTAGGGGTCTAGGGTGGGGTTTGGCTATTCATCGCGACCGTGTAATCCGTTTTTCGTTGCAGGCTCGAACGAATCGCGGATTCCTAGTATATCCAAAGTGTTTATCTGTGATCTGTAATGTCTATCATTGCTATATATATTAACTATTTAGGTGTTGCTTATGTTTTGCATCCGCGCTAGTCCAGCCCCCGCTCTGTCGTTAGTTATGTAACCTAACGGGTGATGACGGGGCCCCGTGGCGAATGCGGATGGCATAAGCGTACACCATATTTTGGTTGTTTTCTGCAATGGTAGGTTTAAATGATGGGACGTATTAAAAGAACTAATGCAAGAAAATAAACCAAGTAAAAGTCGTTGGAACACTTTGAAAACCACTCGGTTCTTTTCAAAAACCAGCATTTTAAACGCGGAGCTTGAACCACTCCTTTTAAAAGCTATCTCGTTCCATCGACTATATCAAGTTCACTACGTTCACGGTTTCGCCAAAACCATTCGTAGCCCTCCTTCATTTCGTATGGATATTCGATAGTATTCAAGCTATGTTTGTTGACCTTTGTCAAGGCATAGTGATTGGTAGCTGTTGGGTGTTCATATGTAGCATAGATAGATGCGTTGGTTTGGGACAGTCGTATTACCTTGTTGACCTTCGTCAAGGGTATGTACGGATGGGTTCAAATTAACCTGGATAATGACGGGTAGAACTTGACATGTGACTTATGATTTGTTGACCTTCGTCAAGGTCATAAGAGCATGGGGCAAAAATCCACATCGGGAGTTTCATAAGCACTGAAACTTGCTAGCGCTGCATACCATTTGGAGTGTAATGATTCTGGTAGGATTCCTTCGGTTTTATCATGCGATGAAATTTGGATCCCGATCCTACTGTGAGTATATGCTACTCCTCGGGAAATCTCTCACTTAACGATCAATGCTAAAAACCAAATAGGTGTCTAGAAAGGTGTTAGCGGGGCTACGCCCACAGGGAAAAGAGGTTACTTAATTAAGGAACTTCGCGAAAGCGTTGGAAAACCTCCCTCGAAGTACCGACACTGGCCTGGCTGAACGGTTAAGCAAGTATTGTACGGTGAGATTGATCCTGACTAATTCTTCCTTTATGGTTTGAGGAGGGATTCGAAAGACAGTGGGAGCCATCCTGTTTAGATAAAATAAAAACCAATCTAAACTTGCAAGAGCATCATGCTGAGTGTTTTCTTCTCTCTCTCTTAATTGCAGCGACCCAGTGACCGCACCTAGGTTACATCTAGATAATAAAATGACTGAATCTGACTGTTATGACTGGCAAAGTTCTGTCCAGATGTCCATTGTCCATGACAAGATGGGACACCTCTTGACTGATCCAACCCCTGCCATCTCAGGTCCAGTTTCCCCTGTCACGCATATTCATATCCGCGAGACATCGGAAAGGAACTCTGCGAAAGCCAAGTGCCTCGTGTTAGCCTCAGTTGATGGTTTATACCAGAGGAAGCACGAGAAGATGTACTCAGCTTCTATCTTCCTCCATAACAAAGTTTTATATGGAGAGCAATCTCGTATCGCAAGATATGAGACCTCGAACGAATTGCTTCCAGCGAGGTTGGCTATCGGGTCATCTGTAGGGGGCAACGTCCTTACAGAGACCAGCTCTTTTGAGCTCTCGGATCTGAAGACCACGTTGAAGAACGAGTCAGATGCTGACTTAGTTCAACATTCTCTACCTACTACCCTGAAGGAAACCAGGGAAGTAGAAAGAAAGAGAAAGGCAGAAGTTTCGGGAATGGATGAAGTAAAAGAGGGATGTTCCTATTGTTACAGGAATGAACATGGACAGAAGGATTGCAGGGCTTGCAAAGCCAGTAGCCAGAATTCGAAGCATGTTGTGGCTTTGGCTTCGGGTGTGTTTGTAATAGAGAACTGTATGTCAGTTAATCCTACTTCCTGGTTATTGGATACCAGATCAGGATCTCATATCTGTAATTCGTTACAGGCTCTAAGAAACCGTAGGGTTATCAGGAAAGGTGATATGACTCTCAGGGTTGCTAACGGAATGAGCATGTATGCTGAATCCGTAGGGGAATATCATCTAGGACTGACAATTGGGCAGATATTGATTCTGCGTAACTGTTTTTATGTACCAGGTGCGACTTGTAATATCATATCTGTATCCTTGATTTCCAAGGAAGGTTATGATTTTACTTTTGTAAGCGATGTAGTAAACATCCACCTAAATCAAGTCCTGATTGGGTCAGGTACATTACAAAACGGAATATACGTATTGAATCAAGCTTAGATCTTCAGTGTCCAGAACACACTTAAAAGAATGTCTCCGGAAAAAAATCAGGCTTTCTTATGGCATTGTAGACTGGGTCACATTAATGAGACACGGTTAACAAAGTTACTTAAAGAGGGATACTTGAATCCGTTTGAGTATCTGTCTTATGCCACTTGTGAATCTTGTTTCATGGGAAAGATGACAAAGACTCCGTTCACTGGACACGGAGAAAGAGCAAGCGAGCTCTTGGGACTCATACACAGTGATGTGTGTGGTCCAATGTCTACACATGCGCGAAGTGGTTATTCATACTTCATTACTTTCACAGATGATTTCTCTAGGTATGGGCATGTCTTCTTGATGAAGCACAAATCCGAGGCCATTGAGAAATTTCAGGAATACAAGAATGAAGTTGAAAAACAAACAGGCAAAAGTATCAAGACACTAAGATCTGATCGAGGTGGTGAATACTTGAGTGCCGAGTTTCTGGGCTACTTAAAAGAGAATGGAATTCTCTCTCAGCTTACTCCTCCATACACACCACAACACAACGGTGTATCGGAAAGGCGGAATCGAACCCTATTGGATATGGTTCGTTCCATGATGAGTAAGGCTGAGCTACCGCGATCCTTCTGGGGTTATGCGCTAGAAACAGCAGCATATCTCTTGAACAAGGCTCCAACCAAGACTGTGCCTACCACCCCATATCAGATGTGGAGTGGGAAGAAACCCTGTCTTAAGTACCTTAAGACATGGGGATGTCCATCTTTTGTAAAAAAGCAGCATGCGGACAAGCTCGAGGCACGCTCAGTAGTGTGTAAGTTTGTGGGATACCCAAAGAACTCCAGGGGGTATCTTTTCTATTTCACAGAGGAACAAAAGGTTTTTGTTTCTCAGCATGCCCACTTCTTGGAAACTGAATTTTTAGAAAATCAGATAAGTGGGAGCGCAATAGAACTGGAAGAAATTCCCGAACCACAAGCTGTTACTGAAACCTTGGTAGAACCAGAAGGTTCAGGAGAACCGGACATTCCAGCGCCACTCCGCAGGAGTAGTAGGCAGTCTCATCTGCCCGAGAGATACTACGGTTTTCTCATAGACGGGGATAGAGAGGATTGCACCATGGATTATGGTGAGCCTACTAGCTTCCAGCAAGCCATTCAGAGCGGTGACTCGGTAAAATGGCTGGATGCAATGCGGGCCGAGATGGAGTTTATGTACACCAACAAAGTTTGGACTTTGGACTTTGCTCCGGAAAGGATAAAACCCGTAGGCTGCAAATGGATCTTCAGAAAGAAGATTGGTGTAGATGGGCAGGTTGAGACCTATAAAGCTAGACTTGTTGCAAAGGGTTTTCGTCAAAGACCTGGTTTGGACTATGACGAGACCTTTTCTCCAGTGATTATGCTGAAATCCATTTGGATCCTTCTTGCCATTGCTGCCTTCCACGATTATGAAATCTTGCAGATGGACGTAAAGACGGCTTTCCTAAATGGAAATTTGGAAGAGTGCGTCTATATGGATCAGCCGGAGGGATTCATTCAGAGTAGGAGCAGCGGTAAAGTGTGCAAGTTGCTAAAGTCCATCTATGGACTTAAGCAGGCATCGCGGAGTTGGAACATCTGCTTTGATGATACTGTCAAAGAATTCGACTTTATCAAAAACCCAGATGAACCATGCATTTACAGTAAGATTGTAGGGAGAACTGTAATATTCCTCGTCTTGTACGTGGATGACATTCTCCTAATAGGAAATGATATTCCTATGCTACAGTCAGTCAAAGGATTCTTGTCGCAGAGGTTCTCCATGAAGGACCTGGGCGATGCTAACTACATTCTGGGCATCCAGATCTATCGTGATAGATCTAAGAGGATGTTGGGACTTTCACAGTCAAGGTACATTAACACCATACTGAAAAGATTCAGTATGGAAGATTCCAAGCGCGGTAATTTACCGGCTTGTCACGGGATCATGCTCTCCAAAGAGATGTCTCCCAAGACTGATTTGGAAAGGGATCGCATGTCTATTATACCCTACGCTTCTGTGGTAGGCTCTATAATGTATGCGATGTTATGTACCAGACCAGATGTAGCATACGCATTGAGCGTTGTAATCCGGTATCAGTCAAACCCAGGGGAGAAACACTGGATAGCGGTAAAGAACATTCTCAAGTACCTGAGAAGGACTAAGGAGATGTTCTTGGTGTATGGCGGAAAAGACCTCCAGCACGAGGCCTTTGCTGACTCCAGCTTCCAGAGTGACAAGGATGACTCCAAGTCCATGTCGGGTTATGTCTTTACCCTCAATGGAGGGGCGGTTTGCTGGAAGAGTTCCAAGAAGGAGACCGTTGCAGACTCAACTATGGAAGCGGAGTACATAGCTGCTTGCGATGCCGCAAAGGAAGCTGTCTGGATGAAGAAGTTCCTCACGGAGCTTCAGGTGGTTCCTACCATTGTTGATCCAATACCGCTGTATTGCGACAACAACGGAGCTATAGCTTTAGCGAAGGAACCTAGGTCCCATCAGAAGTCCAGGCACATTTTGAGGCGGTACCACCTGATCAGGGAGATCGTAGATCGCCGAGAGATCGAGGTGAAGAGAGCAAATACGGAGAACAACACTGCAGATCCACTCATGAAGGCCCTACCCTAGACTCAGTTCGAGCGGCTGATCGAGATGATAGGTCTTCGATATGCCAGTACATGGCCTTAGTGCAAGTGGGAGATTGTTAGTGTATATGCCCTAGAGGCCATTACTGTATCATACTAGCTTGTATATTACTTGATGGAAGCTTGGGATATTCACAGTTGTATAAACAATCTTGCTCAAAATGGTAGTATGCTACTTGGTTTGTCTCTGCTTCAATATGTGCATGTGCTTCGTTTAGCATATCGCTTATATACATATTAGTAGAGCCCTTGGGATCTTTGCTTGATTACCAGCGTTGTGATGGCGCTCACACTCGTGGGGGCTGGGTAATCCATAAGCACATCCTTATACAGGTCCCTAGTAGTAGGACTATCGAGACAGGGCATCGATACTCCGGAGTAGACTAGCGTATGCGCTTCTCATCCCAGCGGGGGAGACGGTCTGTCCCACTGCCGTCAGTACGTCGTACTTGAGATAGTATGCGGATGCTCGTTAGGTTACGAGTACACTGGACAGGACTCGTCGGGAACTGTTGGTTGGTATTATACCTATCATCAGTTATCAGTTCCCAGGTGACATGAGTACAGCTTATTCCACAGACTTGACACTGTCACTTCGCCTCGAGTGTGTTCCCACTGTACTTAGATTACTACCCTACCACGGCTCAAAGGAGTTGTGCAAACAGGTAGTAGTTGGGTGCAGTCCCGAAGCACTTGGAGGCAGTGACGGTTAGACAGGATTCGTCTCTCCCGGTATTGGGGGTTGACATCGCGCTGTGTCTAGGAGAGTCATTACACAAGTAGTCCCTGGCCAGGGCAAGCGAGATATACTGGTAGGTTTCCAGTGTTATCTCAGGGTGTTCTGGGCTTCACTCCGACATGACTTGTACCGCTATTAGGGGACTGACGTTTACCACCCCTAGGCCCGCCATGCGATGTATCAGACGAACAGACCGGACTGTACGGAGATTGTCACATACAGGCTCAGTAGGAGTTCGGATGGGTTTATCTCATCGGCCTTCTCTTCGACATCTACCTGGGGACCGTTACGTACAGCTAGTGCCGCTTGCGGTCTGTGGTTAAACCCACTGCCAGCTTAGTGTCGAGTCTTTAGAGTCCCAGAAAGAGAGTTTCCCTGTATTGAGCGAAACGTGATGAGGCCGTATGGTTTTACGGCAGGGCTGCGATCACTTGCGTACACTTGTGTGCGTATGGTGTTCGGGCAGGCAATACTAGTGGACTTTGGTTTAAGCCGGATTCTAGTATTGTACAGATGGATTTGTTTTGTCTTCTGTGCATTCGCATTCTACGGAATGTGGATGCGGGTGTGTATGCACAGATTTGTGGAGTGGAGAAGGAGGAGGTGCCTCATTGGGGTTTTGACAGTTGGTTCGGTCAAAACCATTATGAGCCGGAAACATTATTTACTAATCCTTTTATTGATAATTATGTTATGGCTAATTACATTGACCATTTGACCATCTCGACTTTGTTGACCGTTTGACCAAAGTTGACTAGGATCTTCTTGAAAGGTCTAAAGTATTCTTTGGTTTTCTTTTTCATTTTTGTTATGATAATGGTCATGTCATTTGTAGCCATCAACTTTATCTTGATGGGATTAGTAATGATAGTGTTTTTGCATTATTGCAACCATGGTTGTGTTTTCTCTTGGTTAAGCTTTTCATTTGTTCATTCTCATTCTCTCTCATAAAAAGAAATGAGAAACATTTCCATGGTTGCTCCTCCTTCTTCCTCCTCTTGATTCTTCCTTTGATCTCATGTGTTGGGAGAAAAAGGATTCCACTTGACAAACACATCCATACATCTCCTCTACACATCCTAGGGCTTCTAGACTAGCAATCTCTTTGCCCTAGTTACCTCGGCTCGAGGTGGAGCTCGGTGTACATCTCTCGGGTGGATCGTCTTCGACTCAAGAAGGCCGCGGAGGTGCCCAAGGTCCGGATCGACACTTGGAGCTTGGATGGACGAGCGGGACAGCAGAAAGTAGACCCGAAGGACCGGTTTCGTGAGGTATACTTTCTACAACATTGTAGTTATAGCCTCTTGTAGTTACTAGTTTCTATTTTAGCAAAGATCCGTGCTCTAAGTCCATGTCGTCTTGCGCCAAATTATTGTTTTTCGTCGTTTCCGCCTCCCCGTAAGAGCCAATATTAGCAACGTAGACTTACAGCGTCCACTATAATATACATCACATGTATAATAATGGCCTCTAGGGCATACATATAACTAACAAGAATTCCATTTTCTTTTAAGTAGCCCAGAAACTCGGTACTTAAGTATTCACCACCTCGATCAGATCTCAGTGTCTTGATACTTTTGCCGGTTTGTTTTTCTACTTCATTCTTATATTCCCGGAATTTCTCAAAGGCGTCAGATTTATGTTTCATCAAGAATACATGTCCATACCTAGAGAAATCGTCCGTAAAAGTGATGAAGTAGGAATAACGGTTTCTTGCATCTGTAGACATTGGACCATACACGTCACTGTGTATGAGTCCCAAGAGCTCGCTCGCTCTTACTCCGTGTCCAATGAACGGAGTCTTTGTCATCTTTCCTTTGAGACATGATTGACAAGTTGCATAAGACTGATATTCGAACGGATCCAAATATCCCTCTTTTTGTAACTTCGTCAATCGTGTTTCATTGATGTGACCCAGTCTACAGTACCACAAGAAAGCCTGATTTAATTCTGGAGACTTTCTTTTAAGTAGTTCTGGACGTTGAAAACCTGAGCTTGATTCAATACGTATATGCCGTTATCTAATGTACCTGACCCAATCAAATTTTGATTTAGGTAGATGTGTACTACATCGCTTAGAAATGTAAAATCATATCCTTCCTTAGAAAGTAAAGATAAAGATCTGATATTACAAGCTAGACTAGGTATATACATACAGTTATGTAGAATCAATATCTGCCCACTTGTCAATCCTAGGTGATATTCCCATACGGATTCAGCGTCCATGCTCATTCCGTTAGAAACTCTAAGAGTCATATCACCTGCTTTGATAACTCTATGGTTTCTCAAAAACTGTAATGAATTACAGATATGAGATCCTGATCCGATATCTAGTACCCAGGAAGTAGAGTTAATAGATAGACAATTTTAAATTACAGACACACTCGAAGACGAAAGCACAACGTGATTCGAATCCTGGCTTCTGGCTTTCCAAGCCCTGCAGTCCTTCTGACAATGCGCTTTCCCGTGACTACAAAGACATGCCTCCTTCCCTACTAATAGTCCTGAAACTTTTGCCATGCTCTTTCCCTCTATCTTACTGACACCGCTTATCTGCTTGGTGGAGGCCTTCTTCTTCTTTCCCTAGGCTTTCGCCTTGGATCTAGAAGAGGAAGATTCCCCAATAAGCAGAGCAGATGTCTTCCTGGATTCTTTCAGGATGCCCTCTGAGCTACTTAATAAATTGAGGAGACTTGGAAGTGTAACTTCCTTTCCTTGAATTTTGCAATTCAAGATAAACTGGGCGTAAGTAGATGGTAGGGACTGTAGAATCAAGTCGATACACAACTCGTTCTCCAACGTGGTCCTATTGTCCGTGATCTCTTCAAAGTAGCTAATTATTGTAAGGACGTGTTCCCCTACAAATGACCCGACAGCCAATCTCGCTTGAAGCAATATCTTCGAGGTCTCATATCTTGTGATACGAGATTGCTCTCCATATAAAACTTTGGTATGGAGGAAGATGGAAGCTAAGTCCAGCTTCTTGTGCTGCCTCTGGTTTTCACTATCCATGGAGGCTAACAAGTGGCACTTGGCTCTCGCAC
Organism: Agapanthus africanus; assembly: GCA_030015575.1. NCBI lineage: Eukaryota > Viridiplantae > Streptophyta > Magnoliopsida > Asparagales > Amaryllidaceae > Agapanthus > Agapanthus africanus. Next base: position 711,225,436 of record JASDDO010000024.1, on the reverse strand, counting down.
AATTCTTTTTCCATGTTAGACGGATATCCATATCCGTGACGGTGGAACTTGGACCTGGGACGGCGGGGGGTTTTGTAGTAAGGAGGTAGTCTAGCTTGTCATAGGTAAGTGCCATCTAGACATACCGTAGCCAATCAATATAGTTCAGCTCAGTCAAATTATTAGCTAATAACCTATGTCTGGTCATTGTGGTCGTTGCAATTAAGAGAGAGAGAAGAAACACTTAGCATGATGCTCTTGCAAGTTTAGATTGGTTATTAGTTTATCTAAATAGGATGGCTCTCACTGTTTTCTCGAATCCTTCCTCAAACCATAAAAGAAGAATTAGTCAGGATTAATCTCACTTTTACAATTCTTGCTTAACCTTTCAGCCAGGCTGGTGTCGGTACTTCGAGGGAGGTTTTCCAACGCTTTCGCGAAGTTCCTTAATTACATAACCTCTTTTCCCTGGAGGCGTAGCCCCGCTAACACCGTTCAAGACACCTACTTGGTTTATAGCATTGATCGTTTAGTGAAAATCTCCCGAAGAGTAACGCATACTCACACTAGGATCGGGATCCAAATAACATTGTGTGATAACTAAGAAGGAAGCCTACCATGATTATCACACTCCAAATGGTATGCAACACCAGCAAGTTTCAGTACCTTAGAAACTCCCGATGTGGATTTTTTCCCCATACTCTTATGACCTTGACGAAGGCCAACATATCATAAGTCACATGTCAAGTTCTACCCGTCATTATCTAGGTTAATTTGAACCCACCCGTACATACCCTTGACGAAGGCCAAAATAGTAGTACGATTGTCCCAAACCAACGCATCTATCTATACTACATATGAATACGCTGCAGCTACCAATCACTTTTCCTTGACGAAGATCAAAATACATAGCTTGAATACTACTGAATATTCATATAAAATGACGGAGGGTTATGGATGGTTTTGGCGAAACCGTGAATGTAGTGAACTTGATGTAGTCGAAGGAACCATGATAGCTTTTTAAAAGGAGTAGTTTAAGCTCCGCATTTAAAATTGCTTTTTGAAGAAAACCGAGCGGTTTTGAAATTGTTCCAATGATTAAGCTTTGGTTTGTTTTATCTTGCATTAATCATTGTTAATGTGTTCCTATCATTTACATCCTCTCATTGCAGCAAAAGAAATGAAAATACCGTACGCTTATGCCATCCGCATTCTCTACTGGGCCCTGTCTTACACCGTTAGGTTACTTAACTAATGCCATAGAGGGGGCTGGACTAGTGTGGGTGCAAAACATAAGCAATGTTTATATATATATATATATAATATATAGCCATTCGTCTCACGCAATAATAGGCATTCCAGATCACAGATGAATATATTGGATATACTAGGAATTCCGCGGTCGTGATGAATAGCCAAATACACCACCCTAGACCCCTACGGGTGCGGAAAACTACCCGCCGAATTCCCTAAGTGAAGCAACCTCCCTCAGTAAAATGAGTAGGCCGTTCGGCACTTCAAAGAACCCGGTAGTTTGTGCACCCCACCTTGGGTCTATCTTAGGAGCAGAAACAGTAAAAAGAAATAATATACAACGGTGGCTACAACCTCAAGCCGGATGTGCCCCGCAAAGTAATATTACATGAATTTTACAAATTACATGAATGAAAGAAAAGAAAACACTCTTCTCACATCCTCTGTCACGACCCGAAATGGCACGTAACTGGCACTTGAATTATATGAAGTCTATAGGACCCCATCTATTTCAAGTAAGCCAAAAATCCCAGAAATCTAAACCATTTTAAAGAATAAGCGAAGAAAACTTAGTTCAAAACAAGTGGTTTTAATAACATAAGCCGAAGTATTACATTTTTAAAATCTCAAGTCTTTTCTGAAAATTTCGGCAGAGTTTCCTTTGTAAATACTGGCCCCAAAAGGGTACAACATGCATAATATGAATAAAGGCATCCCCAAGCGGGAGCTAGCTCTTCGCCAATTGGCGGTCTCAACCACGGAAGCAATATAATATACAACGCCGAAGGGCGAGGATCAAAACTCAAAAGGAAACTCAAAATAATCAAGAAACCACATAGTAATACAACGCGCGACTCTAAGGTCGAAACAATAACAACTGGTTTTCTAAGTCTGAAATAATATACAAGTCTGGTTGAAGGAATTTACTAGATACAACTGAATATAAATATACAATGGTGGTCACGATACAAGTGAGTCCACCTACCAAAGCAATCACCCGAAAAGGGACAGTGCACCAGCAAAACCGCAATGTACCTGTACGGCAAAACCTGCAAGAAACTGTGGCACAACGGGGGTGAGTTGCCAAATCGTGAGTAGAAAACATCACATAGCAGAAATCGTATGTATGACTCAATCCTAGGTCAATACGGTCAGTAATATATATTGTTAGTGTATATGCCCTAGAGGCCATTACTGTATCATACTAGTTTGCATATTACTTAATGGAAGCTTGGGATATTCACCTTGTATATACAATCTTGCTTAAAATGGTAGTATGCTACTTGGTTTGTTTCTACTTTAATATGTGCATGTATTTCTTTTAGCATATCGCTTATACATATTAGTAGAGCCCTTAGGATCTTTGCTTGATTACCAGCGTTGTGATGGCAGTCACACTTGTGGGGGCTGGGTAATCCACAAGCACATCCTTATACAGGTCCCTAGTCGTAGGACTATCGAGACGGGGCATCGATACTCCGGCGTAGACTAGCGTATGCGCTTCTCATCCCAGCAGGGGAGACGGTCTGCCCTACAGCCGTCAGTACGTCGTACTTGAGATAGTATGCGGGTACTCGTTAGGTTATGAGTACACTGGACAGGACACGTCGGGAACTGATTGGTTGGTACTATACCTATCGTCAGTCATCAGTTCCTAGGTGACATGAGTACAGCTTAGTCTGCTGACTTGACACTGTCACTTCGCCTCGAGTGTGTTCCCACTGTACTTTGATTACTACCCTACCACGGCTCAAAGGAGTCGTGTAAACAGGTAGTAGTTGGGTGTAGTCCCGAAGCACTTGGAGGCAGTGACGGTTAGACGGGATTCGTCTCTCCCGGTATTGGGGGTTAACATCGCGCTGTGTCTAGGAGAGCCATTACACAAGTAGTCCCTGGCCAGGGCAAGCGAGATATACTGGTAGGTTTCCAGTGTTATCTCAGGGTGTTCTTGGCTACACTCCGGCACGACTTATACCGCTATTAGGGGACTGATGTTCACCGCCCCTAGGCCCGCCATGCGATGTATCAGACGAACAGACCGGACTGTACGGAGACTGTCACATTCAGGCTCAGTAGGAGTTCAGATGGGTTTCACCTCGTCAGTCTTCTTATCGGCATCTACCTGGGGACCGTTAGGCACAGCTAGTGCCGCTTGCGGTCTGTGGTTAAATCCACTGCCAGCATAGTGTCGAGTCTTTAGAGTCCCACACAGAAAGCTATTCGCCTTTAGGCAAAAGATTAGAGGTCGCATGGTTTTGCGACAGGTTGCATGGTTTTGCGACAGGGTTCGGTCACATCCATGCACTTGTGCACGTTTAATGTCCGGACAGTTAACACTAGCAGGCTTTGGTTTAAGCCAGATCCTGGTGTACGTTTTGGGATTGGTTTTATCTCGTTTGTATTCGTGTTCCTCGGAACGCGGATGCGTGTGTGTATGCACAGTTGACAAAGAGACAGAGGCAGAGGATTCTCATTGGGGTTGTTGACTGTTGACTGTTGATTATTGACTTTTTGCTAAACCCTAATGAGAATATGAAATATACTTAACAATCATATTAATTAAGTATTATAGTGACATGGTTGTTGAGGGGTTGACTTGTTGACTTTGTTGACCGGTTGACTAGGTTGGACTAGCTGACCATAATCATTACAATGGCTATCATTTCATGGCAAAGACTTTTGCTTGCTTGTTTTTTTTTGCAAAATGAGTGCATGAAATGATATGGCCATTTTGACTTGAACCGTCACATAATACTTGATTACTATTATTTGTTATGATGATTTTGGATTATGAGAGCTTGGATGGAAAAAGGGTTACTCATTCTCTCATTTGCTTTCTCTCTCTTGCTTGAGCTCTCCCTCTTCCTCTTGCTCTCTTTAGTCTATGGTTCACTTGTCTCATGTGTTGAGAAGCAAGAACCATAGAGATAAATCCCAACACACTCCTCTACTCATCCTAGTTCACAAGGTTTAGCAAACCAAGTGTTGTAGTTTCTTCTAGTTTGAAGAAAAGCCAAAGGTAGAAGCTTTCAGGTGGATCCATCTTCGGCGCAAGGAGACGACGAGGTGAGGCCGATCCGTACACCGCAAAGAGTTGAAGACGAAGGAGTTCAAGAAAGGTATAACCCCCTAACCGAGTAGGTAAAACTCTTGTTAGGTTTGTTAGATAGTTGTTTAACAAAGATCCGTATTTTGAGTCCATGTTACCACCTCTTGAAGAATCGTTTTTCATCATTTCTGCAAGCCCGTAAGTACCGGGAGACGTAACGTGGACTTACAGTGGTATCAGAGCCTAGTTAAACACTATCTAACATGTTAGCAAAGTAACTAGAAATTCGATCGGAGAAAAAGTCGCGAAATACGCCCGAAATGTCTACTTTCTGCCGAATTTTTTTCTGTTCCAAAAAATGATAAATCTTGCCTTAAAATTCGGCTCAGGGTTTTTAGAAGAAACTGAAAAAAAATGGTCCACTGAACCGATCAACGCGCCGCGGAACTGCGGCAGGAGCATGCTCCCGCTGCGGATCCGCGGCCGAGTTGACTCGGCCGTGGGCGATTTTTCTCACAGTTTGTTCAGTGGGGTATTTTGGGATTTTTGGAGTATGTTTTTTCAGCCCAGATTTTCCAAATAGCAAAATTTGTTTTTGGGGCTTAAAAAACCGTATTTTGATTGAGTTTCTAAAGACTAAAGCTGACGGGTTTATATCTGTGATGTGTTATATGTATTGAACGTCTGCTAATCGCTATATGTCGATTGGTGGGGGTTATACATATCTATGATCTGTAATGTTGATGGTATGTGTATATGAATTCATTGGATTGTCGCGGATGAATAGCCGGGGGGTTGTGAGATGAGAGATTTTTCTTTATCTTTCAATTCATGTAAATTTGTAATTGATGTAATATTATTTATTTGGCCGCACAACCGGGGTGAGGTTGTAGCCGTCATTGTTTAATTTCTTTTACTGTTTTTGCTCCTAGGATAGACCCATGGAGGGGGTGCACAAATTACCGGGTACCTCGAAGTGCCGAGTGGCCTACTCACGAGTTGAGGGAGGTTGCTTCGCTTCGAGAATTTAGCGGGTAGTTTGCCGCACCCGTAGGGGTCTTGGGTGGGGTATTGGCTATTCACCACGACCGTGTAATCCGCTTTTCGTTACAGGCTCGTACGAATTGGGGATTCCTAGTATATCCAATGTGTTCATCTGTGATCTGGATTGGCTATCATTGCAATATATCTATATATGATAACTATTTAGGCGTTTGTTATGTTTTGCATCCGCGCTAGTCCAGCCCCCGCTCTGTCGTTAGTTAAGTAACCTAACGGGTAATGACGGGGCCCCGTGGCGAATGCTGATGGCATAAGCGTACGTCATATTTTGGTTGTTTTCTGCAATGGTAGGATTAAATGATGGGACGCATTAAAAAGAATTAATGCAAGAAAATAAACCAAAGTAAAGTCGTTGGAACACTTTTAAAACCACTCGGTTCTTTTCAAAAACCAACTTTTAAATGCGGAGCTTGAGCCACTCCTTTTAAAAGCTATCTCGTTCCATCGATTATATCAAGTTCACTACGTTCAGGTTTCGCCAAAACCATTCGTAGCCCTCCGTCGTTTCACGTGGATAGTCAATAGTATTCAAGCTATGTTTGTTGGCCAAAGTCAAGGCATAGTGATTGGTAGCTATTGGGTATTCATGTGCAGCATAGATAGATGCGTTGGTTTGGGACAGTCGTACCGCCTTGTTGGCCAAAGTCAAGGGTAGGTACGGGTGGGTTCAAATTAACCTGGAGAATGACGGGTAGAACTTGACATGTGACTTATGATTTGTTGGCCAAAGTCAAGGTCATAAGAGCATGGGGCAAAAATCCACATCGGGAGTTTCTAAAGAACCAGAAACTTGCTAGCGCTGCATACCATTTGGAGTGTGATGATTCTGGTAGGATTCCTTCAGTTTTGTCAAGCGATGATATTTGGATTCTGATCCTACTGTAGGTCCATGTCATGCACCCCACGAACTTGCGGGGAGGCGGAATATATGTAAAACAATTATCAAAGCTTCGTAACACGGACTTGAGCGCATGAATCGTTATCTAAACCATTACTAACATAAAACTAGAGGTTTAACTACTCGGATACGAAGTTATACCTCACGTTACTTGTCCTTCGGGTCTTCATCGCTGTCCTCCACTCCTCGTAGGCTCCTTGGAACATCGGCACCTCAACGGCCTCCTCGAATCAAAGACGATCCACTCGAAAGCTCCTACGCCAAGCTTAATCTCAAACTTGAGATAACTAGGTTGCTTAAAGTGCTAATCTAAGCTACCTAGGGGATATAGAGTGAGGTTATGGATGTATTAGTCTAGGTAACCCTTGAACTCAACTCATGAGAGGTTAGGGTTATGGTTTGAAGAGAGAATGAGCTTGAGGAGAGAGAAGGTGAGAATAATCATCAAATGAGATAATGATCTTATCATGATATATATGAAGCATTATTATTTATCCAAAAATCAAATAATAGAATTAACAACCATGCTTCACAAATATCTTTGAGTGATTCATCTCCATGAGTCATTAAGCATTTATGATGCATTAATGACTTGGATGAATCACACAAATGAGTCACTAATCTCATTTAATGCAATGCCACCTTAACCCCTTATTCACCACTCTTCTAGAAGCTTCCCGACAAATTACGAGAACACCCCTCCAATCCGTGAAAACACGGAAAAACTTTAGACTGTATAAATCCAGTAACCCAATACTAGAATCTGGCGTAAACCAAAGCCGACTAGTAAAAACTTTCTGAAAAGTCGTACGTGCGTAAACACACGTACGCATTCGAACCCTTATCGTAAAACCATACGACCTCTATATCGTTTCGCCTGGAGCAGGGAAACTCTCTGTGTGGGACTCTAAAGACTCGACACTACGCTGGTAGTGGGTTTAACCACAGACCGCAAGCGGCACTAGCTGTACGTAACGGTCCCCAGGTAGATGTCGATAAGAAGGCCGATGAGGAAAACCATCCGAACCCCTACTGAGCCTGATGTGACAATCTCCGTACAGTCCGGTCTGCTCGTCTAAGACTATCGCATATCAAGCCTAGGGGGTGGCAAGCGTCAGTCCCCTAATAGCTGTATAAATCATGTCGGAGCGAAATCCATTACACCCTGAGAAGCTACTGGAACCTACCAGTATATCTCGCTTGCCCTGGCCAGGGATTTTGCGTAATGGCTCTCTAACACAGTGCGATATCAACTCCCAATACCGGGAGAGACGAATCCTATCTAACCGCCACTGCCTCCAAGTGCTCGGGACTGCACCGAACTGCTACCTGTTTGCACGACTCCTTTGAGCCATGGTAGGGTAGCAATCTAAGAACAGTGGGACACACTCGAGGCGAAGTAGCAGTGTCAAGTCTGCGGACTATACTGTACTCATGTTACCTGGGAACTGTTAACTGACGATGGGTATAACACCAACCAATCAGTTCCCCGGCGAGTCCTGTCCGGTGTACCCATAACCTAATGAGCACCTGTATACTATCTCTAGTACGACGTACTGATGGCTGTAGGACAGACTATCTCCCCAAATGGGATGAGAAGCGTATACACTTATTCTACTCCGGAATATCGATGCCCTATCTCGATAATCCAACGACCAGGGACCTGTATAGGATGTTGCTTACAGACTACCCAGCCCCCACTAGTGTGACTGCCATCACGACGCTGGTAATCAAGCAAAGATCCTATGGGCTCTACTAATATGTATAAGTGATACGTTACAAGAAACATATGCACATATTAAAGTGGACTCAAACCAAGTAGCATACTACCATGTTTAGCAAGACTGTATATACAACTGTGAATATCCAAAGCTTCCATTAAGTAATATACATGCTAGTATGATACAATAATAGCCCCTAGGGCATATACACTAATAATCTCCAACTTGCACTAGGGCCGTGAGCTGGCATATCGTAGACCTATCATCTCGAATAGCCTCTCGAACTGCGTCTGAGGAATGGCCTTTGTGAATGGATTAGCAATGTTATCCTTCGTCTTTACTCTCTTTACCTCGATCTCCCGGCGATCTATGATCTCCCTGATCAGGTGATACCGCCTTAAGATGTGTCTGGACTTCTGATGGGACCTGGATTCCTTCGCTAAAGCTATAGCACCGTTGTTGTCACAATACAGAGGTATTGGACCAACACTGGAAGGAACCACTAGAAGTTCTGTGAGGAACTTCTTCATCCAGACATCTTCTTTTGCGGCATCGGAAGCAGCTATGTACTCCGCTTCCATCGTTGAGTCTGAAACGGTCTCCTGCTTGGAACTCTTCCAACAGACCGCCCCTCCATTGAGGGTAAAGACATAACCCAACATGGATTTAGAGTCATCTTTGTCACTCTGGAAGCCGGAGTCGGCAAAGGCCTCCATCTGGAGGTCTTTTCCGCCATACACTAAGAACATCTCTTTAGTCCTCCTCAGGTACTTGAGAATGTTCTTTACTGCTATCCAGTGATTCTCCCCTGGGTTTGCTTGATACCGGCTTAGTACGCTCAATGTGTATGCTGCATCTGGTCTGGTACATAACATCGCATACATTATAGAGCCTACTGCTGAAGCGTAGGGTATAATCGACATGCGATCCCTTTCCAAATCAGTCTTGGGAGACATATCTTTGGAGAGGGTGATTCCGTGACAAGCCGGTAGGTTACCGCGCTTAGAATCTTCCATACTGAATCTCTTCACTATGGTGTCTATGTACCTGGACTGCGAAAGTCCCAACATCCTCTTTGATCTATCACGATAGATCCGGATCCCCAGAATGTAGGTGGCATCACCCAGGTCTTTCATGGAGAATTTATGTGATAAGAATCTTTTGACTGACTGTAACATAGGAATATCATTTCCTATTAGGAGAATATCATCCACGTACAAGACGAGGAATACTACAGCTCTCCCTACAATCTTACTGTATATGTATGGTTCATCTGGATTTTTGATGAAGTCAAATTCTTTGACAGTATGATCAAAACAGATGTTCCAACTCCGCGATGCCTGCTTTAGTCCATAAATGGACTTAAGCAGCTTGCATACTTTACCGCTGCTCCCACTCTGAATGAATCCCTCTGGCTGATCCATATAGACCCTCTCTTCCAAATTACCATTTAGAAAGGCCGTCTTTACGTCCATCTGCCAGATTTCATAATCGTGGAAGGCAGCAATAGCAAGAAGGACCCGAATGGATTTTAGCATAGCCACTGGAGAAAAGGTTTCGTCATAGTCCAAACCAGGTCTTTGACGGAAACCCTTTGCAAAAAGTCTAGCCTTATAGGTTTCAACCTGTCTATCTACACCAATCTTCTTTTTGAAGATCCATTTGCATCCTACGGGTTTTACCCCATCTGGAGCAACGTCCAAAGTCCATACTCTGTTAGTGTACATGGACTCCATTTCGGCCCGCATTGCATCCAGCCATTTTACTGGGTCACCGCTCTGAATGGCTTGCTGGAAGCTAGTAGGCTCACCATAGTCAATAGTGCAATCCTCTCTATCCCCGTCTATGAGAAAACCGTAGTATCTCTCGGGCGGATGAGACTGCCTACTACTCCTACGGAGTGGTGTCGGGATGTCCCTTTCTTCTGAAGCCTCAGGTTCTACCATACTTTCAGTAGTAGTTTGTGGTTCTGGAATTTCTTCCAGTTCTATTTCGCTCCCACTTGTTTCCTTTTCTAAAAACCGATGTTCTAGAAAGTGGGCATAACGAGAAACAAAAACCTTTTGTTCCTCTGCGTAATAGAAATAATATCCCTTGGAGTCCTTTGGATATCCCATAAACTTACACATTACTGAGCGTGCCTCGAGCTTGTCCGCATGCTGCCTTTTTACAAAAACTGGACATCCCCATGTCTTAAAATGTTTTAGACAAGGTTTGGTCCCACTCCACATCTGATATGGTGTGGTAGGCACGATCTTGGTAGGAACTTGGTTCAAAAGATATGCAGCTGATTCTAGTGCATATCCCCAGAATGATCGCGGTAACTCAGCGTTACTCATCATGGAACGAACCATATCTAATAGGGTTCGATTCCTCCTTTCTGATACACCATTGTGTTGTGGTGTGTATGGAGGAGTAAGCTGAGAGAGAATTCCATTCTCTTTTAAGTAACCCAGGAACTCGGCACTTAAGTATTCACCACCTCGATCAGATCTCAGTGTCCTTATACTCTTGCCTGTTTGTTTTTCTACTTCATTCTTGTATTCTTGGAATTTCTCAAAGGCCTCGGATTTGTGCTTCATTAAGAAGACATATTCATACCTAGAGAAATCATCCGTAAAAGTAATGAAGTAGGAATAACCACCTCACGCATGTGTAGACATTGGACCGCACACGTCACTGTGTACGAGTCCTAAGAGCTCGCTTGCTCTTACTCCGTGTCCAGTGAACGGAGTCTTTGTCATCTTTCCTTTGAGACAAGATTCACAAGTAGCATAAGATTGATATTCGAACGGATTCAAATATCCTTCTTTATGTAACTTAGTCAACCTTCTCTCATTGATGTGACCTAGTCTACAATGCCATAAGAAAGCCTGATTTATTTTTGGAGACTTTCTTTTGAGAGTGTTGTGGACATTGAAAACCTGAGCTTGACTTAATACGTATACACCATTATCTAATGTACCAGACCCAATCAGAACTTGATTTAGGTGGATGTTAACTACATCGCTTAAGAATGTAAAATCATATCCCTCTTTCGAAAGTGAGGACACTGGTATGATATTACAAGTCATACTAGGTACATATAAACAGTTATGAAAAATCTATATATGCCCACTTGTCAAACCTAGGCGATATTCTCCCACGGATTCAGCGTTCACTGTCATTCCGTTTGCAACTCTGAGAGACCAATCACCTACCTTTATAACTCTACTGTTTCTCAAAGCATGAAATGAATTACAGATATGAGATCCTGCTCCGGTATCTAGTACCCAGGAAGTAGAGTTTATTGACATACAGTCTTCAATTACAAATACACTTGAGGCTGAAGCCACAACATGCTTCGTATCCTGGCTACTGGCTTCAAAAGCCCTGCAATCTTTCTGCCTATGCCCAATCCCATAACAATAGGAACGTCCCTCTTTTACTATATCCAGTTCTGAAACTTTTGCCCTTCTCTTTCCTTCAACTTCCCTGGTTTCCTTCAGGATAGAAGGTAGAGACTGTAGAATCAAGTCAGTATCTGACCCGTTTCCCAACGTGGTCTGCAGGTCCTGGAGCTCATCAATATAGCTAGTCATTATAAGGACGTTGTCCCCTACAGATGAACCGTCAGCCAACCTTGCTTGAATTAATTCGTTCGAGGTCTCATATCTTGCGATATGAGATTGCTCTCCATAAAAATCTTTGTTATGGAGAAAGATGGAAACTAAGTCCATCTTCTCTTGCTGCTTCTAGTATACACCATTAACTGAAGCTAACACGAGGCACTTGGCTTTCGCTTTATCTTTTTTTCCCTTGTCTGACGGATATCCATATCCGCGACAGTGGAAACTGGACCTGGGACGGTGGGATCTTGAGTAGTAATAGGGTGGTCCAGCTTGTCATAGGTAATGGACATCTGGACAGACTTCTGCCAGTCATATAAGTAAGATTCAATCAATTTATTATCTAGATGTAACCTATGTGTGGTCACAAGGTCGCTGCAATTAAGAGAGAGAGAAGAAAACATTTTAGCATGATGCTGTTGCAAGTTTAGATTGGTTTTAAGTTTATCTAAACAGGATGGATCCCACTGTTTCTCGAATCCTTCCTCAAACCATAAAAGAAGAATTAGCCAGGACAATTCTCACTGTACAATACTTTCTTAAACCGTTCAGCCAGGCTAGTGTCCATACTTCGAGGGAGGTTTTCCAACGCTTTCGCGAAGTTCCTTAATTAAATAACCTCTTTTCTCTGGGGGCGTAACCCTGCTGACAACTTTCTAGGCACTTACTTGGTTTATAGCATTGATCGTTAAGTGACGAATCTCCTGATAAGTAGCATATACTCACAGTAGGATCGGGATCCAAAATATCATCGTATGATAATGTTGAAGGAATCCTACCAACATTCATCAAACTCCAAAATGGTATGCACTCACTGCAAATTTCAGTTTCTTTAGAAATTCCCGATATAAAATTTTGCCCCATGCTCTTATGACCTTGACTAAGGGCCAAAATGTCATAAGTCACATGTCAAGTTCTACCTGTCATTATCCAGGTTAATTTGAACCCACCCGTATATACTCTTGACTAAGGGCCAAAAAAAGTAATACGATTGTCCCAAACCAACGCATCTATCTATGCAACAAATGAATACCCCAGCAGCTACCAAACACTATGCCTTGACTAAGGGCCAAAATACATAGCTTGAATACTACTGAATACCCAAATGAAATGACGGAGGGCTACGAATGGTTTTGGCAAAACCGTGAACGTAGTGAACTTGATGTAATCGTAGGAACCTGATACTTTTTAAAAAAAAGGAGTGGTTAAAGCTCCGCAATTAAAAAATTCTGATCCTTTTTAAAATAACCGAGCGGTTTCTTTTAAATTTGTTCCAACGATTTAACTTTGGTTTATTTTATTTCCATTATAATAATGTGTCCCATCATTTATCCTATCATTGCAGAAAACAACAAAAATACCACGTCCTTTTATGCCATCCGCATTCGCCACGGGGTCCCGTCATCACCCGTTAGGTTACTTAACTAACGACAGAGTGGGGGCTGGGCTAGCGCGGGTGTAAAACATAAGTGACGTCTAATAGCTATCATATATAGATATTGTACATTCGTCAGACGCAATAATAAGCATTCCAGATCACAGATGAACTTTATTGGATTTATTAGCAATCCGCATTTGCTTTGAGCCTGCAATAAAAGACGGATTACACAGTTGTGATGAATAGCCATTACCCCACCCTAGACCCCTACGGGTACGGCAAACTACCCGCCGAGTACCCGAAGTGAAGCGGTCTCCCTCAACAAAGTGAGTAGGCCACTAAACACTTCAAAGTACCCGGTAGTTTGTGTACCCCACCTTGGGTCTATCCTAGGAGCAAAAATTGTAAAAAGAAATAATACAACGGTGGCTACAACCGCAACCTGGATGTGCCCCGCATAAGAATATTACATCAAATTACATTTACATCGAATGAATGAATATTAAACCCATCTCAAACCCCGGCTAATCATCACAACAGTCCAACACAGTTCATATACATAAACAGTAAACATTTCAGAAGTGTGCAACCCCCTGCCAACCGACATACTAGCAGTTAGGGGAGGTTTACGAACACATTAAACATTACAGATGAAGACCGAATTAGCAAATATCTTAGAACATCGATCGAATACCAAATTCCGTGTCTACCCCAAAAGCAAACCTGTACTGAAGAAACCTGGGTACACAACAGAACATACTGGAAAACATAAAACCACATAATATGAATTACAGAGGAAATCCGAGTCAACTCGGAGTTGACTCGGCGGCGGATCCGCGGCCAAAAGCACCTTTGTGCCGCGGTTCCGCGGTCGAGTTGCCGAGTTAGGGTCTCGTATTTTCTCAGTTTTCATTAATATCCCTGCTGTGAATTTTAAGGTATGTCAGATATTTTTTCAGACTGTTTTAAAATTAACAGAAACTTAGGGTTTTGGTTTTTCGTTTTTCGTATTTTTCGTCGATCGAACTTCTAATCAGTTGCTAACAAGCTAGTAATGGTTTAGTTGGCTCTGATACCACTGTAAGTCCTTGTCACGCACCGCACGAACTTGCGGGGAGGCGGAATATATGAAAAATGATTATCAAAGCTTCGTAACACGGACTTGAGCGCATGAATCGTTATCTAAACCAGTATTAACATAAAACTAGAGGTTTAACTACTCGGATACGAAGTTATACATCACGTTACTTGTCCTTCGGGTCTTCATCGCTGTCCTCCACTCCTCGTAGGCTCCTTGGAACATCGGCACCTCAACGGCCTCCTCGAATCAAAGATGATCCACTCGAAAGCTCCTACGCCAAGCTTAATCTCAAACTTGAGATAACTAGGTTGCTTAAAGTGCTAATCTAAGCTACCTAGGGGATATATAGTGAGGTTATGGATGTATTAGTCTAGCTAACCCTTGATCTCAACTCATGAGAGGTTAGGGTTAGGGTATGAAGAGAGAGTGAGCTTGAGGATCGAGAAGGTGAGAATAATCATCAAATGAGATAATGATCTTATCATGATATATATGAAGCAATACTATTTATTCAAAAATAAAATAATAGAATTAACAACCATGCTTTACAAATATCTTTGAGTGATTCATCTCCATGAGTCATTAAGCATTTATGATGCATTAATGACTTGGATGAATCACACAAATGAGTCACTAATCTCATTTAATGCAATGCCACCTTAACCCCTTAGTCACCACTTTTCTAGAAGCTTCCCGAAAAATTATGAGAACACCCTTCCAATCTGTAAAAACACGGAAAAACTTTAGACTGTATAAATCCAGTAACCCATTACTAGAATCCGGCTTAAACCAAAACCGACTAGTAAAAACTGTCCGAAAAGTCATACGTGCGTAAACACACGTACGCATCCGAACCCTTGTCGTAAAACCATACGACCTCTATATCATTTTGCCTGGAGCAGGGAAACTCTCTATGTGGGACTCTAAAGACTCGACACTACGTTGGCAGTGGGTTTAACCACAGACCGCATGCGGCACTAGCTGTACGTAACGGCCCCCAGGTAGATGTCGATAAGAAGGCCGATGAGGAAAACCATCCGAACCCTACTGAGCCTAATGTGACAATCTCCGTACAGTCCGGTCTATTCGTCTAAGACTATCGCATATCAAGCCTAGGGGGCGGCAAGCGTCAGTCCCCTAATAGCTGTATAAGTCATGTCGGAGCGAAATCCATTACACCCTGAGAAGCTACTGGAACCTACCAGTATATCTCGCTTGCCCTGGCCAGGGACTTTGCGTAATGGCTCTCTGACACAGTGCGATATCAACTCCCAATACCGGGAGAGACGAATCCTATCTAACCGCCACTGCCTCCAAGTGCTCGGGACTGCACCCAACTGCTACCTGTTTGCACGACTCCTTTGAGCCGTGGTAGGGTAGCAATCTAAGAACAGTGGGACACACTCGAGGCGAAGTAGCAGTGTCAAGTCCGCGGACTATGCTGTACTCATGTCACCTGGGAACTGTTAACTGACGATAGGTATAACACCAACCAATCAGTTCCCCGGCGAGTCCTGTCCGGTGTACCCATAACCTAACGAGCACCTGTATACTATCTCTAGTACGACGTACTGATGGCTGTAGGACAGACCATCTCCTCAACTGGGATGAGAAGCGTATACACTTAGTCTACTCCAGAATATCGATGCCCTATCTCGATAATCCAACGACCAGGGACCTGTATAGGATGTTGCTTACAGACTACCCAGCCCCCACTAGTGTGACTGCCATCACGACGCTGGTAATCAAGCAAAGATCCTATAGGCCCTACTAATATGTATAAGTGATACGTTACAAGAAACTTATGCACATATTAAAGTAGACTCAAACCAAGTAGCATTCTACCATGTTTAGAAAGACCGTATATACAACTGTGAATATTCCAAGCTTCCATTAAGTAATATACATGCTAGTATGATACAATAATGGCCCCTAGGGCATATACACTAACACCTACTGTGAGTATATGCTACTCCTCGGGAAATTTCTCACTTAACGATCAATGCTATAAACCAAATAGGTGTCTAGAAAGGTGTTAGCGGGGCTACGCCCCCAGCGAAAAGAGGTTATTTAATTAAGGAACTTCGCGAAAGCGTTGGAAAATCTCCCTCGAAGTACCAACACTGGCCTGGCTGAACGGTTAAGCAAGTATTGTACGGTGAGATTGATTCCGACTAATTCTTCCTTTTTGGTTTGAGGAGGAATTCGAGATACAGTGGGAGCCATCCTGTTTAGACAAACTTAAAACCACTCTAAACTTGCAAGATCATCTTGCTGAGTGTTTCTTCTCTCTCTCCTAATTGCAGCGACCAATCGCCATGACCGGACTTAAGTTACTTCTAGATAAAAACATACTGACAGGGTCAAACTACAAAGATTAGCTCAGGAATGTCAAAATGGCAATCACTTACGACAAGCTGGGGTATCTTCTTACCACCAAAGCTCCCCCTGTCCCAGGTCCCATCTCTAGCGTCGCGGATAAGGAAATCCGTAAGACTTGGGAGATCGATTGCGCGAAGGCCAAGTGCCTCGTGCTTGCCTCTATGGACAATGAACATCAGAGGAGGCACGAGAATATGGACCTCGAATCCATATTTCTCCATACAAAAGAACTGTATGGAGAGCAATCTCGTATCGCAAGATACGAAGTGTCGAAGAAGCTATTTTCGGCAAGGTTGGCCATCGGATCATCGGTAGCGGAACACGTGCTTAAGATGATTGGCTTCATTGAGGAGCTCGCGGACCTTGGGACCACGTTAGAGAACGAGCTGTAAGTCCACATTGCGACCCCCGGTTCTTACGGGGAGGCGGAAACGGTATAAAAATCAAATTTTTAGCGCATGGGGCAACATGGACTAACAAAGTCGGGATCTTTTCTAAACTAAACTAGCAAACAAGCTAAAGAGAGTTAGCTACTCGGAAAAATGGTTATACCTAACTTGAACTCCTTCTTCTTCAAACTTTTGTAGAGGTTGATGGTGCTTTCCTCGTTGCCTTCTTCCGTCAAAGATGGATCCACCTGAGGGTTCAACCTTCGGGCTCTTTCTCGAACTTTGAGAGAACTAGAATCTTTGGCTTGCTAAACCTTTTATCCTAGATTGAGTAGAGAGTGTCTAAGGGGTGTTTTTCTTTCAAGGAGAGGGATTCTTAACACATGAGAAGGATTCTCCTTGAGCTAGAGGAAGAAGAAGATGAAGTGAGGAGAGAGAAGCTAAAAGATAGAATGAGCTCTCTTTTTCTTTCTTGCAACCATATCACAAAAGAAAAAGAATTATCAATTAACAATAATAATGAAAATGAAAAAGTTGATGGATGGTTTTGGAATGACCATTATCATTACAATCTTTAAATGGTTTTGCAAGAATCAAAAAGCATCTTTCTTTTGTAATGATGATGGTCAAAACTTCAACCATGGTCAACAAGTCAACCATGGTCAACAAGTCAACAAAATCCAACCATGACACAATTTCATTTTATTAATATTATTAATTGATATAACATAAATCCATTAGGGTTTGGAAAAAGACGACTGTCAACTGTGCATACGCACCCGTTCCGAAACCCTAATGAAAGTCCTCTTCCTCCTCCTCAAACAACTGTGCATACACACCTGCATTCTTGTTCCGAGGAACATGAATACTGAGAGATAAAAGCAACCCCAAAACATATACCAGTATCTGACTCAAACCAGAGCCAGCCAGTAATATCCGTCCGGACTCCAAACGTGCACAAGTGCGCGGATGAGAACGAACCCTATCGCAAAACCATACGACCTCTACTCTGTTTTGCCCAGAGGCGAATACCCTCGGTGTGGGACTCTAAAGACTCGACACTATGCTGGCAGTGGGTTTAACCACAGACCACAAGCAGCACTAGCTGTGCGTAACGGTCCCTAGGTAGATGCCGACAAGAAGGCTGACGAGGTGAACCCCATCTGAACTCCTACTGAGTCTGAATGTGACAGTCTCCGTACAGTCCGGTCGGTTCGTCTAATACATCGCATGTCGGGCCTAGGTGGCGGTAAAACGTCAGTCCCCTAATAGCGGTACAAGTCGTGTCGGAGTGAAGCCCAAAACACCCTGAGATAACACTGGAAGCCTACCAGTATATCTCGCTTGCCCTGGCCAGGGACTACTCGTGTAATGGCTCTCCTAGACACAGCGCGATGTCAACTCCCAATACCGGGAGAGACGAATCCTGTCTAACCGTCACTGCCTCCAAGTGCTTCGGGACTGCACCCAACCACCACCTGTTTGCACGACTCCTTTGAGCCGTGGTAGGGTAGTGATCAAAGTGCAGTGGGAACACACTCGAGGCGAAGTGCCAGTGTCAAGTCAGCGGACTAAGCTGTACTCATGTCACCTGGGAACTGATAACTGACGATAGGTATAATACCAACCTGTCAGTTCCCGACGAGTCCTGTCCAGTGTACTCGTAACCCAACGAGCACCCGTATACTATCTCCAGTACGACATACTGATGGCTGTACGACAGACGATCTCCCACACTGGGATGAGAAGCGCATACGCTAGTCTACTCCGGAGTATCGATGCCCTGTCTCGATAGTCTTGCGACTAGGGACCTGTATAAGGATGTGTTTATAGATTACCCAGCCCCCACTAGTGTGACTGCCATTACAACGCTGGTAATCAAGCAAAGATCCTAAGGGCTCCACTAATGCGTATAGGTGATATACTAATATAAACACATGTACACATTGAAGTAGAAACAAACTAAGTAGCATACTACTATATTGAGCAAGATTGTTTATACAAGGTGAATATCCCAAGCTTCCATTAAGTAATATACAAACTAGTATGATACAGTAATGGCCTTTAGGGCATATACACTAACAATCTCCCACTTGCACTAAGGCCATGTACTGGCGTATCGAAGACCTATCATTTCGATCAGCCGCTCGAACTGAGTCTGGGGTAGGGCCTTGGTGAATGGATCTGCAGTGTTCTCTTCTGAAGCAACCCTCCGAACCTCGATCTCCTTGCGATCCACGATCTCCCTGATCAGGTGATACCGCCTCAAGATGTGCCTGGATCTCTGATGGGACCTGGGTTCCTTCGCTAAAGCTATAGCCCCATTGTTGTCGCAATACAGAGGTATTGGGTCAACAATGGACGGAACCACCTGAAGTTCTTTCAAGAACTTCCTCATCCAGACAGCTTCTTTTGCGGCATCAGATGCAGCGATGTATTCCGCTTCCATCGGCGAGTCTGCAACGGTTTCCTGTTTGGAACTCTTCCAACACATCGCCCCTCCATTGAGGGTAAAGACAAAACCCGACATGGTCTTGGAATCATCCTTGTCACTCTGGAAGCTGGAGTCAGCAAAGGCCTCGATCTGGAGGTCTTTTCCGCCATACATCAAGAACATCTCCTTAGTCCTTCTCAGGTACTTGCGAATGTTCTTTACCGCTATCCAGTGTTTCTCCCCAGGGTTTGACTGATACCGGCTTACCACACTCAGTGCATAAGCTACATCCGGTCTGGTACACAACATCGCATACATTATAGAGCCTACCGCAGAAGCGTAGGGTATAATAGACATGCGATCCCTCTCCAAATCAGTCTTGGGGGACATCTCTTTAGAGAGGGCGATCCCGTGACAAGCCGGTAGGTTACCGCGCTTGGAATCTTCCATACTGAACCTTTTCAGTATGGTGTCGATGTACCTGGACTGTGAAAGTCCTAATATCCTCTTGGATCTATCACGATGGATCCGGATCCCAAGGATGTATGAGGCATCACCCAGGTCTTTCATGGAGAACCTGTGTGACAAGAACCCCTTGACAGATTGTAGCATAGGAATGTCATTTCCTATTAAGAGAATGTCATCCACGTATAAAACGAGAAATACTACAGTTCTCGCTACAAATCTACTATAGATGCATGGTTCATCTGGATTTTTGATAAAGCCAAATTCCTTGACCGTCTCATCAAAACAGATGTTCCAACTCCGCGATGCCTGCTTTAGTCCATAGATGGACTTAAGCAACTTGCACACCTTTCCGCTGCTCCCACTCTGAATGAAACCCTCTGGCTGATCCATATAGACACACTCCTCTAAATTTCCATTTAGAAAAGCGGTCTTTACGTCCATCTGCCAAATCTCATAATCGTGGAAGGCAGCAATGGCAAGAAGGATCCGAATGGATTTCAGCATAGCCACTGGAGAAAAGGTTTCGTCATAGTCCAAACCAGGTCTTTGACGGAAACCCTTTGCTACAAGTCTAGCTTTATAGGTCTCAACCTGTCCATCTACACCAATCTTCCTTTGAAGATTCACTTGCATCCTACGGGTTTTACCCCGTCTGGAGCAATGTCCAACGTCCATACTTTGTTGGTGTACATGGACTCCATTTCGGTCCGCATTGCATCCAGCCATTTTACCGAGTCAATGCTCTGAACGGCCTGCTGGAAGCTAGTAGGCTCATCATAATCTATGATGCAATCCTCTCTATCCCCGTCTATGAGAAAACCGTAGTATCTCTCGGGCGGATGAGACTGCCTACTACTCCTGCGGCGCGGCGTTGGAATGTCCTGCTCATTTGAACCCTCTGGTTCCACTAAGCTTTCAGTAATAGTCTGTGGTTCTGGAATTTCTTCCAGTTCTACTGCGCTCCCACTTATTTCTTTTTCTAAGAACTGGTGTTCTAGAAATTGGGCATGACGAGAAACAAGAACTTTTTGTTCCTCTGCGTAGTAGAAGAGATATCCTTTGGAATTCTTTGGATATCCCACAAACTTACACAGTACTGAGCGCGCCTCGAGCTTGTCAGCATGTTGCTTTTTAACAAAAGCTGGACTTCCCCAAGTCTTAATGTGACTGAGATGGGGCCTCTTCCCACACCACATCTCATATGGTGTAGTAGGCACAGTCTTAGTAGGAACTCGGTTCAAAAGGTACGCAGCTGATTCTAGCGCATACCCCCAGAATGATCGCGGTAACTCAGCGTTACTCATCATGGACCGTACCATATCCAATAGGGTTCGGTTCCGTCTCTCCGATACACCGTTGTGTTGCGGAGTGTATGGAGGAGTAAGCTGAGAGAGAATTCCGTTCTTTTTTAAATAATTCAGGAACTCGGCACTCAAGTATTCTCCACCTCGATCCGATCTTAGAATCTTGATACTTTTGCCGGTTTGGTTTTCCACTTCATTCTTATATTCCTGGAATTTTTCAAAGGCTTCGGACTTATGTTTATTAAGAAGACATAACCGTACCTTGAGAAATCATCCGTAAAAGTAATGAAGTAAGAGTAACCGCTTCGCACATGTGTAGATATTGGACCGCACACGTCGCTGTGTACGAGCCCCAAGAGCTCGCTCGCTCTTACTCCGTGTCCAGTGAACGGAGTCTTTGTCATCTTTCCTTTGAGACAGGATTGACAAGTGGCATACGATTGATATTCGAACGAATCCAAATATCCTTCTGTATGTAACTTAGTCAACCTTCTCTCATTGATGTGACCCAGTCTACAATGCCATAAGAAAGTCTGATTGATTTCTGGAGACTTTCTTTTGTGTGTATTCTGGACATTGAAAATCTGTGGTTGGTTTAATACGTATATACCATTGCTCAATGTACCTGACCCAATCAGAACTTGATTAAGGTGAATGTTTACAACATTACTTACAAACGCAAATTCATAACCTTCTTTAGAAACCAAAGATACAGAAATGATATTACAAGTTACGTTGGGTACAAAAAAGCAATTACGCAAAACCAAAACATGCCCATCTGTCATTCCCAGGTGATAGTCCCCCACGGCTTTAGCATCCATGCTAGCTCCATTCGCAACTCTGAGGGTCATGTCACCTGCCTTCAAAAACCTACGGTTTCTCAACGCCTGCAAAGAATTACAGATATGAGATCCTGATCCGGTATCCAATACCCAGGAAGTAGAGTTTATAGAAAGACAGTTTTCAATAACATACACACCTGAAGCTGAAGCCGCAACCTGCTTCAGTTCCTGTGTCCTGGCCTTCCAAGCCCTGCAATCTTTCTTCCAGTTTCCACTCTTATGACAATAGAAGCATTCCTCCTTTCCCACAAGCTTCCCCGCAATCTTTGTTTCCTTTTCCTTTCCCTTCGTACCCACTTTACTAACACCGCCTCTTGGTTTGGCGGGGGCTTTCTTCCTCTTTCCCTTGGCTTTTGCCTTGGACCTAGAGGAAGAAGATCCTCCTACAAACAAAACGGGTGTTTCCCTACCTTTCTGTAGGGTGCCCTCTGCGCTCCTCAGCATGTTGAGAAGTTCTGAAAGTTCAACTTCCTTTTCTTGTAAGTTGAAGTTCAGTATAAACTGGGCGTAAGTGGATGGAAGGGACTGGAGAATTAAATCCGTATAGAGTTCACTTTCCAACGTGGTCCCAAGTTCCGCGAGCTCCTCAATGTAGCCAATCATCTTAAGCACGTGGTCCGCTACCGATGATCCGACGGCCAACTTTGCCGAAAATAACTTCTTCGACACTTCGTATCTTGCAATACGAGACTGCTCTCCATACAATTCTTTTGTATGAAGAAATATGGATTCCAAATCCATATTCTCGTGCCTCCTCTGATGTTCGTTGTCCATAGAGGCAAGCACGAGGCACCTGGCCTTCGCGCAATCAATCTCCCAAGTCTTACGGATTTCCTTATCCGCGACGCAGGAGGTGGGACCTGGGACGGGGGGAGCTTTGGTGGTAAGAAGATACCCCAGCTTGTCGTAAGTGATTGCCATTTTGACATTCCTGAGCCAATCTTTGTAGTTTGGCCATGTCAGTATGTTTTTATCTAGAAGTAACTTAAGTCCAGTCATGTCGAATGGTCGCTGCAATTAGGAGGGAGAGAAGAAACACTTTAGCACGATGCTCTTGCAAGTTTAGAATGGTTTTTAATTTGTCTAAACAGGATGGCTCCCACTGTCTCTCGAATCCCTCCTCAAACCATAAAGGAAGAATTAGTCGGGATCAATCCCACCGCACAATACTTGCTTAACCATTCAGCCAGGCCAGTGTCGGTACTTCGAGGGAGGTTTTCCAACGCTTTCGCGAAGTTCCTTAATTAAATAACCTCTTTTCCCTGGGGGCGTAGCCCCGCTAACACCTT
Organism: Agapanthus africanus; assembly: GCA_030015575.1. Lineage (NCBI taxonomy): Eukaryota > Viridiplantae > Streptophyta > Magnoliopsida > Asparagales > Amaryllidaceae > Agapanthus > Agapanthus africanus. The sequence goes on along the minus strand of JASDDO010000024.1, from coordinate 711,202,298 downwards.
TCTAGGCACCTACTAGGTTTATAGCATTGATCGTTTAGTGAGAAATTTCCCGATGAGTAGCATATACTCACAGTAGGATCGGGATCCAAATATCATCGCGTGACGAAACTGAAGGAATCCTACCAGAATCACCACACTCCAAATGGTATGCAAATCTAGCAAGTTTCAGTACTTATGAAACTCCCGATGTGGATTTTTGCCCCATGCTCTTATGACCTTGACTTTGGCCAAAATATCATAAGTCACATGTCAAGTTCTACCCGTCACTATCCAGGTTAATTTGGATCCACCCGTACCTACCGTTGACTTTGGCTAAAATGGCAGTTACGACTGTCCCAAACCAACGAATCTATCTATGCTACACATGAACACCCAATAGCTACCAATCACTATGCCTTGACTTTGGCCAACATACATAGCTTGAATACTATTGCCTATTCATGCGAAACGAAGGAGGGCTACGAATGGTTTTGGTAAAACCGTGAACGTAGTGAACTTGATATAATCGATGGAACGAGATAGCTTTTAGAAGGAGTGGCTCAAGCTCCGCATTTAAAAGTTAGTTTTGAAAAGAACCGAGTGGGTTTTCGAAAGTGTTCCAACGACTTTAACTTGGTTTATTATCTTGCATTAGTTCTTTTAATGTGTGATATTCTTGCATTAGTTCTTTTAATGCGTCCCATCATTTAATCCTACCATTGCAGAAAACAACCAAAATATGACGTACGCTTATGCCATTCGCATTCGCCACGGGGCCCCGTCATCACCCGTTAGGTTACTTAACTAACGACAGAGCGGGGGCTGGGCTAGCACGGCTGTAAAACATAAGCAACGCCTAAATAGTTATAAATATAGCAATGATAGACATTACAGATCATAGATGAATACATTGGATATACTAGGAATCCGCAATCCGTTCGAGCCTGCAACGAAAAGCGGATTACACGGTCGCGGTGAATAGCCAATACCCCACCCAAGACCCCTACGGGTGCGGCAAACTACCCGCCAAGTACTCGGCAGTTTGTGCACCCCTCCATGGGTCTATCCTAGGAGCAAAAACAGTAAAAAGAATTATACAATGACAGCTACAACCCCGACCCGGTTGTGCGGCCAAACAAATAATAATATTACATCAATTTACATGTTACAAATGAATGAAAGAAAAACAAAAGCTCATCTCACATCCACCCCGGCTATTCACCCGCGACAGTCCAACACATTCATATACACATTCCAATATCAAACACAGATCATAGAGATGTATAACCCCGACTAATCGACTTATAGCGATTAGCCGACGTTCAATACATACAAACATCACAGATATAACCAACATAGTCAAAGTGTAGTGAAGTTCGGAAAAAATACGGAATTATAGGCCCCCAAAAACAAATTTCTATTCTGGAAAATCTGGGCACATATAATATATCTTAAAAATCGTAAAACCAATACAGAGATACACTGCACCAAAATCGAGGCAGAGAGGAGACAAGACGCCGCGGATCCGCGGCGACATAGCTTGCTGTCGCCGCGGAAACGCGGTCGTTTGGTCAGATCTCTGGCTCGTTTTTGGTGGTTATCTTTAAAAAACCCTGAGATGATTTTAGGTATATAACAAATTTTGTTTTGACCAGAAAAAAAATTTAACAGAAACTAGGGTTTTTGCAAAGTTTGGTTTTTGGATTTTTCGGTTCCGAACTTCGTTACACTTCACTACCTAGCTAGTTTAAGTTTAGTTAGGCTCTGATACCACTGTAAGTCCACGTTCCGACCCCCGGTTCTTACGGGGAGGCGGAAGCGGTATAAAAATCAAATTTTTAGCGCATGGGGCAACATGGACTAACAAAGTCGGGATCTTTTCTAAACTAAACTAGCAAACAAGCTAAAGAGAGTTAGCTACTCGGAAAGATGGTTATACCTAACTTGAACTCCTTCTTCTTCAAACTTTTGTAGAGGTTGATGGTTCTTTCCTCGTTGCCTTCTTCCGTCAAAGATGGATCCACCTGAGGGTTCAACCTTCGGGCTCTTTCTCGAACTTTGAGAGAACTAGAATCTTCGGCTTGCTAAAACTTTGATCCTAGAGTGAGTAGAGAGTGTCTAAGGGGTGTTTTTCTTTCAAGGAGAGGGATTCTCAACACATGAGAAGGATTCTCCTTGAGCTAGAGGAAGAAGAAGATGAAGTGAGGAGAGAGAAGCTAAAAGATAGAATGAGCTATCTTTTTCTTTCTTGCAACCATATCACAAAAGAAAAAGAATTATCAATTAACAATAATAATGAAAATGAAAAAGTTGATGGAAGGTTTTGGAATGACCATTATCATTACAATCTTTAAATGGTTTTGCAAGAATCAAAAAGCATCTTTCTTTTGTAATGATGATGGTCAAAACTTCAACCATGGTCAACAAGTCAACCATGGTCAACAAGTCAACAAAATCCAACCATGACACAATTTCATTTTATTAATATTATTAATTGATATAACATAAATCCATTAGGGTTTGGAAAAAGACGACTGTCAACTGTGCATACGCACCCGTTCCGAAACCCTAATGAAAGTCCTCTTCCTCCTCCTCAAACAACTGTGCATACACACCTGCATTCTTGTTCCGAGGAACATGAATACTGAGAGATAAAAGCAACCCCAAAACATATACCAGTATCTGACTCAAACCAGAGCCAGCCAGTAATATCCGTCCGGACTCCAAACGTGCACAAGTGCGCGGATGAGAACGAACCCTGTCGCAAAACCATACGACCTCTACTCTGTTTTTCCCAGAGGCGAATATGTAAGTGCACGGCGGCGCCCCGGCCGTCAATCCGACGCCGGAAGGCGGAAGCGGTGATAAACTTTAATTTTTGCGGACTTTGCAAACCGGCACCACCGCGCACTAAACTCCGGATCATAACCATTAACAAGTCTAAGCTAACTAGAAGATGGGTTAGAGATATACCGACTGATCCAAGTCCTCCGGTCTTCATCTCCACTCCGATCTCCTCGCGGGATCTCCGTCCATCTCCTCCTCGTCGGAAAGGGCTCCACATCGCCTGTAGCTTTTACGGGCTCCCACCTCAATACCGAGGCAACTCGGGCGCGAAGCTGGCGAATCAACGCGTCCAAGATTTGCTGTAGGATGTGTAGTGTAGAGTGCATGTCTCTTTTGGGGTGGTTGCCATTGGATGGAGGAATGAAGATTGAGCTTTGGAGGGAAATGAAGCTATCAATTTTGCATGAAAAATGATATGAGCAAATATATCTCCTCACAAAAATGAACCACTCTCTCTCTCTCTAAAAATTGGCCGGCCTCTTCTATGAGGAATGGTGGTGGAGGGTGTAACAAAAACAAAGAGGGAGGTGAGTGTAGGAGAATAGAAGAGGTGACCACAACATCAACCATATCTTTCACTTTAAACCCATCCTCATTCAATCAAATCCCATTAAAGCAAAAGCATGGTTGAAAAGCAAAGATTCTTATCATATCAAACCCTTTTGCAAGAAAACCCCTCCACAAATGTAATTTGCAAAACTGCAAATTACCCCCTCCATCGGAAAAGTCCGGCCGGGAAAGAACAAAGGAAAACCGGCCGGAACGGAATGCAAACTGGCAACTCCAGAAAACTGGTCCCGTAATAAATTACAGGAAAACCCCGATACTGTGCATACACACCCGCATCTGTATTCCGTCCGGATACAAATGCAAAAAGACAAAATCTACACTGTACTAAACTAGGATCCGGCTTAAACCAAAGCCGGCTAGTAATATTCGTTCGATCCTGATCCGTGCAATACTGCACGTATCTGATCGAACCCTGCCATATACCTATACGGCTACTAGTACAAACCGTCCGATCCTGATCCGTGCAATACCGCACGTATCTGATCGGACCCTGCCATATCTCCATACGGCCTCTACAGGGTTTCGCCCGAAAGCTTGAGTAATTGAAAGTGTGGTAGACTTTAAAGACTCGTCAATACTATGGCTGTGGATTTAACCACTAGCACATCAGAGGTATAAGCCAATACGTGACGGGCCACCAGCTATTGACTAAAAGGGACGTCGATGAGCGAACTCATCCTGACTCCCTACTGAGCCTGTCAGTGACAATATCCGTACAGTCCGGTCCGTTCGTCTATGAGCATCGCATGTCGGGCCTAGGGGGTGGGTAAAAGTCAGACCCCCAAAAGCGGTACAAGTCGTGTCGGAGTGTAGCCCAGAACACCCTGAGATACTACTGGAATACCTACCAGTAAATCTCCTGCCTTGGCCAAGGACTTCGTGTAATGGCTCTCCTAGACACAGCGCGACCTCACCCCCAATACCGGGAGAGACGAACCCCCGAAGATCCGCTCACTGCCTCCATGTGGCTCGGGACTGTACCCAACTAAAACCTGTTTGCACGACTCCTTCGAGCCGTGGTAGGGTAGTAATCAAAGCACAGTGGGAACTCACACGAGACAAATGACGATCCCCAGGTCGATGAACTAACCTGTACACATGTCACCTGGGAACTGCTATCTGACGTCAGGTATAAGACCAACTAGCATGTTCCCGGCGAGTCCTGTCCGGTGTACTCATAACCCAATGAGCACCTGTATACATCTTAGGTGAACCAACAGACACCAGTGGCTTGTGAGACCGGCCACCGCCCCTCGTCGGGGTCTCGACTGTATACACTAGTCTACTCTGGAGAATCGATGCCCTGTCTCGAAACTCTCACGACTAGGGACCTTTTAAGGATATGCTTGTAGACCCCAGCTCTCACGTATATGATCGCCCTCATACTGCTGGTCGTCAAGCAAGAATCCCAGGGGCTCTATCAACGTGCAATAGTGACATGTCATGTCACCTAAAGTAGTACACGATGATAAAGGTAAACCAGATAGCAAACTATCATCTCGAGTAAGACTGTCGTCTCGGGATAGGTCCTCCCTCAATCATTGCAATCACGTGCCTGTGATCCAATAATTGACTCTGAGGGCACTATCTCCAACAATCTCCCACTTGCACTCAAGGCTAATTATTGCGATGTCGCATACTCACAGCCCGTGTGATACCGAACACCCAACTCCTCTACTAGTCAGTCGCACAAAGCCTGTTTGCGAAACTATTGCGTTCGAGGAATAGCCTCAGCGAGTGGATCCGCTCTGAAGTTTCTTTCTATGTCTCTCTCTATATCTCAAGTTCGCGGAGAAAGCCATCTCCCGAAAAGAGCAATACCTGTCTTAGACTGTCTGGATGTCTGATGGGACCGAGCTCATAAATGAACTCCAAATCCAAACTTTTTAGACTGTATCGTCAACTGAACTTAATCAGTATCCTGCGCCATGCCTCTCTCAGTATTCCTTTGGACCACCTGTCCAAAATACTGCCCCTCGTCAGAGGGAAAACTATAACTCTGACAACCTCCTTGTCGTCCATGTCACCTTGGAAGCCTGGAATGATAACTGTCTCCCAAAGGAGGCAGCCGTTATCATATCCCTAGAACATTTACTTATGTTCTAAAACTGCTTCCGACTGTTCCTCCAGGATTGGATCAATATCAACTTATTGCTTCTAGTGCAAGAACAACATCTGGTGTGGTACTTGACATCTCATGATTGACTCAATTGCCTAAGCAAGTGACCTGCCAATCATGCGTATCCCTCTCCCCTTTAGTCTGTAAGACACCTTTAGAGAGGGTGACTCCATCACCTGCAGGTACACTACCATGCCAGGAGTCATCCATTCTAAATACTCTTAGAATGCTGTCAAAGTACCCTGATTGGGAAACCACCCAAATCTAGATCTAAAACCATAGATCTAGTAACCAGTATGTCTGATATAATATCCAAGTCCCATATGGGGAAAACACTGTGTGACGGCCAAAGTATAACCGATCGTAGTATAGGAATATCACTTCCTACTACCTTCTCAACAGATCCATCCCCTATTCTGATGACGTCAAACCCATGACTGTCACATCAGAAATAGATGATCTATCTCCGCTACATCTGCTTTGGTCTATAAATAGACATAAGCCTGATGTCCACCAATGCTTCCGCTGCTCCCACTGACTACTACAACCCTCTGGCAGAGTCATATAGATGTGCACTTCTAAAGCTAGTTTAGAACGACGCTATACTCATCCTCCTGCCGGGTCTCGCAGCCTGGAACAACAACAATGGCAAGTGTGAGTAAACAAGAACTTCCCTGTCACCGTCCTTGAGGCTACCGGAGTACCTCTCGGGTGACTGAAGTTACCCACCGTATCTGCGGAGTGGCCAATGGAATGTCAAATCAGATTGAATCTTTAGGTTCCTTATCAAATCTTCAGTAATCGTTTGCGGTTCTGGAATCACTTCCAGTTCTACCATACTCCCACTACTGTTTTTGAAAAAATCCATTTTTATTAAAACTGTGGCGAGTCAAGAACAATATCACTATTGATCTTTCTTATGGTAGAAAGTCAACCCTCGTCATAGCCTGGGTCAACCCACAAACAGCCATTACAGAAACGTGCCTTGAGTTATCCAGAGTCTGGTTTTAATCATAAGCCGGACAACTCCCCGTACCTTAACAATGTTAAGATATGAACTGTACTATATCCAATATAGAACCAGAGGCACTGATTTAATTTAACCAGATTCAAATCATGCAGCTATCTCTAGTGCATGTCAACCAAATGGAGAGAGGCCGATCAGCGTTACTCAACTTAGGAATGCTTCCAATTATGAGTAACCTGAAAGAGAAGCAATTTCTCTTTATCATTACTATCAACTGAATACCATACACAAGTATCTACATCTTCGATCACTTTGAAGAATCCGATACTTGCTATACCTAGTTCTCTACTCTATTCAAATACCTATAACTCCTCAAAACTTAGACCCTGTGTTTCTACGAAACACATGTCTAAGAACTAGAGAAGTTAAAAGTAAACAGAATATAGTATGAGGACCAGCCCCTCTGTCCTAATGGACACTGGACAACATACAATGCTCTGTATAAGTCCGCCGAGTCTAACAACTCTTTCACTGTGTGTTGTAGGTTGAAAACTGTACTTATGGTCAAGAAGAATTTCTCCGCTGTTTAATGCTCCTTACCCAACCATCCACTGATATAGGTAAATGTCATCGACATAATATCAAAAAGGTATATCTCACTCTATGAAAATAGACGTAGAGATATATCAATTTGAAATTGGTGCATAACAGCGGATATTCAAAACCAAACATTTGCCGACCGGCAAACAGCCCAGGTGATTTCCTCAAATATCACCGATTACAACGAATCCCGATATAATGAGGATGATCACCCAATTTCCAATAACTTACTCCCACTCATCATCTGTAAAACCATACAGATGTGAGAATCATACCTGGTAAATACATACCCTGGAGCAAGTATATTATCGGGAAATCAGTTTTCTTTTAACAGTACACAGTGAACTGAAACATTGAAATGTTTCGATGGGGTATCCTGGTATTCCTAGTAATGCCTCTACCATTATCCAGATTCACAACTATAACCGCATAATTCTTTGCCACCTCTCCAAATTCCTTTATATGTCTTTAGTCATTACCTTCTGCACACCCCTTTAGGCCAATCGGTTTTCTTCCTTCCCTACCGTTCGGCACCAGCCTATGGTTTGGAAGAAGACTATCCAATAAGCATAATGGGTGTACTGTCCTAGTCCTAGGAGCACTCGCAATGCGAGAGAAGGTGAAGATAAAAGACAACCGAATAAACCTTATTCCTATTTCTCCTGGACCAGAATCCATCCCCGAACTGGAACAAGTTCCTTTCGAGTTCGTATATAACCATACGATGGAGTATCCAAATAAACTGTGGATCTTCGTAGTGATACGGAGTATCCTGGAGAAATACAAAGGTGATTTAGGATTGGCGAAGAAATATTTGGTTTGGTCGTGAATATGAGTTGCAATTTACTTTGCCCTCTTACTAATCCCTTGCTTTGTCTTAATCTTAATACCTTCTGCACACCATTTAGGCTAATTGGTTTTCTTCATTCCCTACCGGTCGGAACCAGCCTAAGGTTTGGAAGAAGACTATCCAATTTGCGCAATAGGTGTACTATCTCCTAAACCAAGGAGTACTCACAACTTGAGAGAAGGTGAAAGGGAAAAGACAACTGAATAATCCTATCCGTTTTCTCCAGAACCGGAAACCATCCTCGAATTCCTTCGAGTTCGTATCTAACCATACGATAGCTTTGTCCAATGGAAGTGGACGTTCGCAGTAATACGGGGTGTCCTGGAGAAAAGGGTAAAAGTAGGAGTGGCAATGAGGTCTGCAACTCTGACAATCCAAAAGCCAGTATAAAGAAGGTTCAGTTAACTTGGTCACTGAGTCATAGTCTTAGGGTCGGGTCAATGGTCGCTGCCGGAGAGAGAGAGAGAAAAGAAACACTCAGCGTGCACTCTAACCAAGATCAGAATGGTTACCAATTTATCTAATCTGGAAACCTCCCACTGTACCTCAAATTCTCCTCCAAACCTGAAAGAAGAATTAGTCGGGGTCACCCGAGGAGTAAACCAACTCATCAGTGGGAATCGGGATCCAACTCTCATCGCATGATAACGTGACGGAATCCGCTCACGGTATCACACTCCAGAAGGTATGCGCATATCTGGGAAGTTTCAGTTCTTTTGAAACTCCCGATGTGATTTCTGCCCCATGCTCTTATGACCTTGACTAAGGCCAACAAATCATAAGTCACATGTCAAGTTCTACCCGTCATTGTCCAGGTTGATTTGAACCCACCCGTACAAGCCCTTGACTAAGGCCAACAAGGCTATACGACTGTCCCAAACCAACGCATCTATCTATGCAACATATGAATACCCAATAGCTACCAAACACTGTGCCTTGACTAAGGCCAACAAACACAGCTTGAATACTATTGACTACGCATATGAAACGACGGAGGGCTACGAATGGTTTCTGGCGAAAACCTTTAACATAGTGAACTTGATATCGTTGAAGGAACGGATAGCTTTTTAGAAAATATAGTGACGAAAACCTTTACTAAAGAGGTCACTCCCGGTGAAGGGATCTCGGCTCTTTCCCCGTAGAATGGGGTGCTGGATATTCATAACCGAATATCACTGTGCAAAGCAAAAGTAATCGGCTATAGTGAAGTTAATGCCCTGACGCAAACTTCTGTCCAAGGGGTCACTCCCGGTGAAGGGATCTCAGCCCTTGCCTCGTCGACTGAGGAGCAGGATATTCCAAATGAATACCACGATGCAAAACAAAAGAGAACGTCCTTGCAATAACAGCTTTTTGAAAAGTGTTCCAACAACATCAGATTAGGTTTGTTTAAACTTGCATTGATCCGAATCAACGCAGTCCCATCAATTGATCACACCACAAAGAACGAAAATATACTGACGCACGTATATGCCATCCGCATTCGCCACTGGGTCCCGTCATCACCCGTTAGGTTAGCTAACTAACGGCAGAGCGGGGACTGGACTAGCGCGGATGAAAAACATATACAACATCTACTAATATATATACCAATATATAGTATTTCGCTCAAGGCGTGAATAAAATGCAACATCATAGAAATGTACAGCATCACAGAACAATACAGATATCTGGGATCCCCGGGTTTCACAGAGCCACTACTGAAACCCGACGTTCCCCTGGTCGTGTGGATAGCCTGTGCAATGAAAACCTAGACCCCTACGGGCACGGCAAGTCACCCGCCAAAACCTGAAGCGAGGCAGCCCCCTTCAGCACCGTGAATGGACCACCCAGCACTTCACGGAATCCGACAACTTGGGCACCCCTCCTGGGTCAACCTGTACCCCCTACGAGTGCGGCGAATAGCCCGCCAATTCCAGACTGAAGCCCCCTCCATCCCAATGCCATGAGATGCGGGCCCGATGCCCTCCAGAACCCGGCTATCCGTGCACCCCACCGCGGGGCAATCCTAGTACAGAAAGTAAAATATACATACACCGGGTACATCGACCGCAACCAGGTCGTGCCCCAAAAGAATAATACAAACAGGCAGTGACGGCAGTCCACATGTCGGACGCTCGCCCCGCAATATCAAATGTACATAATACAACCGAAACTGTACTAGCATTGCATCCAGGCTATCCCCCACGACCGATCCGCAACATCACAGCAAATACATAGAACATCAACGCGAAAGTCACGTTCGCAAATCCGTCTAACCGGGCTATAGCAGCTAGACAGGATTTACCGATCGAGTGACATTCACGGTCGCAGATATAATGTAAATACTGTGAAAAATGTGTTTAAAATATCCGACCGATCAAATTATAACAAGTGGGCCCCAAAACAATACTGTAGCAGTTAAAGAAATTATGGGCCCAATTTTAACATTCCAAAAGCCCTAAATACTCCCCAGAAGCCCACTGTAAAAACCCAACCCAATGATTCTTCCATACTGCGCCGGAAGCGCGGCCAGAAGTGGGTTTTGGCCGCCCTTCCGCGCTCTCGTTGGAAGATCATTGTCTCGAATTTGAACAGTGGTCTTATAATTTTTAGTACATCAATATTTTAGAACCTGAAAAATTTTTCGAGACTGAAAAATTTCAACAGAAACTGATGTGGGTGTATTTGGGTTTTCGGACATTTCGATCGATCGGAACTGAAAAACACATTACACAAAGCCAGACTAAGTTAATGGGGAGGCTCTGATACCACTGTAAGTGCACGGCGGCGCCCCGGCCGTCAATCCGACGCCGGAAGGCGGAAGCGGTGATAAACTTTAATTTTTGCGGACTTTGCAAACCGGCACCACCGCGCACTAAACTCCGGATCGTAACCATTAACAAGTCTAAGCTAACTAGAAGATGGGTTAGAGATATACCGACTGATCCAAGTCCTCCGGTCTTCATCTCCACTCCGATCTCCTCGCGGGATCTCCGTCCATCTCCTCCTCGTCGGAAAGGGCTCTACATCTCCTGTAGCTTTTACGGGCTCCCACCTCAATACCGAGGCAACTCGGGCGCGAAGCTGGCGAATCGACGCGTCCAAGATTTGCTGTAGGATGTGTAGTGTAGAGTGCATGTCTCTTTTGGGGTGGTTGCCATTGGATGGAGGAATGAAGATTGAGCTTTGGAGGGAAATGAAGCTATCAATTTTGCATGAAAAATGATATGAGCAAATATATCTCCTCACAAAAATGAACCACTCTCTCTCTCTCTAAAAATTGGCCGGCCTCTTCTATGAGGAATGGTAGTGGAGGGTGTAACAAAAACAAAGAGGGAGGTGAGTGTAGGAGAATAGAAGAGGTGACCACAACATCAACCATACCTTTCACTTTAAACCCATCCTCATTCAATCAAATCCCATTAAAGCAAAAGCATGGTTGAAAAGCAAAGATTCTTATCATATCAAACCCTTTTGCAAGAAAACCCCTCCACAAATGTAATTTGCAAAACTGCAAATTACCCCCTCCATCGGAAAAGTCCGGCCGGGAAAGAACAAAGGAAAACCGGCCGGAACGGAATGCAAACTGGCAACTCCAGAAAACTGGTCCCGTAATAAATTACAGGAAAACCCCGATACTGTGCATACACACCCGCATCTGTATTCCGTCCGGATACAAATGCAAAAAGACAAAATCTACACTGTACTAAACTAGGATCCGGCTTAAATCAAAGCCGGCTAGTAATATCCGTTCGATCCTGATCCGTGCAATACCGCACGTATCTGATCGAACCCTGCCATATACCTATACGGCTACTAGTACAAACCGTCCGATCCTGATCCGTGCAATACCGCACGTATCTGATCGGACCCTGCCATATCTCCATACGGCCTCTACAGGGTTTCGCCCGAAAGCTTGAGTAACTGAAAGTGTGGTAGACTCTAAAGACTCGTCAATACTATGGCTGTAGATTTAACCACTAGCATGTCAGAGGTATAAGCCAATACGTGACGGGCCACCAGCTATTGACTAAAAGGGACGTCGATGAGCGAACTCATCCTGACACCCTACTGAGCCTGTCTGTGACAATATCCGTACAGTCCGGTCCGTTCGTCTATGAGCATCGCATGTCGGGCCTAGGGGGTGGGTAAAAGTCAGACCCCCAAAAGCGGTACAAGTCGTGTCGGAGTGTAGCCCAGAACACCCTGAGATACTACTGGAATACCTACCAGTAAATCTCCTGCCTTGGCCAAGGACTTCGTGTAATGGCTCTCCTAGACACAGCGCGACCTCACCCCCAATACCGGGAGAGACGAACCCCCGAAGATCCGCTCACTGCCTCCATGTGGCTCGGGACTGTACCCAACTAAAACCTGTTTGCACGACTCCTTTGAGCCGTGGTAGGGTAGTAATCAAAGCATAGTGGGAACTCACACGAGACAAATGACGATCCCCAGGTCGATGAACTAACCTGTACACATGTCACCTGGGAACTGCTATCTGACGTCAGGTATAAGACCAACTAGCATGTTCCCGGCGAGTCCTGTCCGGTGTACTCATAACCCAATGAGCACCTGTATACATCTTAGGTGAACCAACAGACACCAGTGGCTTGTGAGACCGGCCACCGCCCCTCGTCGGGGTCTCGACTGTATACACTAGTCTACTCTGGAGAATCGATGCCCTGTCTCGAAACTCTCACGACTAGGGACCTTTTAAGGATATGCTTGTAGACCCCAGCTCTCACGTATATGATCGCCCTCATACTGCTGGTCGTCAAGCAAGAATCCCAGGGGCTCTATCAACGTGCAATAGTGACATGTCATGTCACCTAAAGCAGTACACGATGATAAAGGTAAACCAGATAGCAAACTATCATCTCGAGTAAGACTGTCGTCTCGGGATAGGTCCTCCCTCAATCATTGCAATCACGTGCCTGTGATCCAATAATTGACTCTGAGGGCACTATCTCCAACAGAATACCCTCGGTCTCGGTGTGGGACTCTAAAGACTCGACACTACGCTGGCAGTGGGTTTAACCACAGACCGCAAGCGGCACTAGCTGTGCGTAACGGTCCCCAGGTAGATGCCGACAAGAAGGCTGACAAGGTGAACCCCATCTGAACTCCTACTGAGTCTGAATGTGACAGTCTCCGTACAGTCCGGTCTGTTCGTCTAATACATCGCATGTCGGGCCTAGGGGGCGGTAAAACGTCAGTCCCCTAATAGCGGTACAATTCGTGTCGGAGTGAAGCCCAAAACACCCTGAGATAACACTGGAAGCCTACCAGTATATCTCGCTTGCCCTGGCCAGGGACTACTCGTGTAATGGCTCTCCTAGACACAGCGCGATGTCAACCCCCAATACCGGGAGAGACGAATCCTGTCTAACCGTCACTGCCTCCAAGTGCTTCAGGACTGCACCCAACCACCACCTGTTTGCACGACTCCTTTGAGCCGTGGTAGGGTAGCGATCAAAGTTCAGTGGGAACACACTCGAGGCGAAGTGCCAGTGTCAAGTCAGCGGACTAAGCTGTACTCATATCACCTGGGAACTGATAACTGACGATAGGTATAATACCAACCTGTCAGTTCCCGACGAGTCCTGTCCAGTGTACTCGTAACCCAACGAGCACCCATATACTATCTCCAGTACGATGTACTGATGGCTGTGGGACAGACCATCTCCCACACTGGGATGAGAAGCGCATACGCTAGTCTACTCCGGAGTATCGATGCCCTGTCTCGATAGTCCTGCGACTAGGGACCTGTATAAGGATGTGCTTATAGATTACCCAGCCTCCACTAGTGTGACTGCCATCACAACACTGGTAATCAAGCAAAGGTCCTAAGAGCTCCACTAATGCGTATATGTGATATACTAATATAAACGCATGTACACATTGAAGTAGAAACAAACCAAGTAGCATACTACTATATTGAGCAAGATTGTTTATACAAGGTGAATATCCCAAGCTTCCATTAAGTAATATACAAACTAGTATGATACAGTAATGGCCTCTAGGGCATATACACTAACACGAGTTCTATACGGAGTTGATTCTCCAGTCCCTTCCTTCCACTTACGCCCAGTTTATCCTGAACTTCAACTTGCAAGGAAAAGAAGTTGAACTTCCGGAGCTCCTCAAATGCTGAGGAGTGCAGAGGGCACCCAACAGAAAGGTAGGGATACATCCACTTTGTTTGTAGGAGGATCTTCTTTTTCTAAGTCCAAGGTGAAAGCCAAAGGAAAGAAGAAGAAAGCCCCCGCCAAACCAAGGGGCGGTGTTAGTAAAGTGGATACGAAGGGAAAAGCAAAGGAAACAAAGATAGCGGGGCAGCTTGTGGGAAAGGAAGAATGCTTCTATTGTCATAAGAAGGGACACTGGAAGAAAGATTGCAGGGCTTGGAAGGCCAGAAACAAGGATCCGAAGCAAGTTGCGGCTTCGGCTTTAGGTGTGTATGTTATTGAAAACTGTCTTTCAATAAACTCTACTTCCTGGGTAATTCTCATATCTGTAATTCTTTGCAGGCACTGAGAAAGCGTAGGGTTTTGAAGGCAGGTGATATAACCCTCAGAGTTGCAAACGGAGCTGGCTTGGATGCTGAGTCCTTGGGGGACTATCACCTGGGCCTGTCAGATGGACACGTTTTGGTTTTGCGTAATTGCTATTTTGTACCCAATGCAATTTGTAATATCATTTCTGTATCTTTATTATCTAAAGAAGGTTATGAATTTGCATTTGTAAGTAATGTTGTAAACATTCACCTTAATCAAGATCTGATTGGGTCAGGTACATTAAGCAATGGTATATACGTATTAAACCAACCAAAGATTTTCAATGTCCAGAATACACACAAAAGAAAGTCTCCGGAAACTAATCAGGCTTTCTTATGGCATTGTAGACTGGGTTACATCAATGAGAGAAGATTGACTAAGTTACATACAGAAGGATATTTGGATCCATTCCAATATCAATCATATGCAACTTGTCAATCCTGTCTCAAAGGAAAGATGACAAAGACTCCGTTCACTGGACACGGAGTAAGAGCGAGCGAGCTCTTGGGACTCGTACACAGTGACGTGTGCGGTCCAATGTCTACACATGCGCGAAACGGTTTTCCTTACTTCGTTAATTTTACGGATGACTTTTCAAGGTACGGATATGTCTTCTTAATGAAACATAAATCCGAAGCCTTTGGAAAATTCCAGGAATATAAGAATGAAGTAGAAAAACAAACCGGGAAAAGTATCAAGACACTGAGATCTGATCGAGGTGGTGAATACTTGAGTGCCGAGTTCCTGGATTACCTAAAAGAGAATGGTATTCTCTCTCAGCTTACTCCTCCATACACTCCGCAACATAACGGTGTATCGGAGAGACGGAACAGGACCCTATTGGATATGGTACGTTCCATGATGAGTAACACTGAGTTACCGCGATCATTCTGGGGATATGCGCTAGAATCAGCCGCATATCTTTTGAACCGAGTTCCAACTAAGACTGTGCCTACTACACCATATCAGATGTGGTGTGGGAAGAAACCCTATCTTAAGCACATTAAGACATGGGGATGTCCGGCTTTTGTCAAAAAGCAGCATGCGGACAAACTCGAGGCACGCTCAGTACAGTGCAAGTTCCTGGGATATCCAAAGAACTCCAAGGGATATTTCTTCTATTGTGAAGAGGAACAAAAGGTTTTTGTTTTTCATCATGCCTGCTTCTTGGAAACTGAGTTTTTGGAAAACCAGATAAGTGGGAGCGCAGTAGAACTGGAAGAAATTCCAGAACCACGAGCTATTACTGAGAGCTTAGTAGAACCAGAGGGTTCAAAAGAATAGGACATTCCTACGCCGCTCCGCAGGAGTAGTAGGCAGTCTCATCCGCCCGAGAGATACTACGGTTTTCTCATAGACGGGGATAGAGAGGATTGCATCATTGATTATGACGAGCCTACTAGCTTCCAGCAGGCCGTTTAGAGCGTTGACTCGGTAAAATGGCTGGATGCAATGCGGACCGAAATGGAGTCTATGTACACCAACAAAGTATGGACGTTGGACGTTGCTCCAGATAGGGTAAAACCTGTAGGATGCAACTAGACTTGTTGCAAAGGGTTTTCGTCAAAGACCGGGTTTGGACTATGATGAAACCTTTTCTCCAGTGGCTATGCTGAAATCCATTCGGATCCTTCTTGCCATTGCTACCTTCCACGATTATGAGATTTGGCAGATGGACGTAAAGACCGCTTTTCTAAATGGAAATTTAGAGGAGTGTGTCTATATGGACCAGCCAGAGGGTTTCATTCAGAGTGGGAGTAGCGGAAAGGTGTGCAAGTTGCTTAAGTCCATTTATGGACTAAAACAGGCATCGCGGAGTTGGAACATCTGTTTTGATGAGACGGTCAAAGAATTTGGCTTTATCAAAAATCCAGATGAACCATGCATCTATAGTAGATTTGTAGCAAGAACTGTCGTATTCCTCTAATTATATGTGGATGACATTCTCTTGATAGGAAATGACATTCCTGTGCTACAATCTGTCAAAGGGTTCTTGTCACACAGGTTCTCCATGAAGGACCTGGGCGATGCCAACTACATTCTGGGGATCCAGATCTATCGTGATAGATCTAAAAGGATGTTGCGACTTTCACAGTCCAGGTACATCGACACCATACTGAAACGATTCAGTATGGAAGATTCCAAGCACGGTAATCTACCGGCTTGTCACGGAATCACCCTCTCCAAAGAGATGTCTCCCAAGAATGGTTTGGAAAGGGCTCGCATGTCATCAATACCCTACGCATCTGCGGTAGGCACTATTATGTATGCGATGTTGTGTACCAGACCAGATGTAGCATACGCATTGAGCGTTGTAAGCCGGTATCAGTCGGACCCAGGGGAGAAGCACCGGATAGCGGTAAAGAACATTCTCAAGTACCTGAGAAGGACTAAGGAGATGTTCTTGGTGTATGGAGGAAAAGACCTCCAGATCGAGGCCTTTGCTGACTCCAGCTTCTAGAGTGACATGGATGATTCCAAGTCTATGTCGGGTTATGTCTTTACCCTCAATGGAGGGGCGGTGTGTTGGAAGAGTTCCAAACAGGAAACCGTTGCTGACTCGACGATGGAAGCGGAATATATCGCTGCTGCAGATGCCGCAAAAGAAGCCGTCTGGATGAGGAAGTTCTTAACGGAACTTCTGGTGGTTCCGTCCATTGTTGATCCAATACCTCTGTATTGAGACAACAACGGGGCTATATCTTTAGCGAAGGAACCCAGGTCCCATCAGAAGTCCAGACACATCTTGAGGCGGTATCACCTGATCAGGGAGATCGTGGGTCGCCAGGAGATCGAGGTTCGGAGAGTTGCTATGGAAGATAACACTGCTGATCCACTCACGAAGGCCTTACCCCAGACTCAGTTCGAGCGGCTGATCGAGATGATAGGTCTTCGATACGCTAGTACATGGCCTTAGTGCAAGTGGGAGATTGTTAGTGTATATGCCGTAGAGGCCATTACTGTATCATACTAGTTTTGTATATTACTTAATAGAAGCTTGGGATATTCATCTTGTATATACAATCTTGCTCAAAATGGTAGTATGCTACTTTGTTTGTTTCTACTTTAATATGTGCATGTGTTTCTTTTAGCATATCGCTTATACATATTAGTAGAGCCCTTAGGATCTTTGCTTGATTACCAGCGTTGTGATGGCAGTCACACTCGTGGGGGCTGGGTAATCCACAAGCACATCCTTATACAGGTCCCTAGTCGTAGGACTGTCGAGACGGGGCATCGATACTCCGGAGTAGACTAGCATATGCGCTTCTCATCCCAGCAGGGGAGACGGTCTGTCCCACAGCCGTCAGTACGTCGTACTTCAGATAGTATGCGGGTGCTCGTTAGGTTACGAGTACACTGGACAGGACTCGTCGGGAACTGATTGGTTGGTACTATACCTATCGTCAGTCATCAGTTCCCAGGTGATATGAGTACTGTTGCGCCACGGCAGCGCCCCGGCCGTCTTACTCGAGGCCAAATTGCGGAATCAAAAATTTTCCTTACTCGGAAACCGGCGCTACCGCGGACAAAGAAAACCCGGATCGTTTACCATTAACCTAATGCTAGCAATCAAGAGATGGGAAGAAAAGTATACCGAGTGATCCGAGTCCTCCGGTCTTCTCTTCATCATCCCGATCTCCCGCGGAAAGTCTTGGCTCCACATCGTCGCCTCCTCGCCGGAAAGGGCACCACATCGCCTTCGTCTTTTACGGGCTCCCGCCTCAATACCGAGGCAACTCGAGCATGAAGCCGGCAACTCGACATGCTCAAGGTTTGCTGTAGGAAGTAGTGTAGAAGATGCTTGTCTCTTTGGGGTTATGTTGTTGCCAATGAGGATGAAGGAGGAAAAACAAGGATTAGAAAAATGGTGCTTGCATTTTTCTAGCATGAAACCAAGATCAAGAAAGAAACTCTCATGAATGAAGCTCTCTCTTCTTCTTCTCACAACCATGAAAAACTTATCATCTTTTTCAAGTCAAGAATAAGGTGGAGGAATGAATATATGAAGCAAGAAGGGAGGTGAGTGTAGGAGCACAAGAATGGTGACCACATCCTAGACAAGAAAACATCAACCATGCCTTTTTTCCTATTCAACCCATAACCTTTCATATCACATTAAAGCAAGCATGGAGGAAAGATATGAAAGCTATCATAATCAATATATATGCAATAAAACCCTCCACAAAGTGTTATTTGCGAACTTGCAAATAACCCCCTCCATCGGAAAAGTCCGGCCGGGAAAGAACAAAGGAAAACCGGCCGGGACGGAATGCAAACTGGCAACTCCAGAAAACTGGTCCCGTAATAAATTACAGGAAAACCCCGATACTGTGCATACACACCTGCATCTGTATTCCGACCGGATACAAATGCAATGAGACAAAATCTACACTGTACTAAACTAGTACCGGCTTAAACCAAAGCCGGCTAGTAAAATCCGTTCGATCCTGATCCGTGCAATACCGCACGTATCTGATCGAACCCTGCCATATACCTATACGGCTACTAGTACAAACCGTCCGATCCTGATCCGTGCAATACCGCACGTATCTGATCGGACCCTGCCATATCTCCATACGGCCTCTACAGCGTTTCGCCCGAAAGCTGAGTAACTGAAAGTGTGGTGGACTCTAAAGACTCGTCAATACTATGGCTGTGGATTTAACCACTAGCACGTCAGAGGTATTAGCCAATACGTGACGGGCCACCAGCTATTGACCAAAAGGGACGTCGATGAGGAAGCTCACCCCGACACCCAACTGAGCCTGTCAGTGACAATATCCGTACAGTCCGGTCCGTTCGTCTATGAGTATCGCATGGCGGGCCTAGGGGGTTGGTGAAAGTCAGACCCCCAAAAGCGGTACAAGTCGTGTCGGAGCGTAGCCCAGAACGCCCTGAGATACTACCGGAATACCTACCAGTAAATCTCCTGCCTCGGCCGAGGGCTTTGCGTAATGGCTCTCCTAGACATAGCGCGACCTCACCCCCAATACCGGGAGAGACGAACCCCTGCAGATCCGCTCACTGCCTCCATGTGGCTCGGGACTGTACCCAACTAAAACCTGTTTGCACGACTCCTTTGAGCCGTGGTAGGGTAGTAATCAAAGCACAGTGGGAACTCACACGAGACAAATGACGATCTCAGGTCGATGAACTAACCTGTACACATGTCACCAGGGAACTGCTATCTGACATCTGGTATAAGACCAACTAGCAGGTTCCCGGCGAGTCCTGTCCGGTGTACTCATAACCCAATGAGCACCTGTATACATCTTAGGTGAACCAACTGACACCAGTGGCTTGTGAGACCGGCCACCACCCCTCGTCGGGGTCTCGACTGTATACACTAGTCTACTAATGGAGTATCGATGCCCAGTCTCGAAACTCCCACGACTAGGGACCTTTTAAGGATGTGCTTATAGACCCCAGCTCCCACGTATATGATCGCCATCATACTGCTGGTCGTCAAGCAAGAATCCTAGGGGCTCTATCAATGTGTAATAGCGACGTGTCAGGTCACCTAAAGCAGTACACGATGATAAAGATAAACCAGATAGCATACTATCATCTCGAGTAAGACTGTCCCACCGGGATAGGTCCTCCCTCAATCATTGCAATCACGTGCCTGTGATCCAATAATTGACTCTGAGGGCACTATCTCCAACAATCTCCCACTTGCACTCAAGGCTAATTATTGCGATGTCGCATACTCACAGCCCGTGTGATACCGAACACCCAACTCCTCTATTAGTCAGTCTCATAAAGCTCGTTTGCGAAACTATTGCGTTCGAGGAATAGCCTCAGTGAGTGGATCCGCTGTGATGTTTCTTTCTATATCTCTCTATATCTCAAGTTCGCGGAGAAAGCCATCTCCCGAAATGAGCAATACCTGTCTTAGAATGTCTGGATGTCTGATGGGACCTAGCTCATAAATGAACTCCAAATCCAAACTCCTTAGACTGTATCAACAACTGAACTTAATCAGTATCCTGCGCCATGCCTCCCTCAGTATTGCCTTGGACCACCTGTCCAAAATACTGCCCCTCGTCAGAGGGAGAACTATAACTCTGACAACCTCCTTGTCGTCCATGTCACCTTGGAAGCCTGGAGTGATAACCGTCTCCTAAAGGAGGCAGCCGTTATCATATCCCTAGAACATTCACTTATGTTCTAAAACTGCTTCCGACTGTTCCTCCAGGATTGGATCAATATCAACTTATTGCATCTAGTGCAAGAACAACATCTGGTGTGGTACTTGACATCTCATGATTGACTCAATTGCCTAAGCAAGTGATCTGCCAATCATGCACATCCCTCTCCCCTTTAGTCTGTAAGACACCTTTAGAGAGGGTGACTCCATTACCTACAGGTACACTACCATGCCAGTTGTCGTCCATTCTAAATACTCTTAGAATGCTGTCAAAGTACCCTGATTGGGAAACCACCCAAATCTAGATCTAAAACCATAGATCTAGTAACCAGTATATCTGATATAATGTCCAAGTCCCTTGTGGAGAAACCACTGTGTGACGACCAAAGTATAACCGATCGTAGTATAGGAATATCACTTCCTACTACCTTCTCAACAGATCCATCCCCTATTCTGATGACGTCAAACCGATGACTGTCACATCAGAAATAGATGATCTATCTCCGCTGTATCTGCTTCAGTCTATAAATAGACATAAGCATGAAGTCCACCAATGCTTCCGCTGCTCCCACTGACTACGACAACCCTCTGCCAGAGTCATATAGACGTGCACTTCTAAAGCTAGTTTAGAACGACGCTATACTCATCCTCCTGCCGGGTCTCGCAGCCTGGAACAACAACAATGGCAAGTGTGGGTAAACAAGAACTTCCCTGTCACCGTCCTTGAGGCTACCGGAGTACCTCTCGGGTGCCTGAAGTTACCCACCTTATTTGCAGAGTGGCCAATGGAATGTCAAATCAGATCGAATCTTTAGGTTCCTTATCAAATCTTCAGTAATCATTTGCGGTTCTGGAATCGCTTCCAGTTCTACCATACTCCCACTGCTGTTTTTGAAAAAATCTATTTTTAATAAAACTATGGCGAGTCTAGAACAATATTTCTATTGATCTGCCAGATGGTAGAAAGTCAACCCTCGTCATAGCCTGGGTCAACCCACAAACAGCCATTACAGAAACGTGCCTTGAGCTATCCGGAGTCTGGGTTTAAGCATAAGCCGGACAACTCCCCGTACCTTAACATCGTTAAGATATGAACTGTTCTATATCCAATATAGAACCAGAGGCACTGATTTAATTGAACCAGATTCAAATCATGCAGCTGTCTCCAGTGCATGTCAACTAAATGGAAGGAGGCCTATCAGCGTTACTCAACTTAGGAGTACTTCCAATTATGAGTAACCTGAAAGAGAAGCAATTTCTCTTTATCATTACTATCAACTGAATACCATACACAAGTATCTACATCTTCGATCTCTTTGAAGAATCCCGATACTTGCTACACCTGATTCTCTACTCTATTCAAATACCTATAACTCCTCAAAACTTAGACCCTGTGTTTCCATGAAATAGCTGTCTAAAATCTAGGGAAGTCATAAGTAAACCGAATATAGTACGAGCACCAACCCCTCTGTCCTAATGGACACTGGACAACATACAATACTCTGTATAAGTCCGCTGAGTCTAACAACTCTTTCACTGTGTGTCGTAGGTTGAAAACTGTACTTATGGTCAAGAAGAATTACACCGCTGTTTAATGCTCCTTACCTAACCATCCACTGATATAGGTAAATGTCATCGACATAATATCAAAAGGTATATCTCACTCTATGAAAATAGACGTATAGATATATCAATTTGAAATTGGTGCATAACAGCGGATATTCAAAACCAAATATTTGCCGACCGGCAAACAACCCAGATGACTTCCTCAAATATCACCGATTACAATGAATCCCGATATAATGAGGATGATCACCCAATTCCCAATAACTTACTCCCACTCATCATCTGTAAAACCATACAGATGTGAGAATCCAACCTGGTAAATACATACCCTGGAGTAATTGTCTAATCGGGAAATTAGTTTTCTTTTAACATCACATAGTGAAACCGAAACATTGAAATGTTTCGTTGGGGTATCCTGGTATTCCTAGTAATGCCTCTTCCATTATCCAGATTCACAACTGTCACCGTATATCTCTTTGCCATCTGTCCAAATCCCTTTATATGTCTTTAGTCATTACCGTCTGCACACCCCTTTAGGCCAATTGGTTTTCTTCCTTCCCTACCGTTCGGCACCAGCCTATGGTTTGGAAGAAGACTATCCAATAAGCATAAAGGGTGTACTGTCCTAATCCTAGGAGCACTCGCAATGCGAGAGAAGGTGAAGATAAAAGACACCTGAATGTACTTTATTCCTATTTCTCCTGAACCAGAATCCATCCCCGAACTGGAACAAGTTCCTTTCGAGTTCGTATATAACCATACGATGGAATATCCAATAAACTGTGGATCTTCGTAGTGATACGGAGTGTCCTGGAGAAATACAAAGGTGATTTAGGATTGGCGAAGAAATACTTGGTTTGGTCGTGAATATCAGTCGCAATTTACTTTGCCCTCTTACTAATCCCTTGCTTTGTCTAAACTTAATACCTTCTGTACACCATCGTTATGCTAATTGGTTTTCTTCATTCCCGACCGGTCGGCACCAGCCTATGGTTTGGAAGAAGACTATCCAATTTGCGTAATAGGTGTACTACTCCTAAACTAAGGAGTACTCGCAATGAGAGAAGGTGAAAAGAAAAGACAACTGAATAATCCTATCCGTTTTCTCCAGAACCAGAAACCATCCTCGAAGTTCTTCGAGTTCGTATCTAACCATACGATGGTTTTGTCCAATGGAAGTGGACGTTCGTAGTAATACGGGGTGTCCTGGAGAAGAGGGTAAAAGTAGGAGTGGCAATGAGGTCTGCAACTCTGACAATCCAAAAGCCTGTGTTAAGAAGGTTCGGTCAACTTGGTCACTGAGTCAAAGTCCAGGGTCGGGTCAATGGTCGCTGCCAGAGAGAGAGAAAAGAAACACTCAGCGTGCACTCTAACCTAGATCAAAATGGTTACCAATTTATTTAATCAGGAAACCTCCCACTGTATCTCAAATTCTCCTCCAAACCTGAAAGAAGAATTAGTCGGGATCACCCGAGGAGTAAACCAACTCATCAGTGGGAATCGGGATCCAACTATCATCGCATGATAACTTGACGGAATCCACTCAAGTCACCACACTCCAGAAGGTATGCGCATGCCTGGCAAGTTTCAGTTCTTTTGAAACTCCCGATATGATTTTTACCCCTAGGACCCAAGTGACCTTGACACAGTCAACAAATCAAAGAGTCCTAGTCAAGTTCAGCCCGTCATTATCCTGGATTGCATTAAACCCACCCGTACGAGCCCTTGACACAGTCAACAAGGCCGCACGACTGTCCTAACCAATCCCATTAATATGCTGCAAACAAACACTACTTAGCTACCGCACACTACGCCTTGACACAGTCAACAAACGCAGCACGAATACTAAGTAATACTTGTAAGAAATGACGGAGGGCTACGACTGGTTTTTGGCGAAAAACCTTTGACGTAATGAACTTGATATTGTTGAAGGAACTGCATAGCCTTTTAGAAAATATAGTGACGAAAACCTTTACTAAAGAGGTCACTCCCGGTGAAGGGATCTCGGCTCTTTCCCCGTAGAATGAGGTGCAGGATATTCCAACTGAATACCACGATGCAAAGCAAAAGTAATCGGCTATAGTGAAGTTAATGCCCTGACGCAAACTTCTGTCCAAGGGGTCACTCCCGGCGAAGGGATCTCGGCCCTTGCCTCGTCGACTGAGGAGCAGGATATTCCAAATGAATACCACGATGCAAAACAAAAGCGAACGTCCTTGCAATAACAGCTTTTTGAAAAATGTTCCAACAACATCAGATTAGGTTTGTTTATCTTGCATTGATCCGAATCAATGCAGTCCCATCAATTAATCACACCACAAAGAACGAAAATATACTGACGTACGTATATGCCATCCGCATTCGCCACTGGGTCCCGTCATCACCCGTTAGGTTAGCTAACTAACGGCAGAGCGGGGACTGGACTAGCGCGGATGAAAAACATATACAACATCTACTAATATATATACCAATATATAGTATTTCGCTCAAGGCGTGAATAAAATGCAACATCACAGAAATGTACAGCATCACAGAACAATACAGATATCTGGAAGCCCCGGGTTTCACAGAGCCGCTGCTGAAACCCGACGTTCCCCTGGTCGTGTGGATAGCCGTTGCAATGAAAACCTAGACCCCTACGGGCGCGGCAAGTCACCCGCCAAAACCTGAAGCGAGGCAGCCCCCTCCATCACCGTGAATGGACCACCCAGCACTTCACGGAATCCGGTAACTTGGGCACCCCTCCTGGGTCAACCTGTACCCCCTACGAGTGCGGCGAATAGCCCGCCAATCCTGGACTGAAGCCCCCTCCGTCTCAATGCCCTGAGATGCGGGCTTGTTGCCCTCCAGAACCCGGCTATCCGTGCACCCCACCGCGGGGAAAACCTAGTACAGAAAGTAAAATATACATACACCGGGTACATCGACCGCAACCAGGTTGTGCCCCAAAAGAATAATACAAACTGGCAGTGACGGCAGTCCACATGTCGGACGCTCGCCCCGCAATATCAAATGTACATAATACAACAAAGCTGTACTAGCATTGCATCCAGGCTATCCCCCACGACCGATCCGCAACATCACAGCATAAACATAGAACATCAACGTGAAAGTCACGTTCGCAAATCCTTCTAACCGGGCTATAGCAGTTAGACCGGATTTACCGATCGAGTGACATTCACGGTCGCAGATATAATGTAAATACTGTGAACCAGCAAGTTTAAAATATCCGATCGAACAAATTGTACCAAATGGGCCCCAAGCATCACTGTAGCACTTACAGAAAATATGGGCCCAAATATTATATTCCAAAAACCATATTTTAGAGTGTAAGACCAGCTGACAAAATTTAGTGCAGTGATAATTTTATACGGCGGCGGAAGCGCGGCCAAAGCATGGCTTTGGCCGCGTTTCCGCGGTAAGAGTATGGATTCAGGGGACCAAATTTTACCAGATTTCTTAAAACTCCCTGCACATCATTCTGCAACTACCTGAAAAATTTTTAGAGTCCAAGAAAATTCGACAGAAAACTGATGCGCACAAAATACAGTTTTTGCGATTTTTGTTCGATCGGGTCTTTAAACATACTAGAGTAAGCTAGACTAGGTTAATGGCGTGGCTCTGATACCATGTTGCGCCACGGCAGCGCCCCGGCCGTCTTACTCGAGGCCAAATTGCGGAATCAAAAATTTTCCTTACTCGGAAACCGGCGCTACCGCGGACAAAGAAAACCCGGATCGTTTACCATTAACCTAATGCTAGCAATCAAGAGATGGGAAGAAAAGTATACCGAGTGATCCGAGTCCTCCGGTCTTCTCTTCATCATCCCGATCTCCCGCGGAAAGTCTTGGCTCCACATCGTCGCCTCCTCGCCGGAAAGGGCACCACATCGCCTTCGTCTTTTACGGGCTCCCGCCTCAATACCGAGGCAACTCGAGCATGAAGCCGGCAACTCGACATGCTCAAGGTTTGCTGTAGGAAGTAGTGTAGAAGATGCTTGTCTCTTTGGGGTTATGTTGTTGCCAATGAGGATGAAGGAGGAAAAACAAGGATTAGAAAAATGGTGCTTGCATTTTTCTAGCATGAAACCAAGATCAAGAAAGAAACTCTCATGAATGAAGCTCTCTCTTCTTCTTCTCACAACCATGAAAAACTTATCATCTTTTTCAAGTCAAGAATAAGGTGGAGGAATGAATATATGAAGCAAGAAGGGAGGTGAGTGTAGGAGCACAAGAATGGTGACCACATCCTAGACAAGAAAACATCAACCATGCCTTTTTTCCTATTCAACCCATAACCTTTCATATCACATTAAAGCAAGCATGGAGGAAAGATATGAAAGCTATCATAATCAATATATATGCAATAAAACCCTCCACAAAGTGTTATTTGCGAACTTGCAAATAACCCCCTCCATCGGAAAAGTCCGGCCGGGAAAGAACAAAGGAAAACCGGCCGGGACGGAATGCAAACTGGCAACTCCAGAAAACTGGTCCCGTAATAAATTACAGGAAAACCCCGATACTGTGCATACACACCTGCATCTGTATTCCGACCGGATACAAATGCAATGAGACAAAATCTACACTGTACTAAACTAGTACCGGCTTAAACCAAAGCCGGCTAGTAAAATCCGTTCGATCCTGATCCGTGCAATACCGCACGTATCTGATCGAACCCTGCCATATACCTATACGGCTACTAGTACAAACCGTCCGATCCTGATCCGTGCAATACCGCACGTATCTGATCGGACCCTGCCATATCTCCATACGGCCTCTACAGCGTTTCGCCCGAAAGCTGAGTAACTGAAAGTGTGGTGGACTCTAAAGACTCGTCAATACTATGGCTGTGGATTTAACCACTAGCACGTCAGAGGTATTAGCCAATACGTGACGGGCCACCAGCTATTGACCAAAAGGGACGTCGATGAGGAAGCTCACCCCGACACCCAACTGAGCCTGTCAGTGACAATATCCGTACAGTCCGGTCCGTTCGTCTATGAGTATCGCATGGCGGGCCTAGGGGGTTGGTGAAAGTCAGACCCCCAAAAGCGGTACAAGTCGTGTCGGAGCGTAGCCCAGAACGCCCTGAGATACTACCGGAATACCTACCAGTAAATCTCCTGCCTCGGCCGAGGGCTTTGCGTAATGGCTCTCCTAGACACAGCGCGACCTCACCCCCAATACCGGGAGAGACGAACCCCTGCAGATCCGCTCACTGCCTCCATGTGGCTCGGGACTGTACCCAACTAAAACCTGTTTGCACGACTCCTTTGAGCCGTGGTAGGGTAGTAATCAAAGCACAGTGGGAACTCACACGAGACAAATGACGATCTCAGGTCGATGAACTAACCTGTACACATGTCACCAGGGAACTGCTATCTGACATCTGGTATAAGACCAACTAGCAGGTTCCCGGCGAGTCCTGTCCGGTGTACTCATAACCCAATGAGCACCTGTATACATCTTAGGTGAACCAACTGACACCAGTGGCTTGTGAGACCGGCCACCGCCCCTCGTCGGGGTCTCGACTGTATACACTAGTCTACTAATGGAGTATCGATGCCCAGTCTCGAAACTCCCACGACTAGGGACCTTTTAAGGATGTGCTTATAGACCCCAGCTCCCACGTATATGATCGCCATCATACTGCTGGTCGTCAAGCAAGAATCCTAGGGGCTCTATCAATGTGTAATAGCGACGTGTCAGGTCACCTAAAGCAGTACACGATGATAAAGATAAACCAGATAGCATACTATCATCTCGAGTAAGACTGTCCCACCGGGATAGGTCCTCCCTCAATCATTGCAATCACGTGCCTGTGATCCAATAATTGACTCTGAGGGCACTATCTCCAACAAGTACAGCTTAGTCCGCTGACTTGACACTGTCACTTCGCCTCGAGTGTGTTCACACTGTACTTTGATTACTACCCTACCACGGCTCAAAGGATTCGTGCAAACAGGTAGTAGTTGGGTGCAGTCCCGAAGCACTTGGAAGCAGTGACGGTTAGACAGAATTCGTCTCTCCCGGTATTGGGGGTTGACATCGCGCTTTGTCTAGGAGGGCCATTACACAAGTAGTCCCTGGCCAGGGCAAGCGAGATATACTGGTAGGTTTCCAGTGTTATCTCAGGGTATTCTGGGCTACACTCCGGCATGACTTGTACCGCTATTAGGGGACTGACGTTCACCGCCCCCTAGGTCCGCCATGCGATGTATCAGACGAACAGATCGGACCGTACGTAGACTGTCACATTCAGGCTCAGTAGGAGTTCAGATGGGTTTCACCTCGTCAGTCTTCTTGTCGGCATCTACCTGGGGACCGTTACGCCCAGCTAGTGCCGCTTGCGGTCTGTGGTTAAACCCACTGCCAGCGTAGTGTCGAATCTTTAGAGTCCCATACAGAAAGCTATTCGCCTTTAGGCAAAAGAGTAGAGGTCGCATGGTTTTGCGACAGGTCGCATGGTTTTGCGACAGGGTTCGGTCACATCCGTGCACTTGTGCACGTTTAGTGTCCGGACAGTTAACACTAGCGGGCTTTGATTTAAGCCAGATCCTAGTGTACGTTTTAGGATTGGTTTTATCTCGTTTGTATTCATGTTCCTCGGAACACGGATGCGGGTGTGTATGCACAATTGACAGAGAGACAGAGGCAGAGGATTCTCATTGGGGTTGTTGACTATTGACTTTTTGCTGAACCCTAATGAGAATATGAAATATAATTAACAATAATATTAATTAAGTATTATAGTGACATGGTTGTTGAGGGGTTGACTTTGTTGACTTGTTGACTTTGTTGACCGGTTGACTAGGTTGGACTAGTTGACCATCATCATTACAATGGCTATCATTTCATGGCAAAGACTTTTGCTTGCTTGTTGCATTTTGCAAAATGAGTGCATGAAATGATATGGCCATTTTGACTTGAACCATCATATAATACTTGATTACTATTATTTGTTATGATGATTTTGGATTATGAGAGCTTGGATGGCAAAAGGGTTACTCATTCTCTCATTTGCTTTCTCTCTCTTGCTTGAGCTCTCCCTCTTCCTCTTGCTCTCTCTCTAGTCTATGGTTCACTTGTCTCATGTGTTGAGAAGCAAGAACCATAGAGATAAATCCCAACACACTCCTCTACTCATCCTAGTTCACAAGGTTTAGCAAACCAAGTGTTCTAGTTTCTTCTAGTTTGAAGAAAAGCCAATGGTAGAAGCTTTCAGGTGGATCCATCTTCGGCGCAAGGAGACGACGAGGTGAGGCCGATCCATACACCGCAAAGAGTTGAAGACGAAGGAGTTCAAGAAAGGTATAACCCCCTAACCGAGTAGGTAAAACTCTTGTTAGGTTTGTTAGATAGTTGTTTAACAAAGATCTGTATTTTGAGTCCATGTTACCACCTCTTGAAGAATCGTTTTTCATCATATCTGCAAGCCCGTAAGTACCGGGAGAGGTAACGTGGACTTACATATATATCCTCAATATGATAAAGTCTGAAGTATGATAAGGTGGCAAGGGTAAACATCTATACATAAGTGTAATACCAAGTGCTCGTGTCAGTGCTTCTGCTAGCAACATATTATAAATATGAGGTATCATCAATGAAATCAACATGAAATCAGTGTCAACTATATCATCAAGTCTATAAGTATGTGGATGTCATCCAACCATGTAATCAATGCCTGTATGCATATGGATATCATCCACGGGTCAACCAATGACACAACAACATCATGCACATAAATATCATAAAAGCATATGCATGAAAGTATGAGGATATAAATCAACGTGTGTCCCTCGCGACACACCAAAATCATGGAACCTGAGTGTCCAGCATCGACACTCGAAAACATCATGAAACCCGTGTCCAGCAACGACACGTAAATCCTCATATAGCTCAGGCGCCCCATCCTCAGATCGGCCCTTAGGCGCCTCATAATCTGATCGGCCCACATATCCATCTCACTACTCCGATCGGTATCCTCCGGATAACCGCCGAGTCCAAATACTATCACCGATAGGTAGTGCTCCCCTGCTAGGCTCACCGTCTAACAATACGAGTCTTCTTGCCGCGGGGTACCTCACCGGGTCCACCATGTACCCGCAGGCGGTGCCTACTGCTCCTCGAATCGGGTTTCACATATCATACGTCTCAGAATCGAGAAAACGCATTATGGACGCACCGAAATATCATATCAAGAGAAACCGGGTTTTTAAAACAATACATACTTTCTTCTGAAATAACCACGGTTCTTAAATCCAGAAATCACATGAAAACGACATATCTCAATGCGTATAATCATAAAGCATGATGTATGCGACATATAACAGAAAAGTAAGTATATACGTATACCATGCAACATGGGACAGTAATATGCACATATCAAGGGTAAACCGCTCTTTTAAATGAATCCAGTTTAAAATATCTCCTGCGGTTCCCAATTTCTCCAAAGTCAAATGCAACATCGTATAAAGGTGCATATGTAACTATAGCAAGTAAATTGTGCAAGGAGTCATATCATGATGCAGCAATCCTACTGTATAGTGAAATGGCAATTATCGATAATGATGTGTGTGAGCCGGCAAGCAGGTGTACGTGGAGCATACGCATCATCGGTAATGGTGCTGGTGTCCTGACAGCATGGGTTTCAATATGACAATAAAACATATTTAAGAATGCGATGCGATGCGAATTGCAAGAATATGCAGGAAATGAATAATAAACGCAATAGTGAAGAATTTGCATTAATATATATAAGTTATACAGTTTTGCCATTTGAAATAACACGAATCGTGGCGTTTAGAAAATAAGGGCTACGGTGTTTTTAGGAAAATGTACGTCCTTTGAAATATCCGTAAAATCCCTTGGCCTGTCTTTAAAAATAGTCACGATTCGTTAGTTTTGAAATAGGTATAACTCGAGTCTAGTCTAACATCTACACATAAACTACATGACTAAACTAACAGACAAATCAAAATGTAAGGAAACCACCTAAATCTGATTCTATATATATAAATATAATAGTCGGTGATCCCGCCTCAATAGTATCACATACGGTACAATATATAATATGACATCCTCGAGTCAAGAGTGCGGATCTATCATCAATATAAAGCTCGTACGGTAAATCCCTCGTACGACATCCCAATCTGGGTACGAGTCAAATATCACACTTATCTCATCATTTATCTAGTATCCTTATCATCATTGAAGGGTTACACTAGCATCCCGGCCAACATCCGTGGCCAAATACGGAACAAAAATTTCGTAGCGATCACGAACTTGGCGTAATGCAAAACCCTGACCGGATCATAACCATAAACCTAGTTAGCACACAATAGAGTTCTATCTACTATGATAGAAAATTATACCTTGGTCTTGAACTCCTTCTTCTTCTTGTTGTGAGCTCCTTGGAATGATGTAGATGGCTCATCCTCACCGGCTTCTCTATATCGAAGAAGATCCACCCGAAGGCCTCGACCTTGAGCTCCTACCTCAACAATGAAGTAACTAGAGTACTTGGCTTGCTAGAATAAGAACCCTAGAGTGAGTAGAAAGGGATTTTTTTGGTTTGGTCTCAATGGACCTTGGTTCTCAACAAATGAGAGATGAGGGCTTGAGAGAGGATGAAGGAGGGAGAGCTATGAGAGAGAATGTATCATGGTAGAAAATGAAGAGATAGCTCTCATATTAGGATAAAAGAATAATGATAATTTTAATTAGCAAAAATTGTGATGGTTCATTTGATTTGACCATTATCATGTCACCATTAATGCTAAGTAAAATATCTTTTGCTTAAGAAAAAATATCTAAGTCAACAATGGTCAACAAGTCAAATGGTCAATCCAAATAACCATGATACAATTATCACTAATTAAAATTAGTTATCAATTTTCTTCATCTCATTAAGGTTTTAATCAAGTCTATGGTCAAAACCCTAATGAGGTGTCTCCTTCATTTGTCTCTTTCAACTTTATATACATACCCGTTTCTGCGTTCCGAAGAACACGAATGCAATGAGACTGAACCAAGCCAAAATCAAATACTAGGATCTGGCGTAAACCAAAGCCCACTAGTATCAACTGCCTGAACACCAAACGCGCATAAGTACGCATATGTGAATGAACCCTGTCGTAAAACCATACGACCTCTATATCATTTCGCCCAAAGGTGAACAACCCACTATATGGGACTCTAAAGACTCGACAGTACTCTGGCAGTGGGTTTAACCACAAGCACGTCAGCGACACTAGCTATGCATAATGGCTACCCAGGTATCTGTCGATAAGAAGGCCGATGAGTAAAACCCATCCGAACTCCTACTGAGCCTATCTGTGACAATCTCCGTACAGTCCGGTCTGTTCGTCTAAGAGTATCGCATGTCGGGCCTAGGGGCGGTAAACGTCAGACCCCTAAAAACGGTACAAGTCATGTCGGAGTGTAGCCCAGAACACCCTGAGAAAGTACTGGAAACACTACCAGTAAATCTCGCTTGCCTTGGCCAGGGACTTTGTGTAATGGCTCTCCTAGACACAGCATGATATCAACCCCCAATACCGGGAGAGACGAATCCTGTCTAACCGTCACTGCCTCCAAGTGCTTCTCGACTGCACCCAACTACTAACTGTTTGCACGACTCAATAGAGCCGTGGTAGGGTAGCAATCAAAGAACAGTGGGAACACACTTGAGGCGAAGTAGCAGTGTCAAGTCAACGGACTAAGCTGTACTTATGTCACCTGGGAACTGCTAACTGACGATAGGTATAATACCAACCAACAGTTCCCGATGAGTCCTGTCCAGTGTACTCGTAGCCTAACGAGCTCTTGCATACTATCTCCAGTACGATGTATTGATGGCTGTGGGACAGACCATCTCCCCTGCTGGGATTAGAAGCGCATGCACCAGTCTACTCTGGAGTATCGATGCCCTGTCTCGATAATCCTACGACTAGGGACCTGAATAAGGATATGCTTATAGACTACCCAGCCCCTACTAGTGTGATCGCCATCACAACACCGGTAGTCAAGAAAAGATCCTACGGGCTCCATCAATATGTATTAGCGATATGTTAAAAGAATCATATACACATATTAAGATAGAAACAAACCAAGTAGCATACTGCTATATTGAGAAAGTCTGTCGTAAACCCGTGTATATACCCCAAGCTTCGAAAATATATTATACAAACTAGTACTATACAATAATGGCCTCTAGGGCATACATATCCAACAATCTCCCACTTGCACTAAAGGCCAGTAATTGGTGTACCATATACCCAACGTCTGCTCTATGGCCAGCTGCTAGCGTACCGCATACCCAATAGCTCAAAAAGTAGCTCGAACTGTGTTTGAGGGAGGGCCTTTGTGAATAGATCCGCCGTGTTGTCTTTAGTGTCCACTCTCCGTACCTCGATCTCCTGGCGATCAATGATCTCCCTGATCAGGTGATACCGCCTTAAGATGTGTCTGGACTTCTGATGGGACCTTGGTTCCTTCGCTAAAACTATAGCCCTATTGTTATCGCAATACAAAGGTATTGGGTCAACAATGGACGGAACCACCTGAAGTTCACTAATGAACTTCTTCATCCATACCGCCTCTTTTGCGGCATCGCTTGCAGCAATGTATTCAGCCTCCATCGTCGAGTTTACGACGGTATCCTATTTGGAACTCCTCCAACACACCGCCTCTCCATTGAGGGTAAATACAAAACCCGAGACAGACTTGCTGTCGTCCTTGTCAGTCTGGAAGCTTGAATCGGCAAAGGACTCGACCCTGAGGTCTCCATTACCATAAACCAGGAACATCTTCTTAGTCTTTCTTAGGTACTTGAGAATGTTCTTCCCTGCTGTCCAGTGGTTTTCACCTGGGTCTGACCGATACCGGCTCACCACGCTTAGTGCATAAGCTACATCTGGCCTTGTACATAGCATCGCATACCTTATAGATCCTACCGCCGAAGCGTAGCGTATAGTGCTCATGCGAACCATCTCCTCGTCAGTCTTGGGAGACATCTTCTTTGAGAGGGTGATTCCGTGCAATGCGGGTATATTGCCGTGCTCGGAATCTTCCATACTAAATCTCTTTAGTACGGTCTCTATGTACCTGGACTGCGAAAGTCCCTGTAATCTCTTTGATCTATCTCTGTAGATCTTGATCACCAGAATGCACGAGACATCACCCAGGTCCTTCATGGAGAACCGTTGTGACAAGAATAGCTTGACCGATTGTAGCATAGGAATATCATTTCCTATCAAAAGAATGTCGTCCATGTACAAGACTAGGAATACGATAGTTCGTCCAACAATCTTCTTATATATACACGTCTCATCTTCGTTCTTGATGAATTCAAATTCCTTGACTGCTTCATCAAAACATATGTTCCAGCTCCGCGATGCTTACTTTAATCCATAAATGGATTTAAGCAACTTGCACACCTTCCCGCTGCTCCCACTGTCAACAAAACCTTATGGCTGATCCATATAAACGCACTTTTCCAAACTGCCGTTTAGAAAAGCCGTTTATATGTCCATCTGCCAGATCTCATAGTCATGGAAGGCAGCAATGGCAAGTAGGATTCGAATGGATTTGAGCATAGCCACTGGAGAAAAAGTTTCTTCATAGTCCAAACCAGGTCTTTGAGGAAAACCTTTTGTAACGAGTCTAGCCTTATAGGTTTCCACCTGCCCATCTACACCAAGTTTCCTTTTGTAGATCTATTTGCATCCAACGGGTTTTATCCCAGGTGGAGCATATCCAAGGTCCACACTTTATTGGTGTACATGGACTCTATTTCGGATCGCATAGCATCCAGCCACTTATCAGAGTCCCTACTGATAATGGCCTGACTGAAAATGGTAGGGTCATCTTCTTCCAAGATTCAATCCTCTCAATCCCCGTCTATGAGAAAACCGTAGTATCTCTCGGGCAGATGAGAAATCCTACCAGATCTGTGCAGTGGCCGAGGTTCGTCTTGGGTTATTGAATCCTGAGGTTCTATCAAATCTTCAGTTTCAGTTTGTGGTCGCTAAATCTCTTCCAGTTCCACCGTGCTTCCACTAATTTCTTTTGCAAGAAACTCCGTTTCTAAGAAAACGGCATGCTGAGCAACAAACATCTTCTGTTCCTCGGTGTGGTAGAACAGATATCCATAACCATTCTTTGGATATCCCACAAACTTACATAAAACTGACCGCGATTCTAGTTTATCTGGTTTATGCTTTTTAACATAAGCCGGACAACCCCATATCTTAATTCTTTTAAGATATGGCCTTTTTCCATTCCATATCTCGAATGGTGTCTTAGGAAATGATTTGGATGGAACATCATTCAATAGATATGCCGCCGTCAAAAGCGCATGTCCCCAAGATGAAAGAGGTAACTCAGCACTACTCATCATGGAGCGAACCATATCCAACAGGGTACGGTTCCTCCGCTCTGATACACCATTGTGCTTTGGTGTATAAGAAGGAGTAAGCTGAGAGAGGATTCCATTCTCTTTTAAGTAATCTAGGAATTCCGTGCTTAAGTACTCCTCTCCTCTATCAGACAGAAGGATCTTGATACTTTTGCCTATCTGGTTCTCCACTTCGTTTCTGAATTCTCTGAATTTCTCAGAAGATTCAGATTTGTGTTTCATCAGATACACATATCCGAACCTAGAGAGATCGTCAGTGAATGCGATGAAGTACGAGAACCCACCCCTTTCATGTATAGACATTGGACCACATACATCACCGTGTATGAATCCCAAGAGCTCTGTTGCCCTTTCTCCATGTTCGGTGAACGGAGATTTGGTCATCTTTCCTTTGAGACAAGACTGACAAGTTTCATGAGATGAAAACTCAAACGTATTCAAGAGACCATCTTTATGCAACTTACTTAGTCTTTTCTCTCCGATATGACCAAGTCTACAATGCCACAAATAGGATTCATTCGTATCTGAACTCTTCCTCTTGCGTATTTTTGTATATTGAGAACCATATTCTGATTTAGAACATAGATACCATTACACAGTGTACCTTCTGCAACCAGTACCTTATCAAGATAAATTTTCAAGATATTTCTATCAAGAACAAAGTTATATCCATCTTTATCAAGTAAAGACACTGATATTATGTTGCAAACCATGGAAGGTACATAGTAGTAATTGTTCAAAATCCTAGTATTGCCATTTGGCAACACTAGGTGATATTCACCGACGGCTGCAGCATTAACTTGTGCTCCGTTCCCTACCCTGAGGGACATATCACCAGGTGCAACTTTCCTACTTTTTCTCAGTCCCTGCAATAAATTACAGATATGAGATCCTGATCCGGTATCAAGTACCCAGGAGGTAGGGCTGACCGAAAAGAATTTCTCAATTACAAGAACACCTGAAGTAGATGCAATACTATGCTTCTTCTTCAACTGGGTCTCCTTGGAATCCATACAATCCTCTTTCCCTTGCTCATACATATGACTGTTGTCATAAGTTAGAGCCGAACTGATGTTCCCTAGCCCCGAATAAGAATTCGGATCGGTCAAGCGATACATTTTATTATCTTGATTAGGGCGTGAAATGGTTGCTACCTGGAGAGAGAGAAAAGAAACAACTCAGCGTGCGCTCTTGCAAGATAAGATTGGTTTATTAATTTATCTAATCAGGATGGCTCCCACTGTTTCCTCAAATTCTTCTTCAAAACCCTAAAAGAAGAACTAGTCAGGATTTAATCACACGTCACAATACTAGCTTAACCTTTCAGCCAGGCTAGTGTTGGTACTTCGAGGGAGGTTTTCCAACGCTTTCGCGAAGTTCCTTAATTATATAACCACTTTTCCCTGGTGGTGTAGCCCCGCTGACACCGTTCTAGACACCTACTTGGTTTATAGCATTGATTGTTAAGTGAGATAATCTCCCGAGAGTAATCCAACTCATCAGTGGGATCGGGATCCAACTATCATTATGTAATGACCTAGATGGAATCCACTCTAGTCACTACACTCCAGAAGGTATGCTAAATCTGCAAGTTTCCTGTATATTTTAAACCCCCGATGTGGTTTTTACCCCTAACGGTTTATGACCTTGACTAGATCAACAAACCATAAACCGCTAGTCAAGTTCTACCCGACATTATCTTGATTGCATTAAACCCACCCGTACATGCCCTTGACTAGGTCAACAAGGCCGCACGACTGTCCTAACCAATCACATTTGCAATGCACAGAAAAATATCACTTAGCTACCATTCACTACGCCTTGACTGGTCAACAAACGCAGCACGAATACTAAATAATACCAATCCGAAATGACGGAGGGCTACGGATGGTTTTTTTTTTGTGGCGAAAACCCATTAACGTAATGAACTTGATATCGTTGAAGGAACCTGATTGCCTTTTAAAATATATAGTGGTGAAAACTTTTGCTAAAGAGGTCACTCCCTGTGAAGGGATCTTGGCTTTTTCCTTGTCGAATGAGGTGCAGGATATTCCAAACTGAATACCACGATGCAAAGCAAGAATAATAGACTATAGTGAAATTATTACGTTGACGCAAACTTTTACTCAAGGGGTCACTCCCGATGAAGGGATCTCGGCCCTTGCCTCGTCGAATGAGGTGCTGGATATTTCAAACTGAATACCACTGTGCAAAGCAAAAGTGAACGTCTGTAATGTCTGTTTTTAAAACTTAGTTCCAACAACATCTTTTAGGTTTGTTTTACTTGCATTAATAAAAATTAATGCTATCCCATCATTGTAACCTACCACACCAGAAAAGAACGAAAATACAATGTACGTATATGCCATCCGCATTTGCCACTGGGCCCCGTCATCACCCGTTAGGTTACTTAACTAACGGCAAAGCGGGGGCTGGACTAGCGTGGGTGCAAAACATATACAACATCTACTAGTATATATATATAAGTATATACAACATTCGTTCCAGGCATGATAGTAAACAACATCACAGAAACACAGCCAACAATATAGAATGGTGGATAATTTTGGAGCCCCGGGTTTCATTTGAGCCACAAATAAAACCCGACGTTCCCTATCGTGTAGATAGCCTGTGCAATGAAAACCTGTACTCTCTACGAGTGCGGCAAACAGCCCGGCAATTCTAGAATGAAGCCCCCTCCGTCTCAACACCATGAGAAAGAAGCCCCTTCCGTCTCAACAC
Organism: Agapanthus africanus; assembly: GCA_030015575.1. Lineage (NCBI taxonomy): Eukaryota > Viridiplantae > Streptophyta > Magnoliopsida > Asparagales > Amaryllidaceae > Agapanthus > Agapanthus africanus. Next base: position 711,163,940 of record JASDDO010000024.1, on the reverse strand, counting down.
CATGAGATGCGGGCTTGCTGCCTTTCTAGAACCCGGCTATTCGTGCACACCACCACGGGGTAACCCTAGTACAGAAAAATAAAATAATATGTACAAACAGTGACATCGACCTCAGCCAGGTCATGCCCCAAAATAACATACAACCCGGCAATGACGGCAGTCCTCACGTCGGACGCTCGCCCCGCAATAACAAATGTACAAATGAATTTAAACTGCACTACAAACATTGCAACACTTGCTATCCATCACGATTATGTAGGGTTGCTAGACACACACACAAGGGTCTACGAGGCATCAACCATGCCCGATTAAAATTTTAGCTGTGCCGAACAACCCGAAGCCGGATCTTTAAACTAGGGTTTAGGCGAAAACATCCATGTTAAACTCTTTAACACTAAGTGAGAGGGATTACAACCATTGTAGATCCGGTCCTTCACTTCTCAAGCTCCGTGTTGAGGTCCCTTCGCTGCGATCATCGTGTTCCGGACTCTCGAGAGGGTTCACGAAGAGAATGATGCAACCTTTGCTTCCGATCTTCGATACAAAGATGATCTACCTTGAAGTTTCGTTAACACAAGCTAACACTCATAATATGAAGTGAAAACCCTCATCTAAATGGCAAGGATAGATGAGGATGATGAAGTAGGATTTTTGCTCTCATTTATAATCTTTTTCTCACTCATTTTCATCACAAAAGAAAGCTTTTTCATGAAGGAACTCAAGGAAGAAGAAGATGAATGAAGATAATCACTTAATCCTTTTGTGATGAACAATGAATTATTGTAGTGGTTACAAATCTAACCAAGGGTTAAGCATGATAGTGTTAACCCTTGTAGAGAGTTAACTAGAGTTAATGGTTTGGATTGGGTTAACATAATATCTCAAAAAAATATCAAGCAACCACAAAGTCAAAGCTTCATGAAGCTTCATGGAAGCTTCATGCCAAAGCTAACCTTAATCCAAACCCTAACCAAGTTTAAACCCTTATCCATTGTTAAATTTGTAACCCTAACATGTTACAATATTATATATCACATATACAATATATTTTGTAACAATAGAAAATAATACAATTAAGATATATCGCATATATATCAATGTATTATCCCGTGAGAAAATGAATCTTTTAGTGAGCTAATATTAGTTAATGTAATTTAATATATCATATATATTATTATACATTAAATTATTGAATCAACTCTTGATCCGACAATCCGGCTATATCGCATATAACCGACTAATATAATGACCCGGCTATATCACATATACCCGGCCGATATCTCATATCGTGAGAATCCAATACGGTATCACATACCGCATTATCCTCGGTCCCGCAGATATCACATATGTTCTCCTACTCCGTTTTGCCTGAGCCAAGGAACCTCTGTGTAGGACTCCAAAGAATCGTCAATACGCCGGCAGTAGGTGATGATCATATCAAACACCCACAAGCTGCAAGCGGTCAGCTAAACGTAACAGCCACCCAGGTATTGAGCGCTCAGAAGATCAACAAGCAAGACTGTACATTCTCCTGTGAATCCAAACAGTAACACTCCCGTACAGTCCGGTCTCGTCGTCTGATATGTCGCATATCTCGACTAAGGGTGGTAAACGTCAGACCCCAGTAGCTCGATAAGTCGTGTCGATATAAGGTCTATAACAGTTCGAGAAACTACTGATAACACTTACCAGTAAATCTCAGCAAACCTGGCCAGGGATTTCCGGTTATAGCCAATCGAACACAGCACAACATCAACTCCCTATACCGGGAGAGACGAATCCCCTCCTATTGCTCATTGCCTCCATGTGATTCGGGACTGTATCCAAAAGCCACCTTTTTGCACGCCCTCTTGGATGTGGTATGATGGAAATCAAAGCACAGTGGGAATCACACAAGACTCTATGACAATCTCGGGTCAACAGACTACTCTGTACCAGTGTCACCGGAGAATTGCCATCTGACGTAAGGTATAATACCATCTGGGAGTTCTCGGCGAGTCCGTCCAGTATACCCAGTCTTCACTGAGCACCCGTACACCATCCTTGATGTCAAACAACGATGGATATAGGATCATCCATCGCCCATCATATGGGTCAAGATGCGTATACGCTAGTCTACTCTGGTGTATCGATGCCCTGTTTCGATACACCCTCGACTAGGAACAGTTATAGGAAGTACTCGTCGACTACCGTGGCCCTACTAGTATGATCTCATCATAGTCCCAGTAGTCGAGTACATATCCTAAGGGCTTTATCAACATGTAACATAGAGACAATCAGAGTACATGTTAAGATAAAGTACAACCAGATAGCATACTATCATGTCGAGCAAGAAAGTCCTCCCTATATATGTCCTAGCATCCACTACAATATACATCGTATGTAAAGTAATGGCCTCTAGGGCATACATATAACTAACAATCTCCCACTTGCACTAGGGCCATCTGTTGTGGTATCACATACCCAACAATTAGCTGCGGTTGAAGTATCTCATACTCAACCATCCCATAAATGTCTCTACTGGGAAAATGGCCTTTGTGAGTGGATCCGCGCTGTTTTCCTCTGCATCTACTCTCCTAACCTCGATCTCCCTGGAGATCAACCATCTCCATGATCAGGTGATACTGCCTAAGAATTATATCTGGATTTCTGATGGGACGGTAGTTCCTTGGCTAAAGCCACAACTCCCTTGTTACACAATGGTAGGAACGAAGTTCATCTCATGAACTTATATATCCAGACTGCCTCTTTGGTAGCATCTTTAGTAACGATATATCTTGCCTTTAATTGTCTAGTAAGTCACGGTATCTAGCTTGGAACTCTTCCAACATACCGTCCCTCTACTGAGGGTAAAGACAATGCCTGCAACTGACATTCAGTCGTCCTTATCACCCTGGAACCTTTCCAGTGATTCTCCCCAGGATCGATTGATACCATCTCACTACAACTAGTGAGTATCCTAACATCCAATTAGATCTATCTCATAGATCCAAAAACCCAGGATTTAGGAGGTATCACTTTGATCCTATATGGAGAATCGTTGTGATAAGCGGAGATTAACCGAGCGTCGCATAGAAAACTCCTTCCCTATCAAGAGTATGTCATCCACGTACTCTACGAGGATCACCACCATACTCCCTACTACCTTTTTGTATATACAAGGTTCATCTACCATTTTAATGAAGTCAAACTCTTTGACTACCACATCAAAACAGATGTTCCAACTCCGCGATGCCTGCTTTATCATATAAAACATCTTGCTCACGTTTCCGCTGCTCCCACTGATTGCGAAGCCCTCTGGCTGTGTACTTATAGATGCACTCTTCTAAAACATCATTTAGAAAAGCAGTCATGACACCCAACCGCCAGATATCGTAATCATGGTATGTAGCCGTGGCAAGTAGGATCTGGATGGACTTAAGCATAGCTTTGAAAGTCTTAACTTTTCCATGTACACCAAGTAATCTTCTCAAGATATACTTGCTCCTGATGGGGATTTAACCCTTCAGATAAGCAACCAAAGTCCATACTTTGTTGGTGTATAAGGATTCCATCTCAGATCGATAAGCATCCATCCATTCTTACAGAGTCCCACTCCTGATGGCCAGCTCGAAACTAGTTGGGTCATCATCTCATGATGCAATCCTCGCTCCCACTGTCATAGAGAAACCGAAGTATCTCTCAGGTGGGTGAGAAACCCTACTAGATCGGCGGAGAGGCTGAGGTTCGTTGGAAACTATTGAATCCTTTGGTTCTACCAAATCATCAGCTGCAGTTTGTATAGCTGGAACATTTCCAGTTCTACATAACAGACCTTGCCTCGAGCTTGTCCGGATTTTGCTTTTAGACATAGGCCGGACAACCCCCAAATCTTAACAAACTTAAGATATGGGCTCTTCCCTTTCCATATCACATATGAAGTGGTGGTCAACTGATTTGATTTGAACCCTATTCAATAGGTATGCAGCTTCTCAAGTGCATAACTCCCAAAAGGAAATAGGAAACTCGGTAGTACTCATCATAGAGCACACCATATCACATAGGGTGCTATTGCTCCGCCCCGATTTACCATCGTGCTATGGTGTATCCGGAGGAGTAATGCTGAGAGAGAATCTCATTCTCCTTTAGAATAATCCAGGAATTCCGTGCTCAAGTATTCTCCTCCTTGATCTCATCAAAGGACATAATACTTATACCCGTATTTTGGTTCTCTACTTCTAACTTACATTCTGTGAATATCTCAAAAGGTTCGGACTTTTGTTTCAACAGGAACACATATCTGAATCTTGAAAGATTATCAGAGAATGTAATGAAGTACAAAAAACCGGTCTTGGCATGTGTAGACAGGGGACCTTCATACATCAGCATGTATCAATCCCAAGAGTTCACTAACTCTTTCTCTGTTTCCAATAAACAGAGCTATGGTCATCTTATCTTTGTGACATGACCGGCAAGTTTCACAAGATGTAAATTCAAACAAATTTAAATATGCATCTAAATGTAACTTAGCTAGTCGGGTCGCATTGATATGACCTAGTCTACAATGCCTCAAGAAGGATTCGTTCATTTCTAAACTCTTCCTCTTGTGTGTGTTCCGTATACTAAGAACTGTAGTTTGATTTAGAACGTCAATGCTTTTAGATAACGTGCCTGAACCGATCAACTCTTGATATAGGAAATGTTCAAAACATTATCCAACAATACAAAATTATATCATTTCTTTACTAATTAAGAGACTGATATGATTTTGTATATCAGGTTCGGTATCTAATAACATTTGTTCAGAATCAATGTATTCTGGTAATACTGGGTGATAGTGACCAACAAACTTGGCTGCAACACTTGCACCATTTCTATCTCATGAAACTTATCACCCGTTCTCAGTTCTCTACCTATCTGTAGCCCATGTAACATATTGCATATACGGGATCCTGATCCGGTATCTTATACCCAGGACGTAAAAGATACTGAGAAACAGTTCTGTGTAATGAACACACCCGAAGATGATGCATCAGCATGCACTTTTTTCGTTTGGGCGGCACGGGAAATCTGGTATTCCCCAATTTCCTGCTCTCTCTTATAACAATTATAAGTTGGAGCGGGACCAACGTTCCCCAGCTCTGTATAACAAGTGGGTTTGGTTAATTCATCCATTTTATTATCTTGATTAAGGCATGATATGGTCGCTACCAGGAGAGAGAGAGAAGAAAACACTCAGCGTATACTCTTGCAAGATTAGATTGGTTATCTAATATATCTAATTAGGATGTCTCCCACTGTTTTAATCAAATCTTCCTTCAAACCCTAAAAGGAAAGACTAGCCGGGATTAATTACACGCTACAAGTTCGCCAATCTTTCAGCCAGGCCAGTGTCGGTACTTTGAGGGAGGTTCCCCGTGCTTTCGCACGGACCTAATTAAAGTAAGCCTCGTTTTCCCAGAGGCATAACCCCGTTAACACCTTTCTAGACACCTACTTGATCGGCTAATTGTAATGTGTAAAACTCTTCCAGGAGTAACTCTTACTCGCAGCGGGTATCGGGATCCAACTATCTCATAGAAGGTATGCAATCTCATTGCAAATTTCAACACTTGAAATTCCCAATAATATTTTGCCCCAAGCGATCTATGACCTTGACTGAGTCTATAAACCATAGACCGCAAGTAAAGTTCAACCCGTCATTTCCCGATTGAATTAAACCACCCGCACGACCCTTGACTGAGTCAACAAGGCCGCACGACTACCCTAATCCAATCGCATCATATGCTTTGCAGATAAGCACTAATCAGCTACCGCACACTACGCCTTGACTGAGTCAACAAATGCAACACGAATACTAAATACTACTTATCTGAAATGACAGAGGGCTACGACAGGTTTTTAAGAAAATCTTTTGCGTAATGAACTTTATATCGTTGTAGAATCGAGTGATTTTAAATGGAGTGTTTTTGAGGCTTTTCTAGTTTTGCTAAAGGGGTCACTCCCGGTGAAGGGATCGTCGGCCCTTTCCTCATCGAATAAGGTGCAGGATATATCATATATATCACTATGCAAAGCAAAAACTATAGAAGCAATCAAAAACAAACCGAGGGGTGTAGCATCTGCCAGTTATTGCTAAAGGGGTCACTCGCGGTGAAGGGATCTCGGCCCTTTCCTTATCGAATAAGGTGCAGGATGTTCTACAAGGAACACCGCGATGCAAAGCAAGAACCGTAGCTACCTGTTTTTGAAAATTTGATTCCACAACATCATTAGGTTTCTTTTATTTCATTAATCTCATTAATGTAGTCCCATTTTAATTGTGCTTCACATGCATCACATTTGAAACGAAATCTGCAATATAACATATATCTCATATATATAATATAAACATTCGTCTCAGGCAGTAATATGATCTCATCACAGAACATTGCAGCAGAAGAACATATATGAAATATTGGATATACTAGGATGTCCGTGTTTTAATACGAGCCTGTATAAAACACGGATTCCACGGTCGCGATGAATAGCCAAACCCACATCCCTAGACCCCTACGAGAGCGGCAAGTAACACTACCAATTCTAGGGTTAGGAGACCCGGTCTCGACTCCTCGAGATGGTCTCCCACTGGACCCTAGAACCCGGTTACTTGTGCTCCCCGCCTTGGGTCTACCTAATGCGGAAAAGTAAATAATATACAATGGTGACATCATCCTTAGCCCGGAAGTGCCCCAATAAAAGAATATTACATACAAATGAATTTTACATGAATGAAAAAGAAAAAACTCTCATCTCACATAAAACCCCCGGCTATTCAAACGCGATGGTCCAATATAACATATCACAATAACACATAATATCTCATATCATCAACGTAAGCAAGTATGCGTATCCCGATTGTCGTTGATGTATAGCAACGAAGCTAGCGATACACAACATACTACGCTTACGGTCACAGAAAAGAAAGTGTAAAACTACAACATTTGGAATCCGCAACCTCTTTAGACATCGCATGCCCAACCAAATGAATTCCTTAGACATCCCATGCCTAACAATTATAAACCCCGCATTTTAGTCTCATTATCGAAAACTCTTTTCAATATCTAGTCGGGCAATTCAACAAGATTCCCGATAACCTGATCGAATGCTCGTCGCAAACTTTAGTAGACGGCCGCACCCCGAGATGCCGTCGACGGAGTGCACTGAGGCGGAACACCGCTGCCGCGAGCACCCGAACGATGCTTTTGGCGATGCGGTTCTCCTACAGTCACTTGGTCGGGGCTATGGGGCGTGGCTGTCTATTAAGTTTACCCGTCGAGTATCCGCGTACGCTACGTGATTGCGACGGACTTTTGATCACATCAAAATTCCGTGGCAACCGATCATCTGAGACTAAACTGCTATGTTTATAATATTCAAATTAGTTATCTCATAACTACCTGTGGATTCCAAATATTGTATCACATTCCAGATAAATAGACAATGTTAAACTTTCCGATCGAATAATCAAACACCCAAGATTTCCCCAATATATCTCAACACTTGAAATCAGTTTAAAAACATCTATCACATGCTACAGTACCAATGGTCCAGCCGTAGAAGGGTCAACCCAACGCCGCACATGTGGCACGCCGTACTGCCCCAAACCCTAAGGTTCAAAAGGCAGTTCAAGACGGTCACATAATCGAGTTAAGGTTTGTTGTCTTCTAGAGGGTCCACCGCGTTACTTGCACGACTTAGAACATTCTTAAACTCGAGAAAAAAATCGAACTTTTGAAAAATTTTCCGACTGGGGAAAAAGTGAGTTATTGATATCCGTTCGAACTTTTTAACAGTTTCTAAAATTATCCGGAAAACCAAACCAAAGTTAAAATATCCGATCGAATCATTAATTCCCCAATACAACCCTAGAAAACTCAACACTTGAGTGGAATTAAAAAATTCCCAGAACAAAATAACAAGAAAGGACCTAAGAATAATTACATGAAATTCTAGGGACTAAGTCACAATTTGGGCAGCGGAACCGCGCCAAACCCTTGGTTTGGTCGCGGTTCCGCGGTTATATTTGTGAATTAGAGGGCCGTACTTCACAGTAATTCTTAGTTTTTCCTGCTTATTTTTCTGAGCAATTTTAATTCATAAAAAACCACATTTTTGAAAAATGTACAGAGAAAGGTAAACATCGGGGTTTTCGGGTTCGATCGGACTTTAAACTTCGTATAGACTTCTCCTAAAGCTCTAGCTTGGCTCTGATACCACTGTAGGGTTGCTAGGCACGCACATAAGGGTCTACGAGGTATCAACCATGCCCGATTAAAATTTTAGCCGAGCCGAACAACCCGAAGTCGGATCTTTAAACTAGGGTTTAGGCGAAAACATGCATGTTAAACTCTTTAACACTAAGTGAGAGGGATTACAACCTTTGTAGATCCGGTCCTTCACTTCTCAAGCTCCGTGTTGAGGTCCCTTCGCTGCGATCATCGTGTTCCGGACTCTCGAGAGGGTTCACGAAGAGAATGATGCAACCTTTGCTTCTGATCTTCGATACAAAGATGATCTACCTTGAAGTTTCGTTAACACAAGCTAACACTCATAATATGAAGTGAACACCCTCATCTAAATGGCAAGGATAGATGAGGATGATGAAGTAGGATTTTTGCTCTCATTTATAATCTTTTTCTCACTCATTTTCATCACAAAAGAAAGCTTTTTCATGAAGGAACTCAAGGAAGAAGAAGATGAATGAAGATAATCACTTAATCCTTTTGTGATGAACATTGAATTATTGTAGTGGTTACAAATCTAACCAAGGGTTAAGCATGATAGAGTTAACTCTTGTAGAGAGTTAACTAGAGTTAGTGGTTTGGATTGGGTTAACATAATATCTCACAAAAATATCAAGCAACCACAAAGTCAAAGCTTCATGAAGCTTCATGGAAGCTTCATGCAAAAGCTAACCCTAATCAAAACCCTAACCAAGTTTAAACCCTAATCCATTGTTAAGTTTGTAACCCTAACATGTTACAATATTATATATCACATTTAAAATATATTTTGTAACAATAGAAAATAATACAATTAACATATATCGCATATATATCAATGTATTATCCCGTGAGAAAATGAATCTTTTAGTGAGCTAATATTAATTAATGTAATTTAATATATCATATATATTATTATATATTAAATTATCGAATCAACTCTTGATCCGACAATCCGGCTATATCGCATATAACCGACTAATATAATGACCCGGCTATATCACATATACCCGGCCGATATCTCATATCGCGAGAATCCAATACGGTATCACATACCGTATTATCCTCGGTCCCGCAGATATCACATATGTACTACTACTCCGTTTTGCCTGAGCCAAGAAACCTCTGTGTAGGACTCTAAAGAATCGTCAATACGCCGGCAGTAGGTGATGATCATATCAAACACCCACAAGCTGCAAGCGGTCAGCTAAACGAAAGAGCCACCCAGGTATTGAGCGCTCAGAAGATCAACAAGCAAGCCTGTACATTCTCCTGTGAATCCAAACAGTAACACTCCCGTACAGTCCGGTCTCGTCGTCTGATATGTCGCATATCTCGCCTAGGGGTGGTAAACGTCAGACCCCAGTAGCTCGATAAGTCGTGTCGATATGAGGTCTATAACAGTTCGAGAAACTACTGATAACACTTACAAGTAAATCTCAGCAACCTTGGCCAGGGATTTCCGGTTATAGCCAATCGAACACAGCACAACATCAACTCCCTATACCGGGAGAGACGAATCCTCTCCTATAGCTCATTGCCTCCATGTGATTCGGGACTGTACCCAAAAGCCACCTTTTTGCATGCCCTCTTGGATGTGGTATGATGGAAATCAAAGCATAGTGGGAATCACACAAGACTCTATGACGATCTCGGGTCAACAGACTACTCTGTACCAATGTCACCGGAGAACTGCCATCTGACGTAAGGTATAATACCATCTTGGGGTTCTCGGCGAGTCCGTCCAGTGTACCCAGTCTTCACTGAGCACCCGTACACCATCCTTGATGTCAAACACCTATGGATATGGGATCATCCATCGCCCATTATATGGGTCAAGATGCGTATACGCTAGTCTACTCTGGTGTATCGATGCCCTGTCTCGATACACCCTCGACTAGGAACAGTTATAGGAAGTACTCGTCGACTACCGTGGCCCCACTAGTATGATCTCATCATAGTCCCAGCAGTCGAGTACATATCCTAAGGGCTTTATCAACATGTAACATAGAGACAATCAGAGTACATGTTAAGATAAAGTACAACCAGATAGCATACTAACAGGTCGAGCAAGAAAGTCCTCCCTATATATGTCCTAGCATCCACTACAATATACATCGTATGTACAGTAATGGCCTCTAGGGCATACATATAACTAACAGACTATCCAACCACAATCACAGAACAAGCACACAACATCAACGCGAATGTCACGTTCGCAAAACCCGTTTAAAGGAACATATAGAAATTAGAAGAGTTTTACTTATCGAGTGACATTCCCGGTCGCAGATAAAAGTGAATAAACTGTAAACTGTTAAACACTGTTAAATATAACGAATTCGAAACACCTCTGGTTGCCTCAAACTCAAATCTACAGAGAATCAAATTTGGGCAAAAATTAAACAACAACAAGAAACCAAATACCTAGAGATAAGCACCCAGAGCCCAGAAAATTTGCATAAACCCCAAGGAAATCTGAGGAGGCCGGATTTATGTCCTATGTGGCCGGCCAAAAGTGAGTGGAATTGCCTCGTTTTTGGTTTGGGTGCATCTCATAGGGTAAGGACCACTCTGCACTTGTTTAAAAAAATTTCAGAGACTTTTCTAAATCAACAGAAACTGCAGATCTTGGTTTTGGTTTTCTGGAATCGTTTCGATTTAGTTGTTTTAACATTGCTTAAACTTGCTAACTTAGGGTTTATGGGCTTGCTCTGATACCATTAAGGGTTACACTAGCGCCCCAGCCAACTTCCGTGGCCAAATGCGGAACAAAAATTTCGTAGCGATCACGTACTTGGCGCTAATGCAAAACCCTAACCGAATCTTAACCATAATCCTAGTTAGCACACAATAGAGTTCTATCTACTATGATAGAAAGTTATACCTTGGTCTTGAACTCCTTCTTCTCCTTGTTGTGAGCTCCTTGGAATGATGTAGATGGCTCCTCCTCACCGGCTTCTCTATATCGAAGAAGATCCACCCGAAGTCCTTTACCTTGAGCTCCTACCGTAACAATGAAGTAACTAGAGTACTAGGCTTTCTAGACTAAGAACCCTAGAGTGAGTAGAGAGGGATTTTAGTGGTTTGGTCTCAATGGCCCTTGGTTCTCAACACATGAGAGATGAGGGCTTGAGAGAGAGGATGAAGGAGAGAGAGCTATGAGAGAGAATGTATCATGATAGAAAATGAATAGATAGCTCTCATATTAGGATAAAAGAATAATGATAATTTTAATTAGCAAAAATTATGATGGTTCATTTGATTTGACCATTATCATGTCACCATTAATGCTAAGCAAAATATCATTTGCTTAAGAAAAAATATCTAAGTCAACAATGGTCAACAAGTCAAATGGTCAATCTAAATAACCATGATACAATTATCACTAATTAAAATTAGTTATCAATTTCCTTCATCTCATTAAGGTTTTAATCAAGTATATAGTCAAAACCCTAATGATGTGTCTCCTTCATTTTTCTCTGTCAACTGTATATACATACCCGCTTCCGCGTTCCGAAGAACACAAATGCAATGAGACTGAACTAAGCCAAAATCAAATACTAGGATCTGGCTTAAACCAAAACCCACTAGTATCAACTGTCCAAACACCAAACGCACATAAGTACTCATATGTGAATGAACCTTGTCGTAAAACCATACGACCTCTACATCATTTCACCCAAAGATGAACAACCCTCTGTTTGGGACTCTAAAGACTCGACAGTACTCTGGCAGTGGGTTTAACTATAAGCACATCAGTGGCACTACCTGTGCGTAATGGCTATCCAGGTATCTGTCGATAAGAAGGCCGATGAGTAAAACCCATCCGAACTCCTACTGAGCCTATCTGTGACAATCTTCGTACAGTCCGGTCTGTTCGTCTAAGAGTATCGCATGTCGGGCCTAGGGGCGGTAAACGTCAGACCCCTAAAAGCGGTACAGGTCATGTCAGAGTGTAGCCCAGAACACCCTGAGAAACTACTAGAAACACTACCAGTAAATCTCGCTTGCCCTGGCCAGGGTCTTTATGTAATGGCTCTCCTAGGCACAGCGCGATATCAACCCCCAATACCGGGAGAGACGAATCCTGTCTAACCATCACTGCCACCAAGTGCTTTGGGACTGCACCCAACTACTAACTGCTTGCACGACTCAATAGAGCCGTGGTAGGGTAGCAATCAAAGAACAGTGGGAACACCCTTGAGGCGAAGTAGCAGTGTCAAGTCAACGGACTAAGTTGTACTCATGTCACCTAGGAACTGCTAACTGACGATAGGTATAATACCAACCAACAGTTCCCGACGAGTCCTGTCTAGTGTACTCGTAGCCTAAGGAGCACCTACATACTATCTCCAGTACGATGTACAGATGGCTGTGGGATAGACCATCTCCCCTGCTGGGATGAGAAGCGCATCCACCAGTCTACTCTGGAGTATCGATGCCCTGTCTCGATAATCCTACGACTAGGGACCTGAATAAGGATGTGCTTATAGACTACCCAGCCCCCACTAGCGTGATCGCCATCACAACGCCGGTAGTCAAGCAAAGATCCTAAGGGCTCCATCAATATGTATTAACGATATGTTAAAAGAAACATATACACATATTAAGATAGAAACAAACCAAGTAGCATACTACTATATTGAGCAAGACTGTCGTAAACCCGTGTGTATACCCCAAGCTTCGAATATATATTATACAAACTAGTACTATACAATAATGGCCTCTAAGGCATACATATCCAACAATCATAACAAGAACGGGGGTACAGATCTAAAGTCTAGTACATACTGTAGGGTTCCTAGGCATACCCATGAGGTTCTACAACTGATCAATCATGTCCAAATCAAAATTTTCTATGTGCCAAAGAACCCTAAACTAGATCGTTACTAGAGGTAAAGGCGAAACTACAAGCAAGTTATTAACTTAACTAAAAAGTGAAAGGGACTACAACCTTTGTAGATCCGGTCCTCCACTTCCTTAGCTCCGTGACAATGTCCCTTAACTGCGATCATCGGATCCTGGACTCTGGCGATGGTTTCATCGAAGAAATGATCGGGCTAGGTCGTCGACTTCGATGCCGAAGATGATCTACGTCGAGGCAACTCAAACTCAAGCTCCACCTTCACTAAGTCATAAAACTTGTGAAGATAACACACTCTACTACATGGCAAGTGGTAGAGGATGAAGAAATAGGAAGTGGGTTCACTTTGGATTTGGATTTCTCACTCTTTTGATCATGGCAACATTGGAGGTAGCAAGGTTTCTTCTTCTTGAAGAAGAAGAAGAAGAAGAAAGAATATGATAAGAATAATAAAATCAATTGATGAATATTAATAAATCAAGTGATCTTATCATAATGCAACCATGGGTAAGTTTAACTCATGTAGAGAATAAACTAGGGTTTAGGTAATGGTTAGGTTTAGCAAAGAAACAAAATGGTCAAAGCTTTTCAAAGCTTCATGAAGCTTCAAGTTAAAAACAAAGTTAGCCACCATTTCATTTCTTGCCCAAAAATGAATAAAGAAAATAAGTAAAGATAACAAAACCCTAACCATTAACCTAAACATGGTTTAAATCAAACATACACCCAAGTTTGCATGTATCATCAAACATGATACAAACTAGTGCACAAAAATATATCATACATACAATGTGCACAATCAAGTGAGAAAATCCATCTTAAGTGAACAAATACTAGATAATGTAAAGTAATATATCAAATAAATAATTATACATCAAATCATTAAATCAACACTTGATTTAATGATCCGGTCATATCGCATATAACCGACTAATATCAAGTGTATCAATGTATCGAATCAACACTTGATTCGGTAACCCGGCTATATCATATATAACCGTCCAATGATACAAATCGCGAGAATGGAATACAGTATCACATACTGGTATTATTCTCGATCCCGTACATATCTTATATGCGCTCCTATTTCGTTTCGCTTGAGCCAGGAAACCTCTGTGTAGGACTCTAAAGACTCGTCAATACGCCGGCAGCAGGTGATGATTATATCAAACACCCATAAGCTGCAAGCGGTCTGCTAAACGTAACGGCCACCCGGGTATTGAGCGATCAGAAGATCAACGAGCAAGCCCGCTCACACTCTAGTGAATCCAACCAGTAACACTTACCGTACAGTCCGGTCTGATCGTCTGATATGTCGCATATCTTGCCTAGGGGTGGTAAACGTCAGACCACAATAGCTCGATAAGTCGTGCCGATATGAGGTCTATAACAGTTCGAGAAACTACTGGTAACACTTACCAGTAAATCTCAGCAATCCTGGCCAGGGATTTCCGGTTATAGCCAATCGAACTCAGCACAACATCAACTCCCAATACCGGGAGAGACGAATCCACTCCTATCACTCATTGCCTCCATGTGATTCAGGACTGTACCCAAAAACCACCGTTTTGCACGCCCTCTTGGACGTGGTAAGGTGGAAATCAAAGCACAGTGTGAATCACACAAGACTCTATGACGATCTCGGGTCTACAGACTAACTTGTACCAGTGTCACCAGAGAACTGCCATCTGACGTAAGGTATAATACCATCTGGGAGTTCTCGGCGAGTCTGTCCAGTGTACCCAGTCTCCACTGAGCACCCGTATATCATCTTTGATGTCAAACGCCAATGGATATGGCTTCATCCATCGCCCATCTGTATGGGTCGAGAAGGTATACACTAGTCTACTCTGGTATATCGATGCCCCGTCTCGATACACCCACGACTAGGGACCTTGAAGGATGTGCTTATGGACTACCATGTCCCCACTAGTATGATCCGCATCATAGTCCAGGTAGTCAAGTACACATCCTAAGGGCTTTACCAACAGGTAATAGAGAGACAATCAGTGTACACGTTAAGATAAAGAGCAACCAGATAGTATACTATCATGTCGAGCAAGAAAGTCCTCCCTATATATGTCCCAGCATCCACTACAATATACATCCTATGTACAGTAATGGCCTCTAGGGCATACATATAACTAACACATACTGATACCATCTACATATATATATGCGTGTGTATGAAAACACATCGCCCATGGACCCGCTATAATATTATGTCGTATCTCATAATACGAACCAAATCATATCACCGATCTCGTGGCACCATGCCCAATCTCATCGACTCATCTCCAAATATCGTATACTATCCTCATCATCCATGTATATATACACACACACACACACACACACACATAGTCCCATACCAATGTGTGTGTGTGTATATATATATATATATACGTATCCCCATATACGCACAAGTAATAAAATGTATGCAAGTATGTGTGTGTGGGTGTATGCAAAACATAACTCTAGGGTTTCGCTACTAAGAAACTACACTGTAAGCGTTTTCCGACAACTACGCTAAATTAACCCAAAAGTTACGTAATCATCTCTTGCTAAGTATGCACATCATAAAACACATAAGTATATATATCATAACGCATTCGCGTTCTATGCTACGAAACTGCGGGGGTGCTATACGCCATCCACCCGACTTCCCCCGTAGATATATATCTACTCACCTTGATCTTCTCTTGCCGATGCCGGTGTCGCCACGCGCTTTCTTGTCGTATCGAAGACCTCGTGAAGGTACTTACATATTATAACGTATCGTACAACATTAAAATCAAATTCAAAACCAAAATGACACACGAATCTCACATAGGTCAAAACCTATGGTCTACTCCCGCAGATCAACCAAATAACACTCGATATAGACGTACAAACGTCAAGTGACCGATATCAAACCCAAATATCAAAACTTAAATTCATAACCATTAAGGAAAACAAAGCAGCAACTCATGAAACTTGCTTCAGATTTTAGTTCAGGCAAAATTGGGATAAATTAACAATAATGGGGTGATGTATAGGGGTATATGAACTACACAAGCAACCTGGACACCAAATTCCTTCATGTGGCCGGCCACACACCCCATATATCCGTCCTCCTCGGTTTGGAGATCACAGAAAGGGTTCATATTGGTAGGGTGGCCTCGTAGTGTTCCATCTAGGCTTGTGGTGTTGTTTGCTTTTCTCGTAATCATCCCAGGTTACACTAGATTCCCTGTAGGCCTCAATTTCAGCACAAAACCGCCATGAAAAGTTTCAGATTTGGGTTTTCAGGTTTCAGTTAAGGTTTGGTCTAGGTTCTAGACACTATGGGGGGTTTAAGGTCACCACTAAAATTCAATGGCACTATCTCAACTCAAGAATCCATCAAAACCACTTCTAGAATTTTCTAAGTTCACTAAATCAAACTTAAACACTTCTAAACATGCATGGACACTAAAGAGAATGAATTACTACACTAATGGTGATGAAATTAGCTCATTTGGCAACTCAAGAATCGTCTTGAGTTGCCCCAAGTGCTCAAAATCCGAATTTTCTTGGCCCAAAGTGCTTGTAGGGAGCTTGTGCATGTTTTTAGTGAAATGGAGATGAGGTTTTGGTGTAGTTTTGGTGTTGTTGTGAGGGGATAGAGGTGGAGGGGAGAGAGGGCAGCCATGGTGAGGAGAGATGAAGAAGATGAAGGAATGACTAAGCTCAAAGAAAACCCCTCTCACTCTCTCTCTTGCCCATACCTCTCACCATGCCAAATTCTATATTCATTTTCCTTTTTCCTTTTCTTTTCTTTTCTTTTTCTTTTCTTTTTAAAAACTAATCATGCATGAAAAATAATGAAAACCCATGGTAGAAAAATATAACAATGTGTAATATGACATGGTGCATGTCATGTGCACAAATCAAGCTTAATGCACGATTAGTGATATTTAATCGCGATTAGCATTAAAATGGAATATAATTAATCATAAAGAATTTATAATTTCCTTAAATCATATAAAGCATCCTCATTTCAGTAATTTCTATAATTTTCCAAATATTTCCCGATTTATCGGTATTTAATTATTCTGCACTAATAAAATATTCCTGATATTTATTATTTAATTATAAAAATTCCCAAAAATAATATTTTATTTTTTCTGAAATGTTACAGTTTTCCCCCCTTAAAGAAATTCGGTCCCCGAATTTAAATTTAAACCCCTCAAATACTAAAACATTTCAGTAAAATGATCCAGTCGTCGGGGCTCCGAAATCATCAATACATAAAACCTATCGTAGCACAATGCATGCGTATGAAAAATGAGCATATAACGCAAACTCAAAACTCCGTCAAGCATCCCGCAATCATCGGAGTTAAGGTGAAGACACCAATGTCAAAGCCCAAAACGAAAATCAACATGATATACATCAAACTATGCATGTAAACATCATTGTAAATTTGTCAAAACATCTGAAAGAAATGCATGCCAAACCTTTTCAAGTCGCTGTGCGTTGCGCATATCAAGGCACACTAGCGGACGTTTATGGGAAGAAAATAATTCTATATACATATATCTATCTTTTTAACATACGCCCCGCCGTTTGAAAATAATTTAGAAGGGCTTCCTTAATAAAATGTTTCGTGTCATCTCGGACACGTAGGTAAATACTGAGACTATAGCTCCTTTATGGAAATCCCTTCGATATCTATCAATGCATGCAAAATATACTTAGGTACTGTCCTCGGACTAGTCCTGCTCAGTCACTATACCAAATCGTAAATATCATAAAATATGCTGCCCAAAGGAAATCAATCTTAAAATGTACATAAGAATGCCACGTGCGTCTGGTGCACACGGAAATCAAAATCCATGAATGTGCCATACATGTGCAATGAAACAAAATCTATGTGCAACGGGTGTGCAAGAAAACACCTGTCAAGGGCAACGTGTGTGCCTGACAGCAAAATCATGTGCATCTGATATGCACGAAGAATCTCGATTTAGTGCATCTGGCGTGCACCAAATTCACATCAAGCGCGTCGAGTATGCGCAAGAATCCAAATCCAGTGCACAAGGTGCACGAAAACAAATATCGAATATCACAATCGAAATCGACGGTATACAACACATTTCAATCCAAATCCAAATCAGGTATACCGTTGTATATAATCACACAACCATGTGCATCAGCGTGCACTAAATCGAATCAAAATACTAAAAGTGCATGAAAACTATGTCGAAAGAATAGTCAAATCACATGCATGCCATAGGCATGAAATCAAAATCAATATCTCAAATGACATCAAACCGAAGTCAAGTGCAACTGTGGTGCACAAAATCTCAATCATGCAAATAAATCGCCCAAAATACTGAAATCAAGATAGCGGAAACCGTCCCGCTCTGGCACATCCTCTAAAGATCTCTGGCCAACTGTCATGGTCACTCATAACATGTCTCGTTGACGATGCCGAACTCTGGCCTACTGGGTGTGTGTAATATGACCGATCCTGGGTCCAAGACTTCTCGTATTGTAATCCAGAAAGGCTCTGTCGAAGTCTCCCCTAAATCTCGTTCCTGCTGAACTGCCCGGAAGTCATCATCCTTTACTAAATCTATTTCTTGTTCCGGAATGGCTGCATACTCATCACGACCCCTTCTGGAAGATATATCCATGTACAACGCCTCTACATGCGTATCACATCTCTGATGTCCGCGGAGTGGAACGTCATCTCATCAAAATATCGTACGAACCTCTTACTCTATTTTTCTCTAATGTCGACTGATTCGGACTCGTCTCTTCGTGGATGCATGGACTGCGCTTCAACGGCTATACTCGTATCTGGAGTCTCCCAAGCAATGTATCCCATCACATCATATCCGAATGACGTCGAACCTTTCGATCGATTCGTCAAGGTTCTATAATCCCCTAAGAGCTCAACCTCTTGAGTACAGTTTAATAGTATTCCAATACATGCCACAGTACCTATGGACCAGCCATAGAATGGCAAACCCAAGCCTCATTAATGGCACTACTGAACTGCTGCAAACCCTAAGGTTTCAAAGCGTTCTCATGGTCATTATATCGAGTTAGGGTTTCATTCTTTTAGAGGGTCCATGGAATTACTTGCATGTTTTTCCGAATACTTTAAACTTAGAAAACGGGTTCCTGACATTCGATCGTCTTCTATCGACTCTCAACGTACCTGCGTGAAGTCGTCTCTAGCTGGAATCAATCAATCTGATGACCTCGCATCGGGGTAGGCAACGAATCACATGTCCTAGTCATTCCTCCTTGGGTGACTAGCAATCTTATATCATATCTCTATGTATAACTCGTGCGACATTAGCTTCAACATCTGGGGCGATATCTCGTTATTCGCAGCAATAACTGGCGCATTGGTCCGCACGCTGAACAGTGCCTCAATCATCAAGTATAATCTATGCATCGACGATCATCACATTCTGGCTGGCCTCTAGCAATGGCCCAATCCTCTGGTGCTGATCTGCACGTCCAAGAAATTTTGTAAAAGCGATCCATCAAACGCTCATGGCGCGAAAACACAATAAAATGACACATCTATACAATCGTGTGTCCCTAGAATCACGCCCTGGTCAGTCCTCGTCCGTGACGAGCTCGTGCTGACGCAACTCTAGCCGTAGCTTTCTCTGCCCGTGTAATCGTGGCAGCAAAAACCATAACCAATATCGTTGAGGATAGATCATAGGAACGAATATAATGCTGTGCAAGGATATGTACATCCTAAGGTTTCTTAAGCGGAGTAGCGTATCATAAGTATGCCGCGGAACACACACACGGTACGTCACTCTCCTTAAGTCACCTACTCCATCAACTAAGGTCAACCTACGCGACGAAAGTTCGGGTCTAATACCCTCTCAACTAAGTCTAAGTTCCGTAAGGTAAAGCCTAGGTTCCGTATATATACAAACGCCCTAGGTTCTGAATAGTCAAACATATACTCGAACCAAGGTTAACCAAGCGCTCTGATACCAACTTTGTCACGACCCAAAATGGCATGTGACTGGCACTTAAATTATATGAAATCTATAGGACACCATCTAATTCAAGTAAGCCAAAAATCCCAGAAATCTAAACCATTTTAAAGAAGAAGTGAAGAAAACTTAGTTAAAAACAAGTGGTTTTAATAACATAAGCCGAAGTATTACATTTTTGAAATCTCAAGTCTTTTCTGAAAATTTACGACAGAGTTTCCTTTGTAAATACTGGCCCCAAAAGGGTACAACAAGCATAAAATGAATAAAGGCATCCCCAAGCGGGAGCTAGCTCTTCGCCAACTGGCGGTCTCAACCACGCATGCAATATAATATACAACGCCGAAGGGCGAGAATCAAAACTCAAAAGGAAACTCAAAATCATCAAGAAACCATATAGTAATACAACGCGCGACTCTAAGGTCGAAAGAATAACAACTAGTTTTCTAAGTCTGAAATAATATACAAGTTTGGTTGATAGAGTTTACTAGATACAACTGAATATAAATATACAATGGTGGTAACGATACAAGTGAGTCCACCTACCAAAGAAATCACCCGAAAAGGGATAGTGTACCAGCAAAACCGCAACGAACCTGTACGGCAAAACCTGCAAGAAACTGTGGCACAACGGGGGTGAGTTGCCAACTCGTGAGTAGAAAACATCACAGAGCAGAAATCGTATGTATGTCTCAATCTTAGGTCAATACGATCAGTAATATATATATCCTCAGTATGATAAAGTCTGAAGCATGATAAGGTGGCAAGGGTAAACATCTATATATAAGTGTAATACCAAGTGCTCGTGTCAGTGCTTCAATGTCACGACCCGAATATTTCGACTCGTGACTGGCACTTAACCGCACAACGTCTACAGGCGTAACGCGACTAAGTAAGCCGAACCCAGAAATCAAAACCATTTAAAACTAGTGAGTGTTGAAAATATTCAATTTAAACATTTAGAAAACCTTAAATAGTTCAATAAAGTTCTTTTTAAAGTTAAATTATCCTTACAATAATTTTGGCAGCATTTCCTTTGTAAAAGTAACCCCGAAATCGGGTACAAAACAGGATATAAGTGACAAGATATATCATGAAATAAAGCATCCCCAAACGGGAGCAAACACGCCCAACGGCGGTAAACAACATCACAAGAGTAATATACGACGCCGTAGAGAAGAATGAGCAATAAATAAGAACATCACAAATAATAACTGCATATATACAGTCGGCTCCCACGAGCTCGATACCAGAATACAAATAAAATACATCATCGTCCTCACACTGTCTCTAAGTCAAGTACATATATGGTAGATGGAGAATACTAGATACAAAAGGTATATAATAAAATATCCAGATACCACAACCCACCTAACAGCAAAATAGCACTCGCACGAACTGTATTGATATCTGTAGCCAAAAGATGCAAAAAGGAAGCCTGCCGCGACTACTCTGAGGGGCAACCTGCAAATACTATGGCACAACGGGGGTGAGTTGCCAACTCGTGAATAAAGATAACATATAAAGGTAATCACGAGCATGCATGTATTGCGCTACTCTATCATATGCCAGCAGGTAAATCTGTATGGGACAAGCGGTAGGTGCAATAATCATGCAAATGCTCTGTCAAGTAATATAACTACAGGATGAGATGCATGATAATCAATGCAGAGCATGGGATAAACAACATCTACACGGAAAATCAATCGTGGAAAATAATCGGTGCCCAAAACTGCACCCAAATCCCAAATCAACTCAGGCGCCGACACTCTCCTCGGCCCTCAATTACTGTAAATCTCTGAGAATCACGAGTGCCCAACATCGGCACTCAAAATATCATAAAATACTCGTGTCCAGCATCGACACGCAAATCCTCATATATCGGCTCCGTAAGTCCGGATCAGCCCACGGGCTCCGTCTACGGAATCGACCCTCGGCCCCAGCAGTACGGATCATCCCGCATCCATCTCTCGACTCTGGTCAGTATCCTCCGGATAACCGTCAGGTCCAACCAATCACCGGTAGGTAGTAGTCCCTCTGCCGGGATCACCGTCTAACAATACGAGTCTTCTCGCCCCGGGGTACCGTACCGGGTCCACCATATACCCGCAATCGGTGCCTTCCTCTCCTCGAATCGGGTATGCTCACACAAGCTCTCTGGAACCGAGAAAACTCATGGTGGACGCACCAAAATATCATATCAAGGGAAACCGGGTTTTTAAACAGTGCGTGTTCCTTAAAATGGTACTCCGGTTCCCAAATCCAGAAATCACATAAATCAAATCCATTGCGTAAATCCATGCAATGTGTCGTATGACACTAAGGGTAAAAGAAAGGGAGAACCACTCTTTTAAAAGATCCCGTTTTGAAAATACCGCTTGCGGTCCCTTAGTTTTAAATCAAGTCAATATCATCCATGTATGTAACATATGAATATGGGTATAGGTATGGATGTGCGAATGAATAAGTACGCAAGATGAATATAGCAATGTACATGTGCACTAATGCAGACACATGCTGTATATGTACCCAAGTACGAATATATGTGATGTACTGTATGAATATATGTGATGTATGTGGCACAAGTATGGATATGTGATGTATATGTGCCCAAGTATGAATATAGGTGATGTATGTGGCACAAGTATGAATATCATGTCAAGTCACATAAAAGATGAGCTACAACATAATGATCATGGAAATTCTACAGTGTGAGTGTCATGGAAATTACTAACGGTGTGTGTGTAACATGCAGGATAGTGCTCGTGCAACTTGAACCGTTAGTAATGGTGCGGTGTTCTATCAATTCTAGTTTATATACATATAGCAGGGAATGCGGTATGCACTAAATAATAGCCATGAACAGTCAATGTATGGAAATGTAGGTATAAGGTCCTATCAGCCCTGACGTAGAATGCCATGCGGGCGATATCCCCGTAGATGTTAAATCTACTCACCGTAGTCTTTCACTAGGTATAGCCGACCAGTTGTTTCCCCTTCTGCGCGGCGTCCGTCGTATTCGCCTGCGAACCTAGAATTATACAGTATATCACACATAAGCTCAAAGTCACACAAACACGACATTAAAGCCAAACTAGTAACTCTCGCCGTGAACCAAGCGCGCGTGTGCGCGATACGCTAAAACGTGTGATTACGCGCCTAAAGCCACTCCGACGCGTCGCGATACGCAGAAACCCCAAACCCACACACACGTATCACGCGTGTCGCGAAAGATTAAAAATACGGGAAATAGGGTATTCTACTCCAGATTTTGATACAGAACAGATATTATAAAATTATATATACCAAAATACTCCACATAGCAGCAGACTCCAGTGGCCCAAACTCCAACCCCCAACTCACCCATCTGGCCGCAAATTGCGGCCAGAATGAATATTCCAGCGGCCTGTCTTGGGAATTGGGTTCCCCGATTTTGTGTGTGCACTCTATACCCCCTATACATGCTACAGTAAATCCAATTTAATTCTGAAACAACTCGGGTAGCAGCAGATCCTACAGAACCCAATATTCTAGTTAAAAACCACACTTTGCACTAAAATGATACTTTATGGTATTTCTATGCAAACTGAAACAAAAACCAGGCTTAAATAGCTCTAATAGCACAAAATAGAGTTAACCAAGCCAACAAAACCCTAATCTAACATATGAATCACAAATATCCCTTAATATCACTAAAATGCACAAAAATGAGGTTTTTAGCAACCGAACACACAAGTTATGGAAATAGGGTGTTAAACATGAGTTGATACCTTCTAAAGACCTTATAAATCAGCAAAAGTTCCAGCTCCCTCCTCAAGTATGCAGATTTGCTTCCAAACACCTCAAAAAGCCCCTTTTCCCAAGGTTTTGTGATGAAAATGAGTGGTTTTTGTGTAGGATTTGTATGGAGATCAAAGAGTAGTGAAAAGGAGAGGAAAAGATAAAGAAAAGCTAGGGTTTTTCTGCTGGAAATTTGACAGAATTTCTGAAGTGAGGAGAAGAGAGAGAGAAGGGAAGGAAATGGGGTCAAAAGTCAACCCTTCTCACCTAACACCATGCTCTCATATTCTAATTCAAATTTGCAATTTAAAAAGGGTTTTGTTTTTGATAAAAGGGTGGGGAAATAACCATGAACCATGCAAGAATGAAAAGAAATGGTTAACATGCTAACACTTTTAGCCTAGGTCAAGGAAAATTGTGCTAAGTGTGCAAGTGTACACTACAAATGGAAATTTCCTAACTATGGTAACACGACTAAATATAATTAGTAAACCCTATAATTACACATAAATATATATATATATATATATATATATATATATATATATATATATATATCACTTCACAACACAATTATCCCTAGCCAAGAAGGAAAAATAAGATATCCGTTTTTGAAAAACACGCACACTAGCTAATTAATGAGAAAACATCGTAAACGAATTTCAAAGCGTTACATTCAGGTAGCAACATGTCATAAATATGAGGTATCATCAATGAAATCAACATGAAATCAGTGTCAACTATATCATCAAGTCTATAAGCATGTGGATGTCATCCAACCATGTAATCAATGCCTGTATGCATGTGGATCTCGTCCACGGGTCAACCAATGACACAACAACATCATGCACGTAAATATCATAAAAGCATATGCATGAAAGTATGAGGATATAAATCAACGTATGTCCCTGGCGACACATCAAAATCATGGAACCTGAGTGTCCAGCATCGACACTCGAAAACATCATGAAACCCGTGTCCAGCATCGACACGTAAATCCTCATATAGCTCAGGTGCCCCATCCTCAAATCGGCCCTCAGGCGCCGCATAATCTGGTCGGCCCTCATATCCATCTCACTACTCCGATCGGTATCCTCCGGATAACCGCCGAGTCCAAATACTATCACCTGTAGGTAGTGCTCCCCTGCCAGGCTCACCGTCTAACAATACGAGTCTTCTTGCCCCGGGGTACCTCACCGGGTCCACCATGTATCCGCAGACGGTGCCTATCGCTCCTCAAATCGGGTTTCACATATCACACGTCTCAGAACAGAGAAAACGCATGGTGGACGTACCGAAATATCAAATCAAGAGAAACCGGGTTTTTAAAACAATACTTACTTTCTTTTGAAATAACCACGGTTCTCAAATCCAGAAATCTCATAAAAACGACATATCTCAATGCGTATAATCATAAAGCATGTTGTATGCGACGTATAACAGAAATGTAAGCTTATCCGTATACCATGCAACATGGGACAGTAATATGCACATATCAAGGGTAAACCGCTCTTTTAAATGAATCTAGTTTAAAATATCTCCTGCGGTTCCCAATTTCTCCAAAGTCAAATGCAGCATCGTATAAAGGTTCATATGTAACTATAGCAAGTAAATTGTGTAAGGAGTCATATCATGATGCAGCAATCCTACTGTGTAGTGACATAGCAATTATCGATGATGATGTGTGTGAGCCGGCAAGCTGGTGTACGTGAAGCATACGCATCATCGGTAATGGTGCTGGTGTCCTAACTGTTAGTTATATGTATGCCCTAGAGGCCATTACTGTACATAGGATGTATATTGTAGTGGATGCTTGGACATATATAGGGAGGACTTTCTTGCTCGACATGATAGTATGCTATCTGGTTGATCTTTACCTTAACGTGTACACTGATTGTCTCTCTGTTACATGTTGGTAAAGCCCTTAGGATGTGTACTTGACTACCTGGACTATGATGCGGATCATACTAGTGGGGACATGGTAGTCCATAAGCACATCCTTCAAGGTCCCTAGT
Source organism: Agapanthus africanus (assembly GCA_030015575.1). Taxonomy (NCBI): domain Eukaryota; kingdom Viridiplantae; phylum Streptophyta; class Magnoliopsida; order Asparagales; family Amaryllidaceae; genus Agapanthus; species Agapanthus africanus. Next base: position 711,138,037 of record JASDDO010000024.1, on the reverse strand, counting down.
CGTGGGTGTATCGAGACAGGGCATCGATATACCAGAGTAGACTAGCGTATACCTTCTCGACCCATACAGATGGACGACGGATGATCCCATATCCATTGGTGTTTGACATCGGAGATGATATACGGGTGCTCAGTAGAGACTGGGTGCACTGGACGGACTCGCCGAGAACTCCCAGATGGTATTATACCTCACGTCAGATGGCAGTTCTCTGGTGACACTGGTACAGAGTAGTCTGTTGACCCGAGATCGTCATAGAATCTTGTGTGGTTCCCACTGTGCTTTGATTTCCATCTTACCACGTCCAAGAGGGCGTGCAAAACGGTGGTTTTTGGGTACAGTCCCGAGTCACATGGAGGCAATGAGCGATAGGAGGGGATTCGTCTCTCCCGGTATAGGGGGTTGATGTTGTGCTGTGTTCGATTGGCTATAATAGGAAATCCCTGGCCAGGGTTGCTGAGATTTACTGGTAAGTGTTACCAGTAGTTTCTCGAATTGTTATAGACCTCATATCGACACGACTTATCGAGCTATTGGGGTCTGACGTTTACCACCCCTAGGCAAGATATGCGACATATCAGACGATCAGACCGGACTGTACGGTAGTGTTACTGGTTGGATTCACTGGAGTGTGAGCGGGCTTGCTCGTCGATCTTCTGATCGCTCAATACCCGGGTGGCCGTTACGTTTAGCAGACCGCTTGCGGTTTGTGGGTGTTTGATAGGATCATCACCTGCTGCCGGCGTATTGACGAGTCTTTAGAGTCCTACACAGAGGTTTCCTGGCTCAAGCGAAACGAAATAGGAGCGCATATGAGATATGTGCGGGACCGAGAATAATGCGTGTATGTGATACCGTATTTCATTCTCGCGATCAATGTGTCGAATGGTTGTATGCGATATAACCTAGTTATCGATTCAAGCGTTGATTCGATAAGCCGATACATTGGATACTAGTCGGTTTTATGCGATATGACCGGATCGTTAAATCAAGTGTTGATTTAATGATTTAATGTATAATTATATATTTGATATATTACTTTGCATTAACTAGTATCGGTTCACTTTAAATGGATTTTCTCACTTGAAGTTCACAAGTTGTATATGTGATATACTTTTGTGCACTTGATTGTATCATGTTTGATGATACATGCTTATTTGAGTTTGTGTAAAGATTAAACCATGGTTATTTAAATGGTTAGGGTTTTGTTTTTCATATCTATTTATTCATTTATTTATTTATTTTCTTTTTGGAAAATGAAAAGAAAAATGGTGGCTTTATTTGGATATATGTTGAAGCTTCATGAAGCTTTGACTTAGTCACCATTTTTGTCTTCATGCCTAACCTAACCATTCACTTAACCCTAGTTTAGTCTCTACACTTGACCATGGTTAATTATGATAAGTATTCTTTTATTTTCTATTTTCTAAATAACTTATCATAACTTCTTCTTCTTCTTCATCTTCTTCTTCCTTGAAGAAGCTTGACTTCATCAATGGTGGATTGATGAAACAAGTGAGAAATCCAATTCTAAAGTCTACCCACTTCTATTTCTTCATCCTCTACCTCTTGCCAAGTAGTAGAGTGTGTTTTCTGCACAAGTTTCTTGACTTGGTGAAGTTGGAGCTTGATCTAGCGATGCCTCGACGTAGATCATCTTCGGCACGTCGTCGATGACCTAGCCCGCCATTTCTCCGATGAAGCCGACGCTAGAGCCCGGGATTCATTTTGGACAGCGGAGAGACTTCATTGCGGAGCTATGGAGGTGGAGCACCGGATCTACAAAAGTAGTATTTCCGTTCACTTAGTTAATTTGTTAACTAGTTTGATTTGTCGCCTAGAAATCTAGCCAACGGTCCGTAGTCGGGTTTCTCGGCACCTCTAATTTTTGAAATTGGCATGGTTGATGCCTTGTGAGACCCCCTTGGTGTGCCTAGGAACCGTACAGTGGTATCAGAGCCTAGCTAGAGCCTTAGGCGAAGTCTAGACGACGTTTGAATTCCGAACGAACCCGAAACCCCAACCCAAAATGCTCTCTGGAAATTTTCTAAAATTTTGGATTTTTGTCAATTAAAAATATGCAGAAAAATAAGCAGGGTGTTATTTGAATTACTGTGAAATACGAGGGGCTAAATCGACTTTTCCACCGCGGAACCGCGGCCCCAGCTATGCATGGTGCGGCGGTTCCTCGGCCGTACTGTCCCTTTGACTAATGTTTTCTGCACAGTAATTCATATAATTGAATCCTATATTTTCTGGTTATTTTTAATGTGACTCTACAGTTGAGTGTTCTGGGGTTGTTTTGGGGATTCGATGATTCGATCGGATTATCAGATTTTGTTTATGTGGTTTCCGGATAAATTTTAGAATATGTTAAAAAGTTCGACCGGATATAAATACCCAATTTTTCCCCTGTTGGGAAATTTCCAAGTGTTGGATTTTTCCGTGGTTTAAAGACGTTCTAAGTAGTGCAAGTAACTCGATGGACCCTCTAGAAGACAACAAACCTTAACTCGATTATGTGACCGTCTTGAACTGCCCTTTGAACCTTCGGGTTTGGGGCAGTACGGCGTGCCACATGTGAGGCGTTGGCTTGACCCTTCTACGGCTGGACCGTTGGTACTGAGGCACGAACTGAATGTCTTTAGACTTGTTTCATGTGTTGATTTATATTGGGAAAACTTGGGTGTTCGAATGTTCGATCGAAAAGTTTAGCATTTTCTATTTATCCGGAATGTGATACAATACTTGGAATTCGCAAATAGTTATGAGATGACTGGATGAATGTTATAAACATAGCAATTTAGTCTCACTTGATCGGTTGCCACGGAATTTTGATGTGATCAAAAGTCCGTCGCAATCACGTAGCGTACGCGAATACTCGCCGGGTAAACTTAATAGACAGCTTCACTCCATAGCCCCGACCAAGTGACTGTAGGAGAACCCCATCGCCGAAAGCATCCGTTCGGGTGCTCGCGGCAGTGGTGTTCCGCCTTGGTGCACTTCGTCGACGGTATCGGGGGTGCGGCCGTCTACTAAAGTTTGCGACGAGTATCCGATCAGGATGTCGGGAATCTTGTTGAATTGCCCGACTTGATATTGAAAAGTGTTTTCGATTTTGAGACTAAAATGCGGGGTTTATAATTGTTAGGCATGCGATGTCTAAGTAATTCATTTGGTCAGGAATGCGATGTCTGAGGTGGTTGCGGATTCCAACTGTTGTAGTTTTACACTTTCTTTTCTGTGACCGTAAGTGTAATATATGATATCGCCGGTTTCGTTGCTATATGTCAACGACAATTGGGATGGACATATTTACTGACGTTGATGACATGTGATGTTATGTGTTGCTGGATATGTTATATTGGATCGTCGTGTTCGAATAGCCGGGGGTTTTTATGTGAGATGAGTGTTTTTCATTTTCATTCATGTAAAAACTTGTATGTAATATTCTTTTATTGGGGCACTTCCAGGTTGCGGAAGATGTCACCGTTTGTATATTATTTACTTTTCCGCACTAGGATAGACCCAAGGAGGAGGGCACAAGTAACCGGGTTCTGGAGTCCAGTGGGAGACCAACTCGAGGAGTCGAGTCCGGGTCTTCTAACTCCAGAATTGGTAGGGTTGCTTGCCGCTCTCGTAGGGGTCTAGGGGTGTGGGTTTGGCTACTCATCACGACCGTGGAATCCGTGTTTTATACTGGCTCGTATTGAAAACACGGACGTCCTAGTATATCCAATATTTCATACGTTTCTTCTGCTGCGATATCTGTGATGTGATCATGTGATGTTCTGTGATAGATACAGTATATAGTATATATGATATATTATATAGACGTTACTTATGTTTTACACCCACGCTAGCCCTGCCCCGCTCTGTCGTTAGTTACCTAACCTAACGGTGCATGAGGGGACATCGAGGCGAATGCGGATGGCATAAGTGTACGTCGTATTTATCTGTGATGTTTAGGTACTTTAAATGATGGGACTTCATTAATGTGATTAATGAAATAAAAGAAACCTAAGATGTTGTTGAATCGAATTTCAAAATAAAACAGGTAGCTACAGTTCTTGCTTTGCACAGCGGTATATATGATATATCCTGCACCTTATTCGATGAGGAAAGGACCGAGATCCCTTTACCGGGAGTGACTCCTTTAGCAATAACTGGCAGATGCTACACACTCGGTTTGTCTTTTGATTGCTTTTAAGTGTTTTTGCTTTGCACAGTGATATATATGATATATCCCGCACCTCATTCGACGAGGAAAGGACCGACGATCCCTTCACCAGGAGTGACTCCTTTAGCAAAACTAGAAAAGCCTCAAAAGCACTCCATTTCAAAATCATTTGATTCTACAACGATATCAAGTTCATTACGCAATAGGTTTTCAGAAAAAACCTTTCGTAGCCCTCCGTCATTTCAGATAAGTAGTAGTTAGTATTCGTGCTGCGTTTGTTGGCCTTTGTCAAGGCGCACTGTGTGGTAGCTAATTGGTGCTTATCTGCTTATGCATATGATACAGATTGGGTTAGGGTAGTCGTGCGACCTTGTTGGCCTTTATCAAGGGCCGTGCGGGTGGGTTTAATTCAATCAGGAAATGACGGGTTGAACTTGACTAGCATCCTATGGTTTGTTGGCCTTTGTCAAAGTCATAGGAGGTTAGGGGCAAAATATTATCGGGAATTTCAAGTGTTGAAATTTGCAATGAGATTGCATACCTTCTATGAGATAGTTGGATCCCGATACCCACTGCGGGTAAGAGTTACTCCTGGGAGAGTTTTATACATTACAATTAGCCGATCAAGTAGGTGTCTAGAAAGGTGTTAACGAGGTTACGCCTCTGGGAAAATGAGGTTTACATTAATTAGGTTCGTGCGAAAGCACGGGGGACCTCCCTCAAAGTACCGACACTGGCCTGGCTGAAAGATTGGCGAACTTATAGTGTGTAATTAAACCAGGCTAGTCTTTCCTTTTAGGGTTTGAAGGAAGATTTGATAAAAAGCAGTGGGAGCCATCCTGATTAGATAAAATAATAACCAATCTGTTCTTGCAAGAGCGCACGCTGAGTGTTTTCTTCTCTCTCTCTCTCCTGGTAGCGACCATATCACGCCTTAATCAAGATAATAATACGGATTATTGACCGAACCCGCTTGTTATACTGAGCTGGGGAACGTTGTTCCCGCTCCAACTTATAATTGTTATAAGACAGAGCAGGAAATTGGGGAATACCAGATTTCCCGTGCCGCCCAAACGAAGAGAGTGCATGCTGATGCATCATCTTCGGGTGTGTTCATTACAAAGAACTGTTTCTCAGTATCCTCTGAATCCTGGGTATATGATACCGGATCAGGATCCCAGATATGTAATCTGTTAGATAGGGCTACAAAAAGGTACAAAAACTGAAAACGGGTGATAAGTTTCATGAGGCAGAAAACGGGGCAAGTGTTGCAGCCAAGTCTGTTGGTCACTGTCACCCTATATTGTAATACATTGATTCTGAACGAATGTTATTAGATACCGAACCTGATATACAAAATCATATCAGTCTCTTTATTAGCAAAGAAATGATAAAATTTTGTATTGTTGGATAATGTTTTGAACATTTCCTATATCAAAAGTTGATCGGTTCAGGCACGTTATCTAAAAGCATTGATGTTCTAAATCAAACTACAGTTCTTAGTATACAGAACACACACAAGAGGAAGAGTTCAGAAATGAACGAATCCTTCTTGAGGCATTGTAGACTAGGTCATATCAATACGACCCGACTAGCTAGAGTTACATATAGATGCATATTTAAATCAGTTTGAATTTATATCTTGTGAAACTCGCCAGTCATGTCACAAAGATAAGATGACCATAGCTCTGTTTATTGGAAACAGAGAAAGAGTTAGTGAACTCTTGGGATTGATACATGATGATGTATGTAAGGTCTCCTGTCTACACATGCCAGGACTGGTTCTTTATACTTCATTACATTCTCTGATGATCTTTCGAGATTCAGACCTATGTTCCTGTTGAAACACATGTCCGAACCTTCTGAGATATTCACAGAATATAAGTTAGAAGTAGAGAACCAAAATATGGGTATAAGTATTATGTCCTTTGATGTGATCAAGAAGGAGAATACTTGTGCATGGAATTCCTGGACTATTCTAAAGGAGAATGAGATTCTCTCTCAGCATTACTCCTCTGCATACACCATAGCACGATGGTATATCGGGACGGAGAAGATACACCCTATTTGATGTGGTGTGCTCTATGATGAGTACTACTGAGTTACCTTTTTCCTTTTGGGAGTTATGCACTTGAGAAGCTGCATACCTATTGAATAGGGTTCCAATCAAATCAGTTGCCTACCATCTCATATGTGATATGGAAAGGGAAGAGCCCATGTCTTAAGTTAGTTAAGATTTGGGGTTTTCCGGCCTATGTCTAAAAGCAAAATCCGGACAAGCTCGAGGCAACGTCAGTTATGTAGAACTGGAAAGGTTCCAGCTATACAAACTACAGCAGATGATTTGGTAGAAGCAAAGGATTCAGTAGATTCCAACGAACCTCAGCCTCTCCGCCTATCTAGTAGGGTTCCTCACCCATCTGAGAGATACTTCGGTTTCTCTATGACAGTGGGAGCGAGGATTGCATCATGAGATGATGACCCAACTAGTTTCGAGCTGGCCATCAGGAGTGAGACTCTGTAAGAATGGCTGGATGCTTAGCGATCTGAGATGGAATCCTTATACACCAATAAAGTATGGACTTTGGTTGCTATATCTGAAGGGTTAAATCCCCATCAGGAGCAAGTATATCTTGAGAAGATTACTTGGTGTACATGGAAAAGTTGAGACTTTCAAAGCTAGACTTGTTAAAGGTTTGCATCATTGATCAGGTAAGGATTATGTTGAAACCTTTTCTAAGGATCTATGCTTAAGTCCATCCAGATCCTACTTGCCACGGCTACATACCATGACTACGATATCTGGCGGTTGGGTGCCACGACATCTTTTCTAAATGATGTTTTAGAAGAGAACGTCTGTAAGTACACAGCCAGAGGGCTTCGTAGACAGTGGGAGCAGCGGAAACGTGTGCAAGATGTTTTATGTGATGAAGCAGGCATCGCGGAGTTGGAACGTCTATTTTGATGTGTAAGTCAAAGTAGTTGACATCATCAAAATGGTAGATGAACCTTGTATAAACAAAAAAGTAGTAGGGAGTATGGTGAAAATCTTCGTAGAGTACGTGGATGACATACTCTTGATAGGGAAAGAGTTTCCTATGCTACGCTCGATCAATCTCCGCTTATTACAATGATTCTCCACATAGGATCAAAGTGATACCAACTAAATCCTGGATTTTGGATCTATGAGATAGATCTAAATGGATGTTAGGATTCTCACTAGTTGTAGTGAGATGGTATCAATCGATCCTGGGAAGAATCACTGGAAGTGTTCCAGGGTGATAAAGACGACTGAATGTCAGTCGCAGGCATTGTCTTTACCCTCAGTAAAGGGACGGTATGTTGGAAGAATTCCAAGCTAGATACCGTGACATACTAGACGATAAAGGAATGATACATCGCTACTTAAGATGCTACCAAAGTGGCTGTTTGGGTGTATAATGGTTCATAAGATGAACTTAGTTCCTCCCATTGTGTGACAATGGAGTTATGGCTTATGCCAGGAACGTCCTTCCCATCAGTGATCCAGACATATTCTAAGGCAGTATCACCTGATCATGGAGATGGTTGATCTCCAGGGTGACCGAGGCAAGGAGAGCAGACTTAGAGGATAACGCAGCGGATCCACTCACGAAGGCCTATTCCCCGAGAGAGACTTTTATGGGATGGTTGAGTATGAGATACTGCAACCACTGCTACAGAAGGCCCTAGTGCAAGTGGGAGATTGTTAGTTGTATGTATGCCCTAGAGGCCATTACTGTACATAGGATGTATATTGTAGTGGATGCTTGGACATATATAGGGAGGACTTTCTTGCTCGACATGATAGTATGCTATCTGGTTGATCTTTACCTTAACGTGTACACTGATTGTCTCTCTGTTACATGTTGGTAAAGCCCTTAGGATGTGTACTTGACTACCTGGACTATGATGTGGATCATACTAGTGGGGACATGGTAGTCCATAAGCACATCCTTTAAGGTCCCTAGTCGTGGATGTATCGAGACGGGGCATCGATATACCAGAGTAGACTAGCGTATACCTTCTCGACCCATACAGATGGGCGATGGATGATCCCATATCCATTGGTGTTTGACATCGAAGATGATATACGGGCGCTCAGTAGAGACTGGGTACACTGGACAGACTCGCCGAGAACTCCCAGATGGTATTATACCTCACGTCAGATGGCAGTTCTCTGGTGACACTGGTACAGAGTAGTCTGTTGACCCGAGATCGTCATAGAGTCTTGTGTGGTTCCCACTGTGCTTTGATTTCCATCTTACCACGTCCAAGAGGGCGTGCAAAACGGTGGTTTTTGGGTACAGTCCCGAGTCACATGGAGGCAATGAGCGATAGGAGGGGATTCGTCTCTCCCGGTATAGGGGGTTGATGTTGCGCTGTGTTCGATTGGCTATAACAGGAAATCCCTGGCCAGGGTTGCTGAGATTTACTGGTAAGTGTTACCAGTAGTTTCTCGAATTGTTATAGACCTCATATCGACACGACTTATCGAGCTATTGGGGTCTGACGTTTACCACCCCTAGGCAAGATATGCGACATATCAGACGATCAGACCGGACTGTACGGTAGTGTTACTGGTTGGATTCACTGGAGTGTGAGCGGGCTTGCTCGTCGATCTTCTGATCGCTCAGTACCCGGGTGGCCGTTACGTTTAGCAGACCGCTTGCGGCTTGTGGGTGTTTGATATGATCATCACCTCCTGCCGGCGTATTGACGAGTCTTTAGAGTCCTACACAGAGGTTTCCTGGCTCAAGCGAAACGAAATAGGAGCGCATATGAGATATGTTCGGGACCGAGAATAATGTGTGTATGTGATACCGTATTTCATTCTCGCGATCAATGTGTCGAATGGTTGTATGCGATATAACCTAGTTATCGATTCAAGCGTTGATTCGATAAGCCGATACATTGGATACTAGTCGGTTTTATGCGATATGACCGGATCGTTAAATCAAGTGTTGATTTAATGATTTAATGTATAATTATATATTTGATATATTACTTTGCGTTAACTAGTATCGGTTCACTTTAAATGGATTTTCTCACTTGAAGTTCACAAGTTGTATATGTGATATACTTTTGTGCACTTGATTGTATCATGTTTGATGATACATGCTTACTTGAGTTTGTGTAAAGATTAAACCATGGTTATTTAAATGGTTAGGGTTTTGTTTTTCATATCTATTTATTCATTTATTTATTTATTTTCTTTTTGGAAAATGAAAAGAAAAATGGTGGCTTTATTTGGATATATGTTGAAGCTTCATGAAGCTTTGACTTAGTCACCATTTTTGTCTTCATACCTAACCTAACCATTCACTTAACCTTAGTTTAGTCTCTACACTTGACCATGGTTGATTATGATAAGTATTCTTTTATTTTCTATTTTCTAAATAACTTATCATAACTTCTTCTTCTTCTTCATCTTCTTCTTCCATGAAGAAGCTTGACTTCATCAATGGTGGATTGATGAAACAAGTGAGAAATCCAATTCTAAAGTCTACCCACTTCCTATTTCATCATCCTCTACCTCTTGCCAAGTAGTAGAGTGTGTTTTCTTCACAAGTTTCTTGACTTGGTGAAGTTGGAGCTTGATCTAGCGATGCCTCGATGTAGATCATCTTCGACACGTCGTCGATGACCTAGCCCGCCATTTCTCCGATGAAGCCGACGCTAGAGCCCGGGATTCATTTTGGAAAGCGGAGAGACATCATTGCGGAGCTATGGAGGTGGAGCACCGGATCTACATAGGTTGTATTTCCGTTCACTTAGTTAATTTGTTAACTAGTTTGATTTGTCGCCTAAAAATCTAGCCAACGGTCCATAGTCGGGTTTCTCGGCACCTCTAATTTTTGAAATTGGCATGGTTGATGCCTTGTGAGACCCCCTTGGTGTGCCTAGGAACCCTACACTTACAGCATGGGTTTCAATACAACAATAAAACACATTTAAGCATGCAATGCGATGCGAATAGCAAGAATATGCTGGAAATGAATAATAAATACAACAGTGAAGAATCTACATTAATATATATGAGTCATACAGTTTTGCCATTTGAAATAACACGAATCGTGGCCTTTAGAAAATAAGGGCTACGGTGTTTTTAAGAAAAGGTACGTCCTTTGAAATATCCGTAGAATCCCTTAGCCTTTCGTTAAAAATACTCACGATTCGTTAGCTTTGAAATAGGTATAACTCGAGTCTAGTCTAACATCTACACATAAACTATAGGACTAAACTAACAGAAAAATCAAAAAGTAAGGAAACCACCTAAATCTGAGTCGATATATATAAATATAATAGTCGGTGATCCCGTCTAAATAGTATCACATACGGTACAATATATAATATGACATCCTCGAGTCAAGAGTGCGGATCTATCATCAATATAAATCTCATACGGTAAATCCCTCGTAAGGCATCCCAATCTGGGTACGAGTCAAATATCACACGTATCTCATCATTTATCTGGTATCCTTATCATCATAACATGAAACAGATCTATAGTCCAGTACATACTGATACCATCTACATATATATATGTGTGTGTATGAAAACACATCGCCCATGGACCCGCTATAATATCATGTCGTATCTCATAATACGAACCAAATCTTATCACCGATCTCGTGGCACCATGCCCAATCTCATCGACTCATCTCCAAATATCGTATACTATCCTCATCATCCATGTATATGTATACGTATATATATACACATAGTCCCATACCTATGTGTATATATATATATATATATATATATATATATATATATATACGTATCCCCATATACGCACAAGTAATAATATGTATGCAAGTATGTGTGTGCGTGTGTATGCAAAACTTAACTCTAGGGTTTCGCGACTAAGAAACTACACTGTAAGCGTTTTCCTACAACTACGCTAAACTAACCCAAAAGTCACGTAATCATCTCTTGCTAAGTATGCACATCATAAAACACATAACTATATATATCATAACGCATTCGCGTTCTATGCTACGAAACTGCAAGGGTGCTATACGCCATCCACCCGACTTCCCCCGTAGATATATATCTACTCACCTTGATCTTCGCTTGCCGATGCCGGTGTCGCCACATGCTTGCTTGTCGTCTCGAAGTCCTCGTGACGGTACCTACATATTATAACGTATCGTACCGCATTAAAATCCAGTTCAAAACCAAAACGACACACGAATCTCACATAGGTCAAAACCTATGGTCTACTCCAGCAAATCAACCAAATAACACTCGATGTAGACGTACAAACGTCAACTGACCGATATAAAACCCAAATATCAAAACTTAAATTCATAACCATTAAGTCAAACAAAGTAGCAACTCATGAAACTTGCTCCAGATTTTAGTTCAGGCAAAATTGGGATAAACAAACAATACTGGGGTGATGTATAGGGGGTATATGAACTACAAAAGCAACCTGGGCACCAAATTCCTTCATGTGGCCGGCCACAAACCCCAAATATCCGGCCTCCTCGGTTTGGACATCACAGAAAGGCTCGTTTTGGTAGGGTGGCCTCATAGTGGTCCATTTAGGCTTGTGGTGTACTTTGCTTTTCTCGTAATCATCCCAGGTTACACCAGATTTCCTGTAGGTCTCTATTTCATCACAAAACCGACATGAAAAGTTTCAGATTTGGGTTTTCAGGTTTCAGTTAAGGTTTGGTCTGGGTTCCAGACATTATGGGGGGTTTAAGGTCACCACTAAAGTTCAATGGCACTATCACAACTCAAGAATCCATCAAAACCTCTTCTAGAATTTTCTAAGTTCACTAAATCAAACTTAAACACTTCTAAATATGCATGGACACTAAAGAGAATGAATTACTACACTAATGGTGATGAAATTAGCTCATTTGGCAACTCAAGAATCTTCTTGAGTTGCCCCAAGTGCTCAAAATCCGAATTTTCTTGGTCCAAAGTGCTTGTAGGGGGCTTGTGCATGTTTTTAAAGAAATGGAGATGAGGTTTTGGTATAGTTTTGGTGTAGTTGTGAGGGGATAGAGGCGGAGGGGAGAGAGGGCAGCCATGGTGAGGAGAGATGAAGAAGAGATGATGAAGATAAAGGAATAGCATAGGTTAAAGAAAACCCCTCTCACTCTTTCTCTTGCCCATACCTCTCACCATGCCAAATTCTATATTCATTTTCCTTTTTCCTTTTCATTTCTTTTATTTTTCTTTTCTTTTTAAAAACTAATCTTGCATGAAAAATAAAGAAAAGCCATGGTAGAAAAATGTAACAATGTGTAATATGACATGGTGCATGTCATGTGCACAAATCAAGCTTAATGCACGATTAGTGATATTTAATCGCGATTAGCATTAAAATAGAATATAATTAATCATAAAGAATTTATAATTTGCTTTAATCATATAAAGCATCCTCATTTCAGTAATTTCTATAATTTTCCAAATATTTCCCGATTTATCGGTATTTAATTATACCGCACTAATAAAATATTCATGATATTTATTATTTAATTATATAAATTACCAAAAATAATATTTTATTTTTTCTGAAATGTTACATCCCCCGGCTATTTATCCATGATGATCCAATAAAATTCATATACACAAACCATCACAGATCACAAATATGTGCAACCCCCAACTAATCAACATATAGTAATTAGCGGAGGTTTACGAACACATATATTAAACACAGAAAACCCGACCAGCTAAAGTACTTAGAATTTCGATCGATAACCAAATTTGAATCTACCCCAAGTAAAACACCGTACACAAAAGATCCTGGGCAGAAACAAAATATCCTAAAATACACAAATAAACACAATAGAACAACAGAGTAAATTTTGATCGAGTCGGCGTCGACTCGGCCGCGGAACGGCGGCAGAACGTTCTGTTCTGCCGCAGTTCCGCAACGGTCTAACCGATTCACAAGCCCAAATTTCTTCGGTGAAATAACAATCTAGTGCAACAAATGCAAAAAATGAAAATCTAGTGCAACAAATGCACGAAACACAAATCAGGTGCACCTAGTGCATGAAATAGAAATCCGATGCATCTAGTACACGAAATACAAATCTGGTGCATCTAGTGCACGAAATACAATTCCGGTGCATCTAGTGCACGAAATACCAATCTAGTGCAACAAGTGCACGGAAGCTCATCAATAACTCAAATGGGTATAAAAAGCAACACCGAGTGTACCAAGGTGTAAAAATCATAAATGTGTGCAACTGCGTGCACAAAACACGTATCAATGCACTGCAAGCATATGTGAGCTATACCGAGTGCAAAAATCAAATCGAGTGCTTACCACATGCACAAATCAAATCAATTGTATGAAATCCACGAAATCATAAACACGTGCTACCAAGGCACAAAATCGACATCAAGTGCAATAGATATGCACAAATCGCAAATCAACACAACGGTGTACAAAATATATCAAGTGCAATAACTATGCACAAAATGTAAATACCCAGTAGGTGCAGCCATGGTGCACGAAAACAATATCATGAACTCAATCATCAAAACTCAAATCCAAGTGATATAAGCGTGATACTCGGATCACAAACGCAAATCGAAACAAATGGCATTGAGGTACACCTCCTACAATGTCGAAAAAAAATGTCGGTGCGCCCAAAACTGCCAGAGCAAGAACATCTGCTTGCCTCCTGCTCACGGTCTGGCGTCTCTGTTTCTTGGTTCTCATTTTCTCTGTGGATTACCAATCTCGCAATCCATCGGCTAATCGGCCAGGTCAGGTGTACTAACGGAAACGATTCCGCTCTGACATTCCTCTGGTCAACTCTCGGCACATTAGCATGACCACTCATAAAGAAGCATGTCACTGGCATCGGCCTCTGGCCCTCTGAATACACGTGACACAACTGATACTCGGTATAAATCTTAGTGCAGCAGTGTCTTGGAAGGAACCTGCTCAAGTTCTCTTCCGATCTCGCCTATGCCGAACTATATGGTGGCTGGTACTCTTGTATAATCATTTCTCGCTTTCTGGATATCTGCGTTCTCAGCACAGCATTTCCTCGGGAACTGGTCGTATCCCAACGCCTCTGTATACACATCAGATCTATAATCAAAACGTGGAGTAACAACAGCTCGTCAGCATCTCGCACGAACCTCTTGTTCCACACGTCTTTATTATCGTCCGCTTCGACGTCACGTCATGCAATTTGCGTACTACAAATGTTCTCGGCTATAGTCAATCCGGAATCTCTCACACGGACTCGAAATTACAAACTCGGTATCTTCATCACTCTGTAGAAGATATCAAGCCGAACACGTCTTCGGGAACTCGTCCCCACCATCGGAAGAATACTCAATACTCGTCCGTTCTCGATCAACTCATAACGCATCTGGTTGAGGTCCTGTATCCGAAGCTGGTCAACTTACTGATCTCCTATCGGATCATCCAATGAACAACGTCATCTCTGGGTCGATCAACTCTAGATCTGAATAAGATTCTCCATACTGGAAATCTTCAACTCAACTGGGCCTGTGTCGGCGTATCAAATCAGACGAATCTTTTCAGTCGCTCAATTCAACTCAAGATAGATAGGCTATCTCCTGTCGCATCTCTGCCTGAAAGCTCTAGCGATCTCAGCTCATAAGCTCTGGAAGCGACATCCTATCAATCTCAGCAACAGCTGGGTCATCTGTCTGCAAGGTAGACACCATCACAATCTCTGAAGCAGGCTGTACATCAACAGCCCTCTCATAACAGGCAGCCTCTATCAGCGACCCGATCATCCGGTGCAAAACCGAACACTCGCCTCAAACGAGAAGTCACAACACAAATACTAACTCGATACATTCCCATGTCACCATAAAACACGATGGTCAGTTCTCGTTCATGACGAGCTCGCCCTGAGTGCATCACTAGCAGCAGCTCAATCTGCGCTCAAACCATGGTGACAGGAACCTCAAGTATGTATCGATGAAAACAGATCAACGGAATGAAAGGAATCAAGAGATCCAGAATGGATATATGATCATAAGGAGGAACTGAATCAATGAGAGTCTGATCATGGAAACGAATAGAATCAAGGATCTCCAATGGATGTATGATCAAGGGAAAGAAGAGAATCACAAGTCTCAAGATATGTACACCCTATAGTTTCTTAAGCGGAGTATCGTATCGTAAATATGCCGCAGAACATACGTACGGTACGTCACTCTACTAAAGGTACCGACTCCATCAATCAGGGTCAGCCTATGTAACGAAAGTTCAGGTCTAATACCCTCTGTTCAAGTCTAAGTTCCGTAAGGTCAAGCCTAGGTTCCGAAATAATCACGCCGTAGACTCCATATAGTCAAACCTAGACTCGAACCAAGCTTAAACCTAGCGCACTGATATCAAATTTGTCACGACCCGAAAATATTGTTCGTGACCGGTACTTAACCCACGCCACGTCTAAAGGCGTAACATAAATCAAGTAAGCCGAAGCCCAGAAATCTAAACCCTTTTTAAAGAAAATATAGAGGTGAAGTTTTGAAATAAAGGTACGATGAAATAAAACGTTTTCTTAAATGCATAAATAGTGTAATATGAAAAAAATGCAAGTGGATTCTTCTAGTTGAAAAACATGTTTCGTCTTTTAAAAATTTAGGCAGCACCTCCTTTGTATAATTTGATCCAAAACCACATACACATGATAAAATAAAAGGCATCCTTAAGTGGGAGCTAGCTCTTCGCCAATCGGCGGAATCACAACCACGCTGTAGGGTTCCTAGGAAGTCATACAAGGGTCTATAAGGCATCAACCTTGCCCGATTTAAAATTTAGACGTGCCAAATAACCCAAAGCCGGGATCTTTGCTAGATAATTAGTTTTAACATGCAAGTAAACATCTTTACAACTAAGAGTGAGGGATTACAATCTTTGTAGTCCGCTCCTTCGCTTCATAAGCTCCGAGTAGAAGTCCCTTCGTCGCGAATGATCCATGCTATGTTGTAGTCTTCCTTTTCTCCGATGATCTACCTCGATGTTTCTTAAACTCAAGCTCTTTCTCACTAATGAGGTGAACACCCTAATCTAATTGGCTAGATTAGATGAGGATGATGAAGTAGGATTTGTGCTCTCTTTTATATCAAATTCTCACACTAAATCATCACATAAAGAAAACCTAGAAAGATTTTTCAAAGCTCAAAGAAGAAGAGAAGGAAAATCCTTTTGTGATAAATAGTGAAATTAAAGTAATAATTACAAATGCAACCATAGTTGATAATGAGTAGGCTAACCCCATGTAGAGACTTAACCTTGGGTAAAGCGTTAGGGTTGGTTTAAAGAATGAGTCACTAAAATATCAACCATAATACCTTAGCTCAAAACAAAAGAAAACCTTCTAGAAGGTTCATGAAAGAACTAACCCAAATCAAACCCTAACCATGTTTAATCTCCACTAATCATATTGCATTAGTAATTATAACATGTTACAATATTATATATCACATATATAATATATTTTGTAACAAAAGAAAATAATTCAATTAACATATATCGCATATATATCAATGTATTATCCGGCGAGAAAATGAAATAATAAAGCGAGCCAAAATTAGATAATGTAATGCAATATATCATATATATAATCATCATTAAATTATCCAATCAACACTTGATTCGATAATCCGGCTATATCGAATATAACCGACTAATATATCATGTACTGATTCATCGAATCAACACTTGATCCGATGACCCGGCTCATATCAAAATATTGCGAGAATATAATACGGTATCTCATATCGTATTATCCTCGGTCCTGCACATATCACATATGTGCTCCTACTCCGTTTTGCCCGAGTCAAGAAATCTTTGTGTAGGACTCTAAAGAATCGTCAATAAGCCGGTAGCAGGTGATGATCATATCAAACACCCACAAGCTGCAAGCGGCCAGCTAAATGTAACAGCCACCCAGGTATTGAGCGATTAGAAGATCAACAAGTAAGCATGTACATTCTCCTATGAATCCGATCAGTAACACTTCCGTACAGTCTGGTCTCTTCGTTTGATATGTCGCATATCTAGTCTAGGGGTGGTATACGTCAGACCCCAGTAACCGATAAGCCGTGTCGATGTGAGGCTCATAACAGGTCGAGAAACTACCGGTAACACTTACAAGCAAATCTCTATATCAGCCCTGGCCAGGGACTTCCAGTTATAGCCAATCGAACACAGCACAACATCAACTCCCTATACCGGGAGAGACAAATCCCCTCCTATCGCACATTGCCTCCATGTGATTCGGGACTGCACCCAAAAGCCACCGTTTTGCATGCCCTCTTGGACGTGGTAAGGTGGAAATCAAAGCACAGTGGGAATCACACAAGACTCTAAGACGATCTCGGGTCTACAGACTACCCTGTACCAGTGTCACCGGAGAACTTCCATATGACGTGAGGTATAATACCATCTGGGAGTTCTCGGCGAGTATGTCCAGTGTACCCAGTCTCCACTGAGAACCCATACACCATCCTTGATGTCAAACACCGATGGATATGGGATCATCCATCGCCCATCATATGGGTCAAGATGCGTATATGCTACTCTACACTGGTGTATCGATGCCTTGTCTCGACACACCCTCGACTAGGAACAGTTGTAGGATGTACTCATCGACTACCATGGCCCCACTAGTATGATCTCATCATAGTCCCAGTAGTCGAGTACAGATCCTAAGGGCTTTAACAAC
Organism: Agapanthus africanus; assembly: GCA_030015575.1. Lineage (NCBI taxonomy): Eukaryota > Viridiplantae > Streptophyta > Magnoliopsida > Asparagales > Amaryllidaceae > Agapanthus > Agapanthus africanus. The sequence goes on along the minus strand of JASDDO010000024.1, from coordinate 711,120,139 downwards.
ATGTGAGAGTAAGACAGTAAACTAATACAAGTCAACATGTTAAGATAAAGTGAAACCAAATAACATACTATCATGACGAGCAAGAAAGTCCTCTCTATATATATCTAAGCATCCATTATAATATACATCATATGTTCAACAATGGCCTCTAGGGCATATACATAACTAACACACGCAAGACAGAATATAAGTATACGACGTCCAAGCGGTGAAGATCAACACAAAGAATAAAGTAAAGCAAGACATCAAACCCACCAAACGAACATATAACCCATCGCTCAAGTCTCACAACTACAAGTCTTGCTAAGTCTTACTACTTATACAAATACTACTTTCTGATTGATGGAGTAAACTAGATACAACAGGAATAATAAATACAAGAGGGGTACGATCCAACATGTACCACCTACCAAAGCAAACCACCCGAAAGTAATCTGTATGCCGGTGATGCCGGTACTGATCCATACGGTCAACCTACAAGAATTGTGACACAACGGGGGTGAGTTGCCAACTCATGAGTAGAAAACATCATCATGTATAAATCGAATAAAACAATGATTCCAAGGTCAACTATATAATAAAGGTAACACTATGATATCTAGGGTGACCGTATCTGCATATGTGCCAACAACATAATCAATGCCTATCAGCATATGGATAACATCTACGTGTCAATCAGTCACACAACAACATCATGCATGTAAATATCATGAAAGCATATGCATGAAAATATGAGGATATAAATCAACGTGTGTCCATCAATGACACAACAACATCATGGAACCTGAGTGTCCAACATCGACACTCGAAACATCATGAAACCCGTGTCCAGCATCGACACGTAAATCCTCATATCTCAGGCGGCGCATCCTCAGATCGGCCCTCCGGTGCCGCATACTCTGGTCGGCCCTCATATCCATCTCATGACTCCAGTTGATATCCTCCGGATAACCGCCAGGTCCAAATACTATCACCGGTAGGTAGTAGTCTCTCTGCCAGGCTTATTGTCTACATCACCAAAACCATTTCTCACCCCGAGGTACCATAACAGGTCTACCATGAACCAACAAACGGATCATCGACCTCCTCGAATCGGGTTTCTATCACACGTCTCAGAACCGAGAAAACGCATGGGGGACGCACTCAAATATCATACCAAGAGAAACCGGGTTTTTAAAACAATACATACTTTTTTTTGAAATATCACCGCGGTTCTCAAATCCAGAATCTCATGAAAACAGCAACTCAATGCATATAATCGTAAAGCATGATGTATGCAAGCATATAACCGAAGTGTGAGCATATCCTTATATCATGCAACATAGCATAGTGATGTGAACATAGCAAGTATATCATGCAACATAGCATAATGATGTGAGCATAGCAATATATCATAGCATGATGTAGCAATTCTACTATGTAAGTGACATAGCAATTATCGATGATGAAAGTGTGTGAGCCGGCGATCTGTGTAAGTGTAACATACGCAACATCGATAATTGTGTCGGTGTACTAGCGCAGTTATAATTAATGCAAGGAGAATGTCATGAAGTAAATCGTGAATGCAATGCTATAAGGTATACGTCTATATCACATATCCGAGTCGGTGAATCTATCAATCGGCAACCAGCCTCACAACATCACGTACGGTATAATCCATCGTACAGCAACCTCTAGTCAATGGTCTAGATCAATCATCAAGTAAAACTCATCACGTACGGTATCCGTCGTACGGCGGCCTTTACTATTAGGGATCCTATCAATCTATAAGACAATGAGGGTACGGACCTAACGTCTCGTACGGCATATCACTCATGATTCACAACATTATCCATATATATATACCTATCTCTCAGGTCACATCCGTATCAATCTCATATTATGGGACCGGCAAAGGTATCACTTATATCATATCGACTCGCATCCATAATACGACCTATCAAACCAGGTCATCATATCTCATCGTATACTCTTTTCTTTACATCAATATCTCACATCAAGTCATATTACATATACATTCTATCTTATAAATCTCATGTCATGCTACCCTAAATGTCATACTTAATCTCGTGCAACTACATATCTATACATCGTGATTCACATTCACTTTTTATATCCTTATATATCAATTCGAGACATCATTTCTATCATATCACGTCAAAGAGTCATATCCCTAAAGCTTTCATCTCATATCTCGATAAATATATTCAATCATTCATACCATCTCTAACTATCTTTTTAACCATGTTCCTAGTTTTCTAATATAGGTTTCCTTAACCATATTCTAAATATCGGTTTCCATCAAAACTTGCGGGGGTGCTATACGCCATCCACCCGACTTCCCCCGTAGATACAAATCCACTCACCTGCGGAACTCCTCGTTCAGTCGTAGTCGATGCGCTTCGTCTTCTCGGAATCCATGCGAAGGTACCTACAAACAATACACAATCGCAAATGCTATTAATATCAAATCCGGAAAACCAATACGGCACACGGTGCGCTCATAGGTTAGAACCTATTGCCTACGCTTGCATAAACAACCAAACAACCCTCACCGTTGACGTACAAACATCCAACGACCCAATAAATATCAAATACCAAAACCCATGTTTCATAATCGCAAAACACGAAAACAACACCCTAGGAAAACCACTCCCAGAATTCATCTCAGGTATAATTAGCCAATTTTGCATATATAGGAGGTCTAATTATCAAATATAGGAGCTACAAACAAAGCACGAACCCATTACCTCACACCAAGGCCGACATTTGCGGCAAGAAGGGAATTATTTTGTCACGATCCGAAAAGTACGGAACATGACCGGCACTTAAATTACGAAACTTCTCGAGGCGTACGTAATTTAAGTAAGCCAAAACCCAGAAATCAAAACCAAGAAGCAGTAGAGTGAAGAAAAAACCAATTTAAAGCAAGTAGTTTTAACAACATAGGCCGAAACATGTATTTTTAAAATCTCAAGTATTTTCTGAAAATTTCGGCAGAGTCTCCTTTGTAAATACTGGCCCCAAACGGGATACAACATGAATAGTATACAAAATAAAAAAAAGGCATCTCCAAGTGGGAGCTAGCTCTTCGTCAATCGACGGTCACAACCATGCAAGCAATATAATATACAACGTCGAAGGACGAGAATCAAAACTCAAAAGAAACTCAAAATAAACATGAAAACCATAATAATACAACGCGCGACTCTAAGGTCGAAAGAATATACACTGTATTCTATCTCTATCAAATATACAAGTCTGGTTGATGGAGTTTCTAGATACAACTGAAATAATAAATTAACAAAGGTGGTCCTGATGCAAAAGAACCCACCTACCAAAGCAATCACCCGGATGGAACAGTGAGCCAGCAAAGCCGCACGAAATCTGTACGGCGAAACCTGCAAGGAACTGTGGCACAACGGGGGTGAGTTGCCAACTCGTGAGTAGAAAACATCACCGAGCAGAAATCGCATATATGACACAATCCTAGGTCAATACGATCAAGTATATATAACCTCAAAATGATAAGTCTGAATCATAAAAAGGTGGCAAGGGTAAACGTCTATACATAAGTGTAATCCAAGTGCTCGTGTCAGGGCCTCAGGTAGCAATATATCATATGTATGAGGTATGAATGTAATGTAACGAAATGAGTGAGATAACCGTTTTCTATTTTTAATGAGATATCTTTTTCTATATAAATCGAGTAACGTCAATGAAATCAACTGAGAAATCCGTCTCAAGTATCGACACAAAACATAAATCCAAATATCTCAGTATCTCAGGCTCCGGTTGCCCGGACTGACCTGTATCATCAAATCTCAATATCTCAGTGTCTCAAATCTCAATATGTCAAATCTCAAATCTCAAATATCAATATCTTAGGCATCCGTATCATCTGCGGGATCGGCCCGCGGGCTCCGGCAGAACGGATCAGCCTGTATCCATCTCATGACTCCGGCCGGTATCCTCCGGATAAACGACGAGTCCAAATAATATCACCGGTAGGTAGTGCTCCCCTACTAGGCTCATCGAATACAACTCGAGCTTCTTGCCCCGGGGTACCATACCGGGCCCACCATGTACCCGAGACGGTTCATCCAACTCCTCAAATCTGGTCTCAAAATCCAACATCAATCCTGAAAACTAATGTTGGATGACTCATACATCATGAGAAAACCGCAGTTTGCATATTAAAATGATGATACTAAGCTTTTATTAAATTCTTCCGGTTTTCCCCCAAATCCAGAAATCTCATGTAAATCCGAAATCATCAAAATAATCTGTTACCAATAAACAGTGAATACCAGCATAAATCTCCATAATACTGCATAACCAATGAATATACGAATGCACCTAATATCATGCTATGAATGCAATATTTAAACTAGCATATGGAAGCTATAACATATTGCGACTATCAGCTATCAAGCTATGTCAATTAAAATGTATTTTCTAAAGTGTACATGGCATGGCAATTACCGATGATCATGCGTGTGAGCAGGCAAGTAAGTGTATGTGGAACATACGCATCATCGGTAATGGTGCTGGTATCCTGACAGCACGATCTCAATAATGGCACATGAAAAACACAATATAAGCATGCGATGCGAATTGCAATAATATGAGGGAGATGAATATCAAATACAATGATAATGAATCTGCATATTTCTAAGTATGAGTCGTACAGTTTTGCTATTTGAAATAACATGAATCGTGGTGTTTTGAAAATCAGGGCTACGGTGTTTTTAAGAAAAGATACGTCCTTTGAAATATCCGTAGAATCTCTTGGCTTGTCTTTAAAATAGTCACGATTCGTTAGTTTTGAAATAGGTATGACTCGAGTCTAATCTATCACTTACAAGTAAACTACCGGACTAAATTAAACAGGCTAATCGAAAGGTAAGGAAACCGCCTAACATCTGAGTTGATACATATATATATATATATAATAAATATAACAGTCGGTGATCCCGCCTCAAAAGTATCCCATACGATCCAATATCTATAATATGACATCCTCAAGTCAAGAGTGCGGATCTATCATCAATATATAGCTCGTACGGTAAATCCGTCGTACGGCCTCCCAAATCTGGGTACGGGTCAAATGTCACATCTATCACATTATTCATCTGGCATCCTCTATATTCAAATATCATGATCCGGGGTACTGATCTACGTCTAGTACAACACTGATACCACATATGTATGGATGCGTGTGTATGAAAACACCACGTCAAAGGACCCGCTAAAACATCATGCCGTATCTTAAATACGAACCATGTCACATCACCGATCTCATGGCCTCAAGCCCAATCTCATCGACTCATCTCCAATCCCAAATACTATCCTCATCATCCGTGTATATGTATACGTGTGTGTGTATATATATATATATATATATATATATATATATACATAGTCCCATACCCATGTGTGTGTATATATATATACATATCCCCATATACGTATAAGTAAAATAAATGTATGCAAGTATGTTTGTGTGTGTGGGTGTAACAACTATTCTAGGGTTCGCAACTAAGAATCTAAACTAAGTTACTTCTAACTACCCTAAGCTAAACCATGAACACATAACCTTATCTTGAATATCCATGTCTCACATAAAAGAAATCATATATATATAGTATATATATTTAGCATACTATACATTGAACTGCGGGGGTGCTATACGCCATCCACCCGACTTCCCCCGTAGATATATTTCTACTCACCTGCTCTTGCTTGTCGATGTCAATGTCGCCATGCCCCTCCTTGTTGCTTCGAACCCACTCGAGGCTACCTACATGTATACCACAAGACAACGTAAATGGAAATAGCGCACGAAAACCAAATCGGCACGCGTATCGTTCATAAGTCAAAACCCATAGCCTCGCATGCAAAACACGATCAGTAACCCTAGTCGTTGACGTTCAAACGCCACACGACGGAAACACAATATCAAATACCAAATCAAAATTCATTAAAACCCGCAAAACTAATTCAGAAACATAGAAAACATGCTCCAGATTTTGTTCCAGGTAAAATTAGGCAATTCTGCATATGGGGTAGGTCTAATTTGACTAAAATGAAGCCATGGACCAAGCACGGAATGATTCCAATGTACTATGGCCGTAAATTGCGGCCAAAAAGAGAAAAAAGTCGGCCAAAATGATGAGATATGGTCTCGGGTCTTGAGAACAGCTTCTAGGTTGCCTGCATGACTCACAGTCTTCGCTAAATATTTTTCAGGTGTCCCGGGTGATAGCAGATTTCATATTCCCTACAGAATTCCATAAAAATATGGATATCAGGGATTTCTAAGTTCGCTAATAGGGGCTTAAGTCTCATGTTTAGGTCTCCAATCAATCACCACAGGGGTTTAAGGTCAATATTAAGCCTCAATTACACTATCTCAATTCAATTTAAACCCTAATTCCCACATGGAATATCAAAGTTCTCTAAACTTCGCCACATCGATTTCAAACTGAAGAGTGGCTTAAGCAAAAGAAATACAATTCTATTTGTGAAGGGATTACCTCATTTGACACCCATGAATCCTCTACAGCGCCAAAATGCAAACTTTCTCGGTCCAAAGTGTAGCTAGTGAGCTCATGCACATTTTTTGTGAAGTGGAGAGGGACTTTTGTTGAGTTTTTGATGATGAAGTGGGAGCTTTGAAGAGGAGGGAGGAGAGATGCTGCCATGTGAGGATGAGGGAGAGGAAAGATGAAGGAAATAGAATGAAGGAAGAAGAGCTCATGGTCAACTTGACCCCTCACCTCTCTCTCTCTCTCATGCTCATCCCTCTCACTATTCTATTCTTTATCTTTTCTTTTCTTTTCCTTTTGTTTTCTTTTCTCTTTTCATAAAATCAATAACCATGCATGAATGAAGAAATAATCATGAAGTAAAAAGAAACAAGTGTTAAAAATGACATGTGCATGGCATGTGCACAAAACACGCTTAAAGTCCGATTAGCGATTTTTAATCGCGATTAGCACTAAAATAGTGTCAAATAAATCATAAACTTTCATAATTTGCATAAATCACATAAAGCACACTCTTTTCAGTAATTTCCATAATTTTCAAAAAATTTCCCTATTTATCGGTATTTAATTATACCAAATATTAAACTATTCATTATATTTAATATTAAATTATAAAAATTCCCAAAAATAATATTTTATTTTTCTGAAATGTTACAATCTTCCCCCCTTAAAGAAATTCGGTCCCCGAATTTAAATTTAAACCCCTCAAATACTAAAACATTTCAATAAAAAGTCCAAGTCGTCGGGGCTCCGAAATCATCAATAAATAAAACGCATCATAGCGCAATGCATGCGCATGAAAATGAGTATATCAATCAAAAGGAAAACTCCGTCAAGCATCCCGCAATCATCGGAGTCATGGTTAAGACACCAATGTCTAAATCCAATACGAAAACCGACATGATATACATCAAAACTATAATATGTAAATATCATTAAAACATCGGAAAGAAATGCATGCCAAACCTTTCATATTGCCGTGCGATGCGCGTATCGCGGCACATTGACGGACGTTTATTGCAAGAATTAGCTATATCTATATATATCCTTTGTTTTAATATGTACGTCCCGCCGTTTTGAAAACAATTTAGAAGGGTTTCCTTTGGTAAAAGTTTCGTGTCATCTCAGACACGTAGGTAAACACTGAGACTATAGCTCTTTCTTTGGAAATCCCTTCGATATCTATCAACGCATGCAAAAATATATCCAGGTACTATCCTCTGACTAGTCCTGCTTATTACGAAAGTAAATAGTAAATATCATAAAAACGTACTGCTCTATAAGAAATCCATTCCAACATGTGCATATGAATGCTACGTGCGTCTGGTGCGCACAGAAATAAAAATCCATGAATCTGCCATACACGTGCACAGAACAACATCTAAGTGCAACGGGTGTGCACAAAACACCTGTCAGAGGCAACGGTGTGCCTGACAGCAATATCAGGTGCATCCGATATGCACAAAGAATCCCGATTTAGTGCATCTGGTATGCACCAAAATCGCATCTCATAACATGCGCCCAACTTGCGCGAAAATCCAAAATAGGTGCATTCATCATGCACAATAAAGTCTAACTCATGTGCGTCCAATATGCACGAAATCACGAAATCCAATGTCAAGCGCCGAGCGTACGTAAATCCAATCCAAGCGCGTCAAATATGCGTAAGAATCCAATTAGGTGCACAAGGTGCACAAAACAAATATCGAGTATCCCAACCGAAATCGACGGTATACAACACATCTCAAATCAAAATCAAGTATTCCGTGTTATATAATCTCATACCCATGTTCAACTGCGTGCACAAAATACGTATCAAGGCACTGCAAGCATATGTGAACTATACCGAGTGCAAAACCAAATCGTATGCGTACCACATGCACAAAATCAACCGAACTGTATGAAATCCATGAAATCAAAAATATGTTCAGCCAAGGCACAAAAACGATATCAAGTGCAATAACTGTGTAGAAAACATAAATCAACACAACGGTGTATAAAGTATATCTTAAGTGCAATACTATGCACAAAACATAAATACCCAGCAGGTGCAACCATGGTGAACGCAAACAAATATCATGAAACTCAGTGATCAAAACTCAATCATGCGAGTAGATCGCCCAAAATACCGAACTCAATTATGGCGGAATAGTCCCGCTCAAGCACATCCTTTAAGGATCTCTGGCCAACTGTCGTGGTCACTCACAACTTGTCTCATCGACGATGCCGAACTCTGGCCTGCTGGGTGTGCACAAAATAACCACTCCTGGGTCAAAGTCTTCTCATAAAATATTCCAGAAAGGTCATGTCGAGGTCTCTCCCAAAAATCTCATTTCTGCCGAGCTGCTCGGAAGTTATCACCTTTTACTAAGTCTCTTTCTTGTTCCGGAACGGCTGCATATTCATCACGACTCCTTCTGGAAGATATATCCATATGTAATGCCTCTGTATGCGTGTCACATCACTAATGTCGGTGGAGTGGAACATCATCTCATCAAAATCTCGTACGAAGCTCTTACTCCTCTTTTTCTAATGTCGACTATTTCGGACTCGTCTCCTCGTGGTTGCATGGACTGTGCTCCAATGGCTATACTCGTATCTGGAGTCTCCCATACAATCATCCCATCACAGGATATCCGAAAGATGTCGAACCATTCGATCGATTCGTCAAAACCTTATAATCCCCCAAGTGATCAACATCTTGAGTACAGTTTAATAATATCGAGTACATGCCACAACACCTATGGACCAACCGTAGAAGGGCAAACCCAAGCCTCATTAATGGCACCGCGGAACTGCCGCAAACCCGAAGGTTCGAAGGCTCTCACATGGTCATTATGTCGAGTTAGGGTTTCATTCTTCTAGAGGGTCCAAAGAGTTACTTGCATGTTTTCTTCAAATACTTTAAACTTGGAAAAATGGATTTCTGACATTCGATCGTCTCTATCGACTCCCAACGTATCTGTGTGAAGCCACCTCAAGCTGGAATCAATCAATCTGATGACCTCGCATCGGGTAAGCGAACGAACCATATATCCTAGTCATTCATCCTCGGATGACTAGCGACTGTCTATCATATGTCTGTGTATAACTCGTACTACGATAGCTCCAACATCTGGGACGATATCTCCTTGTTCGCGGCAACAACTGGCTCATTCGTATGCACGCTGAACAGTGCCTAGATCATCATGAACAAGAGAAACATCAATGGTCATCATATTCTGGCAGGCCTCTATCAGTGGCTCAATCCTCTGGTGCTGATCTGCACGTCCGAGAAATCCCATAAAAGCGATCTATCAAATGCTCATGGCGCAAAACACAATAAAACGACGCTTCTATGCAATCGTATGTCCCTGGAATTACGCTCTAGTCAGTCCTCGTCCATGACGAACTCGTGCCGACCGCAACTCTGGCCGTAGCTCTCCACGCCCGTACAACCGCGATAACAAAACCATAACTGGTACTGATGAGGCTAGAACATAGGAATCAATATAATACTGTTAGTTATATGTATACCCTAGAGGCCATTACTATACATGTGATGTATATTGTAGTGGATGCTTGGACATATATTGGGAGGACTTTCTTGCTCGACATGATAGTATGCTATCTGGTTACTCTTTACCTTAACGTGTACACTGATTGTCTCTCTATTACATGTTGGTAAAGCCCTTAGGATGTGTAGTTGACTACCTAGACTATGATGCCGATCATACTAGTGGGGACATGGTAGTCCATAAGTACATCCTTCAAGGTCCCTAGCCGTGGGTGTATCGAGACGGGGCATCGATATACCAGAGTAGACTAGCGTATACCTTCTCGACCCATATAGATGGGCGATGGATGATCCCATATCCATTAGTGTTTGACATCAGAGATGATATACGGGTGCTCAGTAGAGACTGGGTACACTGGACGGACTCGCCGAGAACTCCCAGATGGTATTATACCTTACGTCAGATAGCAGTTCTCTGGTGACACTGGTACATGTTAGTCTGTAGACCCGAGATCATCATAGAGTCTTGTGTGATTCCTGCTGTGCTTTGATTTCCACCTTACCACGTCCAAGAGGGCGTGCAAATGGTGGTTTTTGGGTACAGTCCCGAGTCATATGGAAGCAATAAGCAATAGGAGAGGTTTCGTCTCTCCCGGTATTGGGGGTTGATGTTGTGCTATGCTCGATTGGCCGTAACAGGGAAGTCCCTGGCCAGGGCTGGTTCAGAGATTTACTGGTAAGTGTTACCAGTAGTTTCTCGACCCGTTATGAGCCTCATATCGACAAGACTTATCGGTTATTGGGGTCTGACGTTTACCACCACTAGACTTGATATGCGACATATCAGACGAGGAGACCGGACTGTACGGTAGTGTCACTGTCAGGCTTTTACAGGAGTTGGAGCGGGCTTGCTTGCTGATCTTCTGATCGCTCAATACCCGTGTAGCCGTTACGTCCAGCTAGTACCGCTGACGGCTTGTGGGTGCTTGATATGATCATCACCTACTGCCGGAGTATTGACGAGTCTTTAGAGTCCTAAATAGAGGTTTTAGTTGCTCAGGCAAAACGAAATAGGAGCGCATATGTGATATGTGCGGGACCGAGAATAATGCGAGTATGTGATACCGTATTCTATTCTCGCGATGTTTGTATCGATCGGTTGTATGCGATATAACCAGGTATCGAATCAAAGGTTGATTCGATAAATTGATACATTATATGTTAGTCGGTTATATATGATATAACCGGATTATTAAGTCAAGTGTTGATTTAATAATTTATTTTATAATTGTATATATGATATACTAATTTACATTAACTAACATTGGTTCACATAAGTATTTGTTTTTCTCACCTGTGCACAAGTTAATATATATGTGATATATATTCATTTGTGTACATTTTGTACCATGGTTGTTGATACAACTATCATGGGTGTATGAGACATACACCATTATAAATATATTGGTATGGTTTTTAATAATCAAAGTAAATACAAAATTAGTGGATATTTGTTAAATGCATAAAGCTTGTAGAAGCTTGTAAGTGCTTTGACAAATTCAACCCTTTTTGTTTTGCGTTGGATATTAATTAACCTAACCAATATATTTAGCCATGGTTATGTCTCTACATGAGTTAGTATATGATACTCACTCACCATGGTTAGCTCTCTCTCTCTCTCTCTCTCTTAATAAGTTTCATTCTTATTTGAGCTCATCTTCTTCCTCCTTCATTTTCTTTTTAGGGTTTGTAAAAAGAGAGAGATACAAAGTGAGAAAAGAAATTCTAAAGTGTACCCATTTCCTATCTCACCATCCTCTACTAGACTAGCACTTTAGTTTAGGGTGTTTGCTTCACTAATTCTCTAATTAGTGAAGTAGAAGCTTGAGTTCGTATTCCCTCGACGTAGATCATCTTCGGCTTCGAAGACTTCAAGCAATACCGTTGCCTCTTCTCATGGAGCCGTCCTAGAGTCCGGGTGTTCGATGATCGAAGTGAAGGGACCACTACCAGGAGCCTAAGATGTGAAGGACCGATCTACAAAGGTTGTATTTCGTATTCACTTAGTTGTAAATGTGATTTACTAGCATGTGAAACCCTAATTTTCTAGCAAAGATCTTGTTTAGAGTTATTCGGCACGGCTAAAAATTTAATCCGGCATGGTTGATGCCTTGTAGAACCTTATTAGAGTGCCTAGTAACCCTACAGTGGTATCAGAGCCTAGCTAAAGCATTAGGCGATGTGTTAATGAAGTTAAAACCCCGATCGAACCCGGAAACTACAAAGTAAACCCCTGTCTGGAAATTTTTCAAAACTGGGATTTTTCTGAATTAAAAATACCTAAAAAATTCAGCAGGGTTTTCTAAGAATTAACATAAAAAATGAGCCCTTAAGTCCTCCATGTGGCCACGGAACCGCGGCAATAAGCCACTTTTTGCGGCGGTTCCGCTGCAGAAATAGGGTATTAGGGACGGTTCTTTATGCTGTAATGTCCTTTACTATTCCTGCAATTTCCTGGGTATTTTTTTAACTGACTCAAGTGTTGAGTGTTCTGGGGTTTATTTTGTATTCGTTGATTCGATCGGAAAATTAAATTTTGTAGTGTTTTCCGGATATTAAGAAAGTATTAAAATATTCGAACAGATATCAATAACTCACTTTTTCCCGACTCAGAAAATTTCCAAGTGTTGGATTTTTCCGTTGTTTAAGAACGTCTAAATCGTGCAAGTTACGCAATGGACACTCTAAAAGACAACAAACCTTAACTCGATTATGTGACCGTCTTGAACTGCCTTTTGAACCTTAGGGTTTGGGGCAGTACGGCATGCCACATTGGAGGCGTTGGCTTGACCCTTCTACTGATGCACCATTGGTATTGTGGCATGTGTTGGATGTTTTTAAACTCCCCTCAAGTGTTGAGAACTACTTGGGAAAACTTGGTGTTTGATTATTCGATCGGAAAGTTTAACACTGTATATTTATCTGGAATGTGATACAATATTTGGAATCCATAAGTGGTTATGAGATAACTAATCTGGATGTTATAAACATCTCACTTTAGTCTCAAATGATCGGTTGCTACGGAATTTTGATGCGATCAAAAGTCCGTCGCAATCACGTAACGTAGTCGGATACTCGCCGGATAAACTTAATAGATAGCCATGCCCCATAGCCCCGACCAAGTGACTGTAGGAGAACCCCGTCGCCGAAAGCATCCGTTCGGGTGCTCGCGGCAGCGGTGTTCCGCCTTAGTGCACTTCGTCGACGGCATCCGGGGGTGTGGCCGTCTACTAAAGTTTGCGACGAGCATTCGATCACTTATCGGGAATCTTGTTGAATTGCCCGACGAGATATTGAAAAGTGTTTTCGATATAGAGACTAAAATGCGGGGTTTATAATTGTTAGGCATGCGATGTATAAGTAGGTTGCGGATTCCAACTGTTGTAGTTTGACACTTTCTTTTCTGCGACCGTAAGTGTAATATATGATATCGCCGGTTTCGTTGCTATATGTCAACGACAATAGGGATGCGCACATTTACTTACGTTGATGACATGTGATGTTATGTGTTGCTGGATATGTTATATTGGATCGTCGCGTTTTGAATAGCCGGGGGTTTTATGTGAGATGAGGGTTTTTATTTTCATTCATGTAAAATTAAATGTATGTAATATGCTTTTATTGGGGCACTTCCGGGATGAGGTTGATGTCACCATTTGTATATTATTTACTTTTCCGCACTAGGATAGACCCAAGGAGAAGAGCACAAGTAACCGGGTTCTAGGGTCCAGTGGGAGACTAACTCGAGGAGTCGAGTCCGGGTCTCCTAACTCTAGAATTGGAAGGGTTGCTTGCCACTCTCGTTGGGGTCTAGGGGTGTGGGTTTGGCTATTCATCGCGACCGTGGAATCTGTGTTTTATAGAGGCTCAAAATAAAACACGGACGTCCTAGTATATCCAATGTTTCATATGTTTCTTCTGCTGCGATATCTGTGATGTGATCATTTGATGTGTTGTGATAAATATTGTATATAGTATATATGATATATTATATAGACGTTACTTATGTTTTACACCCGCGCTAGCCCTGCCCCGTTCTGCCGTTAGTTACCTAACCTAACGGTGCACGAGGGGACATCGAGGCGAATGCGGATGGCATAAGTGTACGTCGTATTTATCTGTGATGTTTAGGTGATATAAATGATGGGACTTCATTAATATGATTAATGAAAGAAAAGAAACCTAAAAGATGTTGTGGAATCGAATTTTCAAAAACAGGTAGCTACAGTTCTTGCTTTGCATCGCGGTGTTCCTTGTAGAACATCCTGCACCTTATTCGATAAGGAAAGGGCCGAGATCCCTTCACCGGGAGTAACCCCTTTAGCAATGACTGGCAGATGCTACACCCCTCGGTTTTGTCTTTTGATTGCTTTTCTAGTTCTTGCTTTGCACAGTGATATATATGATATATCCTGCACCTTATTCCATAAGGAAAGAGCCGAGATCCCTTTACCGGGAGTGACCACTTTAGCGAAACTAGTAAAAGCCTTAAAAACACTCCATTTTAAAATCATTTGATTCTACAACGATATCAAGTTCATTATGCAAAAGATTTTCAGAAAAACCTGTCGTAGCCCTCCGTCATTTCAGATAAGTCCTACTTAGTATTCGTGCTACGTTTGTTGGCCTGCGTCAAGGCGTAGTGTGCGGTAGCTAACTAGTATTTATCTGTTTATGCATATGATGCAGATTGGATTAGGGTAGTCATGCGACTTTGTTGGCCTGTGTCAAGGGTCGTACGGGTGGGTTTAATTCAATCAAGAAATGACGGGTTGAACTTGACTAGCGCACTATGGTTTGTTGGCCTGCGTCAAGGTCATGGGACGCTAGGGGCAAAATATTATTGGGAATTTCAAGTGTTGAAATTTGCAATGAAATTGCATACCTTCTATGAGATAGTTGGATCCCGATACCCACTGAGAGTAATTGTTACTCCTGGGAGAGTTTTACACCTTACAATTAGCCGATCGAGTAGGTGTCTAGAAAGGTGTCAACGGGGTTACGCCTCTGGGAAAATGAGGTTTACTTTAATTAGGTCCGTGCGAAAGCACGGGGAACCTCCCTCAAAGTACCGATACTGGCCTGGCTGAAAGATTCGCGAAGTTGTAGGGTGTAATTAATCCCGGCTAGTCTTTCCTTTTAGGCTTTGAAGGAAGATTTGATAAAAACAGTGGGAGCCATCCTGATTAGATAAAATAATAACCTATCTGATCTTGCAAGAGCGCACGCAGAGTGTTTTCTTCTCTCTCTCCAGGTAGCGACCATATCACGCCTTAATCAAGATAATAATATGGATGTATTGACCGAACCCGCTTGTTATACTGTGCTAGGGGCACGTTATCTAAAAGCATTGATGTTCTAAATCAAACTACAGTTCTTATTATACAGAACACACACAAGAGGAAGAGTTCAGAAATGAACGAATCCTTCTTGAGGTATTGTAGACTAGGTCATATAATTGCGACCCGACTAGCTGATGTTACATATAGATGCATATTTAAATTAGTTTGAATTTACATCTTCTGAAACTTGCCGGTCATGTCAAAGAGATAAGATGACCATAGCTCTGTTTATAGGAAACAGAGAAAGAGTTAGTGAACTCTTGGGATGATACATGTTGATGTATGAAGGTCCCCTGTCTACACATACCAAGACAGGTTCTTTGTACTTCATTACATTCTCTGATAATCTCTCAAGATTCAGACATATGTTCCTGTTGAAACACATGTCCGAACCTTTTAAGATATTCACAGAATATAAGTTAGAAGTAGAGAACCAAAACGGGTATAAGTATTATGTCCTTTGATGTAATCAAGGAGGAGAATACTTGAGCACGGGATCCCTGGACTATTCTAAAGGAGAATGAGATTCTCTCTCAGCATTACTCCTCCGCATACACCACAGCACGTCGGTGTATCGGGGCGGAGCAATCACACCCTATGTGATAAGGTGTGCTCTATGATGAGTACTACTGAGTTACCTATTTCCTTTTAGGGAGTTATGCACTTGTGAAGTTGCATACCTATTGAATAGGGTTCCGATCAAATCAGTTGCCTACCACTTCATATGAGATATGGAAAGGGAAGAGCCCATATCTTAAGTTTGTTAAGATTTGGGGTTGTCCAGCATATGTCTAAATGCATAATACGGACAAGCTCGAGGCAAAGTCAGTTCTGTAGAAGTTCATTGGATATATCCTAAGCATTCACAAGGGAATATCTTCTACCAAACCGAGGAACAAAATATGTTTTGTTTCTCAGCATGCCACCTTTGTGAAAAGGAATTTCTTGTGAAGAGATTAGTAGAAATGAGGTAGAACTGGAAGGAGTTCTAGCTATACAAAGTGCAGCTGATGATTTGGTAGAACCAAAGAATTCAATAGTTTCCAACGAAGCTCAGCCTCTCCGCCGATCTAGTAGGGTTCCTCACCCACCTGAGAGATACTTCAGTTTCTCTATGACAGTAGGAGTGAGGAATGCATCATGAGATGATGACCCAACTAGTTTCGAGCTGCCCATCAGGAGTGGGACTCTGTAAGAATGGCTGGATGCTTAGCGATCTGAGATGGAATACTTATACACCAACAAAGTATGGACTTTGATTGCTTTATCTGAAGGGTTAAATCCCCATCAGGAGTAAGTATATCTTGAGAAGATTACTTGGTGTACATAGAAAAGTTGAGACTTTCAAAGCTAGACTTGTCAAAGGTTTGCATCATTTGATCAGGTGTGGATTATGATGAAACCTTTTCTAAGTAGCTATGCTTAAGTCCATCCAGATCCTACTTGCCACGGCTACATACCATGACTACGATATCAGGCGGTTGGGTGTCATGACTGCTGTTCTAAATAGTGATTTAGAAGAGAGCGTCTATAAGTATACAGTCAGAGGGCTTCGTAGACAGTGGGAGTAGCGGAAACGTGTGCAAGATGTTTTATGTGATAAAGCAGGCATCGCGGAGCTGGAACGTCTGTTTTGATGTGTTAGTCAAAGAGTTTGAAATCATCAAAATTGTAGAGGAACCTTGTATATACAAAAAGGTAGTAGGGAGTATGGTGGACATCCTCGTAGAGTACGTGGATAACATACTCTTGATAGGGAAGGAGTTTCCTATGCTACGCTCGGTCAATCTCCTCTTATCACAATGATTCTCCACATAGGATCAAAGTGATACCTACTAAATCCTTGGTTTTGGATCTATGAGATAGATCTAATTGGATGTTAGGATACTCACTAGTTGTAGTGAGATGGTATCAATTGATCCTGGGGAGAATCACTGGAAAGGTTCCAGAGTGATAAGGACGTCTAAATGTCAGTCACAGGCATTATCTTCACCCTTTGTAAAGGGACGGTATGTTGGAAGTGTTCCAAGATAGATACTGTGGCATACTAGACGATAAAGGCTGGATACATCGCTACCAAAGATGCTACCAAAGAGGAAGTCTGGGTGTATATTAGTTCATGAGATGAACTTCGTTCCTACCATTGTCTGACAATGGAGTTGTGGCTTATGCCTAGGAACGCCCGTCCCATCAGTGATCCAGACATATTCTAAGGCTGTGTCACCTGATCATGGAGATGGTTGATCTCCAGGGGATCGAGGTCAGGAGAGTAGACTCAGAGGACAACACGGCGGATCCACTCACAAATGCCATTTCCCAGAGAGAGACTTTTAAGGGATGGTTGAGTATGAGATACTACAACCACTGTTATCAGATGGCCCTAGTGCAAGTGGGAGATTGTTAGTTATATGTATGCCCTAGAGGCCATTACTATACATGTGATGTATATTGTAGTGGATGCTTGGATATATATAGTCAGGACTTTCTTGCTCGAAATGATAGTATGCTATCTGGTTACTCTTTACCTTAACGTGTACACTGATTGTCTCTCTGTTACATGTTGGTAAAGCCCTTAGGATGTGTACTTGACTACCTCGACTATGATGCGGATAATACTAGTGGGGACATGGTAGTCCATAAGTACATCCTTGTCGTGGGTGTATCGAGACGGGGCATCGATATACCAGAGTAGACTAGCGTATACCTTCTCGACCCATATAGATGGGCGATGGATGATCCCATATCCATTGGTGTTTGACATCAGAGATGTTATACGGGTGCTCAGTAGAGACTGGGTACACTGGACGGACTCGCCGAGAACCCCCAGATGGTATTATACCTTACGTCAGATGGCAGTTCTCTGGTGACACTGGTACAGGTTAGTCTCTAGACCCGAGATCTTCATAGAGTCTTGTGTGATTCCCACTGTGCTTTGATTTCCACCTTACCACGTCCAAGAGGGCATGCAAAACGGTGGTTTTTGGGTATAGTCCCGTGTCATATGGAGGCAATGAGCGATAGGAGGGGTTTCAACTCTCCCGGTATTGGGGGTTGATATTGCGCTATGCTCGATTGGCCGTAACAGGGAAGTCCCTGGCCAGGGCTGGTTCAGAGATTTACTGGTAAGTGTTACCAGTAGTTTCTCGACCCGTTATGAGCCTCATATCGGCATGACTTATCGGTTATTGGGGTCTGACGTTTACCACCCCTAGACTTGATATGCGACATATCAGACGAGGAGACCGGACTTTACGGTAGCGTCACTGTCAGGCTTTTACAGGAGTTAGAGCGGGCTTGCTTGCTAATCTTCTGATCGCTTAATACTCGGGTAGCCGTTACGTCCAGCTAGTACCGCTGACGGCTTGTGGGTGCTTGATATGATCATCACCTACTGCCGGCGTATTGACGAGTCTTTAGAGTCCTACATAGAGGTTTTACTGGCTCAGGCAAAACGAAATAGGAGCGCATATGTGATATATGCGGGACCGAGAATAATACGAGTATGTGATACCGTATTCTATTCTCGCGATGTTTGTATCGATCGGTTGTATGCGATATAACCTGGTATCGAATCAAACGTTGATTCGATAAATCGATACATTATATGTTAGTAGGTTATATTTGATATAACCGGATTATTAAGTCAAGTGTTGATTTAATAATTGTATATATGATATACTAATTTACATTAACTAACATTGGTTCACTTAAGCATTTGTTTTTCTCACTTGTGCACAAGTTAATATATATGTGATATATATTCATTTGTGAACATTTTGTATCATGGTTGTTGATACAACTATCATGGGTGTATGAGACATACACCATTATAAATATATTGTTATGGTTTTTAATAATCAAAGTAAATACAAAATTAGTGGATATTTGTTAAATGCATGAAGCTTGTAGAAGCTTGTAAGTGCTTTGACAAATTCAACCCTTTTTGTTTTGCTTTGGATATTAATTAACCTAACCAATATATTTAGCCATGGTTATATCTCTACATGAGTTAGTATATGATACTCACTCACCATGGTTAGCTCTCTCTCTCTCTCTTGTTAAGTTTCATTCTCATTTGAGCTCATCTTCTTCCTCCTTCATTTTATTTCTAGGGTTTGTAAAAAGAGAGAGATACAAAGTGAAAAAAGAAATTCTAAAGTATACCCATTTCCTATCTCACCATCCTCTACTAGACTAGCACTTTAGTTTAGGGTGTTTGCTTCACTAATTCTCTAATTAGTGAAGTAGAAGCTTGAGTTCGTATTCCCTCGACGTAGATCATCTTCGGCCTCGAAGACTTCAAGCAATACCGTTGCCTCTTCTCATGGAGCCGTCCTAGAGTCCGGGTGTTCGATGATCGCAGCGAAGGGACCACTACCATGGGCCTAAGATGTGAAGGACCGATCTACAAAGGTTTTATTTCGTATTCACTTAGTCGTAAATGTGATTTACTAGCAGGTGTAACCCTAATTTTCTAGCAAAGATCTTGTTTAGAGTTATTCGGCACGTCTAAAATTTTAATCCGGCATGGTTGATGCCTTGTAGAACCTTATTAGAGTGCCTAGTGACCCTACAAATACTGGGCAAGGAAATGTACATCTTAAGGCTTCTTAAGCGGAGTATCGTATCGTAAGTATGCCGCGGAACATACACACGGTACGTCACTCTACTTGAGTCACCTAACCATCAACCAAGGGTCATCCTACACTCCGAAGGTAAAACCTAACGCTCTGATAGCAATTTTGCGACGACCCGAAAAGTATGGAACATGACCGGCACTTAAATTACAAAACACCACGAGGCGTACGTAATTTAAGTAAGCTAAAACCCAGAAATCAAAACCAAGAAGCAGTAGAGTGAAGGATAAACCAATTTAAAGCAAGTAGTTTTAACAACATAGGACGAAACATGTATTTTTAAAATCTCAACTATTTTCTGAAAATTTCGGTAGAGTCTCCTTTGTAAATACTTGTCCCAAACGGGATACAACATGAATAGTATACGAAATGAAAAAAGGCATCCCCAAGCGGGAGCTAGCTTTTCGTCAATCGACGGTCACAACCACGCAAGCAATATAATATACAACGCCGAAGGGCGAGGATCAAAACTCAAAAGAAACTCAAATTAAACATGAAAACAATAATAATACAACGCGCGACTCTAAGATCGAAAGAATATACACTGTATTCTATCTCTATCAAATATGCAAGTCTAGTTGATGGAGTTATTAGATACAATTGAAATAATAAATTAACAAAGGTGGTCCTGATGCAAAAGAACCCACCTACCAAAGCAATCACCCGGAAGGAACAGTGTGCCAGCAAAGCTGCACGAAACCTGTACGGCAAAACCTGCAAGGAACTGTGGCACAACGGGGGTGAGTTGCCAACTCGTGAGTAGAAAACATCACCGAGAAGAAATCGCATGTATGACAAAATCCTAGGTCAATACGATCAAATATATATAACCTCAAAATGACAAGTCTGAAGCATAAAAAGGTGGCAGTGGTTAACGTCTATACATAAGTGTAATCCCAGTGCTCGTGTCAGGGCCTCAGGTAGAAATATATCATATGTATGAGGTATGATTGTAGTGTAATGAAATGAGTGAGACAACTGTTTTCTATTTTTAATGAGATATCTTTATGTATATAAATCGAGTAACGTTAATGAAATCAACTGAGAAATCCATGTCAAGCATCGACACAAAACATAAATCCAAATATCTCAATATCTCAGTCTCCGGTTGCCCGGACTGACCTGTATCATCAAATCTCAATATCTAAGTGTCTCAGATCTCAATATCTCAAATCTCAAATCTCAAATATCAATATCTCTGGCATCCGTATCATCTGCGGGATCGGCCCGCGTGCTCCGGCAGAACGGATCAGCCTGTATCCATCTCATGACTCCGGCCGGTATCCTCCGGATAACCGACGAGTCAAAATAATATAACCGGTAGGTTGTGCTCCCCTGCTAGGCTTATCGAATAAAACTCGAGCTTCTTGCCCCGGGATACCATACCGGGCCCACCATGTACCCGAGACGGTTCATCCAACTCCTCGAATCGGGTCTCGAAATCCAACAGCAATCATGAAAACTCATGGTGGATGACTCATGCATCATGAGAAAACCGCAATTTGCATTTTAAAATGATGATACTAAGTTTTTATTAAATTCTTGCGGTTTTCCCCCAAATCCAGAAATCTCATGTAAATCCGAAATCATCAAAATAATCTGATACCAATAAACAGTGAATACCGACATAAATCTCCATAATACTGCATAACCAGTGAATATATGAATGCACTTAATATCAGGCAATGGATGCAATATTTAAACTAGCATATGGAAGCTATAACATATTGCGACTATCAGCTATCAAGCTATGTCAATGAAAAGGTATTTTCTAAAGTGTACGTAGCATGGCAATTACCGATGATTATGTGTGTGAGCCGGCAAGTAAGTGTATGTGGAACATACGCATCATCGGTAATGGTGCTGGTGTACTGACAGCATCATCTCAATAATGGCACATGAGAAACACAATATAAGCATGTGATGCGATGCGAACTGCAATAATATGCGGGAGCTGAATATCAAAAACAATGATAACGAATCTGCATATTTCTAAGTATGAGTCGTACAGTTTTGTCATTTGAAATAACACGAATCGTGGTGTTTTGAAAATAAGGGCTACGGTGTTTTAAAGAAAAGATACATCCTTTGAAATATTCATAGATTACCTTGGCCTGTCATTAAAATACTCACGATTCGTTAGTTCTGAAATAGGTATGACTCGAGTCTAATCTATCACTTACAAGTAAACTACCGGACTAAGCTAAACAGGCTGATCGGTGATCCCGCCTCAAAAGTATCCCATACGATCCAATATCTATAATATGACATCCTCAAGTCAAGTGTGCGGATCTATCATCAATATATAGCTCGTACGGTAAATCCGTCGTACGGCCTCCCAAATCTCGGTACAGGTCAAATGTCACATCTATCAGATTATTCATCTGGTATCCTCTTTATTCAAATATCATGATCCGGGGTACTGATCTACGTCTAGTACAACACTGATACCACATATATATGCATCCGTGTGTATGAAAACACCACGTCAAAGGACCCGCTAAAACATCATGCCGTATCTCAAATACGAACCATGTCACATCACCGATCTCACGGCCTCAAGCCCAATCTCATCGACTCATCTCCAATCCCAAGTACTATCCTCATCATCCGTGTATATGTATACATATATATATATACATAGTCCCATACCCATGTGTATATAAATATATATATATATATATATATGTATATATATATATATATACATATCCCCATATACGCACAAGTAAAATAAATGTATGCAAGTATGTGTGTGCGTGTGAGTGTAACAACTATTCTAGGGTTCGCAACTAAGAAGCTAAACTAAGTTACTTCTAACTACCCTAAGCTAAACCATGAACACATAACCATATCTTGAATATCCATGTCTCACATAAAAGATATCATATATATATAATATATATATATAGCATACTATACATCGAACCGCGGGGGTGCTATACACCATCTACCCGACTTCCCCCGTAGATATGTATCTACTCACCTGCTCTTGCTTGCCGATGTCGATGTCGCTATGCGCCTCCTTGTTGCTCCGAACCCACTCGAGGGTACCTATATGTATACCACAAGACAACGTAAATGGAAATAGCGCACGAAAACCAAATCGACACGCGTATCGTTCCTAGGTCATAACCCTAGCCTTGCATGCAAAACACGATTACTAACCCTAGTCGTTGACGTTCAAACGCCACACGACGGAAATACAATATCAAATACCAATTCCAAATTCATTAAAAACCGCAAAACGAATTCAGAAACTTAGAAAACATGCTCCAGATTTTGTTCCAGGTGTAATTAGGCAATTCTGCATATGGGGTAGGTCTAATTTGACTAAAATGAAGCCATGGACCAAGCAAGGAATGATTCCAATGTACCATGGCCGTAAATTGCGGACAAAAAGAGAAAAAAGTCGGCCAAAATGAATAGATATGGTCTCGGGTCTTGGGAACAGCTTCTAGGTTGCCTGCATGACTTACAGTCTTCGCTAAATATTTTTTAGGTGTTCCAGGTGATAGCAGATTTCATATTCCCTACAGAATTCCACAAAAATACGGATATCGGTGATTTCTAAGTTTGCTAGTAGGGGCTTAATTCTCAGGTTTAGGACTCCAATCAGTCACCACATGGGTTTAAAGTAATTATTAAGCCTCAATTACTCTATATCAATTAAATTCAAACCCTAATTCACACTTGGAATATCAAAGTTCACTAAACATCGCCAAATCGATTTCAAACATGAAGAGAGGCTTAAGCAAATGAAATACTATACTATTTGTGAAGGGATTACCTCATTGGACACCCATGAATCCACTACAGTGCCGAAATGCAAACTTTCTTGGTCCAATGTGTAGCTAGTGAGCTCATGCACATTTTTTATGAAGTGGGGAGGGACTTTTGTTGAGTTTTTGATGATGAAGTGGGGTTTTTGAACAGGAGGGAGGAGAGGTGCTACCAAGTGAGAATGAGGGAGAGGAAAAATGAAGGAAATAGAATGAAGGAAGAAGAGCCCATGGTCAACTTGACCCCTCACCTCTCTCTCTCATGCCCATCCCTCTCACTATTCTATTCTTTATCTTTTCTTTTCTTTTCCTTTTGTTTTCTTTTCTCTTTTCATAAAATCAATAACCATGCATGAATGAAGAAATAACTACGAAGGAAAAAGAAACAACTGTTAAAAATGACATGTGTATGCTATGTGCACAAAACACGCTTAAAGTCCGATTAGCGATTTTTAATTGCGATTAGCACTAAAATAGTGTCAAATAAATCATAAACTTTCATAATTTGCATAAATCACATAAAGCACACTCTTTTCACTAATTTCCATAATTTTCAAAAAATTTCCCCATTTATCGGTATTTAATTATACCATAATATTAAACTATTCATTATATTTGATATTAAATTATAAAAATTCCCAAAAATAATTTTTTATTTTTCTGAAATGTTACATATTTGCTGCCAGGACAATGAATTTGGGGCTTTGGGCTCCATGGTAGCTTAAAGGTTGCATACTCGACTCACTGTAATCGCTATATAATTTTTGGGGTCTCAAGGTAGAAGTAGATCTCTAAATACCATCACTAATTCCACAAAAACCCGATATCGGCAAATCTAAAGTTCGTATCTTGGTGTCTAGTCTCTGGTTTTGTCCAGAATTCTAACACTGAGGTCTTGTAACAACCACTATACATCACCACAACAGAACTCAAACCCTAATCCTTCTCTTGGAATTTCCAAACATCACAATCTAAATCGATTTAACTCTAAACTACTATAGAATGCTAAGAAACTAAAAACTAAACTAAATGAATAGAATTATACCTCATTTGGGCAACTCAAGAAAAACCCTAGCTTCTCAAAGTCTCCAAAATCAAACTTTGATTGGTCCAAAGTGTTTAGGATGAGGTGGGGATCAACTTTAATGAAGAGGGTGTATGGTTTTAATGAAGATTTTGAGATAATAATTGGAGGTGGAGGTGGAGGGAGATGAGGAGGAAAGAGATGAAGGAAAATAATGTGGTGAATAAAATGGTGGCTGTTGGATATAGTGCCCTCAGAGTCAATTATTGCAATGATTGAGGGATGACCTATGCCGGTACGACAGTCTTACTCAAGATGATAGTATGCTATCTGGTTTGCCTTTATCATCGTGTACTGTTTCAGGTGACCTTACAGGTCACTATTGCACGTTGATAGAGCCCTTAGGATTCTTTCTTGACGGCCAGCAGTATGATGGCGATCATATACTTGGGAGCTGGGGTCTATAAGCACATCCTTAATGGGTCCCTAGTCGTGGGAGTTTCGAGACAGGGCATCGATACTCCAGAGTAGACTAGTGTATACAGTCGATACCTCGACGAGGGGCGGTTGCCGGTCTCACAAGCCACTGGTGTCAGTTGGTTCACTTAAGATGTATACAGGTGCTCATTTGGTTATGAGTACACCGGACAGGACTCGCTGGGAACATGCTAGTTGGTCTTATACCCGACGTCAGATAGCAGTTCCCTGGTGACATGTGTACAGGTTAGTTCATCGAACTAAGATCGTCATTTGTCTCGTGTGAGTTCCCACTGTACTTTGATTACTACCCTACCACGGCTCAAAGGAGTCGTGCAAACAGGTTTTAGTTGGGTACAATCCCGAGCCACATGGAGACAGTGAGCGGATCTACAGGGATTCATCTCTCCCGGTATTGGGGGTGAAGTCACGCTGTGTCTAGGAGAGCCATTACACAAAGCCCTCGGCCGAGCCAGGAGATTTACTGGTAGGTATTCCAGTAGTATCTCAGGGTGTTCTGGGCTACACTCCGACACGACTTGTACCGCTATTGGGGGTCTGGCTTTTACCAACCCTCTAGGCCCGCCATGCAATGCTCATAGACGAACGGACCGGACTGTACGAACATTGTCACTGACAGGCTCAATAGGGTGTCAGGATGAGTTCGCTTATCGACGTTCCTTTTAGTCAATACCCGGTAGCCCGTTACGTATGGCTAATATCTCTGACGTGCTAGTGGTTAAATCCACAGCCAAAGTATTGACGAGTCTTTAGAGTCCCACACAGACAGTTTCTTATGTTTCGGGCGAAACGCTGTATAGGCCGTATGGATATTTGGCAGGGTTCGATCGTATACATGCGGTATTGCACGGATCATGATCGGACGGATTATACTAGTGGGCTTCGGTTTAAGCCGTATCCTAGTATTGTACAGTGTAGATTTTGTTTCATTGCATTTGTATTCGGTCGGAATACAAATGCGGGTATATATATAAAGTCGCGGGGTTTTCCTGTAAATTATTACGGGATCAGTTTTTTGAAGTTGCCAGTTTGCATTCCGTTTCGGCCATATTTCCTTTGTTCCTTAATGGCCGGTTTTTTTGATGGAGGGGCTAATTTGCAAATGTGCAAATTAGCAATTGTGGAGGGTTTTATGTTGCATTTCGATTATGATAATAATAGCATCTTTTCTTTTTCCATCATGGTTTGCTTTAATGAGATGAGAAATGATTTGGCTTTGGTGTGACATTAATTCCTCATTATCATCACTTTTTCCTTAGCCTCACCCTTGCCTTTTCTTGTGCTCACCTCCCTTGTATATTTTCCCTCTCTCTCTTGGTCATGGGCGGCCACTTCTTGTTGAGGGAGAGGTTCATTTTGTGAGTGGGGAAATTTCTTCATCTCATATTTTTTGCTTGCTACTAAATTCCAAGTTCATTTACAAGTTCATTCTACCTCCATCGAATGGCAACTTCAAACCCCAAGAGAAAAACCATCCTACACTTCGCCTACAGTATTCCTAGACACGTCGAGTCGCCAACTTCGTGCCCGAGTTGCCTCGGTCCAGAGGTGGGAGCCCGTAAAAGAACCCGGCGATGTGGTGCCCTTTTCCGACGAGGAGGTGTAGACCGGAGATTTCGCGAGGAGATCGGGATGGAAACCGAAGACCGAAGGAGACGGATCGCTCGGTATAGCTCTCTACCCTTTCTCTTGTTAGCTAGGTATAGGTTAATGGTTCGATCCGAGACTTAAGCATACGATAGCGCCGTTTTAAAGCTTAGAAAAAAATTTGTTGCCGCATTTTAGCCTCGGAAAGACGGCCGGGGTGCTGCCGTAGTCTTACATGGTATCAGAGCCGCACCATTAACCTAGTCTAGCTTGCTCTAACGTGTTTACAAGTTCGATCGAACGGATTTTCCTAAAACCGCGTTTCCATGTCATGTTTGTTTCGAATTTTTCCAGTGCTCTAAAAATTATTTGGTACATTGTAAAAATACGTTCAGGGTTTTTTATGCATTCTGTGAAAATTTGGTCGGCCGACGTTACTGTAGCGCGGCGGATCAGCGGCCAAAACCACGTTTTGGCCGCGGATCTGCCGCCGAATTGTGGCCTTACTGCACCAAATTTCTACAGTGGGTTTCTGTCATGGAAATAGGGTTTCTGGTATATTCTTTTTGGGCCCAGATTTATTTTGAGTGCTACAGTAGTGCTTGGGGCCCACTTCGGGAAATTTAGTCGATCGAAAATTTTAAATATGTTAGTTCACAGTATTTACATTATATCTGCGACCGTGAATGTCATTTGATCGGTAAATCCTGTCTAATTGCTATAGTTCTTTTAGACGGATTTGCGAACGTAACATTCACGTTGATGCTCTGTGTTGTGCTGTGATGTTGCGGATTTGTCGTGGTGGATAGCCTGGTGCAATGGTAGTACAATTTTGTTTATATATGTAAATTTGATATTGCAGGGTGAGCGTCCGACATGTGGACTGCCGTCACTGCCTGTTTGTATATTATTCTTTTGGGGCACGACCGGGCTGAGGTCGATGTACCCGTTGTATATTTTACTTTCTGTACTAGGATTACCATGTGGAGGGGTGTACGGATAGCCGGGTTCTAGAGGGCAACAGGCCCGCATCTCATGGCGTTGAGGCGGAGGAGGCTTCACTCTAGAATTGGCGGGCTATTCGCCACACTCGTAGGGGGTATAGGTTGACCCAAGGAGGGGTGCTCAAATTACCGGATTCCGTGAAGTGCCGGGTGGTCCATTCACGTTGCTGAAGGGGACTGCCTCGCTTCAGTTTTTGGCGGGTAACTTGCCGCACCCGTAGGTTCTACGATTTCATTGCACAGGCTATCCACACGACCAGGGGAACGTCGGGTTTCAGTAGCGGCTCCATGAAACCCGGTGATCCCAGATATCTGTATTGTTCTGTGATGCTTATTACATTTCTGTGATGTTGCATTTTATCACGCCTTGAGCGAATATTATATATTGATATATATACTAGTAGATGTTGTATATGTTTTACACCCGCGCTAGTCCAGTCCATGCTCTGTCGTTAGTTAAGTAACCTAACGGGTGATGACGGGACCCAGTGGCGAATGCGGATGGCATATACGTATATCATTATTTTCGTTCTTTATTGGTGTGATCAATTGATGGGACTGCGTTGATTCAGATCAATGCAAGCTAAACAAACCTACTCTGATGTAGTTGGAACATTTTTCAAAAAGCTGTTATTGCAAGGACGTTCACTTTTGTTTTGCATAGTGGTATTCGGTTATGAATATCCAGCACCTCAGTCGACGAGGCAAGGGCCGAGATCCCTTCACCGGGAGTGACCCCTTGGACAGAAGTTTGCATCAGGGCAATAACTTCACTATAGTCGATTACTTTTGCTTTGCATCATGGCATTCAGTTGGTATATTCTGCACCTCATTCTATGGGGAAAGAGCCGAGATCCCTTCACCGGGAGTGACCTCTTTAGCAAAGGTTTTCGTCACTATATTTTTATAAAAAGCTATGCAGTTCCTTCAACGATATCAAGTTCATTACGTTAAAGCTTTTTCACCAAAAACCAGCCATAGTCCTCCGTCATTTCTTACGGGTATTATTTAGTATTCGTGCTGCGTTTGTTGACTCCGTCAAGGCGTAGTGTACGGTAGCTAAGTGGTGCTTGTTTGTAGCATGGATATAGGATTGATTAGGACAGTCGTGCGGCCTTGTTGACTTCGTCAAGGGCACGTACGTGTGGGTTTAATGCAATCCAGATAATGACGGGTTGAACTTGACTAGGACTCTTTGATTTGCTGACTCCGTCAAGGTCACTTGGGTCCTAAGGGTAAAAACACACTTCGGGAGTTTCTAAAGAAACTGAAACTTGCCAGATATGCGCATACCTTCTGGAGTGTGATAATGTGAGTGGATTCCATCACGTTATCATGCGATGATAGTTGGATCCCGATTCCCGCTGATGAGTTGGTTTACTCCTCGGGTGATCCCGACTAATTCTTCTTTCAGGTTTGGAGGAGAATTTGACGTTACAGTAGGAGGTTTCCTGATTAGATAAAGTGATAACCATTCTGATCTAGGTTAGAGTGCATGCTGAGTGTTGCTTTTCTCTCTCTCTTTGGCAGCGACCATGACCCGACCCTAGACTATGACTCAGTGACCAAGTTAACCGAACCTTCTTAAACACTGGCTTTTGGATTGTCAGAGTTGCATACCGCATTGCCACTCCTACTTTTACCCTTTTTTCCAGGACACCGCGTATTACTTCGAACATCCACTTCCATTGGATAAAACCATCTTATGGTTATATACGAACTCGAAAGAATTTATTCGAGGATGGTTTCCGGTTTTGGAGAAAACGAATAGGAATATTCAGTTGTCTTTTCCTTTTACCTTCTCTCCGGTTACGAGTGCTCCTTGGATTAGGACAGTACACCCGTTACGCCTATTGGTGAGTCTTCTTCCAAACCTTAGGCTGGTGCCGAACGGTAGGGAATGAAGAAAGCCGATTAGCCTAAGTGTGGTGTACAGAAGGTATTAAGTTAAGACAAATAAAAGGATTGGAAGGAGGGCAAAGTAAATTGCGACTGCAATTCACAACCAAACCAAGTATTTCATTACCACTCCTATTTCACCTTTGTATTTCTCCAGAACACTCCGTATCACTACGAAGATCCACAGTTATTTGGATACTCCATCGTATGGTTATATACAAACTCGAAAGGAACTTGTTCCAGTTCGGGGATGGATTCTGGTTCGGGAGAAATAGGAATAAGCTTTATTCGGTTGTCTTTTATCTTCACCTTCTCTCACATTGCGAGTGCTCCTAGGATTAGGACAGTACACCCATTATTCTTATTGGATAGTCTTCTTCCAAACCATAGGCTGGTGCTGAACGGTAGGGAAGGAAGAAAACCATTTGGCCTAAAGGGGTGTACAGAAGGTAATGACTAAAGACATATGAAGGGATTAGGAGAGATGGAAAAGAAATATACGGTTACAGTTGTGAATCTGAATAATGGAAGAGGCATTACTAGGAATACCCGGATACCCCTATGAAACATTTCAATGTTTCAGTTTCATTGTGTACTGTTAAAAGAAAACTGATTTCCCAATTAGCCCCTGCTCTAGGGTATGTATTTAGCAGGTATGATTCTCACATCTGTATGGTTTTACAGATGATGAGTGGGAGTAAGTTATTGGGAATTAGGTGATCATCCTCATTATATCGGAATTCGTTGTAATTGGTGATATTTGAGGAAATCACCTGGGTTGTTTGCCGGACGACAAATATTTGGTTTTGAATATCCGCTCTTATGCACCAATTTCAAATTGATATATCTGTACGTCTATTTTTATAGAGTGAGATATACCTTTTTGAAATTATGTCCATGACGTTTACCCATATCAGTGGATGGCTAGGTAAGGAGCATTAAACAGCAGTGTAATTCTTCTTAACCATAAGTACAGTTTTCAACCTATGACGCACAGGATTTGAGTTATTAGACAGGGGACTTATACACAGTATTGTATGTTGTCCAGTGTCCATTAGGACAGAGGGGTTGGTCTTCGTACTATATTCGGTTTACTTATGACTTCTCCAGTTTTTAGACATGTGTTTCGTAGAAATGCACGGTCTGATTTTTGAGAAGGTATAGGTATAAGAGTAAAGTAGAGAACCAGATATTCCGAGTATCGGGATTCTTCAAGGTGATCGAAGATGCAGATACTTGTGTATGGGATTCAATTGATAATAATGATTAAGAGAACTTGCTTCTCTTTCAGGTACTCATAATTGGAAGCATTCCTAAGTTGAGTAACGCTGATCGGCCTCCTTCCATTTAGTTGACATGCACTGGAGACAGCTGCATGATTTGAATCTAGTTAAATTAAATCAGTGCTTCTGTTTCTGTATTGGATATAGAACAGTTCATATCTTGACATTGTTAAGGTACGGGGAGTTGTCCAGCTTATGCTTAAAACCAGACTCTGGATAACTCAAGACACATTTCTGTAATGGCTGTTTGTGGGTTGACCCGGGCTATGACGAGGGTTGATTTTCTACAATCTGGAAGATCAATAGTGATATTGTTCTTGACTCGGCACAGTTTTATTAAAAATTGATTTTTTCAGAAAACAGTAGCGGGAGTATGGTAGAACTGGAAGTGATTCCAGAACCACAAACGATTACTGAAAATTTGATAAGAACCTAAAGATTCAATCTGTATTGATATTCCATTGGCCACTCCGCAGATATGGTGGGTAACCTTAGGCGCTCGAGAGGTACTTCGGTAGCCTCAAGGACGGTGACAGGGAGGTTCTTGTTTGCCCAGATTTGACACTACTGTTGTTCTAGGCTATGAGACCCGGCAGGAGGATGAGTATAGCGTCGTTCTAAACTAGCTTTAGAAGCGCATGTGTATATGACTCTGCCAGAGGGTTGTCATTGTCAGTGGGAGCAGCGGAAGCATAGTGGAAAAGTGGCTTATGTCTATTTATAGACTAAAGCAGATATAGCGGAGATAGATCATCATCTCTGATGTGGCAGTCATAGGTTTGACTTCATCAGAATAGGGGATGAATCTGTTAAGAAGGTAGTAGGGTGTGACGTCCTGGTATTTGGATGACATACACAGAGTAGGAAGTGATGTTCCTATACTACGATCGGTTATACTTTGGTTGTCACACAGAAGTTTCTCCACATAGGACTTGGATATTATATCAGACATTCTGGTTACTGGATCTATGGTTTTAGATCTAGATTTGGGTAGTTTCCTAATTTGGGTACTTAGACAGCATTCTAAAGTTGTTTTAGAATGGACGGCTCCTGGCACGGTAGTATACCTGCAGGTAATAGAGTCACCCTCTCTTAAGGAGTCTTACAGACTAAAGAGGAGAGGGATGTGCATGATTGGTAGATCACTTGCTTAGGCAATTGAGTCAATAATGAGATGTCAAGTACCACACCAGATGTTGTTTTTGCAGTAGATGCAATAAGTTGATATTAATCCAATCCTGGAGAAATATTAGGAAGCAGTTTTAGAACATAAGTGAATGTTCTAGGGATATGATAACGACAGCCTCATTCGGGAAACTGTTATCATTCCAAGCTTCCAAGGTGTCATGGCTGACAGAGTGACTGTCAGTTATAGTTTTCCCTCTGACGAGGGGCGGTATTTTAGACAGGTGGTCCAAGTGGATACTGTGGGAGGCATGGCGCAGGATACTGATTGGTTTCAGTTAACGATACAGTCTAAAAGGTTTGGATTTGGAGTTCATTTATTAACTAGGTCCCATCAGATATCCAGACAAATTCTAAGACAGGTATTGCTCATTTCGGGAGATGGCTTTCTCCACGAACTTAAGATAAAGAGAGACATAGAAAGAAACATCAGGGCGGATCCACTCACTAAGGCTATTCCTCAAACGCAATAGTTTCGCAAACGAGCTTTGTCAGACTGATTAGTAGAGGAGTTGGTTGTTCGGTATCACACGGGCTGTGAGTATATGACATCGCAATAATTAGCCTTGAGTGCAAGTGGGAGATTATTGGATATAGTGCACTCAGAGTCAATTATTGGATCACAGGCACGTGATTGCAATGATTGAGGGAGGACCTATGCCGATAGGACAGTCTTACTCAAGATGATAGTATGCTATCTGGTTTGCCTTTATCATCGTGTACTGTTTCAGGTGACTTTACAGGTCACTATTGCACGTTGATAGAGCCCTTAGGATTCTTGCTTGACGGCCAGCAGTATGATGAAGATCATATACGTGGGAGCTGGGGTCTATAAGCACATCCTTAAAGGGTCCCTAGTCGAGGGAGTTTCGAGACAGGGCATCGATACTCCAGAGTAGACTAGTGTATACAGTCGAGACCCCGACGAGGGGCGGTGGCCGGTCTCTCAAGCCAATGGTGTCAGTTGGTTCACCTAAGATGTATACAGGTGCTCATTGGGTTATGAGTACACCGGACAGGACTCGCCGGGAACATGCTAGTTGGTCTTATACCAGACTGTAAGTCCACGGTAGCGCCCTGGCCATCTAACAGACGCCAATTGCGGAACAAAAACTTTTTACAACTGGCGCTATCGTGTACTGTAACCCGGATCTGCCATTAAAGCTAAACTAACAAACTCAAAGTGGGTAGAAACGTTATACCGAATGATCCGAGTCCTTCGGTCTTCAACCATCATCCCACGCTTCGTTGCGGCTGCTCCGATCTCCTGAATCTCTAGTCTTCTCGTCCAGGTGGCACCACGTCGACGGATCTTTAAACGGGCTCCCGCCTCTGAACCGAGGCAACTCGGTCGTCAAGTTTGCTAAAAGAGACGACCAAGATGATGTAGAGAATGAGTAGAACACTTTGTCTCGTTACGTCCAATGCCATGGAGGAACGGTTAATGAAGTTGCCTTTTGGAATCGGATGAAATGAGAATTGTAGCTATCTAATTTCCATGAATCCCAAACTATCATAATCTTTTTACCAAATGAACAACAACCATGATCTCCACCAAATGAATGGCTGGCCAGATATAAGTGAGGAGAGAGGTGAGTGTAGGAGTGGGGAGGGTGACCTTAACATAAATGAACTAATGAGTCACATATACACCTGGCACTTATCATTAAAGCAACAAATGATTCATCTAACCTAGTCCCAAAAACCATTAAATGAACAATTAATGCAACCAATGAATCACTTAACACCTCACCATCCTAGTCACCTTCTAGAAGCTTCCATACTCATCTCAAGAAAAGATAAATCCGTCATTAACCGAATGTTAAAGACGGGTGATAGAAAACTGGAAAACTGAAAACTTCCAAAAGTGATCCTGAAACGAATTTCAGGATAACCCCGTATCAGTATAAACATACCCGCATTTGTATTAGGACCGAATACAAATGCAACTGAGACAAAGATATTATATCTACACAGTATAATACTCGGATCCGACTTAAACCAAAGCCTACCAGTATTATCTGCCCGAAATATGACACGTGCGAAAACGCACGTGCATTTTCCGAACCCTGCCATAAACCCATACGGCCTCTACAACGTTTCGCCCGAACTTGGGAAACTTTCTGTGGGGGACTCTAATGACTCATCAACACACTGGCACTAGGTATAACCACTAGCACGTCAGAGGTACGAACTGTACGTAACGGTTGCCTATGTATTGATTGGAAGGGAAGCTGACGAGCGAACTCATCCATAAACCCTACTGAGCCTGACAGTGACAATATCCGTACAGTCCGGTCCGTTCGTCTAAGAGTATCGCATATCGAGTCTAGGGGGTGGATAAAGTCAGACCCCTAATAATGCGATAATTCGTGTCGGTATGAAGCCCATTACCACCTGAGAAACTACTGATCCAAATCAGTAATTCTCCACTACCTCGGCTGAGGATTTCTAGTGATGGCCACCCGTGCACGGTACGACATCAACCCCCAATACCGGGAGAGACGAATCCCCGACGATCCGCTCACTGCCTCCATGTGGCTCGGGACTGTACCCAAAAAATACCTGTTTGCACGTCTCCTTTGAGTGTGGTAGGGTAGAAATCAAAGCACAGTGGGAACTCACACGAGACAAATGACGATCTCAGGTCGAAAAACTAACATGTACACATGTCACCAGGGAACTGCTATCTAACTATATGTATAATACCAACTACCATGTTCCCGGCGAGTCCTGTCCGGTGTACTCATAGCCCAATGAGCACCTGTATACATCTTAGGTGAACCAACTAACACCAATGGCTTGTGAGACCGGCCACCGTACCTCGTCGGGGTCTCGACTGTATACACTAGTCTACTCTGGAGTATCGATTCCCTGTCTCGAAACTCCCACGACTAGGGATACTTTAAGGATGTGCGTAAAGACCCCAGCTCCCACGTATATGATCGCCATCATACTGCTGTTAGTCAAGCAAGAATCCTATGGGCTCTATCATCATGCAATAGTGAACTAAAGCATGTATACGATGATAAAGACAAAGCAGATAGCATACTATCATCTCGAGCAAGACTGTCATATCGGTATAGGTCCTTTATCAATCATTGTAATCACGTACTTACGATCCAAAAATTGACTTTGAGGGCACTATATCCAATAATCTCCCACTCGCACTTAAGGCTAATTATTGCGATGTCGCATACTCACAGCCCGTGTGATACCGAACACCCAACTCCTCTACTAATCAGTTTCACAAAGCTAGTTTGTAAAACTCTTGTGTTCGAGAAATAGCCTCAGTGAGTGGATCCGCCCTGATGTTTCTTTCTATGTCTCTCTTAATCTTGTTGGAGATAGTGCCCTCAGTGTCAATTATTGGATCACAGGCACGTGATTGAAATGATTGAGGGGAGAACCTGTCCCAGTAGGACAGTCTTACTCAAGATGATAGTATGCTATCTGGTTTATCTTTATCATCGTGTACTGCTTTAGGTGACCTTACAAGTCGCTATTGCACGTTGATAGAGCCCTTAGAATTCTTGCTTGACTACCAGCAGTATGAGGGCGATCATATACGTGAGAGCTGGAGTCTATAAGCACATCCTTAAAAGGTCCCTAGTCGTGGGAGTTTCGAGACAGGGCATCGATACTCCGGAGTAGACTAGCGTATACAGTCAAGACCCCGATGAGGGGCGGTGGCCGGTCTCACAAGCCACTGGTGTCAGTTGGTTCACCTAAGATGTATACAGGTGCTCATTGGGTTATGAGTACACCGGACAGGACTCGCCGGGAACCTGCTTGTTTGGATTATACCTGACGTCAGATAGCAGTTCCCTGGTGACATGTGTACAGGTAAGTTCATCGACCTGAGATCATCATTTCTCTTGTGTGAGTTCCCACTGTGCTTTGATTACTACCCTACCACGCTCAAAGGAGACGTGCAAACAGGTTTTAGTTGGGTACAGTCCCGAGACACATGGAGGCAGTGAGCGGATCTGCAGGGGTTCGTCTCTCCCGATATTGGGGGTGAGGTTGCGCTGTGTCTAGGAGAGCCAGAACATGAAATGTCCTTGGCCATGGCAGGAGATTTGCTGGTAGGTATTCCAGTAGTTTCTCGGGGTGTTCTGGGCTACACTCCGACACGACTTGTACCGCTTTTGGGGGTCTGACTTTTACCAACCCCCGAGGCCCGCCATGCGATGCTCATAGACGAACGGACCGGACTGTACGGATATTGTCGCTGACAGGCTCAGTAGGGTGTCAGGATGAGTTCACTCATCGACGTCCCTTTTGGTCAATAGCTTGTGGCCCGTCACGTATGGATAATACCTCTGACGTGTTAGTGGTTAAATCCACAGCCATAGTATTGACGAGTCTTTAGAGTCCACCACACATAGTTACTCAGGTTTCGGGCGAAACGCTGTAGAGGCCGTATGGAGATATGGCAGGGTTCGATCAGATACGTGCGGTATTGCACGGATCGTGATCCGACGGTTTTTACGAGCCGGATTTGGCTTAAGCCGGATCCTAGTATTAGATAGTGTAGTTTTGTCTCTTTGCATTTGTGTTCAGTGGGAATACAAATGCGGGCATGTATATGCAGTAGCGGGGTTTTCCTGTAATTTATTACGGGATCAGTTTTCTGAAGTTGCCAGTTTGCATTCCGTTCCGGCCGGTTTTCCTTTGTTCCTTCGCGGCCGGACTTTCTGATGAAGGGGGGTTATTTGCAGTTTGCAAATAACTGATTGTTAGGGGCTTTCTTGTATTTGTGGCTTTATGATGAGACTAGCATCATGAGATTCTTTTTCTTTCTCTTCTTTTGCAGTAATGAGAAAAAGGGATTGATTAGGTTTCAATAGGATTTGGATGTGAGATAATTTGATCTTATCTTCATATATTGTTATGCCTTTTACTCTCTCCAACTTTCTTCTTGATCAAGAGAGGCCGGCCACATTTGGGAGAGGGAGAGGATTCTTTTTGGTGAAGAAAATAACGTACATCATTCATCTCATTTTTCTTGCCACCAAAATTTCCATAGCTCATTTCCTTAGTTGTTTTCTCCACCTCCATCATCAAGGCAACTTCTTATACCCTAAAAGAGACAACCATTCTACACTTGTCTACAGCATATCTTGGACGCGTCGGCTAGCCAACTTCGCGCCCGAGTTGCCTCGGTCCAGAGGTGGGAGCCCGTATACGAACCCGGCTACGTGGTGCCCGATTCGACGAGGAGGTGACGGACGGAGATTCCGCGGGAGATCGGAGTGGAGACGAAGACCGAAGGACACGGATCGCTTGGTATACTTCTCTACTCTTATTTTAGTTTGCTAGTAGCTAGGTTAATGGCCCGATCCGGGATAAAAGTGCGCGGTGGTGCCGGTTTTCTAGTTTGCAAAGTTTTTGTTTCCGCGTTTCCGGCGTCGGATCGACGGCCGGGGCACCGCCGCGGACTTACATTGGTATCCGAGCCACGCCATTAACCATGCCAAGCTTGCTCTAGTATGTTTAGAACTCGATCGAACAAAAATCCCCAAAAACCGTATTTTCCAATGCTTCATGTTTCTGTCGAAATTTTTTCTGCTCCAAAATTTTTTCTTGTCATTGCAGAAACACAAGCAGAAAATTCTAAGAATTCTGGTAAAATTTGATGCAGTGATCGCTTAGTACGGCCGCGGAAACGCGGCCAAACCCCTGGTTTGGCCGCGGTTCCGCGGTGGTAAAGTGTCTTCATTGCACAAAATTTTTCCAGTGGGCTTTTGAATAGGAAATAGGGGTTTTGGGATATTCTTTTTGGGCCTAGATTTTCTGTAAGTGCTACAGTACTGCTTGGGGCCCACTTCGATAAATTTGTTCGATCGGATATTTTAAACATGCTAGTTCACAGTATTTACATTATATCTGCGACCATGAATGTCACTTGATCGGTAAATCCTGTCTAACTGCTATAGCCCGGTTAGACGGATTTGCGAACGTGACATTCACGTTGATGTTCTGTGTTGTGCTGTGATGTTGCGGATCGGTCGTGGGGGATAGCCTGGATGCAATGTTACTACTATTTTGTTTTATATGTACATTTGATATTGCGGGGCGAGCGTCCGACATGTGGACGGCCGTGACTGCCTGTTTGTATTATTCTTTTGGGGCACGACCGGGTCGAGGTCGATGTACCCGTTGTATGTATATTTTACTTTCTGTACTAGGATTACCCCGCGGAGGTGTGCACGGATAGCCGGGTTCTAGAGGGCAACGAGCCCGCATCTCATGGCGTTGAGACGGAGGGGGCTTTACTCTAGAATTGGCGTGCTATTCGCCACACTCGTAGGGGGTACAGGTTGACCTAAGGAGGGGTGCCCAAGTTACCGGATTCCGTGAAGTGCTGGGTGGTCCATTCACGTTGCTGAAGGGGGCTGCCTCGCTTCAGGTTCTGGCGGGTAACTTGCCGCACCCGTAGGGGTCTAGGATTTCATTGCACAGGCTATCCACACGACCAGGGGAACGTCGGGTTTCAGCAGCGGCTCTGTGGAACCCGGGGATCCCAGATATCAGTATTATTCTGTGATGCTGTACATTTTCTGTGATGTTGCATTTTATCACGCCTTGAGCGAAAATTATATATTATATATATACTAGTAGATGTTGTATATGTTTTGCATCCGCGCTAGTCCAGTCCCCGCTCTGTCGTTAGTTAAGTAACCTAACGGGTGATGACGGGACCCAGTGGCGAATGCGGATGGCATATACGTACATCATTATTTTCGTTCTTTTTTGGTGTGATCAATTGATGGGACTGCGTTGATTCGGATCAATGCAAGTTAAACAAACCTATTCTGATGTTTTTGGAACACTTTTTCAAAAAGATGTTATTGCAAGGGCGTTCTCTTTTGTTTTGCATCGTGGTATTCAGTTGGAATATCCTGCTCCTCATTCGACGAGGCAAGGGCCGAGATCCCTTCACCGGGAGTGATCCCTTGGACAGAAGTTTGCGTCAGGGCAATAACTTCACTATAGTCATTTACTTTTGCTTTGCATCGTGGTATTCAGTTGGAATATCCTGCACCTCATTCTACGGGGAAAGAGCCGAGATCCCTTCAACGGGAGTGACCTCTTTACCAAAGGTTTTCGTCACTATATCTTTTAAAAGCTATCAGTTCCATCAACGATATCAAGTTCATTACGTTAAAGGTTTTCGCCAGAAACCATTCGTAGCCCTCCATCATTTCATATGGATAGTCAATAGTATTCAAGCTGTGTATTTTGGCCAAAGTCAAGGCACAGTGTTTGGTAGCTGTTGGGTATTCATATGCAGCATAGATAGATGCGTTGGTTTGGGATAGTCGTATAGCCTTGTTGGCCAAAGTCAAGGGCTTGTACGGGTGGGTTCAAATTAACCTGGATAATGACCGGTAGAACTTGACATGTGACTTATGATATGTTAGCCAAAGTCAAGGTCATAATAGCATGGGGCAAAAATCTACATCGGGAGTTTCAAAATAACTGAAACTTGCCAGATATGCGCATACCTTCTGGAGTGTGATAACGTGAGCGGATTCCGTCACGTTATCATGCGATGATAGATGGATCCCGATTCCCACTGATGAATTGGTTTACTCCTCGTGTGATCCCGGCTAATTCTTCTTTCAGGTTTGGGGAAGAATTTGACGTTACAGTGGGAGGTTTCCTGATTAGATAAAGTGATAACCATTCTGATCTAGGCTAGAGTGCACGCTGAGTGTTTCTTTTCTCTCTCTCTTTGGCTGCGACCATTTACCCGACCCTAGACTATGACTCAGAGACCAAGTTGACCGAACCTTCTTAACACTGGCTTTTGGTTTGTCAGAGTTGCAAACCTCATTGCCACTCCTACTTTTACCCTTTTCTCCGGGACACCCCGTATTACTACGAACGTCCACTTCCATTGGACAAAACCATCGTATGGTTATATACGAACTCGAAGGAATTCGAGGATGGTTTCTGGTTCTGGAGAAAACGAATAGGACTATTCAGTTGTCTTTTCCTTTTACCTTCTCTCTCAGATTGCGAGTACTCCTTGGTTTAGGAGATAGTACACCTATTACGCAAATTGGATAGTCTTCTTCCAAACCTTAGGCTGGTGCCGACCAGTAGGGAATGAAGAAAACCAATTAGCCTAACGGTGGTGTACAGAAGGTATTATGTAAAGACAAAGAAAGGGATTAGTAAGAGGGCAAAGTAAATTGCGACTGCTATTCACGACCAAACCAAGTATTTCTTCGCCAATCCTAAATCACCTTTGTATTTCTCCAGGACGCTCCATATCACTACGAAGATCCCAAGTTTATTGGATAATCCATCGTATGGTTATATACGAACTCGAAAGGAACTTGTTCCAGTTCGGGGATGGATCCTAGTTCAGGAGAAATAGGAATAAGGTTTATTCGGTTGTCTTTTATCTTCACCTTCTCTCGCATTGCGAGTGCTCCTAGGATTAAGACAGTACACCCATTATGCTTATTGGATAGTCTTCTTCCAAACCATAGGCTGGTGCCGAACGGTAGGGAAGGAAGAAAACCATTTGGCCTAAAGGGGTGTACAGAAGGTAATGACTAAAGACATATAAAGGGATTTGGAGAGATGGAAAAGAATTATACGGTTACAGTTGTGAATCTGGATAATGGAAGATGCATTACTAAGAATAACCGGATACCCCATTGAAACATTTCAATGTTTCAGTTTCACTGTGTACTGTTAAAAGAAAACTGATTTCCCAATTAAACACTTGCTCCATTGTATGTATTTACCAGGTTGGATTCTCACATCTGTATGGTTTAACAGATGATGAGTGGGAGTAAGTTATTGGGAATTAGGTGATCATCCTCATTATATCGGGATTCGTTGTAATTGGTGATATTTGAGGAAGTCACCTGGGTTGTTTGCCGGACGGCAAATATTTGGTTTTGAATATCCGTTGTTATGCACCAATTTCAAATTGATATATCTGTACGTCTATTTGTATAGAGTGAGATATTTCTTTTTGAAATTATGTCTATGACATTTACCTATATCAGTGGATGGTTAGGTAAGGAGTATTGAACAGCGGTGTAATTCTTCTTAACCAAAAGTACAGTTTTCAACCTACAACACACAGTAAATGAGTCATTTGACTCAAGGGACTTGTACAGAGTATTATATAGTGTCCAGTGTCCATTAGGACAGAGGGGTTGGTCCTCGTACTATATTCTGTTTACTTATGACTTCCCTAGTTCTTAGACAGGTGTTTCGTAGAAACACAGGGTTTTAGTTTTGAGAAGTTATAGGTATATGAATAAAGTAGAGAACCAGGTATTGCAAGTATCGGGATTCTTCAAGGTGATCGAAGATGTAGATACTTGTATATGGTATTCAGTTGATAGTAATGGTTAAGAGAACTTGCTTCTCTTTCAGGTTACTCATAATTGGAAGTATTTCTAAGTTGAGTAACGCTGATCGGCCTCCTTCCATTTAGTGGACATGCACTGGAGACAGCTGCATGATTTGAATCTTGTTCAATTAAATCAGTGCCTCTGTTTCTATATTGGATATAGAACAGTTCATATCTTGACATTGTTAAGATACGGGGAGTTGTCCGGCCTATGCTTAAAACCAGACTCCGGATAACTCAAGGCACGTTTCTGTAATGGCTGTTTGTGGGTTGACCCGGGCTATGACGAGGGTTGATATTCTACGATCTGGAAGATCAATAGTGATATTGTTCTTGACTCGCCACAGTTTTAATTAAAAATGGATTTTTTTAGAAAACAGTAGTGGGAGTATGGTAGAACTGGAAGTGATTCCAGAACCGCAAACGATTACTGAAGATTTGATAAGAACCTAAAGATTCAATCTGGTTTGACATTCCATTGGCCACTCCGCAAATATGGTGGGTAACCTCTGGCACTCGAGAGGTACTTCGGTATGCTCAAGGACGGTGGCAGGGAGGTTCTTGTTTATCCAAACTTTCCATTGCTGTTGCTCCAGACTGTGAGACCCGGCAGGAGGATGAGTATAGCGTCCTTCTAAACTGGCTTTAGAAGTGTACGTCTATATGACTCTGCCAGAAGGTTGTCATAGTCAGTGGGAGCAGCGGAAGCATTGGTGCACATCAGGCTTATGTCTACCTATAGACTAAAGCAGATATAACGGAGATAGATCATCTATTTCTGATGTGATAGTCATGGTTTGACTTCATCAGAATAGGGGATGGATCTGTTAAGAAGGTATTAGGGTGTGATGTCCTGGTATTTGATGACATACACAGAGTAGGAAGTGATATTCCTATACTACGATCGGTTATACTTTGGTTGTCACACAGTGGTTTCTCCACACAGGACTTGGATATTATATCAGACATTCTGGTTACTAGATCTATGGTTTTAGATCTAGATTTGGGTGGTTTCCCAATCTGGGTATTTAGACAGCATTCTAAGAGTATTTAGAATGGACGACTCCTGGCTTGGTGGTGTACCTACAGGTAATGGAGTCACCCTCTCTAAAGGTGTCTTACAGACTAAAGGGGAGAGGAATGTGCATGATTGGCAGATCACTTGCTTAGGCAATTGAGTCAATCATGAGATGTCAAGTACCACACCAGATGTTGTTCTTGCAGTAGATGCAATAAGTTGATATTGATCCAATCCTGGGGAAACAGTCGGAAGCAGTTTTAGAACATAAGTGAATGTTCTAGGAATATGATAAGGACAGTCTCTTTTGGGAGACGGTTATCATTCCAGGCTTCCAATGTGACATGGATGGCAGAGTGGCTGTCAGAGTTATAGTTTTCCCTCTGACGAGGGATAGTATTTTGGACAGGTGGTCCAGGTGGATACTGAGGGAAGGCATGGCGCTGGATACTGATTAAGTTCAGTTGACAATACAGTCTAAGAAGTTTGGATTTGGAGTTCACTTATGAGCTAGGTCCCATCAGATATCCAGACACATTCAAAGACAGGTATTGCTCATTTCGGGAGATGGCTTTCTCCGCGAACTTGAGATAAAGAGAGACATAGAAAGAAACATCAGAGCGGATCCACTCACTGAGGCCATTCCTCGAACGCAATTGTTTCGTAAACGAGCTTTGTGAGACTGACTAGTAGTGGAGTTGGGTGTTCGGTATCACACGGGCTGTGAGTATGCGACATCGCAATAATTAGTCTTGAGTGCAAGTGTGAGATTGTTGGAGATAGTGCCCTCAGAGTCAATTATTGGATCACAGGCACGTGATTGCAATGATTGATGGGAGAACCTGTCCCAGTAGGATAGTCTTACTCAGGATGATAGTATGCTATCTGGTTTATCTTTATCATCGTGTACTGCTTTAGGTGACCTTACGAGTCGCTATTGCACATTGATAGAGCCCATAGGATTCTTGCTTGACTACCAGCAGTATGAGGGCGATCATATACGTGAGAGCTGGAGTCTATAAGCACATCCTTAAAAGGCCCCTAGTCGTGGGAGATTCGAGACAGGGCATCGATACTCCGGAGTAGACTAGCGTATACAGTCCAGACCCCGACGAGGGGCGGTGGCCGGTCTCACAAGCCGCTGGTGTCAGTTGGTTCACCTAAGATGTATACAGGTGCTCATTGGGTTATGAGTACACCGGACAGGACTCGCCGGGAACCTTCTAGTTGGGATTATACCTGACATCAGATAGCAGTTCCCTGG
Source organism: Agapanthus africanus (assembly GCA_030015575.1). Lineage (NCBI taxonomy): Eukaryota > Viridiplantae > Streptophyta > Magnoliopsida > Asparagales > Amaryllidaceae > Agapanthus > Agapanthus africanus. Next base: position 711,076,118 of record JASDDO010000024.1, on the reverse strand, counting down.
TGACATGTGTACAGGTTAGTTCATCGACCTGACCTGAGATCATCATTTGTCTCGTGTGAGTTCCCACTGTGCTTTGATTACTACCCTACCACGCTCAAAGGAGACGTGCAAACATGTTTTAGTTGGGTACAGTCCCGAGCCACATGGAGGCAGTGAGCGGATCTGTAGGGGTTCGTCTCTCCCGGTATTGGGGGTGAGATCGCGCTGTGTCTAGGAGAGCCAGAACATGAAAAGTCCTTGGCCAAGGCAGGAGATTTACTAGTAGGTATTCCAGTAGTATCTCAGGATGTTCTTGGCTACACTCCGACACGACTTGTACTGCTTTTGGGTGTCTGACTTTTACCAACCCTCTAGGCCCGCCATGCGATGCTCATTGACGAACGGACCGGACTGTACGGATATTGTCACTGACAGGCTCAGTAGGGTGTCAGGATGAGTTCGCTCATCGACGTCCCTTTTGGTCAATAGCTGGTGGCCCGTCACGTATGGCTAATATCTCTGACGTGCTAGTGGTTAAATCCACAGCCATAGTATTGACGAGTCTTTAGAGTCCACCACACACAGTTACTCAGGTTTCGGGCGAAACGCTGTAGAGGCCGTATGGAGATATGGCAGGGTTCGATCAGATACGTGCGGTATTGCACGGATCGTGATCGGACGGTTTTTACTAGCCGGCTTTGGCTTAAGCCGGATCCTAGTATTAGATAGTGTAGTTTTGTCTCTTTGCATTTGTGTTCAGTGGGAATACAAATGCGGGCATGTATATGCAGTAGCGGGCTTTTCCTGTAATTTATTACGGGATCAGTTTTCTGAAGTTGCCAGTTTTCATTCCGTTCCGGCCGGTTTTCCTTTGTTCCTTCGCAGCCTGAGTTTCTGATGGAGGGGGTTTATTTGCAGTTTGCAAATAACTGATTGTGAGGGGCTTTCTTGCATTTGTGGCTTTATGATGAGACAAGCATCATGAGATTCTTTTTCTTTCTCTTCTTTTGCATTAATGAGAAAAGGGATTGATTAGGTTTTGATAGGATTTGGATGTGAGATAATTTGATCTTATCTTCACATATTGTTATGCCTTTTTCTCTCTCCAATTTTCTTCTTGATCAAGAGAGGCCGGCCACATTTGGGACAGGGAGAGGATTCTTTTTGGTGAAGAAAGTAACATACATCATTCATCTCATTTTTGTTGCCACCAAAAATTCCATAGCTCATTTCCTTAGTTGTTTTCTACACCTCCATCATCAAGGCAACTTCTTATACCCCAAAAGAGACAACCATTCTACACTTGTCTACAGCATATCTTGGACGCGTCGGCTAGCCAACTCCGCACTCGAGTTGCCTCGGTCCAGAGGTGGGAGCCCGTATACGAACCCGGCTACGTGGTGCCCGATTCGACGAGGAGGTGACGGACGGAGATTCCGCGGGAGATCGGAGTGGAGACGAAGACCGAAGGACACGGATCGCTTGGTATACTTCTCTACTCTTATTTTAGTTTGCTAGTAGCTAGGTTAATGGCCCGATCCGGGATAAAAGTGAGCGGTGGTGCCGGTTTTCTAGTTTGCAAAGTTTTTGTTTCCGCGTTTCCAGCGTCGGATCGACGGCCGGGGTTCCGCCGCGGACTTACAAATCTCAAGTTCGCGGAGAAAGACATATCCCGAATCGATTAATACCTGTCTTAGATTATGTCTGAATATCTGATGGGACCTAGTTCATAAATGAACTCCAAATCCAAACTTCTTAGACTTTATTGATAACTGAACCTAATCAGTATCCAGCACCATGCCTCCCACAATATCCTCTTGGACCACTTGTCCATAATACTGTCCATCGTCAGAGGGAAAACTATAACTCTGACAATCACTCTGTCATCCATGTCACCTTGGAAGCTTGGAATGATAACCGTCTCCCGAAGAGGCTGCCGTCATCAAATCCGTAGAACATACACTCATGTTCTAAAACTGCTTCCTTATGTTTCTTCAGGATTGGATTAATATAAACTTATCGCAACTAGTGCAAATACAACATCTGGTGTGGTACTTGACATCTCACGATTGACTCAATTACCTAAGCAAGTGATCTGCCAATCATGCACATCCCTCTCTGCATTAGTCTGTAAGACGCCTTTAGAGAGGGTGACTCCATCATCTGCAGGTACACCACCATGCCAGGAGTCATCTATTCTAAAATACCATTAGAATACTGTCAAAGTACCCAAATTGGAAAACTACCAAATTCTAGATCTAAAACCATAGATCTAGTAACCAGAATGTCTGATATTATATCCATATCCTTTGTGGAGAAACAACTGTGTGACGACCAAAGTACAACCGATCGTAGTATAGGAATTTTACTTCCTACTCTGTGTATGTCATCGAAATACTAGGATATCACACCCTACTACCTTCTTAACAGATCCATCTCCTATTCTGATGAAGTCAAAGCCATGACTTTTACATCAAAATTAGATGATCTTATCTCCGCTATATCTGCTCAAGCCTATAAATAGACATAAGCTTCTTGCCCACTATGCTTCCGCTGCTCCCACTGACTAGGACAATCCTCTGGCAGTATAATATATACGTACACTTCTAAATCTAGTTTAAAACGACGCTATACTTACCCTCCTGCCGTATCTCATAGCCTGGAACAACAGTAGTGTCAAGTCTGGGTAAACAAGAACCTCCCTGTCACCGTCCTTGAGGCTACCGGAGTACCTCTTGGGTGTCTGCGGTTACCCACCATATCTGCGGAGTGGCTAATGGAATGTCAAACCTGATTGAATATATAGGTCCTATAAAATTTTCCGTAATCGTTTGCGGTTCTGGAATCACTTCTAGTTCTACCATACTCCCACTACTGTTTTCTGAAAAAATCCACTTTACTAAAACTGTGGCGAGTCAAGAACAATATCACTATTGATCTTCCAGATGGTAGAAATGTCAACCCTCGTCAAAGCCAGGGTCAACCCACAAACAGCCATTACAGAAACGTGCCTTGAGTTATCCATTGTCTGGTTTCAAGCATAAGCTGGACAACTCCCCATATCTTAACATCGTTAAGATATGAACCATAATATATACAATATAGAAATAGAGGTACTAATTTAATTGGAACCAGATTCAAATCATGCAGCTGTCTCCTGTGCATATCAACTTAATGGAGAGAGGCTAATCAGCTTTACTCAACTTAGGAATACATCCAATTATGAGTAACCCGAAAGAGAAACAAGTTACTCATAACCATTACTATCGACTGAATACCTATCATAAGAATCTACATCTTCTTTCTCTTTGAATAATCCTGATACTTGCGACACCTGGTTCTCTACTTTATTCCTATATCCACAACTTCTCAAAATTTAGACATTGTATTTCTTCGAAACACTTGTCTAAAAACTAGAGAAGTTATAAGTAAACACAACATAGTATGAGGACCTACCCCTTTGTCCTGACAGACACTGGACAATATACAATACTCTGTATAAGTCCACTGATTTGAATAACTCAAAACCTGTGCGTCGTAGGTTGAAAACTGTACCCAGGCGATTTCCTCAAATATCACCAATTACAACGAATTCCGATATAATGAGGATGATCATCTAATTCCCAATAACTTACTCCCACTTATCATCTGTAAAACCATACAGATATGAGAATGAAACCTGGTAAATACCCTGGAGTAAGTATCTAATCGGGAAAACAGTTTCCCTTTAACAATGCACTGAAACATTAAAATGTTTCGTAGGGGTATCCTGGTATTCCTAGTAATGTCTCTTCCATAATCAAATTCATGACTGTAACCGTATATTTCTTTGCCATCTCTCCAAATCCCTTTATTTGTCTTTATTCATTACCTTCTTTACACCATCGTTAGGTTAAGTGGTTTTCTTCCTTCCCTACCGTTCGTCACCAGCCTATAGTTTGGAAGAAGACTATCCAGTAAGCATAAAAGGTGTACCCTCCTAAACCAAGGAGTACTCGTAACTTGAGAGAAGGTGATGATAAAAGACAACTGAATAATACCTTATTCTATTTCTCCCGAAGTGGGGAAAAAAGCAAAGGTGAAAAAGGAGTGACGATGAAGTACGCGGTTTGGTCGTGAATGATAACAGTCGCAATTTACTTTGCCCTCTTTCTAATCCCTTTATCTTGTCTTTACATATTACCTTCTACACACCCTGTTGGATATATATGCCCCAGAGGCCTACATTGTATAGGATGCTTGGGATATGTATGTACATGGCAGTCTTGCTTGATATGATAGTATGCTATTTGGTTTGTCTTAATCTTAACGTATGATATATTTTACTTGGTATTTATATATATATATATATATATATGTGTGTTGTTAAAGCCCATAAGGTGTTTGTCTGACTACCGGCATTGTGATGGCAGTCATACTAGTGGGAGCTGGATAGTCAATAGGCACACCCTTAGATGTCCCTGGTCGTAGGAGTATCGAGACTGGGCATTGATACTCCGGAATAGACTAGTGTATACATATCTAGACCCTGAGGAGGGGCGATGGATTGGTCCTGCAACCATTGGTGGAGTGCACCTAAGATTGTATACAGATGCTCACTGGATTGGAGTACACCGGACAGGACTCGCCGAGAACTGACTGGATGGTATTATACCTAACGTCAGATAGCAGTTCTCAGGTGACATGTGTGCAGATAGTCCGTTGACTTAAGGTCATCATTTGTCTCGTGTGAGTTCCCACTGTGCTTTGATTACTACCCTACCACGATTCAAAGGAGTCGTGCAAACCGGTTTTAGTTGGGCACAGTCCCGAGCCACGTGGAGGCAGTGAGCAACTGTTAGGGATTCATCTATCCCGGTATAGGGAGTTGATATCACACGGTGATCGGTTGGTCATTACCATAAGTCCCTGGCCAGGGCTGATTTAGAATTACTGATAGATTGATCAATAGATTCTTGGATGGTGATAGAGCCATACCGACACGACTTGTACGGTTATTAGGGGTCTGACGTCCACCACCTCCCTAGACCATACATGCGATACTCTTAGACGAACAGACCGGACTGTGTGGATATTGTCACGGACAGGCTCAGTAGGATTTCGGATGGGTTACTTCATCGGCTTTCTTATCGACAACTACCTGGGGACCGTTACGTACAGCTAGTGCCGCTTACGGTCTGTGGTTAAACCCACTGCCAGCGTAGTAGTCGAGTCTTTAGAGTCCCACACAGAGATTTCCCAAACCCAGGCGAAAAGATATAGGGGTCGTATAGTTTTACGACAAAGGTTCGGACGCTTACGTGTTTAAACGCACGTACGACATTCGGACAGTTTTTACTAGCCGGCTTTGGTTTAAGCCAGATTCTAGTATCAGGTTATTGGATTTATACAGTCTAAAGTTTTTCCGGTTTTTCACGGATGGTAGGGGCGTTCTCATAATTTTTCGAGAAGCTTCTAGAAGGATGTGACATGAGGGGTTGAGGTGGCTTTTTCATTAATTGTTTTATGACTCATTCATATGATTCATCATATCATTAAATGCATCATTAATGCATCATTAATGATCTAATGACTGACATGATGAATCACTCTCCTTGATTAAATGAAGCATGGTGAATAATCATTTAATTGATATTATTTGATAATTCATTATGTATCATATATTCAAGTGAGAAGCTTTTTATTCTCATTATCATTTTCCACCTTCTCTCTCCTCAAGCTCTCTCTCCTTCACCAAACCCTAATCCTACCACTCATGAGTTGAGAACAAGGATTAGGAAAGACTAAACACTCCATAACCAATCTCTACATCATCTTTGTTCCTTTATTAGCAACTAGAGAAACTAAGTAACCTCAAGTTTAGAGGTTATAGCTTGGATTAGGGTTCTCGGGTGGATCGTCTATCACGGAAAGGAAGCCGAGGAGGACGTGGAGATCCAAGGAGGCCATAGAGATCGTAAAGACGAAGGACTAGAATCGTTTGGTATAATCTTTTAACATAGTATCTTAGAACTCTATGCTTGTTGTTAAGTATTGTTTAGAAACTATCTTCGGTTGGTTGATGTTCGCTTTATAAACATGATTGTTTTCCAAATTTCCGCCTCCCCGCAACTCGTGGGGTGTTGCACATCAACTTACAGTGGTATCAGAGCCTCACTAAACAATAATTAACACACTTGCAAAGTTGTATGAATTTCAAACGGAAAACAAACCGGAAAAAACCCCGATATCTTATAGTTTTTGTCGATTTTAAAATGAGGTCCAAAATTTTTTCAGGGACCTCCAGTATGACCCATATGAAAATATTAGAACACACAAGAAAAATGGGCTCATGAATCGTCCAAGCGCCGCGGAACCGCGGCCGATCCCACCGATCCGCCGTGGATCCACGGCCGAGTTGGGGCCGATTCAGCCCAGTTTTCTTCTGTGCATCTGCTGTGATATTTGGTATTTTCTGGTATTTTTAAATTTTTGCTCAGGTTTCAGATTTACAGAGAAGTATTGGAGCAAAATTAAATGTGTTTAATCGATCGAAATTATACGGTGTTTGCCTGTTTGATTATATCTGTGAAATGTATTATTTGTTCGTAAAGCTCCCCTAACTGCTAGTATGTCGGTTGGCAGGGGGTTGCACATATCTGTAATGTTTTTTAACTGTTTGTGGATATAAACTGTATTGGACTGTTGTGATGATTAGCCGGGTTTTGTGATGGGTTATTGTATTAATTCATTCGATGTAATATTATTTTGCGGGGCACATCCAGGTTGCGGTTGTAGCCACCGTTGTTTTTTTTTTTACTGTTTTTTCTCCTAGGATCGACCGAAGGTCGGGTACACAAACTACCGGGTATATTGAAGTGTTGAGGTAGACTGCTTCACTTATGGTACTTGGCGGGTAGTTTGCAGTACCCGTAGGGGTCTGGGGTGGGGTAAATGGCTATTCATCACAACTGTGTAATCCGTATTTCGTTGTAGGCTCAAAAGAAACGCGGATTGCTTCCAAATCCAATATTGTTTATCTGTGATCTGGAATGCCTATTATTGCGTCTAACGAATGTACAATATCTATATATGATAGCTATTTAGACGTCACTTATGTTTTACACCCGCGCTAGCCCAGCCCCCGCTCTGTCGTTAGTTAAGTAACCTAACGGGTGATGACGGGACCCCGTGGCGAATGCGGATGGCATAAAAGGACGTTGTATTTTCGTTGTTATCCGTAATGATAGGTTAAAGATGGGACGCATTAATTTTTAATGCAAAGAAAAATAAAACCTAAACTGAATCGTTGGAACAATTTCTAAAAACCACTCGGTTTTCTTGAAAAAGCAAATTTTAAATGCGGAGCTTAAACCACTCCTTTTAATAAAAGCTATCTTGGTTCCTTCGATCAAATCAAGTTCACTACGTTAACGGTTTTTTGCTAAAAACCAGCCATAACCCTCCGTCGTTTCAAATAGACAGCACATCGTATTCATGCTATGTTTGTTGGCCTACGTCAAGGCATAGTGTATGGTAGCAGTGTGTGTGCCTATTTGTTTCATAGATAGATGCATTAGTTTAAGACAGACGTACACCTTGTTGGCCTACGTCAAGGGCTTGTACGATGTACTTAAATTGATCAGGACAACGACGGGTAGAACTTGACTTGCGTATTATGACTTGTTGGCCTACGTCAAGGTCTATAAAGGCTTGGGGTAAAAATGACATCGGGAGTTTCAAACATAAAGGAAACTTGCAGATTTAGCATACCTTCTGGAGTGTGGTGACTAGAGTGGCTTCCATCTAGGGCATCATGCAATGATAGTTGGATCACGATCCCACTGATGAGTAGGATTACTCTCGGGAATTTTTCTCACTTAACAATCAATGCTATAAACCAAGTAGGTGACTAGAAAAGTGTTAGAGGGGCTACGCCTCCAGGGAAAAGAGGTTATTTAATTAAGGAACTTCGCGAAAGCGTTGGAAAACCTCCCTCGAAGTACCAACACTAGCCTGGCTGAAAGGTTAAGCAAGTATTGTGACGCGTGATTAAATCCTGACAAGTTCTTCTTTTAGGTTTTGAAGAAGGATCTGAGGAAACAGTGGGAGCCATCCTGTTTAGATATATTAATAAACCAATCTAAACTTGCAAGAGCATATGCTGAGTGTTTTCTTTTCTCTCTCTCTGGCAGCTACCATGACTGGACTAAAACTATTACTTGAAAAAAATATACTGACCGGGCAGAACTATAAAAATTGGCTAAGGAACGTCAATATTGCACTGACTTATGACAAAGTAGCATATGTTACCACCGTTGTTCCTCCCCTTATCCCATGACCAGATTCCTCAGTTGTGGACAGGGAAGTTCGCAAAACCTAGGATCTAGACTGTGAGCGGGCTAAGTGTATCGTGCTGGCGTCCATGAACAATGAACTACAGAAACAGCACGAGAGTATGGATATTATATCCATCTTTCTCCATGTCAAAGAGTTGTATGGAGAGCACTCACGTATCACGAGGTACGAAACCGCAAGGAAACTCTTCCAGATGAAGTTAGCTCCAAGATCGCCTGTAGGAGAGCACGTCCTCAAAATGATCAGCCTCATTGAGGAACTCGCAAACCTGGGATGCGTGCTAGAGAACGATTTGTCTATCGACTTGATTTTGCATTCCCTTCCCCACACCTTCTCTCAGTTCGTGCTGAACTACAACATGCACGAAATGGAAGCGGATCTTCCAAAGCTCCTCAATATGTTGAGGGTAGCAGAGACCTCCTTGAAAAAGGAGAAGACCCCCGTTCTGTATGTTGGCCAATCATCTTCTTCTAAATCTAAAGCGAAAGCAAAAGGGAAGAAGAAGATGAAAGCCACCAAACCGAAAGGTGGGGTCAAGAAGGTGCAGGGAACGAACAAGGCAGGAAGGGTGAAGACAGAAAAGAACGAGTGCTTCTATTGTCACAAGCAAGGGCACTGGAAGAAGGATTGTAAGGCCTTCAAAGCCAAGGACATGAAGCAAGTAGTTGCTTCAACTTCAGGTGTGTTTGTAATAGAAAATTGTCTTTCAGTTAACTCTATATCATGGGTACTTGATACCGGTTCTGGTTCTCACATCTGTAATTCATTGCAGGATCTGAGAAATAGTAGAGTGCTGGGGACAGGTGATATGACTCTCCGGATGGGCAATGGAATGCATGTAGATGCAATTGCAATAGGGGAATATCACCTAGGGTTGACTAGTGGACACATTTTAGTGTTGTACAACTGTTTTTGTATTCCCAGTATGTTGTGTAATATTATATCAGTATCTTTGTTATCGAATGAAGGATATAGTTTTGCGCTTGAAAGAAATGTTATGAACATTCACCTAAATCAAGAACTGATTGGGTATGGCACACTGGAAAACAGTATATACATACTTAATCAACCTCAAATTTTCAATATTCAAAACACGCGTAAAAGAAAGGCTCCAGATTCGAATCAAGCCTTCCTATGGCATTGTAGACTTGGTCATATAAATGAAACAAGGTTGACTAAGTTATATAAAGATGGATATTTAGATCCGTTTGAATATTCATCATATGCAATTTGTCAATCATGTATCAAAGGAAAAATGACCAAATCTCCATTCACCGGACACGGAGAAAGAGCCACTGAACTCTTGGGACTAGTACACAGTGATGTATGTGGTCCGATGTCTACGCATGCATGAAGTGGTAACTCCTACTTCATCACTTTTACTGATGACTTCTCTAGGTATGGACATGTGTTCTTAATAAAGCATAAATATGAGGCTTTTGAGAAGTTTAAGGAGTATAAAAATGAAGTAGAGAAACAAACTGGTAAAAGCATCAAGACACTTCGATCTGATCGAGGTGGAGAATACTTAAGTACCAGTTTCCTTGAATACTTAAAAGAGAATGGAATTCTCTCTCAGCTTACTCCGCCTTATACACCTCAACATAACGGTGTATCAGAAAGGAGGAATCGCACTCTGATAGACATGATGCGTTCAATGATAAGTAGTGCTGAGTTGCCACTTTCCTTCTGGGGATTTGCTCTAGAATCAGCAGCACACTTATTAAATAGAGTTCCGACTAAGTCTGTGCCTACCACTCCATATGAAATGTGGAGCGGAAAGAGACCATATCTCAAGTATATCAAGATATGGGGATGTCCGGTATATGTTAAAAAGCATAAACCGGACAAGCTCGAGGTACGATCGGTTTTATGCAAGTTTGTAGGATACCCCAAGCATTCAAAGGGGTATATGGTCTACCATACTGAAGAACAAAAGGTGTTTGTCGCTCGTCACATTGTCTTCTTAGAAAGCAAATTTCTTGTAAAAGAAATTAGTGGGAGCGCGGTAGAGTTGGAAGAAATTCCAGAACCTCAAACTGCTATCGAGGACTTAGTAGAACCTCAGTTTTCAATAGAACATGACGAACCAATGCCACTCCGTAGATCTAGTAGGCTTTCTCATCCTCCTGAAAGATACTATGGTTTTCTTCTAGATGAGGATCGAGAGGATTGCATCATTGATGATAATGAGCCTACTAGTTTTCAGCAGGCTATCACGAGTAGTGACTCGATGAAATGGCTGGATGCTATGAGATCCGTAATGGAATCCATGTACACCAATAAAGTATGGACTTTAGAAGTTGCTCTTCCAGGAGTAAAACCAGTTGGATGCAAATGGATCTTCAAAAAGAAGATTGGTGCATTTGGACAAGTGGAAACCTACAAAGCTAGACTCGTAGCAAAAGGTTTTCGTCAAAGACCAGGATTGGACTATGATGAAACCTTTTCACCTGTAGCTATGCTTAAATCCATTCGGATCCTGCTTGCGATTGCTGCCTTCCATGACTATGAAATCTGGCAGATGGACGTAAAAACATCTTTTCTAAATGGACATTTAGAAGAGAGTGTTTACATGGATCAACCAGAAGGTTTCTTAGACAGTGGGAGCAGCGGAAGAGTCTGCAAGTTGCTTAAATCCATTTATGGATTAAAGCAAGCATTGCGGAGTTGGAACATCTGCTTTGATGAGACAGTCAAAGAATTTGACTTTATCAAAAATGTAGATGAACCATGTATTTATAGAAAGATTGTAGAAAGAGCAGTAGTCTTCCTCGTTTTATACGTCGACGACATACTACTGATAGGGAATGATATCCCTATGCTACAATCAGTAAAGCTCTTCTTGTCACAGAAATTCTCTAAGAAAGACTTGGGAGATGCATCATACATTCTGGGCATTAAGATCCATCGTGATAGATCTAATAGAATGTTGGGACTTTCTCAGTCCAGGTATATTGACACCATACTAAAGAGATTTAGTATGGAAGATTCCAAGCGCGGCAATATGCTCGCTTGTCACGGAATCACCCTCTCCAAAGAGATGTCTCCAAAGAATGATGAAGAGAGGGCTCGCATGAGCATTATACCCTACGCTTCGGTGGTAGGATCAATAATGTATGCGATGTTATGTACCAGACCGGATGTAGCTTACGCACTTAGTGTGGTAAGCAGGTATCATTCTGACCCAGGTGAGAAACATTGGATAGCAGTGAAGAACATTCTCAAGTACCTGAGAAGGACAAAGGAGATGTACTTAATTTACGGTAATAAAGACCTCCAGGTAGAGGCTTTTACCGACTCCGGCTTCCAAAGTGACATAGATGATTCTAAATCCATTTCGGGTTTTGTGTTTACCCTCAATGGAGGGGCGGTATGTTGGAGGAGTTCCAAACAGGATACCGTCACAGACTCAACTATGGAGGCTGAGTATATAGCTGCTAGTGAAGCCGCAAAAGAGGCTGTCTTGATGAGGAAGTTCATTTCTGAACTTCAGGTGGTTCCGTCCATTACCAATCCAATACCTTTGTATTGCGATAACAATGGCGCTGTAGCTTTACCGAAGGAACCAAGGTCCCATCAGAAATCCAGGCATATCTTAAGGCGATTTCACCTGATCAGGGAGATCGTGGATCGTCGGGAGATCGAGATACGGAGAGTGGACACAAAAGACAACACGGCAGATCCATTCACCAAGGCCATCCTTCAAGTACAGTTCGAGAGGTTGTTTGAGATATTGGGCATGCGGTACGCCAGCAACTGGATCTTGTAGAGACAGTGGGTACTCATTGCACCAATTATAGGCCTTAGTGCAAGTGGGAGATTGTTGGATATATAGGCCCTAGAGGCCTACATTGTATAGGATGCTTGGAATATGTATGTACATGACAGTCTTGCTTGATATGATAGTACGCTATTTGGTTTGTCTTTATCTTAACGAATGATATATTTTACTTGGTGTTCATATATATATATATATATGTTAATAAAGCCCATAGGGTGTTTGTTTGATTACCGGCATTGTGATGGCAGTCATACTAGTGGGAGCTGGATAGTCAATAGGCACACCATTAGATGTCCCTGGTCGCAGGAGTATCGAGACTGGGCATTGATACTCCGGAGTAGACTAGTGTATACATATCTAGATCCTGAGGAGGGGCAATGGATTGGTCCCGCAACCATTGGTGGAGTGCACCTAAGATTGTATACAGATGCTCACTGGATGTGAGTACACCGGACAGGACTCACCGAGAACTGACTGGATGGTATTATACCTAACGTCAGATAGCAGTTCTCAGGTGACATGTGTGCAGATAGTCCTTTGACTTAAGGTCGTCATTTGTCTCGTGTGAGTTCCCACTGTGCTTTGATTACTACCCTACCAGGATTCAAAGGAGTCGTGCAAACAGGTTTTAGTTGGGCACAGTCCCGAGCCACGTGGAGGTAGTGAGCGACTGTTAGGGATTCGTCTCTCCCGGTATAGGGAGTTGATATCGCACGGTGATCGGTTGGTCATTACCATAAGTCCCTGGCCAGGGCTGATTGAGAATTACTGATAGATTGATCAGTAGATTCTCGGATGGTGATATAGCCATACCGACACGACTTGTACGGTTATTAGGGGTCTGACGTCCACTACCTCCCTAGACCATACATGCGATACTCTTAGACGAACAGACCGGACTGCGCGGATATTGTCACGGACAGGCTCAGTAGGATTTCGGATGGGTTACCTCATCGGCTTTCTTATCGACAACTACTTGGGGACCGTTACATACAGCTAGTGCCGCTTGCGGTCTGTGGTTAAACCCACTGCCAGCGTAGTAGTCGAGTCTTTAGAGTCCCACACAGTGATTTCCCAAACCCAGGCGAAAAGATATAGAGGTCGTATGGTTTTACGACAAAGGTTCGGACGCATACGTGTTTAAACGCACGTACGACATTCGGACAGTTTTTACTAGTCGGCTTTGGTTTAAGCCAGATTCTAGAATCAGGTTTTTGGATTTATACAGTCTAAAGTTTTTCCATGTTTTCACGGATGCGAGGGGCGTTCTCGTAATTTTCCGAGAAGCTTCTAGAAGGATGTGAAATGAGGGGTTGAGGTGGCTTTTTCATTAATTTTTTTGTGACTCATTCATATGATTCATCATATCATTAAATGCATCATTAATGATCTAATAACTCACATGATGAATCACTCTCCTTGATTAAATGAAGCATGGTGAATAATCATTTAATTGATATTATTTGATAATTCATTATGTATCATATATTCAAGTGAGAAGCTTTTTATTCTCATTTTCATTTTCCACCTTCTTTCTCCTCAAGCTCTCTCTCCTTCACCAAACCATAATCCTACCACTCATGAGTTGAGAACAAGGATTAGAAAAGACTAAACACTCCATAACCAATCTCTACATCATCTTAGTTCCATTATTAGCAACTAGAGAAACTAAGTAACCTCAAGTTTAGAGGTTATAGTTTGGATTATGGTTCTCGGGTGGATCGTCTATCACGGAAAGGAAGCCGAGGAGGACGTGGAGATCCAAGGAGGCCATAGAGATCGTAAAGACGAAGGACTAGAATCATTTGGTATAATCTTTTAACATAGTAGCTTAGAACTCTATGCTTGTTGTTAAGTATTGTTTAGAAACGATCTTCGGTTGGTTGATGTTCGCTTTATAAACATGATTGTTTTTCAAATTTCCGCCTCTCCGCAACTCGTGGGGTGTTGCACATCAACTTACACATCCTACTTAGGCTAATTGGTTCTCTTCATTCCCTACCTTTCGGCACCTGCCTATGGTTTGGAATAAGACTATCCAATAAGCGTAATAGGTGTACTCTCTTAGACTAAGGAGCCCTCGCAACCTGAGAGAAGGTGATAATAAAAGACATCTGAATAAACCAATTCTAATTCTCTTGAACCTGGATCCATCCTCGAAGAAGTCCCTTCGAGTTCGTATATAACCATACGATGGATCTATCCAATGGAAGTGGATATCCGTAGTAATACGGGGTGTTCTGAGAAATACAAAGGGTAAAAGAAGGAGCGGCAATGACTTATGCAACTATAGACAATCCAAAAGCCAATATTTTAAGAAGGTTCGGTCAACTTGGTCACTGAGTCATAGTCTAGGGTTGGTCAATGGTCGCTGCCAAAGAGAGAGAGAGAGAAAAGAAACACTCTGCGTGCACTCTAACCTAGATCAGTATGGTTATCACTTTATCTAATCAGGAAACCTCCCACTATTATCTCAAATTCTCCTCCAAACCTGAAAGAAGAATTAGTCGGGATCACCAAAAGAGTAAACCAACTCATTAGTAGGAATCGAGATCCAACTATCATCGTATGATAACTTGATGGAAGCCACTCAAGTTATCACACTCCAGAAGGTATGCGCATTCTTGGCAAGTTTCATTATGTTTGAAACTCCCGATGTTATTTTTGCCTCATGCTCTTATGACTTTGACTTTGGCCAACAAATCATAAGTCACATGTCAAGTTCTACCCGTCATTATCCATGTTAATTTGAACCCACCCGCACATGCCCTTGACTTTGGCCAACAAGGCAGAGTGACTGTCCCAAACCAACGCGTCTATCTATGCAACAAATGAATATTCAGTAGCTACCAAGCACTATGCCTTGACTTTGGCCAAAAAACATTGCTTGAATACTACTGACTATCCATAAGAAATGACGGAGGGCTACGTCTGGTTTTTGGCGAAAAACTATTAACGTAATGAACTTGATATCGCTGAAGGAACCTGATAGCTTTTTATAAAAATATAGTGACGAAAACTTTTGCTAAAGAGGTCACTCCCGATGAAGGGATCTCGGCTCTTTCCTCGTGGAATGAGGTGCAGGATATTCCAACCGAATATCACTATGCAAAGCAACTTGTAATTGACTATATTGAAATTATTACCCTGACGCAAACTTCTGCCCAAGGGGTCTCTCCCGGTGAAGGGATATCAGCCCTTGCCTCGTCGAATGAGGTGCAGGATATTCAAAACTGAATATCGCTATGCAAAAAAAAAAAGAAACGTCTTTGTAATAACACTTTTAGAACTTGTTCCAACAACATCAAATATAGGTTTGTTTTACTTGCATTGATAAGAATCAACGCATTCCCATCAATCAATCACACCAGAAAAGAACGAAAATATAATGTAGGTATATGCCATCCGCATTCGCCACTGGGTCCCTTCATCACCCGTTAGGTTACTTAACTAACGACAGAGCGGGGACTGGACTAGCGCGGGTGTAAAACATATACAACATATAATAGTATATATACCAATATACAATAATCGCTCCAGGCGTGATAATATGCAACATTACAGAAAAGTAATAAGAATCACAGAACAATATAGATAATCTGGGATCCCCGGGTTTCACAGAGCCGCTACTGAAACCCGACGTTCCCCTGGTCATGTGGATAGCCTGTGCAATGAAACCTAGACCCCTACGGGTGCAGCAAGTTACCCGCCAAAACGTGAAGCGAGGCAGCCCCTTACAGCATAGTGAATGGACCACCCGATACTTCATGGAATCCGATAACTTGAGCACCCCTCCTTGGGTCAACCTGTACCCCTTACGAGTGCATCGAACAGTCTGCCAATTCTACAGTGAGGCCCCTCTGCCTCTCAAAGCCATGAGATACGGACCCATTGCCCTCCAGAACCCGGCTATTCGTGCACCCCTCCGCGGGGTAATGCTAGTACATAAAAGAAAAATATATACAACGGGTACATCGACCTCAGCCCGGTCGTGCCCCAAAAGAATATTATACAAACTGGCGGTGACGGCAGTCCACATGTTGGACGTTCGCCCCGCAATATCAAATGTACAAATAAATCCAAACAGCAATACCATTGCACACTGCTATCCACCATGACAAATCCGCAACATCACAGCACAACACAGAACATCAACGCGAATGTCACGTTCGCAAACCCGTCTAAAAGAACTATAGAAATTAGATGCGGTTTACCGCTCAAATGACATTCCCGGTCGGAGATATAATGTAAATACTATATACTAACAAGTTTAAAATTTCGTTCGACAAAATTTTCCGAAGTGGGCCCCACGTACATCTGCTGTACAGTAATAAAAACTGGGCCCAAAAGAATAGTTCCAAAAACCACAATTTTCTATGTGAAGCTCTCTGGGAAATATTGGAGCACTGCTCCCACAAACTGGCCGCGGTTCCGCAGTGGTATTGTGGGATCACGTGCCCAAATTTTCCCAGAATGCTTAGAAAAGCCTGCTCTGTTTTCTGTGATATGTAAAATAATTTTTAGACCCTTTTAAAAATCGACAGAAACTTGTGTGCAGAAAATTGCGATTTCGGAAATTCCGTTCGATCGATCTTTTAAACGCGTTAGCACAAATTAGTAAAGCTTAATGGCCTGGCTCTGTTACCACTGTAAGTCCACGGTAGCGCTCCGGCCGTCTAACAGACGCCAAATGCGGAACAAAAACTTTTTACAACTGGCGCTATCGTGTACTGTAACCCGGATCTGCCATTAAAGCTAAACTAACAAACTGCAAAGTGTGTAGAAATGTTATACCGAATGATCTGAGTCCTTCAATTTTCGACCATCATCCCACGCTTCGTTACCGCTGCCCCGATCTCCAGAATCTCCAGTCTTCTCGTCCAGGTGGCACCACGTCGACGGATCTTTAAACGGGCTCCCGCCTCTGAACCGAGGAAACTCGATCGTCATGTTTGCTAAAAGAGACGACCAAGATGATGTAGAGAATGAGTAGAACACTTTATCTCGTTACGTCCAATGCCATGGACGAACGGTTAATGAAGTTGCCTTTTGGAATCGGATGAAATGAGAATTGTAGCTATTTAATTTCCATGAATCCCAAAATATCATAATCTTTTTACCGAATGAACAACAACCATGATCTCCACCAAATGAATGGCTGGCCAAATATAAGTGAGGAGGGAGGTGAGTGTAGGAGTGGGGAGGGTGACCTTAACATAAATGAACTAATTAGTCACATATACACCTTGCACTTATCATTAAAGCAACAAATGATTCATCTAACCTAGTCACAAAAACCATTAAATGAACAATTAATGCAACCAATGAATCACTTAACACCTCACCATCCTAGTCACCTTCTAGAAGCATCCACACTCATCTCAAGAAAAGATAAATCCGTTTTTAACCGAATGTTAAAGACGGGTGATAGAAAATTGGAAAACTGGCAACTTCTGAAAGCGATCCTGAAATGAATTTCAGGATAACCCCATATCAGTATAAACGTACCCGCATTTGTATTACGACCGAATAAAAATGCAACTGAGACAAAGATATTATATCTACACAGTATAATACTCGGATCCGGCTTAAACCAAAGCCTACCAGTATTATCTGCCCGAAATATGACACGTACGAAAACGCACGTGCATTTTCTGAACCCTGCCATAAACCCATACGGCCTCTACAACGTTTCGCCCGAACTTGGGAAACTGTCTGTGGGGGACTCTAATGACTCATCAACACACTGGCACTGGGTATAACCACTAGCACGTCAGAGGTACGAACTGTACGTAACGGTTGCCTATGTATTGATTGGAAGGGAAGCTGACGAGCGAGCTCATCCATAAACCCTACTGAGCCTGACAGTGACAATATCCGTACAGTCCGGTCCGTTCGTCTAAGAGTATCTCATATCGAGTCTAGGGGGTGGATAAAGTCAGAAACCTAATAACGCCATAATTCGTGTCGGTATGAAGCCCATTACCACCTGAGAAACTACTGATCCAAATCAGTAATTCTCCACTATCTCGGCCGAGGATTTCTAGTGATGCACGGTGCGACATCAACCCTCAATACCGGGAGAGACGAATCCCCGACGATCCGCTCACTGCCTCCATGTGGCTGGGGACTGTACCCAAAAAATACCTGTTTACACGTCTCCTTTGAGCGTGGTAGGATAGAAATCAAAGCACAGTAGGAACTCACACGAGACAAATGACGATCTCAGGTCGACAAACTAACCGGTACACATGTCACCATGGAACTGCTATCTGACGCTATGTATAATACCAACTAGCATGTTCCCGGCGAGTCCTGTCCGGTGTACTCATAACCCAATGATCACCTGTATACATCTTAGGTGAACCAACTAACACCAATGGCTTGTGAGACCGGCAACCGCCCCTCGTCGGGGTCTCGACTGTGTACACTAGTCTACTCTGGAGTATCAATGCCCTGTCTCGAAACTCCCACGACTAGGGATACTTTAAGGATGTGCTTACAGACCCCAGCTCCCAAGTATATGATCGCCATCATACTGCTGGTAGTCAAACAAGAATCCTATGGGCTCTATCATCATGCAATAGTGAACTAAAGCATGTATACGATGATAAAGACAAACCAGATAGCATAATATCATCTCGAGCATGACTGTCATATCGGTATAGGTCCTTCATTAATCATTGTAATCACGTACCTACGATCCAATAATTGACTTTGAGGGCACTATATCCAACACTAACGTCAGATAGCAGTTCCCTGGTGACATGTGTACATGTTAGTTCTTCGACATGAGATCGTCATTTGTCTCGTGTGAGTTCCCACTGTACTTTGATTACTACCCTACCATGGCTCAAAGGAGTCATGCAAACAGGTTTTAGTTAGGTACAGTCTCGAGCCACATGGAGACAGTGAGCGAATCTGCAGGGGTTCGTCTCTCCCGGTATTGGGGGTGAGGTCGCGCTGTGTCTAGGAGAGCCATTACACAAAGCCCTCAGCCGAGAAAGGAGATTTACTGGTAGGTATTCCAGTAGTATCTCAGGGTGTTCTGGGCTACACTCCGACACGACTTGTACCACTTTTGGGGGTCTGACTTTTACCAACCCCCTAGGCCCGCCATGCGATGCTCATAGACGAACGGATCGGACTGTACGGACATTGTCACTGACATGCTCAGTAGGGTGTCAGGATGAGTTCGCTCATCGACGTCCCTTTTAGTCAATACCTGGTAGCCCGTTATGTATGGCTAATACCTCTGACGTGCTAGTGGTTAAATCCACAGCCAAAGTATTGAAGAGTCTTTAGAGTCCCCCACAGACAGTTTCTCAAGTTTCGGGTGAAACGCTGTAGAGGCCGTATGGATATATGGCAGGGTTCGATCGTATACATGCAGTATTGCACGGATCATGATCGGACGGATTATACTAGCGGGCTTTGGTTTAAGCCGTATCCTAGTATTGTATAGTGTAGATTTTGTCTCATTGCATTTATATTCGGTCGGAATACAAATGCGGGTATATATATAAAGTCGCGGGGTTTTCCTGTAATTTATTACGGGATCAGTTTTTTGAAGTTGCCAGTTTCCATTCCGTTTCGGCCATATTTCCTTTGTTCCTTCATGGCCGGTTTTTTTGATGGACGGGCTAATTTGCAAATGTGCAAATGTGCAATTGTGGAGGGTTTTATATGGCATTTGGATTATGATAATAATAGCATCTTTTCTTTTTCCATCATGGTTTGCTTTAATGAGATGAGAAATGATTTGGCTTTAGTGTGACATTAATTCCTCATTATCATCACTTTTTCCTTAGCCTCACCCTTGCCTTTTTTTGTGCTCACCTCCCTTGTATATTTTCCCTCTCTCTCTTGGTCATGGCCGGCCACTTCTTGGTGAAGGGAGAGGTTCATTTTGTGAGTGGGGAAATTTCCTCATCTTATATTTTTTGCTTGTTACTAAATTCCCGAGTTCATTTACAAGTTCATTCCACCTCCATCGAATGGCAACTTCAAACCCCAAGAGATAAACCATCCTACACTTCGCCTACAGTATTCTTAGACACGTCGACTCGCCAACTTCGTGCCCGAGTTGCCTCGGTCCAGAGGTGGGAGCCCGTAAAAGAACCCGGCGATGTGGTGCCCGTTTTCGACGAGGAGGTGTAGACCGGAGATTCCGTGAGGAGATCGGGATGGAGACCGAAGACCGAAGGACACGGATCGCTCGGTATAGCTCTCTACACTTTCTATTGTTAGCTAGGTATAGGTTAATGGTTCGATCCGGGACTTAAGCATACGATAGCACCGGTTTTCAAGTTTAGAAAAAATTTTGTTTCCGCATTTTGGCCCCGGAAAGACGGCCGGGGCGCTGCCGTAGTCTTACAGTGGCTGCCCCCCCTCTCTCTCTCTTATTCTCACCCTCTCCAAACTCAAGTCTCACTTTCTCTCTCCAATAATTGTCTTTTTAACCCTTTTCTCTTTCTTTTCTTTTTCCCCCACTCATTAAAACCAAACACATAACACAAATAAAATGAAACAACAAGAAACATGTCATGGTGCACTAGCCATGGAAAACTGTAGAAACACAGATTTGGCTTAATCGCGATTAGTAGTGCATTAATCAATTTTCTTTTAAACTGCATATAATTAATTATAAAAATGACAAATCCAATAATATTATTTTTAAATGAATAAATCATTTTAATCTCCAATTATTTCCCCAAATATTGGTATATATTTATACCATTTTGCGAAAATCCCAAATTCGCAAATCGGGTAATTTTCGCGAAATATATTATTTTAATATTAAATTCCAAAAATAATATTTTATATTTTCTGAAATGTTACAGCAACATCAACTCCCAATACCGGGATAGAAAAATCCGCTCCTTTCGCTCATTGCCTCCATGTGACTCGGGACTGTACCCAAAAGCCACATTTTTGCACGATCTCTTGACCATGGTATGGTGGAAATCAAAGCACAGTGGGAATCACACAAGTCTCTATGACGATCTCGGGTCGAGAGACTAACCTGTACCAGTGTCACCAGAGAACTGCTATCCGACGACAAGTATAATACCATCTAGGAATTCTCGGCGAGTCCGTTCAATGTACCCAGTCTTCACTGAGCACCCGTATACCTTCTCTGTTGTCAAACACCAATGGATGTGGAATCATTCATCACCCATCATATGGGTCAAGAAGCGCATACGCTAGTCTACTCTGGAGTATCGATGCCCTGTCTCGATACTCCCTCGACTAAAAACAATTATAGGATGTACTAGTGGACTACCTTTGGCCCCACTAGTATGATCTTCATCATAGTCCTGGTAGTCAAGTAAACATCCTAAGGGCTTTATCAACTTGTGAGATCAAGAAACACTTATACAAGTCAACATGTTTAGACAAAGTTCAACCAGATAGCATACTATCATATTGAGTAAGAAAGTCCTTCCTATATATGTCCAAGCATTCACTACAATATACATCCCATTTACAGTAATGGCCTTTAGGGCATACATATAACTAACAAAGGATGACTCCAAGGCCATGTCGGGTTATATTTTTCCCTTAATTGGAGGGGCGGTCTGTTTGAAGAGCTTCAAGCAGGACACCGTTGCAGACTCGACGATGAAAACGGAGTAGTTCGCTGCATGAGACGCCGCAAAAGAGGCAGTCTGGATGAGGAAGTTCTTAACTGAACATCAGGTGGTTCCTTCCATTGTTGGTCAAACACTTTAGTATTGTGACAACATACGGCGCTATAGCTTTAGGGAAGGAACCCAGGTCCTATCAGAGATCCAGACATATCTTGAGGCAGTACCACCTGATCAGGGAGATCGTCGATCTCCAGTAGATCGAGGTGAGGAGAGTAGATACGAAAAACGACACAGCAGATCTACTCACAGAGGCCATCTCTCAGACAGAGTTCGAGAGGCTATTCGAGATCTTAGGTCTGCGATATGCCAGTATATGGCCTTAGTGCAAGTGGGAGATTGTTAGTGATATATACCCTAGAGGCCGTTATTGTTAGTTATATATGTGCCCTAGAGGCCATTACTGTACATACGATGTATATTGTAGTGGATGCTTGGACATATACATGGAGAACTTTCTTACTCGACATTATAGTATGCTATCTGGTTGCTCTTTATCTTAACATGTATACTGATTGTCTCTATGTTACAAGTTGATAAAGCCCTTAGGATGAGTGCTTGACTACCGGGATTATGATGCAGATCATACTAGTGGGGACAGTGTAGTCGCTAAGTACATCCTTCAAATGTTCTTAGTCATAAGTGTATCGAGACAGGGCATCGATATACCAGAGTAAACTAGTGTGTAGCTTCTCGACCAATGTCGATAGGCGATGGATGATCCCATATCCATTGGTGTTTGACATCAGAGATAGTATACGGGTGCTCAGTTGAGACTGGGTACATTGGACGGACTCGCCGAGAACTCCCAGATGGTATTATACGTCACGTCAGATGGCAGTTCTTTAGTGACACTGGTACAGCTTAGTCTGTAGACCCGAGATCGTTATAGAGTCTTGTGTGATTCCCACTGTGCTTTTATTTCCACCTTACCACGTTCAAGAGAATGTGCAAAACGGTGGCTTTTGGGTACAGTCCCGAATCACATGGAGGCAATGAGTGATAGGAGGAGTTTCGTCTCTCCCGGTATTGGGAGTTGATGTTGTGCTGTGCTCGATTGACTATAACAGGAAGTCCATGGCCAGGGCTGCTTCAGAGATATACTGGTAATTGTTATCAGTAGTTTCTCGACCTGTTATGAGCCACACATTGGCACGACTTATTGAGTTACTGGGGTATGACGTTTACGACCCCTAGACGAGATATGCGACATATCAGACGAAGAGAAAGGACTGTACGTAGTGTTACTGATTGGATTCGCAGGAGTATGAGCAGGCTTTCTTATTAATCTTCTGATCGCTCAATACCCGGGTGGCCATTACGTTTAGCAAACCGCTTGCGGCTTGTTGGTGTTTGATATGATCATCACCTGCTGCCGGCGTATTGACGAGTCTTTAGAGTCCTACACAGAGGTTTCCTGGCTCAAGGGAAACGGAGTAGGAGCACATATAAGATATGTGCGGGACCGAGATTAATACGATATGAGATACCGTATTCTATTCTCGTGATTTGTGACATCGGTCGGTTATATGAGTTATAGCTGGGTTATCGGATTAAGTGTTGATTCGATAAGTTGTTACATTTTATATTAGTCGGTTATATGTAATATAGCCGGATTATTAAATCAAGCGTTGATTTGATAATCTAATGTAAAATTATATATTTGATATATTATATTACATTAACTAGTATTAGCTCACTTATGATTTCTTTTCTCATCACTTTGTGCGTAAGTGTATATATGATATATATTTGTGTACATAATTATGTGTCTTGCTTGATGATACATGCAACTTGGGTGTGTGTATGACTTACACCATGCTATGAATAATGGAGGGTTTTTATTTATTTTGGTAAATCAAAATGGTGGCATTTTGCCATGGCAAGAAGCTTTGAGAAGCTTGGATTTGCATTGACTAAGTCCACAAGTTTTGTTTTGCCTAAGATATTTTATTAACCCAACCATTAAACCTAGCAATGGTTAACTCTCTGCAAAGGTTAACATATGATATTAACTCACCTATGGTTGCCATTCTTGGCTTGGTTAATTCCATGAGAGTTTCTTCTTCTTCTTTCTCTCAAGCTTTCTAGCTTCAATGGAAAATGATGAAAACTTGTGAGAAAATTAAATCTCAAGTGAGCCCACATCCTACTTCATCATCCTTTACTACTTGCCATTAGTATAGGGTGTTTGCTTCACTAATTCCACAATTAGTGAAGAGATAGCTTGGGTTAGTGTCTCCTCGACATAGATCATCTTCGGCCTCGAAGTCTTCTAGCAAGCTTGATCCGTACATCTTGTGGAGCCTCTCTAGAGTCCTGGAGTTCATGATCGCAGTGAAGGGACGACTACACAGAGCTAATGAAGTGAAGGATCGGTCTACAAAGGTTGTATTCCTTGTTCACTTTACTTGCAAAGTCTTTTTCATTTCATTCCGTCGGATTTCTAGTTAACGATTCTATGTTAGGGTTAGCTAGAACGACTAAAATTTTATTTTGGCATGTACGATGCCACCCGAAAAATTGCTGCCGTCCTTGGGAACCCTGCAGTGGTATCATAGCCATGCTAGAAAATTAGACGGATTTTGTTAAGATTACGAAACCGAAATACTCCGAAACTTGAAACGACAAAAACTGGTTCCTGTCGATTCTAAAAAGTTTTCAAATTTTTTTTTAAACAAGTACAGAATGTTATATGGGATATATCATGAACACCTTGAAAATTTCAGGGGGTTTGCTCGGATTTTGGCCGAGGACAACAATGTTGGGGCCGTCCACTTTGGTTTGTTTTTGCCTCAAATTTTTATTGTTCCAGTAACTAGGTTTTGGTGTTTCATGTGTTGTTTGTTTTTGCTAATTTTGAATGTGATGTAATCTTACACTATAAGCAATTCGGAGTGTTTCGTATTCGTAGTTTTAACAATGTTTTGGGTATTCACATATTGTCAAGGCGAAGTTTAAAAGTTCGGTCGAATGTCAAAAACCCATTTTTCCAAATTTAACGTATTCGGAAAAACATGCAAGTAATTTTATGAACCCTCTTGAAGAATGAAACTCTAACTCGACTTTTTGGATAGCGGAACCGCGGTCATACCCTGGAGTTTGCCGCAGTTCCGTGGCGACATGAGTGTGGCTTGGGTCTGCCCTTCTACGGCTGGTGCATAGGTACTGTGGCATATTCTGTGTATTAATGAACTGTGCTCAAGTGTTGAGCTGTCGGGAAATTGTGGGACTTTGATGAATCGATCAAAAAGTTTAACGTCGTCCGGATATTATGTGATGGGATACAATATTTGGAATCCACAAAAGTAGTTATGAGATAACTAGTTTGAATATTATAAATCTAGCAGTTTAGTCTCATTTGATCGGTTACCACAGGATTTTGATGTGATCAAAAGTCCGTCGCAATCACGTAGCGTACGCGGATACTCACCGGGTAACCTTATTAGATAGTGACGCCCCATAGCCCCGACCAAGTGACTGTAGGAGAACCCCGTCGCTAAAAGCATCCGTTCGGGTGCTCGCGGCAGTGGTGTTCCGCCTTAGTGCACTTCGTTGACGGCATCGGCGGGTGCGGCCGTCTACTAAAGTTTCCGACGAGCATTCGATCAGGATATCGGGAATCTTATTGAATTGCCCGACTAGATATTGAAAAGTGTTTTCGAGATCTAGACTAAAATGCGGGGTTTATAATTATTAGGCATACGATGTCTAAAGAATTCAATTGGTTAGGCATGAAATCCAAAGTACGTAATATTTCGGGTTTATGATGTCTAAGGTGGTTGCGGATTCCAACTGTTGTAGTTTTCACTTTCTTTTCTGCGACAGTAAGTGTAATATATGGTGTATCGCTTGTTTTGTTGCTATATGTTAACGGCAATTGGGATACGCATATTTACTTACGTTGATGACATGTGATGTTATGTGTTGCTGTGATATGTTATATTGGATCGTCTTGATTAAATAGCCGGGGGTTTTATGTGAGATGAGTGTTTTACATTTTCATTCTTGTAAAATTCATTGTATGTAATATTCTTTTATTAGGGCACTTCCGGGTTGAGGATGAGGTCACCATTGTATATTATTTTCTTTTCCGCATTAGGATAGACCCAAGGCGGGGAGCACAAGTAGCCGGGTTCTAGGGTCCAGTGGGAGACCATCTCGACGAGTGGAGACAGGGTCTCCTAACTATAGAACTGGTAGGGTTGCTTGCCGCTCTCGTAGGGGTCTAGGGGTGTGGGTTTGTCTATTCATCACGACCGTGGAATCCATGTTTTATACAGGCTTAATTTAAAACATAGAAATCCTAGTATATCCAATATTTCATATGTTATCATCTGCTGCTCTGTGATGTGATCACTTTGATATGTTCAGACGAATGCCTATATTATATATATGAGATATAATTAATATTGCTGCTTTCGTTTCATATGTGGTGCTTGGGAAGCAAAATAAATGGGACTTCATTAATGAGATTAATGAAAGAACAGAAACCTAAAGATGTTGTAGAAACTTATCTCAAAAGCTGGTAGCTTTAGTTCTTGCTTTGCATAGCGGTATTACTTGTAGAATATCCAGCAACTTATTCGATAAGGAAAGAGCCGAGATCTCATCACCGGGAGTGACCTCTTTAGCGAAACTAGTAGATGCTACAAAGTAAGTTTGTCTTTTGATTGTTTTTATAGTTTTTGCTTTGCATAGTGGTATTTGTGAAATATCCTGCACCTTATTCGATAATGAAAGAGCCGAGATCCCTTCACCGGGAGTGACCTCTCTAGCAAAACTAGTAAAAGGCTCAAAAACACTCCTTTTTAAATTCACTCGATTCTACAACGATCTCAAGTTCATTACGCTCATGGTTTTCTTAAAAACCTGCGTAGCCCTCTGTCAATTTAGATAAGTACTACTTAGTATTCGTGCTGCGGTAGTTTGCCCTCCGTCAAGGCGTAGTGTACGGTAGCTAACTAGTGCTTATCTGCAAGCATACGATGCAATTGGATTAGGGTACTCGTACAGCGTAGTTTGGCCTCCGTCATGGGTCGTGCGGGTGGGTCTGTTCAGACCATAATATTGCATTTATCATTCCCCTATTTCTTATCTTTTTATAAATAAACAGGTACTCTTGACGCACGTTTACTGCATATTACAGGATACAGGTTTCTGGAGCAAATACAGTGAAAAAGACACAAAACAACAGAAAAAGGGACTTTTGACCGACAAGCAGACCGATACTAGTCACGCCCAGTTCACATAGGTGCAAGGCAACGAATGTCAAGGTGAAACGGTTAAACAGCCCAAGACAAGTCTTCACTGAAGATCTGGAGAAGACCCAAAAGCCCAACAGAGAAAGTACATATAAAAATCCAGAGCCCAAGAACCATTGAAGAAACCCCAGAAGTCTAAAAGCCCAAGTCCACAGTTTGGCCGCGGATCCGCGGCCAAACCCAGCCTGGCGCCGCGGATCCGCGGCCATCAAGCGCCCGTGTCGGTGGAAAATCTCTGGGTTGTTGCGTCGGTGCAGATGTTAGGATTTAACGTGGGCAAATCTGTAATTTTGCATGTGCGAGAGTCTGTAGCCCTAGGTTTCCTATTTTCCTATAAATTGTAATCTTAGATCTAAAAATTGTATGCCTCTTTTCAATAAATAAAATTCAGAAATTCTGGAAGTGACATTCAGATCTGTTCTCTATCGCCTGGAGAGAGCCATCACCATTAGTAAGTATTTTTCTTTTATTCTTTTAATGTTATTTCATCCCCTAATGAGCGAGTAGTCTCCTCGCTTGTTAGGGTTAGCCTTAGGGAAAGGGTTGAGAGATGAGATCTCTCACCCCTTTCAATGCCATTTTAAACTAACCCATTAAGAATTCCATGCATGCGCGCACAACCGCTCCCTGCGGCACCCTACCCCTCGAGGTAACGGTGAACCACAGTATAAAGGGCCGGTTGCGCGCGTTTTCCATAGGGGTTAGGGTAATTAACGATAAAGGAAGGATACGAATCTAGAGGAAGAAAACATCTTCCCAAAAGAGTCGTATCCACTTTATCGATAATTACTATAACACCTAATGGATCTAGAATACGGTATTGAAAGCGGCGAGGAAACATCAATCTCCAAAACTTCCTCTAAGCCTAACCCTAGCAAGAATTTAAATTAGATCTATTAAGTTTTAGATCTAGATTTTTATAAAACCAAAACGACAAATAGAATCAACTCGTTAAGACACACTAAAGGAATTT
Organism: Agapanthus africanus; assembly: GCA_030015575.1. Lineage (NCBI taxonomy): Eukaryota > Viridiplantae > Streptophyta > Magnoliopsida > Asparagales > Amaryllidaceae > Agapanthus > Agapanthus africanus. The sequence continues at coordinate 711,048,131 of JASDDO010000024.1, read as the reverse complement.
ACCCGTCTCTGTGGATCGACCCGCACTCACCGGCTAGCTGCGAAGCGACGCCGTTTCTGATTGCGGTAATTACAAGTTTTGACAACCAATCAAATGGCGCCGTTGCCGGGGACGGCGTAATTTTTCTTTTTGTGAATTTTCGGGTTGATATAAATTTTAAAAATTATAAAAATCTGAAAATATAAAAAATATAAAAAAATAATCAAATTTGATCTGTTTGAAGGGTGTATCTTTTGGATCTTGCAGGAACAGCGAAGGATTTTCGGATCTGAAAATTTACAGAGAACAAAACAGACGTTGGTGCAGAAGAACAGAGGAGAAATTGGACAGAGAAGCGATACAATTTTTTTTCAGAGCTTGAAACCCTAATACGGCCGCGCTTCCGCCGCATAGGGGGTCCCAGACCGCGGATCCGCGCCTATTGTGCCACGTCAGCGCACCAAATTTTTTCTGGTTTGATTTCTCTCTCTCCCCTCTGCAATCTCCCATATATCTCTCTGTAAAAAGTTTTCTGCAGGATTTCTTTGCGTAAAGAGTCTTTCTCCCCCTTCTCGATAACAGATTTTCTGCAGGTTTCTTTGCGCCGCGCTAAAAAATTCTGATTGCAAGTGAAATTTTATTTATTTTGCATAATTTAACCGGATTCTAAGGGGCTATTTGACCAAACTCAGATTGGGTGGGGATTTCATCACCCTTCCCAGGACCCCAGAAAACACCTAAGCATTTTGCATCGACCGCCTTTAATTAAAAAAAGATTAGACTCAGACCTAAGGACAGCGAGCTCAATAGGAAAAGGACTAGGGTAGGCATCGGCCGTTTATCCTAACCGACATTGCGGTGTCTAGGCTAGTGGTTTTTAATTAGGCCCACTGTAGTGGTGGTTCCTTCCCACTTACCTGGCCGTATTTGTCCGTGAAGAGGCGGTTTGAGGTCTATTTCTAGCCCTAGTTAGGAGCTGTCTAGCAGACCTAGGCGACCCTAGATCTAGGCCTGATTGTGCATGTGTGGTTGATACTTTTGTGTCACGAGTCCGTTTTCAAAAAATAAAAAAAATAAAAAAAACCTCCTTGCAAAACTCACAAATAAAAAAAAAATAATAAAGAAAATCTTTTAAAAACTTGCAACTTGCCGCTAAAGAAAACTTGCAAACTCACTTCCACCACTTCTTCTCACTGACGTTATCTTACCCCCACATTCTGTTTTTCTGACTGCACTACCCTTTAGTGTATGTCATTTTGGACAAGGGATACTAACGCCCGATTAGTCCGTGTTTCGTTGGTACCGACCGACGAACCCTTCGACGAACCCTTCGTCGACATTCCGTCCATTTCCTTACCTCCACCTTTAAATTCTTCTTTCGAAGGTTTGTCGGGATTCAACCCCAATGATACCTTACCGACGGGAATGATTCCATCTCCACCAGGTGCGAATAACCCGAATCTACCGCCTGTTGTAGCGCCCGCACGAGTTGCGCTCCAGGATCTCTTCTATCCCGTCCGCACTTCTTTACCCACATGTCTTTCACCCCCACCGGCGAATGGGGATAATTTTGAAATAAAACCACACTTCATCAATATGCTGCCTAAGTTTCATGGTTTGGAATCCGAAGATGCATATATTTTCATTAATAAATTCCAAAACGTTTGCAGCATGATGAAGACAACCCAATTAAGTGATGACGCAATACGGCTAAGGGTCATTCCTTTTACCTTATGTGACCTAGCCGAGAAGTGGCTATACAGCACCGCATCACATTCCATTAGAAATTGGGACAGTTTGTGAGAGCTTTTCTGAAAAAGTTCTATCCTCACCACAAAACTGCTAGAATCCGAAACGAGATTATACAATTTTCACAGCTTCCTTCCGAACCATTTTGGAAGTGCTTCGAGAGATTTAAAGACCTACTTGTTCAATGCCCTCATCATGGGATAGAAAATTGGCAACTTTGCCAAACTTTATACGAGGGATTGAACGCAGCAACGAAGCAGTTGCTAGAAACAATATGTCAAGGTCATTTTCTCTCCAAATCTAGCGACGAAGCATGGCAGTTTCTTGAGGACCTAAGTGAGCAAACAATTCAATGGGAGAGTACCAAGACCACATCATCTTCTTCTAGTGGTCAATCTAGGGAAGGCATACATCAAATAGATATGTCGATAGCTATGAAGGCCGAGATGGCCTCACTTATGAAAAAGCTAGAAGCTATTGAGACCAAAATCTCATCGTCTTCTCCTGCCCCTACTCTACCCACACGGACTGTTTTTGCTTGTTGTTCGAACACATCGCACCTAACCGAAGAGTGTCCTTATAATGCACCTATTCAAGGACAGGATCAAGTCAATGCTGCATTTCAGCAACGACAAAGAAACGATCCGTACTCTTCGGCATACAATCAGGGGTGGAGGAGTCACCCAAATCAACAGTTCCAAGGGAATAACAATTTTCAAAGAGCTCCTCCACAACAACAACAAGCACCTTTACAAACTCAAAACCAGCAACCTTTCCAACAACAACCTTATACAAATCAAACGAACAATTTAGTTCAACCAAATGATGATAAGGTTAGCTCGCTCGAGAAAAGTCTTGAAGCATTTCTCAAGCGAACTACAGAATCCGCAGCAAGATTTGAAAGTTATGTGCAATCTTTAATGAATAACAATGCCTCACACGATCAAAGTATCAAATCTATTGAGGCACAAATTGCACAATTAACTGCTGCGTTGAGCGAGAGAGAAAAGGGAAAGCTTCCATCTCAACCATTGCCCAATCCCGGTCACGCACAAAACGCATATCACAATCACAATGTAAATGCGGTGACCACGTTGAGATCCGGAAGAGAGTTGCAAAATAATGTGGAAACTAGTGATGACATCCCCGCCGGTGGTTCTTCTTCTTCTTCCCCTTCTTCATTTTCTTCACTTCCTTCTTCACCTTTTTCTTTAGAGCCTATTCTCTACCCTTCACATGGCTCTACTTCTTCTGACTCGAACGGACCCATTTCTCACAACACGAACACATCTACACCGGGATCCGTTCCTAATCCACAGTCTGCTCCACAAACATTTGACTCAACTAATTTTCAAAATGCACCATTTCCAAACAGGTTGAGTCATAGTAAACCAAATACACAAGTGGAGAAGATTGTGGAAATATTTAAACAGGTTAGCATAAATATACCTCTCTTGGATACTATCCAACAAGTCCCTTCATACGCGAAAATCTTAAAGGGATTATGCACTTCAAAGAGAAAAGCATCTCAAGTACCAAAGAAAGTGCTAGTGGCTAGTGCAGTGAGCAATGCTATTAACCACCATCAAACCTTACCCCAAAAACGAAAGGACCCCGGCTGTCCTACTATTTCAATCACAATTGGGGATAAGAAAATTAATCATGCACTTTTAGATCTTGGGGCTAGTGTTAACCTGATTCCTTACTCCGTGTACGAACAATTAGGGGTTGGAGAGTTGAAACCCACTCGTTGCACTCTCCAAATGGCTGATCGATTAATCACCTATCCAAGGGGTCAACTAGAGGATGTGTTGATCAAAGTCGGGGAATTCATATTCCCCGTTGATTTTATCGTTATGGATACACAGCCTGTTGCTAACCCAATAAACCAAATTCCGGTGATTCTTGGTCGACCATTTTTGGCCACTTCCAATGCCGTAATAAATTGTCGCAATGACTCCATGACCCTATCCTTCGGAAAGAGGTCTAGTGAGTTCAATATTTATAAGATGGGAAGTCTGCCCCCCGTGCCTAAAACTAGTACACGAGAAGTTTGCTCTATTCACGAAATCACGCAGGAGGACTGTGAGCTTGAAAGATTCTTGTTTGATGAAAACAGTTTTGACGCCACTAGTGCGTCCCTCCTTGAGCCTACTACCGTTGACACAACCGATGTTGATTATGAATGTTTCACCTTTTTGGATGATGACGACTCACAGCCCGAATATGAGTCGTTTGAATTTTTGGATGAGTCAGTCGAGCCATCCGAATCGGTTGTTTGCAGTGATTTCGAACCTGTGTTGGAGTCCTTTAAGTTCGAGGTAGATTCCGCAATGATTCTTTCGCCTCCGAAACTCGAACTAATGTCCTTACCGCCTCACCTTAAATATGCTTACATAGGTGAGAATGAGACTTTTTCCATTATCATATCAGCCTCTCTAGCCCTTGAGCAAGAGAACGCTATTTTAAAAGTCTAACAAGATAGGCGGCAAGTTCTCGGTTGGACTATGGCGGACATCTAGGAGATAAGTTCCCTCATAAGTGAATATCATACACAATTGATGGATGATGCCATGTCAATAGAGGACCCACAGGAACATCTTGGGGGTATTGTGGTGAGTCAACCTCCTCTTTTAGAGGTTGAACCACCGCCATTTCTTTTAATAAGGTACGAGAATTCCAACACTCCACTGATTGCTGATCATTTACATTCTCGTTTCGATGCATCACCATCACCTGTATATTTACCTCCACACCTCCTATACCACTACTTCTATCTTCCCCAATTCTTTGCGGACCACCACAACTTATTTTTCCACCAACCAATATTCTTTACTGATAAATTTTTCAACTGGTTGGTGTTGACGTTTGGTCTAGGCAAAGTTTGGCAGTCTAACATAGTTTAAATGAAGTTTGGGGGAGGGTCTTTTTGTATATATTTTTATTTTTCTTAACAATAAAAAAAAATTGTAAATAAATAAACAAGGGAGTATCGGTATTTTGACCCTCTTGGTTTAGCATGACAGTGAGGACACTGTCAAGTTCAAGTTTGGGGGTACGCTCGGTACGTTTTCTTCCTTCGCATTCATTTGTATATATTTTTGCATTTGCATATTTATTTGAAAACCCATAAAAATAAAAAAAAAATTTCAAAAATTATAAAAATTTATGTATTCAATTTTGGCCAATTGACTTGAGTTTGACAAATAGGTTAACTGGCTAGGAACAACTAGATCTTAGACTTAGTGAATTAAAAACCCTAAAAATAACATTCCTTAAAGTTTAACAGTAGAAAGTATATGCCTTGTAGTTTATTTAGAAATAGGCAAATTTTGGGCTCACTTCTTAGGCTAAGTCGAAACAAGAGAAGAGTATTGATGTTCTAATTAAAGTATATGTTTGAAAAATAGTTCTTAGCTTAAGTCTAGATTCTGAAAACGTATACCCTACTATTTGCACAATCACGCACCTTGAAATTTGGAATAGTAGAAGAGACCTTGAAATGCTCTTATCTAAAGTCCTTAGTACGATGAAAATAAAAGAAAAAAATGTGAATGAAGAATAAAATAAAAAAAAATGGACACTGGTTTTTGTGATTACTTAAGGCTGTAATAATAGAAAAATCTTTAGCGAGGGTGCTTCATCACCTAGTGCCTTAGACCAACTGGTTTGGGAGTCACTGCTAAAAGCCTTGGGAGTTGCAAAACTAGGAAGTACGCTTTAAAGTGCTAACGCATCTTGTAATCGGTTGTTAGTACCTCAAGAAGTATTAACAGTCGCATGAAGGATGTGTAAGCGATATTCAAAATTCACGAATTAATAAGTGCTTTGGACAATGGACGAGAGTATGATTGCTTGATTTGAATCTCCAAGTGTAGGGGTGATCTATACACACACGTAGGGGTATGTGATTGGAATTTAGATAAGAGAAAGGAATGAAGAATAGAACTTGTATTTTTAATAGAGTTGATAGAAATTCCTAAGTGGAGATGAAACCTTAGAAGGAATACTTAAGAGATGCCGAAAGCTAAGTAGGTCTACATAACATATATAATCTTAAGTTAAATAATGAGGAAGTGTGAAGAATATGGGTGGATAATTTACAAGTATAAGATAATAGAATTCCTTGTTAGAAAACCTTATTGGAAAACAAAAGTCAATGGGCCGAGTTGATAGGATTTTGTGGGTGTAATCCGCTGAAAACCCTCAGGAGACAACACTCCTCCTGCTAGGGACACCTAGAGGTTTAACGGCTTGTTGCACGTGCTCAGTGCAATCGCGTTTCCCTGCGAAAGTGCGGTTAGGATTTTAGAGAATAAAATAATAAGTTTGCTCGAGGACGAGCAAAAGGTAAGTTTGGGGGTATTTGTTCAGACCATAATATTGCATTTATCATTCCCCTATTTCTTATCTTTTTATAAATAAACAGGTACTCTTGACGCACGTTTGCTGCATATTACAGGATACAGGTTTCTGGAGCAAATACAGTGAAAAAGACACAAAACAACAGAAAAAGGGACTTTTGACAGACAAGCAGACCGATACTAGTCACGCCCAGTTCACATAGGTGCAAGGCAACGAATGTCAAGGTGAAACGGTTAAAAAGCCCAAGACAAGTCTTCACTGAAGATCTGGAGAAGACCCAAAAGCCCAACAGAGAAAGTACATATAAAAATCCAGAGCCCAAGAACCATTGAAGAAACCCCAGAAGTCTGAAAGCCCAAGTCCACAGTTTGGCCGCGGATCCGCGGCCAAACCCAGCCTGGCGCCGCGGATCCGCGGCCATCAAGCGCCCGTGTCGGTGGAAAATCTCTGGGTTGTTGCGTCGGTGGAGATGTTAGGATTTAACGTGGGCAAATCTGTAATTTTGCATGTGCGAGAGTCTGTAGACCTAGGTTTCCTATTTTCCTATAAATTGTAATCTTAGATCTAAAAATTGTATGCCTCTTTTCAATAAATAAAATTCAGAAATTCTGGAAGTGACATTCAAATCTGTTCTTTATCGCTTGGAGGGAGCCATCACCATTAGTAAGTGTTTTTCTTTTATTCTTTTAATGTTATTTCATCCCCTAATGAGCGAGTAGTCTCCTCGCTTGTTAGGGTTAGCCTTAGGGAAAGGGTTGAGAGATGAGATCTCTCACCCTTTCAATGCCATATTAAACTAACCCATTAAGAACTCCATGCATGCGCGCACAACCGCTCCCTGCGGCACCCTACCCCTCGAGGTAACGGTGAACCACAGTATAAAGGGCCGGTTGCGCGCGTTTTCCATGGGGGTTAGGGTAATTAATGATAAAGGAAGGATACGAATCTAGAGTAAGAAAACATCTTCCCAAAAGAGTCGTATCCACTTTATCGATAATTACTATAACACCTAATGGATCTAGAATACGGTATTGAAAGCGGTGAGGAAACATCAATCTCCAAAACTTCCTCTAAGCCTAACCCTAGCAAGAATTTAAATTAGATTAATTAAGTTTTAGATCTAGATTTTTTTATAAAACCAAAACGACAAATAGAATCAACTCGTTAAGACACACTAAAGGAATTTACCCGTCTCTGTGGATCGACCCGCACTCACCGGCTAGCTGCGAAGCGACGCCGTTTCTGATTGCGGTAATTACAAGTTTTGACAACCAATCAGGGTCTAATTCAATCAAGGAATGAACGGGTTGAACTTGTCTAGCTCCCTATGGGTAGTTTGGCCTCCGTCAAGGTTATAGGACGTTAGGGGTAAAAACCATTATCGGGAATTTCAATTGTTGAAATTTTCATTGAGATTGCATACCTTCTATGAGATAGTAGGATCCCGATACCCACTGCGAGTAAGAGTTACTCCTGGGAGAGTTTTGCACATTACAATTAGCCGATCGGGTAGGTGTCTAGAAAGGTGTTAACGGGGTTACGCCCCTGGGAAAACGAGATTTATTTTAATTAGGTCCGTGTGAAAGCACGGGGAACCTCCCTCAAAGTACCGACACTGGCCTGGCCGAAAGATTGGCGAACTTGTAGGGTATAATTAATCCCACCTAGTCTTTCCTTTTAGGGTTTGAAGGTAGATTTGACTAAAACAGTGGGAGCCATCCTGATTAGATAAAAAAATAACCAATCTAATTTTGCGAGAGCGCACACAAAGTGTTTTCTTCTCTCTCTCTCCGGGCAGCGACCATGTCACGCCTTAAACAAGATTATAATACGAATGTATTGACCGAACCCACTTGTTATACTGAGCTAGGGAAACGTTGGTCCCGCTCCAACTTATAATTGTTATAAGAACGAGCAGGAAATAGGGGATTTCCAGGATCACCGTGCCGCACAAACGAAGAAAGTACATGATGATGCATCTTCTTCGGGTATGTTCATTACCGAAAACTGTTTCTCAGTAGCCTTTACGTCCTGGGTATGAGATACCGGATCAGGATCCCACATATGTAATCTGTTACATGGGCTACAGATAGGAAGAGAACTGAGAACGGGTGATAAAGTTTTAAGAGTTAGAAATGGTATAATTGTTGCAGCCAAAGCAGTTGGCAGTTATCACCCTGCATTATCAAATACATTGATTCTTAACGAATATTAATAGGTACCGAACCTGATATACAATATCATATCAGTCAATTTATTTAGTAAAGAAGGATATAATTTTGTATTGTTGGATAATGTTGTTGGATATAGTGCCCTCAGAGTCAATTATTGGATCGCAGGCACGTGATTGCAATGATTGAGTGATGACCTATACCGGTAGGACAGTCTTACTCGAGAGGTTTGTATACTATCTGGTTTGTTTTTATCATCATGTACATGCTTTAGGTGACATTATAGTTCACTATTACACGTTGATAGAGAATAGTATGCTACCATGGTTTGTCTTTATCATTGTGTACTGCTTTAGGTGACCTTACAGGTCGCTATTACAAGTTGATAGAGCCCTTAGGATTCTTTCTTGACTACCAGCAGTATGATGGCGATCATATACGTGAGAGTTGGGTAGTCTATAAGCACATCCTTAAAGTGGTCCCTAGTGTTAGGAGTTTCGAGACTGGGCATCGATACTCCATTAGTAGACTAGTGTATACAGTCAAGACCCCGACGAGGGGCGGTGGCCGGTCTCACAACCCATTGATGTCAGTTGGTTCACCTAAGATGTATACAGGTGCTCATTGGGTTATGAGTACACCGGACAGGACTCGCCGGGAACATGCTAGTTGGTATTATACCTGACGTCAGATAGCAGTTCCCTGGTGACATATGTACAGGTTAGTTCATCGACCTGTGATTGTCATTTGTCTCGTGTAAGTTCCCACTTTGCTTTGATTACTATCCTACCACGGCTCAAAGGAGTCGTGCAAACAGGTTTTAGTTGGGTACAGTCCCGAGCCACATGGAGGCAGTGAGCGGGCAGGGGTTTCGTCTCTCTCGGTATTGGGGGTGAGATCGCGCTGTGTCTAGGAGAGCCATTACACGAAGTCCTTAGCCAAGGCAGGAGATTTACTGGTAGGTATTCCAGTAGTATCTCAGGGTGTTCTGGGCTACACTCCGACACGACTTGTACCGCTTTTGGGGGTCTGACTTTTACCAACCCCCCAGGCCCGCCATGCGATGCTCATAGACGAATGGACCGCACTGTACGGATATTGTCGCTGATAGGCTCATTAGGGTGTCAGGATGAGTTCGCTCATCAACCTCCCTTTTGGTCAATACCTGGAAGCCCGTTACGTACGGCTAGTACCTCTGACGTGCTAGTGGTTAAATCCATAGCCAATGTATTGACGAGTCTTTAGAGTCCCCCAAAGACAGTTTCTCAAGTTTCGGGCGAAACGTTGTAGAGGCCGTATGATATATGGCAGGGTTCAATCATATATGTGCGGTAGTGCACGGATCATGATCGGACGGATCATACTAGTGGGCTTTGGTTTAAGCCGGATCCTAGTATTAGATTTTTTGGATTACTTTAGTCTCATCGCATTCGAATTCAGTCGGAATGCGGATGCAGGTATGTATATACAGGTGAGGGGAATCCTTGTGATCCGTCACGAGTTTACTTTAGATGTTGCCGTATCTTTTTATTGTTGTAAACATTTGGGTTAATGTTTACTTTGGTGAAAATAGTGAGCTTAATTCATGATGAGGTGCATTAATTGTGACATGGACATGCTTTGTGACTCATGGTCACTTTTCTTCTGCTAATGTCACATTAGGATTGATTTAATGCGTTGAATTGATAAGAGGAGAGAGAGAGGGCAGCCATATGGCTAGTGTTTGTTATTGTATTTTCTCATTCTCACTCTCATTTTATCAAGGCAACACATAAGAAAAGAAAATGCACTTCTTCTTCTTCTTCCTCTTGCTTCTTGAGCTCACCATTTCCACTAATGGCATCATCTCTAACCTCCATCCATACACTCTCATGTGATGAGAATCAATGGATGCTTGAGATGAAGTGATCACACACATACTCTACTTCACTTTGGGCACGTCGGCTAGCAAACTTTGTGCTCGAGTGGCTTCGGATGAAGCGGGAGCCCGTAAAAAGACTTGAAGATGTGGTGCCCTTTTCCGACGAGGAGATCGAGACCGGAGATGCCGCGAGGAGCTTGGAATGGTGGCCAATGACCGAAGGACATGGATCGATCGGTATAGCTTCCAACCCTTCTCTTGTTAGCTAGTTGTAGGTTAATGGTTCGATCCAGATTTTAAGCATACGATAGCGCCGGTTTCGAGTTTGGAATAGATTTCGTTTCCGCATTTTGGCCTTGGAAAGACGGTCGGGGCGCTCCATAGTCTTACAAATGTTTTGAACATTTCCTATATCAAGAGTTGATCGGTTTAGGCACGTTATCTAATGGAATAAATGTTTAAATAAAACCACAGTTCTTAACCTACAGAACACACACAAGAGGAAGAGTTCAGAAATGAACGAATCCTTTTTGAGGTCTTGTATACTTGGTAATATCAATGCGACCAGACTAGCTGAAGTTACATAAAGATGCATATTTAAATCAGTTTGAATTTACATCTTGTGAAACTTGCCAGTCATGTCTCAAAGATAAACATGAACATAGCTCCGTTTATTAGAAGCAGAGAAAGAGTTAGATGAACTCTTGGAATTGATACATGATGATGTATGTAAGTCCCATGTCTACCCATACCAGGACCGGTTCGTTGTACTTCATTACATTCACTGATGATCTCTCAAGATTCGCACATGTGTTCCTATTGAAACATAAGTCTGAAGCCTTTGAGAAATTCAATGAATATAAGACAGAAGTAGAGAACTAAAATGGGTAAAAGTATTATGTCTTTTGATGTGATCAGGGAGGAGAATACTTGAGCACGAAGATCCTGGACTATTCTAAAGGAGTATGAGATTCTCTCTCAACATTACTCCTCCGTATACACCATAATACGTCAGTGTATCGGGGCGGAGCAATCGCACCCTATGTGATATGGTGTGCTCTATGATGAGTACTACTGAGTTACCTCTTTCCTTTTGAGAGATATGCACTTGAGAAACTGGATACCTATTGAATAGGATTCCAACCAAATCAGGTGCCTACCACTCCATATGCGATATGGTATGGGAAGAGCCCATATCTTAAGTAAGTTAAGATTTGGGGTTGTTCAGCCTATGTCAAAAGCAAAATCCAGACAAGATCGAGGAAAGGTCGGTTCTGTGGAAGTTTATTGGATACGCAAGCATTCGCAAGGGAATATCTTCAACTGCACCGAGGAACAAAAGGTGTTTTATTTCTCGGCATACCACCTTTTCAGAAAATGAATTTATTTTGGAAAAAAATTTGTGGTTGTGAGGTAGAACTGGAAGGACTTCGAGCTATACAAACTACAACTGATGATTTGGTATAACCGGAGTATTCAATAGGTTCCCGACGAACCTTAGCCTCTCCGCCGATCTGGTAGGCTTCCTCATCCACCTGAGAGATACTTCGGTTTTCTCTGTGACAGTAGGAGCGAATATGGCATCATGAGATGATGACCCAACTAGTTTCGAGCAGGCCATCAGGAGTGGAACTCTGTAAGAATGGCTGGATGCTAAGCTATCTGAGATGGAATTTATATACACCAACAAAGTATGGACTTTGGTTGCTTATCTGAAGGGTTAAATCCCCATCAGGAGCAAGTATATCTTGAGAAGATTACTTGGTGTAGATGAAAAAGTTGAGACTTTCGTAGCTAGACTTATTGCAAAAGGTTCTCATTACCGACCAGGTGTGGATAATTATGAAACCTTTTCTAGTGCCTATGCTTAAGTCCATCTGGATCCTACTTGCCATTTCTACATACCATGACTACGATATCTGGCGGTTGGGTATCATGACTGCTTTTCTAAATAATGATTTAGAAGAGAGCGTCTATGAGTACACAGCCAAAGGGCTTCGTAGACAGTGGGAGCAACGGAAACGTGTGCAAGTTGCTTTATGGGTTAAAGCAGGCTTCGTGGAGTTGGAACATCTGTTTTGATATGGTAGTCAAAGAGTTTGACTTCATCAAAATGTTAGATAAACCTTGTATATACAAAAATATAGTAGGGAGTATAGTGGTGATCCTCGTATTGTACGTAGAAGACATACTCTTGATAGGGAATGTGTTTCCTATGCTACGCTCGGTCAATCTCCTCTTATCACAAGGATTCTCCATATAGAATCAAGGTGATGCCTCCTAAATCCTAGGTTTTGGATCTATGAGATAGATCGAAGTGGATGTTAGGATTCTAACTAGGTGTAGTGAGATGGTATCAATCGATCCTGGGGAGAATCACAGGATAGGTTCCAGGATGGTAAGGTCGACTGAATGTCAGTCGCAGGCATTGTATTTACCCTCAGTGGAGGGACGATATGTTGGAAGAGCTCCAAACTAGATACTGTGATAAACTAGACAATAAATCTTGGATACATCGCTACCAAGGATACTACAAAAGAGATAATCTGGATGTATATTAGTTCATGAGATGAACTTTGTTCCAACCATTGTATGACAATGGAGTTGTGGCTTAGGCCTAGGAACCCCCGTCCCATCAGTGATCCAGACATATTCTAAGGCAGTATCACCCGATCATGGAGATGGATGATCTCCAGGGAAATCGAAGTTAGGAGAGTAGACACAGAGGAGAACAGGGCGGATCCACTCAGAAAGGCCTATTCCAAGGAGAGACTTTTATAGGATGGTTGAGTATAAGATACTTCAACCGCTGTTGATTGTTGGATATGGGATACTACAACAGATGGCCCTAATGCAAGTGGGAGATTGTTAGTTATATGTGTGCCCTAGAGGCCATTATTGTACATATGATGTATATTGTAGTGGATGCTTGGACATATACATGAAGGACTTTCTTGCTCGACATAATAGTATGCTATCTGGTTGCTCTTTATCTTAACATGTATACCGATTGTCTCTATGTTACATGTTGATAAAGCCTTTAGGATGAGTACTTGACTACCAGGATTATGATGCAGATCATACTTGTGGGGACAGTGTAGTCGCTAAGTACATCATTCAAATGTTCCTAGTCATAGGTGTATCGAGACAGGGCATCGATATACTAGAGTAGACTAGCGTGTAGATTCTCGACCCATGTAGATGGGCAATGGATGATCCCATATCCATTGGTGTTTGACATCAGAGATAGTATACGGGTGCTCAGTTGAGACTAGGTACACTGGACGGACTCGCCAAGAACTCCCAGATGGTATTATACCTCACGTCAGATGGCAGTTCTCAGGTGACACCGGTACAGTTTAGTCCGTAGACCCGAGATCGTCATAGAGTCTTGTATGATTCCCACTGTGCTTTGATTTCCACCTTACCACGTTCAATAGAACGTGAAAAACGGTGGCTTTTGGGTACAATCCCGAATCACTTAGAGGCAATGAGCGATAGGAGGGGTTTCATCTCTCCCGGTATTGGGAGTTGGTGTTGCGCTGTGCTCGATTGGCTATAACAGGAAGTCCCTGGCCAGGGCTACTTCAGAGATATACTGTTAAGTGTTATCAGTAGTTTCTCGACCCGTTATGAGCCTCACATTGGCATAACTTATCGAGTTACTGGGGTCTGACGATTACGACCCCTAGACGAGATATGCGACATATCAGACGAAGAGACCGGACTGTATGGTAGTGTTACTGATTGGATTCGCAGGAGTATGAGCAGGATTGCTTATTGATCTTCTGATCGCTCAATACCCGGGTGGCCGTTATGTTTAGCAGACCGCTTGCGGCTTGTGGGTGTTTGAAATGATCATCACCTGCTGCCGGTGTAATGACGAGTCTCTATTGTCCTACACAGAGGTTTCTTGGTTCAAGAGAAACGGAGTAGGAGCACATATGAGATATGTGCGGGACCGAGATTAATACGATATGAGATACCGTATTCTATTCTCGCGATTCGTGACATCGGTCGGTTATATAAGATATAGCCGGGTTATCGGATCAAGTGTTGATTCAATAAGTTGTTACATTTGATATTAGTAGGTCATATGTAATATAGACGGATTATTAAATCAAGTGTTGATTTGATAATCTAATGTATAATTATATATTTGATATATTACATTACATTAACTTGTATTAGCTCACTTATGATTTCTTTTCTCATCACTTTGTGCATAAGTGTATATGTGATATATATTTATGTACATAATTATGTGTCATGCTTGATGATACATGCAACTTGGGTGTGTGTATGACTTACACCATGCTATGAATAATGGAGGGTTTTTTTTATTTTGGTAAATCAAAATGGTGGCATTTTGTCATGGCAAGAAGGTTTGAGAAGCTTGGATTTGCATTGACTAAGTCCACAAGTTTTGTTTTGCCTAAGATATTTTATTAACCCAACCATTAAACCTAGCAATGGTTAACTCTCTAGAAAGGTTAACATATGATATTAACTCACCTAAGGTTGCCATTCTTGGCTTGGTTAATTCCATGAGAGTTTCTTCTTCTTCTTTCTCTCAAGCTTTCTAGCTTCAATGGAAAATGATGAAAACTTGTGAGAAAATTAAATCTAAAGTGAGCCCACTTCCTACTTCATCATCCTTTACTACTTGCCATTTAGTATAGGGTGTTTGCTTCACTAATTCCACAATTAGTGAAGAGATAGCTTGGGTTAGTGTCTCCTCGACGTAGATCATCTTCGGCCTCGAAGTCTTCTAGCAAGCTTGATCCGTACATCTTGTGGAGCCTCTCTAGAGTCCGGGAGTTCATGATCGCAGTGAAGGGACGACTACACGGAGCTAATGAAGTGAAGGATCGGTCTACAAAGGTTTTATTCCTTGTTCACTTTACTTGCAAAGTCGTTTTCATTTCATTCCGTCGGATTTCTAGTTAACGATTCTATGTTAGGGTTAGCTAGAACGACTAAAATTTTATTTTGCCATGTACGATGCTACCCGAAAAATTGCTGCCGTCCTAGGGAAACCTACAATTATTGTATCATACTGGTTTGTATATTACTTAATGGAAGCTTAGGAGATACACGGATAAAGTAAAAGTCTTGCTCGAAATGGTAGTATGCTACCCGGTTTGTTTCTACCTTAATATGTGCATGTGTTTCTTTTAGCATATCACTTATATATATATTGGTAGAGCCCTTAGGATCTTTTCTTGATTACCAGCATTGCGATGGCAGTCACACTAGTGGGGGCTGGGTAGTCTATAAGCACATCCTATACAGGTCCCTAGTCGTAGGATTATCGAGACGGGGCATCGATACTCCATAGTAGGCTAGTGTATACGCTTCTCATCGCAGCAGGGGAGATGGTTTGTCCCACAGCCATTAGTACGTCGTACTGGAGATAGTATGCAGGTGCTCATTAGGTTATGAGTACACCGGACAGGACTCATCGGGAACTGTTGGTGGGTATTATACCTATTGTTGGATTGCAGTTCCCAGATGACATGAGTACAGCTTAGTCCGTTGACTTTACACTGCTACTTCGCCTCGAGTGTGTTTCCACTGTACTTTGATTACTACCCTACCATGGCTCAAAGGAGTCGTGCAAATAGGTAGTAGTTGGGTACAGTCTCGAAGCACTTGGAGGCAGTGGCGGTTAGATAGGATTCGTCTCTCCTGGTGTTGGGGGTTGATATTGCGCTGTGTTCGAAAGGCCAATACACAAAGTCCTTGGCCAAGGCAAGCGAGATTTACTAGTAGGTATTACAGTAGTTTCTTAGGGTGTTTTGAGCTACACTTCGCCATGACTTATTGCGGTATTAGGGGTCTGACGATTACCTCCCCCTAGGCCCGATATGTGATACTCTTAGACGAACTGACCGGACTGTATGAAGATTGTCACAGATAGGCTCAGTAGGAGTTCGGATGAGTTAGCTCATCGGCCTTGTTATCGACACATACCTGGGTAGCCGTTACGTGCAGCTAGTACAGCTTGCAACTTGTGGTTAAACCCACTGCCAGCGTAGTGTCGAGTCTTTAGAGTCCCACACAGAGGGTTTCCCTGCACCGGGTAAAAAGTGTAGAGGCCGTATGGTTTTACAACAGGGCTTCGATCACTTATGTGTACTTGTGCACGTATGATGATCGGGCGGATAATATTAGCGGGCTTTTGTTTAAGCCGGATTCTAGTATTATATTGATGGATTATTTTCGTCTCTTTGTATTTGTATTCTTCGGAATGCGGATGCGGGTATGTATATACGGATGAGGGGGATTTTCGTAATTTGCTCGGGAAAGCTTCTAGAAGGAGACACCTCATTAGGGTTTGTTTTCTTTTGGATTAAACATTTAAACTTAAATGAGATGGAGGAAATGAGGTGGAGCTTTGCATTGAGTGAGACATGGCTCTTGGTGACTCATGGCATGACTCACTATGTGTGATCATTGCACACACTAGATATTATATCAAGCATGCTTGATATTTATCAAGCATACTAGATATTTTTGTATAGTGTGTTATTCAACACAAACTAGAGAGCCATCTCACTCACTTGCTCATTCTTCACTATGTTTTCCTCAAGTGACCTTCTTCTTCCTCTAACCCTAAATGCTTTCATGTGTTGAGAATCCTAGGGTTCCAAGAGACAAAGTAACTCATCTTCATACTCTACACCATCTAGGACTTCTAGTTTAGCGAACTAGAAGCCGTAGTTATCTCAGATTCGTAGTAGGAGCTCGGACTATAACCACTCGGGTGGATCGTCTTTGACTCGAGGGGGCCGTCGAGGTTTCCCGATCCATTTTCGATCATTGGAGCTGACGATGAGTAGAGGACAGCGATGAAGACCCGAAGGACTTGGTATCGTGAGGTATAACTTTCATCCGAGTAGTTAAACCTCATTGCAAGTTTGCTAGTTAGGGTTTAGTATCGATCCTGGTGTTCAAGTCGGTGTTGTAAGTTTTGAAAAATCGTTTTTTGCATATTACACCTCCCCGTGGACACGCGGGGTGCGCGACATCGACTTACAGATTCAATGATATGTTATATGTATATGTGATATACAAATAAATGATATTAGTCGGTTGTATGTGATATAGCCGGATTATTAAATCACGTGTTGATTTAATAATTTGATATATAAATATATATTTGATATATTAATCTATATTAACTAATATTAGCTCACTTAAGAATTTGTTTTCCCTAAATACATACAAATATATATATGATATATATTAATGTATTTATTTTTGTGTCATGCTAGATGATACATTGGACTTGGGTGTGTGAGACTCATACCAACTAAAGATAATTTGGATGATTAATTATTAATGGAAAAATCAAAATTTGGTGGAAATTAGCAAGGCTTGAGATGCTTGTGAAAGCATGGAGAAGGTTTGACTTAAGTCAACTAATTTTGTTTTACTCTAAATATTTATTAACCCAACCATTATCTTTAGCCATGGTTAAGTCTCTACATTTGATATATGAGATATTTTCTCACCAATGGTTCACACTTGATCACTTGAGTTTCTTCTTCATCTCCTTCTCTTTGCTTTCTAGCCTTTGAGTGAGGTGAAAAAGAAAAGAGAGAAAAATAATTCTAAAGTGAGCAAAATTCCTACTTCATCAATATATACCAAACTAGCCATTTAGTATAGGTTGTTTGCTTCACTAATTCCTCTATTAGTGAAGAGGTAGCTTGAGTTAGAGATTCTTCGATATAGATTATCTTCGGTCTAGAAGGTCTTTGAGCAAGCTCGTTCCTTTCGCCTAGTGGAGCCAAAGGTGAGTCTGAAACAACACTACTTGGTGTAAAAGGACTACTAAACGG
Source organism: Agapanthus africanus (assembly GCA_030015575.1). NCBI lineage: Eukaryota > Viridiplantae > Streptophyta > Magnoliopsida > Asparagales > Amaryllidaceae > Agapanthus > Agapanthus africanus. The sequence goes on along the minus strand of JASDDO010000024.1, from coordinate 711,030,156 downwards.
AGCTTTAGAAGCGAAGGACCGATCTACAAAGGTTATATTCCTATATCACTTAGTGTAAAGTTTGTTTACATCCTATAAAAACCTTAATTCTCTAGTTAGATCCTTAGTTCGGTCTCGCTCGGCACACTAAATTTTTAATATAGCATAGTTAATGCTTGCCGAAACCGTGTCGGGGTGCTAAGCGAACCCTTCATCTCTAACTCAAGCTACCTCTTCACTAATTGAGGAATTAGTGAAGTAAATAAGCTATACTAAATGGCTAGTTTGGTATAGATTGATGAAGTAGGAATTTTGCTCACTTTAGAATATTTTTTCTCTTTTTTCTTTCTCACCTCACTCAAACCTATAGAGCAAAGAAGGAGATGAAGAAGATGAGCTAATATGAACTCTTGGGTGAGAAACTATCTCAAGATATATTAGTAGAGAGTTAACCATGGCTAAAGATAATGGTAGGTTTAATAAATATCTGGAGTAAAACAAAATTAGTGGACTAAGTCAAGGCTTCTACATGCTTCCACGAGCATCTTAAGCCATGACATTTCCACCCAATTTTGATTTTTCCCTTAATAATTAATCACCCAAATTATCTTTAGTTTGGTGTGAGTCTCATACACTCATGTCCATTTATCATCTAGCATGACACAAAAATAAATACATTAATATATGTCTCATATATATTTATATGTATTTGTAGAAAAGAAATTCTTAAGTGAGCTAATATTAGTTGATATATATTAATATATCAAATATATAATTGTATATTAAATTATTAAATCAACACTTGATTTAATATTCCGGCTATATCACATACAACCGACTAATATCATTTATATGTGCAGGGTTCCCTAGGCGCCCGCTGGGTTTCGGGAGGTATCGAATATGCCGATTTAAAAAATTGGCGTGCTAAAGAACCCTAACGCTAGAATCTAAACTTGAGTATTAGACAAACGAGCATGTAAATATCTTTACATCTGTTGCGCCACGGCAGCGCCCCGGCCTCGTACTCGAGGCCAAAATGCGGAATCAAAAATTTTCCTTACTCGGAAACCGGCGTTACCGCGGACAAAGAAAACCCGGATCGTTAACCATTAACCTACGCTAGCTAACAAGAGATGGGGTGAGAAGTATACCGAGTGATCCGAGTCCTCCGGTCTTCTCGTCATCGTCCCGATCTCCCGCGGAAAGTGTAGTCTCCATATCGTCGCCTCCTCGCCGGAAAGGGCACCACATCGCCTGCTTCTTTTACGGGCTCCCGCCTCAATACCGAGGCAACTCGGGCATGAAGCCGGCAACTCGACATGCTCAAGATATGCTGTAGAATGTAGTGTAGATGATGCTTGTCTCATTTGGGGTAAGTAGTTGCCATGATGGAGGAATCAAAGAATAGAAAAATGGTGCTTGCATTTTTCTAGCAAGAAAATGAGATCAAGAAGAAACTCTCAAGATGAAGCTCTCATTTTCTTTTTCTCTCTTCTTTTTCCATTTTCATCAAGTGAGAAGAAGATGGTGGAGGAATGAAACATAATGCAAAGGGAGGTGAGTGTAGGAGCAAAAGAAAGGTGACCATATCCAAACCTCATCATCACAACCCTAATCAAAGATCAAATCCTATCTCATCACTTCTAATCTCCATAAAGCATGAAAAGAAGAATGAAAGGAATGGAATCTAAAAAGGTTATCATAATAAATACTTTTGCAAGAAAATCCTCCACAAAGTGTTATTTGCAAAACTGCAAATAACCCCCTCCATCAGAAAAGTCCGGCCGGGAAAGAACAAAGGAAAACCGGCCGGAACGGAATACAAACTGGCAACTCCAGAAAACTGGTCCCGTAATAAATTACAGGAAAACCCCGATACTGTGCATACACACCCGCATCTGTATTCCGACCGGATACAAATGCAATGAGACAAAATCTACACTGTACTAAACTAGTACCGGCTTAAACCAAAGCCGGCTAGTAAAATCCGTTCGATCCTGATCCGTGCAATACCGCACGTATCTGATCGAACCCTGCCATATTACCATACGGCCACTAGTACAAAACTGTCCGATCCTGATCCGTGCAATACCGCACGTATCTGATCGGACCCTGCCATATCTCCATACGGCCTCTATAACGTTTCGCCCGAAAGCTTGAGTAACTGTAAGTGTGGTGGACTCTAAAGACTCGTCAATACTATGGCTGTGGATTTAACCACTAGCACGTCAGAGGTATAAGCCAATACATGACGGGCCACCAACTATTGACCAAAAGGGACGTCGATGAGGAAGCTCACCCCGACACCCAACTGAGCCTGTCAGTGACAATATCCGTACAGTCCGGTCCGTTCGTCTATGAGTATCGCATGGCGGGCCTAGGGGGTTGGTGAAAGTCAGACCCCCAAAAGCGGTACAAGTCGTGTCGGAGCGTAGCCCAGAACGCCCTGAGATACTACTGGAATACCTACCAGTAAATCTCCTGCCTCGGCCGAGGGCTTTGCGTAATGGCTCTCCTAGACACAGCGCGACCTCACCCCCAATACCGGGAGAGACGAACCCCTGCAGATCCGCTCACTGCCTCCATGTGGCTCGGGACTGTACCCAACTAAAACCTGTTTGCACGACTCCTTTGAGCCGTGGTTGGGTAGTAATCAAAGTACAGTGGGAACTCACACGAGAAAAATGACGATCTCAGGTCGATGAACTAACCTGTACACATGTCACCTGGGAACTGCTATCTGACATCTGGTATAAGACCAACTAGCAGGTTCCCGGCGAGTCCTGTCCGGTGTACTCATAACCCAATGAGCACCTGTATACATCTTAGGTGAACCAACAGACACCAGTGGCTTGTGAGACCGGCCACCGCCCCTCGTCGGGGTCTCGACTGTATACACTAGTCTACTAATGGAGTATCGATGCCCGGTCTCGAAACTCCCACGACTAGGGACCTTTTAAGGATGTGCTTATAGACCCCAGCTCCCACGTATATGATCGCCATCATACTGCTGGTCATCAAGCAAGAATCCTAGGGGCTCTATCAACGTGTAATAGCGACATATCAGGTCACCTAAAGCAGTACACGATGATAAAGATAAACCAGATAGCATACTATCATCTCGAGTAAGACTGTCCTACCGGGATAGGTCCTCCCTCAATCATTGCAATCACGTGCCTGTGATCCAATAATTGACTCTGAGGGCATTATCTCCAACAACATCTAAGTGAAAAAGGTATACAATCTTTGTAGACCGGTCCTTCACTTCAGTAGCTCCGTGTAGTAGTCCCGTCGCTCCAAGTAGTGATATCCCGGACTCTAGTGAGGCTCCACAAGGTGAAATGAACAAGCTTGCTTGAAGTCTTCGAGGCCGAAGATGATCTACGTCGAGGAGACACTAACTCAAGCTACCGCTTCACTAAGTGATGAACATGGAGAAGAAACAACCCAATCTAAATGGCTAGTAGAGAAGAGGTTGATGAAGTAGGAATTTTGCTCACTTTAGAAATAATTTTCTCACTATATTTCATCACCTCTTATAAAGCTAGAAAGCTTTTTTTGGAGATGAGGAAGAAGTTGAAGTGTGAATAGAATAATGAGTGAGAATAACAACCATGTATGAGTTAGAGTCATACACTAATCATGTAGAGAATAAACCATGGCTAACAATAATGGTTAGGCTAATAAATATCTAGAGTGAGACAAAATTAGTGGACTAAGTCAATGGGTTTTACAAGTTTCTACAAGCTTCAACCATGTGACAAATTTCCAACCAATTTTGATTTACTTTAAATAAATAAAACCCTTCATTGTTATTTGCATGGTGTGAGTCTCATACACCCATGTCACATGTGTTATCTAGCATGACATAAAAGATGTACATTAATATATATCACATATATTCCAATATGCACACAAGTGAGAAAAAGAAATGATTAAGTGAGCAAATATTAGTTAATGTAAATTAATATATTGTTAGTGTATATGCCCTAGATGCCATTACTGTATCATACTAGTATGTATATTACTTGATGGAAGCTTGGGATATTCACAGTTGTACAGACAATCTTGCTCAATATAGTAGTATGCTACTTGGTTTGTCTCTGCTTTAATGTGTACATGTGTGTTTATTTATTATATCACCTATACGCATTAGTAGAGCCCTTAGGATCTTTGCTTGATTACCGGCGTTGTGATGGCGATCACACTCGTGGGGGCTGGGTAATCTACAAGCACATCCTTATACACGTCCCTAGTCGTGGGAGTACCGAGATAGGGCATCGATACTCCAGAGTAGACTAGCGTATACGCTTCTCATCCCAGCACGGGAGACGGTCTGTCCCACAGCCGTCGGTACGTCGTACTTGAGATAGTATGCGGGTGCTCGTTTGGTTACGAGTACACTGGACAGGACTCGTCGGGAACTGATGGTTGGTATTATACCTATCGTCAGTTATCAGTTCCCAGGTGACATGAGTACAGCTTAGTCCGCTGACTTGACACTGTCACTTCGCCTCGAGTGTGTTCCCACTGTTCTTTGATTACTACCCTACCACGGCTCTACTGAGTCGTGCAAACAGGTGGTAGTTGGGAGCAGTCCCGAAGCACTTGGAGGCAGTGACGGTTAGACAGGATTCGTCTCTCCCGGTATTGGGGGTTGACATCGCGCTGTGTCTAGGAGAGCCATTACACGAGTAGTCCCTGGCCAGGGCAAGCGAGATATACTGGTAGGTTCCAGTGTTATCTCAGGGTGTTCTGGGCTTCACTCCGACACGACTTGTACCGCTATTAGGGGTCTGACGCTTGCCGCCCCCCTAGGCCCGACATGCGATGTATCAGACAACAGACCGGACTGTACGGAGATTGTCACATACAGACTCAGTAGGAGTTCGGATGGGTTTACCTCATCGGCCTTCTTATCGACATCTACCTGGGGACCATTACGTACAGCTAGTGCCGCTTGCGGTCTGTGGTTAAACCCACTGCCAGCGTAGTGTCGAGTCTTTAGAGTCCCACATAGAGAGTTTCCGTGCACTGAGCGAAACGTGTAGAGGCCGTATGGTTTTACGGCAGGGCTGCGATCACTTACGTACACTTGTGTGCGTATGATGTTCGGGCAGGCAGTACTAGTGGGCTTTGGTTTAAGCCAGATCCTAGTATTGCACGGATGGATCTGTTTTGTCTTCTGCGCATCCGCATTCTACGGAATACGGATGCAGGTGTGTATGCACAGTTTTCTGGAGCGATGAAGGAGGAGGTGCCTCATTAGGGTTTTGGCAGTTGGTTCGGCCAAAACCACTATGTGGCAGGCTCATTAGGGTTTTGACAGTTGATTCGGTCAAGACCATTTTGAGGCGGACTCATTAGGGTTTCGACAGTTCGTTTGGTCAAAACCATAAATGAGCCGGGGACATTATTTACTAATCCTTTCATTGATAATTTTGTTATGGCTAATTACATTGACCATTTGACCATCTTGACTTTGTTGACCTTTTGACCAAAGTTGACTTGGACCTTCTTAGAAGATCTAAAGTATTCTTTGGTTTTCTTTTTATTAAGTTATGATAATGGTCATGTCATTTGTAGCCATCACCTTTATCTTGATTGGATTTGTAATGATAATGTTTTGTGCAATATTGCAACCATGGTTAGTTTTTCTCTTGGTTAAGCTTTTCATTTGCTCATTCTCATTCTCTCTCTTGAAATGAGAAGCTCCATGGTTGCTAGAAAATCTCCTTCTTCTTCCTCCTCTTGATTTCTCCTTTGATCTCATGTGTTGAGAGAAAAAGGATTCCACTTGACAAACACATCCATACATCCTCTCTACACAACCTAGGGCTTCTAGATTAGCAATCTCCTTGCCCTAGTTACCTCGGCTTGAGGTGGAGCTCGGTGTACATCTCTCGGGTGGATCGTCTTCGACTCAAGGAGGCCGCGGAGGTGACCGAAGTCCGGATCAACCATTGAGCAAGCGATGAGAAGAAGAACAAGGAGAGAAGAACATCAAAGAAGAACAACAACAAGAAGAGAAGGAGTTCAAGTTGAGGTATAACCACTTTGCATAGTAGTTAACTCTTCTTTGCAAGTTTGCTAGTTTAGTTTAGCAAAGATCCGGCTTTTACGGTCCATGTTATAAAGTTTAGAAAAATTTTGATTTACCGTTTCCGCAACCCCGAAAGTACCGGGAGAGGTAATGTGGACCTAACAGTGGTATCAGAGCCTAACTAAACTTAAACTAGCTTGGTAGCGAAGTGTATGGAAGTTCGAAACCGAAAAATCACAAAACCGGAAAAACTAAAACCCTAAGTTTCTGTTGAATTTTTTTTCTGCTCTAAATGAAAAACTTTTTACTTGTAAATTCGGCTCAGGGTTTTATTTGAACACCCAGGAAAAACGATTCACTGTTCACTTCAAACAGCCGCGGTTCCGCGGCACGAGGTAGGCATGTGCCGCGGAACCGCTGCCGTTTGTCGTCTTCTCTGCATTGTGTTTCGTGCAGTGTGTGTCTGTGTTGGTTTTGGGATTTTTAAAATATGTTATATGTGCCCAGATTTTCCAGAACAGAAATTCACTTTTGGGGTCCTATAATTCCGTATTTTTTTCGAACTTCGCTACACTTTGGCTATGTTGGTTATATCTGTGATGTTTGAATGTATTGAACGTCGGCTAATCGCTATAAGTCGATTAGTCGGGGTTATACATCTCTGTGATCTGTGATTGTTATTGGTTTGTGGATATGAATGTGTTGGACTGTCGCGGGTGAATAGCCGGGGTGGATGTGAGATGAGCTTTTGTTTTTCTTTCATTCATTGTAAATGTAAATTGATGTAATATTATTATTTGTTTGGCCGCACAACCGGGTCGGGGTTGTAGCCGTCATTGTATAATTCTTTTTACTGTTTTTTGCTCCTAGGATAGACCCATGGAGGGGGTGCACAAACTGCCGAGTACTTGGCGGGTAGTTTGCCGCACCCGTAGGGGTCTTGGGTGGGGTATTTGGCTATTCACCGCGACCGTGTAATCCGCTTTTTGTTGCAGGCTCGAAAGGATTGCGGATTGCTAGTATATCCAATGTATTCATCTGTGATCTGTAATGTCTATCATTGCTTTACTATTTAGGCGTTGCTTATGTTTTACAGCCGCGCTAGCCCAGCCCCCACTCTGTCGTTAGTTAAGTAACCTAACGAGTGATGACGGGATCCCGTGGCGAATGCGAATGGCATAAGCGTACGTCATATTTTGGTTGTTTTCTGCAATGGTAGGATTTAAATGATGGGACGCATTAAAAGAACTAATGCAAGAAAATAAACCTAAAAGACGTTGTTGGAACAAGTTTTTCAAAAAGCTGTTATTGCAAGGACGTTCATTTTTGTTTTGCATTGCGGTATTCGGCTATGAATACCCAGCACCTCAGTCGACGAGGCAAGGGCCGAGATCCCTTCACCGGGAGTGACCCCTTGAACAAAAGTTTGCGTCAGGGTAATAACTTCACTATAGTCGATTATTCTTGCTTTGCATCGAGGTATTCATTTTGTAATATCCTACACCTCATTCGACGAGGAAAGAGCCGAGATCCCTTCACAGGGAGTGACCTCTTTAGCAAAAAGTTTTTCGCCACTATATTTTCAAAAAGGTGTATCACGTTCCTTCAACGACATCAAGTTCATTACGTTAACGGGTTTTTCGCCAAAAACCCAGCCGTAGCCCTCCGTCATTTCCTACAAGTACTACTCAGTATTCGAGCTACGTATTTTGGCATTGTCAAGGCGTAGTGATCGGTAGCTAAGTATTGCTTGTTTGCAACCTTGTTTTTCAGATTATTTAGGACAGTCGCATAGCTATGTTGGCATTGTCAAGAGTTGTGCGGGTGGGTCTAAGTTAATCAAGATAATGACGGGCCGAACTTGACTAATAGTTCATGATATGTTGGCATTGTCAAGGTCATGAATCGTTAGGGGCAAAAACCACATCGGGAGTTTCAAAAGAACTGAAACTTGCAGATTTAGCATACCTTCTGGAGTGTGGTGACTAGAGTGGATTCCATCTAGGTTATCACACAATGACAGTTGGATCCCGATCCCACTGATGAGTTGGTTTACTCTCGGGAGATTATTTCACTTAACGATCAATGCTATAAACCTAGTAGGTGTCTAGAAAGGTGTTAGCAGGGTTACGCCCCCAGGGAAAAGAGGTTCTTTAATTAAGGAACTTCGCGAAAGCGATGGAAAACCCCCCTCGAAGTACCGACACTAGCCTGGCTGAAAGGTTAAGCAAGTATTGTGACGTGAATTAAAACCCGGCTAGTTCTTCTTTTAAAAAGGTTTTAAGAAGGATTTGAGGAAACAGTGGGAGACATCCTGGTTAGATAAATTAATAAACCAATCTAATCTTGCAAGAGCATACGCTGAGTGTTTCTTTTCTCTCTCTCCAGGCAGCAACCTTTTCACGCCCTAATCAAGATAATAAAATGTATCGCTTGACCGCTCCGAATTCTTATTCGGGACTGGGGAAAGTTGGTTCAGCTCTAACTTGTGACAACAGTCTTGAGTATGAGAATGGGAAAGGAGAAAGTATGGATTTCCAGGATACCCAGTTGAAGAAGAAGCATGGTTTTGCATCTACTTCAGGTGTTCTTGTAATTGAGAACTGTTTTACGGTCAGCCCTACCTCCTGGGTACTTGATACCGGATCAGAATCTCATATCTGTAATTTATTGCAAGGACTGAGAAAAAGTAGGAAAGTTGCACCGGGTGATATGTCGCTCAGAGTAGCGAACGGAGCACAAGTTAATGCGGCAGCCGTCGGTGAATATCACCTAGTATTGCCAAATGGCAAGACTATGATTTTGAACGATTGCTACTATGTACCCTCCATGGTTTGCAACATCATATCAGTTTCTTTACTCGATAAAGATAGATATAAGTTTGTTCTTGAAAAGAATATCATGAACATTTACCTTGATAAGGTACTGGTTGCAGAGGGTACACTGTTTAATGGTATCTACATTCTAAATCAGAATACAGTTCTCAATATACAAAACACACGCAAGAGAAAGAATTCAGATCCGAATGAATCCTACTTGTGGCATTGTAGACTTGGTCATATCGGAGAGAAAAGACTGAGGAAGTTGCATAAAGATGGACTCTTGAATGCGTTCGAGTTTCTATCTTATGAAACTTGTCAGTCTTGTCTCAAAGGGAAGATGACCAAATCTCCATTCACCGGACATGGAGAAAGAGCAAGAGAGCTCTTGGGACTCATACACAGTGATGTGTGTGGTCCGATGTCTATACTTGCAAGGGGTGGGTTCTCGTACTTCATCACATTCACTGACGATCTCTCTAGGTTCGGATATGTGTATCTGATGAAACACAAATATGAAACTTTTGAGAAATTCAAGGAATTCAGAAACGAAGTAGAGAACCAGACAGGCAAAAGTATCAAGATCCTCCGGTCTGATAGAGGAGGGGAGTACTTAAGCACGGAATTCCGAGATTACTTAAAAGAGAATGGTATTCTCTCTCAGCTCACTCCTCCTTATACACCACAGCACAACGGTGTATCGGAGAGAAGGAATCGTACCCTATTGGATATGGTTCGATCCATGATGAGTGATGCTGAGTTTCCTCTTTCATTCTGGGGACTTGCGCTAGATACAGCGGCATACTTACTGAATCAGGTTCCGTCTAAATCCGTGCCTAAGACTCCATATGAAATATGGAGTGGAAAGAAACCATATCTAGAACGGATTAAGATATGGGGCTGTTCGGCCTATGTAAAAGTACAAAAACCAGACAAGCTTGAGGCACGGTCAGTTTTATGTAAATTTGTGGGATATCCTAGAAATTCTCTGGGATATCTGTTTTACCACACTGAGGAACAGAAGGTGTTCGTTGCTCGCCGCGCCAACTTTTTAGAGTGGCAATTTCTTGCAAAAGAAATAAGTGGGAGCACGGTAGAACTGGATGAAATATCTGATCCACAAACTCAAACTGAGGATTTAGCAGAACCAGAAAATTCAGTGACCCCAAACGAACCTCAGCCACTCCGCAGATCTGGTAGGATTTCTCATCCGCCCGAGAGATACTACGGTTTTCTCATAGACGGGGATCAAGAGGATTGCATCTTGGAAGAAGATGACCCTACCAATTTCAGGCAGGCCATTATCAGTAGGGACTCTGATAAGTGGCAGGAAGCAATGCAATCCGAAATGGAGTCCATGTACGCCAATAAAGTGTGGACCTTGGATATTGCTCCACCTGGGGTAAAACCCGTTGGATGCAAATGGATCTACAAAAGGAAACTTGGTGTAGATGGGCAGGTGGAAACCTATAAAGCTAGACTCGTTGCAAAAGGTTTTCGTCAAAGACCTGGTTTGGACTATGACGAGACTTTTTCTCCGGTGGCTATGCTCAAATCCATTCGGATCCTACTTGCCATTGCTGCCTTCCATGACTATGAAATCTGGCAGATGGATGTTAAGACGGCTTTCCTAAACGGTTGTTTGGAAGAGTGCGTTTACATGGATCAACCAGAAGGTTTCGTAGACAGTGGGAGCAGCGGAAGGGTGTGCAAGTTGCTTAAATCCATTTATGGATTAAAGCAGGCATCGCGGAGCTGGAACATCTGTTTTGATGAGGCAATCAAGGAATTTGATTTCATCAAGAACGAAGATGAACCCTGTGTATATAAGAAGATTGTAGGACGAACTGTCGTATTCCTAGTCTTGTACGTGGACGACATTCTTTTGATAGGAAATGATGTTCCTATGCTACAATCGGTCAAGCTATTTTTGTCATAAAGGTTCTCCATGAAGGACCTGGGTGATGCCTCGTACATTCTGGGGATCAAGATCTATAGAGATAGATCCAAGAGACTATTGGGACTTTCGCAGTCCAGGTATATAGAGACCGTACTAAAGAGATTTAGTATGGAGGATTCCAAGCGAGGTAACATACCCGCATTGCACGGAATTACCCTCTCCAAGAAGATGTCTCCTAAGACTGACGAGGAGAGGGTTCGCATGAGCACTATACCCTACGCTTCGGCGGTAGGATCTATAATGTATGCGATGCTATGTACAAGACCAGATGTAGCTTACGCGTTGAGCGCGGTAAGCCGGTATCAGTCAGACCCAGGGGAGGACCACTGGACAGCAGTGAAGAACATTCTCAAGTACCTGAGAAGGACTAAGGAGATGTTCCTGGTTTACGGTAATGGAGACCTCCGGGTCGAGTCCTTTACCGATTCAAGCTTCCAGAGTGACAAAGATGACGGAAAGTCTGTCTCGGGTTTTGTGTTTACCCTCAACGGAGGGGCGGTATGTTGGAGGAGTTCCAAGCAGGATACCGTCGCAGACTCGACGATGGAGGCTGAATACATTGCTGCAAGCGATGCCGCAAAAGAGGCGGTCTGGATAAAGAAGTTCATTAGTGATCTTCAGGTGGTTCCGTCCATTGTTGACCCAATACCTCTGTATTGCGATAACAATGGGGCTATAGCTTTAGCGAAGGAACCAAGGTCCCATCAGAAATCCAGGCACATCTTAAGGCGGTATCACCTGATCAGGGAGATCATTGATCGACAGGAGATCGAGGTGCGGAGAGTGGACACAAAGGACAACACTGCGGACCCATTCACGAAGGTCTTACCCCAGACTCAGTTCGAGCGGCTGATCGAGATGATAGGTCTTCGATACGCCAGTACATGTCCTTAGTGCAAGTGGGAGATTGTTAGTGTATATGCCCTAGAGGCCATTACTGTATCATACTAGTATGTATATTACTTGATGGAAGCTTGGGATATTCACAGTTGTACAGACAATCTTGCTCAATATAGTAGTATGCTACTTAGTTTGTCTCTGCTTTAATATGTACATGTGTGTTTATTTATTATATCACCTATACGCATTAGTAGAGCCCTTAGGATCTTTGCTTGATTACCGGCGTTGTGATGGCGATCACACTCATGGGGGCTGGGTAATCTACAAGCACATCCTTATACACGTCCCTAGTCGTGGGAGTACCGAGATAGGGCATCGATACTCCAGAGTAGACTAGCGTATACGCTTCTCATCCCAGCACGGGAGACGGTCTGTCCCACAGCCGTCGGTACGTCGTACTTGAGATAGTATGCGGGTGCTCGTTGGGTTACGGGTACACTGGACAGGACTCATCGGGAACTGATGGTTGGTATTATACCTATCGTCAGTTATCAGTTCCCAGGTGACATGAGTACAGCTTAGTCCGCTGACTTGACACTGTCACTTCGCCTCGAGTGTGTTCCCACTGTTCTTTGATTACTACCCTACCACGGCTCTACCGAGTCGTGCAAACAGGTGGTAGTTGGGAGCAGTCCCGAAGCACTTGGAGGCAGTGACGGTTAGACAGGATTCGTCTCTCCCGGTATTGGGGGTTGACATCGCGCTGTGTCTAGGAGAGCCATTACACGAGTAGTCCCTGGCCAGGGCAAGCGAGATATACTGGTAGGTTCCAGTGTTATCTCAGGGTGTTCTGGGCTTCACTCCGACACGACTTGTACCGCTATTAGGGGTCTGACGCTTGCCGCCCCCCTAGGCCCGACATGCGATGTATCAGACGAATAGACCGGACTGTACGGAGATTGTCACATACAGACTCGGTAGGAGTTCGGATGGGTTTACCTCATCGGCCTTCTTATCGACATCTACCTGGGGACCATTACGTACAGCTAGTGCCGCTTGCGGTCTGTGGTTAAACCCACTGCCAGCGTAGTGTCGAGTCTTTAGAGTCCCACACAGAGAGTTTCCTTGCACTGAGCGAAACGTGTAGAGGCCGCATGGTTTTACGGCAGGGCTGCGATCACTTACGTACACTTGTGTGCGTATGATGTTCGGGCAGGCAGTACTAGTGGGCTTTGGTTTAAGCCAGATCCTAGTATTGCACGGATGGATCTGTTTTGTCTTCTGTGCATCCGCATTCTACGGAATACGGATGCAGGTGTGTATGCACAGTTTTCTGGAGCGATGAAGGAGGAGGTGCCTCATTAGGGTTTTGGCAGTTGGTTCGGCCAAAACCACTATGTGGCAGGCTCATTAGGGTTTTGACAGTTGATTCGGTCAAGACCATTTTGAGGCGGACTCATTAGGGTTTCGACAGTTCGTTTGGTCAAAACCATAAATGAGCCGGGGACATTATTTACTAATCCTTTCATTGATAATTTTGTTATGGCTAATTACATTGACCATTTGACCATCTTGACTTTGTTGACCTTTTGACCAAAGTTGACTTGGACCTTCTTAGAAGATCTAAAGTATTCTTTGGTTTTCTTTTTATTAAGTTATGATAATGGTCATGTCATTTGTAGCCATCACCTTTATCTTGATTGGATTTGTAATGATAATGTTTTGTGCATTATTGCAACCATGGTTAGCTTTTCTCTTGGTTAAGCTTTTCATTTGCTCATTCTCATTCTCTCTCTTGAAGTGAGAAGCTCCATGGTTGCTAGAAAATCTCCTTCTTCTTCCTCCTCTTGATTTCTCCTTTGATCTCATGTGTTGAGAGAAAAAGGATTCCACTTGACAAACACATCCATACATCCTCTCTACACAACCTAGGGCTTCTAGATTAGCAATCTCCTTGCCCTAGTTACCTCGGCTTGAGGTGGAGCTCGGTGTACATCTCTCGGGTGGATCGTCTTCGACTCAAGGAGGCCGCGGAGGTGACCGAAGTCCGGATCAACCATTGAGCAAGCGATGAGAAGAAGAACAAGAAGAGAAGAACATCAAAGAAGAACAACAACAACAAGAGAAGGAGTTCAAGTTGAGGTATAACCACTTTGCATAGTGGTTAACTCTTCTTTGCAAGTTTGCTAGTTTAGTTTAGCAAAGATCCGGCTTTTACGGTCCATGTTACAAAGTTTAGAAAAATTTTGATTTACCGTTTCCGCAACCCCGAAAGTACCGGGAGAGGTAACGTGGACCTAACATATATCATATATATAATTATACATTAAATTATTAAATCAACACTTGATTTAATAATCCGGCTATATCACATACAACCGACTAATATCAAATGTCTCAACTTATCGAATCTACACTTGACCCGATAACCCGGCTATATCTCATATAACCGACCAATATCACATATCGCGAGAATAGAATACGGTATCACATACTCGTATTAATCTCGATCACGCACATATCATATATGTGCTCCTACTTCATTTCCCTTGAACCAGGAAACCACTGTGTAGGACTCTAAAGACTCGTCAATACACCGACAGTAGGTGGTGATCATATCAGTTACCCACAAGCCGCAAGCGGTTTGCTAAACGTAACGACCTCATGGGTATTGAGCGATCAGAAGATCAACAAGTAAGCCTGCTCATACTCCTGCGAATCCAATTAGCAAAACTACCGTACAGTCCTGTCTCTTCGTCTGATATATCGCATATCTCAGCCTCGGGGTAGTATAACGTCAGGCCCTAATAGCCTGATAAGTCATGCCGATGTGCGGCCCATAACGGTTCGAGAAACTACTGATAACACTTACCAGAAGATCTCAGCAACCCTGGCCAAATATTTCCTGTTATGGCCAATCAAGCATAGCGCAACATCAACCCCAATAGAGAGTGAGACGAAATCCCCTCCTATCGCTCATTGCCTCCATGTGACTCGGGACTGCACTCTAAAATCACCGTTTTGCACGATCTCTTGTACGTGGTAAGCTGGAAATCAAAGCACGTTGGGAATCACACAAGACTCTATGACGATCTCGGGTCGACAGATTAACCTGTACCAGTATCACCAGAGAACTCCTATCTGAAGATAGGTATAATACCATCTAGGAGTTCTCGGTGAGTCCATTCAGTGTACCCAGTCTCAACTGAGGACCCGTATACCATCTTTGTTGTCAAACACCAATGATATGGGATCATCCATCGCCCATAATATGGGTCGAGAAGCGTATACGCTGGTGTTATCATGACCCGAAAAGTACGGAACATGACCGACACTTAAATTACGAAACGCCTCGAGACGTAAGTAATCTAAGTAAGCCAAAACCCAAAAATCAAAACCAAAGAAGCAGTAGAGTGAAGGAAAAACCAATTTAAAGCAAGTCGTTTTAACAACATAGGCCGAAGTATGAAAATTTAAAATCTTAAGTATTTTCTGAAAATTTCGGCAGAGTCTCCTTTGTAAATACTGGCCCCCAAACGGGATACAACATGAATAGTATACGAAATACAAAAAAAAGGCATCCCCAAGCGGGAGCTAGCTCTTCGTCAAACGACGGTCACAACCACGCAAGCAATATAATATACAATGCCGAAGGGCGATGATCAAAACTCAAGAAAACCCAAAATCAGCATGAAAACCATACTAATACAATGCGCGACTCTAAGGTCGAAAGAATAACAGGTCTGATTTTCTAACTCTCTCAAATATACAATCTGGATGATGGAGTTTCTAGATACAACTGAAATAATGAATAACTAAAGGTGGTCCTGATGCAAAGAACCCACCTACCAAAGCAATCACCCGGAAGGAACAGTGTGCCAGCAAGCCGCAACGAAACCTGTACGGAAAAACCTGCAAGGAACTGTGGCACAAGGGGGTGAGTTGCCAACTCGTGAATAGAAAACATCTACTAGTAGAAATCGCATGCATAACGCTATCCTAGGTCATATCAGGTAATATCCTCAAATAAAAACTCCTGATCCAGCTATGTATAGTGTAATACTACCTGCTCGTGTCCGTGCCCCAGATAGCAACATATCAGATATATGATGTATGAATGCATTACGATTTTAAACAGAATATATCATGAATGAAACAATTGTTTTCTTTAATCAATGAGATTTCTATATATATATATATATATATATATATATATATCAAGTATCATCAATGAATGCAACAGAGAAATTAGTGTCAAGCATCGACACAAAACATAAGTCTCTGTATCTCAATATCAAATCTCAAAATCTCAAATCTCAAATCTCAAATCTCAAGTATCAATATCTCAGGCGTCCGTATCATCTGCGTGATCGGCCCGCGGGCTCCGGCAGAACGGATTAGCCTATAACCATCTCATGACATCGGCCGGTATCCTCCGGATAACCGACGAGTCCAAATAATATCACCGGTAGGTAGTGCTTCCCTGCCAGGCTCATCGAATACAACTCGAGCTTCTTGCCCAAGGGTACCACACTGAGCCCACCATGTACCCGAGACGGTTCATCCAACTCCTCGAATCGGGTCTCCAAATCCAACAGCAATCATGAAAACTCATAGTGGACGACTCATACATCACGAAAAAACCGCAATTTGCATTTTAAAATGATGATACTAAGCTTTTATTAAATTCTTGCAGTTTTCCCCCAAATCCAGAAATCTCATGTAAATACGAAATCATCAAAATTATGATACCAATAAACACTGAATACCGACAAAAATCTCCATAATACTGCATAATTAACGAATATATGGATGCATCTGATATCATGCAATGAATGCAATAATTAAACTAGCATTTGGAAACTATAACATATTACAACTATCAGCTAGCAAGCTATGTCGCCGAAATAGTATTTTCTAAAGTGTACGTGACATGGCAATTACCGATGAAGATGTGTGTGAGCCGGCAAGCGAGTGTACGTGGAGCATACACGTCATCGGTAATGGTGCTGGTGTCCTAACAACATGGTTTCATAATTACTACGTACACAATAACATGCAATGAGTCAATAACAAAAAAATAAGGAAAATGAATAGTAAATACAACAATAATATGCGGAACATGAATAATAACGTAACAACAAGGAATCTACCTTACTATACATGTATTATACTGTTTTGCCGTTTGAAATAGTACGAATCGTTGTGTTTGAAAATAAGGACTACGGTGTTTTTAAGAAAAGATACGTCTTTTAAAATATCCGTAGTATCCCTTGGTATGTCTTTAAAATTCTCACGATTCGTCAGTTTTGGAAATAGGTATGACTCGGGTCCAGTCTGACACCTACTAGGTAAACTACAGGTCTAACTAACAACCAAATGAAAGGGGTATGGAAAACTATCTAAATCTGAGTCGATATATATATGCATATATATAGTCGGTGATCCCGCCTCAATAATATCTCATACGATACATCATCTAATATCACATCCTCGAGTCAAGAGTGCGGATCTATCATCAATATATAGCTCGTACGGTAAATCCGTCGTACGGCCTCCCAAATCTGGGTACGGGTCAAATATCACATTTATCTCACTATTCATCTGGTATCCTCTTTATCAAATATCATGATCGGGGTACTAATCTTTATCTAGTACAACATTGATACCATCTAAGTATGTGCATGCATCTGTATGAAAACACCACGCCAAAAGGACCCGCTAAAACATCACGTCGTATCTCAAATACGAACCACATCAAATCACCGATCTCACGGTCTCAAGCCTAACCTCAACGACTCATCTCAAATCCCAAGTACTATCCTCATAATCCAGTATATGTATATGTATATATATATATATATACATATATAAATCTATATACATATCCCCATATACGCACATGTAAAAGAATGAATGTATGCAAGTGTGTGTGCGTGTATAGGTGCAACAACTACTCTCGGGTTTCGTAGGTGACACTAGTATTCCATGAACATGTAACCCTATCAGTAACATCCATGTCACACAAAATAAATATCATAAATATATATTATATATGCATAACATACTATACATCGAACTGCGGAGGTGCTATACGCCATCCACCCGACTTCTCCCCGTAGATATAAATCTACTCACCTGATCCTCGCTTGTCGAAATCGATGTCGCCACGCGCTTTCTTATCTTCTCGTAGTCCTCATGAGGGTACCTACATATCACAACATATCGTGTCGCATAAAAACCAAATTCGAAATCGAAACGGTATACGAAAACCAAATCGGCACGCGTATCACGTATAGGTCAAAACCTATCGCCTACGCATGCAAGAATAGCCAAACCAACCCTCGATGTCGACGTAAAAACATCAACCCATCGAGAAAAATACCAAACATACCAATCATGGTCTTACGATTCACTAAAAATATATAAAATACAATGCGATTCATCAAAACCAATAAATCGATTTATTATAAGAAACCTAGTAAGCATCAATTAGCTGTTTCACTTTAAAACTCGATGTTTAAACGAAACTAATGGCCATAATATCCACTAAATATCATAACTAAGTTATAGAAACCATATCAATAATTTATTCTCATTAACTTGTATAAATTCCAAAGTTCTAGTTTTGCAAAAATATCCAATTTTAACACTTTTTAAAGCAAAAATTCACAATTTAACAATTAAGCTTGGTTTTGCATATTTTAAATGGTTAAACCACTCATGGAAACCTTAATGATGTGCTAAAAACCCTAACTAGATTTTAATACCACATTTTAATTAAATTTCTAAACCCTATTTAGCAATTTAACATAATTATCACAATTTGGGCAAATTAAATATAACAATTTGCAAATTAGCTACTAGATTAGGTTTTGAATATCTTAAGATGCTAAAATACATCACACAACCATGAACAAATTATCACAACCCTAACTTTAATTTAACACTTCTTTTGAATTTAAACTTGCAAATTTAAAACCTAAATTAAACACCTAATTAAGTTGATTTAAAGTATTTAACCTACAACTAAACACTAGGGTTAGGATTTACCTCCACAATTTTAGAGATCTCCCATGCAAACTTGGCCTCCTAACTTACTCTCTAGCTCCAAGATCCATGGTAGATAAAGCAAACAAATAATGGGTAGAGATTGGATTTGGATTTAGCATTGATTTTGTGTTGATTTTTGAAGCATTTTGTGGATTTTTGATGCAAAATGAGAGAGGAAGAAAGAGGGGTTATTGTTGATGCAGGGAATGGGGAGGGCTCGGCCAATGTGGTGAGGGGGAGAGAGAGAGTGGTGTGGGTTTTAAAGTCAACACAATTCCATGCCACAATTTGATTTAAAACCCTTTAATTCCTCTCATTTTAATTTTCTTTTTCTTTTACTTTGAAGTGGGGACAACTTGGGGGATGGGGCAGCCTGGGTTCGGCCAGCAATAGAGGGATGGGTGTGTGGGTGTGGGTGTGGGGTGAGGGAAAAAAAAGATAAATGCTATACCCAAATTTCCATTTACACTAATTTCACTATTTAAGCCTTTTTCTTCGATATTTTCTAAAACCGTTTGACAGCATCATTTTGTTAGTGTATATGCCCTAGAGGCCATTACTGTATCATACTAGTTTGTATATTACTTGATGGAAGCTTGGGATATTCACCTTGTATAAACAATCTTGCTCAATATAGTAGTACGCTACTTGGTTTGTTTCTACTTCAATGTGTACATATGTTTATTTTAGTATATCACCTATACGCATTAGTGGAGCCCTTAGGATCTTTGCTTGATTACCAGCGTTGTGATGGCAGTCACACTAGTGGGGGCTGGGTAATCTATAAGCACATACTTACACAAGTCCCTAGTCGCAGGACTATCGAGACAGGGCATCGATACTCCGGAGTAGACTAGCGTATGCGCTTCTCATCCCAGTGTGGGAGATGGTCTGTCCCACAGCCATCAGTTCGTCGTACTGGAGATAGTATACGGGTGCACGTTGGGTTACGAGTACACTGGACAGGACTCGTCGGGAACTGACAGGTTTGTATTATACCTATCGTCAGTTATCAGTTCCCAGGTGACATGAGTACAGCTTAGTCCGCTGACTTGACAATGGCACTTCTCCTCGAGTGTGTTCCCACTGCACTTTGATCACTACCCTACCATGGCTCAAAGGAGTCGTGCAAACAGGTAGTGGTTGGGTGCAGTCCCGAAGCACTTGGAGGCAGTGACGGTTAGACAGGATTCGTCTCTCCCGGTATTGGGGGTTGACATCGCGCTGTGCCTAGGAGAGCCATTACACGAGTAGTCCTTGGCCAGGGAAAGTGAGATATACTGGTTGGCTTCCAGTGTTATCTCAGGGTGTTTTGGGCCTCACTCCGACACGACTTGTACCGCTATTAGGGGACTGACGTTTTACCGCCCCCTAGGCCCGACATGCGATGTATTAGACGAACAGACCGGACTGTACGGAGACTGTCATATTCAGACTCAGTAGGAGTTTAGATGGGGTTCACCTCGTCAGTCTTCTTGTCGGCATCTACCAGGGGACCGTTACGCACAGCTAGTGCCTCTTACGGTCTGTGGTTAAACCCACTGCCAGCGTAGTGTCGAGTCTTTAGAGTCCCACACAGAGGGTATTCGCCTCTGGGCAAAGCAGAGTAGAGGTCGCATGGTTTTACGACAGGGTTCGTTCTCATCCGCGCACTTGTGCACGTTTGGAGTCCAGACGGATATTACTGGCTGGCTCTGGTTTGAGCCAGATACTGGTATATGTTTTGGGGTTGCTTTTATCTCTCAGTATTCATGTTCCTCGGAACAAGAATGCAGGTGTGTATGCACAGTTGTTTGAGGAGGAGGAAGAGGACTTTCATTAGGGTTTCGGAACGGGTGCGTATGCAAAGTTGACAGTCGTCTTTTTCCAAACCCTAATGAATTTATGTTATATCAATTAGTAATATTAATAAAATGAAATTGTGTCATGGTTGGATTTTGTTGACTTGTTGACCATGGTTGACTTGTTGACTATGGTTGAAGTTTTGACCATCATCATTACAAAAGAAAGATGCTTTTTGATTCTTGCAAAACCATTTAAAGATTGTAATGATAATGGTCATTCCAAAACCTTCCATCAACTTTTTCATTTTCATTATTATTGTTAATTGATAATTCTTTTTCTTTTGTGATATGGTTGCAAGAAAGAAAAAGAGAGCTCATTTTCTATCATTTAGCTTCTCTCTCCTCACTTCATCTTCTTCTTCCTCTAGCTCAAGGAGAATCCTTCTTATGTGTTGAGAATCCGTCTCCTTGAAAGATAAACACCACTTAGACACTCTCTACTCACTCTAGGATCAAAGGTTTAGCAAGCCGAAGATTGAACCCGAAGGTTGAACCCTCAGGTGGATCCATCTTTGACGGAAGAAGGCAACGAGGAAAGCATCATCAACCTGTACAAAAGTTTGAAGAAGAAGGAGTTCAAGTTAGGTATAACCATCTTTCCGAAGTAGCTAACTCTCTTTAGCTTGTTTGCTAGTTTAGTTTAGAAAAGATCCCGACTTTGTTAGTCCATGTTGCCCCATGCGCTAAAAATTTGATTTTTATACCGTTTCCGCCTCCCCGTAAGAACCGGGGGTTGCAACGTGGACTTACAGTGGTATCAGAGCCTAGCTAAGCTTAAACTAGCTAGGTAGTGAAGTGTAACGAAGTTCGGAACCGAAAAATCCAAAAACCAAACTTTTCAAAAACCCTAGTTTCTGTTAAATTTTTTTCCGGTCAAAACAAAATTTGTTATATACCAAAAATCATCTCAGGGTTTTTTAAAGATAACCACCAAAAACGAGACAGAGATCTGACCAAACGACCGCGTTTCCGCGGCGACAGCAAGCTATGTCGTCTCCTCTCTACCTCGTTTTTGGTGCAGTGTATCTCTGTATTGGTTTTAGGATTTTTAAGATATATTATATGTGCCCCGATTTTCCAGAATAGAAATTTGTTTTTGGTGGCCTATAATTCCGTATTTTTCCGAACTTCACTACACTTTGACTATGATGGTTATATCTGTGATGTTTGTATGTATTGAACGTCGGCTAATCGATATAAGTCGATTAGTCGGGGTTATAAATCTCTGTGATCTGTGTTTGATATTGGAATGTGTATATGAATGTGTTGGACTGTCGCGGGTGAATAGCCGGGGTGGATGTGAGATGAGCTTTTGTTTTTCTTTCATTCATTTGTAATATGTAAATTGATGTAATATTATTATTTGTATGGCCGCACAACCGGGTCGGGGTTGTAGCCGTCATTGTATAATTCTTTTTACTGTTTTTGCTCCTAGGATAGACCCATGGAGGGGTGCACAAACTGCTGAGTACTTGGCGGGTAGTTTGCCGCACCCGTAGGGGTCTTGGGTGGGGTATTGGCTATTCACCGCGACCGTGTAATCCGCTTTTCGTTGCAGGCTGGAACGGATTGCGGATTCCTAGTATATCCAATGTATTCATCTGTGATCTGTGATGTCTATCATTGCTATATCTATAACTATTTAGGCGTTGCTTATGTTTTACAGCCGAGCTAGCCCAGCCCCCGCTCTGTCGTTAGTTAAGTAACCTAACGGGTGATGACGGGGCCCCGTGGCGAATGCGAATGGCATAAGCGTACGTCATATTTTGGTTGTTTTCTGCAATGGTAGGATTAAATGATGGGACGCATTAAAAGAACTAATGCAAGAATATCACGCATTAAAAGAACGAATGCAAGATAATAAACCAAGTTAAAATCGTTGGAACACTTTCTAAAAACCACTCGGTTCTTTTCAAAACTAACTTTTAAATGCGGAGCTTGAGCCACTCCTTCTAAAAGCTATCTCGTTCCATCGATTATATCAAGTTCACTACGTTCACGGTTTCGCCAAAACCATTCGTAGCCCTCCGTCGTTTCACATGAATAGTCAATAGTATTCAAGCTGTGTTTATTGGCCAAAGTCAAGGCAGAGTGATTGGTAGCTATTGGGTATTCATGTGCAGCATAGATAGATGCGTTGGTTTAGAACAGTCGTACTGCCTTGTTGGCCAAAGTCAAGGGTAGGTACGGGTGGATTCAAATTAACCTGGAGAACTTGACATGTGACTAATGATTTGTTGGCCAAAGTCAAGGTCATAAGAGCATGGGGCAAAAATCCACATCGGGAGTTTCATAAGTACTGAAACTTGTTAGATTTGCATACCATTTGGAGTGTGGCGATTCTGGTAGGATTCCTTCAGTTTCGTCACGCGATGATATTTGGATCCCGATCCTACTGTGAGTATATGCTACTCCTCGGGAAATTTCTCACTAATCGATTAATGCTATAAACCTAGTAGGTGTCTAGAAAGGTGTTAGCGGGGCTACGCCCCCAGGGAAAAGAGGTTATTTAATTAAGGAACTTCGCGAAAGCGTTGGAAAACCTCCCTCGAAGTACCGACACTAGCCTGGCTGAACGGTTAAGCAAGTATTGTGTGGTGGGATTGATCCCGACTAATTCTTCCTTTATGGTTTGAGGAGGGATTAGAGAGACAGTGGGAGCCATACTGTTTAGACAAATTAAAAACCATTCTAAACTTGCAAGAGCATCGTGCTAAAGTGTTTCTTCTCTCCCTCCTAATTGCAGCGACCAATCGACATGACTGGACTTAAGTTACTTCTAGATAAAAATATACTGACAGGGCCAAACTACAAAGATTGGCTCAGGAATGTCAAAATGGCAATCACTTACGACAAGCTGGGGTATCTTCTTACCACCAAAGCTCCCCCTGTCCCAGGTCCCACCTCCAGCGTCGCGGATAAGGAAATCCGTAAGACTTGGGAGATTGATTGCGCGAAGGCCAGGTGCCTCGTGCTTGCCTCTATGAACAACGAACATCAGAGGAGGCACGAGAATATGGATTTGGAATCCATATTTCTTCATACAAAAGAACTGTATGGAGAGCAGTCTCGTATCGCAAGATACGAAGTGTCGAAGAAGTTTTTTTCGGCAAAGTTGGCCGTCGGATCATCGGTAGCGGACCACGTGCTTAAGATGATTGGCTACATTGAGGAGCTCGCGGAACTTAGGACCACGTTGGAAAGTGAACTCTATACGGATTTAATTCTCCAGTCCCTTCCATCCACTTATGCCCAGTTTATACTGAACTTCAACTTACAAGAAAAGGAAGTTGAACTTTCAGAACTCCTCAACATGCTGAGGAGCGCAGAGGGCACCGTACAGAAAGGTAAGGAAACACCCGCTTTGTTTGTAGGAGGATCTTCTTCCTCTAGGTCCAAGGCAAAAGCCAAGGGAAAGAGGAAGAAAGCCCCCGCCAAACCAAGAGGCGGTGTTAGTAAAGTGGGTACGAAGGGAAAGGAAAAGGCAACAAAGATTGCGGGGAAGCTTGTGGGAAAGGAGGAATGCTTCTATTGTCATAAGAGTGGACACTGGAAGAAAGATTGCAGGGCTTGGAAGGCCAGGACACAGGAACTGAAGCAGGTTGCGGCTTCAGCTTCAAGTGTGTATGTTATTGAAAACTTTCTTTCTATAAACTCTACTTCCTGGGTATTGGATACCGGATCAGGATCTCATATCTGTAATTCTTTGCAGGCGTTGAGAAACCGTAGGTTTTTGAAGGCAGGTGACATGACCCTCAGAGTTGCGAACGGAGCTAGCATGGATGCTACAGCCGTGGGGGACTATCACCTGGGAATGACAGATGGGCATGTTTTTGTTGGAGATAGTGCCCTCAGAGTCAATTATTGGATCACAGGCACGTGATTGCAATGATTGAGGGAGGACCTATCCCGGTAGGACAGTCTTACTCGAGATGATAGTATGCTATCTGGTTTATCTTTATCATCGTGTACTGCTTTAGGTGACCTGACATGTCGCTATTGCACGTTGATAGAGCCCCTAGGATTCTTGCTTGACTGCCAGCAGTATGATGGCGATCATATACGTGGGAGCTGGTGGTCTATAAGCACATCCTTAAAAGGTCCCTAGTCGTAGGAGTTTCGAGACAGGGCATCGATACTCCATTAGTAGACTAGTGTATACAGTCGAGACCCCGACGAGGGGCGGTGGCCGGTCTCACAAGACACTGGTGTCAGTTGGTTCACCTAAGATGTATACAGGTGCTCATTGGGTTATGAGTACACCGGACAGGACTCGCCGGGAACCTGCTAGTTGGTCTTATACCAGATGTCAGATAGCAGTTCCCTGGTGACATGTGTACAGGTTAGTTCATCGACCTGAGATCGTCATTTGTCTCGTGTGAGTTCCCACTGTGCTTTGATTACTACCCTACCACGGCTTAAAGGAGTCGTGCAAACAGGTTTTAGTTGGGTACAGTCCCGAGCCACATGGAGGCAGTGAGCGGATCTGCAGGGGTTCGTCTCTCCCGGTATTGGGGGTGAGGTCGCGCTGTGTCTAGGAGAGCCATTACGCAAAGCCCTCGGCCGAGGCAGGAGATTTACTGGTAGGTATTCCAGTAGTATCTCAGGGCGTTCTGGGCTACGCTCCGACACGACTTGTACCGCTTTTGGGGGTCTGACTTTCACCAACCCCCTAGGCCCGCCATGCGATACTCATAGACGAACGGACCGGACTGTACGGATATTGTCACTGACAGGCTCAGTTGGGTGTCGGGGTGAGCTTCCTCATCGACGTCCCATTTGGTCAATAGCTGGTGGCCCGTCACGTATTGGCTTATACCTCTGACGTGCCAGTGGTTAAATCCACAGCCAAAGTATTGACGAGTCTTTAGAGTCCACCACAGTTACAGTTACTCAAGTTTCGGGCGAAACGCTGTAGAGGCCGTATGGAGATATGGCAGGGTTCGATCAGATACGTGCGGTATTGCACGGATCGTGATCGGACGGTTTTTACTAGCCGGCTTTGGCTTAAGCCGGATTCTAGTATTTGATAGTGTAGTTTTGTCTCTTTGCATTTGTGTTCAGTGGGAATACAAATGCGGGCATGTATTTGCAGTAGCGGGGTTTTCCTGTAATTTATTATGGGATCGGTTTTCTGGGGTTGCCAGTTTGCATTCCGTTCCGGCCGGTTTTCCTTCATTCCTTCTCGGCCGGACTTTTCGTTGGAGGGTGTTAATTGCAAGTTTGCAATTAACACTTTGTGGAGGGGTTTCATTGCATATTTGTGGCATCATGATTGCTTTTTCATGATGAGATTCCTTTTTAATCTCATCACTTGCTTTTCATTTGATGGATGGTGAAAAGGATTTGGATTAGAATGAGAGTGACCATTTTCTATATTTGTTTTTGCCTTTTTCATTCTTTTTTCTCTCTCCAATCTATTCTTGAGTGAGAGGGGGCCGGCCACTTGGTTTGGGAGAGGAGGGAGAATTATTTTTGGGTGTGGCATTTTCTCATTCTCATTCTAGAGTTGTAAAATTAGCTTCAAAGCTCAATTCCTTCTCTCCTTCTCTTCTTCATTCCTCCACATCAAGGCAACCTCATAACCCCAAGAGACAAGTTCACTACACTATTCTATAGCAAGCCTTGGATGCGTCGGCTAGCCAACTTCGCGCCTGAGTTGCCTCGGTCAAGAGGCGGGAGCCCGTAAAAGATTCCGGCTACGTGGTGCCCTTTCCGACGAGCGAGGAGGTGACGGAGATTCCGCGGGAGATCAGAGTGGAGACGAAGACCGAAGGACACGGATCGCTCGGTATACTTCTCACCCTATCTCTTTAGTTAGCTAGCATAGGTTAATGGTTTCAATCCGGGTAATTGTCCGCGGTAGCACCGTTTTGCAAAGTTCGCAAAGTTTTTATTCCGCATTTTGGCCTTGAGATAGAGGCCGGGGCGCTGCCGTGGCGCAACATGGTATCAGAGCCACGCCATTAACCTTACCTAGCTTGTTCTAATGCGTTTTACTTATCCGATCGACCAAAATCTCAAAAAACCGTATTTTGTTCACATCAGTTTTCTGTTGGAATTTTTTGGTGTCTAAAAATTTTTCAGGTTACAGAAAAATAATGTGCACGAAATTATAAGACCACTGTAGAAATTCGACAGTGTCATCCGTACAGTTGACCGCGGAAGCGCGGCCAAACACCACTTTGCGCCGCGCTTCCGCCGCGGTTTACTGTGCTCACACTGTGGAAATTTTACAGTGGGCTTTTGGGCTAATTTTGAGGGTTTTGGAATATTAAATTTGGGCCCAGGTTTTCTGTGACTGCTACAGTAAAGATTGGGGCCCACTTGTTAATTTTTGGTCAATCGGAAAATTTTAAAACACATTATTTCACAGTATTTACATTATATCTGCGACCGTGAATGTCACTCGATCGGTAAATCCGGTCTAACTGCTATAGCCCGGTTAGACGGATTTGCGAACGTGACTTTCACGTTGATGTTGTTTGTTTATGCTGTGATGTTGCGGATCGGTCGTGGGGGATAGCCTGGTTGCAATGTTAGTACTGTTTTGTTGTATTATGTACATTTGATATTGCGGGGCGAGCGTCCGACATGTGGACTGCCGTCACTGCCTGTTTGTATTATTCTTTTGGGGCACGACCTGGTTGCGGTCGATGTACCCGGTGTATATTTTACTTTCTGTACTAGGATTACCCCGCGGAGGGGTGCACGGATAGCCGGGTTCTGGAGGGAAACGGGCCCGCATCTCAGGGCATTGAGACGGAGGGGGCTTCACTCTAGGATTGGCGGGCTATTCGCCGCACTCGTAGGGGGTACAGGTTGACCCAGGAGGGGTGCCCAAGTTGCCGGATTCCGTGGAGTGCTGGGTGGTCCATTCACGGAGCTGAAGGGGGCTGCCTCGCTTCAGGTTTTGGCGGGTGACTTGCCGCGCCCGTAGGGGTCTAGGATTTCATTGCACAGGCTATCCACACGACCAGGGGAACGTCGGGTTTCAGCAGCGGCTCTGTGAAACCCGGGGTTTCCAGATATCTGTATTGTTCTGTGTTGCTATACATTTCTGTGTTGCATTTTATTCACGCCTTGAGCGAAATACTATATATTGGTATATATATTAGTAGACGTTGTATATGTTTTACATCCGCGCTAGTCCAGTCCCCGCTCTGCCGTTAGTTAGCTAACCTAACGGGTGATGACGGGACCCAGTGGCGAATGCGGACGGCATATACGTACGTCAGTATATTTTCGTTCTTTGTGGTGTGATTAATTGATGGGACTGCGTTGATTCGGATCAATGCAAGATAAACAAACCTAATCTGATGTTGTTGGAACATTTTTCAAAAAGCTGTTATTGCAAGGACGTTCACTTTTGTTTTGCATCGTGATATTCATTTGGAATATCCTGCTCCTCAGTCGACGAGGCAGGGGCCGAGATCCCTTCACCGGGAGTGACCCCTTGGACAGAAGTTTGCGTCAGGGCATTAACTTCACTATAGCCGATTACTTTTGCTTTGCATCGTGGTATTCAGTTAGAATATCCTGCACCTCATTCTACGGGGAAAGAGCCGAGATCCCTTCACCGGGAGTGACCTCTTTAGTAAAGGTTTTCGTCACTATATTTTATAAAAGGCTATGCAGTTCCTTCAACGATATCAAGTTCATTACGTTAAAAGTTTTTCGCCAAAAACTAGACGTAGCCCTCCGTCATTTCTTACAAGTATTACTTAGTATTCGTGCTGCGTTTGTTGACTGTGTCAAGGCGTAGTGTGCGGTAGCTAAGTAGTGTTTGTTTGCAGCATATAAATGGGATTGGTTAGGACGGTCGTGCGGCCTTGTTGACTGTGTCAAGGGCTCGTACGGGTGGGTTTAATGCAATCCAGGATAATGACGGGTTGAACTTGACTAGGACTCTTTGATTTGTTGACTGTGTCAAGGTCACTTGAGTCCTAGGGGTAAAACTTTCATCGGGAGTTTCAAAAGAACTGAAACTTGCCAGGCATGCGCATACCTTCTGGAGTGTGGTGACGTGAGTGGATTCCGTCACGTTATCATGCGATGAGAGTTGGATCCCGATTCCCACTGATGAGTTGGTTTACTCCTCGGGTGTTCCCGACTAATTCTTCTTTCAGGTTTGGAGAAGAATTTGAGGTACAGTGGGAGGTTTCCAGATTAGACGAAGTGGTAACCATTCTGATCTAGGCTAGAGTGCACGCTGAGTGTTTTCTTTTCTCTCTCTCTGGCAGCGACCATTGACCCGACCCTGGACTATGACTCAGTGACCAAGTTGACCGAACCTTCTTAACACAGGCTTTTGGATTGTCAGAGTTGCAGACCTCATTGCCACTCCTACTTTCACCCTTTTCTCCAGGACACCCCGTATTACTGCGAACGTCCACTTCCATTGGACAAAACCATCGTATGGTTAGATACGAACTCGAAGGATTTCGAGGATGGTTTCTGGTTCTGGAGAAAACGGATAGGACTATTCAGTTGTCTTTTCTTTTCACCTTCTCTCAAGTTACGAGTACTCCTTGGTTTAGGAGTAGTACACCTATTACGCAAATTGGATAGTCTTCTTCCAAACCTTAGGCTGGTGCCGAACGGTGGGGAATGAAGAAAACCAATTAGCATAACGATGGTGTGCAGAAGGTATTAAGATTAAGACAAATAAAGGGATTAGTAGGAGGGCAAAGTAAGTTGCGACTGCTATTCACGACCAAACCAAGTATTTCTTCGCCAATCCTAAATCACCTTTGTATTTCTCCAGGACACTCCGTGTTACTACGAAGATCCCAGTTTATTGGATAATCCATCGTATGGTTATATACGAACTCGAAAGGAACTTGTTCCAGTTCGGGGATGGATCCTAGTTCAGGAGAAATAGGAATAAAGTACATTCAGGTGTCTTTTATCTTCACCTTCTCTCGCATTGCGAGTGCTCCTAGGATTAGGACAGTACACCCTTTATGCTTTTTGGATAGTCTTCTTCCAAACCATAGGCTGGTGCCGAACGGTAGGGAAGGAAGAAAACCATTTGGCTTAAAGGGGTGTACAGAAGGTAATGACTAAAGACATATAAAGAGATTTAGAGAGGTGGCAAAGAATTATACGGTTACAGTTGTGAATCTGGATAATGGAAGAGGCATTACTAGGAATACCAGGACTCCCCACAGAAACATTTCAATGTTTCAGCTTCACTGTGTACTGTTAATGGAAAACTGATTTCCCAGTTAGACACTTGCTCCAGGGTATGTATTTACCAGGTTGGATTCTCACATCTGTATGGTTTTACAGATGATGAGTGGGAGTAAGTTATTGGGAATTGGGTGATCATCCTCATTATATCGGGATTCGTTGTAATCGGTGATATTTGAGGAAGTCACCTGGGTTGTTTGCCGGTCGGCAAATATTTGGTTTTGAATATCCGCGGTTATGCACCAATTTCAAATCGATATATCTGTACGTCTATTTTTATAGAGTGAGATATACCTTTTGATATTATGTTGAAGACATTTACCTATATCAGTGGATGGTTAGGTAAGGAGCATTAAACAGCGGTGTAATTCTTCTTAACCATAAGTACAGTTTTCAACCTACGACACACAGTGAAAGAGTTGTTAGACTCAGCGGACTTATACAGAGTATTGTATGTTGTCCAGTGTCCATTAGGACAGAGGGGTTGGTCCTCATACTATATTCTGTTTACTTTTAACTTCTCTAGTTCTTAGACATGTGTTTCGTAGAAACACAGGGTCTAAGTTTTGAGGAGTTATACGTATTTGAATAGAGTAGAGAACCAGGTGTAGCAAGTATCGGGATTCTTCAAAGAGATCGAAGATGTAGATACTTGTGTATGGTATTCAGTTGATAGTAATGATAAAGAAAAATTGCTTCTCTTTCAGGTTACTCATAATTGGAAGCATTCCTAAGTTAAGTAACGCTGATCGGCCTCCTTCCATTTAGTTGACATGCACTGGAGACAGCTGCATGATTTGAATCTGGTTCAATTAAATCAGTGCCTCTGGTTCTATATTGGATATAGAACAGTTCATATCTTAACGATGTTAAGGTACGGGGAGTTGTCCGGCTTATGCTTAAAACCAGACACTGGACAACTCAAGGCACGTTTCTGTAATGGCTGTTTGTGGGTTGACCCAGGCTATGACGAGGGTTGATTTTCTACCATCTGGAAGATCAATAGAAATATTGTTCTAGACTCGCCACAGTTTTATTAAAAATGTTTTTTTCAAAAACAGCAGTGGGAGTATGGTAGAACTGGAAGTGATTCCAGAACCACAAACGATTACTGAAGATTTGATAAGGAACCTAAAGATTCAATCTGATTTGACATTCCATTGGCCACTCCGCAGATAAGGTGGGTAACTTCAGGCACCCGAGAGGTACTCCGGTAGCCTCAAGGACGGTGACAGGGAAGTTCTTGTTTACCCACACTTGCCATTGCTGTTGTTCCAGGCTGCGAGACCCGGCAGGAGGATGAGTATAGCGTCGTTCTAAACTAGCTTTGGAAGTGCACGTCTATATGACTCTGGCAGAGGGTTGTCGTAGTCAGTGGGAGCAGCGGAAGCATTGGTGGACATCAGGCTTATGTCTATTTATAGACCAAAGCAGATGTAGCGGAGATAGATCATCTGTTTCTGATGTGACAGTCATGGGTTTGACGTCATCAGAATAGGGGATGGATCTGTTGAGAAGGTAGTAGGAAGTGATATTCCTATACTACGATCGGTTATACTTTGGTCGTCACACAGTGGTTTCTCCACAAGGGACTTGGATATTATATCAGACATACTGGGTATTAGATCTATGGTTTTAGATCTAGATTTGGGTGGTTTCCCAATCAGGGTACCTTGACAGCATTCTATGAGTATTTAGAATGGACGACTCCTGGCATGGTAGTATACCAGCAGGTGATGGAGTCACCCTCTCTAAAGGTGTCTTACAGACTAAAGAGGAGAGGGATACGCATGATTGACAGATCACTTGCTTAGGCAATTGAGTCAATCATGAGATGTCAAGTACCACACCAGATGTTGTTCTTGCGGTAGGTGCAATAAGTTGATATTAATCCAATCGTGGAATAACAGTCGGAAGCAGTTTTAGAACATAAGTGAATGTTCTAGGGATATGATAACGGCTGCCTCCTTTAGGAGACGGTTATCATTCCAGGCTTCCAAGGTGACATTGACGACAAGGAGGTTGTCAGAGTTATAGTTTTCCCTCTGACGAGGGGCAGTATTTTGGACAGGTGGTCCAAGGCAATACTGAGGGAGGCATGGCGCAGGATACTGATTAAGTTCAGTTGTTGATACAGTCTAAGAAGTTTGGATTTGGAGTTCATTTATGAGCTAGGTCCCATCAGACATCCAGACGTTCTAAGACAGGTATTGCTCATTTCGGGAGATGGCTTTCTCCGCGAACTTGAGATATAGAGAGACATAGAAAGAAACATCACAGCGGATCCACTCACTGAGGCTATTCCTCGAACGCAATAGTTTCGCAAACGAGCTTTGTGAGACTGACTAGTAGAGGAGTTGGGTGTTCGGTATCACACGGGCTGTGAGTATGCGACATCGCAATAATTAGCCTTGAGTGCAAGTGGGAGATTGTTGGAGATAGTGCCCTCAGAGTCAATTATTGGATCACAGGCACGTGATTGCAATGATTGAGGGAGGACCTATCCCGGTAGGACAGTCTTACTCGAGATGATAGTATGCTATCTGGTTTATCTTTATCATCGTGTACTGCTTTAGGTGACCTGACATGTCGCTATTGCACGTTGATAGAGCCCCTAGGATTCTTGCTTGACTGCCAGCAGTATGATGGCGATCATATACGTGGGAGCTGGTGGTCTATAAGCACATCCTTAAAAGGTCCCTAGTCGTAGGAGTTTCGAGACAGGGCATCGATACTCCATTAGTAGACTAGTGTATACAGTCGAGACCCCGACGAGGGGCGGTGGCCGGTCTCACAAGCCACTGGTGTCAGTTGGTTCACCTAAGATGTATACAGGTGCTCATTGGGTTATGAGTACACCGGACAGGACTCGCCGGGAACCTGCTAGTTGGTCTTATACCAGATGTCAGATAGTAGTTCCCTGGTGACATGTGTACAGGTTAGTTCATCGACCTGAGATCGTCATTTGTCTCGTGTGAGTTCCCACTGTGCTTTGATTACTACCCTACCACGGCTCAAAGGAGTCGTGCAAACAGGTTTTAGTTGGGTACAGTCCCGAGCCACATGGAGGCAGTGAGCGGATCTGCAGGGGTTCGTCTCTCCCGGTATTGGGGGTGAGGTCGCGCTGTGTCTAGGAGAGCCATTACGCAAAGCCCTCGGCCGAGGCAGGAGATTTACTGGTAGGTATTCCAGTAGTATCTCAGGGCGTTCTGGGCTACGCTCCGACACGACTTGTACCGCTTTTGGGGGTCTGACTTTCACCAACCCCCTAGGCCCGCCATGCGATACTCATAGACGAACGGACCGGACTGTACGGATATTGTCACTGACAGGCTCAGTTGGGTGTCGGGGTGAGCTTCCTCATCGACGTCCCATTTGGTCAATAGCTGGTGGCCCGTCACGTATTGGCTTATACCTCTGACGTGCCAGTGGTTAAATCCACAGCCAAAGTATTGACGAGTCTTTAGAGTCCACCACAGTTACAGTTACTCAAGTTTCGGGCGAAACGCTGTAGAGGCCGTATGGAGATATGGCAGGGTTCGATCAGATACGTGCGGTATTGCACGGATCGTGATCGGACGGTTTTTACTAGCCGGCTTTGGCTTAAGCCGGATTCTAGTATTTGATAGTGTAGTTTTGTCTCTTTGCATTTGTGTTCAGTGGGAATACAAATGCGGGCATGTATTTGCAGTAGCGGGGTTTTCCTGTAATTTATTATGGGATCGGTTTTCTGGGGTTGCCAGTTTGCATTCCGTTCCGGCCGGTTTTCCTTCATTCCTTCTCGGCCGGACTTTTCGTTGGAGGGTGTTAATTGCAAGTTTGCAATTAACACTTTGTGGAGGGGTTTCATTGCATATTTGTGGCATCATGATTGCTTTTTCATGATGAGATTCCTTTTTAATCTCATCACTTGCTTTTCATTTGATGGATGGTGAAAAGGATTTGGATTAGAATGAGAGTGACCATTTTCTATATTTGTTTTTGCCTTTTTCATTCTTTTTTCTCTCTCCAATCTATTCTTGAGTGAGAGGGGGCCGGCCACTTGGTTTGGGAGAGGAGGGAGAATTATTTTTGGGTGTGGCATTTTCTCATTCTCATTCTAGAGTTGTAAAATTAGCTTCAAAGCTCAATTCCTTCTCTCCTTCTCTTCTTCATTCCTCCACATCAAGGCAACCTCATAACCCCAAGAGACAAGTTCACTACACTATTCTATAGCAAGCCTTGGATGCGTCGGCTAGCCAACTTCGCGCCCGAGTTGCCTCGGTCAAGAGGGGGGAGCCCGTAAAAGATTCCGGCTACGTGGTGCCCTTTCCGACGAGCGAGGAGGTGACGGAGATTCCGCGGGAGATCGGAGTGGAGACGAAGACCGAAGGACACGGATCGCTCGGTATACTTCTCACCCTATCTCTTTAGTTAGCTAGCATAGGTTAATGGTTTCAATCCGGGTAATTGTCCGCGGTAGCGCCGTTTTGCAAAGTTCGCAAAGTTTTTATTCCGCATTTTGGCCTTGAGATAGAGGCCGGGGCGCTGCCGTGGCGCAACAGTTTTGGTTTTGCGTAATTGCTTTTTTGTACCCAACGCAACTTGTAATATCATTTCTGTATCTTTGGTTTCTAAAGAAGGTTATGAATTTGCGTTTGTAAGTAATGTTGTAAACATTCACCTTAATCAAGTTCTGATTGGGTCAGGTACACTGAGTAATGGTATATACGTGTTAAACCAACCACAGAATTTCAATGTCCAGAATACAAACAAAAGAAAGTCTCCAGATATTAATCAGGCTTTCTTATGGCATTGTAGACTGGGTCACATCAATGAGACACGGTTGACTAAGTTACATAAAGAAGGATACTTGGATCCGTTCGAGTATCAGTATTATGCCACTTGTGAATCTTGTCTCATGGGAAAGATGACAAAGACTACGTTCACTGGACACGGAGAAAGAGCGAGCGAGCTCTTGGGACTCGTACACAGCGACGTGTGCGGTCCAATGTCTACACATGCGCGAAGCAGTTACCCTTACTTCATTACTTTTACGGATGATTTTTCAAGGTACGGTTATGTCTTCTTAATGAAACATAAGTCCGAAGCCTTTGAAAAGTTCCAGGAATATAAGAATGAAGTAGAGAAACAGACCGGCAAAAGTATCAAGATTCTAAGATCGGATCGAGGTGGAGAATACTTAAGTGCCGAGTTCCTGAATTATTTAAAAGAGAACGGAATTCTATCTCAGCTTACTCCTCCATACACTCCGCAACACAACGGTGTATCGGAGAGACGAAACCGAACCCTATTGGATATGGTACGGTCCATGATGAGTAACGCTGAGTTACCGCGATCATTCTGGGGGTATGCGCTAGAATCAGCTGCGTACCTTTTGAACCGAGTTCCTACTATGAGATGTGGAGTGGGAAGAGACCCTATCTTAAGCACATTAAGACATGGGGATGTCCAGCTTTTGTTAAAAAGCAGCATGCGGACAAGCTCGAGGCACGCTCAGTACTGTGTAAGTTCGTGGGATATCCAAAGAACTCCAAGGGATATTTCTTCTACTGCGAAGAGGAACAAAAAGTTCTTGTTTCTCGTCATGCCTACTTCTTGGAAACTGAGTTTTTGGAAACCCAGATAAGTGGGAGCACAGTAGAACTGGAAGAAATTCCAGAACCACAAACCATTACTGAAAGCTTAGAGGAACCAGAGGGTTCAAAACAACAGGACATTCCTACGCCGCTCCGCAGGAGTAGTAGGCAGTCTCATCCGCCCGAGAGATACTACGGTTTTCTCATAGACAGGGATAGAGAGGATTGCATCATAGATTATGATGAGCCTACTAGCTTCCAGCAGGCCGTTCAGAGCGTTGACTCGGTAAAATGGCTGGATGCAATGCGGACCGAAATGGAGTCCATGTACACCAACAAAGTATGGACGTTGGACATTGCTCCAGACGGTGTAAAACCCGTAGGATGCAAGTGGATCTTCAAAAGGAATATTGGTGTAGATGGACAGGTTGAGACCTATAAAGCTAGACTTGTAGCAAAGGGTTTCCGTCAAAGACCTGGCTTGGACTATGACGAAACCTTTTCTCCAGTGGCTATGCTGAAATCCATTCGGATCCTTCTTGCCATTGCTGCCTTCCACGATTATGAGATTTGGCAGATGGACGTAAAGACCGCTTTTCTAAATGGAAATTTAGAGGAGTGTGTCTATATGGATCAGCCAGAGGGTTTCATTCAGAGTGGGAGCAGCGGAAAGGTATGCAAGTTGCTTAAGTCCATCTATGGACTAAAGCAGGCATCGCGGAGTTGGAATATCTGTTTTGATGAGACGGTCAAGGAATTTGGTGTTAGTGTATATGCCCTAGAGGCCATTACTGTATCATACTAGTATGTATATTACTTGATGGAAGCTTGGGATATTCACAGTTGTACAGACAATCTTGCTCAATATAGTTGTATGCTACTTGGTTTATCTCTGCTTTAATGTGTACATGTTTGTTTATTTATTATATCACCTATACGCATTAGTAGAGCCCTTAGGATCTTTACTTGATTACCGGCGTTGTGATGGCGATCACACTCGTGGGGGCTGGGTAATCTACAAGCACATCCTTATACACGTCCCTGGTCGTGGGAGTATCGAGATAGGGCATCGATGCTCCGAAGTAGACTAGCGTATGCGCTTCTCATCCCAGCACGGGAGACGGTCTGTCCCACAGCCGTCGGTACGTCGTACTTGAGATAGTATGCGGGTGCTCGTTAGGTTACGAGTACACTGGACAGGACTCGTCGGGAACTGATGGTTGGTATTATACCTATCGTCAGTTATCAGTTCCCAGGTGA
The DNA here is from genome assembly GCA_030015575.1 of Agapanthus africanus. Taxonomy (NCBI): domain Eukaryota; kingdom Viridiplantae; phylum Streptophyta; class Magnoliopsida; order Asparagales; family Amaryllidaceae; genus Agapanthus; species Agapanthus africanus. The sequence goes on along the minus strand of JASDDO010000024.1, from coordinate 710,993,584 downwards.
CATGAGTACAGCTTAGTCCGCTGACTTGACACTGTCACTCCGCCTCGAGTGTGTTCCCACTGTTCTTTGATTACTACCCTACCACGGCTCTTCTGAGTCGTGCAAACAGGTAGTAGTTGGGAGCAGTCCCGAAACACTTGGAGGCAGTGACGGTTAGACAGGATTCGTCTCTCCCGGTATTAGGGGTTGACATCGCGCTGTGTCTAGGAGAGCCATTACACAAGTATTCCCTGGCCAGGGCAAGCGAGATATACTGGTAGGTTCCAGTGTTATCTCAGGGTGTTTTGGGCTTCACTCCGACACGACTTGTACCGCTATTGGGGGACTGACGTTTTACCGCCCCCTAGGCCCGACATGCGATGTATCAGACGAACAGACCGGACTGTGCGGAGAATGTCACATTCAGACTCAGTAGGAGTTCAGATGGGGTTTCACCTCGTCAGCCTTCTTGTTGGCATCTACCTGGGGACCGTTACGCACAGCTAGTGCCGCTTGCGGTCTGTGGTTAAACCCACTGTCAGCGTAGTGTCGAGTCTTTAGAGTCCCACACAGAGGGTATTCGCCTCTGGGCAAAACAGAGTAGAGGTCGCATGGTTTTGCGACAGGGTTCGTTCTCATCCGCGCACTTGTGCACGTTTGGAGTCCGGACGGATATTGCCAGCGGGCTCTGGTTTGAGCCGGATACTGGTATATGTTTTGGGGTTGCTTTTATATCTTGGTATTCTTGTTCCTCGGAAGGAGAATGCAGGTGTGTATGCACAGTTGCTTGAGGCGGAGCATGAGGTTTTTCATTAGGGTTTCGGAACGGGTGCGTATGCACAGTTGACAGTTATCATTTTCCAAACCCTAATGGATTTATGGATTATCTATTAATAATAGTAATTAAATGAGAATTATGTTATGGTTGATTTTTGTTGACTTGTTGACCATGGTTGACTTGTTGACCATGGTTGAATGTTGACCACCATCATGCTTTGTAAAGATCCTCCTTGATTCATGCTTACATTTCATTTAATGAAGCATGATAGTGGTCATTCCAAATTACCATCAACTATTCTCATTTTGAATTATTATCATTTAGATAATTCTTTTTCTTTTGGCATTATGGTTGCAAGAAAGAAAAAAGCTAGCTCATTCTATCATTGAGCTTCTCTCTCCTCACTTCATCTTCTTCTTCCTCAAGCTCAAGGTGATTCCTTCTCATGTGTTGAGAATCCTTCACCTTGAAAAGAAAACAACCCCTAAACACTCTCTACTCTCTCTAGTGTTCAAGGTTTAGCAAGCCGGAAATCCTAGTTCACTCAAAGATCGAGGAAGAGCCCAAAGGATGAAGCCCTCAGGTGGATCTATCTTCGGCAAAGAGGAGACGAGGAGGGGAAGCCATTCAAACTACTACAAAGAACAAGAAAGAAGAACAACAACAAGAAGAGAAGGAGTTCAAGTTGAGGTATAACCACTTTGCATAGTAGTTAACTCTTCTTTGCAAGTATGCTAGTTTAGTTTAGCAAAGATCCGGCTTTTACGGTCCATGTTACAAAGTTTAGAAAAATTTTGATTTACCGTTTCCGCAACCCCGAAAGTACCGGGAGAGGTAACGTGGACCTAACAGTGGTATCAGAGCCTAACTAAACTTAAACTAGCTTGGTAGTGAAGTGTAACGAAGTTCGGAACCGAAAAATCACAAAACCGGAAAAACTAAAACCCTAAGTTTCTGTTGAATTTTTTTCTGCTCTAAATGAAAAACTTTATACTTGTAAATTCGGCTCAGGGTTTTGTATGAACACCCATGAAAAACGATCCACTGTTTCGTTCAAACCGCCGCGCTTCCGCGGCACGAGGTAGGCATGTGCCGCGGAACCGCCGCTGTTTGTCGTCTTCTCTGCATCGTTTTTTGTGCAGTGTGTGTCTGTGTTGGTTTTGGGATTTTTAAAATATATTATATGTGCCCAGATTTTCCAGAACTGAAATTCACTTTTGGGGTCCTATAATTCCGTATTTTTTCCGAACTTCACTGCACTTTGGCTATGTTTGTTATATCTGTGATGTTTGCATGTATTGAACGTCGGTTAATTGCTATAAGTCGATTAGTCGGGGTTATACATGATCTGTGTTTGATATTGGATTGTGTATATGAATCTGTTGGACTGTCGTGGGTGAATAGCCGGGGTGGATGTGAGATGAGCTTTTGTTTTTCTTTCATTCATTTGTAAATGTAAATTGATGTAATAATATTATTTGTTTGGCCGCACAACCGGGTCGGGGTTGTAGCCGTCATTGTATAATTCTTTTTACTGTTTTTGCTCCTAGGATAGACCCATGGAGGGGTGCACAAACTGCCGAGTACTTTGCGGGTAGTTTGCCGCACCCGTAGGGGTCTTGGGTGGGGTATTTGCTATTCACCGCGACCGTGTAATCCGCTTTTCGTTGCAGGCTCGAAAGGATTGCTGATTGCTAGTATATCCAATGTATTCATCTGTGATCTGTAATGTCTATCATTGCTTTCTATTTAGGCGTTGCTTATGTTTTACAGCCGCGCTAGCCCAGCCCCCGCTCTGTCGTTAGTTAAGTAACCTAACGAGTGATGACGGGACCCGTGGCGAATGCGAATGGCATAAGCGTACGTCATATTTTGGTTGTTTTCTGCAATGGTAGGATTAAATGATGGGACGCATTAAAAGAACTAATGCAAGAATATCACACATTAAAATAACTAATGCAAGAAAATAAACCTAAAAGACGTTGTTGGAACAAGTTTTTCAAAAAGCTGTTATTATAAGGACGTTCATCCTTTTGTTTTGCATCGAGGTATTCGGTTATGAATGCCCATCACCTCAATCGACGAGGCAAGGGCCGAGATCCCCTCATCGGGAGTGACCCCTTGGACAAAAGGTTTGCGTCAGGGTAATGACTTCACCATAGTCGATTATTCTTGCTTTGCATCGAGGTATTCATCTTGCGAATGCCCAGCACCTCACTCGACAAGGAAAGAGCCGAGATCCCTTCACAGGGAGTGACCTCTTTAGCAAAAGTTTTCGCCACTATGTTTTTCAAAAGTGTATCAGGTTCCTTCAACGACATCAAGTTCATTACGTTAACGGGTTTTTTCGCCAAAAACCCAGCCGTAGCCCTCCGTCGTTTCTTATAAGTTATACTTAGAATTCGTGCTGCATTTGTTGACTGTGTCAAGGCGCAGTGAACGGTAGCTAAGTGTAGCTTATTTGCTGGATACAATGTGATTGGTTAGGACATTTGTAGAACCTTGTTGACTGTGTCAAGGGTTATGCAGGTGGGTTTAATGCAATCAAGATAATGACGGGATGAACTTGACTAGGACTTTTTGATTTGTTGACTGTGTCAAGATCACTTGGGTCCTAGGGGAAAAAACTGCATCGGGAGTTTCAAAAGAACTGAAACTTGCAGATTTAGCATACCTTCTGGAGTGTGGTGACTAGAGTGGATTCCATCTAAGTTATCACACAATGACAGTTGGATCCCGATCCCACTGATGAGTTGGTTTACTCTCGGGAGATTATTTCACTTAACGATCAATGCTATAAACCTAGTAGGTGTCTAGAAAGGTGTTAGCGGGGCTACGCCCCCAGGGAAAAGAGGTTATTTAATTAAGGAACTTCGCGAAAGCGTTGGAAAATCTCGCTCGAAGTACCGACACTAGCCTGGCTGAAAGGTTAAGCAAGTATTGTGACGTGAATTAAAACCCGGCTAGTTCTTCTTTTAAAAAGGTTTTAAGAAGAATTTGAGGAAACAGTGGGAGACATCCTGGTTAGATAAATTAATAAACCAATCTAATCTTGCAAGAGCATACGCTGAGTGTTTCTTTTCTCTCTCTCCAGGCAGCAACCTTTTCACGCCCTAATCAAGATAATAAAATGTATCGCTTGACCGATCCGAATTCTTATTCGGGACTGGGGAAAGTTGGTTCAGCTCTAACTTGTGACAACAGTCATGAGTATAAGAATGGGAAAGGGGATTGTATGGATTTCCAGGATACCCAGTCGAAGAAGAAGCATGGTTTTGCATCTACTTCAGGTGTTCTTGTAATTGAGAACTGTTTTACGGTCAGCCCTACCTCCTGGGTACTTGATACCGGATCAGGATCTCATATCTGTAATTTATTGCAGGGACTGAGAAAAAGTAGGAAAGTTGCACCGGGTGATATGTCGCTCAGAGTAGCGAACGGAGCACAAGTTAATGCGGCAGCCGTCGGTGAATATCACCTAGTATTGCCAAATGGCAAGACTATGATTTTGAACGATTGCTACTATGTACCCCCCATGGTTTGCAACATCATATCAGTTTCTTTACTCGATAAAGATGGATATAACTTTGTTCTTGACAAGAATATCATGAACATCTACCTACATAAGGTATTGGTTGCAGAGGGTACACTGTGTAATGGTATCTACGTTCTAAATCAGAATACAGTTCTCAATATACAAAACACACGCAAGAGGAAGAATTCAGATACGAATGAATCCTACTTGTGGCATTGTAGACTTGGTCATATCGGAGAGAAAAGACAGAGTAAGTTGCATAAAGATGGACTCTTGGATGCGTTCGAGTTTTCATCTTATGAAACTTGTCAGTCTTGTCTCAAAGGGAAGATGACCAAATCTCCGTTCACCGGACATGGAGAAAGAGCAGCAGAGCTCTTGGGACTCGAACATAGTGATGTATGTGGTCCGATGTCTATACATGCAAGGGGTGGGTTCTCGTACTTCATCACATTCACTGACGATCTCTCTAGGTTCGGATATGTGTATCTGATGAAACACAAATCTGAAGCTTTTGAGAAATTCAAGGAATTCAGAAACGAAGTAGAGAACCAGACAGGCAAAAGTATCAAGATCCTCCGGTCTGACAGGGGAGGGGAGTACTTAAGCACGGAATTCTTAGATTACTTAAAAGAGAATGGTATTCTCTCTCAGCTTACTCCTCCTTATACACCACAGCACAACGGTGTATCGGAGCGGAGGAATCGTACCCTACTGGATATGGTTCGCTCCATGATGAGTAGTGCTGAGTTACCTCTTTCATTCTGGGGATATGCACTTCAAACTGCAGCACATCTATTGAATCAAGTTCCATCTAAATCCGTGCCCAAGACTCCGTATGAAATATGGAGTGGTAAAAGTTTGTATCTTAAACGTATTAAGATTTGGGGTTGCCCAGCTTATGTCAAAAAGCAGAACCCAGACAAACTTGAGGCACGGGCGGTTTTGTGTAAGTTTGTGGGATACCCAAAAGATTCAAGTGGGTATCTATTCTACCATGCAGAGGAACAGAAGATAATTGTTTCAAGAAATGCCACATTTTTAGAAAAAGAATTTCTTATTAAAAACATTAGTGGCAGCACGGTAGAACTGGATGAAATTCCAGAAACACAAGCTTTAACAGAAAATTTGGAGGAACCGCTAGATTCAATAACCCCAAACGAACCTCAGCCACTCCGCAGATCTGGTAGGATTTCTCATCCGCTCGAGAGATACTACGGTTTTCTCATAGACGGGGATCGAGAGGATTGCATCTTGGAAGAAGATGACCCTACCAGTTTCAGGCAGGCCATTATCAGTAGGGACTCTGATAAATGGCAGGAAGCAATGCAACCCGAAATGGAGTCCATGTACGCCAATAAAGTGTGGACCTTGGATATTGCTCCATCTGGGGTAAAACCCGTTGGATGCAAATGGATCTACAAAATGAAACTTGGTGTAGATGGGCAGGTGGAGACCTATAAAGCTAGACTCGTTGCAAAAGGCTTTCGTCAAAGACCTGGTTTGGACTATGACGAAACTTTTTCTCCGGTGGCTATGCTCAAATCCATTCGGATCCTACTTGCCATTGCTGCCTTCCATGACTATGAGATCTGGCAGATGGATGTTAAAACGGCTTTCCTAAACGGTTGTTTGGAAGAGTGCGTTTACATGGATCAACCAGAAGGTTTCGTAGACAGTGGGAGCAGCGGAAAGGTGTGAAAGTTGCTTAAATCCATTTATGGATTAAAGCAGGCATCGCGGAGCTGGAACATCTGTTTTGATGAGGCAATCAAGGAATTTGATTTCATCAAGAACGAAGATGAACCCTGTGTTTATAAGAAGATTGTAGGACGAACTGTCGTATTCCTAGTCTTGTACGTGGACGACATTCTTTTGATAGGAAATGACATTCCTATGCTACAATCGGTCAAGCTGTTTTTGTCACAAAGGTTCTCCATGAAGGACCTGGGTGATGCCTCGTACATTCTGGGGATCAAGATCTATAGAGATAGATCCAAGAAACTATTGGGACTTTTGCAGTCCAGGTACATAGAGACCGTACTAAAGAGATTTAGTATGGAAGATTCCAAGCGCGGTAACATACCCGCATTGCACGGAATTACCCTCTCCAAGAAGATGTCTCCTAAGACTGACGAGGAGAGGGTTCGCATGAGCACTATACCCTACGCTTCGGCGGTAGGATCTATAATGTATGCGATGCTATGTACAAGACCAGATGTAGCTTACGCGTTCAGCACGGTAAGCCGGTATCAGTCAGACCCAGGGGAGGACCACTGGACAGCAGTGAAGAACATTCTCAAGTACCTGAGAAGGACTAAGGAGATGTTCCTGGTTTACGGTAATGGAGACCTCAGGGTCGAGTCCTTTACCGATTCAAGCTTCCAGAGTGACAAAGATGACAGCAAGTCTGTCTCGGGTTTTGTGTTTACCCTCAAAGGAGGGGCGGTATGTTGGAGGAGTTCCAAGCAGGATACCGTCGCAGACTCGACGATGGAGGCTGAATACATTGCTGCAAGCGATGCCGCAAAAGAGGCGGTCTGGATTAAGAAGTTCATTAGTGAACTTCAGGTGGTTCCGTCCATTGTTGACCCAATACCTTTGTATTGCGATAACAATGGGGCTATAGCTTTAGCGAAGGAACCAAGGTCCCATCAGAAATCCAGGCACATCTTAAGGCGGTATCACCTGATCAGGGAGATCATTGATCGACAGGAGATCGAGGTGCGGAGAGTAGACACAAAAGACAACACTGCGGACCCATTCACGAAGGCTTTACCCCAGACTCAGTTCGAGCGGCTGATCGAGATGATAGGTCTTCGATACGCCAGTACATGGCCTTAGTGCAAGTGGGAGATTGTTAGTGTATATGCCCTAGAGGCCATTACTGTATCATACTAGTATGTATATTACTTGATGGAAGCTTGGGATATTCACAGTTGTACAGACAATCTTGCTCAATATAGTAGTATGCTACTTGGTTTAGCTCTGCTTTAATGTGTACATGTGTGTTTATTTATTATATCACCTATACGCATTAGTAGAGCCCTTAGGATCTTTGCTTGATTACCGGCGTTGTGATGGCGATCACACTCGTGGGGGCTGGGTAATCTACAAGCACATCCTTATACACGTCCCTGGTCGTGGGAGTATCGAGATAGGGCATCGATGCTCCGGAGTAGACTATCGTATGCGCTTCTCATCCCAGCACGGGAGACGGTCTGTCCCACAGCCGTCGGTACGTCGTACTTGAGATAGTATGCGGGTGCTCGTTAGGTTATGAGTACACTGGACAGGACTCGTCGGGAACTGATGGTTGGTATTATACCTATCGTCAGTTATCAGTTCCCAGGTGACATGAGTACAGCTTAGTCCGCTGACTTGACACTGTCACTCCGCCTCGAGTGTGTTCCCACTGTTCTTTGATTACTACCCTACCACGGCTCTTCTGAGTCGTGCAAACAGGTAGTAGTTGGGAGCAGTCCCGAAACTCTTGGAGGCAGTGACGGTTAGACAGGATTCGTCTCTCCCGGTATTGGGGGTTGACATCGCGCTGTGTCTAGGAGAGCCATTACACAAGTAGTCCCTGGCCAGTGCAAGCGAGATATACTTGTAGGTTCCAGTGTTATCTCAGGGTGTTTTGGGCTTCACTCCGACACGACTTGTACCGCTATTGGGGGACTGACGTTTTACCGCCCCCTAGGCCCGACATGCGATGTATCAGACGAACAGACCGGACTGTGCGGAGAATGTCACATTCAGACTCAGTAGGAGTTCAGATGGGGTTTCACCTCGTCAGCCTTCTTGTCGGCATCTACCTGGGGACCGTTACGCACAGCTAGTGCCGCTTGTGGTCTGTGGTTAAACCCAGTGCCAGCGTAGTGTCGAGTTTTTAGAGTCCCACACAGAGGGTATTCGCCTCTGGGCAAAACAGAGTAGAGGTCGCATGGTTTTGCGACAGGGTTCGTTCTCATCCGCGCACTTGTGCACGTTTGGAGTCCGAACGGATATTGCCAGCGGGCTCTGGTTTGAGCCGGATACTGGTATATGTTTTGGGGTTTCTTTTATATCTTGGTATTCTTGTTCCTCGGAACGAGAATGCAGGTGTGTATGCACAGTTGCTTGAGGCGGAGGATGAGGTTTTTCATTAGCGTTTCGGAACGGGTGCGTATGCACAGTTGACAGTTATCATTTTCCAAACCCTAATGAATTTATGGATTATCTATTAATAATAGTAATTAAATGAGAATTATGTTATGGTTGATTTTTGTTGACTTGTTGACCATGGTTGACTTGTTGACCATGGTTGAATGTTGACCACCATCATGCTTTGTAAAGATCCTCCTTGATTCATGCTTACATTTCATTTAATGAAGCATGATAGTGGTCATTCCAAATTACCATCAACTATTCTCATTTTGAATTATTATCATTTAGATAATTCTTTTTCTTTTGGCATTATGGTTGCAAGAAAGAAAAAAGCTAGCTCATTCTATCATTGAGCTTCTCTCTCCTCACTTCATCTTCTTCTTCCTCAAGCTCAAGGTGATTCCTTCTCATGTGTTGAGAATCCTTCACCTTGAAAAGAAAACAACCCCTAAACACTCTCTACTCTCTTTAGGGTTCAAGGTTTAGCAAGCCGGAAATCCTAGTTCGCTCAAAGATCGAGGAAGAGCCCAAAGGATGAAGCCCTCAGGTGGATCTATCTTCGGCAAAGAGGAGACGAGGAGGGGAAGCCATTCAAACTACTACAAAGAACAAGAAAGAAGAACAACAACAAGAAGAGAAGGAGTTCAAGTTGAGGTATAACCACTTTGTATAGTAGTTAACTCTTCTTTGCAAGTATGCTAGTTTAGTTTAGCAAAGATCCGACTTTTACGGTCCATGTTATAAAGTTTAGAAAAATTTTGATTTACCGTTTCCGCAACCCCGAAAGTACCGGGAGAGGTAACGTGGACCTAACATTTGGCTTTATCAAAAATCCAGATGAACCAAGCATCTATAGTAGATTTGTAGCGAGAACTGTAGTATTCCTCGTTTTATACGTGGATGACATTCTCTTAATAGGAAATGACATTCCTATGCTACAATCTGTCAAGGGGTTCTTGTCACACAGGTTCTCCATGAAAGTCCTGGGTGATGCCTCATACATCCTGGGGATCCGGATCCATCGTGATAGATCCAAGAGGAAATTAGGACTCTCACAGTCCAGGTACATCGACACCATACTGAAAAGGTTCAGTATGGAAGATTCCAAGCGCGGTAACCTACCGGCTTGTCACGGGATCACCCTCTCTAAAGAGATGTCTCCCAAGACTGATTTGGAGAGGGATCGCATGTCTATTATACCCTACGCTTCTGCGGTAGGCTCTATAATGTATGCGATGTTGTGTACCAAACCGGATGTAGCTTATGCACTGAGTGTGGTAAGCCGGTATCAGTCAAACCCTGGGGAGAAACACTGGATAGCGGTAAAGAACATTCTCAAGTACCTGAAAAGGACTAAGGAGATGTTCTTGGTGTATGGCGGAAAAGACCTCCAGATCGAGGCCTTTGCTGACTCCAGCTTCCAGAGTGACAAGGATGATTCCAAGTCCATGTCGGGTTTCGTCTTTACCCTCAATGGAGGGGCGGTGTGTTGGAAGAGCTCCAAACAGGAAACCGTTGCAGACTCGACTATGGAAGCGGAATACATCGCTGCATCTGATGCCGCAAAAGAAGCTGTCTGGATGAGGAAGTTCTTGAAAGAACTTCAGGTGGTTCCATCCATTGTTGACCCAATACCTCTGTATTGCGACAACAACGGGGCTATAGCTTTAGCGAAGGAACCCAGGTCCCATCAGAGATCCAGGCACATCTTGAGGCGGTATCACCTGATCAGGGAGATCGAGGTTCGGAGGGTTGCTTCAGAAGAAAACACTGTAGATCCATTCACCAAGGCACTGCCCCAGACTCAGTTCGAGCGGCTGATCGAGATGATAGGTCTTCGATACGCCAGTACATGGCCTTAGTGCAAGTGGGAGATTGTTAGTGTATATGCCCTAGAGGCCATTACTGTATCATACTAGTTTGTATATTACTTGATGGAAGCTTGGGATATTCACCTTGTATAAACAATCTTGCTCAATATAGTAGTATGCTACTTGGTTTGTTTCTACTTCAATGTGTACATGTGTTTAATTTAGTATATCACCTATACGCATTAGTGGAGCCCTTAGGATCTTTGCTTGATTACCAGCGTTGTGATGGCAGTCACACTAGTGGGGGCTGGGTAATCAATAAGCACATCCTTATACAGGTCCCTAGTCGCAGGACTATCGAGACAGGGCCTCGATACTCCGGAGTAGACTAGCGTATGCGCTTCTCATCCCAGTGTGGGAGATGGTCTGTCCCACAGCCATCAGTACGTCGTACTGGAGATAGTATACGGGTGCTCGTTGGGTTACGAGTACACTGGACAGGACTCGTCGGGAATTGACAGGTTGGTATTATACCTATCATCAGTTATCAGTTCCCAGGTGACATGAGTACAGCTTAGTCCGCTGACTTGACACTGGCACTTCGCCTCGAGTGTGTTCCCACTGCACTTTGATCACTACCCTACCACGGCTCAAAGGAGTCGTGCAAACAGGTAGTGGTTGGGTGCAGTCCCGAAGCACTTGGAGGCAGTGACGGTTAGACAGGATTCGTCTCTCCCGGTATTGGGGGTTGACATTGCGCTATGTCTAGGAGAGCCATTACACGAGTAGTCCCTGGCCAGGGCAAGCGAGATATACTGGTAGGCTTCCAGTGTTATCTCAGGGTGTTTTGGGCTTCACTCCGACACGACTTGTACCGCTATTAGGGGACTGACGTTTTACCGCCCCCTAGGCCCGACATGCGATGTATTAGACGAACAGACCGGATGGTACGGAGACTGTCACATTCAGACTCAGTAGGAGTTCAGATGGGGTTCACCTCATCAGCCTTCTTGTCGGCATCTACCTGGGCACCGTCACGTACAGCTAGTGCCGCTTGCGGTCTGTGGTTAAACCCACTGCCAGCGTAGTGTCGAGTCTTTAGAGTCCCACACAAAGGGTATTCGCCTCTAGGCAAAACAGAGTAGAGGTCGCATGGTTTTGCGACAGGGTTCGTTCTCATCCGCGCACTTGTGCACGTTTGGAGTCCGGACGGATATTACTGGCTGGCTCTGGTTTGAGCCAGATACTGGTATATGTTTTGGGGTTGCTTTTATCTCTCAGTATTCATGTTCCTCGGAACAAGAATGCAGGTGTGTATGCATAGTTGTTTGAGGAGGAGGAAGAGGACTTTCATTAGGGTTTCGGAACGGGTGCGTATGCACAGTTGACAGTTGTCTTTTTCCAAACCCTAATGGATTTATGTTATATCAATTAATAATATTAATAAAATGAAATTGTGTCATGGTTGGATTTTGTTGACTTGTTGACCATGGTTGACTTGTTGACCATGGTTGAAATTTTGACCATCATCATTACAAAAGAAAGATGCTTTTTGATTCTTGCAAAACCATTTAAAGATTGTATTGATAATGGTCATTCGAAAACCTTCCATCAACTTTTTCATTTTCATTATTATTTATAATTGATAATTCTTTTTCTTTTGTGATATGGTTGCAAGAAAGAAAAAGAGAGCTCATTTTCTATCATTTAGCTTCTCTCTCCTCACTTCATCTTCTTCTTCCTCTAGCTCAAGGAGAATCCTTCTCATGTGTTGTGAATCCCTCTCCTTGAAAGATAAACACACCTTAGACACTCTCTACTCACTCTAGGATCAAAGGTTTAGCAAGCCGAAGATTCTAGTTCTCTCCAAGTTCGAGAAAGAGCCCGAAGGTTGAACCCTCAGGTGGATCCATCTTTGACGGAAGAAGGCAACGAGGAAAGCATCATCAAGCTCTACAAAAGTTTGAAGAAGAAGGAGTTCAAGTTAGGTATAACAATCTTTCCGAAGTAGCTAACTCTCTTTAGCTTGTTTGCTAGTTTAGTTTAGAAAAGATCCCGACTTTGTTAGTCCATGTTGCCCCATGCGCTAAAAATTTGATTTTTATACCGTTTCCGCCTCCCCGTAAGAACCGGGGCTCGCAACGTGGACTTACACATTTCATTTCAAAAACAACATGTTAAAATTTTGTTTAATGTGTTATGATGCATAAATTTTTTTTCAACTCATTCCAATTTGTAATTTTCCCTAATTAAACGTATTAGTGACGGCTTAAAATAATATTAAAATAATTAATTTCGGAAATTTTTTCACAAATTTAGAAATTTTACCAGTGGCTCAATAAACACCAAATACTACCAATTTCATAGCTAGAATATGTTTATTTAATTTTTATATTAAAAGATATTTATATTTTGACTTTTTACTGAAACCCCCCTTATTTTACCGATTTTTCGAAATTTCACCGAAACCATTTTCAAAATGTTACAATCTTCCCCCCTTAAAGAAATTCGGTCCCCGAATTTAAATTAAAACTCCTCCCAAATACTAAAACATTTAAGCAAAACCATCAAGTCGTCGGGGCTCCGAAATCATAAATACAGAAAACGCATCATAGCGCAATGCATGCGCATGAAAAACAGATATATAAACCAAAATCAAAACTCCGTCAAGCATCCCGCAATCGTCGGAGTTTATGGGGGAAAACATCAATGTCTAAATCCAAAACGAAAATCACTATGATATACATCATTAAAACATCCGGAAGTAATACATGCCAAATCTTTTTCAAATCGTTGTGCGATGTGTGTATCGCTGCACAGTGGCGGACGTCCATTGTGAGAAATTAACTATATATATATATATATATATATATATATATATATATATATATCTTTTTGTTTAACATACACGTCCCGCCGTTTTGAAAACAATTTAAAAGGGTTTACTTTTTAAACAGTTTCGTGTCATCACTGACACGCAGGTAAATACCGAGACTATAGCTCCTCCTTAGAAATCCCTTTGATAAGTATCAACGCATGCAAAAATATACTCAAGTACTGTCCTCTGACTAGTCCTGCTCAGTACTAAACCAAATAGTAAGTATCATAAAATATACTGCTCCAAAAGAAATCAATCTCAAATATATATATATATATATATATATATATATATATATATATGAATGCTACGAGCGTCTGGTGCGCACGGAAATTGAAATCCATGAGTGTGCCATACATGTGCACATAAACAAAATCTGAGTGTAACGGGTGTGCAAGAAAACACCTGTCAAGGGTAACGTGTGTGCCCTGACAGCAGAACCAGGTGCATCTGATATGCACGAAGAATCTCGATTTAGTGCATCTGGTGTGCACCTAAATCGCATCAAGTGCCTTAAGTATGCGCAAAATCCAAGCCAAGTGCACAAGGTGCACGAAAACAAATATCGAATATCACAATCAAAATCGACGGTATACAACATATCTCAATCCAAATACAAATCAGGTATACCGTGGTATAAAATCTCACTATCCTGTGCAGCGGCGTGCACAAAAGCAAATCAAAATACTTAAAGTGCATGAAACTATGCCGAAAGCATAATTCAAATCATATGCATGCCCTAGGAATAAAATCAAATATCATGAAACTCGGTCATCAAAGCTCAATCATGAAATAATTCGCCCAAAATACTGAAATCCAAAGGGACGGATACGTGATAGTCAGTCACCAAATCACAAATCATAAGTATTATCGTCGATATGTCCATCCTTCAAAGTCGAGAAGGTGTCGGTGCATCCAATGCTGGCAGAGCAAGATATCTACTCGCCTTCTGATCATGGCCTGTCGCCTGGTGCCCTTAGGCTCTCGTCTCTCGCTGCGAATTGTTAAGTACATAGCTCCTCGGCTCAACGGTGCAATATAGAAACGATAACGGAAGCAGTCCGCTCTGACACATCCTCTAAAGATCTCTGGCCAACTATCATGGTTACTCATAACATGTCTCGTCAACGAGGCCGAGCTCTGGCCTACTGGGTATGCGTCATATGACCGCTCCTGGGTCCAGGTCTTCTCGTTTAGTTTTTCCAGAAAGGTTCTGTCGAAGTCTCTCCCAAGTCTCGTTTCTGCCGCACTGCCCGGAAGTTATCATCCTTTTACTATATTTGTTTCTTGTTTCGGAACGGCTACATACTCATCACGACTCCTTCTGAAAGTTATATCCATAAACAACACCTCTGCATGCGTATCACATCTCTGATGTCGGCAGAGTGGAACGACATCTCATCAAGATCTCGTACTAATCTCTTACTCCACTTTTCTCTAATGTCGACTGCTTCGGACTCGTCTCTTCGTGGCTGCATGGACTGCGCTCCAACGGCCATACTCGTATCTGGAGTCTCCCAAGCAATGTATCCCATCATATGATATCCGAATGAAGTCGAACCATCCGATCGATTATCAAAACCTCATAATCCCCCAAGAGCTCAACATCTTGGGTACAGTTTAACAGTATCGAATATATGCAACAGCACCTATGGACCAACCGTAGAAGGGCAAACCCAAGCCTCATTAATGGCACCGCTGAACTGCCGCAAACCTTAAGGTTCACCGGCGTTCCATGGTCATTAAGTCGAGTTAGGGTTTCATTCTTCTAGAGGGTCCGTAGAATTGCTTGCTTTGTTTTCCGAATACTTTAAACTTGGAAAATGGGTTCCTGATATTTGATCGTCTATATCGACTCTCAACGTATCAGCGTGAAGTCGTCTCTAGCTGGATCCAATCAATCTGATGACCTCGCATCTGGGTAGGAAATGAACCACATATCCCAGTCTCTCATCCTTGGTGACTAGCGACCTTTTATCATCTCTCTAAGCATAACTCGTGCGACAATAGCTCTAAACATCTTGGGCGATATCTTTTCATTCGCCAAAATCACTGGCTCATTCGTCCCACGGTGAACAGTGCCTCAATCATCAAAATAATATGTGCTTTGATGGTCATCACAATCTGACTGGCCTCTTGAAGGGGCCTCTGGTGCTGATCTGCACGTCCGAGAAATCACGTAAAAGCGTTCCATCAAATGCTCGTGGCGCGAAAACACAATAAAATGGTGCCTCTATGCAATCGTATGTTCCTGGAATCACGCCATGGTCAGTCCTCGTTCGTGACGAGCTCGTGCTGACCGCAACTCTGGCCGTAGCTCTCTCTGCCCATACAACCGTGATAACAAAATCATAAACTGGTACTGATGAGGCTATATCATAGTAACGAATGTAATACTGTGCAATAAAATGTACATCCTAAGGCTTCTTAAGTGGAGTATCGTATCGTAAATATGCCGCGTAACATACATACGGTACGTCACTCTACTCAAGCTACCCACTCCATCAACCAAGGGTCATCCTACACTCTGAAGGTAAAACCTATCGCTCTGATACCAACTTTGTCACGAACCGAAAAGTACGGAATATGACCGGCACTTAAATTACGAAACGCCTCGAGGCGTACGTAATCTAAGTAGGCCAAAACCCAGAAAAGAAAAACCAAAGAAGAAGTAGATTGAAGGAAAAACCAATTTAAAGCAAGTAGTTTTAACAACATAGGCCGAAGTATGAAATTTTAAAATCTTAAGTATTTTCTGAAAATTTCGACAGTGTCTCCTTTATAAATACTGGCCCCCAAAAGGGATAGAACATGAATAATATACGAAATACATAAAAAGGCATCCCCAAGCAGGAGCTAGATCTTCGTCAAACGACGGTCACAACCACGAATGCAATATAATATACAACGCCGAAGGGCGAGGATCAAAACTCAAGAAAACCCAAAATCAGCATGAAAACTATACTAATACAATGCGCGACTCTAAGGTCGAAAGAATAACAAGTCTGATTTTCTATCTCTCTCAAATATACAATCTGGTTGATAGAGTTTCTAGATACAACTGAAATAATTAATAACTAAAGGTGGTCCTGATGCAAAGAACCCACCTACCTAAGCAATCACCCGGAAGGAATAGTGCGCCAACAAGCCACGACGAAACCTGTACGGCAAAACCTGCAAGAATTGTGGCACAACGGGGGTGAGTTGCCAACTTGTGAGTAGAAATCGCATGCACAACGCTATCCTATGTCATATCAGGTAATATCCTCAAATAAAAAATCCTGGTCCAGCTATGTGTAGTGTAATACTACCTGCTCGTGTCCGTGCCCCAGATAGCAACATATCAGATGTATGATGTATGAATGCATTACGAATTTAAACAGAATATATCATGAATGAAACAACTGTTTTCTTTAATCAATGAGATTTCTATATATATATCAATCAAGTATCATCAATGAATGAAACAGAGAAATCAGTGTCAAGCATCGACACAAAACATAAGTCTCAGTATCTCAATATCTCTAATCTCAAATCTCAAGTATCAATATGTCAGGCGTCCGTATCATCTGCGGGATCGGCCCGCGGGCTCTGGCAGAACGGATCAGTCTATAACCATCTCATGACTCCGGCCGGTTGTAACACCTTAGAATGCGTTTTGTGACTAATTATATTTTAATATAAGGTTTTTAATAAAAAGTTTACCAAAATGATTTCCAATTATTATATCCTAATTAATGAATATTTTATTAGATTATTCCTAGGCTTGCACACACTTGTGCATGTTAACTAGGGTGTTAATTTGGGGTTTAACCATTTCTTAATCTAGTTTTATATTTTGTTTAAGTGTTTTTGGGTATTATGGTGTTTGGTTGTTTTATAAATAAAATGAAAAATGAATTTGAAAAAAAAGGGGTTTTTAATGGGTTGAATTGTTGACTTGTGTGAGAGAGAGGGCATGGGGAGCATGGTGTGAACCATGCCTCATTTATGAGGGAAGAGAAAGAGAGTGGAGGGGTTTTTTGAATTTCCTCTCATTTCTCACTTTGTTCTCTCTTTTCACTCATTCTCTCACTCACACACACACACACACACACACACACAACAGCAGCCCAAGAAGCAAGCAGCAGCAACACCAGAAGCAACATCAGCAGCAAGCAACATCAG
Organism: Agapanthus africanus; assembly: GCA_030015575.1. NCBI lineage: Eukaryota > Viridiplantae > Streptophyta > Magnoliopsida > Asparagales > Amaryllidaceae > Agapanthus > Agapanthus africanus. The sequence goes on along the minus strand of JASDDO010000024.1, from coordinate 710,976,287 downwards.
CAGCAACAACAACAGAGCCTTAGTAGCAGCAGCAAGAGAAGCTCCAGCTGCAGAAGAAGATGCAGTAGCAGCAGCAGCAGTCAAGGCAGCAGCAGTAGTAAGCAGCCAAGGCGGCGGCAGCAGCAAGCAGCTTCTGCAGCAGTAACAGCATCTGGCAGCAGCAACAGCATCTGGCAGCAGCAACAGGAGCCCCAACAGCAGTAGGAACCCCTCACCTCCTCTATTCACTTCTTCACCAGCTTCCTAGGATCTCATAGGGTATAATTCTGAAACCCAAATTCCTAGTTTGCTTAGTTGTGTGATAATTAGCTTCAATTAGTGTTAAATAGTGAGTTTAGTGCTAATTATGGTGAATTATATGGAATTTTGGTTAGAATGTGATTGTGTTAGTTAACCTAGCTTATTTTAGTGTTGTTAGGGTTACTTTAACTGAGAAATAACCCCGATTTCACTAAAATATCACAGGGTTTGTGTTTTGTGCAAAATCAGTGTTTTTAGGCGACATTGTGGCATTCTGTGATCTGCTATTGACCCGAATCCTTCAGAACAAAATTGGGAAAACTGGGGCATGCATACTAGGTCTAGAACACACCACTAGAACACGAGCCCCTACTTCCCAATCCATGCTGCAGATTTATTAGGTTTGGCAGCAATATGCGTCCAAGTACGGGGCTGGGGTGTTGGGGTCTTGGCTAGGGTTCTCTGCTGTGTTATCTAGTGTTTTGGCATGTATAGTTTTGTGAGATTTGACCTATAGAAAAATCTGGGATCAAATATCGTATTGCATGTCCGTTTTGTTTGCGTGATACGCGCGATACGTGAGTGGGTTCTGCGATCCAGCGTGTCGCGGCGTGTTTAGACGCGTATACACACGTTTTAGCGTATCGTGCACACACGCGTTTAGTTCACGACGGGAGTTTCTCGTTTGTGTTCGATATCGCGTTTTGCGGAATATTTGGCTTTTATATGATTTTCTTGTCTCATTTTCAGGTTTGCGGGCGGGGACTACGGACACGGCTACAGAGGGATACAGGTGGTTGCATTCACCTAGCATGGAGCGTAGGTGAGTAGATTTAACATCTACAGGGAGTCGCCTGCCTGGCGTTATGCGTCTGGGCTAGGATTCTAATACTTGTTGCGTATTCTACGTCATTGTTTGAATTGCGCCTTACCCTATTTATTAGATATAATGATACTGTGACTAGCAGCCGTAGGCCACTGCATATATTATTGACGGTTCATGTTGCACGAGCACGGATTTTATGCTACACACACACCGTCAATAATTGCCATGTCACACAAAAACCATTATAGATATCATATTGCTTGGTTAGGGACTTTATGACATCGATTCACCTTACTTATCACTTTGGACATTTAGTTACCGATATACCTTACTCACCTATTCCACTCATACCCGGAGGGGGTATACTTCATCAGTTCTTATAGGTAGATACCTGTACATTACTACACCTGTATGTTACACACATATTCAGTTGCAGTTACATATTTACCTTTACTGATGTTACTTAGCTGTACCTTATTGGTTTCGCATACATCTGGTTTCAGCTACATATTCTCATTTATATGCTCGCATTTTAGATATATCGCATATATTTATTTCTGGATCTGCGCATTGTTTATTTGGATTTTACATGATATTTTCTGGATTTGGGAACCGCGGGAGTTCATGAAATTATGCATACATTGAAAATCCCGGTTTCCTTGATATGATATTTGCGCAGCCACCATGAGATTTAACGGTTCTGATTATATACTCCATACGAGGTGTGGTTGCCGTATGAGGGTACATGGTGGGGCCCGGTATGGTTCCCCTCGGCAAGAAGATCGATGGACTTTGCCGATTGAGCCTGGAGGCGGGCGAGTACCTACCGGTGACAGTACCAATGACTCGACGGGGATCATGGAAATACCGTTGGGAGTCATGTACGTATGCATACGTCGAAAGGCGAGGGTCAGAGCTAGGCACTCGTGCTTTCGGGATAGCGTATGAAACGTACCTATCAGGATTTCTGTGTCGATGCTTGGCACATTGTTTTCATGATATTTCTTTTAATACCTTTGTATATATAACAGGGGATTTAGCTGTTGTTATATATACCCTTACACCAATATTAGTGGAGTGGGACGCTAATATATGTGTATTGACCCCATCATATTTATTTCTGCAAATATATATTTTTAGGATGTTAGAAATTTACTCGAGATTTGACTTAGGACGTATGTGATTCATTGAGATTGGATATTGGATATGAAAGAGATTATTGATTTGTACATTCGAGGTATAGGAGAGCTATTCGATATTGTACATTGAGGAGATGTGAGACTTATATGATGTGAGAGCCCAACTTTGTGGCTGATTTGAGGAATTGTGGATTTGAGTGTCTTGATGGATTGTGATCCTACCATGATATCAGGTTTCCTTGGAAATGACATATTCCACCCCATACCTCACACTTATCTATTTTATGCACAGTTTCATATATTGGTAGTACCTGTTAGTGTACCCTTATGATAGCTGCATATCTACATTCTCATATCTCTATTGCATGGTTATTGCATACTATTGTCATGTTATTATTGCTTCACATATTGATTGTACCTGCTTGTGTACTTTCCTCTGTTCTGTATTTCACATGACCTGTTATTACTGAAATTGCATATCTTAGATTCATGCTGTACGTACATTCCTGCGATTACCTGCATATGTTATCTACTATTCACGAGTTGGCAACTCACCCCCGTTGTGCCACAGTTGTTTTGCAGGGTGTTTCCCCAGAGTAGTCGATGCAGGCTATTCACCAATCATCTTTTGCTACAGATACCGCATCGGCTCACAGTGTGCTATTTTACTTAGGTGGGTATTGGTGGTTATCTATAATTTGTATTGTACATTCGTTGTATCTTGTACTCTCCATCTACTATTATGTTGTTGACTTAGAGACTTGGTGAGGACGATATTGTATTTTATTTGTGGATTTGTTGTCTTTTAAATACAGTTTCCTTCCTATTGTCTCTTATTCCTTCGCTACGATGTCGTATATATGTGATGTGATTGTTTTCCGTCTTTGGGTTAGTTTTTAAAAAGGTGTGTTGCCAAAATTTTAAATATAGAAAGTGGGACTTTTAAAGAATTTAGGTTGTGATTTCAAATATTTCAAAAACTTATATTGTCTTTTTCCGTATTTTCATGGTTTAGATTTCTGGGTTTTGGCTTTCTTTTACTGCGTTACGTCTTTAGGCGTTGCGTAGTATTAGGGCCGTCACATGCCAATTTCGGGTCGTGAGAAAGTTGGTATCAGAGCGCTAGGTTTTACCTTTCAGAGTGTAGGATGACCTTGGTATGATGGTGTAGGTAGCTTAAGCAAGGTAATGTAGTGTGTGTATGTCTGCAGCATACTCACGATGCGGTACTTCGCCTAAAGCGACCTAAGTACAAATTGCTTCAAATTCCTTCCTTGATGATTCATATCCTTGTGATTTGATTTCCTTATTCTTATCGAATCTTATCTCTATTTATAGCCTTGCCGCCGATGACTAATGGGGAGTCAGAGTGATGCAGCGAGGGCCGAGGTCAGAGTTAGCTCGGGTGAGACGAGCACTGACCAGGATGGCACGCTAGCTGCACAGGTGCAGACGGATCGGCCTGCGACATATAGTATTGATAGGCTTGTGGTAGAGATGTAGGACTTCCGCCAGACGATGAGTTCATTGGTTGATGTCGTTCGGAAGCTACGACAGGAGGTTGTCACCACTGTTACTCAGTTGTCACTTACGTTCAGCATGCAGCAGTCCGTCACCTACATAGCACCAGTGGTTGCGGCCCCAGTTGACGAGGTGTTAGTTATGTATATGCCCTAGAGGCCATTGTTGTACATATGATGTATATTATAATGGATGCTTGGATATATATAGAGATGACTTTCTTGCTCGTCATAATAGTATGCTATTTGGTTTCACTTTATCTTAACATGTTGACTTGTATTGGTTTACTGTTTTTCTCTCACATGTTGATAAAGCCCTTAGGATCTGTACTCGACTACTGGGACTATGATGAGATCATACTAGTGGGGCCTTGGTAGTCGATGAGTACATCCTATAACTGTTCCTAGTCGAGGGTATATCGAGACAGGGCATCGATACACAAGAGTAGACTAGCGTATACGCATCTTGACCCATATGATGGGCGATGGATGATCCCATATCCATCGGTGTTTGACATCAGAGATGGTGTACGGGTGCTCAGTGGAGACTGGGTACACTGGACGGACTCACCGAGAACTCCCAGATGGTGATATACCACACGTCAGATGGCAGTTCTCCGGTGACACTGGTACAGGGTAGTCTGTAGACCCGAGATCGTCATAGAGTCTTGTGTGATTCCTACTGTGCTTTGATTTCCACCTTACCATGTCCAAGAGGGCATGCAAAACGGTGGCTTTTGGGTACAGTCCCGAATCACATGGAGGCAATGAGCGATAGGAGGGGATTCGTCTCTCCCGGTGTAGGGAGTTGATGTTCTGCTGTGTTCGATTGGCTATAACTGGAAGTCCCTGGCCAGGGCTGATATAGAGATTTACTGGTAAGTGTTACTAGTAGTTTCTCGACCCGTTATGAGCCATACATCGACACGACTTATCGGTTACTGGGGTCTGACATATACCACCCCTAGACTTGATATGCAACATATCAGACAAACAGACCGGACTGTACGGGAGTGTTACTGATTGGATTCACAAGAGAACGCACAGGCTAGCTTGTTGATCTTCTGATCACTCAATACCTGGGTGGCTGTTACGTTTAGCTGACCGCCTGCAGCTTGTGGGTGTTTGATATGATCATCACCTGCTACCGGCGTATTGACGATTCTTTAGAGACCTACACAGAGGTTTCTTGGCTCAGGCGAAACGGAGTAGAGGCACATATGTGATATGTCCAGGACCGAGAATAATGCGATATGAGATACCGTATTATATTCTTGCGATATTTAGACATGAACCGGGTCATCGGATCAAGTGTTGATTCGATTGGTACATGATATATTAGTCGGTAATATTCGATATAGTCGGATCATCGGATCAAGTGTTGATTCGATGATTTAATGTATAATAATATATATGATATATTGTATTATATTATCTAATATTGGCTCGCTTTATTATTTCATTTTCTCACTGGATGATACATTGATATATATGCGATATATGTTAATTGTATTATTTTCTTTTGTTGCAAATATATAATATATATGTGACATATATTATTGTGACATGATATGATTTATTATTAAACATGTTTAAGGATGATTAAAAGGGATTAACGTTTGATTAGGGTTAGCTTCTTCTTGCACCTTCTAGAAGCTTTGTTTTTGTCATGCTTAAGATATTATGGTTGATATTTTTGCATGACTCATAACTTAACCTAACCAAACCCTAACTCTAGTTTATTCTCTACAAACTCTTAGCCACTCATCCTTGACCATGGTTGATATATCAGTCATATAGTTTTCTTTTCTATTCATCACAAAAGGAATGATCATTATCTTTTCCATTATCATCTTCTTCTCTCTTGAAAAAGCTCACTAGAAATTCTTTATGTGATGAATAAATATGAGAAAATGATTTAAAAAGAAAGCATAAATACTACTCTCTCATCCTCATCTCATCTAGCCCATGAGATTAGTGTGTTCATCTCTTTTGAGTGAGAAAGCTTGAGTCTTTGCAACTTCGACGTAGATCATCGGAGATTTGGAACACTTCAAGCTAGCATGGATCGTTCGAGTCGTGGAGCCTCTCTTGAGTCTGGGAGATCGTGGATCGCGGTGAAGGGACTTCTACTCGGAGCTTGTGAAGTGAAGGAGCGGACTACAAAGGTTGTAATCCCTCACACTTAGATAAAAAGATGTTATCTTGCATGCTTAACCCTAATAATCTAGCAAAGATCCTGTCTTTGGGTTGTTCGGCACGTCTAAATTTTTATCCGGGCATGTTTGATGCCTTATGAACTTTCACAAGAGTGCCTAGGAACCCTACAGTGGTATTAGAGCCTAGCTAGAGCATTAGGCGTCGTGTTTACGAAGTTAAAACTCCGACCGGACCCGAACCGACAAAATTTAACCCCTCTCTGGAAATTTTTCAAAAACTGGGATTTTTCTGAATTAAAAATACCTAAAAAAATCAGCAGGGAATTCTAAGAATTACCATGAAATACGGGCCCACAAATCTACTAAACCGCGGCGGAACCGCGGCGGGAACCTGCTTCCCGCGGCGGTTCCGCGGCCGAATTGTGGAATTGTGACATGTGGCTTCATGATAATAACCGTAGGTGCTTGTTGATACTTCTGGGTATTTTTAAAGTGACTTAAGTGTTGAGTATTCAGGGGTTTGTTTTATAATAGTAGATTCGATCGGAATATTTAAATTCGTTTTTATTTCCGGATATTTAGAAACTATTAAACTCTTTGAACGGATATCATTAACCCACTTTATCCCGGCACGGCAAACTTTTAAGTGTTGAATTTTTATCGGGTTTAAATCTTTCAGAAAAATTGTACAGGTTAAGCGGTGGACCCCCTAGAAGACAACAAACCTTAACTCGATTATGTGACCGTCTTGAACTGCCTTTTGAACCTTCGGGTTTGGGGCAGTACGGCGTGCCACATGTGAGGCGTTGGCTTGACCCTTCTACGGCTGGATCACCGGTATTGTGACATATTCTGGGATTATTTGAACTCCGCTCAAGTGTTGAGCACTTTAGAAAATTTTGGGTATTTGATTATCTGTTCAAAAAGTTTAATACTATCTATTTATCTGGAATGTGATACAATATGTGGAATTCATAGAGTTAGGCATGAAATGCGAAGTATGTGATATTTCGGATTTACGATGTCTAAAGTGATTGTGGATTCCAAATGTTGTAGTTTTACACTTTCTTTTCTGTGACCGTAAGTGTAATATGTGATATCGCCGGTTTCGTTGCTATATGTCAACGACAATTGGGATGCGCATATTTACTTACGTTGATGATATGTGATATTATGTGTTGCTGTGATATGTTATATTGGATCGTCGCGTTCTGAATAGCCGGAGGTTTTATGTGAGATGATGGTTTTTATTTTCATCTTGTAAAATTCATTTGTAATGTAATATTCTTTTATTTGGGGCACTTCCAGGTTGAGGTTGATGTCACCAGTGTATATTATTTACTTTTCCGCATTAGGTAGACCCAAGGAGGGGAGCACAAGTAACCGGGTTCTAGGGTCCAGTGGGAGGCCATCTCGAGGAGTCGAGACCGGGTCTCCTAACCCTAGAATTGGCAGTGTTACTTGCCGCTCTCGTAGGGGTCTTGGGATGTGGGTTTGGCTATTCGTCGCGACCGTGGAATCCGTGTTTTATACAGGCTCGTATTGAAAACACGGACGTCCTAGTATATCCAATATTTCATATATGTTCTTCTGCTGCAATGTTCTGTGATGAGATCATATTACTGCCTGAGACGAATGCTTATACTATATATATATATATATGCTGATATATAAATATTACTGCTTTCGTTTCTTCTGTGATGCTTAGGAAGCATAAGCTGATGGGATTTTTATTAATGAGATTAATAAAAAGAAAAGAAACCTAAAGATGTTGTAGAATCAAAACTTTATAAAAAAGGGTAGCTACAGTTTTGCTTTGCGCAATGATATATATGATATGTCCTGCACCTTATTCGATGAGGAAAGAGCCGACGATCACTTCACCGGGAGTGACCTCTTTAGCGAAACTGGCAGATGCTACAAAACTCGGTTTGTATTTTGATTGCTTTTAGAGTTTTGCTTTGCAAAGCGGTATATATGATATATCCTGCACCTTATTCGATGAGGAAAGGGCCGACGATCCCTTCACCGGGAGTGACCCCTTTAGCAAAACTAAGAAAAGCCTCAAAAACACTCCTTTTCAAAAACCACTCGACTCTACGACGATATCAAGTTCATTACACTCGGGGTTTTCTGAAAAACCTGCGTAACCCTCCGTCATTTTAGGAAAATAGAGTACTTAGTATTCGTGCTGCGTTTGTTGACCATAGTTAAGGCGCAGTGTACGGTAGCTAAGTGATATTTTCCTATATAACATAAGATGTGATTAATTAGGACAGTCATATGACTTTGTTGACCATAGTTAAGGGTCATGTGGGTGGGTCTAAATTAATCAAGAAATGACGGGTAGAACTTGACTAGTGCTTATGATTTGTTGACCATAGTTAAGGTCATAAGACACTAGGGGTAAAAATATTATCGGGAATTTCAAGTGTTGAAATTTGCAATGAGATTGCATACCTCCTATAAGATAGTTGGATCCCGATACCCACTGCGAGTAAGTGTTACTCCTGGGAGAGTTTTACACAGGACAATTAGTCATTCAAGTAGGTGTCTAGAAAAGTGTTAACGGGGTTACGCCTCTGGGAAAACGAGGTTTACGTAGGTCCGTGCGAAAGCACGGGGAACCTCCCTCAAAATACCGACACTGATCTGACTGAAAGATTGACGAAATTGTAGAGTGTAATTAATCCCGGCTAATCTTACCTTTTAGGGTTTGAAGGTAGATTTGATAAAAACAGTGGGAGACATCCTGATTAGATAAGATAATAACCAATCTAATCTTGCAAGAGCATACGCTAAAGTGTTTTCTTCTCTCTCTCTCTCCAGGTAGCGACCATGCCAGGCCATAATCAAGATAATAATATGGATGTATTGACTGAACCCGCTTATTATACTGAGCAGGGGAACGTTGGACCCGTTCTTTCTTATAAGAGTTATAAGACTGGACAGGAAACAGGAGAATATCTGGATTCTCACACCACCCAAAAGAACATGCATATTGATGCATCTTCTTCAGGTGTGTTAGTTATTGAGAACTGTTTCTCAGTTCACCCTACGTCCTGGGTATTGGATACCGGATCAGGATCCCATATATGTAAATTGTTACATGGGCTAAGAAAATGTAGAGAACTGGGAAAATGTGATCATTCCGTTCAAGTAGGGAACGGTGCAAGTATTGTAGCCAAAGCAGTTGGCGAATATCACCTTTTATTACCAAGTCGTTATACACTGATTCTAAATGAGTGCTATTATATACCGAACATGATGTGCAATATTATATCAGTTTCTTTATTAAGTAAAGAAGGATATAATTTTGTAGTAAAGGATAATGTTATGAACATATTCCTAGATCAAAAGTTGATTGTATCAGGCTCGTTACATAATGGCATATTCATTCTGAATCAGAATACAGTCCTGAATATACAAAACACACACAAGAGGAAAAGTTCAGATATGAACGAATCCTACTTGTGGCATTGTAGACTTGGTCATATCAATGCGACACGACTGACTAAGTTACATAAGGATGGTTATTTGAATCCGTTCGAATTATCATCTTATGATACTTGCCATTCATGTCTCAAAGGAAAAATGACCAAAGCTCCGTTTAGTGGACACGGAGAAAGAGTTACTGAACTCTTAGGACTAATACATAGTGATGTATGCGGTCCCATGTCTACGCATGCCAGGAACGGTTCTTCTTACTTCATTACATTCACTGACGATCTCTCTAGATTCGGACATGTGTTCCTGATGAAACACAAGTCTGAAGCTTTTGAGAAATTCAGAGAATATAAGCACGAAGTAGAGAATCAAACTGGCAAAAGTATTAAGATTCTTCGATCTGATCGAGGAGGTGAATACTTAAGTAATGAGTTTCGGGATTATCTAAAAGGGAATGGGATTCTCTCTCAGCTTACTCCTCCTTATACACCACAGCACAACGGTGTATCGGAGCGGAGGAATCGCACCCTATTAGATATGGTACGCTCTATGATGAGCACTGCTGAGTTACCTATCTCCTTTTGGGGTTATGCGCTGGAGACAGCCACATATCTATTGAATAGAGTTCCAACTAAATCGGTGCCTACCACTCCATATGAGATATGGAATGGGAAGAGACCATCTCTTAAACGAGTTAAGATATGGGGTTGTCCGGCCTATGTTAAAAAGCAAAATCCGGACAAACTCGAGGCAAGATCAGGTATATGTAAGTTTGTAGGATATCCAAAAGATTCTTATGGATATATATTCTATCACGCTTAGGAACAAAAAGTGTTTGTTTCTCAATATGCCACCTTTTTAGAAAAGGAATTTCTTGCAAAAGAAATTAGTGGCAAAGAGGTAGAGCTAGAAGAGGTTCCAGAAACACAAATTACAACTGAAAATTTAGTAGAACCAGAGGATTCAGTAGTACCCGACGAACCCCAGCCTCTCCGCCGATCTAGTAGGGTTTCTCGTCCACCTGAGAGATACTACGGTTTTCTCATTGATGGTGGAAGCGAGGATTGCATCATGGAAGATGACGACCCAACTAGTTTTGAGCAGGCCATCACGAGTGGTGACTCTGTGAAATGGCTGGATGCAATGCGATCTGAGATGGAATCCATGTATACCAATAAAGTATGGATTTTGGAAAATGCTCCTGAAGGGGTAAAACCCATTGGGAGCAAGTGGATTTTTAAAAAGAAATTTGGTGTAGATGGAAAAGTTGAGACTTTCAAAGCTAGACTTGTAGAAATGGTTTTCGTCAACGACCAGGTGTGGATTATGACGAAACCTTTTCTCCAGTGGCTATGCTTAAGTCCATCCAGATCTTACTTGCCATTGCTGTATACCATGACTACGAAATCTGGCAAATGGATGTTAAGACCGCCTTTCTAAACGGTGATTTAGAAGAGAGCGTGTACATGACTCAGCCAGAGGGCTTCGTAGATAGTGGGAGCAGCGGAAAGGTGTGCAAGCTGCTTAAATCCATTTATGGGTTAAAGCAAGCATCGCGGAGTTGGAACATCTGTTTTGATGTTGCAGTCAAAGAGTTTGACTTCATCAAAAATATAGATGAACCTTGTATCTATAAAAAGGTAGCAGAGGGTAAGGTTGTCTTCCTCGTATTGTACGTGGATGACATACTCTTGATATGAAATGATATTCCTATGTTGCAATCAGTCAAGCTCTTCTTATCACAGAGATTCTCAATGAAAGATCTAGGTGATGCCTTCTGCGTATTGGGAATTATGATCTATAGAGATAGATCTAAACGGATACTGGGATTGTCCCAATCCAGGTACATTGACACCATACTAAAGAAGTTTAGTATGGAAGAATCCAAGCGTGGGAACCAACCCACGATCTCTGGACTCACTCTCTCCAAAGAGATGTCTCCCAAGACTGATTTGGAGAGAGCTCGCATGCAAGGGATACCCTATGCTTCGGCAGTAGGCTCTATCATGTATGTGATGCTATGTACCAGACCCAATGTAGCATACTCACTAAGTGTAGTGAGTCGGTATCAAGCAGATCCTGGAGAGAGTCATTGGACAGCAGTGAAGAACATTCTCAAGTACTTACGAAGGACTAAGGAGATGTTCTTGGTGTATGGTAATGGAGAACTCCAGGTAGAGTCCTTTACCGATTCCAGCTTCCAAAGTGATAAGGACGACTCTAAGTCGCATTCGGGTTTTGTCTTTACCTTCAATGGAGGGGCGGTATGTTGGAAGAGTTCCAAACAAGATACCGTTGCAGACTCGACGATGGAGGCTGAATACATCGCTGCCAACGATGCTGCCAAGGAGACTGTTTGGATAAAGAAGTTCATCAGTGAACTTGGTGTGGTTCCATCTATTGAGCATCCAATACCTCTGTATCGCGATAACAATGGAGCTGTGGCTTTGGCCAAGGAACCCAGATCCCATCAGAAGTCCAGACATATTCTGAGGCGGTATCACCTGATCAGGGAGATAGTTGATCGCCGGGAGATCGAGGTCAGGAGAGTAGATACGAAGGACAACACTGCGGATCCATTCACGAAGGCTATTCCTCAGATACAGTTTGAGAGATTATTCGGGATGCTAGGTATGAGATACTACAGCAGCTGGCCTTAGTACAAGTGGGAGATTGTTAGTTATGTATATGCACTAGAGGCCATTGTTGTACATATGATGTATATTATAATGGATGCTTGGATATATATAGAGATGACTTTCTTGCTCGTCATAATAGTATGCTATTTGGTTTCACTTTATCTTAACATGTTGACTTGTATTGGTTTACTGTTTTTTCTCACATGTTGATAAAGCCCTTAGGATCTGTACTCGACTACTGGGACTATGATGAGATCATACTAGTGGGGCCTTTGCAGTCGATGAGTACATCCTATAACTGTTCCTAGTCGAGGGTATATCGAGACAGGGCATCGATACACCAGAGTAGACTAGCGTATACGCATCTTGACCCATATGATGGGCGATGGATGATCCCATATCCATCGGTGTTTGACATCAGAGATGGTGTACGGGTGCTCAGTGGAGACTGGGTACACTGGATGGACTCGCCGAGAACTCCCAGATGGTGATATACCACACGTCAGATGGCAGTTCTCCGGTGACACTGGTACAGGGTAGTCTGTAGACCCGAGATCGTCATAGAGTCTTGTGTGATTCCCACAGTGCTTTGATTTCCACCTTACCACGTCCAAGAGGGCGTGCAAAACGGCGGGTTTTGGGTGCAGTCCCGAATCACATGGAGGCAATGAGCGATAGGAGGGGATTCGTCTCTCCCGGTATAGGGAGTTGATGTTGTGCTGTGTTCGATTGGCTATAACTGGAAGTCCCTGGCCAGGGCTGATATAGAGATTTACTGGTAAGTGTTACTAGTAGTTTCTCGACCCGTTATGAGCCATACATCGACACGACTTATCGGTTACTGGGGTCTGACGTATACCACCCCTAGAATTGATATGCAACATATCAGACAAACAGACCGGACTATACGGGAGTGTTACTGATTGGATTCACAGGAGAACGCACAGGCTGGCTTCTTGATCTTCAGATCACTCAATACCTGGGTGGCTGTTACGTTTAGCTAACCGCTTGCAGCTTGTGGGTGTTTGATATGATCATCACCAGCTACCGGCGTATTGACGATTCTTTAGAGTCCTATACAGAGGTTTCTTGGCTCAGGCGAAACGGAGTAGAGGCACATATGTGATATGTCCAGGACCGAGAATAATGCGATATGAGATTCCGTATTATATTCTCGTGATATTTAGACATGAACCGGGTCATCGGATCAAGTGTTGATTCGATGAATCGGTACATGATATATTAGTCGGTAATATTCGATATAGCCGGATCGTCGGATCAAGTGTTGATTCGATGATTTAATGTATAATAATATATATGATATATTGTATTATATTATCTAATATTGGCTCGTTTTATTATTTCATTTTCTCATTGGATGATACATTGATATATATATGCGATATATGTTAATTGTATTATTTTCTTTTGTTGCAAATATATAATATATATGTGATATATATTATTGTGACATGATATGATTTATTATTAAACATGTTTAAGGATGATTAAAAGGGATTAGGGTTTGATTAGGGTTAGCTTCTTCTTGCACCTTCTAGAAGCTTTGTTTTTGTCATGCTTAAGATATTATGGTTGATATTTTTGCATGACTCATAACTTAACCTAACCAAACCCTAACTCTAGTTTATTCTCTACAACCTCTTAGCCACTCATCCTTGACCATGGTTGATATATCAATCATATAGTTTTCTTTTCTATTCATCACAAAAGGAATGATCATTATCTTTTCCATTATCATCTTTTTCTCTCTTGAAAAAGCTCACTAGAAATTCTTTATGTGATGAATAAATATGAGAAAATGATTTAAAAAGAAAGCATAAATACTACTCTCTCATCCTCATCTCATCTAGCCCATGAGATTAGTGTGTTCATATCTTTAGAGTGAGAAAGCTTGAGTCTTTGCAACTTCGACGTAGATCATCGGAGATTTGGAACACTTCAAGCTAGCATGGATCGTTCGAGTCGTGGAGCCTCTCTTGAGTCTGGGAGATCGTGGATCGCGGCGAAGGGACTTCTACTCGGAGCTTGTGAAGTGAAGGAGCGGACTACAAAGGTTGTAATCCCTCACACTTAGATAAAAAGATGTTATCTTGCATGCTTAACCCTAATAATCTAGCAAAGATCCTGTCTTTGGATTGTTCGGCACGTCTAAATTTTTATCCGGGCATGTTTGATGCCTTATGAACCTTCACAAGAGTGCCTAGGAACCCTACACGAGGCACATATTCCAGAGACTCGGAGAGTTCCAGGACAGTGGAGAACTCGTACCAGTGTACCAGCCCAGAGACATAGGGTTGGTCATCGAGTCAGATTTCGTGGCCGTCGCGGGAGTAGCAGAGGCCTAGGACGAGGACAGTCGTTCAGCTCTCATTCCCAGGAGGGTCAGCAATCAGCGCGTGGATGTTTTCGATGCGGAAGCCTTCAGCACTTCGTCAGGGATTGTTCCTTAGCACCTCGTCAGGATCGTACTCAGAGAGGCCGTGGACGTAGAAGGTTCGCTCAGAGGGATCAGTCTACCAGAGGAGTTCAGCCAGTTGCGGGTAGAGGGCGGACATAGGAGTTTGCTTCTACTCATCGGGACGCGTAGGCGTCCAATGTGTAGTTTTCAGGTATCCTTAATTCGCATGTTCTTTTGATGTATTCGTTTGTTTTTCACCTTGTGCCGTGTTAGGTAGATTAGCCGTTTGCTTGTGTTAATCTTCTGTCAGCGATTATTTTGTTGCGTGACACGTATTCAGTTGTGTGCCAATCGGATAGGAGATAGAGGTTCGTCTGTCATTTTGATCCTTCTAGAGATGTTGGATTTGACGTTCTCCTGGGCACGGACTGGTCAGCTACGTGCTAGGCGTCTGAAGACTACCGTAAGGAAACAGTCAGGAATTGTTTTTCTGGTAAGTCAGTTCTTGTTGTACAAGTGGATAGTTGTGCCGCCTCTCACAGCTTGAATTCAGCCTTTTCGCTAGTCGGCTTTTGAGGAGATGTCGTGGATTCTTGGCGTTCAATTGTGATACCGGAGCCACAGTGGGATTGTTGGACCGGGTTCCTTTCGTGCGATAGTTTTCCGACGTTGTTCCAAATAGGCCGGCGAAGCTTAGGGAGCTTAAGAATCAGCTGCAGAGTTGTTGTTGGGGAGTTTTGTGCGTCTGAGTGTTTCGCTTTTGGAAGCTCCTATTTCTGTTCGTCAAGGAGAAAGACAGCAGTTTAAGGTTTTGTATCGACGGATCGTTAATTGAACCGGCTTACGGTGCGGATAGGTATCCTCTACCTCGCATTGATGATTTCTTCGATCAGCTCCAGAGTGAGAGACATTTTCTAAGTTTGTTTGGGATCAGGTCATCATTATTATGGATTCGGAGTGATGGCATTCAGAAGACTGCCTTATGCGTGCTATGGGCCTTGTGTGTATTAGTGAGTCATTGGATTCACTGATGCCCTATCTTCATTCGTAGATATGATGAACCAGATTTCTTCAGGCCGTTCCTCGACCAGTTATTGTTGTGCTGTTTATGACATTCTGGTCTATTTAATGTGTCTTGAGGGACAGGGGTAGCACTTGAGGATTTGTTATGCTGATACTGGGAGAGCACCGGTAGTTTGGTAGATTCTCGGAGTGTTTCTTCAGGCTTGTTTGTGTTGACTCCTAGGTCTTATAGTCATGGGAGACGGTTTCGTATGGTTCCGAGGGAGATCGTGGCCGTACAACCTAGGCCCAGACTTATGTACAGGACGGAGGTCCGTGGATTTTGGGCTTAGCAGGTTTTACCGCCGTTTCATGCAGGATTACTAGAGTAGTGCTGCACCGTCAACTGAACTGACCGGAATGGAGATTTCTTTTCTTTGGACTGAGGCATGTATGCGGAGTTCTCAGCAGTTGAAGATTCTGTTAACAACTGCATCAGTTCTTCTTTGCTTTGGTTCGGGCGAATGTTCACACCATAATATTGCATTATTATAATCCCCATTCTTATTTGTTTTATAAATAAACAGGTACTTTTGACGCATGTCTGCTACATATTACAGGATGCAGGTTCTTGGAAGAAAACAGTGAAAAAGGAAAAAGATGATACAAAAGAGGGACTTTTTGACCAACATGTAGAAGGATCCTAGTCAAGCCTAGACAAAGAACAATTCACAATTGTACAAGGCAACGCATGGTCCGAAATGTCAAAGGAAACAGTTACAAGACCACAACAAGTTTCACTGAAAGATCTGGAGAAAACACAGAAGCCAAATGAAGAAAAGAACTATAGAAATAGAAAGCCCAAAGCATCAAGATCAAGCCCACAAAAATTGAGTAAATGATCTCACTAAAGGGCCGCGGAACCGCGGACCTACCCCCACATTTGCCGCGGTTCCGCGGCCATCTGACGCACGTGTCGGTGCAAATTTCTTCTGACGGTGCGTCGGTCCGTAGGTTGGGATTTTTCGTGGGCATATCTGAAATAGCACATGCGCGAGAATTTTTAACCCTAGTTTTCCTATTTCCTTATAAATATGTAATGAAAATACTGTAATGGGGAGGCCTCTTTTCAATGAAATAAAATTGAGATTCAATTCAATGGGAAGAGCATCATTTCTGTAAGTTCTTATTTTAATTTCTGCCTTAGTTGATAATTTAATTCTTGCCTTAGATAAATCCTTCCATTTCCCTAGTTTAATCTAGTGTAATCTTTCTTAAACTGCAGTAGGTAAGTTATTTTTAAAATGTTATTTTTAAAAGATCCCCTAATGAGCGAGTAATTTCCTCGCTTGTTAGGGATAGGAATAAGGGAGGGATTGAGAGATGAATATCTCTCATCTCTTTTAAGCCCGATTATTTTTAACAACTAGAACTTCATGCATGCATGCATGATCCGCTCCCTACGGCACCCTACCCATGAGGTAACGGTGAAACCGTAGTATAAAGGACCGGACATGCATGTCTTCCATGAAGGTTAGAGCAAATACTAGGAAAGGACGGACAAGGATCTAGAGGAAGAAACTTCGTTCCTTCCCAATCATCCTAATCCCTTTTTCGAATAGTTGCTATAACTTCTAAAAGATTTCATTTAGGGTATTGAAAGAGGTGTTAATATTAATCTTACCAAACTCCACCTTTGACCTAACCCTAGCAAGTTTCTTTATCATCATATAACTTAGTTTTAGATTCAATTAAAACAAAACCAAACAACCATTGGAATCAACTCGTAAAAACACTTAGGAAAATTACACATCCCTGTGGACCGACCCATATTCCCCGGCAACGGCGCCATTTGATTTGTATAAGATTTTAGGATCAAAATTATTTTTACCGCAATCAGAAACGGCGTCGCTTTGCAGTTAGCCGGTGAATACGGGTCGGTCCACAGGGATGTGTAATTTTCCTAAGTGTTTTTACGAGTTGATTCCAATGGTTGTTTGGTTTTGTTTTAATTGAATCTAAAACTAAGTTATATGATGATAAAGAAACTTGCTAGGGTTAGGTCAAAGGTGGGGTTTGGTAAGATTAATATTAACACCTCTTTCAATGCCCTAAATGAAATCTTTTAGAAGTTATAGCAACTATTAGAAAAAGGGATTAGGATGATTGGGAAGGAACGAAGTTTCTTCCTCTAGATCGTTGTCCGTCCTTTCCTAGTATTTGCTCTAACCTTCATGGAAGACATGCATGTCCGGTCCTTTATACTACGGTTTCACCATTATCTCGTGGGAAGGGTGCCGTAGGGAGCGGATCATGCAAGCATGCATGAAGTTCTAGTTGTTAAAAATAATCGGGCTTGAAAGAGATGAGAGATATTCATCTCTCAATCCTTTCCTTATTCCTAACCCTAACAAGCGAGGAAATTACTCGCTCATTAGGGGATCTTTTAAAAATAACATTTTAAAAATAACTTACCTACTGCAGTTTAAGAAAGATTACACTAGATTAAACTAGGGCAATGGAAGGATTTATCTAAGGCAAGAATTAAATTATCAACTAAGGCAGAAATTAAAATAAGAACTTACAGAAACGATGCTCTTCCTACTGACCCGTATTCACCGGCTAGCTGCAAAGCGACGCCGTTTCTGATTGCGGTAAAAATATTTTTTATCCTAAAATCTTATACAAATCAAATGGCGCTGTTGCCGGGGATAGCGTGTCATTTTCTTTTTGCAATTTCGGGTTAATATAAAATTAAAAGATCATAAAAATTGAAAAATTAAAAAATATAAAAATTTATCATTTTTGTATTTTGTGAAGGGTATTTTTTGTTTGAATTTTTTTGGATCTAAAATCGAGACGGATCTGGAAAAATCCAGAGTTCGAAACAGAAAAAGATACATCAGAACAGAAAGAGGTTGGAAAATCAAAACAGAACAATTTTTCTGGAGACCTGAAGCCTCCATACCGCTGCCATTCCGCCGCTCAAGCGCGCTCCCGCCGCTGAACCGCCGCGTCATGCTGACGACATCACGCGAAATTTTCACTGTTTGTTTTATTTTTCCCCCCTCTGTAACCTAAAATATATCTTTTTGCCAAATCTTCTGCAGGATTCTTTCGCTTTAAAAATCATTGCCCGTCCAAATAACAAAATCTTGGGCAGATTTCTTTGCGCCGCACTAAAAAAATTGATTGCAAGTGAATTTACTGTTTTGCATAATTTAATCGAACTTTAAGGGGCTATTGACCAAACTCAGATTGGGTGAGGATTTCATCACCCTTCCCAGGACCCCAGAAAGCACTTAAAGCATTTGCATCGACCACACTTAATTAAAAAAATACTAGACTCAGCCCTAAGGACTTCGAGCTCAATAGGACAAAGGACTAGTCATAGGCATCGACCGTTTATCCTAACTGACTTTGCGGTGTCTAGGCAAGTGTGTCAAGTCAAGTGGTTACTTAATTAGGACCGCTACTTGTAGCGGGGAGCCTCCCACTTACCTGGCACTTACCTGGCCGCAATTGACAGTGCAGAGGCGGTTTGAGGTCCTATTTCTAGCCCTAGTTAGGAGCTGTCTAGCTGACCTAGGTGACCCTAGATCTAGGCCTGATTGTGCATGTGTGGCTGATCGCGTTTGCGTCTCAAGTATCTTTTCAAAAATCTCTTTGTAAAACTCTCACAAACATAAATAAAAAAAAAAAATCTTTTCAAAACTTGCAACTTGTCGCTAAAGAAAACTTGCACCTCACTTACACCACTTCCTTTCATTGACGTTATCTTACCTCCACATTTTGTCTTTTTTTTTCTGACTACATTGCCCTTTAGTGTATGTCACTTTGGACTAAGGACACTAGCGCCCGATAAGTCCGTGTTTCGTTCGTACCGACCGACGAACCCTTCGACACCGAAGTCGACATTCCGTCCACTTTCGTACCTCCACCTTCAAATTCTTCTTCCGAAGGTATGTCGGGATTCAACCCCAACAATACCTTACCGACGGGAATGATTCCACCTCCGTCAGGTGCGAATAACCCGAATCAACCGCTTGTTGAAGCGCCCGCACGAGTCGCGCTCCAGGATCTCTTCTACCCTGTCGGCACTTCTTTACCTACCTGTCTTTCGCCCCCACCGGCAAATGGGGACAACTTTGAAATAAAATCACATTTCATCAATATGCTGCCAAAATTCCATGGTTTGGAATCAGAAGATGCGTATATTTTTATTAATAAATTCCAAAATGTTCGCGCTATGATGAAAACTACCCAATTAAGTGATGACTCTATAAGGCTAAGGGTCATTCCTTTCACCTTATGTGACCTAGCCAAGAAGTGGCTATACAACACCGCATCACATTCAATTAGAAATTGGGACGAGTTTGTGAAAGCTTTTCTTAAAAAGTTTTATCCTCACCACAAAACTCCTAGAATCCGTAATGAGATTATACAATTCTCACAGCTTCCTTCCGAACCATTTTGGAAGTGTTTTGAAAGATTCAAAGACTTACTCGTTCAATGCCCTCATCATGGGATCGAAAGTTGGCAACTTTGCAAAACATTATACGAGGGATTGAACTCGGCAACGAAGCAGTTGCTAGAAACCATCTTTCAAGGTCACTTTCTCTCTAAATCTAGTGAGGAAGCGTAGCAGTTTCTTGAGGATCTTAGTGAACAAACAAATCAGTGGGAGAGCACCAAGACCACATCATCTTCTTCTAGTGGTCAATGGCAGGCATACATCAAGTAGAGATGTCGATTGCCATGAAGGCCGAGATGGCCACTCATACGAAAAAGCTGGAAGCGATTGAGACCAAAATCTCACCGTCATCTCCTGCCCCTGTTGTACCTCCATGAACTGTTTGTGCTTGTTGTTCGTCTCCATCACATCTCACCGAAGAGTGTCCTTACAATCCATCTACTCAAGGACAGGATCAAGTCAATGCTGCCTTTCAGCAACGACAGAAAAACGATCCATACTCTTAGACATACAATCCGTTGTGGAGGAGTCACCCAAATTTTGCTTGGAACCAAATCCAAATTTCGCTTGGAACCAAAATCAACAATTCCATGGAAATAACAATTTTCAAGGGCCTCCTCCACAACAACAACAAGCACCCCCACAAACTCAATTTCAACAACCTTACCCTAATCAAGTGAACAATTTTGTGCCTAATAATTCTTACACGCCTAACAATTTTGTTCAACCTAACAATGACAAGGTTAGCTCGCTCGAAAGAAGTCTAGATGCGTTCCTAAAGCAATCTACATAGTCTACAGCAAGACTAGATACTTCTATTCAATCTTTGGTGTAAAACAGTGCCTCACACGATCAAAGAATCAAGTCTATTGAGGCACAAATTGCACAACTCAATGCAGCATTGAGCGAGCGAGAGAAAGGAAAGCTCCCATCTCAACCACTGCCCAATCCCGGTCATGCACATGCTGCACATCAACAGAAAACTCATAACGTAAACGCTGTGACCACGTTGAGATCGGGGAAAATGTTTCAAAACAATGTGGGCATTCACAATGACACCCCTGCCGGTGGCCCTTCTTCACCTTTTTCTTCTTCGTTAGAGCCTGTTCTCCATCATTCACAACGCTCTACTCCTTCTAGATCGAACGGACCCACTTCTCACAAAACGAACACATCTACACGGGGTTCCTTTCCAACTCAACAATCTGATCCGTGAAAATTGGACTCAACAACATTTCAAAATGCTCCTTTTCCAAACCGGTTGAGATCCCATAAACCAACTCCACAAATGGAGAAGATTGTCAAGTTGTTCAAACAGGTGAGCATAAATATCCCTCTTTTGGATGCAATCCAACAAGTTCCTTCATATGCAAAAATCTTAAAGGACTTATGCATCATAAAGAGGAAGTCACAAGTACCAAAGAAAGTTTTCGTGGCCAGTGCTGTTAGCGATGCTCTTGTCTAATCTTTATCCCAAAAGCACAAGGACCCCGGTTGTCCTACTATTTCGATAACAATTGGGGACAAGAACATCAATAGAGCACAACTAGATCTTGGTGCTAGTATCAATTTGCTACCTTATTCTGTGTACGAGCAATTAGGCATTGGAGAGCTTAAGCCCACTCACTGTACTCTCCAAATGGCTGATCGATCAATCGCCATCCAGGGGGTGAGCTAGAGGATGTGTTGATCAAAGTGGGGGAGTTCATATTCCCAGTTGATTTTATTGTTATGGACACACAACCTGTTGCTAACTCACGGAACCAAATTTCGGTGATTCTCGGTCGACCATTTTTGGCCACTTCCAATGCCGTAATAAACTGTCGCAATGGCTCTATGACTCTATCCTTCGGGAAGACGTCTAGTGTGTTCAATATTTACAAGTTAGGAAGTCTGCCCCCCGTGCCTAATACTAGTACACGAGAAGTTTGCTCTATTCACGAAATCACGCAGGAGAACTGCGAGTTTGAAAGTTTCTTGTTTGATGAGAACAGTGTTGACGCCACTAGTGCGTCTCTCCTTAAGCCTACCACAGTTGGCACAACCGATATTGATTATGAATGTTTCACTTTTTCGGATGATGAAGACTCACAGCCCAAAAATGAGTCTTTTGAATTTTTGGATGAGTTGGTTGAACCATCCGAATCGGTTGTTTGCAGTGATTTCGAACCTGTGTTGGAGTCCTCTGAGTTCGCGGTAGATTCCGCAATGATTCTTTCGCCTCCGAAACTCGAACTTATGTCCTTGCCGTCTCACCTTAAATATGCTTACATAGGTGAGAATGAGACTTTTCCCATTATAATATCAGCCTCTCTAGCCTTCGAGCAAGAGAACGCTATTTTAAAAGTCTTACAAGATAGGCGGCAAGTTTTCGGTTGGACTAGGGCAGACATCGGGAAGATTAGTTCCCTCATAATTGAATATCATATGCAAATGATGGATGATACCAAATCAATAAAGGATCCTCAGAAACATTTTGGGGGTATTGTGGTGAGTCAACCTCCTCCTTTAGAAGTTGAACCACCCCCATTTCTTTTAATAAGCTATGAGAATGCCAATATTCCACTGACTGCTGATCATTCTCATTCTTGTCTTGATTCATCACTACATCATATCTATTCATTTCCATACTTTCCCTGCCATCACTCCTATTTTCCCCAATTCTTTTTAGATCGGTACAACATGTTCTTCCACCATCCGACACTCTTTACAGATACATTTTTCGACTGGTTGGTGTTGATGTTTGGTCTGTGCAAAGTCTGGCAGTAATGTCTAACATTGTTTCACTGAAGATTGGGGGGAGCCTTTCTGTATATATATATTTTTTCTTTTAACAATAAAATAAAATAAAAAATAAACAGGGGAGTGCCGGCATTTTGACCCTCTTCGTGCAGCATGACAGTGAGGACACTGTCAAGTTTAAGTTTGGGGGTATGCTCGGTACGTTTTCATTCCTTCGCATTCATATGTACATATTTTTGCATTTGCATATTTATTTGAAAACCCATAAAAAAATTGAAAATTTCAAAAATTATAAAAGTTATTGTATTCAATTTTAACCATATTTAACTTTAGTTTGACAGATAGGTTAACTGGCCAGGAACAACTAGATCTTAGACCTAGTAAATTAAAAACCCTAAAAATAACCTTCTTTAAAGATTAACGGTAGAAAGTATATGTCTTTGTAGTTTATTTAGAACTAGGCAAATTTTGAGTTCACTTTTTGGGCTAAGTTGAAATAAAGGAAAAATATTGATATTCTTATTAGAGTATAAGTTTAAAAAAAAATTCCTAGCTTAAGTCTATACTCTGAAAATGTATACCCTACAAATTGCACAATCACGCACATTGAAACTTGGAATAGTATAATAGACCTTGAAATGCTCTTGTCTAAAGTCCTTAGTACGAAGAAAATAAAAAAAATGTGAATAAAGAAAAAATGAACACTGGTCTTTGTGATTACTTAAGGCTGCAAAAATAGAAAAATATTTAGCAAGGGTGCTTCATCATCTAGTGCCTTAGACCAACTGGTTTGGGAGTCACTGCTAAAAGCCTTGGGTGTTGCAAGACTAGGAATTACGCTTTGAAGCGCAAACATATCTTGTAATCGGTTGTTGGTACCTCAAGAAGTATGAACAGTCGCATGAAGGATGTGAATTCACCAGTTAATTAGTGCTTTGGACAACGGACAAGAGTATGATTGCTTGGTTTGAATTTCCAAGTGTAGGGGTGATTTATACACACACGTGGGGATATATGATTAGAATTGAGATAAGAGAAAGGAATGAAGAATAGAACTTGTATCTTTAGTAGAGTTGATAGAAAAATTCCCAAGTGGAGATGGAACCTTAAAAGGAAAACTTAAGAAATGCTGAAAGCTGAGTGAGTCTATCGAATATATATAATCTTAAGTTAAATGATGAGGAAGTGTGAAGAATATGGCTGGGTAATTTATGAGTCAATGATAATAGAATTCCTTGTTATAAAACCTAATTGGAGAATTAAAGTCAGTGGGCCTAATTGATAGGATTTTGTGGGTAGTATCCGCTGAAAACTCTCAGGAGACAACACTCCTCCTACTAGGAACACCTAGAGGTTTAACGGCTTGTTGCACGTGCTCAGTGCAATAGCGTTTCCCTGCGAAATTGCGGTTAGGTTTTATCGAGAATAAAATAATAAGTTTGCTCGAGGACGAGCAAAAGATAAGTTTGGGGGTATTTGTTCACACCATAATATTGCATTATTATATTCCCCATTCTTATTTGTTTTATAAATAAACAGGTGCTTTTGACGCATGTCTGCTAAATATTACAGGATACAGGTTCTTGGAGCGAAAACAGTGAAAAAGGCAAAAGATGATACAAAAGAGGGACTTTTTGACCAACAAGTAGAAGGATCCTAGTCAAGCCTAGACAAAGAACAATTCACAATTGTATAAGGCAACGCATGGTCCGAAATGTCAAAGGAAACAGTTACAAGACCACTACAAGTTTCACTGAAAGATCTGGAGAAAACACAGAAGCCAAATGAAGAAAAGAACTATAGAAATAGAAAGCCCAAAGCATCAAGATCAAGCCCACAAAAATTGAGCAAATGATCTCACTAAAAGGCCGCGGAACTGTTGGAAATAGTGCCCTCATAGTCAATTATTGGATCGCAGGTACGTGATTGCAATGATTGCGGAGGACCTATACCGGTAGGACAGTCTTACTCGAGATGATAGTATGCTATCTGGTTTGCCTTTATCAGTAGTGTACATGTTCAGGTGACTGATTACATGTTACACTTTGATAGAGCCCTTAGGATCTTGCTTTACTACCAACAGTATGATGGCGATCATATACGTGAGAGTTGGGTAATTTATACGCATATCCTTAATTGTGGTCCCTAGTCGTGGGAGTTTCGAGACAGGGCATCGATACTCCGGAGTAGACTAGTGTGTATAGTCGAGACCCCGACGAGGGGCGGTGGCCGGTCTCACAATCCACTGGTGTCGGTTGGATCACCTAAGATGTATACAGGTGCTCATTGGGTTATGAGTACACCGGACAGGACTCGCCGGGAACCTGCTAGTTGGTATTATATATATCGTCAGATAGCAGTTCCCTGGTGACATGTGTACAGGTTACTTCATCGACCTGAGGTCGTCATTTGTCTCGTGTGAGTTCCCACTGTGCTTTGATTTCGACCCTACCACGGCTCAAAGGAGTCGTGCAAACAGGTAGCTTTTGGGTACAGTCCCGAGCCATATGGAGGCACGTGAGCGGATCGGCAGGGGATTCGTCTCTCCCGGTATTAGGGGCGAGGTCGTGCTGTGTCTAGGAGAGCCATTACACAAAGTCCATGGCCATGGCAGGAGATTTACTGGTAGGTACTCCAGTAGTATCTCAGGGTGTTATTGGGCTACACTCCGACACGACTTATACTGCTAATGGGGGTCTGACGTTACTAGCCCCCTAGGCAGATATGCGATACTCATAGACGAACGGACCGGACTGTATATACATTGTCACTGTTAGGCTCAGTAGGGTTTCCGGGTGAGTTCGCTCATCGGCCTCCCTTGAGGTCAGTCCATGGGCAGCCGTTACGCATTGCTAGTGCCGCTGACGGTTTGTGGTTAAACCCACTGCCAGGGTACTGACGAGTCATTAGAGTTCCCCACAGACAGTTTCCCAAGTTCGGGCGAAACGTTGTAGAGGCCGTATGGTATTATGGCAGGGTTCGGAAAATGCACGTGCGTTTACGCACGTGTTATTTTTCGGGCAGATGATACTGATCGGCTTTGGTTTAAGCCGGATCCAAGTATTATATTGAGTAGATATAATATCTTTGTCTCAGTTCCATTTGTATTCGGTGGTAATACAAATGCGGGTATATTTATACAGTTTCGGGGTTATCCTGAAAGTCGTTTCAGGATCACTTTTGGAAGTTGCCAGTTTCCAGTTTTCTATCAGCCGTCTTTTAACATTCGGTTAAAGACGGATTTATCTTTTCTTGGATGAGGGTGAGTCATGCTTCTAGAAGGTTCTAGAAGTTTCTAGAAAGAGGTGACAAGGATAATGACTCATGCTTTGATTTCAATCATTCTTGTTTTCCTTAAGATATTTGTTCTTGATATTTTCATGTGTTCACACATGATATTTTCCTTGTGGTCACCCTCTTTGCTCCTACGATCACCCCCCCACTCCTATAAGTGGCCGGCCCCCTCCTCTCCCTCACTTACACACTTGAGTTTCCATTTGCAAAAGATTATGATAGTTTCCAGTGTATGGAATTCAAAGCGCATTTCATTCCCTCACCCGATTCCCTCGGCAACTTCATTAACCGATCGTCCACGGATTTGGACGAAGTGAGACAAAGTCATCTACTCATTCTCTACATCATTCTTGGTCGTCTCTTTTAGTAAATGTGACGACCGAGTTGCCTCAAGTCAGAGGCGGGAGCCCGTTTAAAGAATCGTCGACGTGGTGCCACCTCGACGAGGAGATCGGAGATCGACGAGATCGGAGCAGCCGCAACGGAGCGTGGGATGATGGTTAAAGAACGAAGGACTCGGATCGTTCGGTATAACCTTTCTACACTCTTTACAGTTTGTTAGTTTAGCAATAATGGCAGATCCGGGTTAAAGTATACGATAGCGCCAGTTAAAAAGTTTTTGTTCCGCATTTGGCGTCTGTAGACGGCCGGGGCGCTAGCGTAGACTTACAGTGGTATCAGAGCCTCACCATTTTGCTATACTAACTTGTGCTAACGTGTTTAAAACATCGATCGAACGGATTTTCAAAAACTACAATTTTCAAGTTTAAAGTTTCTGTTAATTTTCAAACTGGTCCAAATGTCATTTTGACCATACGAGAAAATCAAGCAGGGTTTTTTAAGAACACAGGAGAAATTCGACCCACTGATTCGACCGTACGACCGCGGAACCGCCGCCAAAGCCATGCTTTGGCCGCGGAACCGCGCCCGTCTAGGTGAATCAGTGGACCATCTTTCTTCTGTGGATTCTACTTGGGAAATTGTGGTTTCTGGAACTATTTTTTTGGGCCCAGTATTTTTTACTGTACAGCAGATTTGCGTGGGGCCCACTTCGGGAAATTTAGTCGATCGAAATTTAAACATGTTAGTTTACAGTGCTTACATTATATCTCCGACCGAGAATGTCATTTGATCGGTAAACCGCGTCTGATTGCTATAGTTCTTTTAGACGGGTTTGCGAACGTGACATTCGCGTTGATGTTCTGTGTTGTGCTGTGATGTTGCGGATTTGTCGTGGTGGATAGCAGTGTGCAATGGTAGTACAGTTTTAGTTTATTTGTACATTTGATATTGGGGGGCGAGCGTCCAACTTGTGGACTGCCGTCACTGCCTGTTGTATAATATTCTTTTGGGGCACGACCAGGTTGCGGTCGATGTACCTGTTGTACTATTTTTCATTACTGTACTAGGTTTTGCCCCGCGACGGAGTGCACGGATAGCCAGGTTCTAGGGGACAACGGGTCCACATCTCATGGCTTTGAGAGGCAGAGGGGTCCCACTCTAGAATTGGCAGACTATTCGCCGCACTCGTAGGGGGTACAGGTTGACCCAAGGAGGGGTGCCCAAGATTACCGGATTCCGTGAAGTGCAGGGTGGTCCATTCACTTTGCTGTAGGGGGCTGCCTCGCTTCAGGTTTTGGCGGGTAACTTGCCGCACCCATAGGGGTCTAGGTTTCATTGCACAGGCTATCCACACGACAGGGGAACGTCGGGTTTCAGCAGCGGCTCTGTGAAACCCAGGGATCCCAGATTATCTGTATTGTTCTGTTATGCTTATTACTTTTCTGTAATGTTGCATATTATCACGCCTGGAGCGATTATTCTATATTGGTTTATATACTATTAGATGTTGTATATGTTTTACACCCGCGCTAGTCCAGTCTTCGCTCTGTCGTTAGTTAAGTAACCTAACGGGTGATGACGGGACCCAGTGACGAATGCGGATGGCATATACGTACATTTTATTTTCGTTCTTTTCTGGTGTGATCGATTGATGGGACTGCGTTGATTCTGATCAATGCAAAGTAAAACAAACCTGTTTATAGTTGTTGGAACAAATTTAAAAAGTGTTATTGCAAAGACGTTTTCTTTTGTTATGCATAGCGGTATTCAGTGGAATATCCTGCACCTCATTCGACGGGGCAAGGGCCGATATCCCTTCACCGGGACTGAACTCTTGGGCAGAATTTTGCATCAGGGTAATAACTTCACTATAGTCGATTACATGTTGCTTTGCATAGCGGTATTCAGTGGAATATCCTGCACCTCATTCCACTAGGAAAGAGCCGAGATCCCTTTACCGGGAGTGACCTCTTTAGCAAAAGGTTTTCGCCACTATAGTTTAAAAAGCTATCAGGTTCCTTCAGCGATATCAAGTTCACTACGTTAAAGGTTTTTCGCCAAAAACCAGCCGTAGCCCTCCGTCACTTCTTTTGAGTATTCAGTAGTATTCAAGCTATGTATTTTAGCCAAAGTTAAGGCATAGTGTTTGGTAGCTGCCGGGTATTCAATTGTTGCATAGATAGATGAGTTAGTTTGGGACAGTCGTTCTGCCGATTGGCCAAAGTCAGGGGCATGTGCGGGTGGGTTCAAATTGACAAGATAGTGACGGGTAGAACTTGGCATGTGACTTATGACATTTTGACCAAAGCCAAGGTTATAAGAGCATGGGGCAAAAATCGTATCGGGAGTTTCTAAAGAAACTGAAACTTGCCATGTATGCGCATACCTTCTGGAGTATGAGTAAAGTGGATGCATTCCATCACGTTATCATGCGATGAGAGTTGGATCCCGATTCCCACTGATGAGTTGGTTTACTCTTCGGGTGATCCCGATTGATTCTTCTTTAGGTTTGGAGGAGAATTTGACAGGACAGTGGGAGGTTTCCAGATTAGATAAAGTTATAACCATTCTGATCTAGGTAAGAGTGCACGCAGAGTGTTTCTTTTCTCTATCTCTTTGGCAGCGACCTTTGACCGACCCTAGACTATGACTCAGTGACCAAGTTGACCGAACCTTCTTAAAATACTGGCTTTTGGATTGTCTATGTTGCATAAGTCATTGCCACTCCTTCTTTTACCCTTTGCATTTCTCAGAACACCCGTATTACTACGGATATCCACTTCTATTGGATAGATCCATCGTATGATTATATACGAAATCGAAGGGACTTCTTCGAGGATGGATCCAGGTTCAGGAGAAATAGAATTGGTTTATTCAGTTGTCTTTTATTATCACCTTCTCTCAGGTTGCAAGGGCTCCTTGGTTTAGGAGAGTACACCTATTACGCTTATTGGATAGTCTTATTCCAAACCATAGGCTGGTGCCGAAAGGTAGGGAATGAAGAAAACCAATTAGCCTAAGTAGGGTGTGCAGAAGGTAATATGTAAAGACAAAATAAAGGGATTAGAAAGAGGGCAAAGTAAATTGCGACCGTTATCATTCACGACCAAAACCGCGTACTTCATCGCCACTCCTATTTCACCTTTAAAGGAATAAGGTATTATTCAGTTGACTTTTATCATCACCTTCTCTCAAGATACGAGTACTCCTTGGTTTAGGAGGGTACACCTATTATGCTTACTGGATAGTCTTCTTCCAAACCATAGGCTGGTGCCGAACGGTAGGGAAGGAAGAAAACCATTTAGCCTAACGATGGTGTACAGAAGGTAACGACTAAAGACAAATAAAGGGATTTGGAGAGATGGCAATAAAATATACGGTTGAAGTCATGAATTGGATTATGGAAGAGGCATTACTATGAATACCAGGATACCCCTACGAAACATTTTCATGTTTCAGTGCATTGTTAAAGAAAACCTGTTTTCCCGATTAGACACTAACTCCAAGGGTATGTATTTACCAGGTTTCATTTTCATATCTGTATGGTATTACAGATGATGAGTGGGAGTAAGTTATTGGGAATTAGGTGATTATCCTCATTATATCGGAATTCGTTGTAATTGGTGATATTTGAGGAAATCGCCAGGGTACAGTTTTCAACCTACGACACACAGGTTTTGAGTTGCTTAAACTCAGCGGACTTATACAGAGTAATGTATGTTGTCCAGTATCCTTCAGGACAAAAGGGTAGGTCCTCGTACTATGTTCTGTTTAGTTATAACTTCTCTAGTTTTTAGACAAGTGTTTCGTAGAAATACAAGGTCTAAATTTTGAGAAGTTGTGGGTATAAGAATAAAGTAGAGAACCAGGTATCACAAGTATCGGGATTCTTCAAATAGATCGAAGATGTAGATTCTTGTGATTGGTATTCAGATGATAGTGATGGTTTTGAGAAATGTGTTTCTCTTTCAGGTTACTCATAATTGGATGGATTCCTAAGTTGAGTAATGCTGATTAGCCTCTTTCCATTAAGTTGATATGCACTGGAGACAGCTGCATGATTTGAATATGGTTCCAATTAAATAAGTGCCAAAGTTTCTATATTGGATATAGAATAGTTCGTACCTTAAAAGATGTTAAGGTACGGGGAGTTGTCCAGCTTATGCTTAAAACCAGACTCTGGATAACTCAGGGCACGTTTCTGTAATGGCTGTTTGTGGGTTGACCCTGGCTATGATGAGGGTTGATATTCTACCATTTGGAAGTGTTAGTTATATGTATGCCCTAGAGGCCATTACTGTACATACGATGTATATTGTAGTGGATGCTAGGACATATATAGGGAGGACTTTCTTGCTCGACATGATAGTATGCTATCTGGTTGTACTTTATCTTAACATGTACTCTGATCGTCTCTATATTACATGTTGATAAAGCCCTTATGATATATACTCGACTACTGGGATTATGATGAGATCATACTAGTGGGGCCACGGTAGTCGACGAGTACATCCTATAACTGTTCCTAGTCGAGGGTGTATCGAGACAGGGCATCGATACACCAGAGTAGACTAGCGTATACGCATCTTGACCCATATGATGGGTGATGGATGATCCCATATCCATCGGTGTTTGACATCAAGAATGGTGTACGGGTGCTCAGTGGAGACTGGGTACACTGGACGGACTCACCGAGAACTCCCAGATGGTATTATACCTCACGTCAGATGGCAGTTCTCCGGTGACACTGGTACAGAGTAGTCTGTTCACCCGAGATCGTCATAGAGTCTTGTGTGATTCCCACTATGCTTTGATTTCCATCATACCACGTCCAAGAGGGCGTGCAAAAAGGTGGCTTTTGGGTACAGTCCCGAATCACATGGAGGCAATGAGCGATAGGAGGGGATTCGTCTCTCCCGGTATAAGGAGTTGATGTTGTGCTGTGTTCGATTGGCTATAACCGGAAATCCCTGGCCAGGGTTGCTGAGATTTACTGGTAAGTGTTATCAGTAGTTTTTCGAACTGTTATAGACCTCATATCTACACGACTTATCAAGCTACTGGGGTCTGACGTTTACCACCCCTAGGCGAGATATGCAACATATCAGACGACGAGACCGGACTGTACGGGTATGTTACTGTTTGGATTCACAGGAGAAGTTACAGGCTTGCTTGTTGATCTTCTGAGCGCTCAATACCTGGGTAGCTGTTACGTTTAGCTGACCGCTTGCAGCTTGTGGGTGTTTGATATGATCATCATCTACTGCCGGCGTATTGACGATTCTTTAGAGTCCTACACAGAGGTTTCTTGACTCAGGCAAAACGGAGTAGGAGCTGTTAGTTGTATGTATGCCCTAGAGGCCAGTATTGTACAGATGATGTATATTATATTGGATGCTTGGACATATATAGAGATGACTTTCTTGCTCGATATGATAGTATGCTATCTGGTTACTCTTTATCTTAACATTTACACTTGTCTCTTTAAACTGTCTTATAGTTACATGTTGGTAAAGCCCTTAGGATGTGTACTTGACTACCTGGACTATGATGCATATCATACTAGTGGGGACATGGTAGTCCATAAGTACATCCTTCAAGGTCCCTAGTTGTAGGTGTATCGAGACGGGGCATCGATATACCAGAGTAGACTAGCGTATACGCTTCTCGACCAATCAGATGGGCGATGGATGATCCCATATCCATTGGTGTTTGACATCAGAGATGGTGTACGGGTGCTCAGTGGAGACTGGGTACACTGGACGGACTCGCCGAGAACTCCCAGATGGTATTATACCTCACGTCAGATAGCAGTTCTCAGGTGACACTTGTGCAGGTTAGTCTGTAGACCCGAGATCGTCATAGAGTCTTGTGTGATTCCCACTGTGCTTTGATCTCCACCTTACCATGTCCATGAGGGAATGCAAAATGGTGGTCTTTAGGAACAGTCCCGAGTCACATGGAGGCAATGAGCGATAGGAGGGGTTTCGTCTCTCCCGGTATTGGGGGTTGATGTTGCGCTGTGCTCGATTGGCCGTAACAGGGAAGTCCCTGTCCAGGGCTGATTAGAGATTTGCTGGTAAGTGTTACCAGTAGTTTCTCGACCCGTTATGAGCCTCACATCGGCACGACTTATCGAGTATTGGGGTCTGACGTTTACCACCCCTAGACTTGATATGCGACGTATCAGACGAACAGACCGGACTGTACGGTAAGTGTTACTGGTTGGATTCACAGGAGTGTGAGCGGGCTAGCTCGTCGATCTTCTGATCGCTCAATACCCGGGTGGCCGTTACGTTTAGCAGATCGCTTGCGGCTTGTGGATGCTTGATATGATCATCATCTGCTACCGGCGTATTGACGAGTCTTTAAAGTCCTACACAGAGGTTTCCTGGCTCAAGCGAAACGAAATAGGAGCGCATATGAGATATGTGCAGGACCGAGAATAATGTGTGTATGTGATACCGCATTTCATTCTCACGATATATGTTTCGATTGGTTATATTCGATATGACCTAGTTATCGAATCGTTGATTCGATAAATCGATACATTGGATTCTAGTCGGTTATGTGCGACATGACCGGATCATTGAATCAAATGTTGATTTAATGATTTAATGCATAATTATATATTTGATATATTACTTTGCATTAGCTAGTATTGGTTCACTTTATATGTATTTTCTCACTTGATGTGCATGATGTATATGTGCTATACTTTTGTGCACTTGTTTGTATCATGTTTGATGATGCATGTTAAAATGGTTAAGTGTAAAGAATAAAACCATGGTTAAGTAGATAATTAGGGTTTTGTTTTACTCTCTCATTTATTTATCCATTCTTATTTATTTAAATAATTTTACGAAAACAAAATGGTTTTCCTTTTTGTCATGAAGCTTGATGAAGCTTCATGAAGGTTTGACTCAAAGACCATTTTGTCTTCATTCTAAACCCTAACTATTCCCACTTACCATGGTTTGCTCTCTACACTTAACCTTAGTTATATTATGATAAGTATTAATTTTATTTCATTATAAAAAAAGACTTATCATAATTCTAGCTCATCTACTTCTTCATCTTCAAGTTTGAAACCTTAAGGCCATCAATGGCAACTTGAGCTAAAGTGAGATAAATCCAATTCTAAAGTGAACCCACCTCCTATTTCTTCACCCTCTACCTCTTGCCAAGTTGTTTTGGGTGTTTTCTTCACAAGTTTCACAACTTTGTGAAGTCGGAGCTTGAACTTGTGAAGCCTCGACGTAGATCGTCTTTGACACGAAGCCGACGACCTATTCCGCTCGTTTTCCTGATGAAGCCGATGAACGAGTCTAGGATTCGAGATGGAACGCGAGAGGATGCCTTCGTGGAGCCAAGGAAGGGGGTAACCGGATCTACAAAGGTTGTAGCATGTAACCTTTAGTTAAGTAGTTAACTAGTTTACTTTTTCGCCTAGATTAGGCTTCTGCCGCGGTTCCGCGGCTAAATAGTGACGCCGGCCCTTGGTTTTTGCACAGTAATTCCTGATTAATTGTACTGAGTTTTCTGGGAATTTTAATTTGACTCCAGAGTTGAGTATTCTGGGGTTGTATAGGGAATCGACGATTCGATCGGATTATCGAACTTTGTCTAAGTGTTTTCCGGATAATTTTTTGAATATGTTAAAAAGTTCGACCGGATATAAATACCCAATATTTCCCCTGCCAAAAATATCCAAGTGTTGGATTATTGTGTTGTTTAAGGACGTTCTGAGTAGTGCAAGTAACGCGATGGTCCCTCTAGAAGACAACAAACCTTAACTCGATTATGTGACCGTCTTGAACTGCCCTTTGAACCTTCGGGTTTGGGGCAGTACAGCGTGCCACATGTGAGGCATTGGCTTGACCCTTCTACGGCTGGACCGTTGGTACTGAGGCATGAAACGAATGTCTTTGAACCTATTTCATGTGTTGGATGGTTTCGGGAAAACTTGGGTGTTCGAATGTTCGATCGGAAAGTTTAATATATTCTATTTATCTGGAATGGGATACAATAATTGGAATTCACAAACAGTTATGTGATAACTGAATGAATGATATAAATCTAGCGGTTTAGTTTCATTTGATATTGAAAAGAGTTTTCGATAATGAGACTAAAATGCGGGATTTATAATAATTAGGCATGTGATGTCTAAGATATTCATTGGATTAGGCATGTGATGTCTAAAGAAGTTGCGGATTCCAATTGTTGTTGTTTTACACTTTTTTTTCTGTGACCGTAAGTGTAGTATGTTCATATCGCCGGTTTCGTTGCTATACGTCAACGATAATTGGGGTATGCATACTTACTTACGTTGATGACATGTGATGTTATGTGTTGCTGGATATGTTATATTGGATCGTCGTGTTTAAATAGCCGGGGGTTTTTATGTGAGATGAGTGTTTTTCATTTTCATTCATGTAAAAACTTGTATGTAATATTCTTTTATTTGGGGCACTTCCAGGTAGCGGAAGTTGTCACCCTTTGTATATTATTTACTTTTCCGCATTAGGATAGACCCAAGGAGGGGAGCACAAGTAACCGGGTTCTGGGGTCCAGTGGGAGACCAACTTGAGGAGTCGAGTCTGGGTCTCCTAACCCTAGAATTGGCAGGGTTGCTTGCTGCTCTCGTAGGGGTCTAAGGGTGTGGGATTGGCTATTCATCACGACCGTGGAATCCGTGTTTTATACTGGCTCGTATTGAAAACACGGACGTCCTCGTATATCCAATATTTCATATGTTTTTCTGCTGCGATATCTGTGTTGTGACTCTGTGATGGATATAGTATATGGTATATATGATATATTATATAGACGTTACTTATGTTTTACACCCGCGCTAGCCCTGCCCTGCTCTGTCGTTAGTTACCTAACCTAACGGTGCACGAGGGGACATCGAGGCGAATGCGGATGGCATAAGTGTACGTCAAATCTATCTGTGATGTTTAGGTATTTAAATGATGGGACTTCATTAATGTGATTAATGAAAGATAAGAAACCTAAGATGTTGTGGAATCAAATTTTAAATAAAACAGGTAGCTACAGTTCTTGCTTTGCACAGCGGTATATGTGATATATCCTGCACCTTATTCGATGAGGAAAGGACCGAGATCCCTTCACCGGGAATGACTCCTTAAGCAATAACTGGCAGATGCTACACACTCGGTTTGCTTTTGATTGTTTTTGTGTTTTGCTTTGCACAGCGATATATATGATATATCCCGCACCTCATTCGACGAGGAAAGGACCGAGATCCCTTCACCGAGAGTGACTCCTTTAGCAAAACTGGAAAAGCCTCAAAATCACTCCATTTAAAAACTTCATTTTGATTCTACAACGATATCAAGTTCATTACGCAATAGGTTTTTCAGAAAAACCTGTCGTAGCCCTCCGTCATTTCAGATAAGTCCTGTTTAGTATTCGTGCTGCGTTTGTTGACCTTGTCAAGGCGCAGTGTACGGTAGCTAACCAGTATTTATCTTCTTATGCATATGATGCAGATTGAGTTAGGGTAGTTGTACGGCCTTGTTGACCTTGTCAAGGGTCGTGCGGGTGGGTTTGATTCAATCAAAAAATGACGGGTTGAACTTGACTTACGGTCTATGGTTTGTTGACCTTGTCAAGGTCATAGATCGTTTGGGGCAAAATATTATCGGGAATTTCAAGTGTTGAAATTTGCAATGAGATTGCATACCTTCTATTAGATAGTTGGATCCCGATACCCGCTGCGAGTAAGAGTTACTCCTGGGAGAGTTTTACACATTGCAATTAGCTGATCAAGTAGGTGTCTAGAAAGGTGTTAACGAGGTTACGCCTCTGGGAAAACGAGGTTTACATTAATTAGGTTCGTGCGAAAGCACGGGGGACCTCCCTCAAAGTACCGACACTGTCCTGGCTGAAAGATTGGCGAACTTGTAGTGTGTAATTAATCCCGGCCAGCCTTTCCTTTTAGTGTTTGGAGGAAGATTTGATAAAAAGCAGTGGGAGCCATCCTGATTAGATAAGATTATAACCAATCTGATCTTGCACGAGCATACGCTAAAGTGTTTTCTTCTCTCTCTCTCCAGGTAGCGACCATTTCATGCCCTAATGAAGATAATAATATGGATGTATTGACCGAACCCGCATGTTATACTGTGCTGGGGAACGTTGGTTCCGTTCTTTCCTATAAGAGTTACAGGAATGAACAGGATATAGGGGAATACCAGGATTCCCATGCCACCCGATTGAAGAAAGTACATGTTGATGCATTTTCTTCGGGTGTGTTCGTTACTGAGAACTGTTTCTCCATTTGCTCTACGTCCTAGGTATTGGATACCGGGTCAGGATCCCATATATGTAATCAGTTACATGGGCTTAGGAAAGGTAGAGAACTTGGAGAAGGTGATAAAGAGATAAGAGTAGGAAATGGTGCAATTGTTGCAGCCAAGACTGTTGGGGAATATCACCTTGTATTACCAACTGGTAATACATTGGTTCTGAACGAATGCTATTACATACCGAACCTGATATGCAACATTATATCGGTTTCTTTATTAAGTAAAGAGGGATATAATTTTGTATTACAGGACAATGTTATGAACATTTTCCATAACCAAAAGTTGGTTGGATCAGGCACGTTGTGCAATGGCATTTATGTTCTAAATCAATCAACAGTTCTGAGCATAACAAACACACACACGAGGAAGAGTTATGAACTCAACGAATCCTTCTTATGGCATTGTAGACTGGGTCACATCAATGCGACACGACTGGCTAAGTTGCATAAGGATGGATATTTGAAACCATTCGAATTTTCATCTTATGACACTTGCCAGTCATGTCTCAAAGGCAAGATGACCAAAACTTCGTTTACGGGACACGGAGAAAGAGTTACCGAACTCTTGGGACTAATACATAGTGATGTATGTGGTCCCATGTCTACACATGCTAGGGATGGTTCTTCGTACTTCATTATATTCACTGACGATCTCTCAAGATACGGACATGTGTACTTAATAAGACACAAGTCTGAAGCTTTTTAGAAATTTAGAGAATATAAACAAGAAGTCGAGAACCAAACCGGAAAAAATATTAAAATCCTTCGATCTGATCGAGGAGGTGAATACTTAAGCAATGAATTCTTGGACTTCCTAAAAGAGAATGGGATTCTCTCTCAGCTGACTCCTCC
Organism: Agapanthus africanus; assembly: GCA_030015575.1. Taxonomy (NCBI): domain Eukaryota; kingdom Viridiplantae; phylum Streptophyta; class Magnoliopsida; order Asparagales; family Amaryllidaceae; genus Agapanthus; species Agapanthus africanus. Next base: position 710,938,859 of record JASDDO010000024.1, on the reverse strand, counting down.
ATATACACCACAGCACAACGGTGTATCAGAACGGAGGAACCGCACCCTATTAGATATGGTGCGCTCTATGATGAGCACAGCTGAGTTACCTATTTCCTTCTAGGGTTATGCGCTGGAGACAGCTGCATACCTATTGAATCAAGTTCCATCTAAATCTGTACCTACCACACCATATGAGATATGGAGTGGGAAGAGACCATATTTTAAACGAGTTAAGATATGGGGTGTCCGGCCTATGTCAAAAGGCAAAATCCGGACAAGCTCGAGGCACGGTCAGTTCTCTGCAAGTTTGTGGGATATCCAAAGAATTCTTATGGGTATTTTTTCTACCACAGTGAGGAACAAAAAGTGTTTGTTGCTCAACATGCCACCTTTTTAGAAAAGGAATTCCTTGAAAAAGAAATTAGTGGCAAAGTGGTAGAGCTGGAAGAGGTTCCAGATACACAAACCGTAACTGAAGATTTAGTGGAACCAGAAGATTCAGTAGCTCCCAATGAACCTCAGCCTCTCCGCCGATCTAGTAGGGTTCCTCGCCAACCTGAGTGATACTACGGTTTTCTCATGGATGGTGGGAGCGAGGATTGCATCATGGAGGATGATGACCCAACTAGCTTCGAGCAGGCCATCACGAGTGGGGACTCAGTGAAATGGCTGGATGCTATGCGGTCAGAGATGGATTCCTTGTACACCAACAAAGTATGGACTTTGGAAGTTGCTCCTGAAGGGGTAAAACCCATTGGGAGCAAGTGGATCTTCAAGAAGAAACTTGGTGTAGATGGGAAAGTGGAGACTTTCAAAGCTAGACTTGTAGCAAAGGGTTTTCGTCAAAGACCAGGTGTGGACTATGACGAGACCTTTTCTCCAGTGGCTATGCTTAAATCCATCCGGATCATGCTTGCCATCGCTGCTTATCATGATTACGAAATCTGGCAAATGGATGTTAAGAACGCCTTTCTAAACGGTGATTTAGAAGAGTGCGTGTACATGACTCAGCTAGAGGGCTTCGTAGACAGTGGGAGCAGCGGGAAGGTGTGCAAGCTACTTAAATCCATTTATGGATTAAAGCAAGCATCGCGGAGTTGGAACATCTGCTTTGACGTCGTTATCAAAGAGTTTGATTTCGTCAAAAATCCAGATGAACCTTGTATCTACAAGAAGGTGGCAGAGAGTAAGGTTGTCTTTCTCGTATTGTACGTGGACGACATACTCTTGATAGGAAATGATATTCCTATGCTGCAATCGGTCAAGCTCTTCTTATCACAAAGATTCTCAATGAAAGATCTTCGTGATGCCTCATGCATATTGGGAACTAGGATCTATAGAGATAGATCCAAACAGATTTTGGGATTGTCCCAATCCAGGTACATTGACACCATACTAAAGAGGTTTAGTATGGAAGAGTCCAAGCGTGGGAACTTACCCACGATCTCTGGAGTCACTCTCTCCAAAGAGATGTCTCCCAAGACTGATTTGGAGAGAGCTCGCATGCAAGGGATACCCTATGCTTCGGTAGTAGGCTCTATTATGTATGCGATGCTTTGTACCAGACCCGATGTAGCATACTCACTAAGTATAGTGAGCAGGTATCAAGCTGATCCTGGAGAGAGTCACTGGACAGCTGTGAAGAGCATTCTCAAGTACTTGCGAAGGACTAGAGAAATGTTCTTGGTGTATGGTAACGGGGAGCTCCAAGTCGAGTCCTTTACCGATTCGAGCTTCCAGAGTGATAAGGACGACTCTAAGTCGCAGTCGGGCTTTGTCTTTACCCTTTACGGAGGGGCGGTTAGCTGGAAGAGTTCCAAGCAGGAAACCGTGGCAGACTCGACGATGGAGGCTGAATACATCGCTGCCAACGATGCTGCCAAAGAGGCTGTCTTGATCAAGAAGTTCATTACTGAACTTGGAGTGGTTCCATCCATTGAGCATCCAATACATTTGTATTGCGATAACAATGGAGCGGTGGCTTTGGCCAAGGAACCCAGGTCCCATCAGCGATCCAGGCATATTCTGAGGCGGTATCACCTGATCCGGGAGATAGTTGATCGCCGGGAGATCGAGGTCAGGAGGGTTGACATGAAGAACAACACGGCGGATCCACTCACGAAGGCCATTCCCCAGATACAGTTTGAGAGACTCTTCGGGATGCTCGGTATGCGATACTACTGCAGCTGGCCCTAGTGCAAGTGGGAGATTGTTAGTTGTATGTATGCCCTAGAGGCCAGTATTGTACAGATGATGTATATTATATTGGATGCTTGGACATATATAGAGATGACTTTCTTGCTCGATATGATAGTATGCTATCTGGTTACTCTTTATCTTAACATGTACACTTGTCTCTTGTAAGTCCACGTTGCGACCCCCGGTTCTTACGGGGAGGCGGAAACGGTATAAAAATCAAATTTTTAGTGCAAGAGGCAACATGGACTAAACTAGGTCGGGATCGTTACCTAAACTAAAACTAGCAAACTTGCTAAAGGGATTTAGCTACTCGGATAGAAATGGTTATACCTAAACTTGAACTCCTTCTTCTTCAAACTTTGTGGAGGTTGATGGTTCTCTTCTCTTGTCGCCTTCTTCCGTCGAAGATGGATCCACCTCGAAGGCTCGACCTTTGGGCTCTTTCTCGAACTTGGAGTGAACTAGAATCGCCGGCTTGCTAAACCCTTGATCCTAGAGTGAGTAGAGAGTGTCTAAGGGTTGCTTTTGTTTTTAAAGAGAATGATTCTCAACACATGAGAAGGTTTCTCTTTTGCTAGAGGAAGAAGAAGATGAAGTGAAGAGAGAGAGTGAATATGATAGAATGAGCTATTCTTTTCTTTCTTGCAACCATAATGCAAAAGAAAAGAATTATCTAATAATAATAATTGAAAATGAGAATAGTTGATGGTAATTTGGAATGACCACTACCATGCTTCATTTAAAAATGTAAGCATGAATCAAGGAAGACTTTTTAAAGCATGATGGTGGTCAACATTCAACCATGGTCAACAAGTCAACCATGGTCAACAAGTCAACAAAATCAACCATAACAAAATTCTCATTTAATTACTATTATAAATAGATAATCCATAAATCCATTAGGGTTTGGAAAAAGATAACTGTCAACTGTGCATACGCACCCGTTCCGAAACCCTAATGAAAAACCTCATCCTCCGCCTCAAGCAATTGTGCATACACACCTGCATTCTCGTTCCGAGGAACAAGAATACCAAGATATAAAAGCAACCCCAAAACATATACCAGTATCTGGCTCAAACCAGAGCCTGCCAGTATAATCCGTCCGGACTCCAAACGTGCACAAGTGCGCGGATGAGAATGAACCCTGTCGCAAAACCATGCGACCTCTACTCTGTTTTGCCCAGAGGCGAATACCCTCTGTGTGGGACTCTAAAGACTCGACACTACGCTGGCAGTGGGTTTAACCACAGACCACAAGCGGCACTAGCTGTGCGTAACGGTCCCCAGGTAGATGTCGACAAGAAGGCTGACGAGGTGAAACCCCATCTGTACTCCTACTGAGTCTGAATGTGACAGTCTCCGTACAGTCCGGTCTGTTCGTCTGATACATCGCATGGCGGGCCTAGTGGGTGGTAAACGTCAGTCCCCCAATAGCGGTACAAGTCGTGCCGGAGCGAAGCCCAAAACACCCTGAGATAACACTGGAAACCTACCAGTATATCTCGTTTTCCCTGGCCAGGGACTACTCGTGTAATGGCTCTCCTAGACACAGCGCGATGTCAACCCCCAATACCGGGAGAGACGAATCCTGTCTAACCGTCACTGCCTCCAAGTGCTTCGGGACTGCACCCAACCACCACCTGTTTGCACGACTCCTTTGAGCCGTGGTAGGGTAGTGATCAAAGTGCAGTGGGAACACACTTGAGGCGAAGTGCCAGTGTCAAGTCAGCGGACTAAGCTGTACTCATGTCACCTGGGAACTGATAACTGAAGATAGGTATAATACCAACCTGTCAGTTCCCGACGAGTCCTGTCCAGTGTACTCGTAACCCAACGAGCACCCGTATACTATCTCCAGTACGACGTACTGATGGCTGTGGGACAGACCATCTCCCACACTGGGATGAGAAGCGCATACGCTAGTCTACTCCGGAGTATCGATGCCCTGTCTCGATAGTCCTGCGACTAGGGACCTGTATAAGGATGTGCTTATAGATTACCCAGCCCCCACTAGTGTGACTGCCATCACAACGCTGGTAATCAAGCAAAGATCCTAAGGGCTCCACTAATGCGTATAAGTGATATACTGAAATAAACACAAGTACACATTGAAGTAGAAACAAACCAAGTAGCATACTACTATTTTGAGCAAGATTGTATATACAAGGTGAATATCCCACGCATCCATTAAGTAATATACAAACTAGTATGATACAGTAATGGCCTCTAGGGCATATACACTAACAATCTCCCACTTGCACTAAGGCCATGTACTGGCGTATCGAAGACCTATCATCTCGATCAGCCGCTCGAACTGAGTCTGGGGCAAGGCCTTGGTGAATGGATCTGCAGTGTTGTCTTCTGAAGCGACTCTCCGAACCTCGATCTCCTGGCGATCCACGATCTCCCTGATCAGGTGATACCGCCTCAAGATGTGCCTGGATCTCTAATGGGACCTGGGTTCCTTCGCTAAAGCTATAGCCCCGTTGTTGTCGCAATACAGAGGTATTGGGTCAACAATGGACGGAACCACCTGAAGTTCTTTCAAGAACTTCCTCATCCAGACAGCTTCTTTTGCGGCATCAGATGCAGCGATGTATTCCGCTTCCATCGTCGAGTCTGCAACGGTTTCCTGTTTGGAACTCTTCCAACACACCGCCCCTCCATTGAGGGTGAAGACAAAACCTGACATGGACTTGGAATCATCCTTGTCACTCTGGAAGCTGGAGTCAGCAAAGGCCTCGATCTGGAGGTCTTTTCCGCCATACACCAAGAACATCTCCTTAGTCCTTCTCAGGTACTTGAGAATGTTCTTTACTGCTATCCAGTGTTTCTCCCCAGGGTTAGACTGATACCGGCTTACCACACTCAGTGCATAAGCTACATCCGGTCTGGTACACAACATCGCATACATTATAGAGCCTACAGCAGAAGCGTAGGGTATAATAGACATGCGATCCCTCTCCAAATCAGTCTTGGGAGACATCTCTTTAGAGAGGGTGATCCCGTGACAAGCCGGTAGGTTACCGCGCTTGGAATCTTCCATACTGAATCTTTTCACTATGGTGTCGATGTACCTGGACTGAGAAAGTCCCAATATCCTCTTGGATCTATCACGATGGATCCGGATCCCCAGAATGTATGAGGCATCACCCAGGTCTTTCATGGAGAACCTTTGTGACAAGAACCCCTTGACAGATTGTAGCATAGGAATGTCATTTCCTATCAAGAGAATGTCATCCACGTATAAAACGAGGAATACTACAGTTCTCGCTACAAATCTACTATAGATGCATGGTTCATCTGGATTTTTGATAAAGCCAAATTCTTTGACTGTCTCATCAAAGAAGATGTTCCAACTCCGCGATGCCTGCTTTAGTCCATAGATGGACTTAAGCAACTTGCACACCTTTCCGCTGCTCCCACGCTGAATGAAACCCTCTGGCTGGTCCATATAGACACACTCCTCTAAATTTCCATTCAGAAAAGCTGTCTTTACGTCCATTTGCCAGATCTCATAATCGTGGAAGGCAGCAATGGCAAGAAGGATCCGAATGGATTTCAGCATGGCTACTGGAGAAAAGGTTTCGTCGTAGTCCAAGCCAGGTCTTTGTCGAAAACCCTTTGCTACCAGCCTAGCTTTATAGGTCTCAACCTGTCCATCTACACCAATCTTCCTTTTGAAGATCCACTTGCATCCTACGGGTTTTACCCCGTCTGGAGCAATGTCCAACGTCCATACTTTGTTGGTGTACATGGACTCCATTTCGGTCCGCATTGCATCCAGCCATTTTACCGAGTCAATGCTCTGAACGGCCTGCTGGAAGCTAGTAGGCTCATCATAATCTATGATGCAATCCTCTCGATCCCCGTCTATGAGAAAACCGTAGTATCTCTCGGGCGGATGAGACTGCCTACTACTCCTGCGGAGCGGCGTAGGAATGTCCTGTTCTTTCGAACCCTCTGGTTCCACAAAACTTTCAGTAATAGTCCGTGGTTCTGGAATTTCTTCCAGTTCTACTGCGCTCCCACTTATTTCTTTTTCTATGAACTGGTGTTCTAGAAAGTGGGCATGACGAGAAACAAGAACTTTTTGTTCCTCTCCACAGTAGAAGAAATATCCCTTGGAATTCTTCGGATATCCCACAAATTTGCACAGTACTGATCGTGCCTCGAGCTTGTCCGCATGCTGCTTTTTGACAAAAGCTGGACTTCCCCATATCTTAATGTGATTAAGATGGGGTCTCTTCCCACACCATATCTCAAATGGCGTGGTAGGCACAGTCTTAGTGGGAACTCGGTTCAAAAGGTATGCGGCTGATTCTAGCGCATATCCCCAGAATGATCGCGGCAACTCAGCGTTACTCATCATGGACCGCACCATATCCAATAGGGTGCGGTTCCGTCTCTCCGATACACCGTTATGTTGCGGGGTGTAAGGAGGAGTAAGCTGAGAGAGAATTCCGTTCTCTTTTAAATAGTCCAGGAATTCGGCACTTAAGTATTCTCCACCTCGATCCGATCTTAGAATCTTAATACTTTTGCCGGTCTGTTTCTCTACTTCATTCTTATACTCCTGGAATTTTCCAAAGGCCTCGGACTTATGTTTCATTAAGAAGACATAACCGTACCTTGAGAAGTCATCCGTAAAAGTAATGAAGTAAGAATGTCCGCTTCGGGCATGTGTAGACATTGGACCGCACACGTCACTGTGTACGAGTCCCAAGAGCTCGCTCGCTCTTACTCCATGTCCAGTAAACGGAGTCTTTGTCATCTTTCCTTTGAGACAGGATTGACAAGTGGCATACGACTGATATTCGAACGCATTCAAATACCCTTCTGTATGTAACTTCGTCAACCTTCTCTCATTGATGTGACCCAATCTACAATGCCATAAGAAAGTCTGATTTATTTCTGGAGACTTTCTTTTGTGTGTATTCTGGACATTAAAAATCTGTGGTTGGTTTAACACGTATATACCATTACTCAAAGTACCTGACCCAATCAAAACTTGATTAAGGTGAATGTTTACAACATTACTTACAAACGCAAATTCATAACCTTCTTTAGAAACTAAAGATACAGAAATGATATTACAAGTTGCGTTGGGTACAAAAAAGCAATTACGCAAAACCAAAACATGTCCATCTAACATTCCCAGGTGATAGTCCCCCACGGCTTTAGCATCCATGCTAGCTCCGTTCGCAACTCTGAGGGTCATGTCACCTGCCTTCAAATCCCTACGGTTTCTCAACGCCTGCAAAGAATTACAGATATGAGATCCTGATCCGGTATCCAATACCCAGGAAGTAGAGTTTATTGAAAGACAGTTTTCAATAACATACACACCTGAAGCTGAAGCTGCAATCTGCTTCAATTCCTGTGTTCTGGCCTTCCAGGCCCTGCAATCATTCTTCCAGTGTCCTTTCTTATGACAAAAGAAGCATTCTTCCTTATCCACAAGCTTCCCCGCTATCTTTGTTGCTTTACCTTTTCCCTTCGTATCCACTTTACTAACACCGCCCCTTGGTTTGGCGGGGGCTTTCTTCTTCTTTCCCTTGGCTTTCGCCTTGGACCTAGAAGAAGATGATCCTCCTACAAACAAAGTGGATGTTTCCCTACCTTTCTGTAGGGTGCCCTCTGCGCTCCTCAGCATGTTGAGGAGCTCTGATAGTTCAACCTCTTTTTCTTGTAGGTTGAAGTTCAGTATAAACTGGGCGTAAGTGGAAGGAAGGGACTGGAGAACTATATCCGTATATAGCTCACTCTCCAATGTGATCCCTAGGTCAGCGAGCTCCTCAATGTAGCCGATCATCTTTAGCACGTGCTCGGCTACTGATGATCCGACGGCCATTCTTGTCGAAAATAACTTTTTCGACGCTTCGTATCTTGCGATACGTGATTGCTCTCCATACAGTTCTTTTGTATGAAGCAATATGGACTCCATGTCCATATTCTCATGCCTCCTCTGATGTTCGTTGTCCATCGAGGCAAGCAGGAGGCATTTGGCCTTTGCGCTATCAATCTCCCAAGTCTTGCGGATTTCCTTATCCGCGACACTGGAAGTTGGACCAGGGACAGGGGGAGCTTTGGTGGTAAGAAGATACCCCAGCTTGTCATAAGTGATTGCTATCTTGACATTCTTGAGCCAATCTTTGTAGTTTGGCCCTGTCAGTTTGTTTTTATCTAGGAGTAACTTAAGTCCAGTCATGTTGATTTGGTCGCTGCAATTTGGAGAGAGAAGAAGAAACACTCAGCATGATGCTCTTACAAGTTTAGAGTGGTTTTTAGTTTGTCTAAACAGGATGGCTCCCACTGTTTCTCGAATCCCTCCTCAAACCATAAAGGAAGAATTAGTCAGGATCAATCCCACCGTACAATACTTGCTTAACCGTTCAGCCAGGCCAGTGTCGGTACTTCGAGGGAGGTTTTCCAACGCTTTCGCGAAGTTCCTTAATTAAATAACCTCTTTTCCCTGAGGGCGTAACCCCGCTAACACCTTTCTAGGCACCTACTAGGTTTATAGCATTGATCGTTTAGTGAGAAATTTCCCGAGGAGTAGCATATACTCACAGTAGGATCGGGATCCAAATATCATCGCGTGACGAAACTGAAGGAATCCTACCAGAATCACCACACTCCAAATGGTATGCAAATCTAGCAAGTTTCAGTACTTATGAAACTCCCGATGTGGATTTTTGCCCCATGCTCTTATGACCTTGACTTTGGCCAAAATATCATAAGTCACATGTCAAGTTCTGCCCGTCACTATCCAGGTTAATTTGGATCCATCCGTACCTGCCCTTGACTTTGGCCAAAATGGCAGCATGACTGTCCCAAACCAACGCATCTATCTATGCTACACATGAACACCCAATAGCTACCAATCACTATGCCTTGACTTTGGCCAAAATACATAGCTTGAATACTATTGCCTATTCATGCGAAGCGACGGAGGGCTACGAATGGTTTTGGCGAAACCGTGAACGTAGTGAACTTGATTTAATCGATGGAACGAGATAGCTTTTAGAAGGAGTGGCTCAATCTCCGCATTTAAAAGTTAGTTTTGAAAAGAACCGAGTGGTTTTTTGAAAGTGTTCCAACGACTTCAACTTGGTTTATTATCTTGCATTAGTTCTTTTAATGCGTGATATTCTTGCATTAGTTCTTTTAATGCGTCCCATCATTTAATCCTACCATTGCAGAAAACAACCAAAATATGACGTACGCTTATGCCATTCGCATTCGCCACGGGGCCCCGTCATTACCCGTTAGGTTACTTAACTAACGACAGAGCGGGGGCTGGGCTAGCGCGTCTGTAAAACATAAGCAACGCCTAAATAATATCATATATAGATATACTGCAATGATAAACATTTCAGATCACAGATAAATACATTGGATATACTAGCAATCTGTAATTTGTACGAGCCTGTAACAAAAACAGATAACACGGTCGCGGTGAATAGCCAATACCCCACCCAAGACCCCTACGGGTGTGGCAAACTACCCGCCAAGTACCCGAAGCGTAGCAACCTCCCTCATCTCCATGAGTAGGCCACTCGACACTTCGGCATACCCGGTAGTTTGTGCACCCCTCCATGGGTCTATCCTAGGAGCAAAAACAGTAAAAAGAAATTATACAATGACGGCTACAACCCCGACCCGGTTGTGCGGCCATACAAATAATTATTACATCAATTTACAAATTTACATGAATTGCAAGAAAAGAAAACTCTCGTCTCACAACCCTCGGCTATTCATCCGCGACAATCCAACATATTTATATACACATTCCAGCACATTACAGATCATGTATAACCCCGACTAATCGACTTATAGCGATTAGCCGACGTTCAATACATGCAAAACATCACAGATATAACCATCATAGTCAAAGTGCAGTGAAGTTCGGAAAAATAAGGAATTATAGGACCCCAAAAGGAAATTTCTTTTCTGGAAAATCTGGGCACATATAATATATTTCAAAAATCCCAAAACCAACACAGAAACACACTGCACGAAAAACGATGCACAGAAAACGACAACGCGCGGCGCTTCCGCGGCGGATTCCTAGTTCACGCGGCGGATGGGCGGCGGTTCTGACGAATTACTGTATCGTTTTTCTTGGGTGTTCACACAAAACCCTGAGCCGAATTTACAAGTGTAAAGTTTTTCATTTTGAGCCAAAAAAATTTCAACAGAAACTCAGTTTTTGTAAAAGTTTGGTTTTTAGATTTTTCCGGTTCCGAACTTCGTTACACTTTACTACCAAGCTAGTTTAAGTTTAGTTAGGCTCTGATACCACTGTAAGTCCACGTTGCGACCCCCGGTTCTTACGGGGAGGCGGAAACGGTATAAAAATCAAATTTTTAGTGCAAGAGGCAACATGGACTAAACTAGGTCGGGATCGTTACCTAAACTAAAACTAGCAAACTTGCTAAAGGGATTTAGCTACTCGGATAGAAATGGTTATACCTAAACTTGAACTCCTTCTTCTTCAAACTTTGTGGAGGTTGATGGTTCTCTTCTCTTGTCGCCTTCTTCCGTCGAAGATGGATCCACCTCGAAGGCTCGACCTTTGGGCTCTTTCTCGAACTTGGAGTGAACTAGAATCGCCGGCTTTCTAAACCCTTGATCCTAGAGTGAGTAGAGAGTGTCTAAGGGTTGCTTTTGTTTTTAAAGAGAATGATTCTCAACAGATGAGAAGGTTTCTCTTTTGCTAGAGGAAGAAGAAGATGAAGTGAAGAGAGAGAGTGAATATGATAGAATGAGCTATTCTTTTCTTTCTTGAAACCATAATGCAAAAGAAAAGAATTATCTAATAATAATAATTGAAAATGAGAATAGTTGATGGTAATTTGGAATGACCACTACCATGCTTCATTTAAAAATGTAAGCATGAATCAAGGAAGACTTTTTAAAGCATGATGGTGGTCAACATTCAACCATGGTCAACAAGTCAACCATGGTCAACAAGTCAACAAAATCAACCATAACAAAATTCTCATTTAATTACTATTATAAATAGATAATCCATAAATCCATTAGGGTTTGGAAAAAGATAACTGTCAACTGTGCATACGCACCCGTTCCGAAACCCTAATGAAAAACCTCATCCTCCGCCTCAAGCAATTGTGCATACACACCTGCATTCTCGTTCCGAGGAACAAGAATACCAAGATATAAAAGCAACCCCAAAACATATACCAGTATCTGGCTCAAACCAGAGCCTGCCAGTATAATCCGTCCGGATTCCAAACGTGCACAAGTGCGCGGATGAGAACGAACCCTGTCGTAAAACCATGCGACCTCTACTCTGTTTTGCCCAGAGGCGAATACCCTCTGTGTGGGACTCTAAAGACTCGACACTACGCTGGCAGTGGGTTTAACCACAGACCGCAAGCGGCACTAGCTGTGCGTAACGGTCCCCAGGTAGATGTCGACAAGAAGGCTGACGAGGTGAAACCCCATCTGTACTCCTACTGAGTCTGAATGTGACAGTCTCCGTATAGTCCGGTCTGTTCGTCTGATACATCGCATGGCGGGCCTAGGGGGTGGTAAACGTCAGTCCCCCAATAGCGGTACAAGTCGTGCCGGAGCGAAGCCCAAAACACCCTGAGATAACACTGGAAACCTACCAGTATATCTCGTTTGCCCTGGCCAAGGACTACTCGTGTAATGGCTCTCCTAGACACAGCGCGATGTCAACCCCCAATACCGGGAGAGACGAATCCTGTCTAACCGTCACTGCCTCCAAGTGCTTCGGGACTGCACCCAACCACCACCTGTTTGCACGACTCCTTTGAGCCGTGGTAGGGTAGTGATCAAAGTGCAGTGGGAACACACTTGAGGCGAAGTGCCAGTGTCAAGTCAGCGGAGTAAGCTGTACTCATGTCACCTGGGAACTGATAACTGACGATAGGTATAATACCAACCTGTCAGTTCCCGACGAGTCCTGTCCAGTGTACTCGTAACCCAACGAGCACCCGTATACTATCTCCAGTACGACGTACTGATGGCTGTGGGACAGACCATCTCCCACACTGGGATGAGAAGCGCATACGCTAGTCTACTCCGGAGTATCGATGCCCTGTCTCGATAGTCCTGCGACTAGGGACCTGTATAAGGATGTGCTTATAGATTACCCAGCCCCCACTAGTGTGACTGCCATCACAACGCTGGTAATCAAGCAAAGATCCTAAGGGCTCCACTAATGCGTATAAGTGATATACTGAAATAAACACAAGTACACATTGAAGTAGAAACAAACCAAGTAGCATACTACTATTTTGAGCAAGATTGTATATACAAGGTGAATATCCCAAGCATCCATTAAGTAATATACAAACTAGTATGATACAGTAATGGCCTCTAGGGCATATACACTAACATCTCTTTAAACTGTCTTATAGTAACATGTTGGTAAAGCCCTTAGGATGTGTACTTGATTACCTGGACTATGATGCAGATCATACTAGTGGGGACATGGTAGTCCATAAGTACATCCTTCAAGGTCCCTAGTCATAGGTGTATCGAGACGGGGCATCGATATACCAGAGTAGACTAGCGTATACGCTTCTCGACCCATGAGATGGGCGATGGATGATCGCATATCCATTGGTGTTTGACATCAGAGATGGTGTACGGGTGCTCAGTGGAGACTGGGTACACTGGACGGACTCGCCGAGAACTCCCAGATGGTATTATACCTCACGTCAGATGGCAGTTCTCAGGTGACACTTGTGCAGGTTAGTCTGTAGACCCAAGATCGTCATAGAGTCTTGTGTGATTCCCACTGTGCTTTGATCTCCACCTTACCACGTCCAAGAGGGCGTGCAAAACGGTGGTCTTTGGGTACATCCCGAATCACATGGAGGCAATGAGCGATAGGAGGGGTTTCGTTTCTCCCGGTATTGGGGGTTGATGTTGCGCTGTGCTCGATTGGCCGTAACAGGGAAGTCCCTGGCCAGGGCTGATTAGAGATTTGCTGGTAAGTGTTACCAGTAGTTTCTCGACCCGTAATGAGCCTCACATCGGCACGACTTATCGAGTATTGGGGTCTGACGTTTACCACCCCTAGACTTGATATGCGATGTATCAGACGAACAGACCGGACTGTACGGTAAGTGTTACTGGTTAGATTCACAGGAGTGTGAGCGGGCTAGCTCGTCGATCTTCTGATCGCTCAATACCCGGGTGGCCGTTACATTTAGCAGACCGCTTGCGGCTTGTGGATGCTAGATATGATCATCATCTGCTACCGGCGTATTGACGAGTCTTTAGAGTCCTACACAGAGGTTTCCTGGCTCAAGCGAAACGAAATAGGAGCGCATATGAGATATGTGCAGGACCGAGAATAATGCGTGTATGTGATACCGCATTTCATTCTCGCGATATATGTTTTGATTGGTTATATTCGATATGACCTTGTTATCGAATCATTGATTCGATAAATCGATACATTGGATTCTAGTCGGTTATGTGCGACATGACCGGATCATTGAATCAAATGTTGATTTAATGATTTAATGCATAATTATATATTTGATATATTACTTTGCATTAGCTAGTATTGGTTCACTTTATATGGATTTTCTCACTTGATGTGCATGATGTATATGTGATATACTTTTGTGCACTTGTTTGTATCATGTTTGATGATGCATGTTTAAATGGTTAAGTGTAAAGAATAAAACCATGGTTAAGTAGATAATTAGGGTTTTGTTTTACTCTCTCATTTATTTATCCATTCTTATTTATTTAAATAATTTTATGAAAACAAAATGGTTTTCCTTTTTGTCATGAAGCTTGATGAAGCTTCATGAAGGTTTGACTCAAAGACCATTTTGTCTTCATGCTAAACCCTAACTATTCCCACTTACCATGGTTTGCTCTCTACACTTAACCTTAGTTATATTATGATAAGTATTAATTTTATTTCATTATAAAAAAAGACTTATCATAATTCTAGCTAATCTTCTTCTTCATCTTCAAGTTTGAAATCTTGAGGCCATCAATGGCAACTTGAGCTAAAGTGAGATAAATCCAATTCTAAAGTGAACCCACCTCCTATTTCTTCACCCTCTACCTCTTGCCAAGTTGTTTTGGGTGTTTTCTTCACAAGTTTCACAACTTTGTGAAGTCGGAGCTTGAACTTGTGAAGCCTCGACGTAGATCGTCTTTGACACGAAGCCGACGACCTATTCCGCTCGTTTTCCCGATGAAGCCGATGAACGAGTCTAGGATTCGAGATGGATAGCGAGAGGATGCCTTCGTGGAGCCAAGGAAGGGGGTAACCGGATCTACAAAGGTTGTAGCATCTAACCTTTAGTTAAGTAGTTAACTAGTTTACTTTTTCGCCTAGATTTATAGCAACGATCCGTTAACTAGGGTTTCTCGGAACCATATTTTTGTAAAATGGCATGGTTGATGCCTTGTGAGACCTCTTTAGGGTGCCTAAGAACCTTTCAGGAGCACATATGTGATATGTGCTGGACCGAGGATAATGCGATATGTGATACCGTATTATATTCTCGTGATATTTGATATCAGCCGGGTCATCGGATCAAGTGTTGATTCGATGAATCGGTACGGATAAATATTAGTCGGTTATATGCGATATAGCCGGATTGTCGGATCAAGTGTTGATTCGATAATTTAATGTATAATAATATATATGATATATTAAATTACATTAACTAATATTAGCTCACTAAAAGATTCTTTTTCTCACCGGATTATTACATTAATATATATGCGATATATGTTAATTGTATTATTTTCTTTTGTTACAATAAATATTGTATATGTGATATATAATATTGTAACATGATATGATAACTAATGCAACTTGTTTAGTGGAGTTTAAACATGATTAGGGTTTGGATTAGGGTTAAGCTTTCTACATGTTTCTAGAAGGTTTTATTTTTGTTTTGTGAAAGATATTTGTAAGTGACTCATGCTTTAACCCAACCCAAACCCTAACCCTAGTTAATTCTATACAAAGGTTTACTTGACCATGGTTGCATAATCTATCATATTATTCTTTTCCTATTCATCACAAAAGGATTCAACATGATTGTTCGTCTTCCTCCTTCATTCTTTCATGAAAAAGCTTACTTGTTTTTCAAAAGGTGATGAATAAATATGAGAAAAAGATAAATAAAGAGAGCAAAAATCCTACTTCATCATCCTCATCTTCCCTTGCCATTTAGATGTGGGTGTTCACATCATTTCATGAGTGTTAGCTTGTGTTAAAGAAACTTCAAGGTAGATCATCTTAGTATCGAAGATCGGAAGCAAAGGTTGCGTCTTTCTCTTCGTGGAACCTCTCGAGAGTCCGGATCCCGATGATCGCAGCGAAGGGTCCACAACACGGAGCATATGAAGTGAAGGACCGGATCTACAAAGGTTGTAATCCCTCTCACTTAGTGTTAAATTGTTTAGCATGCTTGTTTTCGCCTAATCTCTAGTATAAAGTTCCGTATTCGGATTGTTCGGCACGGCTAAATTTTTAATCGGGCATGGTTGATGCCTCGTAGACCCTTGTGCGCATGCCTAGCAACCCTACAGTGGTATCAGAGACAAGCTAGAGCTTTAGGCGATATCTAGACGAAGTTTAAAGTCCGATCGAGCCCGGAAAACCCGATAAAACCCACTCTCTGGAAATTTTTTCAAAACTGTGATTTTTCCATATTAAAAATATGCAGAAAATTAAGCAGGGTCTAATATGAATTACTGTGAAATACGGGGGCCTAATTCAATTAAACCACCGCGGAACCGCGGCACGAGCCAAGCATGTGCGGCGGTTCCGCGGTCGTACGGTCTCCTGTTGCATTAATTTTTGCGCAGTAATTCCTATTTTCTTGTGCTGAGTTATCTGGGAATTTTTAATATCTTTTCAACTGTTGAATTATCTGGGTTGTATTGGGGACTTAAAGATTCAATCGGATTTTATAATTTTGTTTAGTTTGTACGGATAATTTTTAGAAACTGTTAAAAAGTTCGAACGGATATCAATAACTCAATTTTTCCCCTATCGGAAAATTTTTCAAAAGTTGGATTTTTTCTCGTGTTTAAGAATGTTCTAAGTCATGCAAGTAACACGGTGGACCTTCTAGAAGACAACAAACCTTAACTCGATTATGTGACCGTCTTGAACTGCCCTTTGAACCTTAGGGTTTGGGGCAGTACGGCGTGCCACATGTGAGGCGTTGGCTTGACCCTTCTACGGCTGGACTATTGGTACTGTGGCATGTGATGGACGTTTTTAAACTGATTTCAAGTGTTGAGATATATTGGGGAAATCTTGGGTGCTTGATGATTCGATCGGAAAGTTTAACGTTTTCTATTTATCTGGAATGTGATACAATATTTGGAATCCATAGATAGTTATGAGATAACTGATTTGAATATTATAAACATAGCAGTTTAGTCTCAGTTGATCGGTTGCTACGGAATTTTGATGTGATCAAAAGTCCGTCGCAATCACGTAGCGTAAGCGGATACTCGCCGGGTAAACTTAATAGACAGCCATGTCCCAAAGCCCCGACTAAGTGACTGTAGGAGAACCCCGTCGCCGAAAGCATCCGTTCGGGTGCTCGCGGCAGCGGTGTTCCGCCTTAGTGCACTTCGTCGACGGCATCTGGGGGTGCGGCCGTCTACTAAAGTTTGCGACGAGCATTCGATCAGCACGTCGGGAATCTTGTTGAATTGCCCGATCTGATATTGAAAAGAGTTTTCGATAATGAGACTAAAATGCGGGGTTTATAATTGTTAGGCATGCGATGTCTAAGGAATTCATTTGGTTAAGCATGCGATGTCTAAGAAGGTTGCGGATTCCAACTGTTGTAGTTTTACACTTTCTTTTCTGTGACCGTAAGGGTAGTATGTGGTGTATCGCCGGCTTCGTTGCTATACATCAACGACAATCGGGATACGCATACTTGCTTACGTTGATGATATGTGATACTATGTGTTGCTGTGATATGTTGTATTGGATCGTCGCGTTTGAATAGCCGGGGGTTTTATGTGAGATGAGAGTTTTTTCTTTTTCATTCATGTAAAATTCATTTGTATGTAATATTCTTTTATTGGGGCACTTCCAGGTAGCGGAAGATGTCACCGTTGTATATTATTTACTTTTCCGCATTAGGTAGACCCAAGGCGGGGAGCACAAGTAACCGGGTTCTAGGGTCCAGTGGGAGACCATCTCGAGGAGTCGAGACCGGGTCTCCTAACCCTAAAATTGGCAGTGTTGCTTGCCGCTCTCGTAGGGGTCTAGGGATGTGGGTTTGGCTATTCATCGTGACCGTGGAATCCGTGTTTTATACAGGCTCGTATTGAAAACATGGACGTCCTAGTATATCCAATATTTCATATATGTTCTTCTGCTGCAATGTTCTGTGATTAGATCATATTACTGCCTGAGACGAATGTTTATATTATATATATGAGATATATGTTATATTGCAGATTTCGTTTCAAAAAGGGGATGCTTGTGAGGCATATTAAAATGGGACTTCATTAATGAGATTAATGAAATAAAAGAAACCTAAGATGTTGTAGAAACTTGTTTATAAAAACTGGTAGCTCTAGTTCTTGCTTTGCATAGCGGTGTTCCTTGTAGAACATCCAGACCTTATTCGATAAAGAAAGGACCGAGATCCCTTCACCGGGAGTGACTCCTTTAGCAATAACTGGCAGATACTACAAACTCGGTTTTTCTTTTGATTGCTTCTATAGTTCTTGTTTTGCATAGTGATATTTGTGAAATATCCTGCACCTTATTCGATGAGGAAAGGGCCAACGATCCCTTCACCGGGAGTGACCTCTTTAGCAAAACTAGAAAAGCCTCAAAAACACTCCATTTAAAATCACTCGATTCTATAATGATATCAAGTTCATTACGCAAAGGGTTTTCTTAAAAACCTGTCGTAGCCCTCCGTCATTTCAGATAAGTAGTAGTTAGTATTCATGCTACGTTTGTTGGCCTGCGTCAAGGCGTAGTGTGCGGTAGCTAACTAGTATTTATCTGCTTATGCATATGATGCAGATTGAGTTAGGGTAGTCGTGTGACTTTGTTGGCCTGCGTCAAGGGTCGTGCGGGTGGGTTTAATTCAATCAAGAAATGACGGGTTGAACTTGACTAGCGTACTGTGGTTTGTTGGCCTGCGTCAAGGTCATGGGACGCTAGGGGTAAAATATTATTGGGAATTTCAAGTGTTGAAATTTGCAATGAGATTGCATACCTTCTATGAGATAGTTGGATCCCAATACCCGCTGCGAGTAAGAGTTACTCCTGGGAGAGTTTTACACATTATAATTAGCCGATCAAGTAGGTGTCTAGAAAGGTGTTAACGGGGTTACGCCTCTGGTAAAACGAGGTTTACTTTAATTAGGTTCGTGCGAAAGCACGGGGGACCTCCCTCAAAGTACCGACACTGGCCTGGCTGAAAGATTGGCGAACTTGTAGCATGCAATTAATCCCAGCTAGTCTTTCCTTTTAGGGTTTGAAGGAAGATTTGATTAAAACAGTGGGAGACATCCTGATTAGATATATTAGATAACCAATCTAATCTTGCAAGAGCATACGCTGAGTGTTTTCTTCTTTCTCTCTCTAGGTTGCGACCATATCATGCCTTAATCAAGATAATAAAACGGATATATTGACCGAACCCGCTTGTTATACTGAGCTGGGGAATGTTGGTCCCGCTCCAACTTATAATTGTTATAAGACAGAGCAGGAAATTGGGGAATACCAGATTTCCCGTGCCGCCCAAACGAAGAAAGTGCATGCTGATGTATCATCTTCGGGTGTGTTCATTACAGAGAACTGTTTCTCAGTATCCTTTACGTCCTGGGTATGTGATACCGGATCAGGATCCCGCATATGTAATCTGTTACATGGGCTACAGATAGGTAAAGAACTGAGAACGGGTGATAAGTTTCATGAGACAGAAAACGGTGCAAGTGTTGCAGCCAAGTCTGTTGGTCACTATCACCCTGTATTACCAGAATACATTGATTCTGAACAAATGTTATTAGATACCGAACCTGATATACAAAATCATATCAGTCTCTTTATTAGTAAAGAAAGGATATAATTTTGTATTGTTGGATAATGTTTTGAACATTTCCTATATCAAGAGTTGATCGGTTCAGGCACGTTATCTAAAAGCATTGACGTTCTAAATCAAATTACAGTTCTTAGTATACGGAACACACACAAGAGGAAGAGTTCAGAAATGAACGAATCCTTCTTGAGGCATTGTAGACTAGGTCATATCAATTCGACCCGACTGGCTGAAGTTACATATGGATGCATATTTATATTAGTTTGAATTTACATCTTGTGAAACTTGCCGGTCATGTCACAAAGATAAGATGACCATAGCTCTGTTTATTGGAAACAGAGAAAGAGTTAGTGAACTCTTGGGATTGATACATGCTGATGTATGAAGGTCCCCTGTCTACACATGCCAAGATCGGTTCTTTCTACTTCATTACATTCTCTGATAATCTCTCAAGATTCGGACATATGTTTCTGTTGAAACACAAGTCCGAACCTTTTGAGATATTCACAGAATATAAGTTAGAAGTAGAGAACCAAATATGGGTATAAGTATTATGTCCTTTGACGAGATCAAGGAGGAGAATACTTGAGCACGGAATTCCTGGACTATTCTAAAGGAGAATGAGATTCTCTCTCAGCATTACTCCTCCGTATACACCATAGCACGATGGTATATCGGGGTGGAGCAATAGCACCCTATTTGATATGGTGTGCTCTATGATGAGTACTACTGAGTTTCCTATTTCCTTTAGGGAGTTATGCACTTGTAAAGTTGCATACCTATTGAATAGGGTTTAAATCAAATCAGTTGCCTACCACTTCATATGTGATATGGAAAGGGAAGAGCCCATATCTTAAGTTTGTTAAGATTTGGGGTTGTCCGGCCTATGTCTAAAAGCAAAATCCGGACAAGCTCAAGGCAAGGTCTATTATGTAGAACTGGAAATGTTCCAGCTATACAAAATGTAGCTGATGATTTGGTAGAACCAAAGGATTCAATAGTTTCCAACGAACCTCAGCCTCTCCGCCGATCTAGTAGGGTTCCTCACCCACCTGAGAGATACTTCGGTTTCTCTATGACAGTGGGAGCGAGGATTGCATCATGAGATGATGACCCAAGTAGTTTCGAGCTGGCCATCAGGAGTGGGACTCTGTAAAAATGGCTGGATGCTTATCGATCTGAGATGGAATCCTTATACACCAACAAAGTATGGACTATGGTTGCTTTATCTGAAGGGTTAAATCCCCATCAGGAGCAAGTATATCTTGAGAAGATTACTTGGTGTATATGGAAAGGTTGAGACTTTCAAATCCAAACTTGTTAAAGGTTTGCATCATAGACCAGGTATGGATTATATTGAAACCTTTTCTAAGGATCTATGCTTAAGTCCATCCAGATCCTACTTGCCACGGCTACATACCATGACTACGATATCTGGTGGTTGGGTGTCATGACTGCTTTTCTAAGTGATGTTTTAGAAGAGAGCATCTATAAGTACACAACCAGAGGGCTTCGTAGACAGTGGGAGCAGCGGAAACGTATGCAAGATGTTTTATATGATAAAACAGGCATCGCGGAGTTGGAACATCTGTTTTGATGTGGTAGTCAAAGAGTTTGACTTCATCAAAATGGTAGATGAACCTTGTATATACAAAAAGTTAGTAAAGAGTATGGTGGTGATCCTCGTAGAGTACGTGGATGACATACTCTTGATAGGGAAGGAGTTTCCTATGCTACGCTCGGTCAATCTCTGCTTATCACAAGGATTCTCCATATAGGATCAAAGTGATACCGACTAAATCCTAGATTTTGGATCTATGAGATAGATCTAATTGGATGTTAGGATACTCACTAGTTGTAGTGAGATGGTATCAATCGTTCCTGGGGAGAATCACTGGAATGGTTCCACGGTGATAAGGACGACTGAATGTCAGTCGCAGGCATTGTCTTTACCCTCAGTGGAGGGACGGTATGTTGGAAGAGTTCCAAGAAAGATACCGTGACATACTAGACGATTAAAGGCAAGATACATCGTTACCAAGGATACTACCAAAGAGGCAGTCTGGATATATATAAGTTCATAAGATGAACTTCGTTCCTACCATTGTGTGACAATGGAGTTGTGGCTTCAGCCAAGGAACTACCGTCCCATCAGAAATCCAGATATAATTCTTAGGCAGTATCACCTGATCATGGAGATGGTTGATCTCCAGGGAGATCGAGGTTAGGAGAGTAGACACAGAGGACAACAGCGCGAATCCACTCACAAAGGCCTTTTTCCCAGTAGAGACTTTTATGGGATGGTTGAGTATGAGATACTTCAACCGCAGCTAATTGTTGTGTATGCGATACCATAACAGATGGCCCAAGTGCAAGTGGGAGATTGTTAGTTATATGTATGCCCTAGAGGCCATTATTGTACATACGATGTATATTGTAGTGGATGCTAGGACATATATAGGGAGGACTTTCTTGCTCGACATGATAGTATGCTATCTGGTTGTACTTTATCTTAACATGTACTCTGATCGTCTCTATATTACATGTTGATAAAGCCCTTAGGATATGTACTCGACTACTGGGACTATGATGAGATCATACTAGTGGGGCTACGGTAGTCGACGAGTACATCCTATAACTGTTCCTAGTCGAGGGTGTATCGAGACAGGGCATCGATACACCAGAGTAGACTAGCGTATACGCATCTTGATCTATATGATGGGCGATGGATGATCCCATATCCATCGGTGTTTGACATCAAGGATGGTGTACGGGTGCTCAGTGGAGACTGGGTACACTGGACGGACTCGCCGAGAACACCCAAATGGTATTATACCTCACGTCAGATGGCAGTTCTCCGGTGACACTGGTACAGAGTAGTCTGTTGACCCGAGATTGTCATACAGTCGTGTGTGATTCCCGCTGTGCTTTGATTTCCATCATACCACATCCAAGAGGGCGTGCAAAAAGGTGGCTTTTGGGTACAGTCCCGAATCACATGGAGGCAATGAGCGATAGGAGGGGATTCGTCTCTCCCGGTATAGGGAGTTGATGTTGTGCTGTGTTCGATTGGCTATAACCGGAAATCCCTGGCCAGGGTTGCTGAGATTTACTGGTAAGTGTTATCAGTAGTTTATCGAACTTTTATAGACCTCATATCGACACGACTTATCAAGCTACTGGGGTCTGACGTTTACCACCCCTAGGCGAGATATGCAACATATCAGACGACGAGACCGGACTGTACGGGAGTGTTACTGTTTGGATTCACAGGAGAAGTTACAGGCTTGCTTGTTGATCTTTTGAGCGCTCAATACCTGGGTAGCTGCTACGTTTAGCTGACCGCTTGCAGCTTGTGGGTGTTTGATATGATCATCACCTACTGCCGGCGTATTGACGATTCTTTAGAGTCCTACACAGAGGTTTCTTGACTCAGGCAAAACGGAGTAGGAGCACATATGTGATATGTGCGGGACCGAGGATAATGCGATATGTGATACCGTATTATATTCTCATGATATTTGATATCAGCCAGGTCATCGGATCAAGTGTTGATTCGATGAATCAGTGCGGATAAATATTAGTCGGTTATATGCGATATAGCCGGATTGTCGGATCAAGTGTTGATTCGATAATTTAATGTATAATAATATATATGATATATTAAATTACATTAACTAATATTAGCTCACTAAAAGATTCTTTTTCTCACCGGATTAATACATTAATATATATGCGATATATGTTAATTGTATTATTTTCTTTTGTTACAATAAATATTGTATATGTGATATATAATATTGTAACATGATACGATAACTAATGCAACTTGTTTAGTGGAGTTTAAACATGATTAGGGTTTGGATTAGGGTTAAGCTTTCTAGATGTTTCTAGAAGGTTTTCTTTTTGTTTTGTGAAAGATATTTGTAAGTGACTCATGCTTTAACCCAACCCAAACCCTAACCCTAGTTAATTCTCTACAAAGGTTTACTTGACCATGGTTGCATAATCTATCATATTATTCTTTTTCTATTCATCACAAAAGGATTCAACATGATTGTTCATCTTCCTCCTTCATTCTTTCATGAAAAAGCTTACTTGTTTTTCAAAAGGTGATGAATAAATATGAGAAAAAGATAAATAAAGAGAGAGAAAATCCTACTTCATCATCCTCATCTACCCTTGCCATTTAGATGAGGGTGTTCACATCATTTCATGAGTGTTAGCTTGTGTTAAAGAAACTTCAAGGTAGATCATCTTAGTATCGAAGATCGGAAGCAAAGGTTGCGTCTTTCTTTTTGTGGAACCTCTCGAGAGTCCGGATCCCGATGATCGCAGCGAAGGGACCACAACACGGAGCATATGAAGTGAAGGACCGGATCTACAAAGGTTGTAATCCCTCTCACTTAGTGTTAAATTGTTTAGCATGCTTGTTTTCGCCTAATCTCTAGTTTAAAGTTCCGTATTCGGGTTGTTCGGCACGGCTAAATTTTTAATCGGGCATGGTTGATGCCTCGTAGACCCTTGTGCGCGTGCCTAGCAACCCTACAGGAAGATCAATAATGATATTGTTCTTGACTCGCCACAGTTTTAGTAAAAATGGATTTTTTTTAGAAAACAGTAGTGGGAGTATGGTAGAACTGGAAGTGATTCCAGAACCGCGAACGATTACGGAAAATTTAATAGGACCTATATATTCAATCAGGTTTGACATTCCATTAGCCACTCCGCAGATATGGTGGGTAACCTCAGACACCCGAGAGGTACTTCGGTAGCCTCAAGGACGGTGACATGGAGGTTCTTATCTACCCAGACTTGACACTACTGTTGTTCCAGGCTATGAGACCCGGTAGGAGGGTTGTCATAGTCAGTGGGAGCAGCAGAAGCATAGTGGGCAAGTAGCTTATGTCTATTTATAGACTTGAGCAGTTATAGCGGAGATAGATCATCTAATTTTGATGTGACAGTCATAGGTTTGACTTCATCAGAATAGAGGATGGATCTGTTAAGAAGGTAGTAGGGTGTGATGTCATGGTACATGGATGACATACACAGAGTAGGAAGTAAAATTCCTATACTGCGATCGGTTGTACTGTGGTCGTCACACAGTTGTTTCTCCAGACAGGATATGGATATAATATTTGACATTCTGGTTTCTAGATCTATGGTTTTTTAGATCTGGATTTGGGTAGTTTCCCAATGTAGGTACTTTGACAGTATTCTAAAGGTGTCTTACGGACTAAAGGAGAGAGGGATGTGCATGATTGGCAGATCACTTGCTTAGGCAACTGAGTCAATCATGAGATGTCAAGTACCACACCAGATGTTGATTTTGCACTAGATGCAATAAGTTTGTATTAATCCAATCCTGGAGAAACATAAGGAAGCAGTTTTAGAACATAAGCAAATGTTCTACGGATTTGATAACGGCAGCCTCCTTCGGGAGACGATTATCATTCCAGGCTTCAAAGGTGACATGGATGACAGAGTGATTGTCAGAGTTATAGTTTTCCCTCTGACGAGGGACAGTATTATGGACAGGTGGTTCAAGAGGATACTGTGGGTGGCATGGTGCCGGATACTGATTAGGTTCAGTGATCGATACAGTCTAAGAAGTTTGGATTTGGAGTTCATTTATGAACTAGGTCCCATCAGATATCCAGACATATTCTAAGACAGGTATTACTCGATTCGGTAGATGGCTTTCTCCGCGAACTTGAGATTTAGAGAGATATAGAAAGAAACTTCTAGGCGGATCCACTCGCTGAGACTATTTCTCGAACACAATAGTTTTACAAACGGGCTTTGTGAAACTGATTAGTAGAGGAGTTGGATGTTCGGTTTCACACGGGCTGTGAGTAGTCGACATTGCAATAATTAGCCTTGAGTGCAAGTGGGAGATTGTTGGAAATAGTGCCCTCATAGTCAATTATTGGATCGCAGGTACGTGATTGCAATAATTGTGGAGGACCTATACCGGTAGGACAGTCTTACTCGAGATGATAGTATGCTATCTGGTTTGCCTTTATCAGTCGTGTACATGTTCAGGTGACTGATTACATGTTACACTTTGATAGAGCCCTTAGGATCATGCTTTACTACCAACAGTATGATGGCGATTATATACGTGAGAGTTGGGTAGTTTATATGCATATCCTTAATTGTGGTCCCTAGTCGTGGGAGTTTCGAGACAGGGCATCGATACTCCGGAGTAGACTAGTGTGTACAGTCGAGACCCCGACGAGGGGCGATGGCCGGTCTCACAAGCCACTGGTGTCAGTTGGATCACCTAAGATGTATACAGGTGCTCATTGGGTTATGAGTACACTGGACAGGACTCGCGGGGAACCTGCTAGTTGGTATTATACATATCGTCAGATAGCAATTCCCTGGTGACATGTGTACAGGTTAGTTCATCGACCTGAGGTCGTCATTTGCCTCGTGTGAGTTCCTACTGTGTTTTGATTTCTACCCTACCACGGCTCAAAGGAGTCCTGCAAACAGGTAGCTTTTGGGTACAGTCCCGAGCCATATGGAGGCACGTGAGCGGATCGGCAGGGGATTCGTCTCTCCCGGTATTGGGGGCGAGGTCGTGCTGTGTCTAGGAGAGCGATTACACAAAGTCCATGGCCATGGCAGGAGATTTTCTGGTAGGTACTCCAGTAGTATCTCAGGGTGTTATTGGGCTACACTCCGACACGACTTATACTGCTAATGGGGGTCTGACGTTACTAGCCCCCTAGGCAGATATGCGATACTCATAGACGAACGGACCGGACTGTATATACATTGTCACTGTTAGGCTCAGTAGGGTTTCCGGGTGAGTTCGCTCATCCGCCTCCCTTGAGGTCAGTCCATGGGCAGCCGTTACGCATTGCTAGTGCCGCTGACGGTTTGTGGTTAAACCCACTGCCAGGGTACTGACGAGTCATTAGAGTTCCCCACAAACAGTTTCCCAAGTTCGGGCGAAACGTTGTAGAGGTCGTATGGTATTATGGCAGGGTTCGGAAAATGCACGTGCGTTTACGCACGTGTTATTTTTCGGGCAGATGATACTGATCGGCTTTGGTTTAAGCCGGATCCAAGTATTATATTGAGTAGATATAATATCTTTGTCTCAGTTGCATTTGTATTCGGTCGTAATACAAATGCGGGTATATTTATACAGTTTCGGGGTTATCCTGAAAGTCGTTTCAGGATCATTTTTGGAAGTTGCCAGTTTCCAGTTTTCTATCAGCCGTCTTTTAACATTCGGTTAAAGACGGATTTATCTTTTCTTGGATGAGGGTGAGTCATGCTTCTAGAAGGTTCTAGAAGTTTCTAGAAAAGAGGTGACAAGGATAATGACTCATACTTTGATTTCAATCATTCTTGTTTTCCTTAAGATATTTGTTCTTGATATTTTCATGTGTTCACACATGATATTTTCCTTGTGGTCACCCTCTTTGCTCCTACGATCACCCCCCCACTCCTATAAGTTGCCGGCCCCCTCCTCTCCCTCACTTACACACTTGAGTTTCTATTTGCAAAAGATTATGATAGTTTCCGGTGTATGGAATTCAAAGCTCATTTCATTTCATCACCCGATTCCCTCGGCAACTTCATTAATCGATCGTCCATGGATTTGGACGAAGTGAGACAAAGTCATCTACTCATTCTCTACATCATTCTTGGTCGTCTCTTTTAGCAAACTTGACGACCGAGTTGCCTCAAGTCAGAGGCGGAAGCCCGTTTAAAGAATCGTCGACGTGGTGCCACCTCGACGAGGAGAGAGGAGATCGACGAGATCGGAGCAGCCGCAACGGAGCGTGGGATGATGGTTAAAGAACGAAGGACTCGGATCGTTCGGTATAACCTTTCTACACTCTTTACAGTTTGTTAGTTTAGCAATAATGGCAGATCCGGGTTAAAGTATACGATAGCGCCAGTTAAAATGTTTTTGTTCTGCATTTGGCGTCTGTAGACGGCCGAGGCGCTAGCGTAGACTTACAGGAACTGTGGCCCTACCCCCACATTTGCCGCGGTTCCGCGGCCATCTGACGCACGTGTCGATGCAAATTTCTTCTGACGGTGCGTCGGTGAGTAGGTTGGGGTTTTTCGTGGGCATATCTGTAATAGCACATGCGCGAGAATTTGTAACCCTAGTTTTCCTATTTCCTTATAAATATGTAATCAAAATACTGTAATGGGGAGGCCTCTTTTCAATGAAATAAAATTCAGATTCAATTCAGTGGGAAGAGCATCATTTCTGTAAGTTCATATTTTAATTTTTGCCTTAGTTGATAATTTAATTCTTTGCCTTAGATAAATCCTTCCATTGCCCTAGTTTAATATAGTGTAATCTTTCTTAAACTGCAGTAGGTAAGTTATTTTTAAAACGTTATTTTTAAAAGATCCCCTAATGAGCGAGTAATTTCCTCGCTTGTTAGGGTTAGGAATAAGGGAGGGATTGAGAGATGAATATCACTCATCTCTTTCAAGCCCGATTATTTTTAACAACTAGAACATCATGCATGCATGCATGATCCGCTCCCTAGGGCACCCTACCCACGAGGTAACGGTGAAACCTTAGTATAAAGGACCGGACATGCATGTCTTCCATGAAGGTTAGAGCAAATACTAGGAAAGGACGGACAAGGATCTAGAGGAAGAAACTTCGTTCCTTCCCAGTCATCCTAATCCCTTTTTCTATTAGTTGCTATAACTTCTAAAAGATTTCATTTAGGGCATTGAAAGAGGTGTTAATATTAATCTTACCAAACCCCACCTTTGACCTAACACTAGCAAGTTTCTTTATCATCATATAACTTAGTTTTAGATTCAATTAAAACAAAACCAAACAACCATTGGAATGAACTCGTAAAAACACTTAGGAAAATTACACATCCCTGTGGACCGACCCGTATTCACCGGCTAGCTGCAAAGCGACGCCGTTTCTGATTGCGGTAAAAATATTTTTGATCCTAAAATCTTATACAAATCAGCGACTTTGTTGTTTAACTGTAATGTTTCTTGAGTGGGCTCGAGTGTGTACTGAGGTGACACTATAGAGTTATCGCTTTTGCTTCCCTACATTTGGAGGAAGTACGAGATGGATATTCCACTCATGATCTGGAGATGGCCGCGGTGGTTTTGCGTTGGAGATTTGGAGACACTATCTGTTCGAGAGTCATGTCAGATTTTCATGGACCACCAGAGCTTAATGTACATCTTCCTGCAGCGGATTTTGATTGTTGTGATAGTCTTCTGCAGATTTACAGTTCTTATGTGATCGTCGAGTACAGCTTAAGTTCGTCTCTACGGAGGGGACAGCTTGCTCATGTCCGCGCCCGACCACTTTTTTTAAATCTCTTTCGCGAGACACTGCCCGCCGATGTTCGTACGTTAGAGATACTTGAGCATACTCGACTAGGTAATGATTCAGAATCCTTGATTTGTGACAAAGGTGTGCTAAGTTAGGGACGCGTTTGTGTACCTGATATTATCAGGTAGAGACGTGAAATCCTATAGCCAGAACATCTGTCAATTCTCTGTATTCATTCAAGTTCCACCAACATTGACATGACTTGTGAGATAGTTACGGGTGAGCAGGGATGTAAAGAGAAGTTCAGGGTTCGTTTTGAGGTGTCTGTCTTGTTGTGTGTTTGGGTTGAGCATCTGAGGCCGGCTGGAGAGTTGCAACTTTAACCGTTCCGAAGTAGGAGTGGGAGCAGATCTCCATGAATTTCGTTATGGTGTCTACCCAGGGTTAGTCAGGGTAAGACTCCATTCGGATTCTTTTCGTCCGGTTTTACTCAGTTTGCTCAGTTGTTCCTTATTAAGTTGTGTGTTTGTGTTAATTGTCGTCAGCAGTTGGGATCGTCACTCGCCATTGTTAGGGATTCTACTTCGATAGCTGTTATCAGGAGACACTCCAATTGGCAACCTTTAGGTTTAGGGGTTAGGTCGTGTCGATCACCAGTCTATTGTTTTTCTGACTCTGCGTAAGTAGGATTTTGGACCCCAGCTAGTCTAGAACTTCGGAGATGATCCAATTGCTTCAGGTCAGGATGAGAATTGTTCATTGCGGACAGAGGTCTTATGCGACTGTGCTGGTCGCAGGCTTGAGTGCGCAGTGGCAAATCATGTATTCCTGTGGATTTTTTTCCGATGAATGACATGTTGGATTTTGGGAAGCTTGTCCCAGGATTTTAGGTCCTTTTGAGATACTATAAGCAAGTTAGTTTCGTTGCCTTTAATTTGGCACTTCCGCCCAGATTATTGAGTTTTCACCCCGTATTCCTTGTGATGATACTTTGCAATTACCTTCATGATCTGTCTCACATAATTTGGCACCAGACCATTTGGCTTGGATGCGATCGTTTCACTCACCAGCAGCCATTGTGTTAATGGCTCGGCAGGTAAAGAAACGTCTGTCAAGGGTCTTGCCATCTGTAAAGGTCTTTCTTGGACGTAGCCGTATAGTGAGGTGATCACTTAGGAGTCTGCGAGCGACATTTGAGAGTTGTAATCTTCTCCTTGAAGGTACGCCTAACAGTATATTTTTAAATTCGGGAACGAATTTCTTTTAAGGGGGAAGATTGTAACACCTTAGAATATGTTTTGTGGCTAATTATATTTTAATATATGGTTTTTAATAAAAAGTTTACCAAAATGATTTCCAATTATTTTATCCTAATTAATGAATATTTTATTAGATTTTTCCTAGGCTTGCACACACTTGTGCATGTTAACTAGGGTATTAATTTGGTGTTTAACCATTTCTTAATCTAGTTTTATATTTTGTTTAAGTGTTTTGGGTATTATGGTGTATGGTTGCTTTATAAATAAAATGAAAAATGAATTTGAAAAAAAAGGGGTTTTAATGGGTTGAATTGTTGACTTGTGTGAGAGAGAGGGCATCGGGAGCATGGTGTGAACCATGCCTCATTTATGAGGGAAGAGAAAGAGAGTGGAGGGTTTTTTTTGAATTTCCTCTCATTTCTCACTTTGTTCTCTCTTTTCACTCATTCTCTCACTCACACACATACACACACAACAGAGCAGCAGCAGCAGCCCTAGAAGCAAGCAGCAGCAGCACCAGAAGCAACATCAGCAGCAAGCAACATCAGCAGCAAAAACAACAGAGCCTTAGCAGCAGCAAGAGAAGCTCCAGCAGCAAAAGAAGATGCAGTAGCAGCAGCAGCCAAGGCGGCAGCAGCAGTAAGCAGCCAAGGCAGCAGCATCAGCAAGCAGCTTCTGCAGCATCAACATCATCTGGCAGCAGCAACAGGAGCCCCAGCAGCAGTAGCAACCCCTCACCTCCTCCATTCACTTCTTCACCTGCTTCCTAGGATCTCATAGGGTATAATTCTGAAACCCAAATTCCTAGTTTGCTTAGTTGTGTGATAATTAGCTTCGATTAGTGTTAAATAGTGAGTTTAGTGCTAATTATGGTGAATTATGTGGAATTTTGGTTAGAATGTGATTGTGTTAGTTAACCTACCTTATTTTAGTGTTGTTAGGATTACTTTAACTGAGAAATAACCCAGATTTCACTAAAATACCACAGGGTTTGTGTTTTGTGCAAAATCGGTGTTTTTAGGCGACATTGTGGCATTCTGTGATCTGCTATTAACCCGGATCCATCAGAACAAAATTGGGAAAACTGGGGCATGCACACTAGGTCTAGAACATACCACAAGAACACGAGCCCCTACTTCCCAATCCAGGCCGCAGATTTATTAGGTTTGGCCGCAATTTGCGGCCAAGTAGGGGGCTGGGGTGTTGGGGTCTTGGCTAGGGTCTCTGCTGTGTTATCTAGTGTTTTAGCATGTATAGTTTTGTGAGATTTGACCTGTAGGAAAATCTGGGATCAAATATTGTATTGCATGTCCGTTTTGTTTGCGCGATACGCGCGATACGTGAGTTGGTTCTGCGATCCAGCGTGTCGCGGCGTGTTTAGACGCCTATACACACGTTTTAGCGTATCGTGCACACGCGCGTTTAGTTCGCGACGCGAGTTTCTCGTTTGGGTTCGATATCGCGTTTTGCGGATTATTTGGCTTATATATGATTTCCATGTCTCATTTTCAGGTTTGCAGGCGGGGACTATGGACACGGCTACAGAGGGAGACAGGTGGTAGGATTCACCTAGAGCGTAGGTGGGTAGATTTAACATCAACAGGGGAATCGCCCGCATGGCGTTATGCGTCTGGGCTAGAATTCTAATACTTGTTGCGTATTCTACGTCATTGTTAGAATTGCGCCTTACCATATTATTAGATATAATGATACTGTGACTAGAAGCCGTAGGACACTGCACATATTATTGACGGTTCATGTTGCACGAGCACGGATTGTATGCTACACACACCGTCAATAATTGCCATGTCACAGACAAACCATTATAGATATCATATTGCTTGGTTAGGGACTTTATGACATCGATTCACCTTATCACTTTGGACATTTAGTTACCGATATACCTTACTCACCTATTCCACTCATACCCGGAGGGGGTATACTTCATCAGTTCTTATAGGTAAATACCTGTACATTATTATACCTGTATGTTACACACATATTCAGTTGCAGTTACATATTTATCTTTACTGATGTTACTTAGCTGTACCTTATTGGTTTCGCATACATCTGGTTTCAGCTACATATTCTCATTTATATGCTCGCATTTCAGATACATCGCATATATTTATTTCTGGATTTGCGCATTGTTTATTTGGATTTTACATAATGTTTTCTGGATTTGGGAACCGCGTGAATTCATGAAATTATACATACATTGAAAAACCCGGTTTCCTTGATATGATATTTGCGCAGCCACCATGAGATTTATCGGTTCTGATTATATACTCCATACGAGGTGTGGTTGCCGTATGAGGGTACATGGTGGGACCCGGTATGGTTCCGCTCGGCAAGAAGATCGATGGACTTTGCCGATTGAGCCTGGAGGCGGGCGAGTACCTACCGGTGACAGTACCAATGACTCGACGGGGATCATGGAAATACCGTTGGGAGTCATGTACGTATGCATACGTCGAAAGGCGAGGGTCAGAGCTAGGCACTCGTGCTTTCGGGATAGCGTATGAAACGTACCTATCAGGATTTCTGTGTCGATGCTTGGCACATTGTTTTCATGATATTTCTTTTAATACCTTTGTATATATAACAGGGGATTTAGCCGTTGTTATATATACCCTAACACCAATATTAGTGGAGTGGGACGCTAATATATGTGTATTGACCCCATCATATTTATTTCTGCAAATATATATTTTTAGGATGTTAGAAATTTACTCGAGATTCGACTTGGGACGTAGATGATTCATTGAGATTGGATATTGGATATGAAAGAGATTGTTGATTTGTACATTCGAGATATAGGAGAGCTATCCGATATTGTACATTGAGGAGATGTGAGACTTATATGATGTGAGAGCCCAACTTGGGGGCTGATTTGAGGAATTGTGGATTTGAGTGTCTTGATGGATTGTGATCCTACCACGATATCAGGTTTCCGTGGAAATGACATATTCCACCCCATACCTCACACTTATCTATTTTATGCACAGTTTCATATATTGGTAGTACTTGTTTGTGTTCCCTTATGATAGCTGCATATCTACATTCTCATATCTCTATTGCATGGTTATTGCATACTATTGTCATGTTATTATTGCTTCACATATTGATTGTACCTGCTAGTGTACTTTCCTCTATTCTGTATTTCACATGACCTGTTATTACAGAAATTGCATATCTTAGATTCATATTGTACGTACATTCCTGCTATTACCTGCATAGGTTATCTACTATTCACGAGTTGGCAACTCACCCCCGTTGTGCCACAGTTGTTTTGCAGGGTGTTTCCCCAGAGTTGTCGAGGCAGGCTATTCACCTATCATCTTTTGCTACAGATACCGCATCGGCTCACAGTGTGCTATTTTGCTTAGGTGGGTATTGGTGGTTTTCTGTAATTTGTATTGTACATTCGTTGCATCTTGTACTCTCCATCTACTATTATGTTGTTGACTTAGAGACTTGGTGAGGACGATATTGTATTTTATTTATGGATTTGTTGTCTTTTACATACAGTTTCCTTCCTATTGTCTCTTATTCCTTCGCTACGGCGTCGTATATTTGTGATGTGATTGTTTTCCGTCTTTGGGCTAGTTTTTACGAAGGAGTGTTGCCAAAATTTTAAATATAGAAAGTAGGACTTTTAAAGAATTTGGGTTGTGATTTCAAACGTTTCAAAAACTTATATTGTCTTTTTCCGTATTTCCATGGTTTAGATTTCTGGATTTTGGCTTTCTTTTACTGCGTTACGTCTTTAGGCGTTGCGTAGTATTAGGGCCGTCACGTGCCAATTTCAGGTCGTGACACCAGTATCCTCCGGATAAACGACAAGTCCAAATAATATCACCGGTAGGTAGTGCTCCCTGCCAGGCTCATCGAATACAACTCGAGCTTCTTGCCTCGGGGTACCGTACCGGGCCCACCATGTACCCGTGACGGTTCATCCAATTCCTCGAATCGGGTTTCCAAATCCAACAGCAATCATGAAAACTCATGGTCGACGACTCATGCATCACGAGAAAACCGCAATTTGCATTTTAAAATGATGATACTAAGCTTTTATTAAATTCTTGCTGTTTTCCCCCAAATCCAGAAATGTCATGTAAATACGAAATCATTTAAATCGAGATACCAATAAACAGTGAATACATGCATAAATCTCCATAATACTGCATAACCAATGAATATATGGCTGCATCTGATATCATGCAATGAATGCAATAATTAAACTAGCATATGGAAACTATAACATATTACAACTATCAGCTTGCAAGCTATGTCACTGAAATAGTATTTTCTAAAGTGTACGTGACATGGCAATTACCGATGAAGATGCGTGGAAGCCGTCAAGTGAGTATACGTGGAGCATACGCGTCATCGGTAATAGTGCTGGTGTCCTAACAGCATGGTTTCATAATTACTACGTACACAATAACATGCAATGAGGCGATAACAACATAATAAGGAAAATGAATAGTAAATACAAAAATAATATGCGGAACATGAATAATAACGTAACAACAAGGAATCTACCTTATTATACATGTATTATACTGTTTTGCCGTTTGAAATAGTACGAATCGTGGTGTTTGAAAATAAGGACTACGGTGTTTTTAAGAAAAGATATGTCTTTTAAAATATCTGTAGTATCCCTTGGTATATCTTTAAAATTCTCATGATTCGTCAGTTTTGGAAATAGGTATGACTCGGGTCCAGTCTGACACCTACTAGGTAAACTACAGGTCTAACTAACAACCAAAAGAAAGTGGTATGGAAAACCATCTAAATCTGAGTCGATATATATATGCATATAAATAGTCGGTGATCCCGCCTCAATAATATCTCATACGATACATCATCTAATATCACATCCTCGAGTCAAGAGTGCGGATCTAACATCAATATATAGTTCGTACGGTAAATCCGTCGTACGGTCTCCCAAATCTGGGTACGGGTCAAATATCACATTTATCTCACTATTCATTTGGTATCCTCTTTATCAAATATCATGATCGGGGTACTAATCTATGTCTAGTACAACACTGATACCATCTAAGTATGTGCATGCGTGTGTATGAAAACACCATGCCAAAAGGACCCGCTAAAACATCACGTCGTATCTCAAATACGAACCACATCAAATCACCGATTTCACGGTCTCAAGCCCAACCTCAACGACTCATCTCAAATCCCAACATAATCCAGTATATGTATATGTATATATATATCTATATACATATCCGCATATACGCACAGGTAAAAGAATGAATGTATGCAAGTGTGTGTGCGTGTATAGGTGCAACAACTACTCTAGGGTTTCGCAAGTGTCACTAGTAGTCCATGAAAATGTAACCCTATCATTAACATCCAAGTCACACAAAATAGATATCACAACTATATATTATATATGTATAACATACTATACATCGAACTGCGGGGGTGCTATACGCCATCCACCCGACTTCTCCCTGTAGATATAAATCTACTCACCTGGTCCTCGCTTGCCGAAATCGATGTCGCCATACGCTTTCTTGTCTTCTCAAAGTCCTCGTGAGGGTACCTACGTATCACAATGTATCGTGTCACATAAAAACCAAATTCGAAATCGAAACGGCATACGAAAACCAAATCGGCACGCGTATCACGTATAGGTCAAAACCTATCGCCTACGCATTCAAGAATAGCCAAACCAACCCTCGATGTCGATGTACAAACATCAACCGATCGAGAAAAACACCAAACGTACCAATCATGGTTTTACAATTCACTAAAAATATATAAAATACGATGCAATTCATCAAAACCAATAATTTGATTAAATCGATTTATTACAAGAAACCTAGTAAGCATCAATTAGCCGTTTCACTTTAAAACTCGATGTTTAAATAAAACTAATGGCCATAATATCCACTAAATATCATAACTAAGTTATAGAAACTATATCAATAATTTATTCTCATCAACTTGTATAAATTACAAAGTTCTAGTTTTGCAAACATATCCAATTTCAACACATGTTAAAGAAAAAATTCACAATTTAACAATTATGCTTAGTTTTGCATATTTTAAATGGTTAAACCACTGATGGAAACTTTAATGATGTGCTAAAAATCCTAACTATATTTTAATCACACATTTTAATTAAATTTCTAAAACCTAGTTAGCAATTTAGCAAAATTATCACAACTTGGGCAACTTAAATATAACAATTTGCAAATTAGCTACTAGATTAGGTTTTGCATATCTTAAGATGCTAAAATACATCACACAACCATGAATAAATTATCATAACCCTAACTTTAATTTAACCCTTCTCTTGAATTTAAACTTGCAAATTTAAAACCTAAATTAAACACCTAATTAAGTCGATTTAAAGTATTTAACCTACAACTAAACCCAAGGGTTAGGATTTACCTCCACAATTTTAGAGATCTCCCAAGCAAACTTGGCCTCCCAACTTGCTCTCTAGCTCCAAGATCCATGTTAGATAAGGCGAAGAAATAATGGGTAGAGATTGGATTTGGATTTAGCTTTGATTTTGTGTTGATTTTTGAAGCATTTTGTGGATTTTTGATGCAAAATGAGAGAGGAAGAAAGAGGGGCGGTTGTTGATGCAGGGAATGCGGTGGGCTTGGCCAATGTGGTGAGGGGAGAGAGAGAGAGAGAGTGGTGTGGGTTTTAAAGTCAACACAAGTCCATGCCACAATTTGACTTAAAACCCTTTTATTCCTCTCATTTTAATTTTCTTTTTCTTTTACTTTGAAGTGGGGGAAACTTGGGGGATGGGGCAGCCTGGGTTCGGCTAGAAATAGAGGGATGAGTGTGTGTGTGTGGGTGTGGGGTGAGGGAAAAAAAAGATAAATGCTATACCCCAATTTCCATTTACACTAATTTCACTATTTAAGGCTTTTTCTTCGATATTTTCTAAAACCGTTTGACAGCCACATTTCATTTCAAAAACAACATGTTAAAATTTTGTTTAATGTGTTATGATGCACAAAATTTGTTTCAACTCATTCCAATATTTAATTCTCCCTAATTAAATTTATTAGTGACGGCTTAAATTAATATTAAAATAACTAATTTCGGGAAAAAATTCAGAAATTTAGAAATTTTACCAGTGGCTCAATAAACACAAAATACTAGCAATTTCATAGCTAGAATATGTATATTTAATTTTTATTTTAAAAGATATTTATATTTTGACTTTTTACGGAAACCCCCCTTATTTTACCGATTTTCCGAAATTTCACCGAAACGATTTTCAAAACGTTACAAGTGTACTCTGGAATATCGATGCCCCGTCTCGATACTCCCATGATTAGGAACAATTGAAAGATGTACTTACCGACTACCTCTGCCCTACTACTATGATCTGCATCATAATCCTGGTAATCAAGTACGCATCCTAAAGGCTTTATCAACATGTAATCGAGTGACATTAAGTGTACATGTTAAGATAAAGAACAACCAGATAGCATACTGTCATGTCGATCAAGAAATTCCTCCCTATATATGTCCAAGTGTCCACTATAATATACATCACAGGTAAAATAATGGTCTCTAGGGCATACATATAACTAACATTCTCCCACTTACACTAAGGCCATTTGTTGTAGTATCTCATACTCATCGCCCCATATATGTCTCTCTTGGGAAAGGACTCTGTGAGTGGATCCGCCGTGCTATCCTTCGCGTCAACTCTCCTTACCTCGATCCTTTGGAGATCAACCATCTCCCTGATTATATGAAACTGTCCTCAGAATATGTCTGGATCGCTGATGGGACCGGTGTTCCTAGGCCAAAGCCACTACTCCATTGTTATCACAATAACAGATTTTGGACGCTCAATGGTAGGAACCATATTCATCTCATGAACATGAATTATCCAGACATCCACTTTGGTAGCATCGTTGGTAGCGATAAATTCAGCCATTATCGTCTAGTCTGCCACGGTATCTCGCTTGGAACTCTTCCAACTTACCGTCCCTCCACTGAGGGTAAAGACAAAGCCTGTGACTGACTTTCAGTCGACCTTATCACTCTGGAAGCTCGAATTGGTAAAGGACTCCTACTGGAGTTCACCGTTACCAAAACCACAAGAACATCTCTTTAGTGATTCTCAAGTACTTAAGAATGTCCTTCATAGCTGTCCAGTGATTCTCCCAATATCCTATTGATTCCTGATCACTACACCAAGTGAGTTAGCTACATCTGGTCTGGTACATAATATCGCATACATGATAGAGCCTACTGCCGATGCATAGGTTATCCCTTGCACGCGAGCTCTCTCCAAATCAACCTCGGGAGACATCTTTTTGGAGAGAGTGATTCATGAGTAAGTAGGTGAACCACCGCGCTTAGAATCTTCTATAGTAAACCCCTTCAGTACGGTGTTAATATACCTGGATTTGGGACACTCCCAACATCCACATAGATCTATCACCATAGATCATAATCCACAAAATTTAGTAGGTATCGTCTAGATCTTCCATGGTGAATCCTCGTGATAAGAGGAGCTTCACCGAGTGCAGCATAGGAAAACATTTCATATCAAGAGTATGTCATCTACGTACAATACGAGGAAGACATCCTTACTCTCTACAAACTTCTTGTATATACAAGGTTCATCTACCTTTTTGATGAAGTAAAACTCTTTGACTGCCACATCAAAACAGATGTTCCAACTCCACGATGCGTGCTTTAATCCTGATGGACTTAAGCAAAGCCACTGGAGAAATGGTTTTATCATAATCCACACTTGGTTATTGACAAAAACCTTTAACTTCAAGTCTAGCTTTGAAATCCTCAACTTTTCCATCTACAACAAGAATCTTCTCAAGCTCCACTTGCTCCTAATTGGTTTTACCCCTTCAGGTGCAACATTCAAAGTCATAATTTGTTGGTGTACATGGATTCCATCTTTGATCGCGTAGCATCTAGCCATTTCACAGAGTCCCCACTCATGATGGCCTACCTGAACCTTGTTGGGTCATCATTTACCATGATGCAATCCTCACTCCCACCGTCACCGAGAAAACCGTAGTATCTCTCAGGTGGATGAGGAACCCTACCAGATTCGCGGAGAGGCTGAGGTTCGTTGGAGACTATTGAATCCTTTGGTTTCACCAAATCATCAGCTGTTAGTTTGTCCAGCTGGAACTCCTTCCAGTTCTACCTAAATGACCACAAAATTCTTCACAAGAAATTCCTTTTCTAAAAAGGTGGCATGCTGAGAAACAATAAACCTTTTGCTCCTCAATGTGGTAGAAGATATTCCCTCGCAAGTGTTTGGGATATCCAACAAACTTACATAACCGACCTTGCGTCAAACTTGTCCGGATTTTGCTTTTCAACATAGGCCGGACAACCCAATATCTTAACTCGTTTAAGATATGGTCACTTCCTATTCCATATCTCATATGGAGTGGTAGGCACTGATTTGGATGGAACCCCATTCAATAGGTATGTAGCTTCTCAAGTGCATAACACCAAAAGAAAACAGGCAACTCAGCAATACTTATCATAGAGCGCGTCATATCTCATAGGGTGGGATACCTCCGCCCCGATACACCATTGTGCTGTGGTGTACTCGGAGGAGTAATCTGAGAGAGAATCCCATTCTCTTTTAAATAATCCAGGAACTCCATGCCCAAGTATTCTCCTCCTCGATCACATCGAAGGACTTTAA
Organism: Agapanthus africanus; assembly: GCA_030015575.1. Lineage (NCBI taxonomy): Eukaryota > Viridiplantae > Streptophyta > Magnoliopsida > Asparagales > Amaryllidaceae > Agapanthus > Agapanthus africanus. The sequence continues at coordinate 710,899,331 of JASDDO010000024.1, read as the reverse complement.
TACTTCTACCCGTCTAGTTCTCAGCTACAAGCTTATATTTCTTGAATTTCTTAAAAATTTCAGACTTGTATATCAACAGGAACATATGTCCGAATCTTGAAAGATGTTCAATGAATATAATGAAGTACGAGGAACCAGCCCTGGCATTTGTAGACATAGGACCATATACATCATCATTTATCCGTCCCAAGAGTTCAATAACACTTTCTCTGTTTCCAGTAAACGGAGTATTGGTCATTTTATATTTGAGACAAGGCTGACAAGTATCATAAGATGAAAATTCGAACAGATTCTAATATTCATCCTTATGTAACATATTTATTCGTGTTGCATTGATATGACCTAGTCTACAATGTTGGAGATAGTGCCCTCAGAGTCAATTATTGGATCACAGGCACGTGATTGCAATGATTGAGGGAGGACCTGTCCCAGTAGGACAGTCTTACTCAAGATGATAGTATGCTATCTGGTTTATCTTTATCATTGTGTACTGCTTTAAGTGACCATACAGGTCACTATTGCACGATGATAGAGCCCCCTAGGATTCTTGCTTGACTACCAGCAGTATGAGGGCGATCATATACGTGGGAGCTGGAGTCTATAACCACATCCTTAAAAGGTCCCTAGTCGTGGAAGTTTCGAGACAGGGCATCGATACTCCAGAGTAGACTAGTGTATACAGCCGAGACCCCGACGAGGGGCGGTGGCCGGTCTCATAAGCCACTGGTGTCAGTTGATTCACCTAAGATGTATACAGGTGCTCATTGGGTTATGAGTACACCGGACAGGACTCGCCGGGAACCTGCTAGTTGGTATTATACCTGACGTCAGATAGCAGTTCCTTGGTGACATGTGTACAGGTTAGTTCATCGACCTGAGATCGTCATTTGTCTCGTGTGAGTTCCCACTGTGCTTTGATTACTACCCTACCACGCTCAAAGGAGACGTGCAAACAGGTTTTAGTTGGGTACAGTCCAGAGCCATATGGAGGCAGTGAGAAGATCTGCAGGGATTCGTCTCTCCCGGTATTCGGGGTGAGGTCGCGCTGTGTCTAGGAGAGCCAGTACATGAAAAGTCCTTGGCTAAGGCAGGAGATTTACTGGTAGGTATTCCAGTAGTATCTCAGGGTGTTCTGGGCTGATCTCCGACACGACTTGTACCGCTTTTGGGGGTCTGACTTTTACCATCCCCCTAGGCCCGCCATGCGATGCTCATAGACGAACGGACCGGACTGTACGGATATTGTCACTGACAGGCTCAGAAGGGTGTCAGGATGAGTTCGCTCATCGACGTCCCTTTTGGTCAGTACCTGGTAGCCCGTTACGTATTGGCTAATACCTCTGACGTGCTAGTGGTTAAATCCACAGCCAAAGTATTGACGAGTCTTTAGAGTCCCCCACAGACCAGTTTCTCAAGTTTCGGGCGAAACGCTGTAGAGGCCGTATGGAGATATGGCAGGGTTCGATCAGATACGTGCGGTATTGCACGGATCGTGATCGGACGGAAAATACTAGCGGGCTTTGGTTTAAACCTGATCCTAGTATTGTACATTGTAGATTTTTTCTCTTTACATTTGTGTTCAGTGGGAATAAAAATGCGGGCATGTATATGCAGTCGCGGGATTTTTCTTTAATTTATTACGGGATCAGTTTTCTGAAGTTGCCAGTTTGTATTCCGTTCCGGCCAGTTTTCCTTTGTTCCTTCCCGGCCGAACTTTTCTGATGGAGGGGGTTATTTACAGTTGTGCAAATTATCTTTGTGGAGGGTGTTGTTTGCATTTGTGGCTTCATGATGGCATCTTTTCTTTTCATGCATCATTATATGTATTAATGAGAAGATATTGATTTGTTTATGGATGTGGGGCTTGCTTTTGGGGGTGTGGTCACCATTCTACTTTTCCTACACTCACCTCCCTTCTTGTTGATTCCATGACACTCCCATTTTGAGAGATGGGCCAGCCACTACTAGGGAGAGGGTGAGAGAGGGTTCATTTTCTAGTATAAGGAATTTTCATTTCATCTCATTCTTCTTGCTACAAAATTCTACACATCACTCCAAAGTTCATTCATTCCTCCATCAAAGGCAACTTAAACCCCAAATGAGACAATGGTTTCTACACTGCTTCTACAGCACTCCCTTGGGCACGTCGGCTCGCCAACTTCGTGCCCGTGTTGCCTCGGTCCAGAGGTGGGAGCCCATAAAAGAACCCGGCGATGTGGTGCCCTTTTCGACGAGGAGGCGACGACCGGAGATTCCGCGAGGAGATTGGAGTGGAGGCGAAGACCGAAGGACACGGATCGCTTGGTATAGCTTCTCTACTCTTATTCTTGTTTGCTAGAGTTAGGTTAATGGCCCAATCCGGGAATTTTTGTGCGCGGTGGTTCCGGTTCTAGTTGTTAGAAAAGTTTTTCGTTTCCGCTTTCCGGCGTCGGATTGACGGCCGGGGCGCCTCCGTGCACTTACAATGGCATCAGAGTCACGCGATTAACCTAGTCTAGTTTGCTCTAGTATGTTTAGAACTCGATTGAACAAAAATCCCAAAAACCGTATTTTCTAGTGCATCAAGTTTCTGTCGAATTTTTTTTTTAGCTCGAAATTTTTTTCAGGTTGTTGCAGAAACTCATGCAGGCAATTATAAGCATACTGTGAAAATTTGGTAGTGTGACATCATCTTTCCACCGCGGAACCGCGGCCAAACCCATGCTTGGGCCGCGGTTCCGCCTCCACTTTGACTGTTCACTGTGCCAAATTTTTACAGTGGGCTTTTGACTAGGAAATGGGGGTTTTGGAATATTCCTTTTGGGCCCAGATTTTCTGTGAGAGCTACAGTAGTGTTTCGGGCCCACTTCGATAAATTTGATCGATCGAAAATTTTAAACATGTTAGATCACAGTATTTACATTATATCTGCGACCGTGAATGTCATTTTATCGGTAAATCCTATCTAACTGCTATAGCCCTTTTAGACGGATTTGCAAACGTGACATTCACGTTGCTGTTCTGTGTTGTGCTGTGATGTTGCGGATTTGTCGTGGGGGATAGCCTGGATGCAATGTTAGTACAGTTTCGTTTTATACGTACATTTGATATTGCGGGACGAGCGTCCGACATGTGGACTGCCGTCACTGCCTGTTTGTATATTATTCTTTTGGGGCACGACCGGGTCAAGGTCGATGTACCCGTTGTATGTATATTTTACTTTTTGTACTAGGATTGCCCCGCGGAGGGGTGCACGGATAGCCGGGTTCTAGAGGGCAACGGGCCCGCATCTCATGGCGTTGAGACGGAGGGGGCTTCACTCTAGAATTGGCAGGCTATTCGCCGCACTCGTAGGGGGTACTGGTTGACCCAGGAGGGGTGCCCGAGTTACCGGATTCCGTGAAGTGCTGGGTGATCCATTCACGTTGTTGAAGGGGGCTGCCTCGCTTCAGGTGTTGGCGGGTAACTTGCCGCGCCCGTAGGGGTCTAGGATTTCATTGCACAGGCTATCCACACGATCAGGGGAACGTCGGATTTCAGTAACGGCTCTATGAAACCCGGGGATCCCAGATATCTGTATTGTTCTGTGATGCTTATTACATTTCTGTGATGTTGCATTTTATCACGCCTTGAACGAATATTATATATTGATATATATACTAGTAGATGTTGTTTATGTTTTGTATCCGCGCTAGTCCAGTCCCCGCTCTGTCGTTAGTTAAGTAACCAAACGGGTGATGACGGGACCCAGTGGCGAATGCGGATGGCATATACGTACATCATTATTTTCGTTCTTTATTGGTGTGATCAATTGATGGGACTGCGTTGATTCGGATCAATGCAACCTAAACAAACCTATTCTGATGTTGTTGGAACAATTTTTCAAAAAGCTGTTATTGCAAGGACGTTCTCTTTTGTTTCGCACAGTGGTATTCGGTTATGAATATCCAACACCTCAGTCGACGAGGCAAGGGCCGAGATCCCTTCACCGGGAGTGACCCCTTGGAAAGAAGTTTGCATCAGGGTAATAACTTCATTATAGCCGATTTCCTTTTGCTTTGCATCGTGATATTCATTTGGAATATCCTGCACCTCATTCTACGGGGAAAGAGCCGAGATCCCTTCACCGGGAGTGACCTCTTTAGCAAAGGTTTTCGCCACTATATTTTTTATAAAAAGTTATGCAGTTCCTTCAACGATATCAAGTTCATTACATTTAAAGGTTTTTCACCAAAAACTAGACGTAGCCCTCCGTCATTTCTTATAAGCATTACTTAGTATTCGTGCTGCGTTTGTTGAGTGTGTCAACGCGTAATATACGGTAGCTAAGTAGTGTTCGTTTGTGGCATATTAATGAGATTGGTTAGGAAAGTCCTGTGGCCTTGTTGACTGTGTCAAGGGCTCGTACAGGTGGGTTTAATGCAATCCAGGATGATGACGGGTTGAACTTGACTAGGACTCTTTGATTTGTTTACTGTGTCAAGATCACTTGGGTCCTAGGGGTAAAAACTTACATCGTGAGTTTCTAAAGAAACTGAAACTTGCCAGGCATGCGCATACCTTCTGGAGTGTGGTAACGTGAGTGGATTCCGTCACGTTGTCATGCGATGATAGTTGGATCCCGATTCCCACTGATGAGTTGGTTTACTCCTCGGGTGATCCCGACTAATTCTTCTTTCAGGTTTGGAGGAGAATTTGGCGTTACAGTGGGAGGTTTCCTGATTAGATAAAGTGATAACCATTCTGATATAGGTTAGAGTGCACGCTGAGTGTTTCTTTTCTCTCTCTCTTTGGCAGCGACCATGACCCGACCCTAAGACTATGACTCAGTGACCAAATTAAATGAACCTTCTTAAACACTGGCTTTTGGATTGTCAGAGTTGCAAACCTCTTTACCACTCCTACTTTTACCCTTTTCTCCAGGACACCCCGTATTACTACAAACGTCCACTTCCATTGGACAAAACCATCGTATGGTTATATACGAACTCGAAGGAATTTATTCGAGGATGGTTTCCGGTTCTGGAGAAAACGAATAGGACTATTCAGTTGTCTTTTCCTTTTACCTTCTCTCAGGTTGCGAGTACTCCTTGGTTTAGGAGATAGTACACCTATTACGCAAATTAGATAGTCTTCTTACAAACCTTAGGCTGGTGCCTAATGGTAGGGAATGAAGAAAACCAATTAGCCTAAACGGTGTACAGAAGGTATTAAGTTAAGACAAAGAAAGGGATTAGTAAGAGGGCAAAGTAAATTGCGACTACTATTCACGACCAAACCAAGTATTTCTTCGCTAATCCTAAACCACCTTTGTATTTCTCCAGGACACTCCGTATCACTACGAAGATCCACAGTTTATTGGATACTCCATCGTATGGTTATATACGAACTCGAAAGGAATTTGTTCCAGTTCAGGGATGGATTCTGGTTCAGGAGAAATAGGAATAAGGTTTATTCAGTTGTCTTTTATCTTCACATTCTCTCGCATTGCGAGTGCTCCTAGGATTAGGACAGTACACCCATTATGCTTATTGGATAGTCTTCTTCCAAACCATAGGATGGTGCCGAACGGTAGGGAAGGAAGAAAACCATTTAGCCAAAGAGGGTGTATAGAAGATAATGACTAAAGACATATAAAGGGATTTGGAGAGATGGAAAAGAATTATACGGTTACAGTTGTGAATCTGGATAATGGGAGAGGTATTACCAAGAATACCGGGATACCCCATCGAAACATTTCGATGTTTCAGTTTCACTGTGTACTGTTAAAAGAGAACTGATTTCCCAATTAGACATTTGCTCCAGGGTATGTATTTACCAGGTTTGATTCTCACATCTGTATGGTTTTACAGATGATGAGTGAGAGTAAGTTATTGGGAATTAGGTGATTGTCCTCATTATATCGGAATTCGTTGTAATTGGTGATATTTGAGGAAGTCTCCTGGGTTGTTTGCCGGATGGCAAATGTTTGGTTTTGAATATCCGTTGTTATGCACCAATTTCAAATTGATATATCTGTACGCCTATTTTTATAGAGTGAGATGTACATTTTTGAAATTATGTCTATGACATTTACCTATATCGGTGGATGGTTAGGTAAGGAGCATTAAACAGCGGTGTAATTCTTCATAACCATAGTACATTTTTCAACCTACGACACACAGGGAATGAGTTGTCAGACTCAAGGGACTTATACAGAGTATTGTATGTTGTCCAGTGTCCATTAGGACAGAGGGGTTGGTCCTCGTACTATATTCGGTTTACTTATGACTTCTCTGGTTCTTAGACAAGTGTTTCGTAGAAACACAGGGTCCAAGTTTTGAGAAGTTATAGATATATGAGTAAAGTAGAGAACCAGGTATTGCAAGTATCGGGATTCTTCAAGGTGATCGAAGATATAGATACTTGTGTATGGTATTAAGTTGATAGTAATGATTAAGAGAACTTGCTTCTTTTTCAGGTTACTTATAATTGGAAGTACTCCTAAGTTGAGTAACGCTGATCGGCCTCTTCCCATTTAGTTGACATGCACTGGAGACAGCTGCATGATTTGAATCTGGTTCAATTAAATCAGTGCCTCTGTTTCTGTATTGGATATAGAACAGTTCATATCTTAACATTGTTAAGGTACGGGGAGTTGTCCGGCTTATGCTTAAAACTAGACTCTGGATAACTCAAGGCACGTTTCTATAATGGCTGTTTGTGGGTTGACCCGGGCTATGACGAGGGTTGATTTTCTACCATCTGGAAGATCAATAGTGATATTGTTCCTGACTCGCCACAGTTTTAATAAAAATGGATTTTTTTGCAGAAAACAGAAGTGGGAGTATGGTGGAACTGGAAGTGATTCCAGAACCGCAAACGATTACTGAAGATTTGATAAGAACCTAAAGATTCAATCTGGTTTGACATTCCATTGGCCACTCCGCAGACATGGTGGGTAACCTTAGGCACTCGAGAGGTACTTCGGTATGCTGAAGGACAGTGGCAGGGAGGTTCTTGTTTACCCAGACTTGCCATTGCTGTTGTTCAAGACTGTGAGACCCGGCAGGAGGATGAGTATAGCGTCGTTCTAAACTGGCTTTAGAAGCGTATGTGTATATGACTCTGCCAGAGGGTTGTCGTAGTCAGTGGGAGCAGCGAAAGCATGGTGGACAAATGGCTTATATATATATATAGACTAAAGCAGATATAGCGGAGATAGATCATCTATTTCTGATGTGACAGTCATAGGTTTGACTTCATCAGAATAGGGGATGGATCAGTTAAGAAGGTAGTAGGGTGTGATGTCCTGGTATTTGGATGGCATACACAGAGTAGGAAGTGATATTTCTATACTACGATCGGTTATACTTTGGTCATCACACAGTAGTTTCTCCACACAGGACTTGGATATTATATCAGACATTCTGGTTACTAGATCTATGGTTTTAGATCTAGATTTGGGTGGTTTCCCAATCTGGGTACTTAGACAGCATTCTATGAGTATTTAGAATGGACGACTCCTGGCACGGTAGTATACCTGCAGGTGATGGAGTCACCCTCTCTAAAGGTGTCTTACAGACTAAAGGGGAGAGTGATGTGCATGATTGGCAGATCGCTTGCTTAGGCAATTGAGTCAATCATGAGATGTCAAGTACCACACCAGATGTTGTTTTTGCAACAGATGCAATAAGGTGATATTGATCCAATCCTGGAGAAACGTTCAGAAGCAGTTTTAGAACATAAGTGGATGTTCTAAGGAAATGATAACGGCATTCTCCTTCGGGAGACGGTTATCATTCCAGGCTTCCAAGGTGACCTGGATGACAGAGAGGTTGTCAGAGTTATAGTTTTCCCTCTGACGAGGGGCAGTATTTTGGACAGGTGGTCCAGGTGGATACTGAGGGAAGGATGGCACAGGATACTGATTAAGTTCAGTTGACGATACAGTCTAAAAAGTTTAGATTTGGAGTTCATTTTTGAACTAGGTCCCATCAGATATCCAAACATATTCTAAGACAGGTATTGCTCATTTCGAGAGATGGTTTTCTCCGCGAACTTGAGATAAAAAGAGGTATAGAAAGAAACATCTCAGCGGATCCACTCACTGAGGCTATTCCTCGAACGCAATAGTTTCGCAAACGAGCTTTGTGAGAATGACTAGTAGAGGAGTTGGGTGTTCGGTATCACACGGGCTGTGAGTATGCGACATCGCAATAATTAGCCTTGAGTGCAAGTGGGAGATTGTTGGAGATAGTGCCCTCGGAGTCAATTATTGGATCACAGGCACGTGATTGCAATGATTGAGGGAGGACCTGTCCCAGTAGGACAGTCTTACTCAAGATGATAGTATGTTATCTGGTTTATCTTTATCATCGTGTACTGATTTAGGTGACTTTACAGGTCACTATTGCACGTTGATAGAGCCCCCTATGATTCTTGCTTGACTACCAGCAGTATGAGGGCGATCATATACATGGGAGCTGGGGTCTATAAGCACATCCTTAAAAGGTCTCTAGTCGTGGGAGTTTCGAGACAGGGCATCGATACTCCAGAGTAGACTAGTGTATACAGTCGAGACCCCGACGAGGGGCGGTGGCCGGTCTCACAAGCCACTGGTGTCAGTTGGTTCACCTAAGATGTATACAGGTGCTCATTGGGTTATGAGTACACCGGACAGGACTCGCCGGGAACATGCTAGTTGGTATTATACCTGACGTCAGATAGCAGTTCCCTGGTGACTTGTGTACAGGTTAGTTCATCGACCTGAGATCGTCATTTGTCTCGTGTGAGTTCCCACTGTGCTTTGATTACTACCCTACGACGCTCAAAGGAGATGTGCAAACAGGTTTTAGTTAGATACAGTCCCGAGCTACATGGAGGCAGTGAGCAGATCTGCAGGGGTTCGTTTCTCCCGGTATTGGGGGTGAGGTCGCGCTGTGTCTAGGAGAGCCAGTACATGAAAAGTCCTTGGCCAAGGCAGGAGATTTACTGGTAGGTATTCCAGTAGTATCTCAGGGTGTTCTGGGCTGATCTCCGACACGACTTGTACCGCTTTTGGGGGTCTGACTTTTACCAACACCCTAGGCCCGCCATGCGATGCTCATAGACGAACGGACCGGACTGTACGGATATTGTCACTGACAAGCTCAGTAGGGTGTCAGGATGAGTTCGCTCATCGACGTCCCTTTTGGTCAGTACCTGGTAGCCCGTTACGTATTGGCTAATACCTCTGACGTGCTAGTGGTTAAATCCACAGCCAAAGTATTGACGAGTCTTTAGAGTCCCCCACAGACCAGTTTCTCAAGTTTCGGGCGAAACGTTGTAGAGGCCGTATGGAGATATGGCAGGGTTCGATCAGATACGTGCGGTATTGCACGGATCGTGATCAGACGGAAAATACTAGCGGGCTTTGGTTTAAGCCGGATCCTAGTATTGTACAGTGTAGATTTTGTCTCTTTGGATTTGTGTTCAGTGGGAATACAAATGCGGGCATATATATGCAGTCGCGGGGTTTTCCTGTAATTTATTACGGGATCAATTTTCTGAAGTTGCCAGTTTGCATTCCGTTCCGGCCGGTTTTCCTTTGTTCCTTCCCGGCCGGACTTTTCCGATGGAGGGGGTTATTTGCAGTTGTGCAAATTATCTTTGTGGAGGGTGTTGTTTGCATTTGTGGCTTCATGATGGCATCTTTTCTTTTCATGCATCATTATATGCATTAATGAGAAGAGATTGATTTGTTTATGGATGTGAGGCTTGCTATTGGGGGTCTGGTCACCATTCTACTTTTCCTACACTCACCTCCCTTCTTGTTGATTCCATGACACTCCCATTTTGAGAGATGGGCCGGCCACTACTAGGGAGAGGGTGAGAGAGGGTTCATTTTCTAGTATAAGGAATTTTCATTTCATCTCATTCTTCTTGCTACAAAATTCAACACATCACTCCAAAGTTCATTCATTCCTCCATCAACGGCAACTTAAACCCCAAATGAGACAATGGTTTCTACACTGCTTCAACAGCACTCCCTTGGGCACGTCGGCTCGCCAACTTCGTGCCTGAGTTGCCTCGGTCCAGAGGTGGGAGCCCGTAAAAGAACCCGGCGATGTGGTGCCCGTTTCGACGAGGAGGCGACGACCGGAGATTCCGCGAGGAGATTGGAGTGGAGGCGAAGACCGAAGGACACGGATCGCTTGGTATAGCTTCTCTACTCTTATTCTTGTTTGCTAGAGTTAGGTTAATGGCCCGATCCGGGAATTTTTGTGCGCGGTGGTGCCGGTTCTAGTTGTTAGAAAAGTTTTTCGTTTCCGCTTTCCGGCGTCGGATTGACGGCCGGGGCGCCGCCTTGCACTTACATATAATGCAACAAGAAGAATTCGTTCATTTCTGAACTTCTCATCTTGTATGTGTTCTATATACTTTGAACTGTGCTTTGATTTAGAATGTATATGCCATTTCATAACGTGCCTGAAAATGTTCACAACATTATTCTGCAATACAAAATTATATCCTTCTCTATCTTAATAAAGAAAATGATGTATGTTGTATATCAGGTTCGGCATGTAATAACATTTGTTCAGAATCAATATATTTACCGTTTGGTAATACCAGGTGATATTTACCAACTGACTTGGCTGCAACAATTACACCATTCTCTAACACTTAGAGACATATCACCTTATCCTAGTTCTCTACCTTTTTTTAACCGATGTAACACATTACATATATAGGATCCTGATCCGTTATTTCATACCTTGGATGTAGAGGATACTGAGAAACAGTTCTCGGTAATGAACACAACCGAAGAGGACGCATCAACATGCTCATTCTTCGATTGGGTCGCATGGAAATCCGGATATTCCCCTATTTCCTGCTCGGACATATAACAATTATAAGATAGAGCGGAACCAACGTTCCCCAACTCGGTATAATAAGCAGGTTCGGTCAATGCATCCATATTATTATCTTGATTAAGGCGTGATATGGTCGCTACTAAGAGAGAGAGAGAGAAAAACACTCAGCGTATGCTCTTGCAAGATTAGATTGGTTATTATTTTATCTAATCTGGGTGGCTCCTACTGGTTTTATCAAATCTTCCTTCAAACCCTAAAAGGTAAGACTAGCCGGGATTAATTACATCCTACAAGTTCGCCAATCTTTCAGCCAGGCCAGTGTCGGTACTTTGAGGGAGGTTCCCCGTGCTTTCGCACGGATCTAATTAAAATAAACCTCATTTTCCCAGTGGCGTAACCCCGTTAACACCTTTCTAGACACCTATTTGATCGGCTAATTGTAATGTGCAAAACTCTCCCAGGAGTAACTTTTATGCGCAGTGGGTATCGGGATCCAACTATCTCATAGAAGGTATGAAATCTCATTGCAAATTTCAACACTTGAAATTCCCGATAACATTTTACCCCTAGCTTCCTATGACCTTGACGAAGGCCAACAAACCATAGGCTGCTAGTCAAGTTCAACCCGTACATTTCATGATTGAATTAAACCCACCAGCACGACCCTTGACGAAGGCCAACAAAGTCACACGACTACCCTAATCCAATCGCATCACAGACTTTAGCAGATAAGCACTAGTTAGCTACCGCACACTACGCCTTGACGAAGGCCAACAAACGTAGCACGAATACTATGTAGCACTTATCTGAAATGACGGAGGGCTATGACAGGTTTTTAAGAAAACCTTTTGCGTAATGTATTTGATATCGTTATAAAATCGAGAGATTTTGAAAAGAAGTGTTTTTGAGGATTTTGCTAGTTTTGCTAAAGAGGTCACTCCCGGTGAAGGGATCTCGGCTCTTTCCACTTCGAATGAGGTGCATGGTATTTCACAAATACCGCTATGCAAAGCATGAACTAAAAAAGCAATCAAAAGACAAAACCGAGTGGTTTGTAGCATCTGCCAGTTTTGCTAAAGAGGTCACTCCTGGTGAAGGGATCTCGGCTCTTTCCTTATCGAATAAGGTGCTGGATATTCTACATAGAATTCCTCTATGCAAAGCAAAAAATAGAGTTACCAGTTTTAAAAACAAGATTCTACAACATCTTTAGATTCCTTTTATTTCATTAATCTTATTAATGAAGTCCCATCAATTTTGCTTCCTAAGCATCACAGAAGAAACGAAAGCAGCAATATTTATTATATATCATATATATAATATAAGCATTCGTCTCAACATATCAAGTGATTACATCACAGAATATCAGCCGCAGAAGAACACATATAAAATATTGGACATAATAGGAATTCCGTGTTTTAAATTAAACCAGTAAAAAACCCGGATTCCACGGTCGTGATGAATAGCCAAACCCACATCCCTAGACCCCTACGAGAGCGGCAAGCAACCCTCCTAATTCTATAGTTAGGAGACCCTGTCTCGACTCCTCGAGATGGTCTCCCACTGGACTCTAGAACCTGGTTAATTATGCTCTCTTCCATGGGTCTATCCTACTGCGGAAAAGTAAATAATATACATCAATGGTGACATCATCCACAACCTGGAAGTGCCCCAATAAAAGAATATTACATACAATTTTTTACATGAATGAATATGAAAAACTCTCATCTCACATAAAAAATACCCGGCTATTCAGAACACGACGACCCGATATAACATATCACAGCAACACATAACATCACTTGTCATCAACGAAAGTAAATATGCGTATCCCAATTGTCTTTGACGTATAGCAACGAAATCGGTAATACACCACATATTACACTTACGGTCGAAGAAAAGAAAGTGAAAAATTATAACAATTGGAATCCGCAACCACCTTAGACATCATAAACCCAATGTATCACATACTTTGGATTTCATGCCTAACCAAATAAATTCCTTAGACATCGCATGCCTAACAATTATAAACCCCGCATTTTAGTCTCGATATTGAAAACACTTTCCAATAACCAGTCGGGTAATTCAACACGATTCTCGATAACCTGATCGAATGCTCGTCGGAAACTTTAGTAGACGGCCACACCCCCGATGTCGTCAACGAAGTGCACTTAGGCTGAACACCACGGCCACGAGCACCCGAACGGATGATTTTGGCAACGGGGTTCTCCTACAGTCACTTGGTCGGGGTTTTGGGGCATGGCTATCTAGTAAGGTTACCCGGCGAGTATTCGTGTATTCTACGTGATTGCGACGGACTTTTGATCCGCATCAAAATCCCGTGGCAACCGATCACTTGAGACTAAACTTCTTGATTTATAAAATTCAAATTAGTTTTCATAAAACTAAATTTTGTGGATTCCAAATATTGTATCACAATCACAGATAGCATAGACGATGTTAAAATTTTCGATCGAATCAACAAACACCCAAAATTTCCCAAAGAGCTCAACACTTGAGTGGAGTTCAAAAAGTACCCAGAACATGCCACGGCACCTATGGACCAGCCGTATAAGGGTCAACCCTCGCCTCACCTATGGCGTCGAGGAACTATCACAAACCATAAGGTTTGTTGGCGGTTCCGATGGTCACAGAATCGAGTTAGGGTTTCGTTCTTCTAGAGGGTCCATAGAAAACACCTGCACGGTTTTTTGAAGATTTCAAACTTGGAAAAAATCCAACTATTTGAAATTTCCAGGGAGGGAAAATTTGGGTTATTGATATCCGTTCGAACTTTTTAACATCGTCTAAATAACCCGAAATTATGTTATAATTACGATTATGAAACACTCCGAATTGCCTTAACAGAAAGATAACATCACATGCACTTTTAGCAAAAACAAGCAACACCTGAAACACCATAACCCAGAGACTGGAACACCCCATAAAAACGAACCCAAAATTCCGCAGAAAAACCGAGCTGGCTGATTGAGAGAGCGTTTAGTATGTGTGCATTGTGAAATCAAAATTAAGAATATACCGCAATAAATAATGGTGTCGCTTGGTAGCTAGCCGGTTGAGTACGGGTCGGTCCACAGGGAGATGGATTCCTTTTCTTTATGTTCTAATGAGTTAATCCGATCAAGTCGGGTTTTATTTTACGATCTAAGAATGTGATTAAATTTGATTAAAAGTCTTGCTAGGGTTAAGACTAGGCTAGATTGGAATAGGGATTCTACCCACTGCTTTCAGTGCCCTACTAAAGAATATAGGTGTTAGGGTAATAGTCAACAAAGGGGATTAGCACGACTAGGAAGAAACTTTGTTTCTTCCTTTTGGTCCTTGTCCGTTGATCAGTCGAAAATAGTGCCTTCTCAACACACTAATTTTCCTACTCTTATCATTCATATATAGGTGTTTATTGTAATTATAACACAGATTACGAATTCATCCGGAAAATACCAAATTACCTGTGTTATAATTAGAATCGACATTCTAGAGGGAAATTACGTGTTTATTACTAATTGCATTGATCTGTATATATCAATCCTTGTCTCGAGATTGTAGGGTTCCTAGGCACTCTAATGAAGTCTTGCAAGTAATCAAACATGCCAATTTCTAAAAATTACGGTGCCGAGAAAACCTAGAACGGATCGTTGGCTAGAAGTATAGGCAAAGCAAGCATGTAAACGAAAATATAGCTAAAGGAAAGGGGCTACAACCTTTGTAGATCCGATCCACCACTTCCTAAGCTCCGCAATGATCTCCCTCCGCTGTCCAAATTGAACCCTTGACTCTAGCATTGGCATCATCGAAGAATGGGCAGGCTTGATCGTCGGTTCGATGCCAAAGATGATCTACGTCGAGGCATCACAAGAACAAGCTCCAACTTCGCCAAGCCTTGAAAACTTGTGAAGGAAACACCCTATACAACTTGGCAAGTGGTAGAGGATGAAGAAATAGGAAGTGGTTAGACTTTAGATTTGGATTTCTCACTCATTTTGGCTAGTTGCCATTGATGGTGCAAGCTTTCTTTAAGTTGAAGATGAAGAAGAAGATGATAAAGAATATGATAAGTGTTATGTAAATGATAAATAAATCAATACTTATCATTTACTAGCCCTTGGTTAGTTGTAGAGAATGGACCATGGTTAACTTGAATGGTTAGGGTTAAGGATGAGACAAGAATGGTGACTAAGTCAAAGTTTCAAGAAACTTCAACTACAAACAAAACTAGCAACCATTCTTTTTCTCTTTATCTTTTTCTTTTTCCAAAATAAACAAAAGAATAAATAAATGAATAAGTAAATAAAAAGAAAACCCTAATCATAAACCTAACCATGGTCTAATTCTTTACACTAACCCTAGCTTGCATGTATCATCAAACATGATACAATCATGTGCACAAAATATATCACATATACAATGTGCACAAACCAAGTGAGTAAATCCATTTAAAGTGAACCAATACTAGTTAATGCAAAGTAATATATCAAATATATAATTATACATTCAATCATTAAATCAACACTTGATCCAATGATCCGGTCATATCGCATATAACCGGCTAGTATCCAATGTATCGGCTTATCGAATAAATCCTTGATTCGATAACTAGGTTATATTGCATACAACCATTCGACACATTCATCGCGAGAATGAAATACGATATCACATACACGCATTATTCTCGGTCCTGCACATATCTCATATGCGCTCCTATTTCGTTTCGCTTGAGCCAGGAAACCTCTGTGTAGGACTCTAAAGACTCGTCAATACGCCAGCAGCGGATGATGATCATATCAAACACCCACAAGCCGCAAGCGGTCTGCTAAACGTAACGGCCACCCGGGTATTGAGCGATCAGAAGATCGACGAGCAAGCCCGCTCACACTCCTGTGAATCCAACCAGTAACACTTACCGTATAGTCCAGTCTGTTCGTCTGATATGTCGCATATCTCGCCTAGGGGTGGTATACGTCAGACCCCAATAGCTCGATAAGTCATGCCGACGAGAAGTCCATGACATGTGTGAAACTACTGATAACTCTTACCAGTATATCACTGCAACCCTGGCCAGGGATTTCCTGTTATGGCCAGTCGAGCATAGCGCAACATCAACCCCCAATACCGGGAGAGGCGAATCCCCTCCTATCGCTCATTGCCTCCATGTGAATCGGGACTGTACCCAATAACCACCTGTTTACACAACTCAGTAGAGCCGTGGTAGGGTGGAAATCAAAGTACAGTGGGAGACACACAAGACTCTATGACGATCTCGGGTCAACAGACTAAGCTGTACCAGTGTCACCAGAGAACCGCCATCTGACGTGAGGTATAATACCATCTGGGAGTTCTCGGCGAGTCCGTTCAGTGTACCCAGTCTCCACTGAGCACTCGCATACCATCTTCGATGTCAAACACCAATGGATATGGGATCATCCATCGCCCATCGCATGGGTCGAGAAGATATGCACTAGTCTACTCTGGAATATCGATGCCCCGTCTCGATATTCCCACGACTAGGAACAATGAAGGATGTACTCATTGGCTACCCAGGCCCCACTAGTATGATCTGCATCATTGTCCTGGAAGTCGAGTACACATCCTAAGGGCTTTATCAACATGTAATCAGAGAGACAGAAAGTATACATGTTAAGATAAAGAACAACCAGATAGCGTACTATCATGTCGAGCAAGAAAGTCCTACCTATATATGTCCCAGCATCCACTACAATATACATCCAATGTACTGTAATGGCCTCTAGGGCATACATATAACTAACAATCTCGCACTTGCACTAGGGCCATTTGTAGCAGTGGTCGCAGTATCTAATACTCAACCATCCCATATGAGTCTCTCTCTGGGAAAAAGGCCTTCGTGAGTGGATCCGCCGTGTTGTCCTCTGAGTCTACTCTCCTAACCTCGATCACCCCGGAGATCAACTATCTCCATGATCAGGTGATGCTTCCTCAGAATATGTCTGGGTCACTGATGGGACCAGGGTTCCAGGGCCTAAGCCACACTTCCATTGTCATACAATGGCAGGACCCTAGTTCATCTTATGAACCAATATACACCCAAACTTCCTATTTGGTAGTAACTTCAATAGCGATGTTACCAGCCTTTATCGTCTAGTTTGCCACGGTATCTAGCTTGGAACTCTTCCAACATACCGTCCCTCTACTGAGGGTAAAGACAATGCCCGTGACTGACATTCAGTCGTCTTTATCACCTTAGAACTCTTCCAGTGATTCTTCCCAGGATCGATTGATACCATCTCACTACATCTAGTGAGAATCCTAGCATCCATTTACATCTATCTCATAGATGAAAATTCAGGATTTAGGAGGTATCACTTTGATCCAATTTAGAGAATCCTTGTGATAATAGGAGATTGACCGAAGGAAACTCTTTTCCTATCAAGAGTATGTTGTCTACGTACAATACGATGATGACCACCTTAATCTCTACTACCCTTTTGTATATACAAGGTTCTTCTACCATTTTGATGAAGTCAAACACTTTGACTTTCACATCAAAACAGACGTTCCAACTCCGCGATGCCTGCTTCATTATGTAAAGCAACTTGCACACATTTCCACTGCTCCCACTATTTACGAAGCCCGCTGGCTGTGTTCTTATAGACGTTCTCTTCTAAATCATTATTTAGAAAAGTAGTCATGGCACCCAACCACCAGATATCGCAGTCATGGTATGTAGCCGTGGCAAGTAGGATCTGGATGGACTTAAGCATATTCCATGGAAAAGGTTTCATCATTATCCGTGCCTGGTCGATGACGAAAACCTTTAACAAGTCTAGCTTTGAAAGTCTCAACTTTTCTATCTACACCAAGTAATCTTCTCAAGATATACTTGCTCCTGATGGGGATTTAACCCTTCAGATATAGCAGCTAAAGTCCATACTTTGCTGGTGTACATGGATTCCATCTCAGATCGCTAAGCATCCAGCCATTCTTACAGAGTCCCTACTCTCGATGGCCTGCTCGAAACTAGTTGGGTAATCATCTTATGATGCATTCCTCGCTCCCACTGTCATCGAGAAACCGAGGTATCTCTCAGGAGGATGAGGAACCCTACTAGATCGGCGGAAAGGCTGAGGTTCGTCGGGAACTATAGAATCCTTTGGTTCTGTCAAATCATCAACTGCAGTTTTGTATAGCTGGAACCTTTCCAGTTCTCAGAACTAATCCTGCCTTGATCTTGTCCGGATTTTGCTTTAAACATAGGCCGGACAACCCTAAATCTTAACTAGCTTTAGACATGGGCACTTCCCATACCATATCTCATATGGAGTGGTAGGCACTGATTTGATTCGAACCTAATTCAATATGTATGCAGTTTCTCAAGTGCATAACACCCAAAAGGAAATAGGTAACTCAGTAATACTTATCATAGAGCACACGATATCTAATATTGTGTGATTGCTCCGCCCTGATACACCGTTGTGCTGTGGTGTATTCAGAGGAGTAACACTGAGAGAAAATCTCATTCTCCTTTAGAATAGTCCAGGAATTCTATGCACAAGTATTCTCCTCCCTGATCTTATCATAGGACATAATACTTATACCCATATTTTGGTTCTCTACTTCTAACTTATATTCTATGAATATCTCAAAAAGTTCGGACTCATGTTTCAACAGGAACATATGACTGAATCTTGCGAGATTATCAGAGAACGTAATGAAGTATAAAGAACCAGTCCTGGCATGTGTAGACAGGAGACCTTACATACATCATAATGTATCATTCCCAAGAGTTTACCAACTCTTTCTCTGTTTCCAATAAACAGAGCTATGGTCATCTTATCTTTGTGACATGACTGGCAAGTTTCATAAGATGTAAATTCAAACTGATTTAAATATGCATCTAAAATGTAACTTCAGCCAGTCGGGTCGCACTGATGTGACCTAGTCTACAATGCCTTAAGAAAGATTCGTTCATTTCTGAACTCTTCCTCTTGTGTGTGTTCTGTATACTAGGAACTGCAGTTTGATTTAGAACGTCAATGCTTTTAGATAACGTGCCTGAACCAATCAACTTTTGATATAGGAAATGTTCAAAACATTATCCAACAATACAAAATTATATCCTTCTTTACTAATAAAGAGACTGATATGATTTTGTATATCAGGTTCGGTATCTAATAGCATTTGTTCAGAATCAATGTACTGGTAATACAGGGTGACAGTGACCAACAGACTTGGCTGCAACACTTGCCCCGGTTTCTGTCTCATGAAACTTATCACCCGTTCTCAGTTTTTCTACCTTTTTGTAGCCTTATGTAACAGCTTACATATCTGGGATCCTGATCCGGTATCATATACCCAGGATTTAGAGGATACTGAGAAACAGTTCTTTGTAATGAACATACCCGAAGGAGATGCATCATATGCACTTTCTTCGTTTGGGCGGCATAGGAAATCTGGTATTCCCCTATTTCCTGCTCTGTCTTATAACAATTATAAGTTGGAGCGGGATCAACGTTCCCCAGCTCAGTATAACAAGCGGGTTCGGTCAATACATCCATATTTTTATCTTGATTAAGGCATGATATGGTCGCTACCTGGAGAGAGAGAGAGAAGAAAACACTCTGCGTGCGCTCTTGCAAGATCAGATTGGTTATATTTTATCTAATCACGATGGCTCCCACTGTTTTTATCAAATCTTCCTTCAAACCCTAAAAGGAAAGACTAGCCGGGATTAATTACACTCTACAAGTTCGCCAATCTTTCAGCCAGGCCAGTGTCGGTACTTTGAGGGAGGTTCCCCGTGCTTTCGTACGGACCTAATTACAGTAAACCTCGTTTTCCCAGAGGCGTAACCCCGTTGACACCTTTCTAGACACCTACTTGATCGGCTAATTGCAAAGTGCAAAACTCTCCCAGGAGTAACAATTACTCACAGTGGGTATCGGGATCCAACTATCATATAGAAGGTATGCAATCTCATTGTTAGTTATATGTATGCCCTAGAGGCCATTACTGTACATTGGATGTATATTGTAGTGGATGCTGGGACATATATAGGTAGGACTTTCTTTCTCGACATGATAGTACGCTATCTGGTTGCTCTTTATCTTAACATGTATACTTTCTGTCTCTCTGATTACATGTTGATAAAGCCTTTAGGATGTGTACTCGACTTCCTGGACTATGATGCAGATCATACTAGTGGGGCCTGGGTAGTCAATGAGTACATCCTTCATTGTTCCTAGTCGTGGGAATATCGAGACGGGGCATCGATATTCCAGAGTAGACTAGCGTATATCTTCTCGACCCATGCGATGGGTGATGGATGATCCCATATCCATTGGTGTTTGACATCGAAGATGGTATACGGGTGCTCAGTGGAGACTGGGTACACTGAACGGACTCGCCGAGAACTCCCAGATGGTATTATACCTCACGTCAGATGGCAGTTCTCTGGTGACACTAGTGCAGCTTAGTCTGTAGACCCGAGATCGTCATAGAGTCTTGTGTGTCTCCCACTGTGCTTTGATTTCCACCCTACTACGGCTCTACTGAGTTGTGCAAACAGGTGGTTTTTGGGTACAGTCCCGATTCACATGGAGACAATGAGCGATAGGAGGGGATTCGTCTCTCCCAGTATTGGGGGTTGATGTTGTGCTATGCTCGACTGGCCATAACAGGAAATTCCTGGCCAGGGTTGCTGTGATATACTGGTAAGAGTTATCAGTAGTTTCACGAATGTTATGGACCTTACGTCGGCATGACTTATCGAGCTATTGGGGTCTGACGTTTACCACCCCTAGGCGAGATATGCGACATATCAGACGAACAGACCGGACTGTACGGTAAGTGTTACTGGTTGGATTCGCAGGAGTGTGAGCGGGCTTGCTCGTCGATCTTCTGATCGCTCAATACCCGGGTGGCCGTTACGTTTAGCAGACCGCTTGCGGCTTGTGGATGCTTGATATGATCATCATCTGCTGCCGGCGTATTAACGAGTCTTTAGAGTCCTACACAGAGGTTTCCTGGCTCAAGCGAAACGAAATAGGAGCGCATATGAGATATGTGCGGGACCGAGAATAATTCGAGTATGCGATACCGTATTACATTCTCGCGATCTATGTATCGATTGGTTATATGCGATATAACCTAGTTATCGAATCAAGGATTGATTCGATAAGCCGATACATATGATACTAGTCGGTTATATCCGATATGACCGGATCGTTAAATCAAGTGTTGATTTAATGATTTAGTACATATTTATATATTTGATATATTACTTTGCGTTAACTAGTATTGGTTCACTTTAAATGGATTTTCTCACTTAAATTGTGCAAGTTGTATATGTGATATACTTTTGTGCACATGTTTGTATCATGTTTGATGATACATGCTTACTTGGTTAAGTGTAAAGAATCAAACCATGGTTTAAACTAATGATTAGGGTTTTGTTTAGTCCTTTACTTTTTTATCTATTTCTTTATTTATCTTTTTATTTTGGAAAAGATAAATGATGAAATGGTGGCATTATTTGTTTGCTAGTTGAACATTCATGAAGTTTTGACTTAGTCTCCTTTTTTGTTCTTATCCTTAACCCTAACCATGGTCTTTTCTCTACACTTAACTAAGGTTAAAAGAATGATAAGATTTAATTCTTATTCATTTTTATAATTCAATCTATCATATCTTTCTTCTTCTTCTTCAAGAACTAGAAAAAAGAAAAGCTTTCTAGTTCAATGGCAACTTGAGAAAACAAGTGAGAAATCCAATTCTAAAGTCTACCCACTTCCTATTTCTTCATCCTCTACCTTTTGCCAAGTTGTATAGGGTGTTTTCTTCACATGTTTTCAAAGCTTGGTGAAGTTGGAGCTTGTTCTTGTGATGCCTCGACGTAGATCATCTTCGGCATCGAACCGACGATCAAGCCCGCCCATTCTTCGATGATGCCAACGCTAGAGTCAAGGGATCGATTTGGACAGCGGAGGGAGATCATCGCGGAGCTTAAGAAGTGGTGGACCGGATCCACAAAGGTTGTAGTCACTTTCCCTTAGCATTTATTTCCGTTTACATGCTTGCTTTGCCTACACTTCTAGCCAACGATCCGTTCTAGGTTTTCTCGGCACCGTAATTTTTAGAAATTGGCATGTTTGATCACTTGCAAGATTCATTAGAGTGCCTAGGAACCCTACAGTGGTATCAGAGCCTAGCTAGAGCCTTAGGCGAGGTCCAGACGGAATTTGAAGTCCGAACGACCCGAAAACCCAACCCTGTATATGTTCTCTGTACATTTTTCAATTTCGGGGATTTTTCCACATTAAAAATATGCGGAAAAATCAGCAGGATAATCTAAGAGTTACTGTGAATTTCGATGGACTAATTCCATCAAAGAGCCGCGGATCCGCGGCACGAGCATGGCTCGTGCGGCGGTTCCACGGCAGTGTTGTCGTTTTATGTATTTAAATTTTCACAGTAATTTTCAGTTTTCTGTTCTGGTTTTCCTGGGAATTTTTAATATTTATTCAAAAGTTGAATTTTCTGGGTTGTATTGGGGGCTCGGTGTATTCGATCGGACTGTCTAATTTTTGTCGGTGTGCTTTTCTGGGTATTTTAGAATATGTTAGAAAGTTCGACTGGATATAAATACCCACTTTTTACCCTGCCGGGAAATTTCCAATTGTTGGATTTTTCCGTAGTTTAACGATGTTCTAAGTAGTGCAAGAAACGCGATGGACCCTCTAGAAGACAACAAACCTTAACTCGATTATGTGACCGTCTTGAACTGCCCTTTGAACCTTCGGGTTTGGGGCAGTACGGCGTGCCACATGTGAGGCGTTGGCTTGACCCTTCTACGGCTGGACCGTTGGTACTGAGGCACGAACTGAATGTTGTTAGACTTATTTCATGTGTTGAGCTGTATCGGGAAAACTTGGGTGTTCGATTGTTCGATCAAAAAGTTTAGCATTTTCTATTTATCCGGAATTTGATACAATAATTGGAATTCACAAATTGTTATGAGATAACGGAATGAATATTATAAACATAACAGTTTAGTCTCACTTGATCGGTTTCCACGGAATTTTGATGTGATCAAAAGTCCGTCGCAATCACGTAGCGTACGCGGATACTCGCCGGGTAAACTTAATAGACAGCCTCACTCCATAGCCCCGACCAAGTGACTGTAGGAGAACCCCGTCGCCGAATGCATCCGTTCGGGTGCTCGCGGTAGCGGTGTTCCGCCTTGGTGCACTTTGTCGACGGCTTCGGGGGTGCGGCCGCCTACTAAAGTTTGCGACGATCATTCGATCAGAATGTCGGGAATCCTGTTGAATTGCCCGACTTGATATTGAAAAGTGTTTTCGATTTTGAGACTAAAATACGGGGTTTATAATTGTTAGGCATGCGATGTCTAAGTAATTCTTTTGGTCAGGCATGCGATGTCTGAGGAGGTTGCGGATTCCAACTGTTGTAGTTTTACACTTTCTTTTCTGTGACCGTAAGTGTAATATGTGATATCGCCGGTTTCGTTGCTATATGTCAACGACAATTGGGATGGACATATTTACTTACGTTGATGACAAGTGATGTTATGTGTTGCTGGATATGTTATATTGGATCGTCGTGTTTGAATAGCCCGGGGGTTTTTATGTGAGATGAGTGTTTTTTCATTTCCATTCATGTAAAAACTTGTATGTAATATTCTTTTATTGGGGCACTTCCAGGTTGCGGAAGTTGTCACCGTTGATGTATATTATTTACTTTTCTGCACTAGGATAGACCCAAGGAGGAGAGCACAAGTAACCAGGTTCTGGGGTCCAGTGGGAGACCAACTCGAGGAGTTGAGTCCGGGTCTCCTAACCCTAGAATTGGTAGGGTTACTTGCCGCTCTCGTAGGGGTCTAGGGGTGTGGGATTGGCTATTCATCACGACCGTGGAATCCGTGTTTTATACTGGCTCGTATTGAAAACACGGACATCCTAGTATATCCAATATTTCATATGATTCTTTCTGCTGCGTTATCTGTGATGTGATCATGCGATGTTCTGTGCTCTGTTCAGATAGATGTAGTATATAGTATATATGATATATTATATAGACGTTACTTATGTTTTACACCCGCGCTAGCCCTGCCCCGCTCTGCCGTTAGTTACCTAACCTAACGGTGCACGAGGGGACATCGAGGCGAATGCGGATGGCATAAGTGTACGTCATATTTATCTGTGATGTTTAGGTAATTTAAATGATGGGATATTCATTAATGAGATTAATGAAAGAAAATAAACCTAATTGATGTTGTGGAATCGAATTTCAAAATAAAACAGGTAGCTACAGTTCTTGCTTTGCATCGTGGTGTTCCTTGTAGAACATCCTGCACCTTATTCGATAAGGAAAGGACCGAGATCCCTTCACCGGGAGTGACTCCTTTAGCAATAACTGGCAGATGCTACAACCCTCGGTTTGTCTTTTGATCGCTTCTATAGTTTCTGCTTTGCACAGTGATATATATGATATATCCCGCACCTCATTCGACGAGGAAAGGGCCGACGATCCCTTCACCGGGAGTGACCCCTTTAGCAAAACTAGAAAAGCCTCAAAAACATTCCATTTAAAAACCATTTAATTCCACGACGAGATCAAGTTCAAAGCGTTAAAGGTTTTCATAAAAACCATTCTCAACCCTCCGTCATTTTAGGAAGTAGAGTACTTAGTATTCGTGCTGTGTTTGTTGACCATAGTCAAGGCACAGTGTACGGTAGCTAAGTGATGTCTTTCTATACCGCATATGATGCGATTAGTTAGGACAGTCGCGTGACTTTGTTGACCTTGGTTAAGGGTCATGTGGGTGGGTCTAATTAATCACGAAATGACGGGTAGAACTTGACTAGTACTTATGATTTGTTGACCATAGTTAAGGTCATAGGTGCTAGGGGTAAAAATCTTTATCGGGAGTTTCAAGTTTTGAAATTTGCAATGAGATTGAATACCTTCTATATGATAGTTGGATCCCGATACCCACTGCGAGTAATTGTTACTCCTGGGAGAGTTTTGCACTTTGCAATTAGCCGATTAAGTAGGTGTCTAGAAAGGTGTCAACGGGGTTATGCCTCTGGGAAAACGAGGTTTACTGTAATTAGGTTCGTGCGAAAGCACGGGGAACCTTCCTCAAAGTACCGACACTGGCCTGGCTGAAAGATTGGCGAACTTGTAGAGTGTAATTAATCCCGGCTAGTCTTTCCTTTTAGGGTTTGAAGGAAGATTTGATAAAAACAGTGGGAGCCATCCTGATTAGATAAAATATATAACCAATCTGATCTTGCAAGAGCGCACGCAGAGTGTTTTCTTCTCTCTCTCTCCAGGTAGCGACCATATCATGCCTTAATCAAGATAATAATACGGATAATTGACCGAACCCGCTTGTTATACTGAGCTGGGGAACGTTGGTCCCGCTCCAACTTATAATTGTTATAAGACAGAGCAGGAAATAGGGGAATACCAGATTTCCTATGCCGCCCAAACGAAGAAAGTGCATATGATTCATCTCCTTCGGGTATGTTCATTATAAAGAACTGTTTCTCAGTATCCTCTGAATCCTGGGTATATGATACCGGATCAGGATCCCAGATATGTAAGCTGTTACATAGGGCTACAAAAAGGTAGAAAAACTGAGAACGGGTGATAAGTTTCATGAGACAGAAAACGGGGCAAGTGTTGCAGCCAAGTCTGTTGGTCACTGTCACCCTGTATTACCAATACATTGATTCTGAACAAATGCTATTAGATACCGAACCTGATATACAAAATCATATCAGTCTCTTTATTAGTAAAGAAATGATATAATTTTGTATTGTTGGATAATGTTTTGAACATTTCCTATATCAAAAGTTGATCGGTTCAGGCACGTTATCTAAAAGCATTGACGTTCTAAATCAAACTACAGTTCCTTGTATACAGAACACACACAAGAGGAAGAGTTCAGAAATGAACGAATCATTCTTGAGGCATTGTAGACTAGGTCATATCAATGCGACCCGACTGGCTGAAGTTACATTTTAGAAGCATATTTAAATCAGTTTGAATTTACATCTTATGAAACTTGCCAGTCATGTCACAAAGATTAGATGACCATAGCTCCGTTTACTGTAAACAGAGAAAGAGTTAGTAAACTCTTGAGACTGATACATGATGATGTATGTAAAGTCTCCTGTCTACACATGCCAGGACTGGTTCTTCATACTTCATTATATTCTCTGATAATCTCTCAAGATTCAGTCATATGTTCCTGTTGAAACATAAGTTCGAACCTTTTGAGATATTCACAGAATATAAGTTAGAAGTAGAGAACCAAAATACGGGTATAAGTATTATGTCCTACGATAAGATCAGGGAGGAGAATACTTGTGCATAGAATTCCTAGACTATTCTAAAGGAGAATGAGTTTTTCTCTCAGTATTACTCTTCTGAATACACCACAGCACAACGGTGTATCAGGGCAGAGCAATTGCACAATATTAGATATGGTGTGTTCTATGATGAGTATTACTGAGTTACCTATTTTCCTTTTGGGGTTATGCACTTGAGAAGCTGCATACCTATTGAATTAGGTTTGAATCAAATCACTGCCTACCACTCCATATGAGATATGGTATGGGAAGAACCCATTTCTTAAGCAAGTTAAGATTTGGGGTTGTCCGGCCTATGTTTAAAGCAAAATCCGGACAAGATCGAGGCAGGATCAGTTCTGTAGAACTGGAAAGGTTCCAGCTATACAAAACTGCAGTTGATGATTTGACAGAACCATAAATTCTATAGTTCCCGACGAACCTCAGCCTTTCCGCCGATCTAGTAGGGTTCCTCATCCGCCTGAGAGATACCTCGGTTTCTCGATGACAGTGGGAGCAAGGATTGCATCATGAGATGATGACCCAACTAGTTTCGAGAAGGCCATCGAGAGTAGGGACTCTGTAAGAATGGCTGGATGCTTAGCGATCTGAGATGGAATCCATGTACACCAGCAAAGTATGGACTTTAGCTGCTATATCTGAAGGGTTAAATCCCCATCAGGAGCAAGTATATCTTGAGAAGACTACTTGGTGTAGATGGAAAAGTTGAGACTTTCAAAGCTAGACTTGTTGAAGGTTTTCGTCATCGACCAGGCGTGGATAATGATGAAACCTTTTTCCAGTAGCAACGCTTAAGTCTATCCAGATCCTACTTACCACGGCTACATACCATGACTACGATATCTGGCGGTTGGGTGCCATGACTGCTTTTCTAAATACTGATTTAGAAGAGAACGTCTATAAGAACACAGCCAGAGGTCTTCGTAAAGAGTGGGAGCAGCGGAAACGTGTGCAAGTTGCTTTACATAATGAAGGAGGCATCGCGGAGTTGGAACGTCTGTTTTGATGTGATAGTCAAAGTGTTTGACTTCATCAAAATGGTAGACGAACCTTGTATATACAAGAGGGTAGTAGAGAGTAACGTGGTCATCTTCGTATTGTACGTGGACAACATACTCTTGATAGGAAAAGAGTTTCCTATACTACGATCGGTCAATCTCCTATTATCACAAGGATTCTCCAAATAGGATCAAAGTGATACCTCCTAAATCCTGAGTTTTCATCTATGAGATAGATGTAATTGGATGCTAGGATTCTCACTAGATGTAGTGAGATGGTATCAATCGATCCTGGGGAGAATCACTGGAAGAGTTCCAGGGTGATAAAGACGAATGAATGTCAGTCACAGGCACTGTCTTTACCCTCAGTAGAGGGACGGTATCTTGGAAGAGTTCCAAGCTAGATACCGTGGCAAACTAGACGATAAAGGCTGGTAACATCGCTATTGAAGATACTACCAAAGAGGAAGTTTGGGTGTATATTGGTTCATAAGATGAACTAGATTCCTGCCATTGTATGACAATGGAAGTGTGGCTTCGGCCCTGGAACCCTGGTCCCATCAGTGACCCGGACAAATTCTTAGGCAGCATCACCTGATCATGGAGATAGTCGATCTCTGGGGTGATCGAGGTTAGGAGAGTAGACTCAGAGGACAACACGGAGGATCCACTCACGAAGGCCTTTTCCCAGAGAGAGACTCATATGGGATGGTTCAGTATTAGATACTGCAACCACTGCTACAGATGACCCTAGTGCAAGTGGGAGATTATTATTTATATGTATGCCCTAGAGGCCATTACTGTACATTGGATGTATATCGTAGTGGATGCTAGGATATATATAGGTAGGACTTTCTTGCTCGACATGATAGTACGCTATCTGGTTGCTCTTTATCTTAACATGTATACTTTCTGTCTCTCTGATTACATGTTGATAAAGCCCTTAGGATGTGTACTCGACTTCCAGGACTATGATGCAGATCATACTAGTGGGGCCTGGGTAGTCAATGAGTACATCCTTCATTGTTCCTAGTCGTGGGAATATCGAGACGGGGCATCGATATTCCAGAGTAGACTAGCGTATATCTTCTCGACCCATACGATGGGCGATGGATGATCCCATATCCATTGGTGTTTGACATCGAAGATGGTATACGGGTGCTCAGTGGAGACTGGGTACACTGAACGGACTCGCCGAGAACTCCTAGATGGTATTATACCTCACGTCAGATGGCAGTTCTCTGGTGACACTGGTGCAGCTTAGTCTGTAGACCCGAGATCGTCATAGAGTCTTGTGTGTCTCCCACTGTGCTTTGATTTTCACCCTACCACGGCTCTACTGAGTTGTGCAAACAGGTGGTTTTTGGGTACAGTCCCGATTCACATGGAGACAATGAGCGATAGGAGGGGATTCGTCTCTCCCGGTATTGGGGGTTGATCTTGTGCTATGCTCGACTGGCCATAACAGGAAATCCCTGGCCAGGGTTGCTGTGATATACTGGTAAGAGTTATCAGTAGTTTCACGAATGTTATGGACCTTACGTCGGCATGACTTATCGAGCTATTGGGGTCTGACGTTTACCACCCCTAGGCGAGATATGCGACATATCAGACGAACAGACCGGACTGTACGGTAAGTGTTACTGGTTGGATTCGCAGGAGTGTGAGCGGGCTTGCTCGTCGATCTTCTGATCGCTCAATACCCGGGTGGCCGTTACGTTTAGCAGACCGCTTGCGGCTTGTGGATGCTTGATATGATCATCATCTGCTGCCGGCGTATTGACGAGTCTTTAGAGTCCTACACAGAGGTTTCCTGGCTCAAGAGAAACGAAATAGGAGCGCATATGAGATATATGCGGGACCGAGAATAATTCGAGTATGCGATACCGTATTACATTCTCACGATCTACGTATCGATTGGTTATATGCGATATAACCTAGTTATCAAATCAAGGATTGATTCGATAAGCCGATACATATGATACTAGTCGGTTATATCCAATATGACCGGATCGTTAAATCAAGTGTTGATTTAATGATTTAGTGCATATTTATATATTTGATATATTACTTTGCGTTAACTAGTATTGGTTCACTTTAAATGGATTTTCTCACTTGAATTGTGCAAGTTGTATATGTGATATACTTTTGTGCACATGTTTGTATCATATTTGATGATATATGCTTACTTGGTTAAGTGTAAGTGCACGGCGGCGCCCCGGCCGTCAATCCGACGCCGGAATGCGGAAGCGGTGAATAACTTAAATTTTGCGGACTTAGCAAACCGGCACCACCGCGCACTATAACCGGATCGAACCATTAACTAGTCCTAGCTAACTATAAGATGTGAAAGAGATATACCGACGATCCAAGTCCTCCGGTCTTCTCGTCATGGTCCCGATCTCCTGCGGAAAAGTCCCGTCTCCTCCTCGTCGCCGGAAGTGCACCACATCGCCTACTTTGTTTACGGGCTCCCACCTCAATGCCGAGGCAACTCGGGCACGAAGCCGGCTACTCGACGTGCCCAAGATATGCTGTAGGATATCTAGAGAAGAAGTCTCATTTGGGGTTTTTGGAGCTTTGCCATTTTGTGGAGGAAGAAGAACTTGGAGAGAGGTGAAGGAAAATGTATCATACAAAGAATAGGAGTGACATTTTTCTCACTACCAAAAGGAAAAAGCCCCCACCCTAACTAGTGGCCGGCCAAGCATGATGGTGGTAGGTGGGAATGGAGTGAAGTCAAATGAAAGACAAGGGAGTAGGTGAGCCATCATGCAAGGAAGAATAATGAGTGATGATCAAAACAATATCATCACAAACAAAAACAAACACTCCAAAGCAACCATGATGACTCCAAAATGGTCAAGCCATCATGAAGAATCAAGAAGTCAAGGTCAATGGAGCAACCATCATGATCCAACCAAGATGCAAAGAACCCCCTCCACTAATGCCTATTTGCAACAATGCAAATAAACCCTCCTCCACCAATCTTCGGCCAATGAACGGAACAATGGAAATTGGCCGAAACGAAAAGCAAACTGGCAACTCCAGAAAACTGGTCCCGTAATAAATTACAGGAAAAACCCCGATACTGTGCATACACACCCGCATTTGTATTCCGACCGAAATACAAATACAATGAGACAAAATCTACACTGTACTATACTAGGATCCGGCTTATACCAAAGCCGGCTAGTAATATCTGTTCGATCCTGATCCGTGCAATACCGCACGTATCTGATCGAACCCTGCCATATACCAATACGGCCTATAGTACAAACTGTCCGATCCTGATCCGTGCAATACCGCACGTATCTGATCGGACCTTGCCATATCTCCATACGGCCTCTACAACCTTTCGCCCGAAAGCTGAGTAACTGAATGTGGGGGACTCTAAAGACTCGTCAACACCTTGGTTGTGGATTTAACCACTAGCACGTCAGAGGTATAAGCCAATACGTAACGGGCTACCAGGTACTGACTAAAAGGGACGTCTGTGAGCGAACTCAGCCTGACACTCTACTGAGCCTGTCAGTGACAATATCCGTGCAGTCCGGTCCGTTCGTCTATGAGTATCGCATGGCGGGCCTAGGGGGTTGGTAAAAGTCAGACCCCCAAAAGCGGTACAAGTCGTGTCGGAGTGTAGCCCAGAACACCCTGAGATACTACTGGAATACCTACCAGTAAATCTCCTTGCCTTGGCCAAGGACTTTGTGTAATGGCTCTCCTAGACACAGCACGACCTCACCCCCAATACCGGGAGAGACGAACCCCTGAAGATACGCTCACTGCCTCCATGTGGCTCGGGACTGTACCCAACTAAAACCTATTTGCAAGACTCCTTTGAGCCGTGGTAGGGTAGTAATCAAAGTACAGTGGGAACTCACACGAGACAAATGACGATCCCCAGGTCGATGAACTAACCTGCACACATGTCACCAGGGAACTGCCATCTGACGTCTGGTATATGACCAACTAGCATGTTCCCGGCGAGTCCTGTCCGGTGTACTCATAACCCAATGAGCACCTGTATACATCTTAGGCGATCCAACTGACACCAGTGGCTTGTGAGACCGGCCACCGCCCCTCGTCGGGGTCTCGACTGTATACACTAGTCTACTAATGGAGTTTCGATGCCCAGTCTCGAAACTCCCACGACTAGGGACCTTTTAAGGATAAGCTTATAGACCCCCAGCTCCCACTTATATGATCGCCCTCATACTGCTGGTGGTCAAGCAAGAATCCTAGGGGCTCTATCAACGTGTAATAGCGACGTGTCAGGTCACCTAAAGCAGTACACGATGATAAAGGTAAACCAGATAGCGTACTATCATCTCGAGTAAGACTGTCCTACCGGGATAGGTCCTCCATCAATCATTACAATCACGTACCTGTGACCTAATAATTGACCCTGAGGGCACTATCTCCAACAATCTCCCACTTGCACTCAAGGCTAATTATTGCGATGTCGCATACTCACAGCCCGTGTGATACCGAACATCCAACTCCTCTACTAGTCAGTCTCACAAAGCTCGTTTGCGGAACTATTGCGTTCGAGGAATAGCCTCAGTGAGTGGATCCGCTTAGTTGTTTCTTTCTATGTCTCTCTATATCTCAAGTTCGCGGAGAAAGCCATCTCCCGAAATGAGCAAAATCAGTCTTAGAATATGTCTGGATGTCTGATGGGACGTAGCTCATAAATGAACTCCAAATCCAAACTTCTTAGACTGTATTGACAACTGAACTTAATCAGTGTCCTGCGCGCTATGCCTCCCTCAGTATTGCCTTGGACCACCTGTCCAAAATACTGCCCCTCATCAGAAGGAAAACTATAACTCTGACAACCTCCTTGTCGTCCATGTCACCTTGGAAGCCTGGAATGATAACTGTCTCCTGAATGAGGCTGTCGTTATCATCTCCCTAGAACATTTACTTATGTTCTAAAACTGCTTCCGACTGTTTCTCCAGGATTGGATCAATGTCAGCTTATTGCATCTGGTGCAAGAACAACATCTGGTGTGGTACTTGACATTTCATGATTGACTCAATTGCCTGAGCAATTGATCTGCCAATCATGCACATCCCTCTCCCCTTTAGTCTGTAAGACACCTTTGGAGAGGGTGACTCCATTACCTGCAGGTACGCTACCGTGCCAGGAGTCGTCCATCCTAAATACTCTTAGAATGCTGTCAAGTACCCTGATTGGGAAACCACCCAAATCTAGATCTAATACCATAGATCCAGTAACCAGTATGTCTGATATAATGTCCAATTCCTGTGCGGAGAAACCACTGTGTGACGACCAAAGTATAACCGATTGTAGTATAGGAGTTTATTTTCCTACTCTGTGTAGTGTATGTCATCCAAATACCAGGATATTGTAAGTGCACGGCGGCGCCCCGGCCGTCAAACCGACGCCGGAATGCGGAAGCGGTGATAAACTTAAATTTTGCGGACTTTGCAAATCGGCACCACCGCGCACTAAACTCCGGATCGAAACCATTAACAAGTCTACGCTACAACAAGATAGGGAATAGAGATATACCGACGATCCAAGTCCTCCGGTCTTCTCGTCATGGTCCCGATCTCCTGCGGAAAAATCCCGTCTCCTCCTCGTCGCCGGAAGTGCACCACATCGCCTGCGTCTTTTACGGGCTCCCACCTCAATACCGAGGCAACTCGGGCACGAAGCCGGCTACTCGACGTGCCCAAGAAGTGCTGTAGAATGTAGTGTAGAACGTCTATGTCTCTTTAGGGTTTTGTTGCCATGGAGGATGGAGGGATCATGAATGGACTTTTGAATGAAGTGTAGAATATTGCAAGCATGCAAATGAGATATAGATAATTTCCCCCATCCAAATGAACTCCTCTCTCTTCTCAAAATGGTGTGGCCGGCCATGTAAAGGGTGAGAATGATGATGGAAAAAGAAATCAACCATAAATCAATACAAGAAGGAGAGTGAGTGTAGGAACATAGAAGAGGTGACCACAACAACAACCATGAACCATGCTTCTACACTATTGAATCCATACCCACTCAAATCACAAGTCAAAGCAAGCATGGTGCAAAGAAAAGAAAGCCATCATAATCAATCCATTATGCAAGAAAACCCCTCCACAAAAGTAATTTGCAAAACTGCAAATTACCCCCTCCATCGGAAAAGTCCGGCCGGGAAAGAACAAAGGAAAACCGGCCGGAACGGAATGCAAACTGGCAACTCCAGAAAACTGGTCCCGTAATAAATTACAGGAAAACCCCGATACTGTGCATACACACCCGCATCTGTATTCCGTCCGGATACAAATGCAAAGAGACAAAATCTACACTGTACTAAACTAGGACCGGCTTAAACCAAAGCCGGCTAGTAATATCCGTTCGATCCTGATCCGTGCAATACCGCACGTATCTGATCGAACCCTGCCATATACCTATACGGCTACTAGTACAAACCGTCCGATCATGATCCGTGCAATACCGCACGTATCTGATCGGACCCTGCCATATCTCCATACGGCCTCTACAGCGTTTCGCCCGAAACTTGAGTAACTGAAAGTGTGGTGGACTCTAAAGACTCGTCAACACCTTGGTTGTGGATTTAACCACTAGCACGTCAGAGGTATAAGCCAATACGTGACGGGCTACCAGGTACTGACCAAATGGGACGTCGATGAGGAAGCTCACCCCGACACCCAACTGAGCCTGTCAGTGACAATATCCGTGCAGTCCGGTCCGTTCGTCTATGAGCATCGCATGGCGGGCCTAGGGGGTTGGTAAAAGTCAGACCCCCAAAAGCGGTACAAGTCGTGTCGGAGTGTAGCCCAGAACACCCTGAGATACTACTGGAATACCTACCAGTAAATCTCCTTGCCTTGGCCAAGGACTTTGTGTAATGGCTCTCCTAGACACAGCACGACCTCACCCCCAATACCGGGAGAGACGAACCCCTGAAGATACGCTCACTGCCTCCATGTGGCTCGGGACTGTACCCAACTAAAACCTGTTTGCACGACTCCTTTGAGCCGTGGTAGGGTAGTAATCAAAGTACAGTGGGAACTCACACGAGACAAATGACGATCCCCAGGTCGATGAACTAACCTGCACACATGTCACCAGGGAACTGCCATCTGACGTCTGGTATATGACCAACTAGCATGTTCCCGGCGAGTCCTGTCCGGTGTACTCATAACCCAATGAGCACCTGTATACATCTCAGGTGATCCAACTGACACCAGTGGCTTGTGAGACCGGCCACCGCCCCTCGTCGGGGTCTCGACTGTATACACTAGTCTACTAATGGAGTATCGATGCCCGGTCTCGAAACTCCTACGACTAGGGACCTTTTAAGGATATGCTTGTAGACCCCCAGCTCCCACTTATATGATCGCCCTCATACTGCTGGTGGTCAAGCAAGAATCCTAGGGGCTCTATCAACGTGTAATAGCGACGTGTCAGGTCACCTAAAACAGTACACGATGATAAAGGTAAACCAGATAGCATACTATCATCTCGAGTAAGACTGTCCTACCGGGATAGGTCCTCCCTCAATCATTACAATCACGTACCTGTGACCTAATAATTGACTCTGAGGGCACTATCTCCAACAATCTCCCACTTGCACTCAAGGCTAATTATTGCGATGTCGCATACTCACAGCCCGTGTGACACCGAACATCCAACTCCTCTACTAGTCAGTCTCACAAAGCTCGTTTGCGGAACTATTGCGTTCGAGGAATAGCCTCAGTGAGTGGATCCGCTTAGATGTTTCTTTCTATGTCTCTCTATATCTCAAGTTCGCGGAGAAACCCATCTCCCGAAATGAGCAATACCTGTCTTAGAATGTGTCTGGATGTCTGATGGGACATAGCTCATAAATGAACTCCAAATCCAAACTTCTTAGACTGTATCGTCAACTGAACTTAATCAGTATTCTGCGCCATGCCTCCCTCAGTATTGCCTTGGATCACCTGTCCAAAATACTGCCCCTCGTCAGAGGGAAAACTATAACTCTGACAACCTCCTTGTCGTCCATGTCACCTTGGAAGCCTGGAATGATAACCGTCTCCTGAATGAGGCTGTCGTTATCATATCCCTAGAACATCCACTTATGTTCTAAAACTGCTTCCGACTGTTTCTCCAGGATTGGATTAATGTCAACTTATTGCATCTAGTGCAAGAACAACATCTGGTGTGGTACTTGACATCTCATGATTGACTCAATTGCCTAAGCAAGTGATCTGCCAATCATGCACGTCCCTCTCCCCTTTAGTCTGTAAGACACCTTTGGAGAGGGTGACTCCATTGCCTGCAGGTACACTACCGTGCCAGGAGTCGTCCATCCTAAATACTCTTAGAATGCTGTCAAGTACCCTGATTGGGAAACCACCCAAATCTAGATCTAAAACCATAGATCTAGTAACCAGTATGTCTGATATAATACCCAATTCCTATGTGGAGAAACAACTGTGTGACGACCAAAGTACAACCGATTGTAGTATAGGAGTTTCTTTTCCTATTCTGTGTATGTCATCCAGATACCAGGACATCACACCCTACTACCTTCTCAACAGATCCATCCCCTATTCTGATGAAGTCAAACCCATGACTGTCACGTCAGAAATAGATGATCTATCTCCGCTACATCTGCTTTAGTCTATAAATAGACATAAGCTACTTGTCCACCAATGCTTCCGCTGCTCCCACTGACTACGACAACCCTCTGGCAGAGTCATATACACGTACACTTCTGAAGCGAGTTCAGAACGACGCTATACTCATCCTCCCGCCGGGTCTCGCAGCCTGGAACAACAGCAATGGTAATTGTGGGTAAACAAGAACTTCCCCGTCACCGTCCTTGAGGCTACCGTAGTACCTCTCGGGTGCCTGAAGTTACCCACCATATCTGCGGAGTGGCCAATGGAATGTCAATCCAGATTGAATCTTTAGGTTCCTTATCAAATCTTCAGTAATCGTTTGTGGTTCTGGAGTCACTTCCAGTTCTACCATACTCCCACTACTGTTTTTCTGAAAAAAATCCATTTTTAATAAAACTGTGGCGAGTCTAGAACAATATCGCTATTGTTCATCCAGATGGTAGAAAGTCAACCCTCGTCATAGCCTGGGTCAACCCACAAACAGCCATTACAGAAACGTGCCTTGAGTTGTCCAGTGTCTGGTTTTAATCATAAACCGGACAACTCCCCGTACCTTAACATCGTTAAGACATGAACTGTTCTATATCCAATATAGAAACAGAGGCACTGATTTAATTGAACCAGATTCAAATCATGCAGCTGTCCCCAGCGCATGTCAACTAAATGGAAGGAGGCCGATCAGCGTTACTCAACTTAGGAATACTTCCAATTATGAGTAACCTGAAAGAGAAGAAAGATCTCTTTATCAACTGAATACCATACACAAGCATCTACATCTTCGATCACCTTGAAGAATCCCGATACTTGCTACACCTGGTTCTCTACTCTATTCAAATACCTATAACTCCTCAAAACTTAGACCCTGTGTTTCTACGAAACACATGTCTAAGAACTAGAGAAGTTAAAAGTAAACAGAATATAGTATGAGGACCAACCCCTCTGTCCTAATGGACACCGGACAACATACAATACTCTGTATAAGTCCGCTGAGTCTAACAACTCTTTCACTGTGTGTCGTAGGTTGAAAACTGTACTTATGGTTAAGAAGAATTACACTGCTGTTTAATGCTCCTTACCTAACCATCCACTGATATAGGTAAATGTCATCGACATAATATCATAAGGTATATCTCACTCTATGGAAATAGACGTACAGATATATCAATTTGAGATTGGTGCATAACAGCGGATATTCAAAACCAAATACTTGCCGACCGGCAAACAGCCCAGATGATCTCCTCAAATATCACCGATTACAACGAATCCCGATATAATGAGGATGATCACCCAATTCCCAATAACTTACTCCCACTCATCATCTGTAAAACTATACAGATGTGAGAATCAAACTTGGTAAATACATACCCTGGAGCAAGTGTCCAATCGGGAAATCAGTTTTCTTTTAACAGTACACAGTTGAACCTGAAACATTGAAATGTTTCGATGGGGTATCCTGGTATTCCTAGTAATGCCTCTACCATTATCCAGATTCACAACTATAACCGTATAATTCTTTGCCACCTCTCCAAATCCCTTCATATGTCTTTAGTCATTACCTTCTGTACACCCCTTTGGGCCAAATGGTTTTCTTCTTTCCCTACCGTTCGGCACCAGCCTATGGTTTGGAAGAAGACTATCCAATAAGCATAATGGGTGTACTGTCCCAATCCTAGGAACACTCGCAACACGAGAGAAGGTGAAGATAAAAGACACCTGAATGTACTTTATTCCTATTTCTCCTGAACCAGAATCCATCCCCGAACTGGAACAAGTTCCATTCGAGTTCGTATATAACCATACGATGGAGTATCCAAATAAACTGTGGATCTTCGTAGTGATACGGAGTGTCCTGGAGAAATACAAAGGTGATGTGGGAGTGGTAACGAAATATTTGGTTTGGTCGTGAATATCTGTTGCAATTTACTTTGCCCTCTTACTAATCCCTTGCTTTGTCTGAACTTAATACCTTCTGCACACCATCGTTATGCTAATTGGTTTTCTTCATTCCCTACCGGTCGGCACCAGCCTAAGGTTTGGAAGAAGACAATCCAATTTGCGTAATAGGTGTACTACCCCTAAACCAAGGAGTACTCGTAACCTGAGAGAGGGTAAAAGGAAAAGACAACTGAATAATCCTATCCGTTTTCTCCAGAACCGGAAACCATCCTCGAATCCCTTCGAGTTCGTATCTAACCATACGATGATTTTGTCCAATGGAAGTGGACGTTCGCAGTAATACGGGGTGTCCTGGAGAAAAGGGTAAAAGTAGGAGTGGCAATGAGGTCTGCAACTCTGACAATCCAAAAGCCAGTGTTAAGAAGGTTCGGTCAACTTGGTCACTGAGTCAAAGTCTTAGGGTCGGGTCAATGGTCGCTGCCAAAGAGAGAGAGAGAAGAAACACTCAGCGTGCACTCTAACCTAGATCAGAATGGTCACCAATTTATCTAATCTGGAAACCTCCCACTGTACCTCAAATTCTCCTCCAAACCTGAAAGAAGAATTAGTCGGGGTTACCCGAGGAGTAAACTAACTCATCAGTGGGAATCGGGATCCAACTCTCATCGCATGACAACGTGACGGAATCCGCTCACGGTATCACACTCCAGAAGGTATGCGCATATCTGGCAAGTTTCAGTACTTTTGAAACTCCCGATGTGATTTCTGCCCCATGCTCTTATGACCTTGACTAAGGCCAACAAATCATAAGTCACATGTCAAGTTCTACCCGTCATTGTCCAGGTTGATTTGAACCCACCCGTACAAGCCCTTGACTAAGGCCAACAAGGCTATACGACTGTCCCAAACCAACGCATCTATCTATGCAGCATATGAATACCCAATAGCTACCAAACACTGTGCCTTGACTAAGGCCAACAAACACAGCTTGAATACTATTGACTACCCATATGAAACGACGGAGGGCTACGAATGGTTTCTGGCGAAAACCTTTAACGTAAAGAACTTGATATCGTCGAAGGAACGGATAGCTTTTTGAAAATATAGTGACGAAAACCGTTGCTAAAGAGGTCACTCCCGGTGAAGGGATCTCGGCTCTTTCCCCGTAGAATGGGGTGCAGGATATTCCAAATGAATACCACGGTGCAAAGCAAAAGTAATCGGCTATAGTGAAGTTAATGCCCTGACGCAAACTTTTTGTCCAAGGGGTCACTCCCGGTGAAGGGATCTCGGCCCTTGCCTCGTCGACTGAGGAGCAGGATATTCTAAATGAATACCACGATGCAAAACAAAAGTAAACGTCCTTGCAATAACAGCTTTTCGAAAAGTGTTCCAACAACATCAGATTAGGTTTGTTTTTAAACTTGCATTGATCCGAATCAATGCAGTCCCATCAATTGATCACACCAAAAAGAACGAAAATATACTGACGTACGTATATGCCATCCGCATTCGCCACTGGGTCCCGTCATCACCCGTTAGGTTAGCTTACTAACGGCAGAGCGGGGACTGGACTAGCGCGGGTGAAAAACATATACAACATCTACTAATATATATACCAATATATAGTATTTCGCTCAAGGCGTGAATAAAATGCAACATCACAGAAATGTACAGCATCACAGAACAATACAGATTTCTGGGATCCCCGGGTTTCATAGAGCCACTACTGAAACCCGACGTTCCCCTGGTCGTGTGGATAGCCTGTGCAATGAAATCCTGGACCCCTACGGGCGCGGCAAGTCACCCGCCAAAACCTGAAGCGAGGCAGCCCCCTTCAGCGCCGTGAATGGACCACCCAGCACTTCACGGAATCCGGCAACTTGGGCACCCCTCCTGGGTCAACCTGTACCCCCTACGAGTGCGGCGAATAGCCCGCCAATCCTAGAGCGAAGCCCCCTCCGTCTCAATGCCATGAGATGCGGGCTTGTTGCCCTCCAGAACCCGGCTATCCGTGCACCCCTCCGCGGGGCAATCCTAGTACAGAAAGTAAAATAT
Source organism: Agapanthus africanus (assembly GCA_030015575.1). NCBI lineage: Eukaryota > Viridiplantae > Streptophyta > Magnoliopsida > Asparagales > Amaryllidaceae > Agapanthus > Agapanthus africanus. Next base: position 710,859,518 of record JASDDO010000024.1, on the reverse strand, counting down.
ACATACACCGGGTACATCGACCGCAACCAGGTCGTGCCCCAAAAGAATAATACAATCAGGCAGTGACGGCAGTCCACATGTCGGACGCTCGCCCCGCAATATCAAATGTACATAATACAACAAAACAGTACTAGCATTGCATCCAGGCTATCCCCCACGACCGATCCGCAACATCACAGCAAATACATAGAACATCAACGTGAAAGTCACGTTCGCAAATCCGTCTAACCGGGCTATAGCAGTTAGACCGGATTTACCGATCGAGTGACATTCACGGTCGCAGATATAATGTAAATACTGTGAAAAATGTGTTTAAAATTTTCCGATTGATCAAACATTAACAAGTGGGCCCCCAAACAAAACTGTAGCAACCACAGAAAACCTGAGCCCAATTTTAATATTCCAAAAACCACAATTATCACTCAGAAACACACTGAAAAAATTTGGGGTGGTGAACAGTAAAATCCGCGGCGGAAGCGCGGCCAAAGCAGGGATTTGGCCGCCCTTCCGCGGCGGTATGGGGAGATCGAGGTACCAAATTTTTACAGTGTGCTTAGTTTTCCCTGCACATCATTCTGAGACCACCTGAAAAATTTTTGGACTCAAAAAAAATTCGACAGAAACTGATGTGCAAAGAAATACGGGTTTTCGGGATTTTGTTCGATCGGAAACGTAAAACACATTACACAAAAGCTAGACGAAGTTAATGGCGAGGCTCTGATACCACTGTAAGTGCACGGCGGCGCCCCGGCCGTCAAACCGACGCCGGAATGCGGAAGCGGTGATAAACTTAAATTTTGCGGACTTTGCAAATCGGCACCACCGCGCACTAAACTCCGGATCGAAACCATTAACAAGTCTACGCTACAACAAGATAGGGAATAGAGATATACCGACGATCCAAGTCCTCCGGTCTTCTCGTCATGGTCCCGATCTCCTGCGGAAAAATCCCGTCTCCTCCTCGTCGCCGGAAGTGCACCACATCGCCTGCGTCTTTTACGGGCTCCCACCTCAATACCGAGGCAACTCGGGCACGAAGCCGGCTACTCGACGTGCCCAAGAAGTGCTGTAGAATGTAGTGTAGAACGTCTATGTCTCTTTAGGGTTTTGTTGCCATGGAGGATGGAGGGATCATGAATGGACTTTTGAATGAAGTGTAGAATATTGCAAGCATGCAAATGAGATATAGATAATTTCCCCCATCCAAATGAACTCCTCTCTCTTCTCAAAATGGTGTGGCCGGCCATGTAAAGGGTGAGAATGATGATGGAAAAAGAAATCAACCATAAATCAATACAAGAAGGAGAGTGAGTGTAGGAACATAGAAGAGGTGACCACAACAACAACCATGAACCATGCTTCTACACTATTGAATCCATACCCACTCAAATCACAAGTCAAAGCAAGCATGGTGCAAAGAAAAGAAAGCCATCATAATCAATCCATTATGCAAGAAAACCCCTCCACAAAAGTAATTTGCAAAACTGCAAATTACCCCCTCCATCGGAAAAGTCCGGCCGGGAAAGAACAAAGGAAAACCGGCCGGAACGGAATGCAAACTGGCAACTCCAGAAAACTGGTCCCGTAATAAATTACAGGAAAACCCCGATACTGTGCATACACACCCGCATCTGTATTCCGTCCGGATACAAATGCAAAGAGACAAAATCTACACTGTACTAAACTAGGACCGGCTTAAACCAAAGCCGGCTAGTAATATCCGTTCGATCCTGATCCGTGCAATACCGCACGTATCTGATCGAACCCTGCCATATACCTATACGGCTACTAGTACAAACCGTCCGATCATGATCCGTGCAATACCGCACGTATCTGATCGGACCCTGCCATATCTCCATACGGCCTCTACAGCGTTTCGCCCGAAACTTGAGTAACTGAAAGTGTGGTGGACTCTAAAGACTCGTCAACACCTTGGTTGTGGATTTAACCACTAGCACGTCAGAGGTATAAGCCAATACGTGACGGGCTACCAGGTACTGACCAAATGGGACGTCGATGAGGAAGCTCACCCCGACACCCAACTGAGCCTGTCAGTGACAATATCCGTGCAGTCCGGTCCGTTCGTCTATGAGCATCGCATGGCGGGCCTAGGGGGTTGGTAAAAGTCAGACCCCCAAAAGCGGTACAAGTCGTGTCGGAGTGTAGCCCAGAACACCCTGAGATACTACTGGAATACCTACCAGTAAATCTCCTTGCCTTGGCCAAGGACTTTGTGTAATGGCTCTCCTAGACACAGCACGACCTCACCCCCAATACCGGGAGAGACGAACCCCTGAAGATACGCTCACTGCCTCCATGTGGCTCGGGACTGTACCCAACTAAAACCTGTTTGCACGACTCCTTTGAGCCGTGGTAGGGTAGTAATCAAAGTACAGTGGGAACTCACACGAGACAAATGACGATCCCCAGGTCGATGAACTAACCTGCACACATGTCACCAGGGAACTGCCATCTGACGTCTGGTATATGACCAACTAGCATGTTCCCGGCGAGTCCTGTCCGGTGTACTCATAACCCAATGAGCACCTGTATACATCTTAGGTGATCCAACTGACACCAGTGGCTTGTGAGACCGGCCACCGCCCCTCGTCGGGGTCTCGACTGTATACACTAGTCTACTAATGGAGTATCGATGCCCGGTCTCGAAACTCCTACGACTAGGGACCTTTTAAGGATATGCTTGTAGACCCCCAGCTCCCACTTATATGATCGCCCTCATACTGCTGGTGGTCAAGCAAGAATCCTAGGGGCTCTATCAACATGTAATAGCGACGTGTCAGGTCACCTAAAACAGTACACGATGATAAAGGTAAACCAGATAGCATACTATCATCTCGAGTAAGACTGTCCTACCGGGATAGGTCCTCCCTCAATCATTACAATCACGTACCTGTGACCTAATAATTGACTCTGAGGGCACTATCTCCAACAGATATCACACCCTACTACCTTCTCAACAGATCCATCCCCTATTCTGATGAAGTCAAACCCATGACTGTCACGTCAGAAATAGATGATCTATCTCCGCTTTATCTGCTTTAGTCTATAAATAGACATAAGCTACCTGTCTACCAATGCTTCCGCTGCTCCCACTGTTTACGACAACCCTCTGGAAGAGTCATATAGACGTACACTTCTAAAACTAGTTTAGAACGACGCTATACTCATCCTCCCGCCTGGTCTCGCAGCCTGGAACAACAGCAATGGTAATTGTGGGTAAACAAGAACTTCCCTGTCACCGTCCTTGAGGCCACCGTAGTACCTCTCGGGTGCCTGAAGTTACCCACCTTATCTGCGGAGTGGCCAATGGAATGTCAATCCAGATTGAATCTTTAGGTTCCTTATCAAATCTTCAGTAATCGTTTGTGGTTCTGGAATCACTTCCAGTTCTACCATACTCCCACTACTGTTTTCTGAAAAAATCCATCTTTGATAAAACTGTGGCGAGTCTAGAACAATATCGCTATTGTTCATCCAGATGGTAGAAAGTCAACCCTCGTCATAGCCTGGGTCAACCCACAAACAGCCATTACAGAAACGTGCCTTGAGTTGTCCAGTGTCTGGTTTTAATCATAAACCGGACAACTCCCCGTACCTTAACATCGTTAAGATATGAACTGTTCTATATCCAATATAGAAACAGAGGCACTGATTTAATTGAACTAGATTCAAATCATGCAGCTGTCCCCTGCGCATGTCAACTAAATGGAAGGAGGCCGATCAGCGTTACTCAACTCAGGAATACTTCCAATTATGAGTAACCTGAAAGAGAAGCAAGATCTCTTTATCATTACTATCAACTGAATACCATACACAAGTATCTACATCTTCGATCTCTTTGAAGAATCCCGATACTTGCTATACCTGGTTCTCTACTCTATTCAAATACCTATAACTTCTCAAAATTTGGACCCTGTGTTTCCGCGAAACACCTGTCTAAAAACTAGAGAAGTCATAAGTAAACCGAATATAGTACGAGGACCAACCCCTCTGTCCTGATGGACCCTGGACAACATACAATCCTTTGTATAAGTCCCTTGAGTCTGATAACTCATTCACTGTGTGTCGTAGGTCGAAAACTGTACTTATGGTTAAGAAGAATTACACCGCTGTTTAATGCTCCTTACCTAACCATCCACTGATATAGGTAAATGTCGTAGACATAATTTCATAAAGGTATATCTCACTCTATGAAAATAGACGTACAGATATATCAATTTGAAATTGGTGCATAACAGCGGATATTCAAAACCAAATATTTGCCGACCGGCAAACAGCCCAGGTGATTTCCTCAAATATCACCGATTACAACGAATCCCGATATAATGAGGATAATCACCTAATTCCCAATAACTTACTCCCACTCATCATCTGTAAAACCATACAGATGTGAGAATCGTACCTGGTGAATACATACCCTGGAGTAAGTATCTAATCGGGAAATCAGTTTTCCTTTAACAGTACACAGTGAGACTGAAACATTGAAATGTTTCGATGGGGTATCCTGGTATTCCTAGTAATGCCCTTTCCATTATCCAGATTCACAACTGTAACCGTATAATTCTTTGCCACCTCTCCAAATCCCTTCATATGTCTTTAGTCTTTACCTTCTGCACACCCTTTTAGGCCAAATGGTTTTCTTCCTTCCCTACCGTTCGGCACCAGCCTATGGTTTGGAAGAAGACTATCCAATAAGCATAATGGGTGTACTGTCCCAATCCTAGGAACACTCGCAATGAGAGAGGGTGAAGATAAAAGACAACCGAATAAACCTTATTCCTATTTCTCCTGAACCAGAATCCATCCCCGAACTGGAACCAGTTCCATTCGAGTTCGTATATAACCATACGATGGAGTATCCAAATAAACTATGGATCTTCGTAGTGATACGGAGTGTCCTGGAGAAATACAAAGGTGATGTGGGAGTGGTAACGAAATATTTGGTTTGGTCGTGAATATCTGTTGCAATTTACTTTGCCCTCTTACTAATCCCTTGCTTTGTCTGAACTTAATACCTTCTGCACACCATCGTTATGCTAATTGGTTTTCTTCATTCCCTACCGGTCGGCACCAGCCTAAGGTTTGGAAGAAGACAATCCAATTTGCGTAATAGGTGTGCTACCCCTAAACCAAGGAGCACTCGTAACCTGAGAGAGGGTAAAAGGAAAAGACAACTGAATAATCCTATCCGTTTTCTCCAGAACCGGAAACCATCCTCGAATAAATTCTTTCGAGTTCGTATCTAACCATACGATGGTTTTGTCCAATGGAAGTGGACGTTCGTAGTAAAACGGGGTGTCCTGGAGAAAAGGGTAAAAGTAGGAGTGGCAATGAGGTTTGCAACTCTGATAATCCAAAAGCCGGTGTTTAAGAAGGTTCGGTCAACTTGGTCACTGAGTCAAAGTCTTAGGGTCGGGTCAATGGTCGCTGCCAAAGAGAGAGAGAAAAGAAACACTCAGCGTGCACTCTAACCTAGATCAGAATGGTCACCAATTTATCTAATCTGGAATCCTCCCACTGTACCTCAAATTCTCCTCCAAACCTGAAAGAAGAATTAGTCGGGGTTACCCGAGGAGTAAACTAACTCATCAGTGGGAATCGGGATCCAACTATCATCGCATGACAACGTGACGGAATCCGCTCACGGTATCATACTCCAGAAGGTATGCGCATATCTGGCAAGTTTCAGTTCTTTTGAAACTCCCGATGAGATTTCTGCCCCATGCTCTTATGACCTTGACGAAGGCCAACAAATCATAAGTCACATGTCAAGTTCTACCCGTCATTCTCCAGGTTGATTTGAACCCACCCGCACAAGCCCTTGACGAAGGCCAACAAGGCTATACGACTGTCCCAAACCAACGCATCTATCTATGCTGCAGAAAGGCAACAAGCAGCTACCATACACTATGCCTTGACGAAGGCCAACAAACATAGCATGAATACTACGTGCTACCCGTCTGAAACGACGGAGGGCTACGAATGGTTTCTGGCGAAAACCTTTAACGTAAAGAACTTGATATCGTTGAAGGAACTGATAGCTTTTAAAAATATAGTGACGAAAACCGTTGCTAAAGAGGTCACTCCCGGTGAAGGGATCTCGGCTCTTTCCCCGTAGAATGGGGTGCAGGATATTCCAAATGAATACCGCGATGCAAAGCAAAAGTAATCGGCTATAGTGAAGTCATTGCCCTGACGCAAACTTTTGTCCAAGGGGTCACTCCCGGTGAAGGGATCTCGGCCCTTGCCTCGTCGACTGAGGAGCAGGATATTCCAACTGAATACCACGATGCAAAACAAAAGAGAACGTCCTTGCAATAACAGCTTTTTGAAAAAGTGTTCCAACAACATCAGATTAGGTTTTTTTTTAGCTTTGCATTGATCCGAATCAATGCAGTCCCATCAATTGATCACACCAAAAAGAACGAAAATATACTGATGTACGTATATGCCATCCGCATTCGCCACTGGGTCCCGTCATTACCCGTTAGGTTAGCTTACTAACGACAGAGCGGGGACTGGACTAGCGCGGATGCAAAACATATACAACATCTACTAATATATATACCAATATATTATATTCGCTCAAGGCGTGAATAAAATGCAACATCACAGAGAATGAACAGCATCACAGAAACAATACAGATATCTGGGATCCCCGGGTTTCACAGAGCCGCTGAAACCCGACGTTCCCCTGGTCGTGTGGATAGCCTGTGCAATGAGAATCCTAGACCCCTACGGGCGCGGCAAGTCACCCGCCAAAACCTGAAGCGAGGCAGCCCCCTTCAGCACCGTGAATGGACCACCCAGCACTTCACGGAATCCGGTAACTTGGGCACCCCTCCTGGGTCAATCCTATACCCCCTACGAGTGCGGCGAATAGCCTGCCAATCCTAGAGTGAAGCCCCCTCCGTCTCAATGCCATGAGATGCGGGCCCGTTGCCCTCTAGAACCCGGCTACCCGTGCACCCCTCCGCGGGGTAATCTTAGTACAGAAAGTAAAATATACATACAACGGGTACATCGACCGCAACCAGGTCGTGCCCCAAAATAATAATACAAACAGGCAGTGACGGCAGTCCACATGTCGGACGCTCGCCCCGCAATATCAAATGTACATAATACAATCACAACTGTACTAGCATTGCATCCAGGCTATCCCCTACGACCGATCCGCAACAACACAGCAAATACATAAAACATCAACGTGAAAGTCACGTTCGCAAATCCGTCTAACCGGGCTATAGCAGTTAGACTGGATTTACCGATCGAGTGACATTCACGGTCGCAGATATAATGTAAATACTGTGAAAAATGTGTTTAAAATATCCGACCGATCAAATTATATCAAGTGGGCCCCAAAACAATACTGTAGCAGTTACAGAAAATATGGGCCCAATTTAAATGTTCCAGAAACCCAAATTTATCCCCAGAAGCCCACTGAAAAAATCCGGTCCATTGATCTTTTTATACGGCGGCGGAAGCGCAGCAATAAGTGGGTACTTGCCGCGCTTCCGCACTCCAATGAAAGAATCAGTTTCTCGAATTTTTCCACTGGTCTTAGATCATTGAGCACAGTACTTTTATGCAACCTGAAAAATTTTTGGAGACTGTAAAATTTAAACAGAAACTGTCGTGGGTAAAATGCAGTTTTGGAACTTTTTGATCGATCGGAAATGCAAACACATTACACAAAGCTAGACTAAGTTAATGGGGTGGCTTTGATACCACTGTAAGTGCACGGCGGCGCCCCGGCCGTCAATCCGACGCCGGAATGCGGAAGCGGTGAATAACTTAAATTTTGCGGACTTAGCAAACCGGCACCACCGCGCACTATAACCGGATCGAACCATTAACTAGTCCTAGCTAACTATAAGATGTGAAAGAGATATACCGACGATCCAAGTCCTCCGGTCTTCTCGTCATGGTCCCGATCTCCTGCGGAAAAGTCCCGTCTCCTCCTCGTCGCCGGAAGTGCACCACATCGCCTACTTTGTTTACGGGCTCCCACCTCAATGCCGAGGCAACTCGGGCATGAAGCCGGCTACTCGACGTGCCCAAGATATGCTGTAGGATATCTAGAGAAGAAGTCTCATTTGGGGTTTTTGGAGCTTTGCCATTTTGTGGAGGAAGAAGAACTTGGAGAGAGGTGAAGGAAAATGTATCATACAAAGAATAGGAGTGACATTTTTCTCACTACCAAAAGGAAAAAGCCCCCACCCTCACTAGTGGCCGGCCAAGCATGATGGTGGTAGGTGGGAATGGAGTGAAGTCAAATGAAAGACAAGGGAGTAGGTGAGCCATCATGCAAGGAAGAATAATGAGTGATGATCAAAACAATATCATCACAAACAAAAACAAACACTCCAAAGCAACCATGATGACTCCAAAATGGTCAAGCCATCATGAAGAAGTCAAGAAGTCAAGGTCAATGGAGCAACCATCATGATCCAACCAAGATGCAAAGAACCCCCTCCACTAATGCCTATTTGCAACAATGCAAATAAACCCTCCTCCACCAATCTTCGGCCAATGAACGGAACAATGGAAATTGGCCGAAACGAAAAGCAAACTGGCAACTCCAGAAAACTGGTCCCGTAATAAATTACAGGAAAAACCCCGATACTGTGCATACACACCCGCATTTGTATTCCGACCGAAATACAAATGCAATGAGACAAAATCTACACTGTACTATACTAGGATCCGGCTTATACCAAAGCCGGCTAGTAATATCTGTTCGATCCTGATCCGTGCAATACCGCACGTATCTGATCGAACCCTGCCATATACCAATACGGCCTATAGTACAAACTGTCCGATCCTGATCCGTGCAATACCGCACGTATCTGATCGGACCTTGCCATATCTCCATACGGCCTCTACAACCTTTCGCCCGAAAGCTGAGTAACTGAATGTGGGGGACTCTAAAGACTCGTCAACATCTTGGTTGTGGATTTAACCACTAGCACGTCAGAGGTATAAGCCAATACGTAACGGGCTACCAGGTACTGACTAAAAGGGACGTCTGTGAGCGAACTCAGCCTGACACCCTACTGAGCCTGTCAGTGACAATATCCGTGCAGTCCGGTCCGTTCGTCTATGAGTATCGCATGGCGGTCCTAGGGGGTTGGTAAAAGTCAGACCCCCAAAAGCGGTACAAGTCGTGTCGGAGTGTAGCCCAGAACACCCTGAGATACTACTGGAATACCTACCAGTAAATCTCCTTGCCTTGGCCAAGGACTTTGTGTAATGGCTCTCCTAGACACAGCACGACCTCACCCCCAATACCGGGAGAGACGAACCCCTGAAGATACGCTCACTGCCTCCATGTGGCTCGGGACTGTACCCAACTAAAACCTGTTTGCACGACTCTTTTGAGCCGTGGTAGGGTAGTAATCAAAGTACAGTGGGAACTCACACTAGACAAATGACGATCCCCAGGTCGATGAACTAACCTGCACACATGTCACCAGGGAACTGCCATCTGACGTCTGGTATATGACCAACTAGCATGTTCCCGGCGAGTCCTGTCCGGTGTACTCATAACCCAATGAGCACCTGTATACATCTTAGGTGATCCAACTGACACCAGTGGCTTGTGAGACCGGCCACCGCCCCTCGTCGGGGTCTCGACTGTATACACTAGTCTACTAATGGAGTATCGATGCCCAGTCTCGAAACTCCCACGACTAGGGACCTTTTAAGGATAAGCTTATAGACCCCCAGCTCCCACTTATATGATCGCCCTCATACTGCTGGTGGTCAAGCAAGAATCCTAGGGGCTCTATCAACGTGTAATAGCGACGTGTCAGGTCACCTAAAGCAGTACACGATGATAAAGGTAAACCAGATAGCGTACTATCATCTCGAGTAAGACTGTCCTACCGGGATAGGTCCTCCCTCAATCATTACAATCACGTACCTGTGACCTAATAATTGACTCTGAGGGCACTATCTCCAACATTAAGTGTAAAGAATCAAACCATGGTTTAAACTAATGATTAGGGTTTTGTTTAGTCCTTTACTTATTTATCTATTTCTTTATTTATCTTTTTATTTTGGAAAAGATAAATGATGAAATGGTGGCATTATTTGTTTGCTAGTTGAACATTCATGAAGTTTTGACTTAGTCTCCTTTTTTGTTCTTATCCTTAACCCTAACCATTCCATTAACCATGGTCTTTTCTCTACACTTAACTAAGGTTAAAAGTATGATAAGATTTAATTCTTATTCATTTTTATAATTCAATCTATCATATCTTTCTTCTTCTTCTTCAAGAACTAGAAAAAAGAAAAGCTTTCTAGTTCAATGGCAACTTGAGAAAACAAGTGAGAAATCCAATTCTAAAGTCTACCCACTTCCTATTTCTTCATCCTCTACCTCTTGCCAAGTTGTATAGGGTGTTTCCTTCACAAGTTTTCAAAGCTTGGTGAAGTTGGAGCTTGTTCTTGTGATGCCTCGACGTAGATCATCTTCGGCATCGAACCGACGATCAAGCCCGCCCATTCTTCGATGATGCCAATGCTAGAGTCAAGGGATCGATTTGGACAGCGGAGGGAGATCATCGCGGAGCTTAAGAAGTGGTGGACCGGATCTACAAGGTTGTAGTCACTTTCCCTTAGCATTTATTTCCGTTTACATGCTTGCTTTGCCTACACTTCTAGCCAACGATCCGTTCTAGGTTTTCTCGGCACCGTAATTTTTAGAAATTGGCATGTTTGATCACTTTCAAGACTTCATTAGAGTGCCTAGGAACCCTACACTCATTGCAAGTTTCAACACTTGAAACTCCCGATAATGGTTTTTACCCCTAGCATTTATGACCTTAACTAAGGTCAACAAATCATCAGTACTAGTCAAGTTCTACCCGTCATTTCGTGATTAATTAGACCCACCCACATGACCCTTAACTAAGGTCAGCAAAGTCACGCGACTGTCCTAACTAATCGCATCATATGCGGTGTAGGAAGACATCACTTAGCTACCGTACACTGTGCCTTGACTATGGTCAACAAACACAGCACGAATACTAAGTACTGTACTTCCTAAAATGACGGAGGGTTGCGGCTGGTTTTTATGAAAACCTTTAACGCTTTGAACTTGATCTCGTTGCGGAATCAAATGGTTTTAAATGGAATGTTTTTGAGGCTTTTCTAGTTTTGCTAAAGGGGGTCACTCCCGGTGAAGGGATCGTCGGCCCTTTCCTCGTCGAATGAGGTGCGGGATATATCATATATATCACTTTGCAAAGCGGAAACTATAGAAGCGATCAAATGACAAACCGAGGGTTGTAGCATCTGCCAGTTATTGCTAAAGGAGTCACTCCCGGTGAAGGGATCTCGGTCCTTTCCTCATCGAATAAGGTGCAGGATGTTCTATAATGAACACCGCGATGCAAAGTAAGAACTATAGCTACCTGTTTTATTCTGAAATTCAATTCCACAACATCAATTAGGTTTATTTTCTTTCATTAATCTCATTAATGAATATCCCATCATTTAAGTCCACCTAATCATCACAGATAAATATAACGTACGCTTATGCCATCCACATTCGCCTCGATGTCCCGTCTGCACCGTTAGGTTAGGTAACTAACGGCAGAACGAGGCAGGGCTAGCGCGGGTGTAAAACATAAGCAACGTCTATATAATATATCATATATACTATATACTACATCTATCTGAACAGAGCACAGAACATCGCATGATCACATCACAGATAACGTAGCAGAAAGAATCATATGAAATATTGGATATACTACGACGTCCGTGTTTTCAATACGAGCCAGTATAAAATACGGATTCCACGTTCGTGATGAATAGCCAATCCCACACCCCTAGACCCCTACGAGAGCGGCAAGCAACACTACCAATTCTAGGGTTAGGAGACCCGGACTCGACTCCTCGAGTTGGTCTCCCCCTGAACCCCAGAACCCGGTTACTTGTGCTCCCCTCCTTGGGTCTATCCTACTGCAGAAAAGTAAATAATATACAAATGGTGACAACATCCGCAACCTGGAAGTGCCCCAATAAAAGAATATTACATACAAGTTTTTACATGAATGAAAATGGAAAAACACTCATCTCACATAAAACCCCCCCGGCTATTCAAACACGACGATCCAATATAACATATCCAGCAACACATAACATCACATGTCATCAACGTAAGTAAATATGTCCATCCCAATTGTCGTTGACATATAGCAACGAAACCGGCGATATCACATATTACACTTACGGTCACAGTAAAGAAAGTGTAAAACTACAACAGTTGGAATCCGCAACCTCCTCAGGCATCGCATGCCTGACCAAATGAATTACTTAGACATCGCATGCCTAACAATTATAAACCCCGCATTTTAGTCTCAAAATCGAAAACACTTTTCAATATCAAGTCGGGCAATTCAACAGGATTCCCGACATTCTGATCGAATGCTCGTCGCAAACTTTAATAGGCGGCCGCACCCCCGACGCCGTCGACAAAGTGCACCAAGGCGGAACACCGCTACCGCGAGCACCCAAACGGATGCTTTCGGCGACGGGGTTCTCCTACAGTCACTTGGTCGAGGCTATGGAGTGAGGCTGTCTATTAAGTTTACCCGGCGAGTATTCGCGTACACTACGTGATTGCGACGGACTTTTGATCATATCAAAATTCCGTGGCAACCGATCAAGTGAGACTAAACTGCTATGTTTATAATATTCATTCCGTTATCTCATAACTACTTGTGAATTCCAAATGTTGTATCACATTCCGGATAAATAGAAAATGCTAAACTTTTCGATCGAACAATTGAACACCCAAGTTTTCCCGAAACAGCTCAACGAAATTTACAGTAACCCTTAGATCTTCCTGCTGATTTTTCTGAATATTTTTAATCCTCTAAAATCCACATTTGACAGAAATGTCCAGAGAGCATTTTCAAGTCGGGGTTTTGTGTTCGTTCGGACTTCAAACTCCGTCTGGACTTCGCCTAAGGCTCTAGCTAGGCTCTGATACCTCTGTAGGGTTCCTAGGCACTCTAATGAAGTCTTGTAAGTGATCAAACATGCCAATTTCTAAAAATTACGGTGCCGAGAAAACCTAGAACGGATCGTTGGCTAGAAGTATAGGCAAAGCAAGCATGTAAACGGAAATATAGCTATAGGAAAGGGTCTACAACCTTTGTAGATCCGGTCCACCACTTCCTAAGCTCCGCAATGATCTCCCTCCGCTGTCCAAATCGAACCCTTGACTCTAGCATTGGCATCATCGAAGAATGGGCGGGCTTGATCGTCGGTTCGATGCCGAAGATGATCTACGTCGAGGCATCACAAGAACAAGCTCCAACTTCGCCAAGCCTTGAAAACATGTGAAGGAAACACCCTATACAACTTGGAAAGAGGTAGAGGATGAAGAAATAGGAAGTGGGTAGACTTTAGATTTGGATTTCTCACTCATTTTGGCTAGTTGCCATTGATGGTGCAAGCTTTCTTTAAGTTGAAGATGAAGAAGAAGATGATAAAGAATATGATAAGTATTATGTAAATGATAAATAAATCAATACTTATCATTTACTAACTCTTGGTTAGTTGTAGAGAATGGACCATGGTTAACTTGAATGGTTAGGGTTAAGGATGAGACAAGAATGGTGACTAAGTCAAAGTTTCAAGAAACTTCAACTACAAACAAAACTAGCAACCATTCTTTTTCTCTTTATCTTTTTCTTTTTCCAAAATAAACAAAAGAATAAATAAATGAATAAGTAAATAAAAAGAAAACCCTAATCATAAACCTAACCATGGTCTAATTCTTTACACTAACCCTAGCTTGCATGTATCATCAAACATGATAGAATCATGTGCACAAAATATATCACATATACAATGTGCACAAACCAAGTGAGTAAATCCATTTAAAGTGAACCAATACTAGTTAATACAAAGTAATATATCAAATATATAATTATACATTCAATCATTAAATCAACACTTGATCCAATGATCCGGTCATATCGCATATAACCGGCTAGTATCCAATGTATCGGCTTATCGAATCAATCCTTGATTCGATAACTAGGTTATATCGCATACAACCATTCGACACATTCATCGCGAAAATGAAATACGGTATCACATACACGCATTATTCTCGGTCCCGCACATATCTCATATGCGCTCCTATATCGTTTCGCTTGAGCCAGGAAACCTCTGTGTAGGACTCTAAAGACTCGTCAATACGCCGGCAGCGGATGATGATCATATCAAACACCCACAAGCCGCAAGCGGTCTGCTAAACATAACGGCCACCCGGGTATTGAGCGATCAGAAGATCGACGAGCAAGCCCGCTCACACTCCTGTGAATCCAACCAGTAACACTTACCGTATAGTCCGGTCTGTTCGTCTGATATGTCGCATATCTCGCCTATGGATGGTAAACGTCAGACCCCAATAGCTCGATAAGTCATGCCGACGAGAAGTCCATGACATGTATGAAACTACTGATAACTCTTACCAGTATATCACTGCAACCCTGGCCAGGGATTTCCTGTTATGGCCAGTCGAGCATAGCGCAACATCAACCCCCAATACCGGGAGAGACGAATCCCCTCCTATCGCTCATTGCCTCCTTGTGAATCAGGACTGTACCCAATAACCACCTGTTTGCACAACTCAGTAGAGCCGTGGTAGGGTGGAAATCAAAGCACAGTGGGAGACACACAAGACTCTATGACGATCTCGGGTCAACAGACTAAGCTGTACCAGTGTCACCAGAGAACTGCCATCTGACGTGAGGTATAATACCATCTGGGAGTTCTCGGCGAGTCCGTTCAGTGTACCCAGTCTCCACTGAGCACCCGCATACCATCTTCGATGTCAAACACCAATGGATATGGGATCATCCTTCGCCCATCGTATGGGTCGAGAAGATATGCGCTAGTCTACTCTGGAATATCGATGCCCCGTCTCGACATTCCCACGACTAGGAACAATGAAGGATGTACTCATTGGCTACCCAGGCCCCACTAGTATGATCTGCATCATAGTCCTGGAAGTCGAGTACACATCCTAAGGGCTTTATCAACATGTAATCAGAGAGACAGAAAGTATACATGTTAAGATAAAGAACAACCAGATAGCGTACTATCATGTCGAGCAAGAAAGTCCTACCTATATATGTCCCAGCATCCACTACAATATACATCCAATGTACAGTAATGGCCTCTAGGGCATACATATAACTAACAGAGATCGTGTGCAGGGAATTCTCTAGGTAAAAGAGCCGGAATTGCTAAAGTGCGGATAAAAATATATCAAGTCCAAGACTTGTGATCTGGCAGTGAACAAGAAATTATAAAAATATTCCAGACATCAGAACTAAAGCCAACATAAGAATTAACAAAAAATTCCATGCACCAATGTCACCAAACGGCCGTGGATCTGCGGCCGAATAGGCAGATCCGCAGGTGATCCGCGACCATGTGGACACGTCATCGGCATAAGACATGTTCGGGCTTCTCTTTTCAGTAGCCACACTCCTTCAAGACACTTCAGTTTCCAGAGATCTCCAGAAGCTTCACTTCTAACAGCCAAGCTTCTCTTGTAAGCTAAGTAACTAACTCAATCTAGAAGCTTTTACTCAACTACCAAGCTTGCAAAGGAAGCTAAACCTAGCTTAGCTTCTAAAGGAAGCTATACCTAGCTTCTAGGGGAAGCTAAAGGAGAAGACTATAAAAAGGCACTAAGAGCTTCATTGAAAGAGGTTACACGGTTACACAATTAGGGTTGTTGATGGTTTCTTTACAATTCTACACACAAGTTGAGTGACACAACTTATAAACCAAAACCCTAGCCCCAAATCCATCTCAAAAAAGCCAAATAAAGATTCATTGAATTCCAAATCGACCAAGCATCCACGATCCTTTTTGAAGCGACGCCGATCTTCATCCGAGCAAGAGATCCAAGATGATCCGCGACTCAAGAAGACGATGCGAAGCTAGATTCGATGATTTTAGTTCCTCCTCAATTATTGTAGTTCTTGAGTGTATTGTAACGAAACATCGAATAATAAAAGGTGACGATCATTAATCTTGCTTTCTATTCATTCTCGCATTGTGATATTTTTCATTCTTGATTTCTTTATAATGATGCGTGAATAAAACTCCGCTTGCATTGGAATCGAAAGAATAGATAGAATGATGTTGATGAATTCTTGAACGATTTTTAAGTCTTATGAGTTTTGTAAAACCTAGGTAATTGAATCAAAGATGACCTAGTTTTGAGCAAGATTCTTTCTTGAATATTTTCGCTCTCAAATAGAGATCAACAATCGATGATTGAATTTTCTAGAGGCTAGAATTTGAATGCTAGTTAACGAAAGGACAAGGGATGAGAATGAAGAAACCCTAGTTTCTTTAATAGATCCCTAAACCTCATTGATTGACATCGATCTAGTATCAAACCTTCAATATATAAGAATTTGAAATTCTAAGCATCAATTATCACTATTGATTCAATTGATTCCGACAAGCCTTTCTTCAAATCTTGATAATTCAAACACTTTGGGTATTTTCTTGATTTTGTTACCAATTCATGAATTTTGACCTAATTCTTGATTCTTGAAAGTAAACTTCATCAATTTTCTTTTATATTTTAAATTCCAACGCAAATAAAACAACTACGAACGAATCATACTTTCCCTACAGACGATCCGTATTCATTAACGCGCTGCACCGACACCGTTAATTGATTACGGTACAAATATTTTTGATTGTGAACACTTTACATTTTATCACAACGAAAACGATCAATCAAATGGCGCCGTTGCCGGGGATAGTGTGCTAATTTGTTCGTTTTTGTAATATGAGCCGGAAAATTTATTAGTCCATCAGTTTTTAGATCAAAATTTGTAACAAGCGCTTAACGATTTGTTTTGATTTGTTGCAAGGAGATCTGGAATCTGTGGAGCGAGAGAAAAAATTTTCAGAGCATCTCAGGGAGCTCAGTGAGTGAACAGGTGCTTTTGTACTAATTTTTGTCCAGGGATCTCACTAGAAGACAGCGCATACGTGGCCAATTGTACCATCTCACGGCGGTGCCGCAGCGGGTTGAGGGTTTAACCACACGAAATTTTTTAGGTGAATCTCTGTCTTTCTTATCTCCTCCCTCATCTGCTCCATTAACCAATTGCTGCAGGTTTCTTTCGCAGTGCCGTAAAAAGAAAAATTGTTGCGTGTTTGATCTTGGTTGTTTGCATTTTTAACACGGAAATTAAGGGGCACGACCAAAATTCAGTTTAGGTCGGGATTTCATTGCCCGTCGTAAGCTCCCAAAAATCACAAACCTGCATCCGCATTACCCTCATTAACTAAAAAATATCTAGACATGACTCGAAGGACCGTCGTGCTCACTTTGGACAGAAGGAGGTCGTGTGTAATCTATTGCTTATCTGTGTTTCTTTTGTGGTGTCTAAGGCAAGTATGTCTAAGGAAAGTGGTTACTTAATTAGGCCCACTACTTACGTAGTGGAGAACCTCCCACTTACCTGGCCACAGGAGGGGCAAAGAGGCAGTAGAGGATCTATCTTGCGACTTGTCTTCTGGAAGTCTAAGAGCGGTCTAGAGACTTGACCTAGGTGACCACTAGATTTAGGGTTGCTTGTGCATTGTTTGTGTGAAATTTTCAAAAATCCGTATTTTTTAAAAGCAAACACCAATCTCATCTTTTCCTTAATAATCACAACGCTGCCACTTGTGCTATACCATTTAGTGCATGCTCGGCTGGACACGGGATTCTAGTGCCCGACTTGTCCGTGTTCCTCCTATCGACTTCGAAGTCGGTAATTCTATGTCTACTTTTTCTATACCCCCTACCACACCCACTTCGATGGACGATTCTCCATCGAACTTCTTTAATACTACTCTGCCACCGTCCGCAGATGTGCAAAGTCCGCCCCGCATCTCTCTCCAAGAGAGATGTTACCTTATGCGAGGTTCTCTTTCAACCTGTCTCACCATTCCACCAGCCAACGGGGACAATTTTTAAATCAAACCCCAATACATCAATCTTCTACCAAAATATCATGGTCTCGAGTCTAAAGACGCATATGTCTTTATTACCAAATTTGAAAATGTATGCGCAATGATGGGTATTTCACAGCTTTCTGTGGATGCTATGCGTCTACGTCTTCTCCCATTTACTTTGAGCGATATAGCCGAGAAGTGGCTTTATAACACAGCCGCACATTCTATTTCAAATTGGGGAGAATTCATAACAGCATTACTTAAGAAATTCTGCCCTAATCATAAAACAGCTTGAGTCCGTAGAGAAATAAATCAATTTACTCAGTTTCCAAATTAACCATTCACGAAGTGTTTTGAACGCTTCAAGGATCTGTTAGTTCAATGCCAACATCACGGAATCCCTAGATGGGATCTGTGTAGAATCATTTATGAGGGCATTAATCCTACCACTAAACAGAACCTTCAATCCATGTGTCAAGGCACCTTCATGACTAAAGATGATGGTGAAGCCTGAAGATTTCTAGAAGATTTTGCTGAAAAATCTTTATACTGGGAGAGTGTAAACCAGTCATCATCTAGGGATGGCATTCACCAAATTGATGTTTCCATAGGAGTTAGAGCTGAAATGGCAGCAATGCAAAAGAAACTCGAAGCTATGGAACAAAAATTTTTAGCAGCCTCCCTAAATCAGATGTCACTTTCCAAAACTGTATGTGGATGCTGTTCTGATCCATTACATCTTACGGAAGAATGTCCTTTAAATTCTCCGTTTCAAGGTCAAGAGCATACTAATGCTTCTTTCCAACAAAGAACCAGAAACGATCAGTATTCATCCACATATAATCAAGGTTGGAGGAATCACCCTAACTTTGCTTGGAACCAGCAACAAAATCAAAACACGGTTCCAAAGGGCTCCTCCACCACAACAGCAACCACTTCAACTAACCCAGCACCCCTATCAATCACCAAACTTTCAAAATCCGGTCAACACTTCTGCACCATCTAGTTCTTTGCAGTTGACTGGTACTGATAACTCCTCTGCACTCGGACAAACCTTGAATTTGCTTTTGACAAATTTCATGCAAGTTTCGGCTGAGTTGAAGTCTTCCGTCGATGACTTAAAGAAAAACTCTGCGTCCCAAAGCGAGTGTATTAAATCGATGGAAACTCAAATTGCACAATTAAAATCCGAAATGAGTGCTAGAGAAAAAGGGAAACTTCCGTCTCAACCCTTACCGAATCCTGGGCATTCACAACACTACAATGTGAATGCCATCACAACGTTGAGATCAGGAAGAGTGCTGAATAATCACGTTGGGGAAGAGATTGATAATCATGAAGAATTAATCAATGATACCCAGCTGAGACTTTCCATTCCACACACACTTCTATTTTTGATCCTTGTTCTTCTACCCCACCATTTTCTTGCGAGCCTATTCTCCGTTTTCCTCAAGGCTCGACACTTCAGCATACCTCTTCTACTCCACCAAAGACGATCCCCACTCCTATTCTGGGATCAGTTCCACACACCAGACCTTCTCCAATGTTGGACCCAGCTATGATTGCTAAAGCTCTTTATCCGAATCGGTTAAGGGGTAACAAATTTATTCCACATTTGGAGAAGATTATGGAAATGTTCAAATAGGTTAACATCAATATCCCTCTCCTAGATGCTATTCAACAAGTTCCCGCTTATGCAAAAATTCTGAAAGACTTGTGCACTAGGAAGAGGAAGACTCAAGTGCCCAAAAAGGTCTTCATGATTAATACTGTTAGCACTGCTTTTACCCCGCAGTTACCAAAGAAATGTAAGGACCCAGGATGTCCAACGATATCAATTTCTATTAGGGGTAAAAACATTAACCGTGCTTTACTTGACCTCGGTGCAAGTGTTAACCTGCTTCCATATTCTGTTTACGAGCAGCTAGGGATTGGAGAGTTGAAACGAGCTCATTGCACTCTCCAAATGGCAGACCGATCAATCACCAAACCTAGGGGTGAACTGGAGAACGTGTTCATTAAGGTCAGGGAATTCATATTGCTCGTGGACTTTATTGTTTTAGATACACAACCTGTAGCGAACCCACAGAACCAAATTCCGGTGATTTTGGGTCGACCATTCCTTGCCACTTCCAATGCTGTCATTAATTGTCGAAACGGTTCAATGAACCTATCTTTTGGAAAAATGACAATTGAACTGAACATCTATAAAATTGAAAGTCAGCCATCTGAACCCTCTGCTCATATACTTGATGTCTGCTCTGTCCACGAGATTGCTCCCGAAAGTTGCGAAGTTGATGAACTTTGCTTTGATGATCTCGACGATACTAGCACATCAATGTTTGATCTTGCACATCTTAGTGAGGACACATTTTCCACGCTTGAGTCTGAAACTCTTGACTCCTCACCTTCGGAGTCTGTATCTTATGCAGGCTACGAGTTTCTCCTTGACTCCGAATATCATTCGATGACCCCACCTTCTATAGTTTCTCCGGCAGCAATAGATCTCAAACTTTTACCTTCTCACCTTAAATATGCATATTTAGGTGAGAATGAGTCTTTACCTATTATCATATCAGCTTTTCTAGCCTCAGAGCAAGAGAACGCACTTTTGATGGTATTGAGATCAAATAGGCAGGCGTTTGGTTGGACTATGGCTGACATCAAAGGGATTAGTCTCTTGATTGTAGAACATCAAATACATCTGATGGATGAAACCAAGCCAACCCGAGAACCACAGAGACGGTTGAACCCCATCATGAAGGATGCGATGAAGAAAGAGATCGTCAAATGCCTTGACAATGGTATCATTTACCCAATCTCCGATAGCCAATGGGTAAGTCCAATTCATGTCGTCCCTAAGAAATCTGGCAATACGGACATAACATATGAGGCAAATGAGTTAATCCAGACATGCACTAAAACTGGATGGCGTGTATGTATTGATTATAGAAAGCTCAATGCCGCAACAAGGAAAGACCACTTTCCTCTACCTTTTATTGACCAAATGCTAGAACGCTTAACTGGACGTGACTATTACTGCTTCATGGACGGATACTCTGGCTATAACCAGGTCCCTATTGCCAAAAAGGATCAAGACAAGACCATATTTACTTTTCCTTTTGGTACTTATGCTTATAGACGCATGCCCTTTGGGTTGTGCAATGCTCCCGCTAAATTTCAGCGGTGCATGATGGGGATATTCTTCGACATTGTCGAGATTTTTTTGGAGATTTTTATGGACGATTTCTTGATATTTGGAGATTATTTTGCTTACTGCCTATCACATCTTGACGCAGTTCTTACTCGTTGTAAAGAGAAGAACTTAACCTTGAATTGGGAAAAATGCCATTTCATGGTCCAAGAGGGAATTGTGCTTAGACATGTGATTTCACGGAAAGGCATTGAGATTGACAGAGCTAAAATAGATGTCATTCAAAACCTACCTCATCCTAAATGCGTCAAGGATATACGATCTTTTCTTGGCAATGCGGTCTTTTACAGGAGATTCATTAAGGATTTTAGCAAAATTGCTAGACCTTTAACTCTTCTCTTGGCCAAGGACACGACCTTCCACTTTGACTCGGATTGTGAGGCAGCATTCAACTCACTTAAACACTCTCTCACTACAGGCCCCATTTTATCATCTCCAGATTAGAACCACCGTTTTGAGCTTATGTGTGATGCATCAGATTTTGCAGTTGGTGCAGTTTTAGGACAGCACATTGAGAAGATGTCACACGTGTTCTATTATGCAAGTAAGACCCTGAACGATGCTCAAATTAACTACACAACTACCGCAAAAGAACTTTTAGCAGTTGTATTTGTATTAGAAAAATTCAGGCCTTGCTTGATTGGCTCACCAATTGTTGTGTACACTGACCACTCCTCCTTGAAACATCTTTTGGCGAAGAAGGATGCTAAAGATAGGCTAATACGTTGGATCCTTCTACTGTAAGAATTTAATCTTTTTATTAAGGATAAGAAAGGATGTAAAAATGTTGTAGCCGACGATCTATCGCGCATTTCTTCTTCACTTGTTACCCTGCCGATCAATGATTCTTTTCCAGACGAACAACTCTTGAATGTATCCACTGAACCTTGGTTCGGGGATATTGTGAATTATCTTACTACGAGACTTATTCCTCGTGAATGGTCGACACATGACAAACATCGATTTCTATCCCAAGTAAAACATTTTTACTAGGATGAACCGTATCTGTTTAAGTATTGTCCTGACCAGATCATTCAGAGGTGTATACCCAATTATGAATTCAAGAGTGTTCTATCTTTTTGTCATCATCAGGCATGTGGGGGTCATTTCGGTTCACGAAAGACGGCGGAGAAAGTTTTGCAATACGGTTTTTATTGGCCGACTTTGTTCAAAGATGCATTTGATCATTGCAAAACATGTACACAGTGTCAACACACGGGTAGGATATCCCGGAGAAATGAGATGCCACTTCATCCTATCTTAGTGGTTGAAATTTTCGACGTTTGTGGTATAGACTTTATGGGTCCCTTCCCAAACTCCTTTGGGAATCTGTACATGCTGCTTGCAGTTGATTACGTCTCGAAGTGGGTTGAAGCTATTCCTTGTCGCACAAATGACAAAAAGTTTGTCATTAAGTTCTTAAAAGAAAACATCTTTTCACGATTTGGACACCCACACGCTATCATTAGTGATAACGGGACGCATTTCTGCAATCGGTCTTTCGAGACTCTTATGCGGAAATATGCAATCAACCACAAACTTTCTACACCCTATCATCCCCAAACGAGCGGGCAAGCTGAGATTTCAAACAGACAAATCAAAAAAACTCTGGAGAAAACTGTTTCTAAAAATCGAAAAGATTGGTCAACCAAATTGACGGATGCTCTTTGGGCATTCCGTACTATATATAAAACCGATCTAAGTATGTCTCCATACAGACTAGTGTTTGGAAAGGCTTGTCACCTTCCGGTTGAGATTGAGCACAAAGCAATGTGGGCCATTAAAGAACTTAATTTTGATTTACATCAGGCCTGCACCTTTCGGAAGCTGCAATTAAACGAGCTAAGCGAACTCTGCGATGAAACTTATGATAATGTTCTAATTGTAAAGAATCGGACTAAGGTATTTCACGATAAAAACATTTTGAGAAAACCTTTACATCTGGTCAACAAGTCCTTCTTTATGATTCACGACTCTACCTTCATGCGGGTAAGCTAAAATCTCGGTGGAAAGGACCTTTTGTTTTGCGGTATTTATACTCGCACAGGGCAGTTGAGATAGAAAATGTTGAAAACGGTACAATTTTCAAAGTGAATGGTCATAGACTAAAACCATATTTTTCCACTGACCCCTCGGAGGAGCTCCTGTTTTTGCAGGAGCCGCTTTATAATGACTAATTTTCCTCCACCTCACCTCCATGACTTGGTAATTTTGTCACATCTTTAGAATATTGGTGAGTCAATTTGTAAATAAATTTTATAAAAATATAAATCAAAATCATAAAAAGTTTTTGTACATGAATAAGAAATAAGTTTGGGGGAAAATTTCCATAATCATAATACATGTCCCCTTTAACAAATTTTTGCCTCCCAAGCTTACAGGTTTCTTGAGCTTTAGCAGAAGATAAAAGTGATCACACTGTTAAAAACAAGTTTGGGGGAGGTTTGGGCTTATTTGCGCATCATTTGCGTCATACTTTGCATAAGCACAAAATTTTAAAACAAATAAAAATTTGAAAAATTTTAAAAGATAAAAATATTTAATATTTAATTTTATAATAAAAGATTAGATAGTGAAAAATTACATCCAAAAGATTAGAATAGTTTAAGAAAACCAAGAAAGTTAGAAGTTTTCTTAAACGAAACTAGTAATAAGTAGTTATGAGCCGTTGTCCCAAGGGTTGGTAATATGAAAGAAGTCACTAATCTGAGGATAAAAATAAGTCTGAAAAATAGTTTCTATTCTGGAAGCCAAACATTTGAATGTTGATACCCTACTATACGCACTTACACACGTCTTGAAATTCGGGATAGTAGAGGATACCTTGAAATGCTCTTGTCTAAAAGCCAAAGTACGAAGGAAATAATAAATGGAAAAAAAAAGATAAATGGTGAAGAAAAATGAACACTGGTTTTGTTATCTCCAAGACAGCAATAAAAAAATTATAGCGAGGGTGCTTCATCACCTAGTGCCTTAGACCAACAGGTTTGGGAGTCACTGCTAAGCCTTAAGTGGTGCAAGATGAGAAAAATACTAAATACACCGTATAAGCGATCACATGAGTAATCGATCGGTTAGTACCTCAAGAAGTATTAACGGCCGCATGAAAAATGTGTGAGCAAATTCCATCTAAATATCGATTTAAAAGTACTGAGGTAGATAAACAATAGTATGATATGTTGAATTGAATTCTCCGAGTGTAGGGACGTCCTTTATACACATGTAGGGTTATATGATCGATGTTTGGAAGAAAGGTAGGAATGAAGTATAAAGACGATGTTTTATTAAGGGATGACGTGATTTCTAACATCTTTTCATGACTATTAAGATAGGGCTCATAACAACCGAAAAGCTAGTATTAGTTGGAAACTCTAATTTTCAAAGTCTTTATTTTACAGTTCTAATGTTTATATGTAGTTTTCACGGTCTTCCTTTTATTATGGGATTTTGTGGGTGCAATCCGATGAAAACCCTCAGGAGACAACACTCCTCCTACTAGGGACACCTAGAGGTTTAAAGGCTTGTTGCACGTGCTCAGTGCAACGTGTTGCCTACGAAAGTGTGCTAGTTAGTTTTTCTCTTTCTTTATTTTCTCCTTCTCTTTAATAAAAATAAAAGATGTTTGCTCGAGACGACCAAAATTAAGTTTGGGGGAATTTGATCAGTCGAAAATAGTGCATTCTCAACACGCTAATTTCCATACTCTTATCATTCATATATAGGTGTTTATTGTAATTATAACACAGATTATGAATTCATCCGGAAAATACCAAATTACCTGTGTTATAATTAGAATCGACATTCTAGAGGGAAATTACGTGTTTATTACTAATTGCATTGATCTGTATATATCAATCCTTGTCTCCAGGTAAAAGAGCCGGAATTGCTAAAGTGCTGATAAAATACATCAAGTCTGAGACTTGTGATCTGGCAGTGAACAAGAAAGTATAAAAATGTTCCAGACATCAGAAAAGTGCCCTAAACCCAAAATAAGAATTACCAGAAAATTCCATGCACCAATGTCACCAAACGGCCGCGGATCCGTGGCCGAATAGGCAGATCCACGGCGGATCCGCGGCCACGTGGTCACGTCATCGGCAGAATACTTGTTCGGGCTTCTCCTTTCAGTAGCCACACTCCTTCAAGACACTTCAGTTTCCAGAGATCTCGAGAAGCTTCTTTTCTAACAACCAAGCTTCTCTTGTAAGTTAAGTAACTAACTCAATCTAGAAGCTTCTACTCAACTACCAAGCTTGCAAAGGAAGCTAAACCTAGCTTAGCTTCCAAAGGAAGCTATACCTAGCTTCTAGGGAAAGCTAAAGGAGAAGACTATAAAAAGACACTAAGAGCTTCATTGAAAGAGGTTACACGGTTACACAATTAGGGTTGTTGAAGGTTGCTCTACAATTCTACACACAAGTTGAGTGACACAACTTGTAAACCAAAAACCCTAGCCCCAAATCCATCTCAAAAAAGACAAATCAAGATTCGTTGAGTTCCAAATCGAGCAAGCATCCACGATCCTTTTTGAAGCGACGCCGATCTTCATCCGAGCAAGAGATCCAAGACGATCCGCGACTCAAGAAGACGATACGAAGCTGGATTCGATGATTTTAGTTCCTCCTCAATTATTGTAGTTCTTGAGTGTATTGTAACGAAACATCGAATAATAAAAGGTGACGATCTTTAATCTTGCTTTCTATTCATTCTCGCATTGTGATATTTTTCATTCTTGATTTCATTATAATGATGCGTGAATAAAACTCCGCTTGCATCGGAATCGAAAGAATAGATAGAATGATGTTGATGAATTCTTGAACGATTCTTAAATCTTATGTGTTTTTTAAACCCTAGGTAATTGAATCAAAGATGACCTAGTTTTGAGAGAGATTCTTTCTTGAATATTTCCGCACTCAATTAGAGATCAACAATCGATGATTGAATTTCCTATAGGCTAGAATTTGAATGCTAGTTAACGAAAGGACAAGGGATGAGAATGAAGAAACCCTAGTTTCTTCAATAGATCCCTAAACCTCGTTGATTGACATCGATCTAGCATCAAATCTTCATTAGATAAGAAATTGAAATTCTAAGCATCAATTATCACTATTGATTCAATTGATTCCGACAAGCCTTTCTTCAAATCATGATAATTCAAACACTTTGGGTATTTTCTTGATTTTGTTACCAATTCTTGAATTTAGACCTAATTCTTAAAAGTAAACTTCATCAATTTTCTTTTATATTTTAAATTACAATGCAAATAAAACAACTACGAATGAATCATACTTTCCCTGCGGACGATCCGTATCATCAACGCTCTACACCGACACCGTTAATTGATTGCGGTACAAATATTGTTGATTGTGAACACTTTACATTTTATCACAACGAAAACGATCAACCATCCGTCCTTTCTTAACTCTTAGCCCTAACCTCTATTTAAATCCACCACAACCGGTCTAGCTAGGGAATCACCACTATCTTGTGGGATAGGGTGCCATAATGAGCGGTGTGTGGTTCATTTAAATAGAATCCGTATTAATTAAAATTATATGGGGAAGGAAAGGAGTGGGAGAGATTTTCTTCTCTCAAACCATCCCAATCCTAACACTAACATGTACGGAATTACTCACTCATTAGGAAAGTTATGATAAAATTCATTTTTATAATTTTAAAAGACTATCTAAGTTGTAGATAATAAAAGACAGATAAAAATTCAGGAATTAAATTCGGATAAAAGAATGCACGATAAAAATACCGTTATTGATGACCTCTTGACGATTACAAGGAAATTAAAATTTAGTCTGGAAATTAAAATTTAGTCTAGAAATTAAAAAGAGGCATCTCAAAAGAGGCGCAAAGTGGCACCCCTTTATTTGGCTTTGAGCCCTCCTATTTATAGATAGAAAAAACCCTTGGTTTACATTCTGATCCATACATGAAATTACAAAACAACCCCAAAGACCGAGTCAAAGCATCGACACCCCACCGACACGTTCATTGCACGGTCGCGGATCCGCGGCAGGAAGCCTTGTTTGGCCGCAGTTCTGTGGCCATCTTGAAAGATCTCTGGCTCGTTTTCTCAGGTTTTCTTCATATTGTATTTTCTTCTGTTTTCTTCACTTGGTTCCGCAGAATCTTTTCTACTTTCTTCCAGATTTCCAACAGTGCAGAATTTATGGACTTTTACCGTAAGCTTCGCTTTGAGGTCTTGTATCTTGTGCTGCCCTTGAACTGTCTTGTGCATGGAACTATTTACTGATCTTTACTGATCTTCATTTGTTCCTTGAACTGTTAGGCGACATCATACGGATTCTTCTTTTGTTGGTCGTAGTCTCACTTTTATAACGTCTTTTCATGAATTTCACTGTATTGTTCTGAGAACCTGTTACCTGCAACTATTTAGAAGACATGGATCAAAAGCACCTATTTATTTGAAATATGATCAAGAATGGGTGATATAATAATGCAAAATTCCGTTATGAACAAATACCCCCAAACTTATCGTTTGCTCATCCCGATCAAAGCCAATTTATTCTCGAAAAAACCTAACCTCACATTCGCAGGGAATCGCGATTGCATTGAGCTCGTGCAACAAGTCGTTAAACCTCTAGGTGTCCATAGTAGGAGGAGTGTTGTCTCCTGAGGGTTTTCAACGGATACTACCCACAAAATCCGATCAATATGGCATGTTGACTTTCATTCTTCAATTTAGTATTCTAGCAAGAAATTCTATTATCTTTAACTTAGAAATCATCAACCCATATTTTTCACACTCACTTATTATTTAACTTAAGATCGTATATGTTCTGTAAATTTATTAAGTTTTCAGCATCTTTTGAATTTTCCTTCTAGGGTTCCATCTCAACTTAAGAATTTTTATCATCTCTACTGAAGGTATAAGCCCTATCTTTCATTCCTATCTCTCATCCAAACCCTAATCATATACCCCTACGTGTGTGTGTATATCACCCCTACACTTGGAAATTCAATTCTAGCTATCATACTCTTGTTCATTGTCCAAAATAATTTTAGTTGGTGAATTTTTAGATTAAATTGCTCACACATCCTTCATGCGACCGTTAATACTTCTTGAGGTACTAACGACCGATTACAAAATGTGTTCGCGCATTAAGTTGTAATTCCTTGTCTTGTAATACCTAAGGCTTTAGCAGTGACTCCCAAACCAGTTGGTCTAAGGCACTAGATAATAAAGCACCCTCGCTATATATTTTTTATTTATGCAGCCTCAAGTAATTACAAAACCAGTGTTCATTTTTTTATATCTCTTTATTCACACCTGTACTTTTATTTTATTTTCTTTCATACTAAGTATTTTAGACAAGAGCATTTCAAGGTATCCTCTACTATTCCAAGTTTCAAGGTGCTTGTTTGTGCAAGTTGTAGGGTATATATTTTCAGAATTTAGACTTAAGGTTCAGAATTATTTTCAAACTTACACTTCAAATAAAGATTTCAATATTCTTCCCTTATTTGACTTACCCCAAGAACTGAACTCAAAATTTGCCTATTTCTAAATATTCTACAACTACATATATTTTCTAAGGTTAAACTTTAAGAAAAGTTATTTTTAGGGTTTTTAATTTACTAAGTTTAGGATCTAGTTTTTCCTAACCAGTCAACCATCATGTTGAACTTAAATCAAACATGGCCAAAATTGAACATTTCAAGTTTTTATAATTTTTAATTTTTTTTGGATTTTTATGGGTTTTAAAATAAGTATGAAAATGCAAAAATATACATATGAATGCGAAGGAAGAAAGCTTACCGAGCACACCCCCAAACTTAAACTTGACAGTGCCCTCACTGTCAGGCTACACCAAGAGGGTCAAAATTGCCAGTACTCCCCTGCCCTTTTTTTGTTTTATTATTATTATTAACAGAAAAAGAAAACAAAATATATATACACAAAAAGGTCCCCCCCAAACTTAAGTGAAACAGTGTTTCCACTGTTTAAGCGTTAAAGTTCAGAGTTAGGCGGAGAAAAACACAGTATCAAGCTACACAAGGCCTTACACAGGCCAAAGGTTAGCACCAACCATTCAAAACTTTTATCGTTATAATGGTGTGGTTGGTGAAAGAACATGTTGTATGGAGCCAGGAAGAAGTGGGGAAGAGATAAGTGGTGTAATGGAAAAGGTTTACGTCTCGATTTGTATAGACGATACAATAATGGTGAATGGAAGCGAGAATGTGGACGATTAGGAATGGGAAGAATCGTCACATTCTCGTATGGGATAATAAGAAATGGTTGTGGTTCGACTTCTTCAGGTGGAGGTTGATTAAGCACAAAATCCGTGTCGTTTAGAAATGCGAGTTCGTCGGTGAAAATATCTTCGAAACTTTCATCGATGGTCCGATTGAATGTTTCAATGTCAATAAGTGTCGCGCCAGAATTCAACACACTTGATTTTTCAAACATTATGGAGGTGGGAGACTTGTAAGTCTCATCTACCTTATTCTCAAAAGAGTCTAAATCAAATTGTTTTTTTAGAATTATCGAACTCAAAATATCGGATTGTGATTCATTAACACTCGGGATTATTAAACGAAGATTACAAGAAGAACCAGAGAAAGTTGGAGAAAGAAGTGGAATACGAACTTGAGGGTGGAAATGGACTGTATTAATTAGCACAATTTGTAATGACCGATGTGTAAAAAACGATTGTTCTAATATATCAACCCAGTGAGAAATGAGGTCAAATCCCTCAAGATTCGTGAGAAAACATGGGTACGTCGAACATGGAAAACCAGACATTGAAAATGAAAGTGATACGGTTTCTTGCAAAGTAGGAACAAGGTTGGAGGGAAGTGATTGAGGAAGGGTATCGGTTAAAGATTCAGGAAGGTAGGCGCTGTCAATGAAAGGGATATAATGAATTGGAAAATCCGACTCCTCAAGTAAAACTGCTTCATCCTCGATAATTTCCTCAAATTTTAGCTTATCCATGCAATTCTCATCAAAATCAAGACGCATATGAAGTTTGGGAGAAACATTTAATGACTCGGGATGATGAATTGGAGAGAAAAATTCAGTCAAATCTGCGGGTTCATCGTCCAAAATATTCCCAGCATCGATATCCTCAGTCAAGTGAAAATCAATTTTTTCAGACACCTGATCAAAAGCATGGATATTTATCAATTCATGTTCTAGGGTGGAGGTGTAGAGGTCAAAAGGATTAGGTATGGGTTCACTCGAAAGGGACCCTTCACAATCTGTTAAATCAAAAACTACAAAGTCGCACAACTCAGTTAATGTTTTATCTTCAACTTGTGAATCATTTGGAACACTTGATAGACATTCAAAACCGGAGTTGTGGGATTCAATTGGGGATGGGTAGGTTTGATTTGGAAGGATGTACAGCTCACTCTCACCACTCAAATTCTCAATCTGTCCAACCGCCTCATCATACATTGGAAAATTTCGAGCTGGTTGGAAACTAGCTACCGGGTCACTGGGTTGTATAAGGGCGGCCATGGATGCATTCAAAACCATAATCTGTTGTCTTGATACTTACATAAAATCTTCCAACGACTGTTCCATACTAGACATCGGTTGTGAAGGGGTTTCAGTAAAAGATTCAAAGTTTTTTGGATACTAAAAACTCCCAAATGGCTGTGTAGAAGCAATGTCCATGGAAGATGCGAAAGTCGGGTTTGATTGGTAGGATTTGAATGGTTGGACATTAGTAGGATCAACATTTGGATAAGAAGGTGAATGGAATTGTTGATCCAAAGAATTCACAGTGGTGGAAGGAGTGAAAGACCGGTTATGAGATTGTTCAATATGTTCAGCAATAGACATGGGTTTCGGAGTTACAACAGGATTCGAAAAAGGATTATCTACGTACGATGGTGGTGAAGTTTGAAATGGTTGATATAAAGTGGATTGCGGAGTCCAACTGGATGCCTTAGACGCGTCTATTCGATCTTTCAAAGAAATTTTGGGCATGGAGGGGTCGTTAGAAATTCGACCAAAACAAGAAGCGTAGGAAGTAATTGTTAGTTATATGTATGCCCTAGATGCCATTACTATACATAGGATGTATATTGTAGTGGATGCTTGGACATATATAGGGAGGACTTTCTTGCTCGACATGATAGTTTGCTATCTGGTTGCTCTTTACCTTAACGTGTACACTGATTGTCTCTCTGTTACATGTTGGTAAAGCCCTTAGGATGTGTGCTTGACTACCTGGACTATGTTGCGGATCATACTAGTGGGGACATGGTAGTCTATAAGTACATCCTTCAAGGTCCCTAGTCGTGGGTGTATCGAGACGGGGCATCGATATACCAGAGTAGACTAGAATATACCTTCTCGACCCATACAGATGGGTGATGGATGATCCCATATCCATTGGTGTTTGACATCAGAGATGATATACGGGTGCTCAGTGGAGACTGGGTACACTGGACGGACTCGCCGAGAACTCCCAGATGGTATTATACCTTACGTCAGATGGCAGTTCTCTGGTGACACTCGTACAGGTTAGTCTGTAGACCCGAGATCGTCAGAGTGTCTTGTGTGATTCCCACTGTGCTTTGATTTCCACCTTACCACGTCCAAGAGGGCGTGCAAAACGGTGGTTTTTGGGTACAGTCCCGAATCACATGGAGGCAATGAGCAATAGGAGGGGATTCGTCTCTCCTGGTATAGGGAGTTGATGTTGCGCTGTGTTCGATTGGCTATAACCGGAAATCCCTGGCCCGGGTTGCTGAGATTTACTGGTAAGTGTTACCAGTAGTTTCTCGAACTGTTATAGACCTCATATCGACACGACTTATCGAGCTACTGGGGTCTGACATTTACTACTCCTAGGCGAGATATACGACATATAAGACGACGAGACCGGACTGTACGGTAATTGTTGCTGGTTGGATTCACAGGAGTGTGAGTGGGCTTGCTCGTTGATCTTCTGATCGCTCAATACCCGGGTGGCCGTTACGTTTAGCAGACCGCTTGCGGCTTGTGGGTGTTTGATATGATCATCACCTACTGCCGGCGTATTGACGAGTCTTTAGAGTCCTACATAGAGGTTTTCCGGCTCAAGCGAAACGAAATAGGAGCGCATATGAGATATGTGCGGGACCGAGAATAATACCAGTATGTGATACTGTATTCTATTCTCGCGATTTGTATCATCAGTCGGTTATATGTGATATAGCCGGGTTACCGAATCAAGTGTTGATTCGATATATTGATACACTTGATATTAGTCGGTTATATGCAGTATGACCGGATCATTCAATCAAGTGTTGATTTAATGATTTAATGTATAATTATATATTTGATATATTACTTTATATTAACTAGTATTTGTTCACTTAAGATTGATTTTCTCACTTGAAGTGCACAAGTTGTATATGTGATACATTTTTGTGCACTAGTTTGTATCATGTTTGATGATACATGCAAACTTGGGTGTGTGTATGGATTATACCATGTTTAGGTTAAAGGTTTAGTTTTTTATTTAATTTATTTAATTTATGTAAAATAAAATGGTGGTTTACTTTGTCTTTGCTTGAAGCTTCATGAAGCTTTCAAGCATCTTTGACAAAGTCCACCATTTTGTTTTACATAAGATTTTCCTTAACCTAACCTTTAACTTAAACTTGAGTTTAGTCTCTACAAAGGTTAATCTCACCCATGGTTGCAATATGATAACTTCACTTGATTATTCTTTTCACACAATTCCTTTTTTCATTCTTTTCTTCTTCTTCTTCATGAAGAAAAGAAAACCTCTCTTGAAAAATTTTAAGTGTTGAAATCAAGTGAGAAATCCAAATCCAAAGTGAACCCACTTCCTATTTCATCATCCTCTACCACTTTCCATGTTGTATAGGGTGTTTTCTTCACAAGTTTCATGACTTAGTGAAGATGGAGATTGAGTTTGAGTTGCCTCGACGTAGATCATCTTCGGCATCGAAGTCAACGACCTAGCCCGATCATTTCTCCGACGAAACCATCACTAGAGTCCGGGATCCCGATGATCGCAGCGGAGGGATGTCATCATGGAGCTAAAGCAGGGGAGGACCGGATCTACAAAGGTTGTAATCCCTTTCACTTGTAGCAAAGTTGTTTGCTTGCTTTTTCTTTCGCCTATCCTCTAGTTAACGATCTAGGTTAGGGTTTCTCGGCACCTAAAATTGTGAATTTGGCATGGTTGATGCCTTGTGGAACCTCTTTAGTGTGCCTAGGAACTCTACAGTAATGTCTGGTTGAGGGTACCAAAGTTCGGCAAGAGTTTTGCGAGGTGGTGTACCCATGATGTGATGAGAGAAAGGAGAAGATTGTGATTTTATATATATATATATATATATATATATATATTATAAAAAAATTGTTTGTTTTTGGAGTTTTGAAATTTTTTTTAAAGTGTTGAAAGAGTTTTTTGCAAAAATTTGTACGGAACAACGGCACAATTTCAAACAACCGCAGTTTAAACATGCACAATCAAACCTAGAGCTTGGGTCTCCTAAGTCAACTAGACTGCTCCTAGCTGTTCCAAAGCGACAAGTTGTGAGATATCCCTCAAATCGCCTCTTCACCGCTAATTGTGGCCAGGTAAGCACAAGTGAAGAAAGGAGGGTTCCGCTCACGAATCACCGTGAGACGGGCCTTTTAAAGTTATGTTTGTCACTTGTCTAGCTTAGGCACCACAAAGTCAGGTTTAGATAAACGACTGAATGCCCAGAACCTTCCTCTGTCCTAATGAGCACGACAGTCCTTAATTGACTGAGTCTAGATATTTTTTAATTAGCTCAATGGTTGATGCATATGCTTTTTGTGATTTTTGGGGTCTTTGGAAGGGTAGTGAAATCCCCACCCAATCTGGATTGGTGTTATAGCCCCTTAAAAGTTCATTTTATATATGCAAAGCAATTAACACACAAAAACACTTGCCAAAAATTTTATCATTTTATTTGCGGCGCAAAGAATCCTGCACAAAAATGATTTATTGGAGAGGGAGAAAAAATTTTGCGCAAAGAACCCTGTAGGAAAAATTTTCAATGGAGTTCAGGGGGTTATAAAGAAGAAAAAAATATTTACAGAGAGTTTTGAAGTGCTGACGTTAGCAAGCGGCCGCGGATCCGCGGTCAAAAGCTCAATACTGCGGCGGTTCCGCGATGGATAAGTTAGTTCAAGCCTCTAAAATTTTTCTGCTGTCTGTTGTGGTTCTCCTCTGTCTGTTCAGATCTTCTGTTTGTTGATTTGTTCACTGGGCTTTTTCCAGATCTGAATCTGTCCGTCTTCCTTTACTGCGCATTTCACACAAAATCCTTCAAAAAATAATAAGATGATATTTTTTTATGTTTTTTTTTAAATTTTTAAATTTTTATAATTTTTTTTATTAACCCGAAATTACATAAAGAAAGAGACTGCCGTCTCCCCGGCAACGGCGCCATTTCAATCAATAACGCAATCAATAACGGTGTCACTTGGTAGCTAGCCGGTTGAGTACGGGCCGGTTTTTATAGCAATGTGGCCGGCCGTTTTCCGGCGAAGGTGGTTCATTTTCCTTTGGTGTTCATGTTACATCTCACATAACATTCTGCAATTGCATAAAAAAAATTTAGAAACTCTCAAAAATTCGACAGAAACTGGGTTTATGTTTCAAGTGTTTCGGAGTTGTTTCGGTTTCGTAATACTACAACATCGTCTAACTCTCTAGCATGGCTCTGATAGCACTGCAGGGTTCCCTAGGCGGCCGCTGGGTTTCGGGAGGCATCGACCATGTCCTTTTCAAAAATTGGCACGCTAAAGAACCCTAACGCTAGAATCTAAACTAGAGAATTAGACAAACAAGCATGTAAATATCTTTACATCTAAGTGAAAAAGGGATACAACCTTTGTAGACCAGTCCTTCACTTCAATAGCTCCGTGTAGTAGTCCCATCACTCCAAGTAGTGATCTTCCGGATTCTAGTGAGGCTCCACAAGGTAAAATGAACAAGCTTGCTTGAAGTCTTCGTGGCCGAAGATGATTTACGCCGAAGAGACACTAACTCAAGCTATCTCTTCACTAAGTGATGAACTTGGTGAAGAAACAACCAAATCTAAATGGCTAGTAGAGAAGAGGTTGATGAAGTATGAATTTTTCTCACTTTAGAAATAATTTTCTCACTATATTTCTTCACCTCTCATGAAGCTAGAAAGCTTTTTTTGGAGATGAGGAAGAAGATGAAGTGTGAATGGAATAATGAGTGAGAATAGAAACCATGGGTGAGTTAGTGTCATACACTAACTCATGTAGAAAATTAACCATGGCTAACAATAATGGTTAGGTTAATAAATATCTAGAGCGAGACAAAATTAGTGGACTAAGTCAATGGGTTCTACAAGCTTCTACAAGCTTCAACCATATGACAAATTTCCAACCAATTTTGATTTGCGTTAAATAAATAAAACTCTTCATTATTATTTGCATAGTGTGAGTCTCATAAACCCATGTCACTTGTGGCATCTAGCATAACACAAAAGAAGTATATTAATATATATCACATATATGCCAATATGCACACAAGTGAGAAAAATAAATGTTTAAGTGAGCAAATATTAGTTAATGTAAATTAATATATCACATATATAATTATACATTAAATTATTAAATCAACACTTGATTTAATAATCCAGCTATATCACATACAACCGACTAATATCAAATGTATCAACTTATCGAATCAGCACTTAATCCGATAACCCAGCTATATCTCATATAACCGACCGATATCACATATCGCGAGAATAGAATACGGTATCACATACTCATATTAATCTCGGTCTCGCACATATCACATATGTGCTCCTATTTCATTTCGATTGAGCCAGGAAACCTCTGTGTAGGACTCTAAAGACTCGTCAATACGCCGGCAGTAGGTGGTGATCATATCAGTCACCCACAAGCCACAAGCGGTCTGCTAAACGTAACGGCCACTCGTGTATTGAGCGATCAGAAATCAACAAGCAAGCCTGCTCATACTCCAGCGAATCCAATCAGTAACACTACCGTAATGTCCGGTCTCTTCGTATGATATGTCGCATATCTCAGCCTGGGGTGGTATAACGTCAGACCCCAATAGCCTGTAAGTCATGCCGATGTGAGGCCCATAACGGTTCGAGAAACTACTGATAACACTTACCAGTAGATCTCAGCAACCCTGGCCAAGGATTTCCTGTTATAGCCAATCAAGCATAGCGCAACATCAACCCCTAATAGCGGGAGAGACGAAATCCCCTCCTATCGCTCATTGCCTCCTTGTGACTCGGGACTGTACCCAAAAACCACTGTATTGCACCATCTCTTGAAGTGGTAAGGTGGAAATCAAAGCACAGTGGGAAACACACAAGACTCTATGACGATCTCGGGTCGACAGACTAACCTGTACCAGTGTCACCGAAGAACTTCTATCTAACGATAGGTATAATACCATCTAGGAGTTCTCTATGAGTCCGTTCAGTGTACAATGTCTCCACTGAGCACCCGTATACCAACTCTGATGTCAAACACCAATGGATATGGGATCATCCATCGCCCATCATATGGTTCGAGAAGCGTATACGCTAGTCTACTCTGGAATATCAATGCCCCGTCTCGATACTCCCATGACTAGGAAGAATTGAAGGATGTACTTACAGACTACCTCTGCCCCACTAGTATGATCTGCATCATAATCCAGGTAGTCAAGTACTCATCCTAAGGGCTTTATCAACATGTAATAGAGAGACATTAAGTGTACATGACAAGATAAAGAGCAATCAGATATCATACTATCATGTCGAGCAAGAAAGTCCTCTCTATATATATCCAAGCATCCACTATAATATACATCAAATGTATAATAATGGCCTCTAGGGCATACATATAACTAACAATCTCCCACTTGCACTAAGGCCATTTGTTGTAGTATCTCATATTCAACGCCCCATATAAGTCTCTCTAGGGAATGGCCTCTGTGAGTGGATCCGCCATGTTATCCTTCACGTCAACTCTCCTTTCCTTGATCCCTTGGAGATCAACCATCTCCCTGATCAGGTGATACTGTCCTCAGAATATGTCTGGATCGCTGATGGGACCAGTGTTCCTAGGCCAAAGCCACAACTCCATTGTTGTCACAATAACAGTTATTGGACGCTCAATTGAAGGAACCATGTTCATCTCATGAACATTAATTATCCAGACATCCATTTTGGTAGCTTCGTTGGTAGCGATGTATTCATCCTTTATCTTCTAGTCTGCCACGGTATCTAGCTTGGAACTCTTCCAACGTACCGTCCCTCCACTGAGGGTAAAGACAAAGCCTGTGAATGACTTTCAGTCGACCTTATTACTCTGGAAGCTCGAATTAGTAAAGGACTACTACAGGATTTCACCGTTACCAAAACCCTAAGAACGTCCTTTTAGTGCTTCTCGAGTACTTAAGAATGTCCTTCATAGCTCTCCAGTGATTCTCCCAAGATCCGATTGATTCTTGATCACTACACCTAGTGAGTTAGCTACATCTGTTCTGGTACATAACATCGCATACATGATAGAGCCTATTGCCAAAGCATAGGGTATCCCTTGCACGCGAGCTCTCTCCAAATTAGTCTCGGGAGACATCTTTTTGGAGAGTGTGATTCATGAGTAAGTGGGCGAACCACTATGCTTAGAATCTTCCATACTAAACCCCTTTAGTACGGTGTTGCTGTACCTGGATTTGGGACACTCCCAACATCCATATAGATCTATCACCATAGATCATAATCCACAAGATATAGTAGGTATCATCCAGATATTCCAAGGAGAATCCTCATGATAAGAGGAGCTTGACCGAGTGTAGCATAGGAAACCATTTTCTATCAAGAGTATGTCATCTACGTACAATACGAGGGAAACAACCTTACTCTCTACAACCTTCTTGTATATACAAGGTTCATCTACCTTTTTGATAAAGTCAAACTCTTTGACTACCACATCAAAACAGATGTTCCAGCTCCACGATGCGTGCTTTAATCCTGATGGACTTAAGCATAGCCACTGGAGAAAATGTTTTATCATAATCCATACTTGGTTATTGACGAAAACCTTTTACTTCAAGTCTAGCTTTGAAAGTATCAACTTTTCCATCTACACCAAGAATCTTCTCAAGATCCATTTGCTCCTAATAGGTTTTACCTTTTTAGTATGTTGTTAATGTACCTACATTGGAACAATCCCAATATCTGTTTAGATCTATCTCTATAGATCTTAATCCTAAGGATGTAGGAGGCATCACCCAGATCCTTCATGGGGAACCTTTGTGATAACAAGAGCTTGACCGAGTGTAGCATAGGAATATCATTTACTATCAAGAGTATGTCCTCCACGTACAATACGAGGAAGAAAACCATACTTTCAACAACCTTTTTGTATATACATGGTTCATCTACGTTTTTGATGAAGTCTAACTTTTTGACTGCCACATCAAAACAGATGTTTCAACTCCATGATGCCTTTGTTTACCAATAGATTGATTTAAGCAGCTTGCACACTTTTCCGCTGCTCCCACTATCTACGAAGCCCTCTGGCTGTGTCATGTACACGCTCTCTTCTAAATCAAAATTTAGAAAAGCGGGCTTGATGTCCATCTGCTAGATTTCGTAGTCATGGTATGGAGCGATGGAAAGTAGGATCCAGATGGACTTAAGCATAGCCACTGGAGAAAAGGTTTCATCATAATCGACACCTGGTCGTTGACGAAAACCTTTTGCTACAAGTCTAGCATTGAAAGTCTCAACTTTTCCATCTACACCAAGTTTCTTCTCATGATCCATTTGCTCCCAATGGGTTTTACCCCTTTAGGAGCAACTTCCAAAGTCCATACTTTGTTGGTGTACATGGATTCCATCTCAGATCGCATTGCATCCAGCCATTTCACATAGTCCCCACTCGTGTTGTCCTGCTCGAAAGTAGTTGGGTCATCATCTTCCATGATGCAATCCTCACTCCCACCGTCAATGAGAAAACCGAAGTATCTCTCAGGTAGATTAGGAACCCTACTACATCTGCAGAGAGGCTGAGGTTCGTCGGGGACTATTGAATCCTCCGGTTCTACCAAATCATCAGTTGTAGTTTGTGTAGCTGGAACTTCATCCAGTTCTACCTCATGACCACTAATTTCAAGGAATTCCTTTTCTAAAAAGGTGGCATGCCGAGAAATAAACACCTTTTGTTCCTCGGTGTGGTAGAAGATATACCCTCATGAATGTTTGGGATATCCAACAAACTTACATAGAACTGACCTTGCCTCGAGCTTGTCCGGATTTTGTGTTTTAACATAGGCAGGACAACCCCACATCTTAATAAAATTATTATATGGTCTCTTCCCCTCCCATAACTCATATGGAGTGGTAGGCACTGATTTGGTCGGAACTCTATTCAATAGGTATGTGGCTTTCTCTAGTGCATAACCCCAAAAGGAAATAGGTAACTCAGCGGAACTCACCATAGAGCGCACCATATTTAATAGTGCGCGATTCCTCTGCTCCGATACACCGTCGTGTTATAGTGTACACGGAGGAGTAAGCCGGAGTAAGCTGAGAGGGAATCCCATTCTCTTTTAAATAGTCACGGAATTCCGTGCTTAAGTATTCTCCTCCCCGATCTGATCGAAGGACTTTATTACTTTTACCCGTTTGGTTCTCTACTTCGTACTTGTATTCCGTGAATTTCTCAAAAGCTTCAGACTTATGTTTAAACAAGAAAACATATCCGAACCATGAGAGATCCTTGGTGAATGTAATAAAGTACGAGGAACCATTCCCGGCATGTGTAGCATAGGACCGCATACATCACTATGTATTAGTCCTAAGAGTTCAGTAGCTCTTTATCTGTGTCCCGTAAACGGTGTTTTGGTCATTTTTCCTTTGAGACATGACTGGCAAGTTTCATAAGATGTAAATTCAACCTGATCCAAATATCCATCTTTATATAACTTAGCTAGTCGTGTCGCATTGATATGACCTAGTCTACAATGCCACAAGAATGATTCGTTCATTTCTGAACTTTTTCTCTTGTGTGTGTTCTGTATGTTAAGAACTGTATTTTGATTCAGAACGTATAAACCGTTATATAACGTAATCAACACTTGATTTAGGAAAATTTTCATAACATTTTTCTCTACTACAAAGTTATATCCTTTTTTTATCTAATAAAGAACTTGATATTAAATTGCACATCATAGATAGTACGTAATAATAGTCGTTCAAGATCAATGTATTCCCATTTTGTAATACAAGGTGATATTCACCAACTGCTTTGGCTGCAACATTTGCACCATTCCTTACTTTTAGAGAATGATCACCTTTTCCCAGTTCTCTACCTCTCTTAAGCCCCTGTAACATATTACATATGTGAGATCCTGATCCGGTATCTAATACCCAGGATGTGGAGTGTACTGAGAAACAGTTCTCGA
The DNA here is from genome assembly GCA_030015575.1 of Agapanthus africanus. Lineage (NCBI taxonomy): Eukaryota > Viridiplantae > Streptophyta > Magnoliopsida > Asparagales > Amaryllidaceae > Agapanthus > Agapanthus africanus. Next base: position 710,818,814 of record JASDDO010000024.1, on the reverse strand, counting down.
TAATGAACACACCTGAAGAAGATGCATCAACTGTCGGAATGCCCAGCACAACAAAAAGGGTTCGGAAAGCATAGTCCATGCCATTTTCAAAATTTTGCCATGCCAAACAATCCTAACCCTAGAATCTTAACTAGAGATTTAGACAATACAACATGTAAACTACTTTACAACTAAGTGAATATGGAATACAACCTTTGTAGGCCGGTCCTTCACTTCAATAGCTCCGAGTGGTATTCCCTTCGCTCCAAGTAGTGATCTTGTGGACTCTAGAATGGCTCCACAAGGTGAAAGGAACGAGCTTCCACGAAGTCTTCGAGGCCGAAGATGATCTACGTCGAGGAGACACTAACCCAAGCTACTTCTTCACTAATGAGAGATTATGGATGCTAACACCCTGAACTAAATGGCTAATCTAGTAGAGGATGATGAAGTAGGATTTTTGCTCACTTTATAATTAATTTTCTCACTCTTTTTCTTCTCCTCTCAAAAACCTAGAGAGCTAAGCTCTTGATGAAGAAGAAGAAGCAAATAATGGATGAGAGACTGAATGGCAACCATGGGTGGGAAATATCTCATATAACTCATGTAGAAACTTAACCATGAGTTTAGATAATGGTTGGGTTAATAAATATCTTAAGTAAAACAAAATTAGTGGACTGAGTCAATGCATCTATAAGCTTCCACAAGCTTCATGCCATGCGACCCATTTCCATCTAATTTGGATTTACTTTAAATAAATAAACCTCACATTATAATGAGTATGGTGTGAGTCTCATACAACCATGTAGTGTGTGGCATCAAGCATGACACAAAAAAGAAAACACAATTAATATATATCATATATATATTAAGTGTGCACATGTGAGAAAAAGAAATGCTTAAGTGAGAAAATATTAGTTAATGTAAATTAAAATATCAAATATATAATTATACATTAAATCATTAAATCAACACCTGATTTAATAATCCGGCTATATCACATACAACCGACTAATATTGCTTGTATCAACTTATCGAATTAACACTTGATTCGATAACCCGGCTATATCTCATATAACCGACCGATATCAAAAATCTCGAGAATAGAATACGGTATCACATACGCGTATTAATCTCGGTCCCGCACATATCACATATGTGCTCCTACTTCTTTCTACCTGAGCCAGTAAACCTCTGTGTAGGACTCTAAAGACTCGTCAATTCGCCGGCAGTAGATGATGATCATATCAGGCACCCACAAGCCGTCAGCGGTAATAGCTGGACGTAACGGCTGCCCGGGAATTGAACGATCAGAAGATCAAGAAGAAAGCCCGCTCTAACTCCTGTAAGCCTGTTAGTAACACAGCCGTACAGTCCGGTCTTTTCGTCTGATATGTCGCATATCTAGTCTAGGGGTGGTAAACGTCAGACCCAGTAATCGATAAGTCGTGCTGATGTGAGGCTTATAACGGGTCGAGAAACTACTGATAAAACTAATCAGTAATCTCCGTATGAGCCCTGGCCAGGGACTTCCTGTTATGGCCAATCGAGCAAAGTGCATCATCAACCCCCAATGTCGGGAGAGACGAATCCCCTCCTATCGCTCATTGGCTCCATGTGATTCGGGAAAGTACCCAAAAACCACCGTTTTGCACGTTCTCTTAAACGTGGTAAGGTGGAAATCAAAGCACAGTGGGAATCACACAAGACTCTATGACGATCTCGGGTCTACTGACTAACCTGTACCGGTGTTACCAGAGAACTTCTATCTGACGATAGGTATAATACCAACTAGGAGTTCTCGGCGAGTGCGTTCAGTGTACCCAGTCTCCACTGAGCACCCGTATACCATCTTTGATGTCAAACACCAATGGATGTGGGATCATCCATCGCCCATCATATAGGTCAAGAAGCGTATACGCTAGTCTACTTTGGAATATCGATGCCTAGTCTCGATACACCCTCGACTATGAGCAGTTATAGGATGTACTTGTGGACTACCCTGGCTCCACTAGTATGATCTACATCATAGTCCTAGTAGTCAAGTACAAATCCTAAGGGCTTTATCAACATGTGAGAGCAAGACAGTATCACAATACAAGTCTACATGTTAAGACAAAGAGCAACCAGATAGCATACTATCATGTCGAGTAAGAAAGTCCTCTCTATATATATCCAAGCATCCACTATAATATACATCACATGTACAATAATGGCCTCTAGGGAATACATATAACTAACATCAACATGCTCATTCCTCGTTCGGGTCGCGTGGGAATCAAGATATTCCCCTATTTCCTGCTCAGATTTAAAACACTTATAAGGTAGAGCGGAACCAACGTTCTCCAGCTCAGTATAACAAGCGTGTTCGGTCAATACATCCATATTATTATCTTGATTAAGGCGTGTCATGGTCGCTACATGGAGAGAGAGAGGAGAAATCACTTTAGTGTTTGCTCTTGTAAGATTAGATTGGTTATTATTTTATCTAATCAGGATGGCTCCCACTGTTTTTATCAAATCTTCCATCAAAACCTAAAAGGTAAGACTAGCCAGGATTAAGTACACCCTACAAGTGCGCCAATCGTTCAGCCAGGCTGGTATTGGTACACTGAGGGAGTCTCCCTGTGCTTTCACATGGAACTAATTAAATAACCTCGTTTCCGCAGGGGCATAACCCCGTTAACACCATTCTTAGACACCTACTGGATTATCTAATTGTAAAGTGCAAAATTCTTCCAGTAGTAACTCTTACTCGCAGTGGGTATCGGGATCCAACTATCTCATAGAAGGTATGCAATCTCATTGCAAATTTCAACACTTGAAATTCCCAATATTGTTTTTTCCCTTAGCATTCTATGACATTGACGGAGGCCAACAAACCTTAGGCCGCTAGTCAAGTTCAACCCGTTCATTTCGTGATTGTATTAAACCCATCCGTATGACCCTTGACGGAGGCCAACACAGTCACATGACTACCCTAATCCAATCACATCACATGCTGCAGATAAGCGCTAATTAGCTGCCGCACACTACGCCTTGATGGAGGCCAACAAACGTAGCATGAATTTTAAATAGTACTTATCTGAAATGACGGAGGTTTAAGACAGGTTTCTAAGAAAACCTTTTGCGTAATGAACATGATATCGTTGTAGAATCGAGTGATTTAGAAAATGAGTGGTTGAAGCTCCGCTTTTTAAAATCGAGTGTTTTCCAAAATAAATCGAGTGGGTGTAGCATCTGCTAGCTTTTGCTAAAGAGGTCACTCCCGGTGAAGGGATCTAAGCTCCTTCCTGATCGAATGAGATGCTGGATATTCATCAAGGAATACTACTAAGCAAAGCAAGAACTAGAGATACCTTTTTGAAAATTTGATTCCATAACATCATTAAGTTTCTTTCCTTTTCATTAATCTCCTTAATGAAGTCCCATCATTTATGTTTCCTAAATATCACAGAAGAACGAAAATAGAACATACGCTTATACCATCCACATTCGCCACGGGGTCCCGTCATGCACCGTTAGGTTTCTTAACTAACGGCAGAGCAGGGGTAGGACTAGCGCGGACGCAAAACATTATCATATATATAATATAAATCATTCGTCTCACGCAGTTATATGATCTCATCACAGAACATTTCAGCAAAAGTCAACATATGAAATATACGATATACTAGGAGGTCTGTGTTTTAAATCCAGCAATTAAAAAACACGGATTCCACGATTGTGATGAATAGCCAAATCCACATCCCTAGACCACTATGAGAGCAGCAAGAAGCCCTACCAATTCTAGAGTTAGGAGACTCGGTCTCGAATGCTCGAGATGGCCTCCCACTGGACTCTAGAACCCGGTTACTTGTGCCCCCACCTTGGGTTTATCCCAATGCGGAAAAACAAATAATATACATCAATGGTGACATCATCCTCAACCCGGATGTGTCCTAATAAAATAATATTACATACAAATTTTTACATGAATAAAAATGAAAAACTCTCATCTCATGAAAAAAACCCCGTTTATTCAAACACGACGATCCAATATAACATATCACAGCAACACATAACTGCTGGGTTCGCTTAGCACCCTCGACGGTTTTCGGCATGCATCAAGTATGTTATTTTAAAAAATTTAAGGTGTCGAGCGAGCCCGACCAAGGATCTAACTAGAGAATTAGGGTTTTTATAACATGTAAACAAACTTTAGACTAAGTGATATAGGAATATAACCTTTGTTGACCGGTCCTTCGCTTCTAAAGCTCCGTGTAGTAGACCTTTTGCTCCGAGTAGTGGTGTCCCGGACACTCCTTAGGCTCCACTAGGAGAAAGGAACGAGCTTGCTCAAAGATCTTCGAGGCCGAAGACGATCTATGTCGAAGAATCGCTAACTCAAGCTACATCTTCACTAATTGATGAATTAGTGAAGTAAAAAACCTATACTAAATGGCTAGTTTGGTATAGATTGATGAAGTAGGAATTTTGCTCACTTTAGAATTATTTTTCTCCTTTACTTTTTCAACTCACTTGAAAGCTAGAGAGCAAAGAAGGAGATGAAGAAGAAACTCAAGTGATCAAGTTATCAAGTATGAACAATGGGTGAGAAAATATCTCATATATTTCATGTAGAGACTTAACCATGGCTAAAGATAATGGTTAGGTCCATAAAAATGTAGAGTAAAACAAAATTAGAGGACTAAACTGAAGGCCTCTACATGCTTCCACAAGCATCTTAGCCATGCTAATTTCCACCTAATTTTGATTTTTAGCTTAATAATTAATCACACAAATTATCTTTAGTTAGGTATGAGTCTCATACTCCCAAGTCCTATGTATCATCTAGCATAATACATAAATAAATACATTAATATATATCACATATATATTTAAATGTATTTAAAGAAAAGAGATTCTTAAGTGAGATAGTATTACTTAATATATCAAATATATAATCATATATTAAATTATTTATCTTTCTCTAGCTCATCTTATCTCTTTAGTTCATGGTTGATATTTCTTTAGCTCATCTTATCTCAAATTTCATGGTTGATATTCACACCTCATCCAAGCTCAACTTCATCCTGATCTTCATCTCCTCACTAGATATTTTCTAGTGTGAGAAAAAGAAATGAAAAAGAAGAAAGATTTATGAGCAAAAGTCCTACTTCATCAACCTACACTATTCTAGCCCATTAGTTTAGCCTGTTAACTTCACTAATACCTTTATTAGTGAAGTGTGAGATTGAGTGAGAGAAACTTCAAGATGGATCACCTTCGATGATGAAGACGACGAGCAAGCTTGTTCCAACCTTCAAGTGGAGCCTTAAAAAGAGTTCTAGGGACTACAACTTAGAGCTTTAGAAGTGAATGACTAGACTACAAAGGTTGTAGACTCTTTACACTTAGTATAGAACTTGCTTCCCTGGTTAAAAAACCCTAATTCTCTAGTTCGATTCTTTTTTAGTATACTTAGACCTCTAAAACTTTTAAATTGCATACTTGATGCTCATAGAAACATAGTAGAGGTGCTAAGACATTCTTTCATTAATTCCATCTAGAAGTTCTCGGCGAGTCCGTCCAGTATACTCAACTCCAGTGATCACTTATATACTATATTAGGTGACATAACACCAATGGCTTATGAGACTGGCCACCGCCTCTCGTCAGGGTCTCGAAATGTATACACTAGTCTACTTCGAAATATTGATGCCTAGTCTCGATACTCCCTCGATTAGAGATATTTAAGGATGTGCTTATGGATTACCCAGCTCTCACGTATATGATCGCCATCACAATACTGGTAGTCAAGCAAGAATCTTACGGGCTTCATCATTATGTATTAAGGACATATAATAACAAGTAAAACGTGTACATATCAATGATAAAGACAAACCAGATAGCATAATATCATTTTGAGTAAGATTGTTCTACCTGTATAGGTCCTCCCCCAATTATCATAATCGCATGCCTGCAATTACAATAATTTCCTTGAAGGCACTATATCTAACAATCTCCCGCTTGCACTTAAAGCTAATTAGTATGGTATCGCATATCCACATACCATATGCTATCGATTACCCAATTTCTTTACTAATCAATTTCTCAAAGCTCGTTTAAGAAACATCCGTGTTCGATAAACACCCTTAGTGAATGGATCCATTACGATGTTCCAACTTCCCCTCTCTATATCTCAACTTTGTGGAGATCAACAATCTCCCGAACTGAGCGATACCCCACCTCAAAAATTTTGTCTGGATACAAGATGGGACAAAGTTCATAAATGAACAATTTTATCCTACAAACTTCTTGGGTTGTATCCTCCGTTGAGTCCTAACCAGCATCCTGCACTAAGATTACCTCAGTATTGTTGGGTTACCTAGGACGGCAGCAAGGTTTCGGGAGGTATCGTCCATGCCGATTTTAAAAAAATTTCGTTCTAAATAACTGTAACCCTAGAATCCTAACTAGAGATATAAACAATAAAGCATGCAAACAACTTTGCAAGTAAAGTGAATGAGGATTACAACCTTTGTAGACCGGTCCTTCACTTCTAAAGCTCCGTGTAGTAGTCCCTTCGCTGCGAGTTGTGATCTCCCGAACTCTAGTATAGGTTCCCTTGGAGAAATGAACAAGCTTACTCGAAGTCTTCGAGGCCGAAGATGATCTACGTCGAGGAGACTCAAGCTCATGCTACCTCTTCACTAAATTAGGGTTTAGTGAAGCAAACACCCTAAACTAAATGGCTAATAGTAGAGGATGATGAAGTAGGAAGTGGGCTCTCTTTAGATTTATTTTTCTCACAATATTTTCTCATCTTAGAAATGGCTAGCAAAGTTTTTTCTCTTTTGAAGAAGAAGATGAATAATGAATCAAGAGAAAATGAACTCATGAGGTGAGAATAGCAACCATAGGTGAGTTAGTGTCATACACTAACTCGTAAGTTAGTGTCATACACTAACTCGTGTAGAGAGTTAGCCATGGCTAGTTAATAATGGTTAGGTTAATAAATGTCTACAACTAAAACAAACTTAGTGGACTTGGTCAATGGTTCTACAAGCTTCAACTATGTGACTTAATCCCACTAATTTTAATTAACTTTGATAAATATAAACCCATCACATTATTATGCATGGTGTAAGTCTCAAACACCCATGTCATATATGGCATCAAGCATGACACAATAGTTGTACATTAATATATATCACATATATACTATATGCACACAAGTGAGAAAAAGAAATGTTTAAGTGAGCTAATATTAGTTAGTGTAAATTAATATATCGCATATATTATTATACATTAAATTATCAAATCAACAGTTGATTTAATAATCCGGCTATATCACATACAACCGACTAATATCATATGAATCAACTTATCGAATCAACACTTGATCTGATAACCCGGCTATATCTCATATAACCGACCGATATCACATATCGCGAGAATAGAATGCGGTATCAAATACGCGCATTAATCTCGGTCCCGCACATATCATATATAAGCTCCTACTTCGTTTCGCATGAACCAGGAAACCTCTGTGTAGGACTCTGAAGACTCGTCAATACGCCGGCAGTAGGTGATGATCATATCAAACACCCACAAGCTGCAAGCGGTCTGCTAAATGTAACGGCCACCTGGGTATTTAGTGATCAGAAGATCAACAAGCAAGCCTTCTCGTACTCCTGCGAATCCAATCAGTAACACTTCCATACAGTCTGGTCTCTTCGTCAGATATATCGCATATCAACAGCCTGGGGGTGGTATAACGTCAGACCCCAATAGACTGATAAGTTATGCCAATGTGAAGTCCACAACGGTTTGAGAAACTACTGATAACACTTACCAGTAAATTTCAGCAACCCTGGCCATGGATTTCCTGTTATGGCCATTTGAGCATAGCGCAACATCAACTCCCTATACCGGGAGAGACGAATCCCCTCCTATCGCTCATTGCCTCCATGTGACTCGGGACTGTACCCAAAAACCACCTTTTTGCACGATCTATTGACCGTGGTATGGTGGAAATCAAAGCATAGTGGGAATCACACAAGACTCTATGATGATCTCGGGTTGACAGACTAACCTATACCAGTGTCACCAGAGAACAATTATCTGACGATAGGTATAATACCATCTAGGAGTTCTCGACGAGTTCGTTCAGTGTACCCAGTCTCCACTGAGCACCCGTATACCTTCTCTGATGTCAAACACCAATGGATGTGGGATTATCCATCGCCCATTATATGGGTCAAGAAGCCCATACGCTAGTCTACTCTGGAGTATCGATGCCCTGTCTCGATACTCCCACGACTAGGAACAATTATAGGGTGTACTTGTGGACTGCGCTTGGCCCCACTAGTATGAGCTCCATCATAGTCCTGGTAGTCAAGTACACATCCTAAGGGATTTGTCAACATGTGAGAGAAAGACATCATCACTTATACAAGTCAACATGTTAAGACAAATTGCAACCAGACAGCATACTATCATGTCGAGCAAGAAAGTCCTCCCTATATATGTCCAAGCATCCACTACAATATACATCACATGTACAGTAATGACCTATAGAGCATACATATAACTAACAATCTCCCACTTACACTAAGACCATTTGTTGCAGTATCTTATACTCAACAGTATAGCAGTGGTTGTAGTATCACATACTGAACCATCCCAAAATCTCTCAAATAGTATTTGGGGAAGCGGGACTTGGTGAGTGGATCCGCCTTGTTAACCTCAAAATCTACTCTCCTTACCTCAATCCTTTAGAGATCAACCATCTCACGGATCAGGTGATACAGTCCTCAGAATATGTTTGGATCGATGGTGGGACCGGTGTTCCTGGGCTTAAGGCATAACTCCATTGTAGTCACAATAACAATTATTGGACGCTCAATGGTAGGAACCTTGTTCATCTTATGAACAAGAAATGTCCAGACAACGTCTTTGGTAGCATCGTTGGTAGCAATGTATTCATCCTTTATCGTCTAGTATGTCACGGTATCTAGCTTGCAACTCTTCCAACATACTGTCCGTCCACTGAGGTTAAAGACAATGCCTGTGACTGACTCTCAGTCGACCTTATCACTCTGGGAGCTCGAACCAAGAACATTCATGTAGTGCTTCTCAAGTACTTAAGAATGTCTTCCACAGTTGTCCAGTGATTCTCCTAAGATCCGATTGATACCTAATCACTACACCTAGTGAGTCATCTACATCTGGTCTGGTATATAATATCGCATACTCTTATAGAGCCTACTAACGAAGCATAGGGTATCTCTAGCACGTGAGCTCTCTCCAAATCAGTCTTAGAAGACATCTTTTTGGAGAGAATGATTCCTGAGTTAGTGGACGAACCACCACGCTTAGAATCCTTCGTACTAAGCCCCTTTAGAATGGTGTTAATGTACCTGGATTTGGGATACTCCCAACATCCACTTAGATCTATCACCATTGATCATCATCTACAAGATGTAGTAGGCATCATCCGGATCTTCTATTGGGAATCCTTGTGATAAGAGGAGCTTGACCGAGTGTAGCATAAGAAACCCTTTCCTATCAAGAGCGTGTCATCTACGTACAATACAGTAAGGCAACCTCACTCTCTACAACCTTCTTATATATATAAGGTTCATATACCCTTTTGATGAATTCAAACTCTTTGACTCCCACATCAAAACAGATGTTCCAACTCCGCAATGCGTGCATTGATCCTGATGGACTTAAGCATAGCTTTGAAACTCTCAACGTTTCCATTTAAACCAATAATCTTCTCAAGATCCATTTGCTCCCAATGGGTTTTACCCCTTCAGGTGCAACATGCAAAGTCATACTTTGTTGGTTTATATGGATTCCATCTTTGATCGCATAGCATCCAGCCTTTTCACAGAGTCGCTACTCGTGATGGACTGCCTGAACCTGGTTAGGCCATCATCTCATGATGCAATCCTCGCTCGTACTGTCACCGAGAAGACCGTTGTATCTTTCAAGTGGATGAGAAACCCTACCAGATTTGCAGAGAGGCTGAGGTTCGTTGGAGACTATTGAATCCTTTGGTTTCACCAAATCATCAGCTGTTAGTTTGTCTAGCTGGAACTTCTTCTAGTTCTACCTCATTGTTAGTTGTATGTATGCCCTAGAGGCCAGTATTGTACATATGATGTTAATTATATTGGATGCTTGGACATATATAGAAAGGACTTTCTTGCTCGATATGACAGTATGCTATCAGGTTGCTTTTTATCTTAACATATATACTTGTCTCTTGATACTGTCTTATGGTTACATGTTGGTAAAGCCCTTAGGATGTGTACTTGACTAACATGACTATGATGCAGATCATAATAGGGGGGCCATGGTAGTCCATAAGTTAATCCTTTAATGTTCCTAGTTGTCGGTGTATCGAGACAGGGCATCAATATACCAGAGTAGATTACCGTATAAGCTTCTCGACCCATGAGATGGGCGATGGATGATCCCATATCCATCGGTGTTTGATATCAGAGATGGTATACGGGTGCTCAGTGGAGACTGGGTACACTGGACGGACCCGCCGAGAACTCCCAGATGGTATTATACCTCACGTCAGATGGCAGTTCTCTGGTGATACTTGTACAAGTTAGTCTGTAGACCCGAGATCGTTATAGAGTCTTTTGCGATTCCTACCGTGCTTTGATTTTCACCTTACTACGTCCAAGAGGGCATGCAAAATGGTGGTTTTTGGGTACAGTCCCGAGTCACATGGAGGCAATGAGCGATAGGAGGGGTTTCGTCTCTCCCGGTATTGGGAGTTGATGTTGCGCTGTGCTCGATTGGCCATATCAGGGAAGTCCGTGGCCATGGATGGTTTAGAGATTTACTGGTAAGTGTTATCAGTAGTTTCTCGACCCGTTATGAGTCTCATATCGGCATGACTTATCGGTTATTGGGGTCTGAAATTTACCACCCCTAGACTTGATATGCAACATATCAGACGAGGAGACCGGACTGTACGGAAAGTGTTACCGTCAGGCTAATGCAGGAGTTGGAGCGGGTTTTCTTGTTGATCTTCCGATCGCTCAATACCCGGGTAGCCGTTACGTCGAGCTAGTACCGCTGACGACTTTTGGGTGCTTGATGTGATCATCACTTACTGCCGGCGTATTGACGAGTCTTTAGAGTCCTACATAGAGGTTTTACTGGCTCAGGTAAAACGAAATAGGAGCACATATGTGATATGTGCGGGACCGAGAATAATGCGTGTATGTGATACTGTATTATATTCTCGCGACTTTTGTATCGGTTGGTTATATGCGATATAGCCGGGCTATCGAATCAAGTGTTGATTCGATAAGTCGATACATTGGATGTTAGTCGGTTGTATGTGATATAGCCGGATTATTAAATCAAGCGTTGATTTGATAATTTAGTGTATAATTGTATATTAGATATACTAATTTATATTAACTAACATTTTCTCACTTAAGCACTTATTTTCTCACATGTGCATACTTAATATTTATGTGATATATATTAATTAGTGTTTAGTTTATTGTATCATAATTGTTCATACAACTTACATTGGTGTATGAGACTTGCACCATGCTAATTATGATGTTGGGTTTAGTATTTAAAGTAATTACAAAATTAGTGGATTATTGGATATATGCATGAAGCTTATGGAAGCTTGTGGATGCATTGACTAAGTCCACTAGGTTTGTTTTACTTTAGATATTTGTTAACCCAACCATTTTAATTAGCCATGGTTATGTCTCTACATGAGTTAGTATATGATACGCACTCATCCATGGTTCATTCTCTCACCTCACAAGTTCATTCTCTCACCTCACAAGTTCATTCTCATTTGCTTGAGCTCATCTTCTTCTTCCTTGAGATAAGCTTGCTAGGTTTTCAAAAGAGAGAAAAATATTGTGAGAAAAATAATTCTATAGTGAGCCCACTTCCTATTTCCTCATCCTCTACTAGATTAGCACTTTAGGTTAGGGTTTTTGCTTCACTAATCCTTTAGTTTGTGAAGTAGTAGCTTGAGTTAGTATCCCATCTTCGGCCTCGAAGACTTCAAGCAAGATCGCCCTTTTCACCTCGAGAAGCCATGCTAGAGTCCGGGAGTGCCTTGATCGCAGCGAAGGGACTACAACAAGGAGCTATTGAAGTGAAGGACCGATCTACAATGGTTGTATTTCTATTTCACTTAGTGGTAAAATGCTTACTATTTTTTTGTTAACCTAGCTTTTCTAGTTTGATTCCTTGGATTAATTCGTTAGCACCCTCTAAAAGTTTAAATATGGCATGAGTGATGCTACCAAACCCTAGTAGTGGTGGTAAGGAAACCCTTCACTCATGACCACTAATTTCTTCACAAGAAATTCCTTTTCTAAAAAAGTGGCATGCTGAGAAACAAAACACCTTTTGCTCCTCAGTTAGGTAGAAGATATTCCCTCGCAGATGTTTGGAATTTCCTAATAAACTTACATAGAACTGACCTTGCCTCAAGCTTGTACAGATTTTGTTGTTCAACATAGGCCGGACAACCCCATATCTTAACTCGTTTAAGACATGGTCTCTTCCCATTCCATATCTCATATGGAGTGGTAGGCACTGATTTGGATAGAACCCCATTCAATAGGTATGCAGCTTCTCAAGTGCATAACACCAAAAGGAAACAGGTAACACAGCAGTACTCATCATAGAGCACACCATATCTTATAGGGCACGATACCTCCGTCGTGATACACCGTTGTGCTGTGGTGTATATAAAGGAGTAAGCTAAGAGAGAATCTCATTCTCCTTTTAGAAACTCGAGGAACCCTATGCGCAAGTATTCTCCTTCTCGATCACATCGAAGGACTTAATACTTTTACCCGTCTAGTTCTCAACTTCAAGCTTATATTCCTTGAATTTCTCAAAAGTTTCAGACTTATGTTTCAACAGAAACATATGTTCGAATCTTGAGAGATGATCGGTGAATATAATGAAGTACAAAGAATCAAACCTAGCATTTGTAGACATAGGAGCATATACATCATCATGTATCCATCCCAAGAGTTCAGTAACTCTTTATCTGTTTTGAGTAAACGGAGTATAGATCATTTTATCTGACAAGACTGGCAAGTATCATAAGATGAAAATTCGAACAGATTCTCATATTCATTCTTATGTAACTTAGTTGGTCGTGTCGCATCGATAGGACCTAGTCTACATTTCCATAAGAAGGATTCGTTTATTTCCGAACTATTGCTCTTGTGTGTGTTCTATACACTTTGAACTGTTCTTTGATTTAGAATGTATATGGTATTATATAACGTGCCTGAAGGAATCAACTCTTGATTCAGGAAAATGTTCACTACATTATCCTCCAATACAGAATTATATCCTTCTTTAACTCATTAAAGAAACCGATGTAATATTGTATATCAGGTTCGGTATGTAATAACATTCGTTCAGAATCAATGTATTAATACAAGGTGATATATGCCAACTGACTTGGCTGCAACAATTACACCATTCTCTAACTCTTAGAGATATATCACACATTCTCAGTTCTCTACCTTTCTGTAGCCCATGCACATATTACATATGCGGGATCCCGATCCGTTATCATATACCCAGGACGTAGAGGATACTGAGAAACAGTTCCCGGTAATGAACACACCCAAAGAAGATGCATCAACATGCAATTTCTTCGATTGGGTGGCATAGGAATCCGGATATTCCCCTATTTCCTGCTCGGACTTATAACAGTTATAAGATAGTGCGGAACCAACGTTCCCTAGCTCCGTATAATAAGCAGGTTCGGTCAATGCATCCGTATTATTATCTTAATTAAGGCGTGACATGATTGCTACCAGGAGAGAGAGAGAAGAAAACACTCTGCGTGCGCTCTTTGTATGATTAGATTGGTTATTATTTTATCTAATCAGGATGGCTCCCACTGTTTTTATCAAATGTTCCTTCAAACCCTAAAAGATAAGACTAGCCGGGATTAATTACACCCTACAAGTTCGCCAATTTTTCATCTAGGCCTGTGTCGGTAATTTTAGGGAGGTTCCCCGTTCTTTCGCACGGACCTAATTAAAATAAACCTCATTTTCCCATGGAGCGTAACCCCGTTAACACCTTTCTAGACACCTACTTGATCGACTAATTGTAATGTGTAAAACTCTCCCAGGAGTATCTCTTACTCGCAGTAGGTATCGGGATCCATCTATCATATAAAAGGTATGCAATCTCATTACAAATTTCAACACTTGAAATTCCCGATAATATTTGCCCCTAGCGTCCAATGACCTTGACGAAAGCCAACAAACCATATTCCGCTAGTCAAGTTCAACCCGTCATTTCCTGATTGAATTAAACCCACCCGCACGACCCTTGATGAAAGCAAACAAAGTCGCACGACTACCCTAACTCAATCGCATCATATGCTTTAGCAGATAAGCACCAGTTAGCTACCGCACACTACGCCTTGATGAAAGCCAACAAACATAGCATGAATACTAAGTAGCACTTATCTGAAATGTTGGAGGGCTATAACAGGTTTTTATGAAAACCTTTTGCGTAATGAATTTGATATCGTTGTAAAATCGAGCGATTTTGAAAAAGGAGTGTTTTTTAGGCTTTTACTAGTTTTGCCAAAGAGATCACTCCCGGTGAAGGGATCTCGGCTCTTTCCTCATCGAATGAGCTTTAGGATATTTCACAAATACCACTATGCAAAGCAAAAAAAACTATAAATGCAATCAAAAGACAAACCTAGTTTGTAGCATCTGCTAGTTTCGCTAAAGAGGTCACTCCTGATGAAGGGATCTCGGCTCTTTCTTTATCGAATAAAGTGCTGGATATTCCACAAGGAATACCGCTATGCAAAGCAAGAACTAGAGCTACCAGTTTTTAAAACAAGATTCTACAACATTTTTAGGTTTCTTTTATTTCATTAATCTCATTAATGAAGTCCAATTAATTATGCTTCCCAAGCATCACAGTAGAAATGAAAGCAACAGTAGTTATTATATATCATATATATAATATAGGCATTCGTCTCAGAACACATCAAGTGATCACATCACAAAATATCTGCAGCAGAAGAAAATATATGAAATATGCGATATACTAGGAATTCCGTGTTTTAATTTAAGCAAGTATAAAACACGGATTCCACGGTCGCGATGAATAGCCAAACCGACATCCCTAGACCCCTACAAGAGCGGTAAACAACCCTACCAATTCTAGAGTTAGGGACCCGGTCTCGACTCCTCGAGATAGTCTCCCACTGGACCCTAGAACCTGGTTACCTGTGCTCTTCTCCTTGGGTCTATTCTAATGCGGAAAAGTAAATAATATACATCAATGGTAACATCATCCTCAACCCGGAAGTGCCCCAATAAAAGAATATTACATACAAGCTTTTACATGAATGAAAATGAAAAACTCTCATCTCAAATAAAAAAAAACCCGGCTATTCAAACACGACGATCCAACATAACATATCACAGCAACACATAACATCACATGTCATCAACATAAGTAAATATGCGTATCCCAATTTTCGTTGACATATAGCAACGAAACCGGCGATACACCACATATTACACTTACGGTCGCAGAATTTTTTTTGAAAAACTACAACAATTGGAATCCGCAACCACCTTAGACATCATAAACCAGAAATATCTCATATTCCCGATTTCATTCCTAACAATATGAATTCCATAGACATCACATGCCTAACAATTATAAACCCCGCATTTTAGTCTTGATATAGAAAACACTTTTCAATAACCTGTCGGGTAATTCAACAAGATTCCCGATTACTTGATCGAATGCTTGTCGGAAACTTTAGTAGACAGCCGCACCCCCGAAGCCGTCGACGAAGTGCACTAAGGCGGAACACCGCTGCCGCGAGCACCCGAACGGATGCTTTTGGCGATAAGGTTCTCCTATAATCACTTGGTGGGGGACTATGGGGCGTGGCTATCTAGTAAGGTTACCCGGCGAGTATCCGCGTATACTACGTAATTGCGACGGACTTTTGATCACATCAAAATTCCGTGGCAACCGATCAAATGAGACTAAATTGCTAGATTTGTAAAATTCAAACTAGTTATCTCATAACTAATTATGTGGATTCCAAATATTGTATCACAATCACAGATAGGTAGACGAAATTAAACTTTTCGATCGAATAAGCAAGCACCCAAAATTTCCCGATAAGCTCAACATTTGAGCGGAGTTCAAAAAGTACCCAGAAACTGCCACAGCTCCTATGAACCAGCCGTAGAAGGGTCAACCAATGCCTCACATGTGGCACCGCTGAATTACCACAAACCCTAGGGTTTGATGGCGGTTCTGATGGTCACATAATCAAGTTTGGGTTTCGTTCTTCTAGAAGGTCCACAGAATCTCTTGCAAGATTTTCTGAAAATTTTAAACTCGGAAAAAATCCAACACTTGGAAAATTTCCAGCGGGGAAAAATTGGGTAATTGATATCCATTCAAACTTTTTAACATCGTCTAAATATACCCGAACACCTGTTAGAATTACGGCTACGAAACACTCCGAGTTGCCTTTGCAGAATGTTAACATCACATGAAAATTTAGCAAAAACAAATAACATCTGAAACACCAAAACTAAGAGACTGGAACACCACCAAAATTTGAAGGGTTTGTTCGGATTTTGGCCGGTATGGGGGGGTTGTGGCCGGCCAAAAGTACACAAAAATGCCTCAAATTTTGCCAGTGTTCATGTTATATCACATGCAACATTCTACAGTTGTTTGAGCACTTTAAAAAATCGACAGAACCCAGATTTTGTGTTTCAAGTTTCGGAGCATTTTCGGTTTCGTAATCTAACAAATATTGTTTAAATCTATAGCTTGGCTCTGATAGCACTGTAGGGTTACCTAGGACGGCAGCAAGGTTTCGGGAGGCATCGTCCATGCCGTTTTTAAAAATTTTCCGTTTTAAATAACTCTAACCCTGGAATCTTAACTAGAGATATAAACAATAAAGCACGCAAAAAAATTTGCAAGTAAAGTGAATGAGGAATACAACCTTTGTAGACCGGTCCTTCACTTCTAAAGCTCCGTGTAGTATTCCCTTCGCTGCGAGTTGTGATCTCCCGAACTCTAGTATGGGTTCCCTTGGAGAAATGAACAAGCTTGCTCGAAGTCTTCGAGGCCGAAGATGATCTACGTCGAGGAGACTCAAGCTCATGCTACCTCTTCAATAAATTAGGGTTTAGTGAAGCAAACACCCTAAACTAAAAGGCTAATAGTAAAGGATGATGAAGTAGGAAGTGGGTTCTCAATAGATTTATTTTTCTCACAATATTTTCTCACCTTAGAAAAGGCTAGCAAGCTTTTTCTCTAATGAAGAAGAAGATGAATAATGAATCAAGAGAGAATGAACTCATGATGAGAATAGCAACCATGGGTGAGTTAATGTCATACACTAACTCATGTAGAGAGTTAACCATGGCTAGTTAGTACTGGTTAGGTTAATAAATATCTACAAGTAAAACAAACTTAGTGGACTTGGTCAATGGTTCCACAAGCTTCTACAAGCTTCAACCATGTGACTTAATCCCATTAATTTTGATTAACTTAGATAAATATAAACCCATCACATTATTAAGCATGCTGTAAGTCTCATACACCCATGTCATATGTGGCATCAAGCATGACACAATAGTTGTACATTAATATATATAACGTATATACTATATGCACACAAGTGAGAAAAAGAAATGTTTAAGTGAGCTAATATTAGTTAATGTAAGTTAATATATCACATATACTATTATACATTAAATTATCAAATCAACACTTGATTTAATAATCTGCTATATCACATACAACTGACAAATATCATATGAATCAACTTATCGAATCAACACTTGATCCGATAACCCGGCTATATCTCATATAACCGATCGATATCACATATCGTGAGAATAGAAGGCGGTATTACATACGCGCATTAATCTCAGTCCCGCACAAATCACATATGCGCTCCTACTTCGTTTTGCATGAACCAGGAAACCTCTGTGTAGGACTCTAAAGAATCGTCAATACGCCGGCAGTAGGTGATGATCATATAAAACACCCACAAGCAGCAAGCGGTCTGCTAAACGTAACGGCCACCCGGTTATTGAGCGATCAGAAGATCAACAAGCAAGCCTACTCGTACTCCTGCGATTCCAATCAGTAACACTACCGTACAGTCTGGTCTCTTCGTCAGATATGTCGCATATCAACAACCTGGGGTGGTATAACGTCAGACCCCAATAGCCTGATAAGTCATGCCGATTTGGGGTCCATAACGGTTCGAGAAACTACTGATAACACTTACCTGTAAATCTTAGCAACTCTGGCCAGGGATTTCCTGTTATGGCCATTCGAGCATTGCGCAACATCAACTCCCAATACCGGGAGAGACGAATCCCCTCCTATCGCTCATTGTCTCCATGTGACTCGGGACTGTACCCAAAAACCACCTTTTTTCTTGATCTATTGACCGTGGTATGGTGGAAATCAAAGCACAATGGGAATCACACAAGACTCTATGACGATCTCGGGTTGACAGACTAACCTTTACCAGTGTCACCAGAGAACTGCTATCAGACGATAGGTATAATACCATCTAGGAGTTCTCGGCGAGTCCGTTCAGTGTACCCAGTCTCTACTGAGCACCCGTATACCTTCTCTGATGTCAAACAACAATGGATGTGGGATCATCCTTCGCCCATCATATGGGTCAAGAAGCGTATATGCTAGTCTACTCTGGAATATCGATGCCCTGTCTTGATACTCCCATGACTAGGAACAATTATAGGGTGTACTTGTGGACTACACTTGGCCCCACTGGTATGATCTCCATCATAGTCCTGGTAGTCAAGTACACATCCTAAGGGCTTTGTCAACATGTGAGAGCAAGATATCATCACTTATACAAGTCAACATGTTAAGATAAAGTGCAACCAGATAGCATACTATCATGTCGAGCAAGATAGTCCTCCCTATATATGTCCAAGCATCCACTATAATATACATAACATGTACATTAATGGTCTTTAGGGCATACATATAACTAACAAGTATCCCTATTGGAACCCTATCAAATATACTGATCCTCAGAAGAGGCTAAACTCAAAACTCTGACAGCATCTCTGTCATCCAGGTCACTTTGGAAGTCTAAAACAATAACCGCCTCCTAGAGGAGGCTGTCGTTATCATATACCAAGAACATCCTCTAATGTTCAGAACTGCTTCCCTTTATTTCTCCAGGAATGGACTAATATCTATATACTACAGCAAGTGCAGAAGCAACATCTGGTTTGTACAAGACATTGCATGATTGACTCAATTGCCTAAGCAAATGATATGTCATTCAAGCTAGTCCATCTTCTAATCAGTTTAGAAGACATCTCTATAGAGAGGGTGACTCCATCACCTATGGGTAAACTACTATGCCAGGTGTCATCCATTTTAAAATACTTTTAGAACGTTGTCTAAGTACCCGATTGGAAAATTTCCCAAATCTAGATCTAAAACCATCTATCTAGTCACCAGAATCCCTGGTATTTTATCCATATCAAACGTGGAGAAAACACTATGTGACAACCAAAGTTTGACCGATTGTAGAATAGGAACATCAATTCCTATCTGCAGTATGTCATCCAAATCTCAGGACAGTACTCCCTACACGCTTTTTACTAGGTCCATCTATTGTTTTGATGAAATCAATCACCTTGACTTTCAGATCAAAATAGATGACCCGTCTCCGCTATCCATGCTTTAGTCTACGAATAGACATAAGCAACTTGCACACCTTCCGCTGCTCCCACTGACTAGGATAAACCTATGGCATAGTCATATACACGTGCATTTACAAATTCCGATTTGGAAAGACATTATAGTCATTCTTTTGTCAGATATCATAGTCTTGAATAGCAACAGTGGCAAGTCATATCCATATGGATTTTTGCATAGACACTGAAGTAAAAGTCTTATCACAATCCACAACAGGTATTTGATGAGAATATTTACAACAAGTCTAGCCTTATTAGGTTAATACCTTTCCACCTGCACAGATCTCGAAAGATATACTTACTCCTAATGGGTTTTACCCCTTCAGGAGCATCCAACAAAGTCCAAAATCCAATATTTGCTGAAGTGCATGGAGTTCAACTTAGATATAAAGCATCTGATCACCTGAAAGTTACCATCTCTTATGACCTATAGATAACTAGTAGGGCAATCATAACCATGATGCTGACCTCCCTGTCACCGTCTCCAATAAAACCGAAGTATCTCTCTGGTAGCTGAGGTCACCTACTAAAATCTGCGGAGTGGCTAATGGTTTGTTAAGTCCAATTGAATCCTTAGGTTCTACTAAATTTTCGATAAATATTTGTGGTTCTGGAACACTTCCTGTTCTACCGGACTCCCACTAGTTTCTTTTGCAAAAAGATTCCTTTTATGAAAAGGTGGCGAGTCAAGAATAATGAAACTATTGATCTTAAAAATTTTAGAAACAAAACCCTAGAGAATGCTTCGGATAATCCACAAACAGCCATTACCGAAGCGTGCCTTGAGTTTTTCCGGATTCTGCTTATTAAACAGGAACCGGATAACTCCATATCTTAATAACCTCAAGATATGCAACCAATCTATATCCATATAGAATAAAAAGCACTAATTTAGATGGAACCGGGTTCAAATATCATGCTGTTATTTCTAATGCATATCACCTAAATGGAAAAAGGACAATACATCATTACTCATCAAGGAGCCAGCCCGCAGATGAGTAACTTGAGAGAGAATCAAGTTCTCAATATTACTATGAAAGAATACCTAGCATAAGTATCTATATATTCAATCATTAGGAAGAATCCTGATATTTCTAACGTATGGTTCTTTACTTTTTTCTTATACCTATAAACTTTACAAAAGTTTTAGACCTTGCATTACAATGAATCCATGTCTAAAACCAGAGAACTCATAGGTAAACGTGAATGAAGTATGAGTACCAACACCTTGTTCTTATTGGATATGTATGCCCTAGAGGCAATTATTGTATAGTACTAGTTTGTATATTACATTTTGGAAGCTTGGGATATATACATGGATTGACGACAGTCTTGCTCGATATTGTAGTATGCTACTTGGTTTGTATCTACCTTAATATGTGACTATGTTTCTTTTAACATATCGCTAATATATATTGATGGAGCCCTTAGGATCTTTGCTTGACTACCGATATTATGATGGCGATCACACTAGTGGGGGCTGGGTAGTCTATAAGCACATCCTTATACAGGTCCCTAGTCGAAGGATTATCGAGACAGGGCATCGATACTCCAGAGTAGACTGGTGCATGCGCTTCTCATCCCTGTAGGGGAGATGGTTTTTCCCACAGCCATCAGTACGTCATACTGGAGATAGTATGCAGGTGCTCGTTAGGTTACGAGTACATTAGACAGGACTCGTCGGGAACTGTTGGTTGGAATTTTAAATCTATCGTCAGTTAGCAGTTCGCTGGTGACATGAGTACAGCTTAGTCCGTTGACTTGACACTGCTACTTCGCCTCAAGTGTGTTCCCACTGTTCTCTGATTTCTACCCTACCACGGCTCTATCGAGTCGTGTAAACAGGTAGTAGTTGGGTGCAGTCCCGAAGCACTTGGAGGCAGTGGCGGTTAGACATGATTCGTCTTTCCCGGTATTAGGGGTTGATATCGTGCTGTGTCTAGGAAAGCCATTACACAAAGTCCCTGGCCAGGGCAAGTGAGATTTACTGCTAGGTGTTCCAGTGGTTTCTCAAGGTGTTTTGGTCTACACTTCGACATGACTTATACCGCTATTAGGGGTCAGACGTTTACCACCCCCTAGGCCTGATATGCGATACTCTTAGACGAACTGACTGGACTGTACGAAGATTGTCACAGATAGGCTCAGTAGGAGTTCGGATGGGTTTTACTCATCGGCCTTTTTATCGACAGATACCTGGGTAGCCGTTACGCACAGCTAGTGCCGCTGACGTGCTTGTGGTTAAATCCACTTCCAGAGTACTGTCGAGTCTTTAGAGTCCCACACAGAGGGTTGTTCACCTTTAGGCGAAACGATGTAGAGGTCGTATAGTTTTACGACAGGGTTCTTTCACATACGCGTACTTATGCATGTTTGGTGTTCGGGCAGTTGATACTAGTAGGCTTTGGTTTAAGAAAGATCCTAGTATTTGATTTTGAGTTAGTTCAGTCTCATTGTATTCGTGTTCTTCGGAACACGGATGCGGGTATATATGTATACAGTTGACAGAGACAAAGAAGGAGACGCCTCATTAGGGTTTTGACCATTGACATGATTAAAATCATAATGAGATGAAGGAAATTGATTACTAATTTTAATTAGAGATAATTGCGTCATAGTTATTTAGTTTGACCATTTAACTTGTTGAATATTGTTGACATTGATTTTTTTTTAGCAAAAGATATTTTGCTTAGCATTAATGGTGACATGATAGTGGTCAAATAAAATGAACCATCACAATTTTGCTAATTAAAATTATTATTCTTTTATCCTAATATGAGATCTATCTCTTCATGATTCAGATATTCATTCTCTCTCATAGCTCTATCTCCTTCATCCTCTCTTTCAAGCCCTCATCTCTCATGTGTTGAGAACCAAGGGCCATTGAGACCAAACCACTAAAATCCCTCTCTACTCACTTTAGGGTTCTTAGTCTAGCACACCAAGCACCCTAGTTACTTCATTGTTGAGGTTGGAGCTCAAGGTAGAGGCCTTCGGGTGGATCTTCTTTAACGTGGAGAAGCCGGTGAGGAGGAGCCATCTACAACAACTCCAAGGAGCTCACAACAAGGAGAAGCACCATAAGAAGAGATGGAGTTCAAGCTTGAGGTATAACTTTTTATCATACTAGATAGAACTCTTTTGTGCTAACTAGGTTTATGGTAAAGATCCAGTTTAGGGTTTATTCTATCGCCAGGTTTTGTATCGTAGTAAAATTTTTTTTCCGCATTTATCCATGGAAGTTGGCCGGGGCACTAGTGTAACCCTTCATGGTATCAGAGCCAGCCTATAAACCCAAGATTAGCAAGATTATACAATGTTAAAACAAATAAACCGAAACAAGTCCATAACACCGAAATCCAAACTGCAGTTTCTGTTGTTTTTAAAAAGGCTTCAAATTTTTTTTTAAACAACTGAAGTGTGATCTTTATACTATGAGATGTACCCACAAAAAAAACGAGGCATTTTCACCAAGTTTGGGCAGGTCACATGCCCCAAAAAACCGGCCTCCTCGGGTTTGTGATGGTGAAATGCTTCCAGTTTTGTTCTAGGCACTTATCTCTAGGAGTTTGGGTTTCTGGTGTTGTTTGCTTTTTGCCCAAATTTGATTATCTGTTGTTATCTGTACGGGGCATTTTGGGGTGTTTCGAATTCATTATATTTAACACCGTTTGATAGTTTACAGTACATTCACTTTTATCTGCGACCGTGAATGTCATTCGATCGGTAAAACTCGTCTGATTGCTTTATGTTCTTTTAGACGGGTTTTGCGAACGCGACATTCGCGTTGATGTTTTGTGCTTGTGCTGTGATTGTGGTTGGATAGTCGTGATGGATAGCTTGTGATGCAATGTTAGTAGTACAGTTTATATTCATTTGTATATTTTTTATTGCGGGACGAGCGTCCGACATGTGGACTTACGTCTTTGCCGGGTTGTATATTATTTTGGGGCACGACCGGGTTGAGGTCGATGTCACCGTTTGTACGTATTATTTTCTTTTTCTGTACTAGGATTACCCACGGTGGAGTGCACAGATAGTCGGGTTCTAGAAGGCAACTAGCTCGCATCTCATGGTGTTGAGACGCAGGGGGCTTCATTCCAGAATTGGCGGGCTATTCGCCGCACTCGTAGGGGGTATAGGATGACCCACGGAGCGGCGCCCAAGTTACCGGATTCCGTGAAGTGCTGGGTGACCCATTCACGTTGTTGAAGGGGGCTGCCTCACTTCTGGGATTGATAGGTAACTTGCCGCGCTCGTAGGGGTCCAGGTTTTCATTGCACATGCTACCCACAAGACAGGGAACATTGGGTTTTATTTGCGGCTCAAATAAAACCCGGGGCTCCAAGATTATCCACCATTCTGTATTGTTGGCTGAGTTTATGTGATGTTGATTACTATCATGCCTGGGAAGAATATTGTATATACTTATATATATACTAGTAGATGTTGTATATGTTTTGCACCCGCGCTAGTCCAGCCCTCGCTCCGTCGTTAGTTAAGTAACCTAATGGGTGATGACGGGGCACAATGGCGAATATGGATGGCATATGCGTACATCTTATTTTCGTTCTTTTCTGGTGTGATAAGTTATATTGATGGGACCGCATTAATTTTGATCAATGCAAAAAAATAAACCTAAAAGATGTTGTTGGAACAGATTTCAAAAAACTGACATTACAGACGTTCTCTTTTGCTTTGCATAGTGGTATTCAGTTATGAATATCCAGCACCTCATTCGACGAGGCAAGGGCCGAGATCCCTTCATCGGGAGTGACCCCTTGAGTAAAAGTTTGCGTCAACGTAATAACTTCACTATAGTCGATTATTTTTGCTTTGCATCGTTATATTCGGTTTGGAATATCCTGCACCTCATTCGATGAGGAATGAGCCGAGATCCCTTCACAGGGAGTATCCTCTTTAGCAAAAGTTTTCTCCACTATATATTTACAAAACTACTCAGGTTCCTTCAACGATATCAAGTTCATTACGTTAACGGGTTTTTCACCAAAAACCCAGCCGTAGCCCTCCGTCATTTCGGATTGGTATTTCTTAGTATTCATGCTACGCATTTCAATCTTTAGTCGAGGCATAGTGTTTGGTAGCTATGTAATGCTTTTCCGTTGCATATGTGATTGGTTAGGACAGTCGTGCGATCATTTTGATCTTTAGTCAAGGCTCATACGGGTGGGTCTAATGCAATCAAGCTAATGACGGGTAGAACTTGACTATGACCTTTTGACATTTTGATCTTTAGTCAAGGTCACTTGGGTCCTAGGGGCAAAAACCACATCGGGAGTTTCAAATATACAGGAAACTTGCAGATATAGCATACCTTCTGGAGTGTGGTGACTAGAGTGGATTCCGTATAGTGCATCACAAAATGATAGTTGGATCCCGATCCTACTGATGAGTAGGATTACTCTCTGGAAATTATCACACTTAGCAATCAATGCTATAAACCAAGTAGGTGTCTAGAACGGTGTTAGCGGGCTAAGCCTCCAGGGAAAAGAGGTTATGTAATTAAGGAACTTCGCGAAAGCGTTGGAAAACCTCCCTCGAAGTACCAACACCAGCCTGGCTGAAAGGTTAAGCAAGTATTGTGATGTGCGATTAATCCTGACAAGTTCTTCTTTTAGGGTTTGAAGAAGAATTTGAGAAAACAGTGAGAGCCGTCCTGATTAGATAAACTAATAACCAATCTAATCTTGTAAGAGCGCATGCTGAGTGTTTCTTTTTCTCTCTTCAGGTAGCAACCATTTCACGCCTAATCAAGATAATAAAATGTATCGCTTGACTTATCAGAATTCTTATTCATGGCTGGGGAACGTCGGTTCGGCTCTAACTTATAACAACGGTCATAAGTATGAGTAAGGGAAAAAGGAAAGCATGAATTCCTTGATGATCTCATCGAAGAAGAAGTATACTATTGTATCTCCTTCAGGTGTTCTTGTAGTTGAAAACTGCTTTTCGGTCAGTCCTACCTCCTGGGTACTATATACCGGATCAGGATCTCATATCTGTAATTTATTGCAGGGACTGAGAAAAAGTAGGATAGTTGGACCTGGTGATATGTCCCTTAGGGTAGGGAAAGGAGCACAAGTTAATGCTGCAGCCGTTGGTGAATATCACCCAGTGTTGCCAAATGGCAATACTATGATTTTGAACAATTGCTACTATGTACCTTCCATGGTTTGCAACACCATATCTGTTTCTTTACTTGATAAACATGGACATAACTTTGTTCTTGATGGAAATATCATGAACATTTACCTTGATAAGGTAATGGTTGCAGAAGCTACATTGTGTAATGGTATCTATGTTCTAAATCAGAATACAGTTCTCAATGTACAAAAAACACGCAAGAGGAAGAGTTCAGATACGAACGAATCCTACTTGTGGCATTTTAGACATGGTCATATCGGAGAAAAAGGCTAAGTAAGTTACATAAAGATAAACTCTTGAATACGTTCGAATTTTCATCTTTTGAAACTTGTCAGTCTTGTCTCAAAGGAAAGATGACCAAATGTCTATTCACCGGACATGGAGAAAGAGCAGCAGAGCTCTTGGGACTCATACACAGTAATGTGTGTGGGCTTATGTCTATACATGCAAGGAGTGTGTTCTTATACTTCATCACATTCAAGACGTGTGTAAGTGCGAATAGCAGGGTAGCAACGTTCAAAATGTTTGGCTTTCAGAATAGAAACTATTTATCAGACTTATTTTTATCCTCAGATTAGTGACGTCCTTCATCTTACTAACCCTTGGGACAACGGCTCATAACTACTTATTACTAGTTCGTATAAGAAAACTTCTAATTTTCTTATTTTTCTTAAATTTTTCCAATCTCATGGATGTAACTTTTCACTTTCTAAACTTTCATTATCTTATTTATATACAAAAAAGGTGTAAATATTAAAATTATTTTTATATTTGAAAATTTTTAAATTTTTTTGGGTTTTGAAAATTTTCAATTTTTATAGATTTTTAAAGAAATGTTTTGTGCTTATGCAGATGATATGCAAATGATGCAGAAATAAGCACAAACCTCCCCCAAACTTGTTTTCAACAGTGTCCTCACTGTTGCCTTCCGCTAAATCTCGAAAAACCTGTAAGCTTGGGAGGAATTTATTAGTGGGGGCAAAATATTTAAGTGAAGATCCTCCCCGAAATTTATTTTTGGCTCAAAATTTTTGTAAAAATTTTCTTTTTAGGAGCCCGAAAAATTATACCCCCCAATCTTGAATTATGCTATGTTAAACTTTGAAAATCACAAGTGGGGGTAAAAAATCATTGGTCGATGCCAAGCTTTGCAAAGACCGAAAGTCAACACCAACCATTCAAAAATTTTATCAATGCAGTGCTCGGGTTGGTGGAAGAAAAAGTGGGGAAAAGGTAAGTGGTGGAAGAGAATGTGTGTGCGTCTCATTTTGGAGAGACAATGCAGTGTATGTGATGGATTACTCGCATTCTTTTTACAATTCAGAAGAAGGGGTGGAGGTTCAATTTCAGTGAGTGGAACCTGATTCATCTCAACACCCGTGCTTTTTAGAAATGCGAGTTCATCAGCGAAAATTTCCTCAAAAGTTTCATCTATACCCCGAAAAATAATGTCATCACAAGGTGCGGGGTGATCTTCAAACTCTAAAAACATTTCATAATCGGTGTTAATTGCAGACCCGGACATCTCGGTGGGAGATTCCGTATGTGTATGATACATAGTTGGGTCAAACAATAACGTATGAAAAGAGTCAAGATCGGTATCAGGAGGATCATCAAATTCGCTGCTGTCGACATCCATTATGTCGACAGAACAGACCTGAGCAGTAGGTTCGGAGGGTACACTTCCTAACTTATAAATGTTCATCTCAATTGTCCTGTTTCCAAAGGATAGGGTCATGGAACCGTTACGACAATTGATGATAGCATTGGAAGTGGCCAAAAAGGGGCGACCTAAAATCACCGGAATTTGATTCCGTGAGTTCGCTACAGGTTGTGTATCAATTACAATAAAGTCCACAGGGAAAATAAATTCCCCGATTTTTATTAACACATCCTCTAGTTCACCCCTAGGTCTGGTGATTGATCGGTCAGCCATCTGGAGAGTGCAAGGAGATGGTTTCAACTCTCCGATTCCTAACTGCTCATAAACTGAGAAAGGAAGCAGGTTAACACTCGCCCCAAGATCTAGTAGAGCACGGTTAATGTGTTTCTCCCCAATAGAGATGGAAATCGTAGGATATCCAGGATCCTTACGTTTCCTAGGTAATTGCTGGGGGAAAGCTGTGTCTACTGTCTTAGCCATGAATATCTTCTTGGGCATTTGTTTCTTCCTCTTTCTAGTGCAAAAATCTTTAAGAACTTTTGCGTATGCAGGTACTTGTTGAATTGCATCTAGAAGAGGGATATTGATGTTAACCTGTTTAAACATCTCAGTGATCTTCTCCATCTGTGGACTTGGTGTGTTAGCCCTTAACCGATTAGGATAAGGTGCTTTAGCAATAAGCGCTGGGTCCATCATAGGAGAAGAAAGTGTGTGTGGAACCGATCCCAGTATAGAAGTGGGGATCGTCCGTGGAGGGGTAAAAGAGGTGGGCTGTAGTGGCGAGCCTTTTGGGAAATGGAGAATAGGCTCGGAAGAGGGTGGTGGGGTAGAAGAAGTAGGGTCAGAAGTGTGTGTGTGTATGTGTGGAAAGGTCTCAGCCGGGGTGTTGATATGATTTTCAGTATCATCAATTTCTTCCCCAACATGATTGTCAAGCACTCTTCCAGATCTCAACGTGGTGATTGCATTCACGTGATGTGAATAACCAGGATTGGGTAAGGGTTGAGCTGGAAGTTTCCCTTTCTCTCTTGCACTTAGTTCGGCTTTTAATCGTGCAATCTCTTCTTCCATCGATTTAATACTCTCGTTTTGGGACGCAGAGTTTTTCTTCATGTCATCAACAGAAGATTTCATTTCAGCCGTAAATTGCATGAAATTTGTCAAGAGCAAATTCATGTATTGTGCAATGGAAGAGGATTCATCAGTTCCGGTCAACTGTAAAGGACTAGACAGTGCAGGTGTGTTGACCGTATTTTGAGAATTATGTGCTTGAAAGGGGTGCTGACTTAATTGAAGTTGTGGCTGCTGTTGTGGTGGAGGGACCCTTTGAAAATTGTTTTGGTTTGGAACCGTGTTTTGTGATTGTGATTGGTTCCAAGAAAAATTGGGGTGATTCCTCCATCCCTGATTATATGTGGAAGAAAAAGGATCGTTTCTAGGTCGTTGAAATGCGGCATTGGTATGCTCACGACCTTGAAACGGACATTCTTCCGTCAAGTGAGACGGATCAGAACAGCAGCTACATACAGTTTTGGGGAGCGACATTGGGTTTAGGGAGGCTGCTGCAAATTTGTGTTCCATAGCGTCGAGCTTCTTTTGCATTGCTGCCATTTCAGCTCGAACACCGATGGACACATCTATTTGGTGTACGCCACCCCTATTCAATGGTTGTGTTCCACTCTCCCAAATTAGTGACTTTTCAGCGAACTCTTCTAAGTATCGCCAGGCTTCCCCATCATCTTTGGTCATAAAAGTACCTTGACACATGTTTTCAAGGCTCTGTTTAGTGCTAGGGTTACTGCCCTCATATATGATTCGGCAAAGCTCCCATCTCGGGATGCCGTGGTGAGGACATTGAACCAAGAGATCCTTGAAACGTTCAAAGTATTTTGAAAATGGTTCGGCAGGGAGCTGGGCAAATTGGTTCAGTTCGCTACGGATTCGAGCCGTCTTTTGGATTGGGTAAAATTTCTTAAGGAATGCAGCGACGAATTCTTCCCAATTCGTAATAGAGTGTGCGGTGGTGTTATATAGCCACTTCTCGGCTATATCGCACAAAGTAAATGGAAGAAGTCGTAGACGCATCGCATCCACTGAAAGTTGTGACGTACCCATCATTGCGCATACGTTTTCAAATTTGGTAATGAAAACGTAAGCGTCCTCGGTCTCGAGTCCGTGGTATTTGGGTAAAAGATTGATATACTGGGGCTTAATCTCGAAGTTATCCCCATTGGCTGGTGGTGTGGATAAGCAGGTCGAAAGAGGACCTCTAAGTGGATAGCACCTCTCCTGGAGGGAAATGTGGGGTGGAGTAGGATTCTGCGCACCAACGGACGGCGGCAGATTAGGGTCAAAGAAGTTCGATGGATTCGGATCCATCGATGTGGGTGTGGTAGTGGGTAAAGAAAAGGTAAATGGAGAATTATCGACTTCGGAGTCGATAAAAGGTACGCGGACTAAACGGGCACTAGAATCCCGTGTCCAGCCTATCTTGTACTAAAATGGGTTAGTACAAGTGGCAGCGTTGACTTATAATTAGGGGTAAAATGAATGCGGTGTTTGCTTTTAAAAGGAACGGATTTTGAAAAAAAATGATGCGACAAAACAAATGCAGCACACAACCCTAGAATCTAATGATCACCTAGGTCCGATCTCTAGACCGCTCCTAACTGCCAAAAGACAAGTCGCAGGATCAATCCTCCACTGCCTCTTTGTCCCCCTGTGGCCGGATAAGTGCCAGGTAAGTGGGAAGGAACCACCACTACAGTGGACCTAATTAATAACCACTAGCCTTAGACACACTCGCCTTAGGCACCACAAGAAAACGCGGATAAGCAATGAATTACCCACGACCTTCTCTTGTCCTATTGAGCGCGACAGTCCTTAGAGTCTTCTCTAGATTTCTTTTAGTTAATGGAGGTAATGCGGATGCAAGTTTGACGATTTTCGGGGCCTAGGAAGGGTAATGAAATCCCCACCTAATTTGGATTTGGCCGTGCCCCTTAAATTTCCGTATTAGAATGCAAACAACCAAGAAATCAAAAATCAAGCACAATTTTAATTTTGCTTTTGCGCGCTGCGATTTATTTGCAAAGAATCCTGCAGCAAAGGGTTAGTTGGAGCTAAAAAGAGAGAGAGGAGAGAGAGAGAAAATACCTGCACTGAAAATATTTCAGTGATCCCTCAAGAGTGCGGCGCTTCCGCCGCAATAAGCATTTATATGCCGCGCTTCCGCGGTTGGATATTGGAATCAGTGCACCAAATTTCTTTAGGAGCTTCCTGTTTCTATCTCCAGCTCTCTGGTATATCCCAAATAATTTTTCAACAGCACAGAATGCTCCAGATCACCTCGCAATCAAATCACAACACACGTGTAAGAGTTTGTACGAATTTTGATTTCAAGAAGTAAAACGTAATAATTCTTTCACTTCAAACTATAAATGCAAATGAATTAGCGCGATCCCCGGCAACGGCGCCATTTTGATTGAAATAAATTCTTGGTTGTGTGTATCAAATCAAAATAGTCCCCGGCAACGGCGCCATTTTGATTGATGCATTTTTTTCTGACGTGTATATGTAAAAAGTAACGACAATCAAAAAATTATATTGACCGCAATCAAACCACGGTGTCGGAAG
The DNA here is from genome assembly GCA_030015575.1 of Agapanthus africanus. Lineage (NCBI taxonomy): Eukaryota > Viridiplantae > Streptophyta > Magnoliopsida > Asparagales > Amaryllidaceae > Agapanthus > Agapanthus africanus. Next base: position 710,787,566 of record JASDDO010000024.1, on the reverse strand, counting down.
TAGTTAATGAATGAGTGCGGATCGTCCACAGGGAAAGTGCAATTCAATTGTATTTTAATACGTTTGAAATGAAATGTTAAGCAACAATAAAAGAAAACATGATTCAAGATGTGCTTTGTAATCGAGTGTCACTATTCTTTATGCAAGAATCAAGAAACTATAAACAATCAAGAATCGGTTGTTTTGATAATATTTCCAATCAACAATCAAGAATATAAGGGAGGCTCGTAGGAATCGATAGGATCAATAGCCGTGATGTAATCTAAAGATATCGTGTTCTTGTCCTTCGAAGGAATGACACTAGATCGATGATCATCGACAAGAGTTAGGGTTTTCTCGTGAAACTAGGGTTTCATCTTAGCCCTTGTTCTATTGTCGATATCATTCACATTCTAGCCTCTAGCAATTTCAAGAAACGATCCTAACACCCCCATTATGAACGATGTCAATCAAGAAAACATCGAAACAAAATGGGTTGTCGGTTCTTGAACTTGCTAGGATTTACAAACCATCGTAGGAATCAAGAATCGATTACAAATTTGTTACATCATTATACTAAAGATCGTTTCGACTCCCCGACGAGCGGAGTTTTATTCACACATCACCACAAAGACAATATTCAAGAATTGCAAAGATAACATGATGCGGAATTTAAAGAAAACAAGATAAAAGAATATCACCTTTTATTTAATCAACAATTTCAATACATTCTTTCAAGAATCTACAAGAAGAAGAAATCGATCGTTGACTCGGCTTCGCTCGTCTCCGTGGATCGTGGATCTACTTTGATCTCTTGCCCGATTGAAGATCGGCTCGGCTCATAAAAGGGTTGAAGGCATCTTGCTTGGCTTGCACTCAAGATCTTGAATTGTGGTTGGATTTAGGGTTAGGGTTTCCTACAAGCTCTCTCACTAAACTTGAGGAAGAGGGGATGAAGAAAGAGATAGATTTTCTAAACTTTCCCAAGGTTGAATTATTTTTGCATGAATGAGCCTAGGGTCTTATTTATAGAACTCCCAAACCCTAGGCTTAGGTTTGAATTAGAACTTTCCCTCCAAAAGTTTGTTGAGGAGTTTCTAGAAGGAGTTTGTTAGGAGCTAGCTTAGGGTTTAAGCTAGGGTTTAGGGAAAGTTCTAGAATGATTAGGCTAATGTAATGTAACTCAAGGTGTTTGCTGATCTGGTAGAAGTCTCTGGAGTTTTCTGGAACTTTTGATGTCTTATTGAGCTGAAGCCACTGAAACAGGAGTTTTGGTGAAATTTGAGGAGATGATCATCTGGGCCCACCGCGGAACCGCCGCATATACATGGTAATGGCCGCCCTTCCGCGGCGCATTAATGGCCTTGGGATCTGAGTCTTCTGTAGTGGTCTTGTACTGCTGTTTGTAGCTTTATTTGATGTTTAGAATTTCAGTTTCCCTTCTGTGTTGATACCAGATTTGAGTTGAGTGAGTTTACGAGCAATTGTAATGGTCGAGCGATGTAATGATCGAGCAAGCATCTCTTTTCCTGCATAGACTTCGAAACAGGGGTTGCAAGATATGGAAAATATGCTATGTAATGCAATGCAGTTAATTTCCCTAGAAATGCCGGTTTTAAGGTCGAATACATGTAATTTGATATTTTGCGACCGATTAACTAATATGTGAATTATGAATACCGTACACTTCTATATGAATGCAAATGATGAGGAAATTGCCGGTTAAAATATGCAATATTTTCGACTGATCAAATACCCCCAAACTTAATTTCGATCGTCTCGAGCGAATGTTTTATTAAAAAGAGAAGGAGAAAATAAAGAAAGAGAAAAAACTAACTAGCACACTTTCGTAGGCAACACGATTGCACTGAGCATGTGCAACAAGCCTTTAAACCTCTAGGTGTCCCTTGTAGGAGGAGTGTTGTCTCCTGAGGGTTTTCAGCGGATTGCACCCACAAAATCCAATAATAAAAGAAAGATCATGAATATTACATTTAAAGAAGAGAATCGTAAAAGAAAGACTTTGAAAATTAGGGTTTCCAACTAAGCTAGCTTTTCGGTTGTCATGAGCCCTATCTTAATGGTCATGAAAAGATGTCAGAAATCACGTCCTCCCTCAATAAAACATCGTCTTATTCTTCATTCCTATCTGTTTTCCAAACATCGATCATATAACCCTGCGTGTGTGTAAAGACATCCCTACACCCGGAGAATTCAATTCAAGCTATCATACTCTTGCCCATCAGCCTCAGTACTTTTTAATCAATGAATATTTAGACGAAATTGCTCACACACTTTCATGCGACCGTTAATACTTCTTGAGGTACTAACCGACCGATTACTCCCGTGCTTGCTTACTTGGTGTATTTTCCTCGTCTTGCACCACCTCAGACATAGCAGTGACTCCCAGACCAGTTGGCCTTAGGGCACTAGGTGAAGAAGCACCCTCGCTATACATTTTTCTTGCCTTTGGTGATAACAAAACCAGTGTTCATTTTTCTCACCACTTTATATTTTCTTTATTCATTTTTTTTTTCTTTTTATTTCCTTCATACGTTTGGCTTTAAGACAAGAGCATTTCAAGGTATCCTCTACTATCCCAGGCTTCAAGACGTGTGTAAGTGCGAATAGCAGGGTAGCAACGTTCAAAATGTTTGGCTTTCAGAATAGAAACTATTTTTCAGACTTATTTTTATCCTCAGATTAGTGACGTCCTTCATCTTACTAACCCTTGGGACAACGGCTCATAACTACTTATTACTAGTTCGTATAAGAAAACTTCTAATTTTCTTAGTTTTCTTAAATTTTTCCAATCTCATGGATGTAACTTTTCACTTTCTAAACTTTCATTATCTTATTTATATACAAAAAAGGTGTAAATATTAAAATTATTTTTATATTTGAAAATTTTTAAATTTTTATGGGTTTTGAAAATTTTCAATTTTTATAGATTTTTAAAGAAATGTTTTGTGCTTATGCAGATGATATGCAAATGATGCAGAAATAAGCACAAACCTCCCCCAAACTTGTTTTCAACAGTGTCCTCACTGTTGCCTTCCGCTAAATCTCGAAAAACCTGTAAGCTTGGGAGGAATTTATTAGTGGGGGCAAAATATTTAAGTGAAGATCCTCCCCGAAATTTATTTTTGGCTCAAAATTTTTGTAAAAATTTTCTTTTTAGGAGCCCGAAAAATTATACCCCCCAATCTTGAATTATGCTATGTTAAACTTTGAAAATCACAAGTGGGGGTAAAAAATCATTGGTCGATGCCAAGCTTTGCAAAGACCGAAAGTCAACACCAACCATTCAAAAATTTTATCAATGCAGTGCTCGGGTTGGTGGAAGAAAAAGTGGGGAAAAGGTAAGTGGTGGAAGAGAATGTGTGTGCGTCTCATTTTGGAGAGACAATGCAGTGTATGTGATGGATTACTCGCATTCTTTTTACAATTCAGAAGAAGGGGTGGAGGTTCAATTTCAGTGAGTGGAACCTGATTCATCTCAACACCCGTGCTTTTTAGAAATGCGAGTTCATCAGCGAAAATTTCCTCAAAAGTTTCATCTATACCCCGAAAAATAATGTCATCACAAGGTGCGGGGTGATCTTCAAACTCTAAAAACATTTCATAATCGGTGTTAATTGCAGACCCGGACATCTCGGTGGGAGATTCCGTATGTGTATGATACATAGTTGGGTCAAACAATAACGTATGAAAAGAGTCAAGATCGGTATCAGGAGGATCATCAAATTCGCTGCTGTCGACATCCATTATGTCGACAGAACAGACCTGAGCAGTAGGTTCGGAGGGTACACTTCCTAACTTATAAATGTTCATCTCAATTGTCCTGTTTCCAAAGGATAGGGTCATGGAACCGTTACGACAATTGATGATAGCATTGGAAGTGGCCAAAAAGGGGCGACCTAAAATCACCGGAATTTGATTCCGTGAGTTCGCTACAGGTTGTGTATCAATTACAATAAAGTCCACAGGGAAAATAAATTCCCCGATTTTTATTAACACATCCTCTAGTTCACCCCTAGGTCTGGTGATTGATCGGTCAGCCATCTGGAGAGTGCAAGGAGATGGTTTCAACTCTCCGATTCCTAACTGCTCATAAACTGAGAAAGGAAGCAGGTTAACACTCGCCCCAAGATCTAGTAGAGCACGGTTAATGTGTTTCTCCCCAATAGAGATGGAAATCGTAGGATATCCAGGATCCTTACGTTTCCTAGGTAATTGCTGGGGGAAAGCTGTGTCTACTGTCTTAGCCATGAATATCTTCTTGGGCATTTGTTTCTTCCTCTTTCTAGTGCAAAAATCTTTAAGAACTTTTGCGTATGCAGGTACTTGTTGAATTGCATCTAGAAGAGGGATATTGATGTTAACCTGTTTAAACATCTCAGTGATCTTCTCCATCTGTGGACTTGGTGTGTTAGCCCTTAACCGATTAGGATAAGGTGCTTTAGCAATAAGCGCTGGGTCCATCATAGGAGAAGAAAGTGTGTGTGGAACCGATCCCAGTATAGAAGTGGGGATCGTCCGTGGAGGGGTAAAAGAGGTGGGCTGTAGTGGCGAGCCTTTTGGGAAATGGAGAATAGGCTCGGAAGAGGGTGGTGGGGTAGAAGAAGTAGGGTCAGAAGTGTGTGTGTGTATGTGTGGAAAGGTCTCAGCCGGGGTGTTGATATGATTTTCAGTATCATCAATTTCTTCCCCAACATGATTGTCAAGCACTCTTCCAGATCTCAACGTGGTGATTGCATTCACGTGATGTGAATAACCAGGATTGGGTAAGGGTTGAGCTGGAAGTTTCCCTTTCTCTCTTGCACTTAGTTCGGCTTTTAATCGTGCAATCTCTTCTTCCATCGATTTAATACTCTCGTTTTGGGACGCAGAGTTTTTCTTCATGTCATCAACAGAAGATTTCATTTCAGCCGTAAATTGCATGAAATTTGTCAAGAGCAAATTCATGTATTGTGCAATGGAAGAGGATTCATCAGTTCCGGTCAACTGTAAAGGACTAGACAGTGCAGGTGTGTTGACCGTATTTTGAGAATTATGTGCTTGAAAGGGGTGCTGACTTAATTGAAGTTGTGGCTGCTGTTGTGGTGGAGGGACCCTTTGAAAATTGTTTTGGTTTGGAACCGTGTTTTGTGATTGTGATTGGTTCCAAGAAAAATTGGGGTGATTCCTCCATCCCTGATTATATGTGGAAGAAAAAGGATCGTTTCTAGGTCGTTGAAATGCGGCATTGGTATGCTCACGACCTTGAAACGGACATTCTTCCGTCAAGTGAGACGGATCAGAACAGCAGCTACATACAGTTTTGGGGAGCGACATTGGGTTTAGGGAGGCTGCTGCAAATTTGTGTTCCATAGCGTCGAGCTTCTTTTGCATTGCTGCCATTTCAGCTCGAACACCGATGGACACATCTATTTGGTGTACGCCACCCCTATTCAATGGTTGTGTTCCACTCTCCCAAATTAGTGACTTTTCAGCGAACTCTTCTAAGTATCGCCAGGCTTCCCCATCATCTTTGGTCATAAAAGTACCTTGACACATGTTTTCAAGGCTCTGTTTAGTGCTAGGGTTACTGCCCTCATATATGATTCGGCAAAGCTCCCATCTCGGGATGCCGTGGTGAGGACATTGAACCAAGAGATCCTTGAAACGTTCAAAGTATTTTGAAAATGGTTCGGCAGGGAGCTGGGCAAATTGGTTCAGTTCGCTACGGATTCGAGCCGTCTTTTGGATTGGGTAAAATTTCTTAAGGAATGCAGCGACGAATTCTTCCCAATTCGTAATAGAGTGTGCGGTGGTGTTATATAGCCACTTCTCGGCTATATCGCACAAAGTAAATGGAAGAAGTCGTAGACGCATCGCATCCACTGAAAGTTGTGACGTACCCATCATTGCGCATACGTTTTCAAATTTGGTAATGAAAACGTAAGCGTCCTCGGTCTCGAGTCCGTGGTATTTGGGTAAAAGATTGATATACTGGGGCTTAATCTCGAAGTTATCCCCATTGGCTGGTGGTGTGGATAAGCAGGTCGAAAGAGGACCTCTAAGTGGATAGCACCTCTCCTGGAGGGAAATGTGGGGTGGAGTAGGATTCTGCGCACCAACGGACGGCGGCAGATTAGGGTCAAAGAAGTTCGATGGATTCGGATCCATCGGTGTGGGTGTGGTAGTGGGTAAAGAAAAGGTAAATGGAGAATTATCGACTTCGGAGTCGATAAAAGGTACGCGGACTAAACGGGCACTAGAATCCCGTGTCCAGCCTATCTTGTACTAAAATGGGTTAGTACAAGTGGCAGCGTTGACTTATAATTAGGGGTAAAATGAATGCGGTGTTTGCTTTTAAAAGGAACGGATTTTGAAAAAAAATGATGCGACAAAACAAATGCAGCACACAACCCTAGAATCTAATGGTCACCTAGGTCCGATCTCTAGACCGCTCCTAACTGCCAAAAGACAAGTCGCAGGATCAATCCTCCACTGCCTCTTTGTCCCCCTGTGGCCGGATAAGTGCCAGGTAAGTGGGAAGGAACCACCACTACAGTGGACCTAATTAATAACCACTAGCCTTAGACACACTCGCCTTAGGCACCACAAGAAAACGCGGATAAGCAATGAATTACCCACGACCTTCTCTTGTCCTATTGAGCGCGACAGTCCTTAGAGTCTTCTCTAGATTTCTTTTAGTTAATGGAGGTAATGCGGATGCAAGTTTGACGATTTTCGGGGCCTAGGAAGGGTAATGAAATCCCCACCTAATTTGGATTTGGCCGTGCCCCTTAAATTTCCGTATTAGAATGCAAACAACCAAGAAATCAAAAATCAAGCACAATTTTAATTTTGCTTTTGCGCGCTGCGATTTATTTGCAAAGAATCCTGCAGCAAAGGGTTAGTTGGAGCTAAAAAGAGAGAGAGGAGAGAGAGAGAAAATACCTGCACTGAAAATATTTCAGTGATCCCTCAAGAGTGCGGCGCTTCCGCCGCAATAAGCATTTATATGCCGCGCTTCCGCGGTTGGATATTGGAATCAGTGCACCAAATTTCTTTAGGAGCTTCCTGTTTCTATCTCCAGCTCTCTGGTATATCCCAAATAATTTTTCAACAGCACAGAATGCTCCAGATCACCTCGCAATCAAATCACAACACACGTGTAAGAGTTTGTACGAATTTTGATTTCAAGAAGTAAAACGTAATAATTCTTTCACTTCAAACTATAAATGCAAATGAATTAGCGCGATCCCGGCAACGGCGCCATTTTGATTGAAATAAATTCTTGGTTGTGTGTATCAAATCAAAATAGTCCCCGGCAACGGCGCCATTTTGATTGATGCATTTTTTTCTGACGTGTATATGTAAAAAGTAACGACAATCAAAAAATTATATTGACCGCAATCAAACCACGGTGTCGGAAGTAGTTAATGAATGAGTGCGGATCGTCCACAGGGAAAGTGCAATTCAATTGTATTTTAATACGTTTGAAATGAAATGTTAAGCAACAATAAAAGAAAACATGATTCAAGATGTGCTTTGTAATCGAGTGTCACTATTCTTTATGCAAGAATCAAGAAACTATAAACAATCAAGAATCGGTTGTTTTGATAATATTTCCAATCAACAATCAAGAATATAAGGGAGGCTCGTAGGAATCGATAGGATCAATAGCCGTGATGTAATCTAAAGATATCGTGTTCTTGTCCTTCGAAGGAATGACACTAGATCGATGATCATCGACAAGAGTTAGGGTTTTCTCGTGAAACTAGGGTTTCATCTTAGCCCTTGTTCTATTGTCGATATCATTCACATTCTAGCCTCTAGCAATTTCAAGAAACGATCCTAACACCCCCATTATGAACGATGTCAATCAAGAAAACATCGAAACAAAATGGGTTGTCGGTTCTTGAACTTGCTAGGATTTACAAACCATCGTAGGAATCAAGAATCGATTACAAATTTGTTACATCATTATACTAAAGATCGTTTCGACTCCCCGATGAGCGGAGTTTTATTCACACATCACCACAAAGACAATATTCAAGAATTGCAAAGATAACATGATGCGGAATTTAAAGAAAACAAGATAAAAGAATATCACCTTTTATTTAATCAACAATTTCAATACATTCTTTCAAGAATCTACAAGAAGAAGAAATCGATCGTTGACTCGGCTTCGCTCGTCTCCGTGGATCGTGGATCTACTTTGATCTCTTGCCCGATTGAAGATCGGCTCGGCTCATAAAAGGGTTGAAGGCATCTTGCTTGGCTTGCACTCAAGATCTTGAATTGTGGTTGGATTTAGGGTTAGGGTTTCCTACAAGCTCTCTCACTAAACTTGAGGAAGAGGGGATGAAGAAAGAGATAGATTTTCTAAACTTTCCCAAGGTTGAATTATTTTTGCATGAATGAGCCTAGGGTCTTATTTATAGAACTCCCAAACCCTAGGCTTAGGTTTGAATTAGAACTTTCCCTCCAAAAGTTTGTTGAGGAGTTTCTAGAAGGAGTTTGTTAGGAGCTAGCTTAGGGTTTAAGCTAGGGTTTAGGGAAAGTTCTAGAATGATTAGGCTAATGTAATGTAACTCAAGGTGTTTGCTGATCTGGTAGAAGTCTCTGGAGTTTTCTGGAACTTTTGATGTCTTATTGAGCTGAAGCCACTGAAACAGGAGTTTTGGTGAAATTTGAGGAGATGATCATCTGGGCCCACCGCGGAACCGCCGCATATACATGGTAATGGCCGCCCTTCCGCGGCGCATTAATGGCCTTGGGATCTGAGTCTTCTGTAGTGGTCTTGTACTGCTGTTTGTAGCTTTATTTGATGTTTAGAATTTCAGTTTCCCTTCTGTGTTGATACCAGATTTGAGTTGAGTGAGTTTACGAGCAATTGTAATGGTCGAGCGATGTAATGATCGAGCAAGCATCTCTTTTCCTGCATAGACTTCGAAACAGGGGTTGCAAGATATGGAAAATATGCTATGTAATGCAATGCAGTTAATTTCCCTAGAAATGCCGGTTTTAAGGTCGAATACATGTAATTTGATATTTTGCGACCGATTAACTAATATGTGAATTATGAATACCGTACACTTCTATATGAATGCAAATGATGAGGAAATTGCCGGTTAAAATATGCAATATTTTCGACTGATCAATGTATACAGGTGCTCATTGGGTTATGAGTACACCGGACAGGACTCGCCGGGAACCTGCTAGTTGGTCTTATACCTGACGTCAGATAGCAGTTCCCTGGTGACATGTGTACAAGTTAGTTCATCGACATGGGGATCGTCATTTGTCTCGTGTGAGTTCCCACTGTACTTTGATTACTACCCTACAACGGCTCAAAGGAGTCGTGCAAACAGGTTTTAGTTGGGTACAGTCCCGAGCCACATGGAGGCAGTGAGCGGATCTTCAGGGGTTCGTCTCTCCCGGTATTGGGGATGAGGTCGCGCTGTGTCTAGGAGAGCCATTACGCAAAGCCCTCGGCCGAGGCAGGAGATTTACTGGTAGGTATTCCAGTAGTATCTCAGGGCGTTCTGGGCTACACTCCGACACGACTTGTACCGCTTTTGGGTGTCTAACTTTTACCAACCACCTAGGCCCGACATGCGATACTCATAGACGAACGGACCGGACTGTACGGATATTGTCACTGACGGGCTCAGTAGGGTGTCAGGATGAGTTCGCTCATCGACGTCCCTTTTGGTCAATAGCTGGTGGCCCGTCACGTATTGGCTTATACCTCTGACGTGCTGGTAGTTAAATCCACAGCCATAGTATTGACGAGTCTTTAGAGTCCACCACACTTTCAGTTACTCAAGCTTTCGGGCGAAACGCTGTAGAGGCCGTATGGAGATATGGCAGGGTCCGATCAGATACATGTTGTATTGCACGGATCAGGATCGGACAGTTTTGTACTAGTAGCCGTATAGTTATATGGCAGGGTTCGATCTGATACAAGCGGTATTGCACGGATCAGGATCGGACGGATAATACTAGCCGGCTTTGGTTTAAACCGAATCCTAGTTTAATACAGTGTAGATTTTGTCTCATTGCATTTGTATCCGGTCGGAATACAGATGCGGGTGTGTATGCAAGGTATCGGGGTTTTCCTATAATTTATTACGGGACCAGTTTTCTGGAGTTGCCAGTTTGCATTCCGTTCCGGCCAGTTTTCCTTTGTTCTTTCCCGGCCGGACTTTTCCGATGGAGGGGGTTATTTGCAAGTTTGCAAATAACATTTGTAGAGGGGGTTTCTTGCATATGTGGGATTATGATATTCTTATCATCATTATATTCCATTCTTTTCTTCATCATGGTTTTTGCATTAATGAGAAAGGATTAGGATGAGATTGATTTGCATCTTTGACTTGAGGTTTACTTTGGATGTGGTCACCCCCCCTTTGATCTCCTACACTCACCTCCCTTCTTGAGTTGCTTTTTCCCACTCCCATTTGTAAATGGCCGGCCACATTATGGTGGAGAGAGGAGGCATTTTGAGTTGGGTTGTTCTCATTTTTGGCTTGCTAGAAAATTGCATTTCTCATCTCTCCAAAATTCACTCTCTTCTCCGACATCAAAGGCAACTCCAAAAACCCCAAGAGACAAGAATTCTACACTACAATCTACAGCAAACCTTGGGCACGTCGACTAGCCAGCTTCGTGCCTGAGTTGCCTCGGTATTGAGGTGGGAGCCCGTAAAAGATGCAGACGATGTGGTGCCCTTTCGGTAAGGAGGCGACGACCGGAGTTTCCGCGGGAGATCGGGACGATGACGAGAAGACCGGAGGACTCGGATCAGTCGGTATACTTCTCTACGCTTCTCTTGTTTGCTAGTATAGGTTAATGGTCACGATCCGGGTATATTGTCCGCGGTAGCGCCAATTTAAAAGTTAAGAAAATTTTTGATTCCGCATTTTGGCCTCGGATAGACGGCCGGGGCGCTGCCGTGGCGCAACATGGTATCAGAGCCACGCCATTAACCTTGCCTAACTTGTTCTAATGTGTTTTACTTATCCGATCGACCAAAATTCCAAAATCCACGTTTTGCATGCATCAGTTTTCTGTCGATTTTTTTCGGGCTCTAAAAATTTTTCAGGTTGTATAAAACTGATGTACATGGAATTATAAGCAAACTGCAAAAATTTGGTAACATGATCCTTTCATAGGACCGCGGAACCGCGGCAATGACCCCTCCTATGCCGCGGTTCCGCCGCAGTATATTGGTTTCATTATACCAATTTTTTGTAGTGGGCTTTTGGGCTGATTTTAGAGGTTTTGGAATATTCTGTTTGGGCCCAGATTGTTGGAGATAGTGCCCTCAGAGTCAATTATTAGGTCACAGGTACGTGATTGTAATGATTGAGGGAGGACCTATCCCGGTAGGACAGTCTTACTCGAGATGATAGTATGCTATCTGGTTTACCTTTATCATCGTGTACTGCTTTAGGTGACATGACACGTCGCTATTACACGTTGATAGAGCCCCTAGGATTCTTGCTTGACCACCAGCAGTATGAGGGCGATCATATAAGTGGGAGCTGGGGGTCTACAAGCATATCCTTAAAAGGTCCCTAGTCGTGGGAGTTTCGAGACCGGGCATCGATACTCCATTAGTAGACTAGTGTATACAGTCGAGACCCCGACGAGGGGCGGTGGCCGGTCTCACAAGCCACTGGTGTCAGTTGGATCACCTAAGATGTATACAGGTGCTCATTGGGTTATGAGTACACCGGACAGGACTCGCCGGGAACATGCTAGTTGGTCATATACCAGACGTCAGATGGCAGTTCCCTGGTGACATGTGTGCAGGTTAGTTCATCGACCTGGGGATCGTCATTTGTCTCGTGTGAGTTCCCACTGTACTTTGATTACTACCCTACCACGGCTCAAAGGAGTCGTGCAAACAGGTTTTAGTTGGGTACAGTCCCGAGCCACATGGAGGCAGTGAGCGTATCTTCAGGGGTTCGTCTCTCCCGGTATTGGGGGTGAGGTCGTGCTGTGTCTAGGAGAGCCATTACACAAAGTCCTTGGCCAAGGCAAGGAGATTTACTGGTAGGTATTCCAGTAGTATCTCAGGGTGTTCTGGGCTACACTCCGACACGACTTGTACCGCTTTTGGGGGTCTGACTTTTACCAACCCCCTAGGCCCGCCATGCGATACTCATAGACGAACGGACCGGACTGCACGGATATTGTCACTGACAGGCTCAGTTGGGTGTCGGGGTGAGCTTCCTCATCGACGTCCCATTTGGTCAGTACCTGGTAGCCCGTCACGTATTGGCTTATACCTCTGACGTGCTAGTGGTTAAATCCACAGCCATAGTATTGACGAGTCTTTAGAGTCCATCACACTTTCAGTTACTCAGCTTTCGGGCGAAACGCTGTAGAGGCCGTATGGAGATATGGCAGGGTCCGATCAGATACGTGCGGTATTGCACGGATCAGGATCGGACGGTTTGTACTAGTAGCCGTATAGGTATATGGCAGGGTTCGATCAGATACGTGCGGTATTGCACGGATCAGGATCGAACGGATATTACTAGCCGGCTTTGGTTTAAGCCGGTCCTAGTTTAGTACAGTGTAGATTTTGTCTCATTGCATTTGTATCCGGACGGAATACAGATGCAGGTGTGTATGCACAGTATTGGGGTTTTCCTGTAGTTTATTACAGGACCAGTTTTCTGGAGTTGCCAGTTTGCATTCCGTTCCGGCCGGTTTTCCTTTGTTCTTTCCCGGCCGGACTTTTCCGATGGAGGGGGTTATTTGCAATTGTGCAAATAACATTTGTGGAGGGGGTTTCTTGTAAATGTTTGATTATGATAGCTATCATTTTCTTTTCAACCATGCTTTTGCTTTATGAGATTTGATTGTGATAAAGTGAGGGTATGGGTTTAATAGTGAAAGGCATGGTTGTATGTTTCTTTGTCCCTTGATGTGGTCACCTCTTCTCATCTCCTACACTCACCTCCCTTATTGCTTCATATTCTTTCCTCCTCCATTTTCTAAGTTCATAAGTTTTTCATGGTTGAGTGAGAAGAAGAAAAGAGAAGAAAAGAGAAGGAGAGAGCTTCATCCTTGAGAGTGTTTTTCATTCTTGATCTCTTTTCATGCCAAGAAAAATGAAAGCACCATTTTTCATACCTTCATTCCTCCATCTTCAAAAGGCAACCAAAACCCCAATGAGACATAAACCCTACACATCCTACAGCAAGCCTTGGGCATGTCGAGTTGCCGGCTTCATGCGCGAGTTGCCTCGGTATAGAGGCGGGAGCCCGTAAAAGTACCCGGCTTCGTGGTGCCCTTTCCGACGAGGAGGAGACGGACGGAGATCCCGCGAGGAGATCGGAGTGGAGATGAAGACCGGAGGACTAGGATCGTCGGTATACATCTCTTCCCTTTCTTTTTAGTAGCGTAGACTAGTTAATGGTTCGATCCGGAGTTTAGTGCGCGGTGGTGCCGGTTTGCAAAGTCCGCAAAAATTCAAGTTTATCACCGTTTCCGCATTCCGGCGTCGGATTGACGGCCGGGGCGCCGCCGTGCACTTACAGTGGTATCAGAGCCTCCCCATTAACTTAGTCTAGCTTTGTGTAATGTGTTTTACGTTTCCGATCGAACAAAATCCCGAAAACCCGTATTTCTTTGCACATCAGTTTCTGTCGATTTTTTTTTGAGTCCAAAAATTTTTCAGGAGGTCTCAGAATGATGTGCAGGGAAAACTAAGCACACTGTAAAAATTTGGTACCTAGATCTCCCCAAACCGCCGCGGAAGGGCGGCCAAATCCCTGCTTTGGCCGCGCTTCCGCCGCGGATATTACTGTTCACCATCCCAAATTTTTTCAGTGTGTTTCTGAGTGATAATTGTGGTTTTTGGAATATTAAAATTGGGCCCAGGTTTTCTGTGGATGCTACAGTTTTGTTTGGGGGCCCACTTGTTAATTGTTTGATCAATCGGAAATTTTTTAAACACATTTTTCACAGTATTTACATTATATCTGCGACCGTGAATGTCACTCGATCGGTAAATCCGGTCTAACTGCTATAGCCCGGTTAGACGGATTTGCGAACGTGACTTTCACGTTGATGTTCTATGTATTTGCTGTGATGTTGCGGATCGGTCGTGGGGATAGCCTGGATGCAATGCTAGTACTGTGTTGTCGTATTATGTACATTTGATATTGCGGGGCGAGCGTCCGACATGTGGACTGCCGTCACTGCCTGTTTGTATTATTATTTTGGGGCACGACCTGGTTGCGGTCGATGTACCCGGTGTATGTATATTTTACTTTCTGTACTAGGATTACCCCGCGGAGGGGTGCACGGATAGCCGGGTTCTAGAGGGCAACAAGCCCGCATCTCATGGCATTGAGACGGAGGGGGCTTCACTCTAGGATTGGCGGGCTATTCGCCGCACTCGTAGGGGGTACAGGTTGACCCAGGAGGGGTGCCCAAGTTGCCGGATTCCGTGAAGTGCTGGGTGGTCCATTCACGGCGCTGAAGGGGGCTGCCTCGCTTCAGGTTTTGGCGGGTGACTTGCCGCGCCCGTAGGGGTCTAGGATTTCATTGCACAGGCTATCCACACGACCAGGGGAACGTCGGGTTTCAGCGGCTCTGTGAAACCCGGGGATCCCAGATATCTGTATTGTTTCTGTGATGCTGTACTTTTCTGTGATGTTGCATTTTATTCACGCCTTGAGCGAAATACTATATATTGGTATATATATTAGTAGATGTTGTATATGTTTTTCATCCGCGCTAGTCCAGTCCCCGCTCTGCCGTTAGTTAGCTAACCTAACGGGTAATGACGGGACCCAGTGGCGAATGCGGATGGCATATACGTACATCAGTATATTTTCGTTCTTTGTGGTGTGATCAATTGATGGGACTGCATTGATTCGGATTAATGCAAAGTTAAAAACAAACCTAATCTGATGTTGTTGGAACACTTTTCAAAAAGCTGTTATTGCAAGGACGTTTACTTTTGTTTTGCATCGTGGTATTCATTGGAATATCCTGCTCCTCAGTCGACGAGGCAAGGGCCGAGATCCCTTCACCGGGAGTGACCCCTTGGACAGAAGTTTGCGTCAGGGCATTAACTTCACTATAGCCGATTACTTTTGCTTTGCACCGTGGTATTCATTTGGAATATCCTGCACCTCATTCTACGGGGAAAGAGCCGAGATCCCTTCACAGGGAGTGACCTCTTTAGCAACGGTTTTCGTCACTATATTTTTTAAAAAAGCTATCCGTTCCTTCGACGATATCAAGTTCATTACGTTAAAGGTTTTCGCCAGAAACCATTCGTAGCCCTCCGTCGTTTCATATGGGTGGTCAATAGTATTCAAGCTGTGTATGTTGGCCAAAGTCAAGGCACAGTGATTGGTAGCTATTGGGGTATTCATATGCAGCATAGATAGATGCGTTGGTTTGGGACAGTCGTGCTGCCATTTTGGCCAAAGTCAAGGGTATGTACGGGTGGATTCAAATTAACCTGGAGAATGACGGGTAGAACTTGACATGTGACTTATGATATGTTGGCCAAAGTCAAGGTCATAAGAGCATGGGGCAGAAATCACATCGGGAGTTTCAAAAGAACTGAAACTTGCCAGATATGCGCATACCTTCTGGAGTGTGATACCGTGAGCGGATTCCGTCACGTTATCATGCGATGAGAGTTGGATCCCGATTCCCACTGATGAGTTAGTTTACTCCTCGGGTGACCCCGACTAATTCTTCTTTCAGGTTTGGAGAAGAATTTGAGGTACAGTGGGAGGTTTCCAGATTAGATAAAATGGTAACCATTCTGATCTAGGTTAGAGTGCACGCTGAGTGTTTCTTTTCTCTCTCTCTCTGGCAGCAACCATTGACCCGACCCTGGACTATGACTCAGTGACCAAGTTGACCGAACCTTCTTAAACACTGGCTTTTGGATTGTCAGAGTTGCAGACCTCATTGCCACTCCTACTTTTACCCTTTTCTCCAGGACACCCCGTATTACTGCGAACGTCCACTTCCATTGGACAAAACCATCGTATGGTTAGATACGAACTCGAAGGAATTCGAGGATGGTTTCCGGTTCTGGAGAAAACGAATAGGATTATTCAGTTGTCTTTTCTTTTCACCTTCTCTCAGGTTGCGAGTACTCCTTGGTTTAGGAGTAGTACACCTATTACGCAAATTGGATAGTCTTCTTCCAAACCATAGGCTGGTGCCGACCGGTAGGGAATGAAGAAAACCAGTTAGCCTAAACGGTGTACAGAAGGTATTAAGTTCAGACAAAACAAGGGATTAGTAAGAGGGCAAAGTAAATTGCAACAGATATTCACGACCGAACCAAGTATTTCTTCGCCAATCCTAAATCACCTTTGTATTTCTCCAGGACACTCCGTATCACTACGAAGATCCCATTTTATTGGATAATCCATCGTATGGTTATATACGAACTCGAAAGGAACTTGTTCCAGTTCGGGGATGGATCCTGGTTCAGGAGAAATAGGAATAAAGTACATTCAGGTGTCTTTTATCTTCACCTTCTCTCGCATTGCGAGTGATCCTAGGACTAGGACAGTACACCCATTATGCTTATTGGATAGTCTTCTTCCAAACCATAGGCTGGTGCCGAACGGTAGGAAAGGAAGAAAACCATTTGGCCTAAAGGGGTGTACAGAAGGTAAAGACTAAAGACAGATGAAGGGATTTGGAGAGGTGGCAAAGAATTACAAGGTTACAGTCGTGAATCTGGAAGAGGCATTACTAGGAATACCAGAATACCCCATCGGAACATTTCGATGTTTCAGTTTCACTGTGTAATGTTAAAAGAGAACTGATTTCCCGATTAGATACTTACTCCAGGGTATGTATTTACCAGGTATGATTCTCACATCTGTATGGTTTTACAGATGATGAGTGGGAGTACGTTATTGGGAATTGGGTGATCATCCTCATTATATCGGGATTCGTTGTAATCAGTGATATTTGAGGAAATCACCTGGGCTGTTTGCCGGTCGGCAAATATTTGGTTTTGAATATCCGCTGTTATGCACCAATTTCAAATTGATATATCTGTACGTCTATTTTTATAGAGTGAGATATACCTTTCTGAAATTATGTCTACGACATTTACTTATATCAGTGGATGGTTAGGTAAGGAGCATTAAACAGCGGTGTAATTCTTCTTAACCATAAGTACAGTTTTCAACCTACGGCACACAGTGAATGAGTTATCAGACTCAAGGGACTTTTACAGAGTATTGTATGTTGTCCAGGGTCCATCAAGACAGAGGGGATGGTCCTCGTACTATATTCGGTTTACTTATGACTCCTCTAATTTTTAGACAGGTGTTTCGTGGAAACACAGGGTCCGAATTTGGAGAAGTTATATGTATTTGAATAGGGTAGAGAACCAGGTATAGCAAGTATCGGGATTCTTCAAAGAGATCGAAGATGTAGATACTTGTGTATGGTATTCAGTTGATAGTAATGATTAAGAGATCTTGCTTCTCCTTCAGGTTACTCATAATTGGAAGCATTCCTAAGTTAAGTAACGCTGATCGGCCTCTTTCCATTTAGTTGACATGCACTGGAGACAGCTGCATGATTTGAATCTGGTTCAATTAAATCAGTGCCTCTGTTTCTATATATTGGATATAGAACAGTTCATATCTTAACGATGTTAAGGTACGGGGAGTTGTCCGGTTTATGATTAAAACCAGACACTGGACAACTCAAGGCACGTTTCTGTAATGGCAGTTTGTGGGTTGACCCAGGCTATGACGAGGGTTGACTTTCTACCATCTGGATGAACAATAGCGATATTGTTCTAGACTCGCCACAGTTTTATTAAAAATGGATTTTTTCAGAAAACAGTAGTGGGAGTATGGTAGAACTGGAAGTGATTCCAGAACCGCAAACGATTACTGAAGATTTGATAAGGAACCTAAAGATTCAATCTGGATTGACATTCCATTGGCCACTCCGCAGATAAGGTGGGTAACTTCAGGCACCAGAGAGGTACTACGGTAGCCTCAAGGACGGTGACAGGGAAGTTCTTGTTTACCCACAATTGCCATTGCTGTTGTTCCAGGTTACGAGACCCGGCGGGAGGATGAGTATAGCGTCGTTCTAAACTAGTTTTAGAAGTGTACGTCTATAGGACTCTGCCAGAGGGTTGTCGTAGTCAGTGGGAGCAGCGGAAGCATTGGTGGACAGGCAGCTTATGTCTATTTATAGACTAAAGCAGATGTAGCGGACATAGATCATCTATTTCTGACGTGACAGTCATAGGTTTGACTTCATCAGAATAGGGGATGGATCTGTTGAGAAGGTAGTAGGGTGTAATGTCATGGTATTTGGATGACATACACAAAGTAGGAAAGGAAACTCCTATACTACGATCGGTTATACTTTGGTCGTCACACAGTTGTTTCTCCACATAGGAATTGGGTATTATATCAGACATACTGGTTACTAGATCTATGGTTTTAGATCTAGATTTGGGTGGTTTCCCAATCAGGGTACTTGACAGCATTCTAAGAGTATTTAGGATGAACGACTCCTGGCACGGTAGTGTACCTGCAGGTAATGGAGTCACCCTCTCCAAACGTGTCTTACAGACTAAAGGGGAGAGGGACGGGCATGATTGGCAGATCACTTGCTCAGGCAATTGAGTCAATCGTGAGATGTCAAGTACCACACCAGATGTTGTTCTTGCACTAGATGCAATAAGATGACATTAATCCAATCCTGGAGAAACAGTCGGAAGCAGTTTTAGAACATAAGTGAATGTTCTAGGGATATGATAACGACAGCCTCATTCAGGAAACAGTTATCATTCCAGGCTTCCAAGGTGACATGGACGGCAAGGAGGTTGTCAGAGTTATAGTTTTCCCTCTAACGAGGGGCAGTATTTTGGACAGGTGATCCAAGGCAATACTGAGGGAGGCATGGCGCGCAGGACACTGATTAAGTTCAGTTGTCAATACAGTCTAAGAAGTTTGGATTTGGAGTTCATTTATGAGCTACGTCCCATCAGACATCCAGACATATTCTAAGACTGATTTTGCTCATTTCGGGAGATGGCTTTCTCCGCGAACTTGAGATATAGAGAGACATAGAAAGAAACAACTAAGCGGATCCGCTCACTGAGGCTATTCCTCGAACGCAATAGTTCCGCAAACGAGCTTTGTGAGACTGACTAGTAGAGGAGTTGGATGTTCGGTATCACACGGGCTGTGAGTATGCGACATCGCAATAATTAGCCTTGAGTGCAAGTGGGAGATTGTTGGAGATAGTGCCCTCAGAGTCAATTATTAGGTCACAGGTACGTGATTGTAATGATTGAGGGAGGACCTATCCCGGTAGGACAGTCTTACTCGAGATGATAGTATGCTATCTGGTTTACCTTTATCATCGTGTACTGCTTTAGGTGACATGACACGTCGCTATTACACGTTGATAGAGCCCCTAGGATTCTTGCTTGACCACCAGCAGTATGAGGGCGATCATATAAGTGGGAGCTGGGGGTCTACAAGCATATCCTTAAAAGGTCCCTAGTCGTGGGAGTTTCGAGACCGGGCATCGATACTCCATTAGTAGACTAGTGTATACAGTCGAGACCCCGACGAGGGGCGGTGGCCGGTCTCACAAGCCACTGGTGTCAGTTGGATCACCTAAGATGTATACAGGTGCTCATTGGGTTATGAGTACACCGGACAGGACTCGCCGGGAACATGCTAGTTGGTCATATACCAGACGTCAGATGGCAGTTCCCTGGTGACATGTGTGCAGGTTAGTTCATCGACCTGGGGATCGTCATTTGTCTCGTGTGAGTTCCCACTGTACTTTGATTACTACCCTACCACGGCTCAAAGGAGTCGTGCAAACAGGTTTTAGTTGGGTACAGTCCCGAGCCACATGGAGGCAGTGAGCGTATCTTCAGGGGTTCGTCTCTCCCGGTATTGGGGGTGAGGTCGTGCTGTGTCTAGGAGAGCCATTACACAAAGTCCTTGGCCAAGGCAAGGAGATTTACTGGTAGGTATTCCAGTAGTATCTCAGGGTGTTCTGGGCTACACTCCGACACGACTTGTACCGCTTTTGGGGGTCTGACTTTTACCAACCCCCTAGGCCCGCCATGCGATACTCATAGACGAACGGACCGGACTGCACGGATATTGTCACTGACAGGCTCAGTTGGGTGTCGGGGTGAGCTTCTTCATCGACGTCCCATTTGGTCAGTACCTGGTAGCCCGTCACGTATTGGCTTATACCTCTGACGTGCTAGTGGTTAAATCCACAGCCATAGTATTGACGAGTCTTTAGAGTCCATCACACTTTCAGTTACTCAGCTTTCGGGCGAAACGCTGTAGAGGCCGTATGGAGATATGGCAGGGTCCGATCAGATACGTGCGGTATTGCACGGATCAGGATCGGACGGTTTGTACTAGTAGCCGTATAGGTATATGGCAGGGTTCGATCAGATACGTGCGGTATTGCACGGATCAGGATCGAACGGATATTACTAGCCGGCTTTGGTTTAAGCCGGTCCTAGTTTAGTACAGTGTAGATTTTGTCTCATTGCATTTGTATCCGGACGGAATACAGATGCAGGTGTGTATGCACAGTATTGGGGTTTTCCTGTAGTTTATTACAGGACCAGTTTTCTGGAGTTGCCAGTTTGCATTCCGTTCCGGCCGGTTTTCCTTTGTTCTTTCCCGGCCGGACTTTTCCGATGGAGGGGGTTATTTGCAATTGTGCAAATAACATTTGTGGAGGGGGTTTCTTGTAAATGTTTGATTATGATAGCTATCATTTTCTTTTCAACCATGCTTTTGCTTTATGAGATTTGATTGTGATAAAGTGAGGGTATGGGTTTAATAGTGAAAGGCATGGTTGTATGTTTCTTTGTCCCTTGATGTGGTCACCTCTTCTCATCTCCTACACTCACCTCCCTTATTGCTTCATATTCTTTCCTCCTCCATTTTCTAAGTTCATAAGTTTTTCATGGTTGAGTGAGAAGAAGAAAAGAGAAGAAAAGAGAAGGAGAGAGCTTCATCCTTGAGAGTGTTTTTCATTCTTGATCTCTTTTCATGCCAAGAAAAATGAAAGCACCATTTTTCATACCTTCATTCCTCCATCTTCAAAAGGCAACCAAAACCCCAATGAGACATAAACCCTACACATCCTACAGCAAGCCTTGGGCATGTCGAGTTGCCGGCTTCATGCGCGAGTTGCCTCGGTATAGAGGCGGGAGCCCGTAAAAGTACCCGGCTTCGTGGTGCCCTTTCCGACGAGGAGGAGACGGACGGAGATCCCGCGAGGAGATCGGAGTGGAGATGAAGACCGGAGGACTAGGATCGTCGGTATACATCTCTTCCCTTTCTTTTTAGTAGCGTAGACTAGTTAATGGTTCGATCCGGAGTTTAGTGCGCGGTGGTGCCGGTTTGCAAAGTCCGCAAAAATTCAAGTTTATCACCGTTTCCGCATTCCGGCGTCGGATTGACGGCCGGGGCGCCGCCGTGCACTTACAGAGATTTTCTGTGAGTGCTACAGTATTGCTTGGGGGCCCACTTGTTATTTTTTGATCGATCGGATATTTTAAACACATTTTTTCACAGTATTTACATTATATCTGCGACCGTGAATATCACTTGATCGGTAAATCCTGTCTAACTGCTATAGCCCGGTTAGACGGATTTGCAAACGTGATTTTCACGTTGATGTTATGTGTTTATGCTGTGATGTTGCGGATCGGTCATGGGGGATAGCCTGGATGCAATGTTAGTACAGTTTTGTTTTATATGTATATTTGATATTGCGGGGCGAGCGTCCGACATGTGGACTGCCGTCACTGCCTGATTATATTATTCTTTTGGGGCACGACCTGGTTGCGGTCGATGTACCCGTTGTATGTATATTTTACTTTCTGTACTAGGATTACCCTACGGAGGGGTGCACGGATAGCCGGGTTCTAGAGGGAAACGGGCCCGCATCTCATGGCATTGAGACGGAGGGGGCTTCACTCTAGGATTGGCGGGCTATTCGCCGCACTCGTAGGGGGTACAGGTTGACCCAGGAGGGGTGCCCAAGTTACCGGATTCCGTGAAGTGCTGGGTGGTCCATTCACGGTGCTGGAGGGGACTGCCTCGCTTCAGGTCTTGGCGGGTGACTTGCCGCGCCCGTAGGGGTCTAGGATTTCATTGCACAGGCTATCCACACGACCAGGGGAACGTCGGGTTTTAGCAGCGGCTCTGTGAACCCGGGGCTTCCAGATATCTGTATTGTTCTGTGATGCTGTACATTTCTGTGATGTTGCATTTTATCACGCCTTGAGCGAAATATAATATATTGGTATATATATTAGTAGATGTTGTATATGTTTTACATCCGCGCTAGTCCAGTCCCTGCTCTGTCGTTAGTTAGCTAACCTAACGGGTAATGACGGGACCCAGTGGCGAATGCGGATGGCATATACGTACATCAGTATATTTTCGTTCTTTGTGGTGTGATCAATTGATGGGACTGGGTTGATTCGGATCAATGCAAGCTAAACAAACCTATTCTGATGTTGTTGGAACATTTTTCAAAAAGCTGTTATTGCAAGGACGTTCACTTTTGTTTTGCATTGTGTCAGTCGACGAGGCAAGGGCCGAGATCCCTTCACCGGGAGTGACCCCTTGGACAGAAGTTTGCGTCAGGGCATTAACTTCACTATAGCCGATTACTTTTGCTTTGTATCGTTGTATTCAGTTGGAATATCCTGCACCTCATTCTACGGGGAAAGAGCCGAGATCCTTTCACCGGGAGTGACCTCTTTAGCAAAGGTTTTCGTCACTATATTTTTATAAAAAGTTATCCAGTTCCTTCAACGATATCAAGTTCATTATGGTAAAAGGTTTTTCTCCAAAAACCAGTCGTAGCCCTCCGTCATTTCAGATTAGTATTACTTAGTATTCGTGCTGCGTATGTCGTGCTTAGCCGAGGCGTAGTGTTCGGTAGCTATGTAGTGCTTTTCTGTTGCATGGATATGAGATTGGTTAGGACAGTCGTGCGATCATTTTGGCTCAGTCAAGGATTCGTGCGGGTGGGTCTAATGCAATCAAGATAATGACGGGTTGAACTTGACTAGGATCCTTTGATATGTTGGCTCAGTCAAGGTCACTTGGGTCCTAGGGGTAAAAATCACATCGGGAGTTTCAAAAGAACTGAAACTTGCCAGGCATGCACATACCTTCTGGAGTGTGGTGACTTGAGTGGATTCCGTCAAGTTATCTTGCGATGATAGTTGGATCCCGATTCTCACTGATGAGTTAGTTTACTCCTCGGGTGACCCCGACTAATTCTTCTTTCAGATTTGGAGGAGAATTTGAGGTACAGTGGGAGGTTTCCTGATTAGATAAATTGGTAACCATTTTGATCTAGGTTAGAGTGGACGCTGAGTGTTTCTTTTCTCTCTCTCTCTTCGGCAGCGACCATTGACCCGACCCTAAGATTATGACTCAGTAACCAAGTTGACCGAACCTTCTTAACATAGGCTTTTGGATTGTCAGAGTTGCAAACCTCATTGCCACTCCTACTTTTACCCTTTTCTCCAGGACACCCCGTATTACTACGAACGTCCACTTCCATTGGACAAAACCATCGTATGGTTATATACGAACTCGAAGGACTTCGAGGAAGGTTTCTGGTTCTGGAGAAAACGAATAGGACTATTCAGTTGTCTTTTCTTTTCACCTTCTCTCAGGTTGCGAGTACTCCTTGGTTTAGGAGTAGTACACCTATTACACAAATTGGATAGTCTTCTTCCAAACCATAGGCTGGTGCCGACCGGTAGGGAATGAAGAAGACCAATTAGCCTAAACGGTGTACAGAAGGTATTAAGTTCAGACAAACCAAGGGATTAGTAAGAGGGCAAAGTAAATTGTGACTGCTATTCACGACCAAACCAAGTATTTCTTCGCCAATCCTAAATCACCTTTGTATTTCTCCAGGACACTCCGTATCACTATGAAGATCCACAGTTTATTTGGATACTCCATCGTATGGTTATATACGAACTCGAAAGGAACTTGTTCCAGTTCGGGGATGGATTCTGGTTCAGGAGAAATAGGAATAAGGTTTATTCGGTTGTCTTTTATCTTCACCTTCTCTCGCTTTACGAGTGCTTCTAGGATTAGGACAGTACACCTTTTATGCTTATTGGATAGTCTTCTTCCAAACCATAGGCTGGTACCGAACGGTAGGGAAGGAAGAAAACCATTTGGCCTAAAGGGGTGTGCAGACGGTAATGACTAAAGACATATAAAGGGATTTGGACACATGGCAAAGAGATATACGGTTACAGTTGTGAATCTGGATAATGGAAGAGGCATTACTAAGAATACCGGAATACCCCACCGAAACATTTCAATGTTTCAGTTTCACTGTGTAATGTTAAAAGAAAACTGATTTCCCGATTAGATACTTACTCCAGGGTATGTATTTACCAGGTATGATTCTCACATCTGTATGGTTTTACAGATGATGAGTGGGAGTAAGTTATTGGGAATAGGGTGATCATCCTCATTATATCGGGATTCGTTGTAATCAGTGATATTTGAGGAGATCATCTGGGCTGTTTGCCGGTCGGCAAATATTTGGTTTTGAATATCCGCTATTGTGCACCAATTTCAAATTGATATATCTGTACGTCTATTTTCATAGAGTGAGATATACCTTTTGATATTATGTCGATGACATTTACCTATATCAGTGGATGGTTAGGTAAGGAGCATTAAACAGCGGTGTAATTCTTCTTAACCATAAGTACAGTTTTCAACCTACGACGCACAGTGAAAGAGTTGTTAGACTCAGCGGACTTATACAGAGTATTGTATGTTGTCCAGTGTCCATTAGGACAGAGGGGTTGGTCCTCATACTATATTCTGTTTACTTTTAACTTCTCTAGTTCTTAGACATGTGTTTCGTAGGAACACAGGGCCTAAGTTTTGAGGAGTTATAGGTATTTGAATAGAGTAGAGAACCAGGTGTAGCAAGTATCGGGATTCTTCAAAGTGATCGAAGATGTAGATACTTGTGTATGGTGTTCAGTTGATAGTAATGATTAAGAGAACTAGCTTCTCTTTCAGGTTACTCATAATTGGAAACATTCCTAAGTTGAGTAACGCTGATCGGCCTCCTTCCATTTAGTTGACATGCACTGGAGATAGCTGCATGATTTGAATCTGGTTCAATTAAATCTGTGCCTCTGGTTCTATATTGGATATAGAACAGTTCATATCATAACGTTGTTAAGGTACGGGGAGTTGTCCGGCTTATGATTAAAACCAGACACTGGACAACTCAAGGCACGTTTCTGTAATGGCTGTTTGTGGGTTGACCCAGGCTATGACGAGGGTTGATTTTCTACCATCTGGGAGATCAATAGTAATATTGTTCTAGACTCGCCATAGTTTTATTAAAAATGTATTTTTTCAAAAACAGTAGTGGGAGTATGGTAGAACTGGAAGTGATTCCAGAACCGCAAACGATTCCTGAAGAATTGATAAGGAACCTAAAGATTCAATCTGGTTTGACATTCCATTGGCCACTCCGCAGATACGGTGGGTAACTTCAGGCACCCGAGAGGTACTCCGGTAGCCTCAAGGACGGTGACAGGGAAGTTCTTGTTCACCCACACTTGCCATTGTTGTTGTTCCAGGCTGCGAGACCCGGTAGGAGGATGAGTATAGCGTCGTTCTAAACTAGCTTTAGAAGTGCACGTCTATATGACTCTGTCAGAGGGTTGTCGTAGTCAATGGGAGCAGCGGAAGTATTGGTGGACATCAGGCTTATGTCTATTTATAGACTAAAGCAGATGTAGCGGAGATAGATCATCTATTTCTGATGTGACAGTCATAGGTTTGACGTCATCAGAATAGGGGATGGATCTGTTGAGAAGGTAGTAGGAAGTGATATTCCTATACTACGATCGGTTATACTTTGGTCGTCACACAGTGGTTTCTCCACAAAGGGCTTGGACATTATATCAGACATACTGGTTACTAGATCTATGGTTTTAGATCTAGATTTGGGTGGTTTCCCAATCAGGGTACTTTGACAGCATTCTAAGAGTATTTAGAAAGGACGACTCCTGGCACGGTAGTGTACCTGCAGGTGATGGAGTCACCCTCTCTAAAGGTGTCTTATAGACTAAAGTAGAGAGGGATGTGCATGATTGGCAGATCACTTGCTTAGGCAATTGAGTCAATCATGAGATGTCAAGTACCACATCAGATGTTGTTCTTGCACTAGATGCAATAAGTTGATATTGATCCAATCCTGGAGGAACAGTCGGAAGCAGTTTTAGAACATAAGTGGATGTTCTAAGGATATGATAACGACAGCCTCATTCGGGAGGCAGTTATCATTCCAGGCTTCCAAGGTGATATGGACGACAGGGTGATCGTCAGAGTTATAGTTATCCTTCTGACGAGGGGCAGTATTTTGGACAGGTGGTCCGAGGGAATACTGAGGGTGGCATGGCGCAGGATACTGATTAAGTTCAGTTGACGATAAAGTCTAAGAAGTTTGGATTTGGAGTTCATTTATGAGCTAGGTCCCATCAGACATCCAGACATTCTAAGACAGGTATTGCTCATTTCGGGAGATGGCTTTCTCCGCGAACTTGAGATAGAGAGAGACATAGAAAGAAACATCAAGGCGGATCCACTCACTAAGGCTATTCCTCGAACACAATAGTTTCGCAAACGAGCTTTGTGAGACTGACTAGTAGAGGAGTTGGGTGTTCGGTATCACACGGGCTGTGAGTATGCGACATCGCAATAATTAGCCTTGAGTGCAAGTGGGAGATTGTTGGAGATAGTGCCCTCAGAGTCAATTATTGGATCACAGGCACGTGATTGCAATGATTGAGGGAGGACCTACCCCGGTAGGACAGTCTTACTCGAGATGATAGTATGCTATCTGGTTTACCTTTATCATCGTGTACTGCTTCAGGTGACCTGACAGGTCGCTATTACACGTTGATAGAGCCCCTAGGATTCTTGCTTGACTACCAGCAGTATGATGGCGATCATATACGTGGGAGTTGGTAGTCTATAAGCGCATCCTTAAAAGGTCCCTAGTCGTAGGAGTTTCGAGACAGGGCATCGATACTCCATTAGTAGACTAGTGTATACAGTCGAGACCCCGACGAGGGGCGGTGGCCGGTCTCACAAGCCACTGGTGTCAGTTGGTTCACCTAAGATGTATACAGGTGCTTATTGGGTTATGAGTACACCGGACAGGACTCGCCGGGAAGCTGCTAGTTGGTCTTATACCTGACGTCAGATACCAGTTCCCTGGTGACATGTGTACAGGTTAGTTCATCGACAAGGGGATCGTCATTTGTCTCGTGTGAGTTCCCACTGTACTTTGATTACTACCCTACCACGGCTCAAAGGAGTCGTGCAAACAGGTTTTAGTTGGGTACAGTCCCGAGCCACATGGAGGCAGTGAGCGAATCTTCAGGGGTTCGTCTCTCCCGGTATTGGGGGTGAGGTCGCGCTGTGTCTAGGAGAGCCATTGCGCAAATCCCTCGGCCGAGGCAGGAGATTTACTGGTAGGTATTCCAGTAGTATCTCAGGGCGTTCTGGGCTACACTCCGACACGACTTGTACCGCTTTTGGGGGTCTGACTTTTACCAACCCCCTAGGCCCGACATGTGATACTCATAAACGAACGGACCGGACTGTACGGATATTGTCACTGACAGACTCTGTAGGGTGTCAGGATGAGTTCGCTCATCGACGTCCCTTTTGGTCAATAGCTGGTGGCCCGTCATGTATTGTCTTATACCTCTGACGTGCTGGTGGTTAAATCCACAGCCATAGTATTGACGAGTCTTTAGAGTCCACCACACTTTCAGTTACTCTAGCTTTCGGGCGAAACGCTGTAGAGGCCGTATGGAGATATGGCAGGGTCTGATCAGATACGTGCGGTATTGCACGGATCAGGATCGGACAGTTTTGTACTAGTAGCCGTATAGTTATATGGCAGGGTTCGATCTGATACGTGCGGTATTGCACGGATCAGGATCGGACGGATAATACTAGCCGGCTTTGGTTTAAGCCGAATCCTAGTTTAGTACAGTGTAGATTTTGTCTCATTGCATTTGTATCCGGTCGGAATACAGATGCGGGTGTGTATGCACAGTATCGGGGTTTTCCTGTAATTTATTACGGGACCAGTTTTCTGGAGTTGCCAGTTTGCATTCCGTTCCGGCCGGTTTTCCTTTATTCTTTCCCGGCCGGACTTTTCCGATGGAGGGGGTTATTTGCAAGTTTGAAAATAACATTTGTAGAGGGGGTTTCTTGCATATGTGGGATTATGATATTCTTATCATCATTAGATTCCATTCTTTTCTTCATCATGGTTTTTGCATTAATGAGAAAGGATTATAATGAGATTGATTTGCATCTTTGACTTGAGGTTTAATTTGGATGTGGTCACCCCCTCTTTGATATCCTACACTCACCTCCCTTCTTGAGTTGCTTTTTCCCACTCCCATTTGTAAATGGCCTGCCACATTATGGTGGAGAGAGGAGGCATTTTGAGTTGGGTTGTTCTCATTTTTGGCTTGCTAGAAAAT
Organism: Agapanthus africanus; assembly: GCA_030015575.1. Taxonomy (NCBI): domain Eukaryota; kingdom Viridiplantae; phylum Streptophyta; class Magnoliopsida; order Asparagales; family Amaryllidaceae; genus Agapanthus; species Agapanthus africanus. The sequence goes on along the minus strand of JASDDO010000024.1, from coordinate 710,758,957 downwards.
TGCATTTCTCATCTCTCCAAAATTCACTCTCTTCTCCAACATCAAAGGCAACTCCAAAAACCCTATGAGACAAGAATTCTACACTACAATCTACAGCAAACCTTGGGCACGTCAACTAGCTAGCTTCATGCCCGAGTTGCCTCGGTATTGAGGTGGGAGCCCGTAAAAGATGCAGACGATGTGGTGCCCTTTCGGAAAGGAGGCGACGACCGGAGTTTCCGCGGGAGATCGGGACGATGACGAGAAGACCGGAGGATTCGGATCAGTCGGTTTACGTCTCTACCCTTCTCTTGTTTGCCAGTATAGGTTAATGGTCACGATCCGGGTATATTGTCCGCGGTAGCGCCAGTTTAAAAGTTAAGAAAATTTTTGATTCCGCATTTTGGCCTCGGATAGACTGCCGGGGCGCTGCCGTGGTGCAACACTAGACTCGTTGTAAAAGATTTTCGTCAAAGACCAGGTGTGGACTATGACGAAACTTTTTCTCCAGTGGCTATGCTCAAATCAATTTGGATCCTACTTGCCATTGCTGCCTTCCATGACTATGAGATCTGGCAGATGGACGCAAAAACGGCTTTTCTAAATGGTAATTTGGAAAAGTGCGTTTATATGGATCAGTCAGAAGGTTTTGTAGACGGTGGGAGCAGCGGGAAGGTGTGCAAGTTGGTTAAATCCATTTATGGATTAAAGCAAGCATCGCGGAGCTGGAAAATCTGTTTTGATGAAGCAGTCAAGGAATTTGACTTCATCAAGAACGAAGATGAGCCATGTATATATAAGAAGATTGTAGGGCGAACTGTCGTATTCCTAGTCTTGTACGTGGACGGCATTCTTTTGATAGGAAATGATATTCCTATGCTACAATCGGTCAAGCTATTCTTGTCACAACGGTTCTCCATGAAGGACTTGGTTGATGCCTCGTGCATTCTTGGGATCAAGATCTATAGAGATAGATCTAAGAGATTACTGGGACATTCACAATCCTGGTATATAGAGACCGTACTAAAGAGATTTATTATCGAAGATTCCAAGCGCGGTAATATACCCGCATTGCACGAAATCACCCTTTCCAAGAAGATGTCTCCCAAGACTGACGAGGAGAGGGTTCGCATGAGCACTATACCCTACACTTCGGCGGTATGATCTATAATGTATGTGATGCTATGTACAAGACTAGATGTAGCTTACGCGCTAAGCGTGGTGAGCCGGTATCAGTAAGACCCAGGTAAGAACCACTGGACAGCAGTGAAGAACATTCTCAAGTACCTGAGAAGGACTAAGGAGATGTTCCTGATTTACGGTAATGGAGACCTCAGAGTCGAGTCCTTTACCAATTCAAGCTTCCAGAATGACAAGAACGACAGCAAGTCTATCTCGGGTTTTATGTTTACCCTCAACGGAGGGGCGGTGTGTTGGAGGAGTTCCAAACAGGATACCGTCGCAGACTCGACGATGAAGGCTGAATACATTGCTGCAACAGATGCCGCAAAAGAAGCGGTCTGGATGAAGATGTCTGATCAGTCGAAAATACTGCATTTTTAACATGGTAATTTCCCTATCATTTGCATTCATATAGAAGTGTTCGGCATTCATATTACACATATTAGCAAAACATCCCTGAAATACCAGATTGCATGTGTTATACTTTAAAACCGGCATTTCTGAGGAAATTGAATGCATTTCACGGCATCGCATCATCCCTATATTGCGCAACACTTGTCTCGAGAAATTGTGCAGGAAAATCCAGAAGTAAGGCCAAAATTGTCATTTTGCTGATCAAACATTACGCCAACTCAATGATTTCATATCTGGAAGTAATATGGAAAGTATTTTGAGAATCAACACATCAGATAAATACCACAAAACCAAGCAGAAGCAGTACACAGAATGACACACTATGATCTCCTCACGTGACCGCGGATCCGCGGCATAAGGAGGCAAGTGCTGCGGATCCGCGGCTCTTCTGCCACGTCATCACTTGAATTTTGGTGCATAACTCTTCTCTCAGTGGCTACAGCTCAGAAATATATGTCAATCTCCAGATAACCCTCGAAGCTTCTGCCAGATCAGCAAAGATGATTAATTAAGCTAATCCTAATTAAGCTCTAACAAACTATTTCTAGAAGCTCCCTCCTAACTAACCTCATCTAGAAGCTTGTCCTCAACAAACTTTTGGAGGGAAATTCAAATTTCCTCAACAAACTTTTGGAGCGAAACTTAAAATTCAAATCCTAGATCTAGGGTTTTGATGTCTATAAATAGAAGCCTAGACCTAGGGTTAAACGGTTTCCATATTCCTAAATCTCTAATAGTAGTTCAATTCTCCATCTTCTTCCACAAGTCTAGTGACAAGACTTGTGCGAAACCCTAACCCTAATTCCAATCCAAATTCAAGATCCCGAGTACCAATCAAGCGAGAAGCCTTCAACCTTTTAGGAGCGGAGCCGATCTTAAACCGAGCAAGCGATCCAAGCCGATCCGCGACTCACGGAGACGAGCGAAGCCAAATCGACGATCGAGTTCTTCCTCTTGTAGTTCTTGAGCTACTGTAATTAAATTGTTGATATAAATAAAAGGTGAAATTCTTTAATCTTGCTTTCTTTAAATTCTTGCTTCATGATTCGATCTCAATTTGTAATTGTAGTTCTTGTTGTGATGTTTGAGTAAAACTCCGCTCGTAAAGGAGTCGAGAAGATCAATAGAATGATGATGTAACAAATCTTAATACGATTCTTAAGTCCTACGAGTTTTGTAAACCCTAGCAAGTTCAAGAATCGATGACCTAGTTTCGTTGCGATGCTTTCTTGATTGTGATCGCTTGAAATTAGGGATCTACGATCGTTTCTTGAATTTACTAGAGGCTAGAATGTGAATGATATCGACGAAGGAACAAGGGATAAATGATGAAACCGTAGTTTCACTAGAAATCCCTAATTCTCGTCGATCATCATCGATCTAGTATCAATTCATCGAAGGATAGGACTACGTCATTGTGAGATTGCATCACATCTATAGATCCAATCGATTCCTACGAGCCTCATTTCGATTCTTGATATTTGGTTGGAAAAATCATCTTAAATTACCACTTCTTGATTTTAATGCTTTCTTAGATCTATATTTTTCTCTTTCTTGAATTGCAATTACAAATCATGAATTGATTTCTTTTCTTTTCTTTAAAATTTCGACTCATCTAATTCAAAAGACGAACGATTACACTTTCCCTGTGGACGATCCGCACTCGCTAACGATATACATCCGACACTGTAGTTGATTGCGGTCAAAATATTTTTGGTTGTATTTTCTATATAATTTTCCAACATACACAATCCGAAATCGTTTTTCAATCAAATGGCGCCGTTTCCGGGGATAGTGCACTAATTGTTCGTATTTTGAAATTTGAGTTGAAAAATTTATTCCATTATAATTTTTAGATCTAAACTAGCACAAACCCTAATATATGTGTTGTGATTTGATTGCGAGGAAATCTGGAATCATTGGAGCTTGGATAAAATTTTTGTGAATATTCCAGAGAGCTAAAGGGAGCAACAGAAGCATTGTGCTAAATTTCTGTGCAGAGATCCCAGCATCCAACCGCGATTCCGCGGCAAACACCCCCCTCATGCGGCCGTTCCGCGGCGGCCTTGCTGCTTCAGTGTACCAAAATTTCAGGTATACATTGTAGGGTTGCTAGGCATGCGCACAAGGGTCTACGAGGCATCAACCATGCCCGATTAAAAATTTAGCCGTGCCGAACAACCCGAATACGGAACTTTAAACTAGAGATTAGGCGAAAACAAGCATGCTAAACATTTTAACACTAAGTGAGAGGGATTACAACCTTTGTAGATCCGGTCCTTCACTTCATATGCTCCGTGTTGTGGTCCCTTCGCTGCGATCATCGGGATCCGGACTCTCGAGAGGTTCCACAAAGAGAAAGACGCAACCTTTGCTTCCGATCTTCGATACTAAGATGATCTACCTTGAAGTTTCTTTAACACAAGCTAACACTCATGAAATGATGTGAACACCCTCATCTAAATGGCAAGGGAAGATGAGGATGGTGAAGTAGGATTTTTGCTCTCTTTATTTATCTTTTTCTCATATTTATCCATCACCAAAATCAAAACAAGAAAGGATTTCAAGCAAAGAAGAAGAAGGAAGAAGATGATGAATATTGATAAAAAATATCCTTTTGTGATCAATAGGAAAAGAATAATATGATAGAATTATGCAACCATGGTCAAGTAAACCTTTGTAGAGAATTAACTAGGGTTAGGGTTTGGGTTGGGTTAAAGCATGAGTCACTTGAAAATATCTTTCACAAAACAAAATGAAAAGCTTCTAGAAACATCTAGAAAGCTTAACCCTAATCCAAACCCTAATCATGTTTAAACTCCACTAAACAAGTTGCATTATTTATCATATCATGTTACAATATTATATATCACATATATAATATTTATCGTAACAAAATAAAATAATAAAATTAACATATATCGCATATATATCAATGTATTACCCGAGTGAGAAAAAGAATCTTTTAGTGAGCAAATATTAGTTAATGTAATTTAATATATCAAATATATTATTATACATTAAATTATCGAATCAACACTTGATCCGACAATCCGGCTATATCGCATATAACCGACTAATATTTATCCGTACCGATTCATCGAATCAACACTTGATCCGATGACCCGGCTGATATCAAATATCGCGAGAACAGAATACGGTATCACATATCGCATTATCCTCGGTCCCGCAGATATTACATATGTGCTCCTACTCCGTTTTGCCTGAGTTAAGAAACCTCTGTGTAGGACTCTAAAGAATCGTCAATACGCCGGCAGTAGATGATGATCATATCAAACACCCACAAGCTGCAAGCGGTCAGCTAAACGTAACAGCTACCCAGGTATTGAGCGCTCAGAAAATCAACAAGCAAGCCTGTACATTCTCCTGTGAATCCAAATAGTAACACTCCCGTACAGTCCGGTCTCGTCGTCTGATATGTCGCATATCTCGCCTAGGGGTGGTAAACGTCAGACCCCGGTAGCTCGATAAGTCGTGTCGATATAAGGTCTATAACAGTTCGAGAAACTACTGATAACACTTACCAGTAAATCTCAGCAACCCTGGCCAGGGATTTCCAGTTATAGCCAATCGAACACAGCACAACATCAACTCCCTATACCGGGAGAGACGAATCCCCTCCTATCGCTCATTGCCTCCATGTGATTCGGGACTGTACCCAAAAGCCACCTTTTTGCATGCCCTCTTGGACGTGGTATGATGGAAATCAAAGCACAGTGGGAACCACACAAGACTCTATGACGATCTCGGGTCAACAGACTATTCTATACCAGTGTCACCAGAGAACTGCCATATGACGTATGGTATAATACCATCTGGGAGTTCTCGGCGAGTCCTTCCAGTGTACCCAGTCTCCACTGAGCACCCGTACACCATCCTTGATGTCAAACACCGATGGATATGGGATCATCCATCGCCCATCATATGGGTCAAGATGTCTATACGCTAGTCTACTCTGGTGTATCGATGCCCTGTCTCGATACACCCTCGACTAGGAATAGTTATAGGATGTACTCGTCGACTACCATGGCCCCACTAGTATGATCTCATCATAGTCCCAGTAGTCGAGTACATATCCTAAGGTCTTTATCAACATGTAACATAGAGACAATCAGAGTACACGTTAAGATAAAGTACAACCAGATAGCATACTATCATGTCGAGCAAGAAAGTCCTCCCTATATATGTCCTAGCATCCACTACAATATACATCGTATGTACAGTAATGGCCTCTAGGGCATACATATAACTAACAATCTCCCACTTGCACTAGGGCCATCTGTTATGGTATCGCATACCCAACAATTAGCTGCAGTTGAATTATCTCATACTCAACCATCCCGTAAAAGTCTCTACTGGGAAAAATGCCTTTGTGAGTGGATTTGCGCTGTTGTCCTCTGTGTCTACTCTACTAACCTCGATCTCCCTGGAGATCAACCATCTCCATGATCAGGTGATACTGCCTAAGAATTATATCTGGATTTCTGATGGGACGGTAGTTCCTTGGCTGAAGCCATAACTCTATTGTCACACAATGGTAGGAACGAAGTTCATCTTATGAACTTATATATATCCAGACTACCTCTTTGGTAACATCTTTTGTAACGATGTATCTTTCCTTTAATCGTCTAGTATGTCACGGTATATAGCTTGGAACTCTTCCAACATACCGTCCCTCCACTAAGGGTATAGACAAGCCTGCAACTGACATTCAGTCGTCCTTATCACCCTGGAACCTTTCCAGTGATTCTCCCCCAGGATCGATTGATACCTTCTCACTACAACTAGTGAGTATCCTAATATCCAATTAGAACTATCTCATAGATCCAAAACCCAGGATTTAGGAGGTATCAGTTTGATCCTATATGGAGAATCCTTGTGATAAGCGGAGATTAACCGAGCGTAGCATAGGAAACTCCTTCCCTATCAAGAGTATGTCATCCACGTACTCTACGAGGATCACCACCATACTCCCTACTACCTTTTCGTATATACAAGGTTCATCTACCATTTTGATGAAGTCAAACTCTTTGACTACCACATCAAAACAGATGTTCCAACTCCGCGATGCCTGCTTTATCATATAAAATAACTTGCACACGTTTCCGCTGCTCCCACTATCTACGAAGCTTTCTGGCTGTGTACTTATAGACGCTCTTTTCTAAAACATCATTTAGAAAAGCAGTCATGACACCCAACCACCAGATATCGTAGTCATGGTATATAGCCGTGGCAAGTAGGATCTGGATGGACTTAAGCATAGATCCTTAGAAAAGGTTTCAACATAATCCATACCTGGTCTATGATGCAAACCTTTAACAAGTCTAGCTTTGAAAGTCTCAACTTTTCCATATACACCAAGTAATCTTCTCAAGATATACTTGCTCCTGATGGGGATTTAACCCTTCAGATAAAGCAACCAAAGTCCATACATTGTTGGTGTATAAGGATTCCATCTCAGATCGATAAGCATCCAGCCATTCTTACAGAGTCCCACTCTTGATGGCCAGCTCGAAACTAGTTAGGTCATCATCTCATGATGCAATCCTCGCTCCCACTGTCATAGAGAAACCGAAGTATCTCTCAGGTGGGTGAGAAACCGTATTAGATCGGCGGAGAGGCTGAGGTTCGTTGGAAACTATTGAATCCTTTGGTTCTACCAAATCATCAGCTGCAGTTTGTATAGCTGGAACCTTTCCAATTCTACATAACAGACCTTGCCTCGAGCTTGTCCGGATTTTTCTTTTAGACATAGTCCGAACAACCTCAAATCTTAACAAGCTTAAGATATGGGCTCTTCCCTTTCCATATCATATATGAAGTGGTAGGCAACTGATTTGATTTGAACCCTATTCAATAGGTATGCAACTTCACAAGTGCATAACACCCTAAAGGAAATAGGAAACTCAGTAGTACTCATCATGCAGCGCACCATATCAAATAGGGTGCTATTGCTCCGCCCCGATACACCGACGTGCTGTGGTGTATACGGAGGAGTAATGCTGAGAGAGAATCTCATTCTCCTTTAGAATAGTCCAGGAATTCCGTGCTCAAGTATTCTCCTCCTTGATCTCATCAAAGGACATAATACTTATACCCGTATTTTGGTTCTCTACTTCTAACTTATATTCTGTGAATATCTCAAAAGCTTCGGACTTGTGTTTCATCAGGAACATATGTCTGAATCTTGAGAGATTATCAGAGAATGTAATGAAGTACAAAGAACCGATCTTGGCATATGTAGACAGGGGACTTTCATACATCAGCATATATCAATCCCAAAAATTCACTAACTCTTTCTCTGTTTCCAATAAACAGAGCTGTGGTCATCTTATCTTTGTAACATGACCGGCAAGTTTCACAAGATGTAAATTCAAACTAATTTAAATATGCATCTATATGTAACTTCAGCCAGTCGGGTCGCATTGATATGACCTAGTGTACAATACCTCAAGAAGGATTCATTCATTTCTGAACTCTTCCTCTTGAGTGTGTTCTTTATACTAAGAACTGTAATTTGATTTAGAACGTCAATGCTTTTAGATAACGTGCCTGAACCGATCAACTCTTGATATAGGAAATGTTCAAAACATTATCCAACAATACAAAATTATATCCTTTCTTTACTAATAAAGAGACTGATATGATTTTGTATATCAGGTTCGGTATCTAATAACATTTGTTCAGAATCAATGTATTCTGGCAATACAGGGTGACAGTGACCAACAGACTTGGCTGCAACACTTGCACCGTTTTCTGTCTTATGAAACTTATCACCCGTTCTCAGTTCTCTATCTATCTGTAGCCCATGTAACAGATTACATATGCGGGATCCTGTTCCGGTATCATATACCCAGGACGTAAAGGATACTGAGAAACAGTTATCTATAATGAACACACCCGAAGAAGATGCATCAGCATGCACTTTCTTCGTTTGGGCGGCACGGGAAATCTGGTCTTCCCTAATTTCCTGCTCTGTCCTATAACAATTATAAGTTGGAGCGGGACCAACGTTCCCCAGCTCAGTATAACAAGCGGGTTCAGTCAATATATCCGTTTTATTATCTTGATTAAGGCGTGATATAGTCGCTACCTGGAGAGAGAGGGAAGAAAACACTCAGCGTATGCCCTTGCAAGATTAGATTGGTTATCTAATATATATAATCAGGATGTCTCCCACTGTTTTAGTCAAATCTTCCTTCAAACCCTAAAAGGAAAGACTAGCTGGGATTAATTATACGCTACAAGTTCGCCAATCTTTCTGCCGGGCCAGTGTCGGTACATTGAGGGAGGTCCCCCGTGCTTTCGCACGAACCTAATTACAGTAAACCTCATTTTCCCAGAGGCGTAACCCCGTTAACACCTTTCTAGACACCTACTTGATCGACTAATTGTAATGTGTAAAACTCTCCCAGGAGTAACTCTTACTCGCAGCGGGTATCGGGATCCAACTTTCTTTTAGAAGGTATGCAATCTCATTGCAAATTTCAACACTTGAAATTCCCAATAATATTTTGCCCCAAGCGATCTATGACCTTGACTGAGTCAACAATACATAGACCGCAAGTAAAGTTCAACCCGTCATTTCCCGATTGAATTAAACCCACCCGCCCGACCCTTGACTGAGTCAACAAGGCCGCACGACTACCCTAATCCAATCGCATCATATGCTTTGCAGATAAGCACTAATCAGCTACCGCACACTACGCCTTGACTGAGTCAACAAACGCAGCACGAATACTAACTATTACTTATCTGAAATGACGGAGGGCTACGACAGGTTTTTAAGAAAACCCTTTGCGTAATGAACTTTATATCATTATAGAATCGAGTGATTTTTAAATGGAGTGTTTTTGAGGCTTTTCTAGTTTTGCTAAAGGGGTCACTCCCGGTGAAGGGATCGTCGGCCCTTTCCTCTTTGAATAAGGTGCAGGATATTTCACAAATACCGCTGTGCAAAGCAAGAACTATAGAAGCAATCAAAAGACAAACCGAGTTTGTAGCATCTGCCAGTTATTGCTAAAGGAGTCACTCCCGGTGAAGGGATCTCGGTCCTTTCCTTATCGAATAAGGTGCTGGATGTTCTACAAGGAACACCGCTATGCAAAGCAAGAACTAGAGCTACCAGTTTTTATAAACAAGTTTCTACAACATCTTAGGTTTCTTTTATTTCATTAATCTCATTAATGAAGTCCCATTTTATTATGCTTCACAAGCATCTCTTTTGAAACGAAATTTGCAATATAACATATATCTCATATATATAATATAAACATTCGTCACAGGCAGTAATATGATCTCATCACAGAACATTGCAGCAGAAGAACATATATGAAATATTGGATATACTAGGACGTCCGTGTTTTTAATACGAGCCTGTATAAAACACGGATTCCACGGTCGCGATGAATAGCCAAACCCACATCCCTAGACCCCTACGAGAGCGGCAAGTAACACTGCCAATTCTAGGGTTAGGAGACCCGGTCTTGACTCCTCGAGATGGTCTCCTACTGGACCCTAGAACCCGGTTACTTGTGCTCCCCGCCTTGGGTCTACCTAATGCGGAAAAGTATATAATATACAACGGTGACATCTTCCGCTACCTGGAAGTGCCCCAATAAAAGAATATTACATACAAATGAATTTTACATGAATGAAAAAGAAAAAACAACCATCTCACATAAAACCCCCGGCTATTCAAACGCGACGATCCAATAGAACATATCACAGCAACACATAATATCTCATATCATCAACGTAAGCAAGTATGCGTATCCCGATTGTCGTTGATGTATAGCAACGAAGCCGGCGATACACCACATACTACTCTTACGGTAACAGAAAAGAAAGTGTAAAACTACAACAGTTGGAATCCGCAACCTCCTTAGACATCGCATGCCTAACCAAATGAATTCCTTAGACATCGCATGCCTAACAATTATAAACCCCGCATTTTAGTCTCATTATCGAAAACTCTTTTCAATATCAAGTCGGGCAATTCAACAAGATTCCCGACGTCCTGATCGAATACTCGTCGCAAACTTTAGTAGACGGCCGCACCCCCGGATGCCGTCGACGAAGTGCACTAAGGTGGAACACTGCTGCCGCGAGCACCCGAACGGATGCTTTCGGCGACGGGGTTCTCCTACAGTTACTTGGTCAGGGCTATGGGGCGTAGCTGTCTATTAAGTTTACCCGGCGAGTATCTGCGTACTCTACGTGATTGCGACGGACTTTTGATCACATCAAAATTCCGTGGCAACCGATCATCTGAGACTAAACTGATATGTTTATAATATTCAAATTAGTTATCTCATAACTACCCGTGGATTCCAAATATTGTATCACATTCCAGATAAATAGAAAAAGTTAAACTTTCCGATCGAATCATCAAGCACCCAAGATTTCCCCAATATATCTCAACACTTGAAATTAGTTTAAAAACATCCATTACATGCCACAGTACCAATGGTCCAGCCGTAGAAGGGTCAAGCCAACACCTCACATGTGGCACGCCGTACTGCCCTAAACCCTAAGGTTCAAAAGGCAGTTCAAGACAGTCACATAATCGAGTTAAGGTTTGTTGTCTTCTAGAGGGTCCACCGAGTTACTTGCATGACTTAGAACATTCTTAAACAGTAGAAAAAATCCAACTTTTGAAAAATATTCCGACAGGGGAAAAAGTGAGTTATTGATATCCGTTCGAAGTTTTTAACAGTTTCTAAAAGTTATCCGGAAAGCCACATAGACAAAATCTAATACTTCGATCGAAACATCGAATCCCCAAAACAACCCCAGAAAACTCAACTGTAGAATAAAAATTAAAAATTCCCAGAGAACTCAGCACTGTGTAGTTGGAATTACTGTGCAAAATAGGAGGGGTGACGTCATCAAATGGCCGCGGTACAGCCGCAGAAGCCAGGCTTCTGCCGCGGTTCCGCCGCACTTTTGACGAATTAGCCCCTCGAATTTCACAGTAATTCTAATAAAACCCTACTGAATTTTTTAGAAATTTTTAATTGACAAAAATCCAAATTTTCAGAAAATTTCCAGAGAGTATTTTGGAGTCGGGGTTTCGGGTTCGATCGGACTTTAAACTTCATCTAGACTTCGCCTAAAGCTCTAGCTTGGCTCTGATACCACTGTAGGGTTGCTAGGCACGCGCACAAGGGTCTACGAGGCATCAACCATGCCCGATTAAAAATTTAGCCGTGCCGAACAACCCGAATACGGAACTTTAAACTAGAGATTAGACGAAAACAAGCATGCTAAACATTTTAACACTAAGTGAGAGGGATTACAACCTTTGTAGATCCGGTCCTTCACTTCTTATGCTCCGTGTTGTGGTCCCTTCGCTGCGATCATCGGGATCCGGACTCTCGAGAGGTTCCACGAAGAGAAAGACGCAACCTTTGCTTCCGATCGTCGATACTAAGATGATCTACCTTGAAGTTTCTTTAACACAAGCTAACACTCATGAAATGATGTGAACACCCTCATCTAAATGGCAAGGGAAGATGAGGATGATGAAGTAGGATTTTTGCTCTCTTTATTTATCTTTTTCTCATATTTATCCATCATCAAAATCAAAGCAAGAAAGGATTTCAAGCAAAGAAGAAGAAGGAAGAAGATGATGAATATTGATAAAAAAATCCTTTTGTGATGAATAGGAAAAGAATAATATGATAGAATTATGCAACCATGGTCAAGTAAACCTTTGTAGAGAATTAACTAGGGTTAGGGTTTGGGTTGGGCTAAAGCATGAGTCACTTGAAAATATCTTTCACAAAACAAAATGAAAAGCTTCTAGAAACATCTAGAAAGCTTAACCCTAATCCAAACCCTAATCATATTTAAACTCCACTAAACAATTTGCATTAGTTATCATATCATGTTACAATATTATATATCACATATATAATATTTATCATAACAAAATAAAATAATACGATTAACATATATCGCATATATATCAATGTATTACCCGAGTGAGAAAAAGAATCTTTTAGTGAGCAAATATTAGTTAATGTAATTTAATATATCAAATATATTATTATACATTAAATTATCGAATCAACACTTGATCCGACAATCCGGCTATATCGCATAAAACTGACTAATATTTATCCGTACCGATTCATCGAATCAACACTTGATCCGATGACCCGGCTGATATCAAATATCGCGAGAATAGAATACGGTATCATATATCGCATTATCCTCGGTCCCGCACATATCACATATGTGCTCCTACTCCGTTTTGCCTGTGTCAAGAAACCTCTGTGTAGGACTCTAAAGAATCGTCAATACGCCGGCAGTAGATGATGATCATATCAAACACCCACAAGCTGCAAGCGGTCAGCTAAACATAACAGCTACCCAGGTATTGAGCGCACAGAAGATCAACAAGCAAGCCTGTACATTCTCCTGTGAATTCAAACAGTAAGACTCCCGTACAGTCCGGTCTCGTCGTCTGATATGTCGCATATCTCGCCTAGGGGTGGTAAACGTCAGACCCCAGTAGCTCGATAAGTCGTGTCGATATAAGGTCTATAACAGTTCGAGAAACTACTGATAACACTTACCAGTAAATCTCAGCAACCCTGGCCAGGGATTTCCAGTTATAGCCAATCGAACACAGCACAACATCAACTCCCTATACCGGGAGAGACGAATCCCCTCCTATCGCTCATTGCCTCCATGTGATTCGGGACTGTACCCAAAAGCCACCTTTTTGCGCGCCCTCTTGGACGTGGTATGATGGAAATCAAAGCACAGTGGGAACCACACAAGACTCTATGACGATCTCGGGTCAACAGACTACTCTGTACCAGTGTCACCGGAGAACTGCCATCTGACGTATGGTATAATACCATCTGGGAGTTCTCGGCGAGTCCGTCCAGTGTACCCAGTCTCCACTGAGCACCCGTACACCATCCTTGATGTCAAACACCAATGGATATGGGATCATCCATCGCCGATCATATGGGTCAAGATGCGTATACGCTAGTCTACTCTGGTGTATCGATGCACTGTCTCGATACACCCTCGACTAGGAACAGTTATAGGATGTACTCGTCGACTACCATGGCCCCACTAGTATGATCTCATCATAGTCCCAGTAGTCGAGTACATATCCTAAGGGCTTTATCAAATGTAACATAGAGACAATCAGAGTACACGTTAAGATAAAGTACAACCAGATAGCATACTATCATGTCGAGCAAGAAAGTCCTCCCTATATATGTCCTAGCATCTACTACAATATACATCGTATGTACAGTAATGGCCTCTAGGGCATACATATAACTAACATACATATACACTTTCTTATCTCTTACCTCCTCTGCTCCAAATAACAATTTCCTGCAGGTTTCTTTGCAAATATTCGCAGCGCGCAAATTGCAAAAAATTAAATTGTGGTTGTTTTGATTCTTGTGGTTGTTTGCATAATTAATAGGGACATTAAGGGGCAAAGACCAAATCCAGATTAGGTGGGGAGTTCATTACCCTTCCTAAGCCCCGAAAATCGCAAAACTTGCATCCGCATTTACCCCAATTAACTAAAAAATATCTAGAGATGACTCTAAGGACCGTCGCGCTCATTTTGGACAGAAGAAGGCCATGGGTAATTCATTGCTTATCCGCATTTTCTTGTGGTGTCTAAGGCAAGTGTGTCGAAGGCTAGTGGTTATTAATTAGGCCCACTACTTACGTAGTGGAGTACCTTCCCACTTACCTGGCACTTACCTGGCCACAGGGGGACAAAGAGGCAGTGGAGGATTTTATCCTGCGACTTGTCTTTTGGCAGTTAGGAGCGGTCTAGAGCTTTGACCTAGGTGACCCCTAGAATTAGGGTTTTGTGTGTTGCATTTGTTGTGTTGCATCATTTTTTTTTTCAAAAATCCGTATATTTTCAAAACAAACACCGCATTCATATCATTCCCCTAATTATAAATTCACGCTGCCACTTGTACTAACCCTTTTTTAGTGCAAGATAGGCTGGACACGGGATTCTAGTGCCCGTTAAGTCCGCGTTTCCTTTTATCGACCTAAAAGTCGGTATTTCCACATTTACCCTTTCTTTTACCCACCACCACACCCACTTCGATGGATCCACCTCTATCGAACTTCTTTTCCACTAATCTTCCGCCGTCCGTTGGTGCAAAGAATCCACCTCACATCTCTCTCCAAGAGAGGTGTTATCCAACACGAGGTCCCCTTTCTACCTGTCTTTCCATTCCATCAGCCAACGGGGAAAATTTTTAGATTAAACCCAAATCATCAACCTTCTACCAAAATTTCACGGTCTCGAGTCTGAAGACGCATATGCATTTATCAGCAAATTTGAAAATGTATGCGCAAAGATGGGTACTTCACAGCTTTCTGTGGATGCTTTACGTCTTCGTCTTCTCCCATTCACTTTATGCGATTTAGCCGAGAAGTGGCTATATAACACTACCGCACATTCCATTTCAAATTGGGACGAATAGGTCAAAGCATTCCTTAAGAAATTCTACCCATACCAAAAGACAGCTCGAGTCCGTAGCGAAATCTATCAATTCACCCAGCTTCCAAATGAAACATTTTCAAAATTTCTTGAACGTTTCAAGGATCTGTTAGTCCAATGTCCACATCACGGCATCCCGAGATAGGAACTGTGCCGAATCATTTATGAGGGCATTAATCCTAACACAAGACAGACCCTTGAATCCATGTGTCAAGGCAACTTTATGACTAAAGATGATGGGGAAGCCTGGAATTTTCTCGAAAATTTCGCTGAAAAATCTTTACAGTGGGAGGGTGTGAGTCAAACGTCTAGGGATGGAAATGATATTTCCATAGGAATTAGAGCTGAAATTTCAGCTTTACACAAGAAATTTGACGCTATGGAAAACAAATTTTTAGCTGCCGCCCTAAGTCAAATGTCACTCTCCAAAACTCTATGTGGATGTTGTTCTGATCCTTCTCACTTGACGGAAGAATGTCCGTTTCAAGGTCATAAGCATACAAATGCCACATTTCAAAGACATAGAAACGATCCATTTTCTTTCACATATAATCAGGGTTGGAGGAATCACCCAAATTTTGCTTGGAACCAATCACATTCTCAAAACACGGTTCCAACCCAAAACAATTTCCAAAGGGTCCCTCCACCACAACAGCACCCACAACTTCAATTGAGTCAGCACCCCTTCCAAGCACAAAATTTTCAAAATCCGGTCAACACACCCGCACCATCTTGTCCTTTGCAGTTGACCGGGACTGATGAATCCTGTTCATTCATAAACTTGCTTCTAACAAATCTCATGCAAGTATCGGCTGAAATAAAGACTTATGTCAATGATATAAAGAAAAACTCAGCGTCCCAAAGCGAGAGTATTAAATCAATGGAAGCAGAAATTGCACGATTAAAAGCCGAAATGAGAGCAAGAGAGAAGGGGAAACTTCCAGCTCAAGCTTTACCCAATCCTGGCTATTCACATTATGTGGATGCAATCATGTTGAGATCTGGAAGAGTGCTTGACACTCACGTTGGGGAAGAGTTTGATGATACAGAAAAATCAATCAATAACACCCCGGCTGAGACCTTTTCTTCCACTTCTACTTCTAATTCTAACCCCAGTTCTTCTACCCCACCACCTTCTTCCGAGCCTATTCTTCGTTTCCCACAAGGCTCGCCACCTCAGTCCATCTCTTCTAGTTCTCCACGAACGATCCCCACCTCTATTCGGGGATCGGGGCCACACACACTTCCTTCTCCTATGATGGACCCAACGCTTATTGCTAAAGCACCTTATCCTAATCGGTTAAGGGCTAACACATCGAGTCCACATATGGAGAAGATTATGGACATTTTAAAGCAAGTTAACATCAACATCCCTCTCCTAGATGCCATCCAACAAGTTCCGTCCTATGCGAAAACTCTTAAGAACTTGTGCACTAGGAAGGGGAAGACTCAAGTGCCCAAGAAGATTTTCATGGCAAAGACTGCAGACACGGCTTTCCCCCAACAATTACCGAGGAAACGTAAGGATCCTGGATATCCTACTATTTCCATTTCTATTGGGGGAAAACACATCAATCGTGCTCTACTAGATCTTGGCGCTTGTGTTAACTTGCTTCCATACTCTGTTTATGAGCAACTAGGGATCGGAGAGTTGAAGCCAACCCATTGCACTCTCCAGATGGCTGACCGATCAATCACCAAACCTAGGGGTGAACTGGAGGATGTGTTAATAAAAATCGAGGAATTTATATTTCCTGTGGACTTTCTTGTAATTGATACACAGCCTGTAGCGAACCCACGGAATCAAATTCTGGTGATTTTAGGTCGCCCCTTTTAGGCCACTTCCAACGCTATCATCAACTGTCGTAATGGTTCTATGACCCTATCTTTCGGGAATAGGTCAATAGAGCTGAACATTTACAAGTTGGGAAGTGTACCCTCCGAACCTACTGCTCAGGTCTGTTCTGTCGACTTAATGGATGTCGACAGCAGCGAATTTGATGATCCTCATGATACTGAACTTGACTCTTTTCATACGTTGTTGATTGACCCAATTATGTATCATACACATACGGACTCTTCCACCGAGATGTCCGGGTCAACAACTAACACCGATTATGAACTGTTTTTAAAGTCTGAAGATCACCCCGCACTTTGTGATGACATTCTTCATCGGGGTATTGATGGAACTTTTGAGGAAATATTCGCTGATGAACTCGCATTTTTGAATGACATGGGTGTTGAGATGAATCATGTCCCAATCAATGAAATTGAACCTCCACCCCTTCTTCTGAACTGTAAAAAGAATACAAGTAATCCATCATATTCACTGCACCGTCTCCCCAGAATGAGACGCACACACATTCTATTCCACCACTTAACCTTTCCCCACTTCTTCTTCCACCAACCAGAGCACTGCATTGATAAAATTTTTGAATGGTTGGTGTTAACTTTCGGTCTTTGTAAAGCTTGGCATCGACCACTGATTTTTGACCCCCTCATATGATTTTCAAAAGATTAACACTCCATAACTCAAGTTTGGGGGGGGGGGGTTATAATCTGGCTCCTGAAAAGAAAATTTTTACAAAATGATGAGCCAAAAATAAGTTTGGGGGAGGTTCTTCACTTAAATATTTTGCCCCCACTAATAAATTCCTCCCAAGCTTACAGGTTTTTCGAGATTTAGCAGATGGCAACAGTGAGGACACTGTTGAAAACAAGTTTGGGGGAGGTTTGTGCTTATTCTCACATCATTTCTATCATACTTTGCATAAGCACAAAACATTTTTTAAAAACCTATAAAAGTTTTTAAAAAAAATTGGAAAAAAAATTAAAAAAAATTTTTGTACATAAATAAGATAATAAAAGTTTAGATAGTGAAAAATTACATCCATGAGATTAGAAAAATTGAAGAAAACCAAGAAAATTAGAAGTTTTCTTAAACGAACTAGTAATAAGTAGTTATGAGCCGTTGTCCCAAAGGTTAGTAAGATGAAGGACGTCACTAATCTGAGAATAAAAATAAGTCTGAAAAATAGTTTCTATTCTGGAAGCCAAACATTTTGAACGTTGATACCCTGCTATTCGCACTTACACACGTCTTAAAGCCTGGGATAGTAGAGGATACCTTGAAATGCTCTTGTCTTAAAGCCAAAAGTATGAAGGAAATAAAAAAATGAAAAAAAATATAAAATGGTGAGAAAAATGGACACTGGTTTTGTTATCACCAAGGGCATAAAAAATATATAGCAAGGGTGCCTCTTCACCTAGTGCCCTAAGACCAACTGGTCTGGGAGTCACTGCTATGCCTGAGGTGGTGCAAGACGAGGAAAATACACCAAATAAGCAAACACATGAGTAATCGGTCGGTTAGTACCTCAAGAAGTATTAACGGTCGCATGAAAGTGTGTGAGCAAATTCGTCTAAATATTCATTAATTAAAAAGTACTGAGGCTGATGGGCAAGAGTATGATAGCTTGAATTGAATTCTCTGGGTGTAGGGATGTCTTTACACACACGCAGGGTTATATGATCGATGTTTGGAAGAAAGATAGGAATGAAAAATAAGACGATGTTTTATTGAGGGAGGACGTGATTTCTGACATCTTTTCATGACCATTAAGATAGGGCTCATGACAACCGAAAAGCTAGCTTAGTTGGAAACCCTAATTTTCAAGGCTTTTCTTTTACAATTCTTATCTTTAAATGTAAATTTCACGATCTTCCTTTTATTATTGGATTTTGTGGGTGCAATCCGCAGAAAACCCTCAGGAGACAACACTCCTCCTACTAGGGACACCTAGAGGATTAAAGGCTTGTTGCACGTGCTCAGTGCAATCGTGTTGCCTACGAAAGTGTGCTGGATAGATTTTCTCTTTCTTTATTTTCTCCTTCTCTTTTTAATAAAACAGTTCGCTCGAGATGATCGAAAATAAGTTTGGGGGAATTTGATTAGTCGAAAATACTGCATTTTTAACACGGCAATTTCCCTATCATTTGCATTCATATAGAAGTGTTCGGCATTCATATTACACATATTAGCAAAACATCCCTGAAATACCAGATTGCATGTGTTATACTTTAAAACCGGCATTTCTGAGGAAATTGACTGCATTTCATGGCATCGCATCATCTCTATATTGCGCAACACTTGTCTCGAGAAATTGTGCAGGGAAATCCAGAAGAAAGGCCAAAATTGTCATTTTACTGATCAAACATTACGCCAACTCAATGATTTCATATCTGGAAGTAATATGGAAAGTATTTTGAGAATCAACACATCAGATAAATACCACAAAGCCAAGAAGAAGCAGTACACAGAATTACACACTGTGATCTCCTCACGTGACCGCGGATCCGCGGCATAAGAAGGCACGTGCCACGGATCCGCGGCTCTTCTGCCACGTCATCACTTGAATTTTGGTGCATAACTCTTCTCTCAGTGGCTACAGCTCAGAAATATATGTCAATCTCCAAAAAACCCTCGAAGCTTCTGCCAGATCAGCAAAGATGATTAATTAAGCTAATCCTAATTAAGCTACTAACAAACTATTTCTAGAAGCTCCCTCCTAACTAAGTTCATCTAGAAGCTTGTCCTCAACAAACTTTTGGAGGGAAATTCAAATTTCCTCAACAAACTTTTGGAGGGAAACTTAAAATTCAAATCCTAGATCTAGGGTTTTGATGTCTATAAATAAAAGCCTAGACCTAGGGTTAAACGGTTTCCAGATTCCTAAATCTCTAATAGTAGTTCAATTCTCCATCTTCTTCCACAAGTCTAGTGACAAGACTTGTGCGAAACCCTAACCCTAATTCCAATCCAAATTCAAGATCCCGAGTACCAATCAAGCGAGAAGCCTTCAACCTTTTAGGAGCGGAGCCGATCTTCAACCGAGCAAGCGATCCAAGCCGATCCGCGACTCACGGAGATGAGCGAAGCCAAATCGACGATCGAGTTCTTCCTCTTGTAGTTCTTGAGCGATTGTAATGAAATTGTTGATATAAATAAAAGGTGAAATTCTTTAATCTTACTTTCTTTAAATTCTTGCATCATGATTCGATCTCAATTTATAATTGTAGTTCTTATTGTGATGTTTGAGTAAAACTCCGCTCGTAAAGGAGTCGAGAAGATCAATAGAATGATGATGTAACAAATCGTAATACAATTCTTAAGTCCTACGAGTTTTGTAAACCCTAGCAAGTTCAAGAATCGATGACCTAGTTTCGTTGCGATGCGTTTTTGATTGTGATCGCTCGAAATTAGGGATCTACGATCGTTTCTTGAATTTACTAGAGGCTAGAATGTTAATGATATCGACGAAGGAACAAGGGATAAATGATGAAACCCTAGTTTCACTAGAAATCCATAATTCTCGTCGATCATCATCGATCTAGTATCAAATAATCGAAGGATAAGACTACGTCATTGTGAGACTGCATCACATATATAGATCCGATCGATTCCTACGAGCCTCATTTCGATTCTTGATATTTGGTTGGAAAAATCATCACAAATTACCACTTCTTGATTTTAATGCTTTCTTAGATCTAGAATTTTCTCTTTCTTGAATTGCAATTACAAATCATGAATTGATTTCTTTTCTTTTCTTTAAAGTTTCGACTCATCTAATTTAAAAGACGAACGATTACACTTTCCCTGTGGACGATCCACACTCGCTAACGATCTACATCCGACACTGTAGTTGATTGCGGTCAAAATATTTTTGGTTGTGATTTCTATATAATTTTCCAACATACACAATCTGAAATCGTTTTTCAATCAATGTCCATTAGTGAACTTCAGGTGGTTCCGTCCATTGTTGACCCAATACCTTTGTATTGCGATAATAATGGGGCTATAGCTTTAGCGAAGGAACCACGATCCCATCAGAAATCCAGACAAATCTTAAGGCGGTATCACCTGATCAGGGAGATCATTAATCGCCAAGAGATCGAGGTACGGAGAGTGGACACTAATGACAACACGGCAGATCCATTCACAAAGACCCTCCTCAAACACAGTTCGAGAGACTTTTTGAGCTATTGGATATATTGTACGCCAGCAGCTGGCCTTAGTGCAGACGTTGGGTATGCGGTACACCAATTACTGGCCTTTAGTGCAAGTGGGAGATTGTTAGATATGTATGTCCTAAAGGCCATTATTGTATAGTACTAGTTTGTATATTACATTTTGGAAGCTTGAGATCTATACATGGATTGACGACAGTCTTGCTCGATATTGTAGTATGCTACTTGGCTTGTATCTATCTTAGTATGTGTATATGTTTCTTTTAACATATCGCTAATACAATTGATGAAGCCCTTAGGATCTTTGCTTGACAACCGGCGTTGTAATGGAGATCACACTAGTGGGGTCTGGGTAGTCTATAAGCACATCCTTATACAGGTCTCAAGTCATAGGATTATCGAGACCGGGCATAGATACTTCAGAGTAGACTGGTGCATGCGCTTCTCATCCCAGCAGGGGAGATGGTCTGTCCCACAGTCATCAGTACCTCGTACTGGAGATATTATGCTGGTGCTCGTTAGGTTACGAGTACACTGTTGGTTAGTATTATACCTATCGTCGGTTAGCAGTTCACAGGTGACATGATTACAGCTTAGTCCGTTGACTTGACACTGCTAGTTCGCCTCAAGTGTGTTCCCACTGCTACCCTACCACGGCTCTATTGAGTCGTGTAAACAGGTAGTAGTTGGGTGCAGTCCTGAAGCACTTGGAGGCAGAGGAGGTTAGACAGGATTCGTCTCTCCCGGTATTGGGGATTGATATCGCGCTGTGTCTAGGAGAGCCATTACACAAAGTCCCTGGCCAGGGCAAGTGAGATTTACTGATAGGTGTTCCAGTGGTTTCTCAGGGTGTTCTGGGCTACACTCCGACATGACTTATACCGCTATTAGGGGTCTGACGTTTACCACTCCCTAGGCCCGATATGCGATACTCTTAGACGAACAGACAGGACTGTACGACGATTGTCACAGATAGGCTCAGTAGGAGCTCGGATGGGTTTTACTCATCGGCCTTGTTATCGACAGATACCTGGGTAGCCGTTATGCACTGCTAATGCCGCTGACGTGCTTGTGGTTAAACCCACTGCAAGAGTACTGTCGAGTCATTAGTGTCCCACACAGAGGGTTGTTCTCATTTGGGCGAAACGATGTAGAGGTCGTATGGTTTTCCGACAGGGTTCGTTCATATACGCGTACTTATGCGTGTTTGGTGTTCGGGCAGTTGATACTAGTTGGCTTTGGTTTAACCCAGATCCTAGTATTTGATTTTAGGTTGGTTCAATCTCATTGTATTCGTGTTCTTCGGAACACGGATGCGGGTATATGTATACTGTTGACAGAGACAAAGAAGGAGACGCCTCATTAGAGTTATGACCATTGACTTGATTAAAACCATAATGAGATGAAGGAAATTGATTACTAATTTTAATTAGAGATAATTGTTTCATGGTTATTTAGTTTGACCATTTGACTTGTTGACCATTGTTGAGTTAGGTATTTTTGTTAAGCAAAAGATATTTTGCTTAGCATTAATGGTGACATGATAATGTTCAAATCAAATGAACCATCACAATTTTTCTAATTAAAATTATTATTCTTTTATCCAAATATGAGAGCTATCTCTTCATGATTCACATATTCATTCTCTCCCATAGCTCTCTCTCTCTCTCTTTCATCCTCTCTCTCAAGCCCTCATCTCTCATGTGTTGAGAACCAAGGGCCATTGAGACCAAACCACTAAAATCCCTTTCTACTCTCTAGAGGGTTCTTAATATTGCACACCAAGCACCCTAGTTATTTCATTGTTGAGGTTGGAGCTCAAGGTAGAGACCTTGGGGTGGATCTTCTTTGACGTGGAGAAGCCGGTGAGGAGGAGCCATCTACAACCGCTCCATGGAGCTCACAACAAGGAAAAGCACTACAAGTAGAAAAGGAGTTCAAGCTTGAGGTATAACTTTCTATCATTGTAGATAAAACTCTTTTGTGCTAACTAGGTTTATTCTAAAGATCCGGTTTAGGGTTTATTCTAGCGCCATGTTTTGTATCGTAGTAAAATTTTTGTTCCGCATTTGGCCATGGAAGTTGGCCGTGGCGGTAGTGTAACCCTTCAGTTCTAATGGACACTGGACAACATATATTTTCATGTATAAGTCCTAAGAGTATACTAACTCAAATTCTTTTTTTTGTAAGTTGGAAACTGTATTTTGGTCGAAAATGTCTTATACTGTTATTTAATGTACTTTACCATATCCTTAACTGATAAAGGTATATAGTTGGAACACAATTTTGAAAATTTATATCTCGCTTTGTAAAATAAAGATACAGATGTATCATTTTAAAAATTGGTGCATAACAACGGTTATTCGAAACCAAATATTTGCCGTTAGGCAAAACGAAGCGATTTAATCCAATATCACCAATTATAACGAATTCCGAAATTAAGGATCAGATTGTGCATTTCCAAATATTCTAATCCTAATTAGCATCTGTAACGCCGTACATATATGAGATCCAAATCCGGTAAATACATACCCTGGAGTCAGAATTAATTGGAATACAGTTCCCATTAACAAGTAAACAAAAAATCTGAAACAAAAATGTTTCAAGTGGGTGTTCGGGTATTCCTAGTAATGCCTTTTTCACAATCCAGATTCATGACAGTAGTCGTAATTTCCTTTGCCCTCGCTTCAATCCCTTTATATGTCTCTACATCTTACCTTCTGTACACCGTACTTAGGGTATTTTGTTTTCTTCTTTCCCGATCTTTCGGCATCAGCCTAAGATTTGGAAGAAGATTTTCCAATAAGTGTAATAGGTGTACTCTCCTTATACAAGGAGCTCTTGTAGCCTGAGAGAAGGTAAAAGGATGAGACAATCAAACGATACAATCTAAATTATACAGAACCAGTAGCCATCCTCGACTGAAATAATTTCTTCGAGTTCGTATGTAACTATATGATGTCCATTTCGAAGCAATATGGATCATCGTAGTGATATGGAGTGTTCTGGAGAAATGCAAAGGAAAAGTAGGAGTAGCAGAGATATTTGCGACTTTGTCATGAATCATGACAATCTAAATCCAACATGTGTAAGAAAGTTCGGTTAACTTGGTTAATGAGTTTTAGGTAAGTCATGGGTCGCTGTACCAGAGAGAGAGAAAAGAAAAACTTAGCGTGCACTCTATCAAGATTAGATTGATCATCACTTTAGCTAATAAGGATGGTCCACTGTTTTCTCGAATTCTCCTTCAAACCCTAAAATGAGAATTAGTTGGGATCATATACACCTTATAAGTTCGCTAATCGTTCGGCCAGGTCGGTGTTGGTACTCCGAGAGAGGTCTCCCATGCTTTCGCTTGGACCCAATTAATAACCCCTTTTCTGTAGAGACGTAATCTCGTTAACATTTCTTACACACCTAATATGTTAGCTAATTATGAAGTGAAAATCTCCCGAGGAGTAAAACCTACTTATCAGTGGGAATCGGGACCCAACTATTATCATATGATAACATTGACGGAAGCCGACTAAAATTACTATACTTCAGAAGGTATGTGCAAACTTGGCAAGTTTCCCTTATATTTAAACTCCCGATATGGTATTTTCCCCAAGCGTCTTTTGACCTTGACGGATGCTAACAAATCATAAGTCGCAAGTCAAGTTCTACGCGTCATTGTCTTGATTAATTTAGACCCTACCCGTACTCGTCATTGACGGATAACAACAAGGCTATACGACAGACTTAGATTAATGCACATCTATACAGCAGAAAAGTAACACATACCTACCGCACACCATGCCTTGACGGATGCCAATAACATAGCATGAAAACAAGGCGCTACTTATCTGAAATGACGGAGGGCTACGACTGGTTTTTAACGAAAAACCTTTAACGTAATGAACATGATATCGTTGTAGGAATTAAAGTGGATTTGAAATGAAGTGGTTTAGGCTCCACATTTTAAAACTAGAAACATAAACTTCTTCTCAAGAGCGAACTCCACAAGAAGGGATCGAGGCTCTTCCCTCATAGAATGAGGTGTAGCATATTCCTAATCAAATACCTCTATACAAAGTAAAAGAATATGACACTTTTTTTGAAGAAAACCGACTAGTTTTAAAAATTGGTTCCGAAAACATCAATTAGGATTGTTTTCTTTGCATTAAAGATACAATACAATCCCATCAAATATAGTTTCTAAGCCACACTAAAAACTGTTAGGAATATGTATGCCCTAGAGGCCATTATTGTTGATATAGTGGATGTTTGGACAGATATATAGAGGACTTTCTTGCTCGACATGATAGTATGGTATTAGATTACCTTTATCTTAACATGTAGACTGGTATTTATACTGTCTGTCTCTTACATGTTGATAAAGCCCTTAAGATATATACTTGACTACCAAGACTATGATGAGATCATACTAGTGGGGTCAGGGTGGTCCAAAAGTACATCCTTTAATAAGTTCCTAGTCGAGGGAATATCGAGACTAGGGCATCGATATTCCAGAGTAGACTAGTGTGTACGTTTCTTGTCCTTTAGAGGGCGATGGTTGATCCCACAACCATTGGTTTGTGACATCAAAGATTGTACACATGTGCTCATTGGAGAATGGGTACACTGAACAGGACTCGCCGAGGACTTCTATGTGGAAGTATACCTATCGTTAGATAGCAGTCTTCTGGTGACACTGGTACAAGTTAGTCTGTAGACCCGAGATTGTCATAAAGTCTTGTGCGGCTCCCACTGTGCTTTGATTTCCTCCCTACCATGCTCAAATAAGACGTTTAAACTGGTGGATTTTAGGTACTGTCCCGAGTCGCATGGAGGAAATAGGCGATAGGAGGGGTTTCGTCTCTCTTGGTATTGGGGTTGATGTTGCGCTATGCTCGATTGGCTATAACTAGAAGTCTCTGGCCAGGGCTGCTTATGAGATTTACTGAAAAGTGTTATCAGTAGTTTCTCAAACTGTTATAGGCATGATATCGACATGACTTATCACGTTACTGGGGTTTGACGTTTACCACCCCTAGACATGATATGTGACATATCAGACGAAGAGACCGGACTGTACGGTAGTGTTACTGATAGGCTTCAATGAGACCATGGACAAGCTTGCTTGTTGATCTTCATATCTCTCAATACCCGTGTAGCTGTTACGTCCTGCTAGTACCGCTGACGGTTTGTAGGTGACTGATGCGATCATCACCTACTGCTGGCGTATTGACGAGTCTTTAGAGTCCTACACAGAAGTTCCCTGGTTCATGCAAAACAAAGTAGGACACATTTGTGATATGTGTGTGGGCCTGATTAAATCCGTGTATGTGATGCCGCATTGTAATCTGGCAGTTATCTGTTATCGGTTCGGTTTTATGTGATATAACTAGATTGTCGAATCAAGTGTTGATTTGATAATGTGATATACAGATAAATGATATTAGTCGGTCATATATGATATAACGAGATTATTAAATCATGTGTTGATTGATATATATTATATGTGATATAATTATATCTTAACTAATATCATTAGCTCACTAATTATTCTTCATAATGTATATATTAATATATATGATATATATATATAATAATGAAGAATGGCATAAAATTTATAATTTTGAGAAAAATAGAAATGTGGTGTAAATTGAGAGCATGGTTGCAAGCATGAGAGTTATATTTGTTTATTCATCTTGACTAACTATTCAAGCGTGGTAGCAATTTTATATTGAAAAATTCCATTGAATGAGTGGGGGTCAAGAGTTGCCATTCATTCTTTGCTCATTCTCAACACTTAGCCATTTTTCATTAGTTGCTCTCTAGCTTCTTATCATCTTCCTCATTATTGTTATTCAAGCTTCAACCATCACATGAGATGTGAATCATGAAGCTTGAACACAAAATTGTGAGCTTTAACATCCCCTACTTCACCATCGTATACTTGACTAGCGATCGAGTGTAGCGTGTTTCCTACGCTAAATAGTTTAGTGTAGAGGTAGCTTGAGGTGGAGGGACTTCGCGTGGATCATCTTCGGCACGAAGGTTATCGGAGGAAGCTCGTCGAAAGCCTCAAGTGGAGCCTAGTTGAGTCGCGGGACTACTACACGGAGCATGTGAGGTGAAGGACTCGAACTACAAATGTTGAATGATCTTTCACTTTCTCTAGTTGTTCACATCATAAAGGCAAACCGTAATAATCTAGTAAAGATCTTATTAGTCTAGCTTAGAACCTAATAAAAATTTGAATTTGGCATGCTTGATGCTCCTAGAGCCTCATGGGGGTGCTAAGCTCGACTTTCATGGTATCAGAACTAAGCTAGAACATTAGGTTAACTTGTAGCAATGTTAGAAATCCGCCGTTTTTGTCATGCAAAAACTGCCGATAAAAACAGTTTTCCAAAATGATGTTTTGAGTTGTTTGCAAACCCCGCAGGCTCACGGTTTGAATCGAGAAACCGTGGGGTGGAGCGTGCGCACCCCGGGGACACCCTAGGGGGACCGAACGGCTGGGCCCATTGCCCAAGACCACCATAAGGTGGTCTTGGCGGTGGGGACCCGAAAGTGACCCACCTTAGACAGTTTCGGGTCTCCCTCACCCTCTGGCCACCTCGGAGGTGGGGTACCCCCTCTAGGACCCCCATTCGATAGTTAATTTTTGGATCTTCACCCACGCGAAGATTCGGATGGGTTTCCAGTTCATTTTGACTTCCGGATTGGCTTAAAATGATCGGTTTTGGAACTTTAGCTCACCGGAATTCTAATGTCGCGGTTACATTACAAGCTTTGCGATGTGTGATACAATTATTAGAATCCGGAATAATTAGTTTTATGAAAACTAGTTACTATATTGTAAACTTAGCCGTTTAGTCTCAATTGATCGATTGCCAGGAAGTTTTGATTCGGATCAAAACTCCGTCGCAATTGCGTATTTTACGCGATCACTAAGTCGGGAATCTTGTTGAATTATCCGACAACCAATTGAAAAGTGTTTTCAATTTGAGACTAAAATGCATGTTTTATAAGTTAGGCATGAAATCCGGAATATGAGATATTCCGGGTTTATGATGTCTAAGGATATTGCGGATTCTAATTATTGTAGTATTTTGTTTTATTTTCTGCGACCATAAGTGTAATATGTGGGGTATCCCAATCTCGTTGCTATAAGTCAACAAGTTTTAGGGATACACATATTTTCTTACGTTGATGATATATGATATCAAGTGTTGCTGGTGATATGTTTTATTGGATCGTTGTGATTGAATAGCCGGAGGTTTTATGTGAGATGAGAGTTTTTATATTTTCATTCATGTAAAATTTGTATGTAATATTCTTTTATTGGGGCACATCCGGGTTGAGGATGATGTCACCATTGTTGTATATTATTTACTTTTCCGCATTAGGATAGACCAAGGGCAGGGGAGCATAAGTAACCGGGTTTTAGAGTCTAGTAGGAGACCATCTCAAGAAGTTGAAAAATGGTCTCCTAACTTTAGAATTGGCAGGGTTACTTTCCGCTCTCATAGGGGTCTAAGGATGTGGATTTGGCTATTCATCATGACCGTGGAATCCGTGTTTTACATTACTGCCTAAATTTAAAACACGGACATCCTAGTAGATCCAATATTTCATATATTGCTTCTGCTACTTGATTCTGTGATGTTGATCATATAACTGCGTGAGACGAATGTACTATTATATATATGATATATAATAAACGTTGCTTATATTTTGCACCCGCGCTAGTCCATCCCCCGCTCTGCCCGTAGATAAGTAACCTAACGGTGCATGACAAGGCCCTGTGGCGAATGCGGATGGTATAAGCGTACGTTCTATTTTCGTTACATTTTTCTGTGAAGTTTAGGAAACATTAATTGATGGGACTTCATTAATGAGATTAATGAAAAGAAAGAAACCTAAAGATATTGTAGAATAAAATTTTCAAAAAGGGTAGCTCTATTTTTTGCTTTGCACAGTGGTATTCCTTGATGAATATCCAGCACCTCATTCGATGAGGAAAGAGCTGAGATCCCATCACCTGGAGTGACCTCTTTAGCAAAACTGGATAATTCAACAACCCACTCAGTTTTGTCTTTTGATTGCTTCTTTAGTTCTTGCATTGCATAGTGGTATTCATGAATATCCAGCACCTCATTCGATGAGGAAAGAGCTGAGATCCGTTCACTGGGAGTGACCTCTTTAGCGAAGCTAGCAAAAGCTTTAAAAACACTCCTTTTCTAAATCACTAGATTCTGTAATGATATCAAGTTCATTACGCTCATGGTTTTCTTAAAATCCTCCGTAGCCTTCCGTCATTTCAAATAAGTACTATTTAGTATTCGTGCTGCGTTTGTTGGCCTTTGTCAAGGCGTAGTGTACGGTAGCTGATTAGTTCTTATCTGCAACCATATGATGCGATTGGATTAGGGTAGTCGTGCGACCTTGTTGGCCTTTGTCAAGCGTCGTGCGGGTGTGTTTAATTCAATCAAGAAATGATGGGTTGAACTTGAATAGCGCCCTATGGTTTGTTGGCCTTTGTCAAGGTCATAGGAAGTTAGGGGTAAATGTTTTTTCGAGAATTTCAAGTGTTGAAATTTGCAATGAGATTGCATACCTTCTATATGATAGTTGGATCCTGATACCCACTTCTAGTAAGAGTTACACCTGGGAGAATTTGCACTTTACAATTAGCTAATCAAGTAGGTATATAGAAAGGTGTCAACGGGGTTATGCCTCTAGGGAAATGAGGTTTATTTTAATTAGGTCCGTGCGAATGCACGGGAAACCTCCGTCAGAGTACCAATACCTGCCTGGCCGAACGATTAGCGAACCTGTAGGGTGTAATTAATCCCGGCTAATCTTACCTTTTAGGATTTGAAGGAAGATTTGATGAAAATAGTGGGAGCCATCCTGATTAGATAAAATAACCTATCTAATCTTACAAAGAGCGCACGCAAAGTGAGTACCCTTCTCTCTCTCCTGGTAGCGACCAATGAAATGCTCTAATCAAGATAATAATATAGATGTATTGACCGAACCTACTTATTATACCGGGCTAGGTTCCGCTCTATCTTATGATTGTCATAAGACTGAGCAAGGAATAGGGGTATATACGGATTCCCACACCACCCAAACGAAGAATAAGCATGTTGATGCATTGTCTTCGGGTGTGTTCGTAACCAAGAACTGTTTCTCAGTTACCTCTACGTCCTGGGTATTGGATACCGGAACAGTGTCCCACACATGTAATTTGTTACATGGGCTATAGTCAGGTGGAGAACTGGGAAAGGGTGATATGTCTCTAGTAGTAGAGAATGGTGCAATTGTTGCAGCCAAAGAAGTTGGCAGATATCACCTGGTGTTACCAACTGTTAATACATTGATTCTTAACGACTGTTATTTCGTACCAATAAATATTATGAATATTTCCTAAATCAAGTGTTGATTGGATAAGGTACGTTGTATAACAGTGTACACGTTGAAAATCAAACTACAGTTCTAAACGTACAAAACACACAAAAGAGGAACAGTTCAGAAATGAACGAAGTCTTCTTGAGGTATTGTAGACTGGGTCATATCGATGAAACAAGACTAGCTAAAGTTTTATTAGGATGCATATTTGAATCCGTTCGAATTAACATCTTATGAAACTTGCCAGTCATGTTTCAAAGACCATGGTGACCAAATCTCCGTTTTCTGGAAACGGAGAAAGAGCTACTAAACTCTTGGACAGATACATAGTGATGTATATAGTCGTATGTCTATATATGCCAGGGATGGTTCCGCGTACATTATTACATTCACCGATGTTCTCTCAAGATACGAACATGTGTTCTTGTTGAAACACAAATCTGAGTCTTTTGATAATTTCAAGGAATATAAGTACGAAGATGAGAACTAAATGGGTAAAGGTATTCAAATCCTTCGATATGATCGGGGAGAAGAATACTGGAGTACGGAATTCCGAGACTATTTAAAAGAGAATGAGATTATCTCTCAGTTTACTCCTCCGTATAAACCACCGCACAACGGTATATCGGGATGGAGGAATCGCACCATATGAGATATGGTGCGCTCTACGATGAGTACTGCTGAGATGCCTATTTCCTTTCAGGGACTTGCACTTGAGAAGATGCATACCTATTGAATAGTTTTCTAATCAAATCCGTTGCCTACCACTCCATATGCGATATGGAATGGGAATAGACCATCTCTTAAATGAGTTAAGATATGGGGTTGTCCGGCCTATGTTGAAAAGCAAAATCCGGAATAGCTTGAGGCAAGGTCAGTTTTGTGAAAGTTTGTACGATATCCCAAACATTCGTGAGGGTATATCTTCTACCACACCGAGGAACAAAAGGTGTTTTGTTTCTCAACATGCCACCTTTTTAGAAAAGGAAATTCTTGTGGATGAAATTAGTGGCGATGAGGTAGAACTGGAAGTAGTTCCAGCAAACAAAAACTATAACTTACGATTTGTTGGAACCGGAGGATTCAATAGTCCCTGATAAACAGAATCCACTTCGCAGATCTAGTAGAGTTCCTCATCCACCTGAGAGATACTTCGGTTTTCTCATAGACGGTCGGAGCGAGGATTGCATCATGGAGATGATGACCCAACTAGTTTCGAGCAGGCTATCACGAGTGGGGACTCTATGAAATGGCTGGATGTTATGCGATCTGAAATGGAATCCATATACACCAACAATATATTGACTTTGGATGTTGCTCCTGAAGGGGTAAAACCCATCGGGAGCAAGAGGATCTTTGAGAAAGATAATTTGGTTTAGATGGAATAGTTGAGACTTTCAAAGCTAGACTTGTCGCTAAGCTAAAGTCCATCAGGATCTAACTTACCATTGCTGCATACCATGACTACGATATCTGGCAGACTGCACGTCAAAACCGCTTTTCTAAATGGTGATTTAGAAGAGAGCGTGTATATGACACTGCGAGAGGGCTTCGTAGACAGTGGGATCAGTGGAAGCATGTGCAAGATGCTTAAATCTATCTACGGGTTAAAGCAGACATCGCGGAGATGGAACATCTGTTTTAATTAAGCAGTCAAAGAGTTTGACTTCATCAAAAAGATAGATGAACCATCAATAAATAAGAAGGTTGTGTAGAGTATGGTTGTCTTCCTCGTATTTTACGTGAATGACATACTCTTGATAGGAAACGATGTTCCTATGCTACACTCGGTCAAACTCCTCTTATCACACAGGTTCTCCATGAAAGATCTAACTGATGCTTCCTACATCCTAGGGTTATGGATCTATAGAGATAGATCTAAACGGATTTGGGATTTTCCCAATCAACATACAAAGACACTGTAACGCCTTAGGATTTCGATTAGTGTTAATTAAGTGTTAGTGCTGGTTTTTGGTAAAAAGTTTACCAATATGGGTTCCTCATAATTTATAATATTTAATTAATAATTTATTATTATTCGTTATGGCTTACACGCATATGTGCACGTTAATGTGAGGGTGTGTTTGTGTTTATTTAGTTTTAGTGACCATGAAAATTTAACCCTAATCTTAATCCTTTTCTTTAATCCAATCCTTTGTTCTAATCCTAAACCTTTAGATATTTTCTTTTGGGTTTGGTCTTGAGGAGAGGTGGCATGGTAACTCTTGGAGAGCATGCTTGCATTAAATGCTTAAGGTGCACTCTCCTCTTATCCTCACCCCTCTCTCTCATTTTCCTCACCTCACTCATTCCTCTCTCAATTCATTTCTTTCTCTTTTCTCTTCATCTCCTAAGTTCTCAACTGAACACTTAACCATTTCTTTATTATTCCATCACTAAACTTCATCAAAACATCACCAAATCACTTCTTAAGCCTAATTTTGCCTCTTGGATGCCTTGGAGCTCGGAAAGCTGGGATCTTTGAGTTCTTTTGGATAGGTAATGATCTCTATCTAATCTTTATGTTGTTTTAGTGTTTCGTAGTTTAATCGTTTCAGTTTAGAATGCTTAAAGTGATGTTTTTGTGCAAATATCGTATCTTTAGTGTCGTTTGTGATGTCTGTGATCTGTTGTGACCCCGAGTGTGTACTAGGAAATCTAATAGAGTAGTTGTGTTGTCCCTGAGATCCTAAGCCAGCTCCTGGATCACGAACCCAAGCATCTCGGATTTGGCCAGCGACGTTTGAAGGGAGGTCCGGCGACCACGGCCGTACGATGGAGTTTGGGTGTGGGTTTTTGTGAGTAGGTGTCTGCAGTGGTTTAAGCGTGTTTGGTTTTGTTTGATTTTTAGGTTTTCTCTGTATACAAAATCTGGGATCACATAGCTAGTTTCTTGTGTTACGACTACGCGCGTTATGTTATCCGACACGGTCCGTGCACTTTGTGCAGCTTTTGCTTTTGTGTTGGTTTCTTCGTGTCGCTATGCACGTTAGCCACTAGATGGACACTTAGGAGTATGTTTGGAGTTAGTGCGTCGGTTAAACGTAGTGTGTACGTGTTTTCGGTCGTTTGCTAATATATACTTGTTTTATCGTTATATGCTTTCAGGATCGCAGGCGAGGACTTCGGACGCTGCGAAGAAGGGGAAGCAGGTAGTTGGCTTTACTTAGCCTGGAGCATCGGTCAGTAGATTTAACATCTACAGGGGAATCGCCCGCATGGCGTTATGCGTCAGGGCTAGATATGATATGATATTAGCTGCATGTTTATATTGCATATATAAAGTGTGCATAAAATTTCATTGCATATTATTACTTGTTGTGCTTGGACTTGTACCTTTTGGACACTGCACTTTTATTGACGGCTCATGTTGCATAAACATTGATTGTATGCCACCAACACCGTCAATAATTGCCATGACACGCATAATACACATACATATATGATATTGTTTGGTTAGGGACTGATCAGTTGAAATTAGTGCATTCTCAACACGTTAATTTCCCTACTCTTATCATTCATATATAGGTGTTTATTGTAATTATAACACAGCTTACAAATTCATCTGGAAAATATTAAATAACCTGTGTTATAGTTATAATCGACATTCTAGAGGGAAATTAAGTGTTTATTACTAATCGCATTGATCTGTATATATCAATCCCTGTCTCGAGATCGTGTGCAGGAAATTCTTCAGGTTAAAGAGCCGGAATCATAAAAGTGCTGATAAAAATACACCAAGTCCAAGACTTGTGATCTGGCAGGGAAGAAGAAAGTATAAAAATATTCCAGACATCAGGAAAGTACCGTGAAGCCAACACAAATCAGCACAGAAATTTGCATGCAGCAACTCCTCCATATGGCCGCGGAACCGCGGCTAAGTTGGCCTATCCGCCGCGGATCCGTGGCCTGTTGGACACGTCAGCACTTCAATTTTCTCCACGTGGCTTCTTGCAACTGCCCAGCTTCCAGAAGACTCTTTAAAGACCATGTGGCTTCATCCAAAAGGCTCGGCCTAACAACCTATCCTAGAATATACCTTATTCTAGAATATTACCTCCAACAAACTTCTTCTAGAAGACTCTCCCTAAAAACCTAGCTTTGGAGGGAAGATTCAAATGAGGTGGTTATAAAAAGAGATCCAGATCTAGGGTTTTGAGGTTACACAATTGGGGTTATTGAATATTGAGCCAAATTTCTACAAGTTGAGTGACACAACTTGCATTTCAAAACCCTAGCCCCAAATCCATCAGAAAAAGCCAAATCAAGATTCATCGAGTTCCAAATTGGGCAAGCATCTACGATCCTTTTAAAGCAACGCCGATCTTCATCCGAGCAAGAGATCCACGATGATCCGCGACTCAAGAAGACGATGCGATGCTAGTTCGATGATTTTTGTTCCTCCTCAATTCTTGTTGTCTTTGAGTGTATTGTAACGAAACATCGAATAATAAAAGGTGACAATCTTATTCTTGCTTTCTATTCATTCTCGCATTATGATATCTTTCATTCTTGATTGTTTTAAGATGATGCGTGAGTAAACTCCGCTTATGGATGATCCGAGAGAATTGATAGATCTAGTGATGATCAAATCCTTATACTAATTCTTAATTCTTATGAGATTTGTGAACTTTAGCAAATTGAATCGTTGATGACCTAATTTGGAGTGAAATAACTTTTTGATTATTTCATTGCAAATTAGGGATCAAATTATCGGTGATTTTCTATGCTAGAGGCTACATCCGAATGATCATGATTGAAAAGACAAGGGACGGTGATGGAGAAACCCTAGTTTCTTTAATTGATCCCTAATCTTCAATCATCATCATCAATCTAGCTACAAATATTCAATAGATAAGATTAGGAAACATTATATTCATCATTAGCTATTAAATCAATCGGATCTTACAAGCCATTCTTCAAATCTTGATAAATCAAAGTGATTGGGAAAATTCTTGATTCTTGATTCTAGATCTCTATTTTCTTGATGTTTCTTAAAATCAAATCATACAAATCTTGAATCAACCTTCTTGCATTTTCTTTTATATTTTAAATTCCAAAGCAATTAAAACAAGACCGGTCAAATCACATATCCCTGTGGACGATCCGTATTCATTAACGTGCTACACCGACACCGTTAATTGATTGCGGTATAAATATTTTTGATTGTGATTACATTTCATATAAATTCACGATACAAAAAGAACAATCAATCAAATAGAGCCATTGCCGGGGATAGTGTGCTAATTTGTTCGTTTTTGTAATTTGAGTCGGAAAATTTATTAAGCGCTTAACGATTTGTTGTGATTTGTTGCAAGGAGATCTGGAATCTGTGGAGCAAGAGGAAAAATTTTCAGAGCATTCCAGGGAGCTCAGGGAGTGAACAAAGTCTTTGTAAGAATTTTGTGCAGGGAACTCTCTGAACTGCGGCGGAACCGCGGTCACAGTGTGCATCTCGCGGCGGTTCCATGGTGAGACTAGGGTTTCACTGTACCAAAATTTTTAGGTGAATCTCTGGCTTTCTTATTGTTCGAAACCCACGGTGACGTGCTTTTGGAGAATAAGGTCAATATCGGACATGTCGGTTTTAGTCGGAAAAATTGTGCACGACGTAAGTATCGAGTTTAAAAATATCGCAAGTGCACGGTGCGTTGAAGCAAGCCGGCAAGCACGGGTCGAACAACAAGGAGTGGATATCACGACATCAAATTGAGTTATGGATCAATAAGTTGGAAAAATGGTGTTTTGTCATGTTTTAGTGTAATACCTAAAAGAAACAAGGTTTTGGGATACGAAAACTTAGGCTAAGGTTCAGTAAGAGTGAAATATGACATTTACCCCTAACTTTCCATTTTGATTCAAGATTCATTTCTTTTTAGTTTCCATTAGCATAGCGAAAGCATGCCGTATTTATCCGAAAAATGTATCGGGATGAAATACGATATAGGGGTTAGAAAAGCAGAAACTATCAAGAATGAGATTAAGAATGTAGTGGATATGGAATTAGTTAAGTGAAGTAGCAAGCATAGAATATATGCAAGAATGCTATATATCCTATCTAGCTAGTTGCGACACATAACTTAATTCCGTATTCACGCCTACTTCAAATCATAACATAGCAACGATACAATGTAAAGAAAGGATATGATATATGTTAAATGTTGATTTGCAACCATTCAAAACGATATATCCTATCAAGCAAATATAATAAACTTGCGATGTTAAGTGAAGAAGTGAAGAAGTGCAAGAATCGAAAGGGAGGGGTTGGAAGTAAAGTCATTCCACATCCCACCTCACCATAGCCCAAGAATAACTACTCACATATCATCATAGCAATAACACAACTGAATAATGAAAAGAAATGAAAAAATAAGAAAAAGAGATACACGAATCAAACTTGAATATAATGAAGATTTATTGCAATGGTTCAAAATACATATAAATGAGTTCAACTACCAAAATCTAATCTTGCAAGCTAAAAAAGAGAGGTTGCAAGACCAGAGGAAGGCAAAGAACTCAACTTAATTCCAAGAGCAACAAGAATTTTAACAAGAGTTTACAAGTATGCAAAAATTTCTTCCTTTGCCCTCATGTATGGATCTGCTATTTACAAAGAATCAAAAACAAAAGTTGCAGGTGACAATAGACTAACGTGACCACCAGAGACCCAAAAAATTTGAACAAGCCAAAATGGAGCCCACTTGGCCGCAATTTGCGGCCAATCTAAATAAAATTGTGGCCAAGAAGTCGAGTCTAGGGCCCACCAAGCTTCAGTAGTCATCTGGTCTCATGGGTATCTCATGGTATTTGCAATTTTTTTTTTATGTAGCACATGTGTGAATTCTGGAGCTAAATCACAGAAAAGGGGTGATGTGGGTGAGTGTGTGTTCACAATTCAAATCATATGTCAATCACTTGTTTACCAATTGCACTACTCATTATTATTGTACCAAACCAGCTCCCAAGGTTCATGCATCTTCACAAATGTTCACACATGTATGTGTTAGACTGTATGTGTTAGACCATTTCACACTTAAACTTTGTACACACATATGTATATGTTGCAAACTCATTTCAATTCTGGATTCGTATTCCGTCTTGTTTGCAGTTTCAGCCAAAAATCCGTCTTTTTGTGCATGTGGCATACAAAAATCAGTGCATCCGTCTGCATACCTGTAATCTGTATAAATGAGAAGACACGGATTATATATCATTGTTTATTGACAAAATGATATAAAATGGGCTGTATTAAAATGTAATAAATTGTGTCGAACAAATACCCCCAAACTTATCTTTTGCTCGTCCCAAGCAAAACAAAAAATCCTAACCTCACTTTCGCAGGGAACGCGATTGCACTGAGCACGTGCAACAAGCCGTTAAACCTCTAGGTGTCCCTAGTAGGAGGAGTGTTGTCTCCTGAGGATTTCAAGCAGATTGCACCCACAAAATCCGGTCAAGTTAGTTTTGCTAGAAAACAGTTGATTCAAATCTTACGGTTAAGTATCAAAGCTAGAACTTCTGTCACACAAGTTATAAACATAAAACTCTATTCTTCACTCCTCGCAATTTGTTTAACAAGCTAATATGCGTCTTTTCGTGATAGTGCGGTAGTGTCGTCATGTTTTTAAGAACTTGATTGGGGTCATCATGTCAAAAGTTTCAGACCAAGGTAAACTTCTAAAGGGTCACACAAGTTCAAAAAGAGTTAAGATTTTCTCAAGTCTTATTCTCCAATTATGCATCAAGTCAGAATATATAATCGATTTTAACAGAGAACCATAGTCTTAATATTCACTCCTATCTTTCACCTGTTTTTGTTCATACACACCCTTCAATATCGTGCAAAACGTCTTAATAAATACAAACCTTCACATCTCTACGAAAAAACTGTTTTACTAGAAAATTTGTCACCGCCAAGATTATTCTCCCACAAAGAACCATAAGGACTTTTAACTCGGAGAGGACACTTGCTTAGCTTGTTTTATCTGGCGATTGGAAACTTAGCGAGCTTTGAGTCAATGACTCCCAAACCAGATGGTTTTAAGGCATTAGGTGTGGAGACACCCCAAGGACTTAATTACCCAATTTACCAAGACCATAAAAAAAATACTCATTTTATTTTAAATTTTTAGCACTGTAGTAAAATGGAGATATAGCTAGCTTTTTGTTTTAAAACTAGAAGACGTTACATGTGATAAGGTGTGTAATTACTCCACAAGGTTCCAGATGGGTAATTTTTCGGACTTATAGCTTCTGTAAAAGCCTCTATAAAATTCTTCATATCTACTTCACTGTATGAATTATCCTTGATATTACTTAACTCAGCTAAACTTATTTGATCCTAAGGATGTTTAACAATTTAAAAGTTTTTACAGACTTGTCAGACAATCATTAAATTCTCAAAAATATACGACACGTGTAAGTGATATAAAAGACGTCTATCAGCTAAGGTTAAACGCACAGACGGGTTATTTTTCAGGTTGTCAATCTCATAGCAAGTGTTTAGTGATTTCTACCTTATCAATTTAACCGTCAGATTTTGAATCAACGTTCCCCTGCTAGCCAATCTGAAAAAGTTTTTATAATTTTCAGGAATTTTTAAATTTTTATAAATTTTTTCAATTTTTATACAATGCGGTACAAAAGCAGATATGAAATGCAACTACATGCAAAAGAAAAGAAAAATACAATAAGTAAATGCTGAAATGAAGGAAATATGCAAATGCAAACTATATGCTATCACCCCCAACTCGAAACATGCATTGTCCTCAATGTCTTCGTGCTTTTCCTTTGACCTTCTTGCTTCAGCTAGCGTCGCCATGCGATGCCTGTTGAGCCGATTCAATCCTGTCTAGTTGCTCCTGCATTTTCTGTTGTTTCTTGAGCATGTGGCTATTAGGTTATACTCACGCCCGATCCTCCAAACGAGGCGGTTTGCGGAACAAATTTTATTCTACGGTTTTAAAAGGGGGCGCAAAGATAACTCAAAACCCGGATCATTACCATAAAACCAACTAGCAAAGATAGAAGAGCTATCTACTATGATAAAGAGTTATACCAAGATGTTCGAGTCCTTCGGTCTTCGTTATTCATCATATGCTCCAAGTGGCCTCCTTGAACTCGTTCGATCACCATCTCCGGCTCCATCGGTCCTCCGGGATCGAGCTTGTTCTCCGGCTTCCTTTTGTCGTAGATGATCCACCCGGGGAGTATGATCCATGGCTCTATCTCCTAACTATGTAACAAAATGAGCAACTAGAGAACTTGGTTTGCTAAACCAAGTAATCTAGGGTGTAGTTTACAGTTCTAAGTGTCAAGCTATCTCTTTCTTACCTCTTCACTTGATTCTCAATTCATGAGAAGGTGGTGAAGAGGAAGAAGATGAAGGTGGAGAAGGCTAGAGAGAAAGAGAGGAATGAGAGCTCAAGAAATTATGAAGCATCCTTGGAGAGAGAAAATCAATACCAAGGTTTTGTATATGAATTTTTTGAATAAAAAATCTACAACCATGCTTCAATAGTAACTACAAATAAATTATAAATTCATTTGTTCACTATTGAAGCATGGTCAACTCCATTCCTCCCATTCCTCTCACTTTACACCTCATTTCCATTTATGAAATAAATGGAAAATACTAAATGTGGTGGCCACCTTCTAGAAGGAAATCCGTAATAAACACGGATTTCGGTCTACTGTATATACATACCCGCATTCGGATAAAAATCCGAACGCCCAAAGAGATAGAATAACACGAAGAACCTAATACTAGAATATACATATCGAAATACATATATGTAAATTATTAAATCAATACCTGATTTAATAATCCGGCTCAAACCCTAGCCGGCTAGTATTACCAACTGTCCGATCGAAAGTCCGAGTACAAAGTACATCAATCGATCGAACCCTACACGTATCCAATACGGCAACTACACCATTTCGCCTCAATCAGGGAAACCGTCTGTATGGGACTCTAAAGACTCGACAGTACTCTGGCAGTGGGTTTAACCACAAGCACGTCAGCGGCACTAGCTGTACGTAACGGCTACCCAGGTACCTGTCGAAAAGGAAGGCCGACGAGCAAGCTCGTCCGAACTCCTACTGAGCCTATCCGTGACAATATCCGCACAGTCCGGTCTCTTCGTCAAAGAGTATCGCATACCGGGTTTAGGGGGATGGTAAACGTCAGACCCTAATAACCTGATAAGTCGTGCCGATGTGGCTCAGGACCAATCCAGGAAACTACTGATCAACCTATCAGTAAATTCCATCTGCTTTGGCCAAGGTCTTATGGTCTTGACCAGTCGAATCACAGTGCGATATCGACTCCCTATACCGGGAGAAACGAATCCCCGACAATCGCTCACTGCCTCCATGTGGCTCGGGACTGAACCCAACCAAAAGCTGTTTACACAACTCAGTAGAGCCGTGGTAGGGTAGTGATCAAAGTTCAGTGGGAACTCACATGAGACAAATGCCGATCTCGGGTCCAAGGACTAACCTGTACACATGTCACCTGAGAACTTCCATCGGACGATAGGTATAGTACCACATGGAAGTTTTCGGTGAGTCTGTCCAGTGTACTCACCCCAGTGAGCACCTGTATACGATCTTGGGTACATCAGACCAATGGCTGCGGGACCAACCATCCCCCGACGGGGGTAGAAACGTATACACTAGTCTACTCTGGAATATCAGTGCCCTGTCTCGATACTCACGTGACTAGGGACCATTTAAGGATGTGCTTATGGACTACCCTGCTCCCACAAGTATGATCGCCATCACATTACAGGTAGTCAAGCATGATCCTAGGGGCTTTATCAACATGTAACCGCAATATGTAATAACGAGTATGACATATGCCATGTTAAGATAAAGACAAACCACAATAGTATACTGCCGTTTCGAGTCTTTATCAATATGTGTAAACCAGATATAATAACAATTCAAATAAATACAAATATCCCGATAAAGACAAGTCAAAAAATATACTATAAAACTGAGAAAGATTGTTCTGTACATACATATCACCAGTATCCATATGTATACATATACAATACTGGCCTCTAGGGCATATACATCCAACAAATACTCCTAAATGTCAGGCGCTGCAGGTCTTTCTCGTTGTCTGGTTCTGGCTCATTCAAAAGTGCCTCTGTCGAGCTTTCGGGACCCGGATGTTCGCTTGGGTCCTCTC
The DNA here is from genome assembly GCA_030015575.1 of Agapanthus africanus. Taxonomy (NCBI): domain Eukaryota; kingdom Viridiplantae; phylum Streptophyta; class Magnoliopsida; order Asparagales; family Amaryllidaceae; genus Agapanthus; species Agapanthus africanus. Next base: position 710,717,219 of record JASDDO010000024.1, on the reverse strand, counting down.
TTGTCCAGTTTTTCTGCTCATAGTGGCCGCCGGTGTATCCTTGTAAAATTCTCTCTATTTCGACCGGCCAATTTGCATAAACAGTCGCATACCCATCAAACTCAATCACATCCATGTAGTACTTCGCAAGTTGGGTTACTAGCACTGGAAGCATAGGTTTCTTCTGGGCCACCCCCTCCATGATTGTGTTGAACAATTGTGTTACAACACAGAAATACAGGTCTTTTTCCATTAAGCAGTGCACAATATGTCCCGCATCAGCCGGAAAGGAAGAAACACGGCTCATTCCCCTGATGTTGCGGTTTTCCCATCGGCAGACCGCAAGCACGTTTCTGTACATCTGGGCTGGATTCAGCCCCTTATCTTTTAATTCCATAAAGTCCACCAACAATGATCTGTAAACCGCCAATTCTCGTGGTTGTTGATTTCCGGGTCTCATGGGGATACTTGTAACCTTAGAAATGGTTTGGGGCGGAAAAATCCTACGTTACCCTGAAAGAAAAATTCTACGAAGCTCGATTCTGATTTGCCATGCCTTAATGCTTCGTTAAAATCTTCTACCAATTCCCTCACAGCAAACAAATCATTACCTCTATAAACTAAAAAATCCCACACTCTTTGACAGATTTCATTGTAAAAATACTGTCCATAGGTTGCGTCGGAGAAAATCTCAAAGAAGTTCTTCTCACAATCAAAAGCTACCATTTTAGATCTGAAATTCTGCGTGGACATTGAACAAGAAGAGAGGAAATCTTACAGAGGAGAAAGGAGATCAGGGCTGTCGGAGTAGAGCAGGCCGCAATTTGCGGCTGATTGGGATTTTCCGGCGGCCTGAGATGGAGATCTGGGGCTGATGTTTTTAGGTCGAGTTTCTTGTGAGGAGAGAGCTTTTGGGTTTTGGCAAAATCAGAAGTGGAGTCTCGGGTTGGGATTGGGACAGGTTATAAAGGGTTATTTACAAAGACACCCCTTTATAAAAAGAATTAGTGAAAGAAAACCAAAAATTACAAAAGGCTCCAAAAAGAGTATATACAGGAAAACAACATGGGGGTGTGTTTTAATCGATGTAACGCGGCTCATGTAAAAACATGAGCTCCCCCGTTTCTACGGGCAATTCAAAAAATGGTTTTTGCCGTTAGCCATTGACTTTGAACGTATTGCCTGATTGTTGATCTTCATTTTCGATTGCACCGTGCGGAAAAACGGTGCGCAAAAAAAATGGGCCTGTCCATCGTGATTTCAACTTCCCAGGAAACAAATAAAGTCGGGAGTCATAGAGCAGAACCTTTTGCCCCATGGTGAACGTTTTCCTGAGAATTGCCTTGTCATGAAAGACTTTCGTCTTTTCTTTGTACAGTTTGGCAATCTCGTACGCATCATTGGGTATCTCGTCAAGTTCGTTTAATTGAAGTTTTCGTGCTTCGCCGGCTTTCTCTAAGTCAATATTGAGCTATTTGATTGCCCAAAAAGCGCGGTGCTCTAATTCAACAGGCAAGTGACATGCCTTTCCAAAGATGAGTCGGTATGAGGACATACCTAGGTTCGTTTTAAAGGCTATGCGGAATGCCCAAAGCGCGTCACTTAACTTCAATGACCAATCCTTGCGGTTATTGTTGACAGTCTTTTCCAAAATTTGTTTAATTTGTCTGTTGGAGACTTCAACCTGACCACAAGTTTGAGGATGATAGGGTATTGACAATTTGTGGCTGATGGAATACTTTTTCATTAGTGATTTAAAAAATCGGTTGCAGAAATGCGTTCTATTATCACTAATGATCGTGCGAGGCGAGGCGTACCGAACAGAGAAAAATGTTTTCTTTCAAGAATTTTACGACAACCTTGTTTTCGTTGGTTCGACAAGGGATGGCCTCCACCCATTTGGACACATAGTCCACAGCCAGCAAAAATTACAAATTCCCAAAAGAGTTTGGGAAAGGCCCCATGAAATCAATGCCCCGGACATCAAAAATTTCTACAATCAAAATGGGCTGTAGGGGCATTTGATTCCGTTTTCCAATCTTGCACATGTGTTGGCATCGGTTGCAGGTTTTGCAGTATTCGAAAGCATCCTTGAAAAGTGTCGGCCAGTAGAAGCCGCTCTGCAAAACCTTTTCAACTGTTTTTCTGGGTCCAAAATGGCCCCCGCATGCTTGGTCATGGCAGAAGGACAAAACACTTCTTGTCTCAGAGTTAAAGATGCACCGTCTAATGATCTGATCAGGAAAGTATTTGAACAAGTATGGTTCATCCTAGTAGAAGAATTTGACCTGGGAGAGAAATTTATACTTGTCCTGATTCGGCAAAAAAGATGGTGTTTCTCCGGTTACTAGATAGTTCACAATATCGGCGAACCATGGTTCGCTTGATACGGAGAGAAGTTGTTCGTCTGGAAAATGCTCATTTATTGGAATTTCCTCATTAGGTGCATTTGGTATGCGAGATAGATGATCGGCTACAACATTGTCGGTCCCTTTTTTATCTTTGATGGTTAAGTCAAATTCCTGAAGAAGGAGGATCCAACGTATCAATCTGGCCTTAGCATCCTTTTTTGCAAAGAGGTGCTTAAGCGCAGAATGATCAGTGTAAATAGTGACCTGTGTTCCGATCAAGTAGGGACGGGATTTCTCAAGTGCGAAACAACAGCCAAGAGTTCTTTTTCAGTCGTGGTGTAATTTAGCTGCGCGTCATTCAACGTCCTGCTCGCATAATGGATAACATGCGGCTTCTTTTCAAATCTCTGTCCTAAAACAGCTCCTATTGCAAAGTCAGAAGCGTCGCACATTAGTTCAAAAGGTTCGCTCCAGTCTGGTGCGCTTAAAATCGGAGCAGAAGTGAGTTCCGACTTTAGAAGCTTGAACGCGTGAAGGCACTCAGAGTTGAAATCAAAGGGTGTTTCTTTGGCCAGCAAAGAGGTCAAGGGTCTAGCCAGTTTGCTAAAATCCTTGATGAAACGCCTGTAAAACCCGGCGTGGCCTAAGAATGTCCTAATGTCACGGACAGTCCGTGGTGTTGGGACGCTTGAGATAACGTCGATTTTTGCTTTATCGACTTCAATTCCTTTTTCAGAAATGATATGGCCTAACACGATGCCGTGTTTGACCATAAAATGACACTTCTCCCAGTTGAGTGTGAGGTGCTTTTATCTACATCGTAGCATTACTAGCTCTAGATGCCTCAAACACACAGAAAATGAATCTCCAAAGATGGAGAAATCATCCATGAAAACCTCTAAAAATCGCTCTACCATATCAGAGAAGATGCTTATCATGCACCGCTGAAATGTTGCGGGTGCATTTCACAGCCTAAAGGGCATGCGGCGGTAGGCGATGGTACCAAAAGGTCAAGTGAAGGTTGTTTTGTCCTGATCCTCTGGATCAATCGGGATCTGATTATAGCCGGAATACCCATCTAAGAAGCAATAGTAGGCATGTCCGGCTAAGCGTTCAAGTATTTGATCAATGAAGGACAGCAGGAAATGATCCTTGCGGGTTGCTGCGTTGAGCTTTCTGTAGTCAATACAGACTCTCCATCCCGTTTGTGTTCGGGTTGGGATTAGCACATTTGCTTCATCCGTGACAACGGTGAGTCCCGATTTCTTTGGTACCACGTGAATAGGGCTTACCCATTTGCTATCAGATTTAGGATAAATGATCCCATTGTCCAGACACTTCAGCATTTCATTCCTTACCGCTTCTTTCTGTTGGATATAGTGCCCTCAATGTCAATTATTGGATCGCAGGCACGTGATTGCAATGATTGAGGGAGGACCTGTACCGGTAGGACGGTCTTACTCGAGGGGATTGTATACTATATGGTGTGTCTTTATCAACATGTACATACTTTAGGTGACATTGTAGTTCACTATTACACGTTGATAGAGAATAGTATGCTACCATGGTTTGTCTTTATCAGTCGTGTACAGTTTTAGGTAACATGTTCACTATTACACGTTGATAGAGCCCTTAGGATCCTGCTTGACTACCAACAGTATGATGGTGATTATATACGTGAGAGTTGGGTAGTCCATAAGCACATCCTTAAAAGTGGTCCCTAATCGTTGGAATTTCGAGACAGGGCATCGATACTCCGGAGTAGACTAGTGTATACAGTCGAGACCCCGACGAGGGGTGGTGGCCGGTCTCACAAGCCACTGGTGTCAGTTGGTTCACCTAAGATGTATACAGGTGCTCATTGGGTTATGAGTACATCGGACATGACTCGCTGGGAACATTCTAATTGGTATTATACCTGACGTCAGATAGCAGTTCCCTGGTGACATGTATACAGATTAGTTCATCGACCTGAGGTCGTCAATTGTCTCGTGTGAGTTCCCACTGTGCTTTGATTACTACCCTACCACAGCTCAAAGGAGTCGTGCAAACAGGTTTTAGTTGGTACAGTCCCGAGCCACATGGAGGCAAGTGAGCGGATCGGCAGGGGATTCGTCTCTCCCGGTATTGGGGGTGAGATCGCGCTGTGCTTAGGAGAGCCGTTACACAAAGCCCTCGGCTGAGGCAGGAGATTTACTGGTAGGTATTCCAGTAGTATCTCAGGGTGTTCTGGGCTACACTCTGACATGACTTGTACCGCTTTTGGGGGTCTGACTTTTACCAACCCCCTAGGCCCGCCATGCGATACTCACAGACGAACGGACCGGACTGTACGGATATTGTCAACTGACAGGCTCAGTTGGGTGTCAGGATGAGTTCGCTCATCGACCTCCCTTTTGGTCAATACCTGGTAGCCCGTTACGTACGGCTAGTACCTCTGACGTACCAGTGGTTAAATCTACAGCCAAAGTATTGACGTGTCTTTAAAGTCCCCTACAGACAGTTTCTCAAGTTTCGGGCGAAACGTTGTAGAGGCCGTATGATATATGGCAGGGTTCGATCATATACGTGCAGTATTGCACGGATCATGATCGGACGAATCGTACTAGTGGGTTTTGGTTTAAACCGGATCCTAGTATTAGATTTGTTGGATTACTTTAGTCTCATCGCATTCGCATTCAGTCGGAATGCGGATGCAGGTATGTATATACAGGTGAGGGGTATCCTTGTGATCCGTCACGGGTTTACTTTAGATGTTGCCGTATCTTTTTATTGTTGTAAACATTTGGGTTAAAGTTTACAAATGGAAATTATGAGCTAGAAACCATCATTTTGTGCATTAAATGATACATGTACTTCATGGGTGAGTCATGGTATCAATTCTTGTGCAAATTTCACTTAAAGTGATTGATTAGTGTGTTGATTTGATGAATGGAGAGAGAGGAGTAGCCAAGGTGATGGTTAGCTCTTGTATTTTCTTTTTCTTACTCTCTCTCATATTATTAAAAATGACACAAGAAAAGAAAACAGAGAAAACTCTTCTTCTTCTTCCTCCTCTAGCTCACAACATCCATCAATGGCTTCATCTCTAACCTCCATCCTTCTCATGGATGCAAGAGACAAAGTGATCACAAACATTCTCTACATCACCTTAGACACATCGACTAGCACACTTCATGCCCGAGTTGCTTCCAAAGAAGTGGGAGCACGTAAAAGGAATCGATGATGTGGTGTCCTTTTCGACGAGGAGATCGAGACCGGAGATGCCGCGAGGAGCTTGGGATGGTGGCCGAAGACCGAAGGACACAGATCGCTCGGTATAACTTTCTATCCCTTCTCTAGATAGCTAGTTTATAGGTTAATGGTTCGATCCGGGATTTAAGCATACGATAGCGCCGGTTTTCTAGTTTAGAAAAATTTTCATTTCCGCATTTTAGCCTCGGAAATACGGCCGGGGCGCAACCGTTGTCTTACATGGTATCAGAGCCAGGCCATTAACCTTTACTAGCTTGCTCTAGCGTATTTAGAACTTCGATCGGAGGAAATTTCCAAAAACCGCGTTTCCAATTATTCAGTTTCTGTCGATTTTATTTTGTGCTCTAAATGTTTTTTTGGGCATGTCAGAAAATCATGCAGGGTTTTTTAAGAGAACTGAGAAAATTTGGTGGGCTGATTTCACTGTAGCACGGCGGATCCACGGCTGTACCTACGTTTTGGCCGCGGATCCATGGCCATACTGTATCCACAGTGCACGAAATTTTCTGAGGTGGTCTCTGACTTGGAAATGTGGTTTCTGGTATTTTTAGTTTGTGCCCAATTTGTTTGAGTACTGGGTATTGTACTTGGGGCCCACTTCGGGAAGTTTTGTCGATCGGAATTTTAAATACGTTAGTTTACAGTACTTACTTTATATCTGCGACTGTGAATGTCATTTGATCGGTAAATCCTGTCTAATTGCTAGAGTTCTTTTAGACGGATTTGCGAACGTGACATTCACTTTGATGTTCTGTGTTGTGCTGTGATATTGCGGATTTGTCGTGGTAGATAGCCTGGATGCAATGGTAGTACCGTTTGGTTGTATTTGTACATTTGATATTATGGGGCGAGCGTCCGACATGTGGACTGTCATCACTGCCTGTTTGTATATTATTCTTTTGGGGCACGACCGGGCTGAGGTCGATGTGCCCGTTGTATATATTTTACTTTCTGTACTTGGATTACCCCGTGGTGGGGTGTACGGATAGCCGGGTTCTAGAGGGTAACGGGCCCGCATCTCATGGCTTTGAGACGGAGGGGGCTTCACTCTAGAATTGGCGGGCTATTCGCCGCACTCGTAGGGGGTACAGGTTGACCCAAGGAGGGGTGCTCAAGTTACCGGATTCCGTGAAGTGCTGGGTGGTCCATTCACTTTGTTGAAGGGGGCAGCCTCGCTTCAGGTTTTGGCGGGTAACTTGCCGCGCCCGTAGGAGTCTAGGATTTCATTGCACAGGCTATCCACACGACCAGGGGAACGTCAGGTTTCAGTAGAGTCTCTATGAAACCCAGGGATCCCAAATTATCTGTATTGTTCTCTGTTGCTTATTACATTTCTGTGATGTTGCATTTATCACGCCTTGAGCGATTATTATATATTGATATATATACTAGTACATGTTGTATATGTTTTACACCTGCGCTAGTCCTGTCCCCGCTCTGTCGTTAGTTACGTAACCTAACGGGTGATGACGGGACCTAGTGGCGAATGCGGATGGCATATAAGTACATCATATCTTCGTTCTTTTGTGGTGTGATCAATTGATGGGACTGCAATGATTCAGATCAATGCAAGCTAAGCAAGCCTATTCTGATGTTGTTGGAACATTTTTCAAAAAGCTGTTATTGCAAGGACATTCTATTTTGTTTTGCACAGTGGTATTCAGTTGGAATATCCTGCACCTCAGTCGACGAGGTAAGGGCCGAGATCCCTTCACCGGGAGTGACCCCTTGGACATAAGTTTGCGTCAGGGTAATAACTTCACTATAGCCGATTGCCTTTTTACTTTGCATCATGGTATTCAGCTGGAATATTCTGCACCTCATTCTACGGCGAAAGAGCCGAGTTCCCTTCACCAGGAGTGACCTCTTTAGCAAAGGTTTTCGCCACTATATTTTTATAAAAAGCTATGCAGTTCCTTCAATGATATCAAGTTCATTACGTTAAAAGTTTTTCGACAAAAACTAGACGTAGCCCTCCGTCATTTCTTACAAGTAATACTTTGTATTCGTGCTGCGTTTGTTGACTGTGTCAAGGCGTAGTGTGCGGTAGCTAAGTAGTGTTTGTTTGTGGCATATTAATGGGATTGGTTAGGACAGTCGTGCGGCCTTGTTGACTGTGTCAAGGGCTTGTACGGGTGGGTTTAATGCAATCTAGGATAATGACGGGCTGAACTTGACTGGGACTCTTTGATTTATTGACTGTGTCAAGGTCACTTGGGTCCTAGGGGTAAAAATCACATCGGGAGTTTCTAAAGAAACTGAAACTTACCAGATATCCGCATACCTTCTGGAGTGTGATAACGTGAGTGGATTCCATCACGTTATCATGCGATAATAGTTGGATCACGATTCCCACTGATGAGTTGGTTTACTCCTCGGGTGATCCCGACTAATTCTTCTTTCAGGTTTGGAGGAGAATTTGAGGTTACAGTGGGAGGTTTCCTGATTGGATAAATTGGTAACCATTCTGATCTAGGTTAGAGTGCACGCTGAGTGTTTCTTTTCTCTCTCTCTTTGACAGCGACCATGGCTCGACCCTTGACTATGACTCAGTGACCAAGTTAACCGAACTTTCTTAAAACACTGGCTTTTGGATTGTCAGAGTTGCATAACTCATTGCCACTCCTACTTTTACCCTTTTCTCCAGAACACCCCGTATTACTACGAACATCCACTTCCATTGGATAAAACAATCGTATGGTTATTTACGAACTCAAAGGAACTTATTCGAGGATGGTTTCCGGTTCTGGAGAAAACGAATAGGACTATTCAGTTGTCTTTTCCTTTTACCTTCTCTCAGGTTGCGAACGTTTCTTGGATTAGGACGGTACACCTGTTATGCTTATTGGATAGTCTTCTTCCAAACCATAGGCAGGTGCCGAACGGTGGGGAATAAAGAAAACCAATTAGCCTAACGATGGGGTACAGAAGGTATTATGTATAGACAAATAAAGGGATTAGTAAGAGCGCAAAGTAAACTGCGACTGCTATTCACGACCAAACCAAGTATTTCATCGCCACTCCTACTTCACTTTTGTATTTCTCTAGAACACTCCGTATCACTACGAAGATCCACAGTTATTTGGATACTCCATCGTATGGTTATATACGAACTCGAAGGAACTTGTTCCAGTTCGGGGATGGATTCTGGTTCAAGAGAAATAAGAATAAGGTTTTATTCAGTTGTCTTTTATCTTTACCGTCTGTCGGGTTGCGAGTGCTCCTAGGATTAGGACAGTACACCCATTATGCTTATTGGATAGTCTTCTTCCAAACCATAGGCTGGTGCCGAACGGTAGGGAAGGAAGAAAGCCATTTTGCCTAAAGGGGTGTACAGAAGGTAATGACTAAAGACATATAAAGGGATTTGAAGAGATGGCAAAGAAATATACGGTTATTGTTGTGAATCTGATGATGGAAGGGGCATTACTAGGAATACCCGGATACCCCATCGAAACATTTATATGTTTCAGTTTCACAGTATATTGTTAAAAGAAAACGGATTTCCTAATTAGTACTTACTCCAGGCTATGTATTTACCTGGTTTAATTTTCACATCTGTATGGTTTTACATATGATGAGTGGGAGTAGGCTATTGGGAATTAGGTGATCGTCCTCATTATATCGGGATTCGTTGTAATTGGTGTTATTTGAGAAAATCACCTGGGTTGTTTGCCGGGCGGCAAAAATTTGGTTTTGAATATCCGTTGTTATGGACCAATTTCAAATTGACATATTTATACCTCTATTTTTATAGAGTGAGATATAACTTTTTAAAATTATGTCCATGACATTTACCTATATCAGTGGATGGTTAGGTAAGGAGCATTAAACAGCGGTGTAATTCTTTTTAACCATAAGTACAGTTTTCAACCTACGGAACACAAGGAATGTGTTATAAGACTCAAGGGACTTATACAGAGTATTGTATGTTGTCCAATGTCCATTAGGACAGAGGGGTTGGTACTCGTACTATATTCTGTTTACTTATGACTTCTCTAGTTCTTAGACTAGTGTTTCGTAGAAACACAAGGTCTAAGTTTTGAGTAGTTATAGGTATATGAATAAAGTAGAGAACCACGTAATGCAAGTATCAGGATTCTTCAAGGTGATCGATGATGTGGATGCATGTGTATGATATTCAGTTGATAGTAATGATTATGAGAACTTGCTTCTCTTTCAGGTTACTCATATCTGGATGTATTCCTAAGTTGAATAATGTTGATCGGCCTCTCTCCATTTAGTTGACATGCACTGGAGACAACTGCATGAATTGAATCTGGTTCCAATTAAATTAGTGCCTCTGTTTCTATATTGGATATAGAACGGTTCAGATCTTAAAAATGTTAAGGTACGGGGAGTTGTCCGGCTTATGCTTAAAACTAGACTCTGGATAACTCAAGGCACGTTTCTGTAATGGCTGTTTGTGGGTTGACCCGGGCTATGACGATGGTTGACTTTCTACCATCTGGAAGATCAATACTGATATTGCTCTTGACTCGCCACAGTTTTAGTAAAATGGATTTTTTCAGAAAACACTAGTGGGAGTATGGTAGAACTGGAAGTCATTCCAGAACCGCAAACGATTACTGAAAATTAGATAAGAACTTAAAGATTCAATCTGATTTGACATTCCATTGGCCACTCTGCAGATAAGATGGGTAACCTCAGGCACTCGAGAGGTACTTCGGTATGCTCAAAGACGGTGACAAGGAGGTTCTTGTTTACCCAGACTTGCCATTGATGTTGTTCCAGACTGTGAGACCCGGCAGGAGGATGAGTATAGCGTCGTTCTAAACTGGCTTTAGAAGTGTACGTGTATATGACTCTGCCAGAGGGTTGTCGTAGTCAGTGGGAACAGCGGAAGCATTGGTGGACAAGTAGCTTATGTCTATTTATGGACTAAAGCAGATATAGCGGAGATAGATCATCTATTTCTTATGTGACAATCATAGGTTTGACTTCATCAGAATAGGGGATGGATCTGTTAAGAAGGTAGTAGGGTATGATGTCCTGCTATTTGGATAACATACACAGAGTAGGAAGTGAAATTCCTATACTACGATTGGTTATACTTTGGTTGTCACACAGTGGTTTCTCCACATAGGATATAGATATAATATCAGACATTCTGATTACTAGATCTATGGTTTTAGATCTAGATTTGGGAAATGTCCCAATTTGGGTACTTAGATAGTATTCTAAAGGTGTTCTAGAATGGACGACACCTGGCACGGTGGTGTACCTGCAGGTGATGGAGTGACCCTCTCTAAAGGTGTCTTACAAACTAAAGGGGAGAGGGAAGTACATGATTGGCAGATCACTTGCTTAGGCAATTGAGTTGATCATGAGATGTCAAGTACCACACCAGATGTTGTTTTAGCACGAGCTGTAATAAGTTGATATTAATACTATCCTGGAGAAACGTTCGGAAGCAGTTTTAGAACATGAGTGCATGTTCTAGGGATATGATAACAACCGCTTCTTTTAGTAAACGGTCATCATTCCAGGCTTCCAAGATGACCTAGATTACAGAGTGACTGTCAGAGTTATATTTTTCCCTCTGACGAGGGGCAGTGTTTTGGACAGGTGATCTAAGAGGACACTGAGGGATGCATTACGCAGGATACTGATTAAGTTCAGTTGATGATACAGTCTAAGAAGTTTGGATTTGGAGTTCATTTATAAGCCAGGTCCCATTAGATATCCAGACATATTCTAAGACAGGTATTGCTCATTTCGGGAGAAGGCTTTCTCTGTGAACTTGAGATTAAGAGAGACATAGAAAGAACCATCTGATTGGATGCACTCACTGAGGCTATTCCTCGAACGCAATAATTTCGCAAACAGGTTTTGTGAGACTGATTAGTAGAGGAGTTGGGTGTTCGGTATCACACGGGCTGTGAGTATGCGACATCGCAATAATTAGCCTTGAGTGCAAGTGGGAGATTGTTGGATATAGTGCCCTCAAAGCCAATTATTGGATCGCAGGCACGTGATTGCAATGATTGAGGGAGGACCTGTACCGGTAGGACAGTCTTACTCGAGAGGTTTGTATACTATATGGTTTTTCTTTATCATCGTGTACATGCTTTAGGTGACATTATAGTTCACTGTTACACGTTGATAGAGAATAGTATGCTACCATGGTTTGTCTTTATCAGTCGTGTATAGTTTTAGGTGACATGTTCACAATTACACGTTGAAAGAGCCCTTAGGATCCTGCTTGACTACCAACAGTATGATGGCGATCATATACATGAGAGTTGAGTAGACCATAAGCACATCCTTAAAAGTGGTCCCTAGTCGTAGGAGTTTCGAGACAGGGCATTGATACTCCGGAGTAGACTAGTGTATACAGTCGAGACACCGAGGAGGGGCGGTGGCCGGTCTCACAAGCCACTGGTGTCTGTTGGTTCACCTAAGATGTATACAGGTGCTTATTGGGTTATGAGTACACCGGACAGGACTCGCCGGGAATATGCTAGTTGGTATTATACCTGACGTCAGATAGCAGTTCCCTAGTGACATGTGTACAGATTAGCTCATCGACCTGAGGTCGTCATTTGTCTCGTGTGAGTTCCCACTGTGCTTTGATTACTACCCTACCACGGCTCAAAGGAGTCGTGTAAACAGGTTTTATTTGGGTACAGTCCCGAGCCACAAGGAGACAAGTGAGCGGATCGGCAGGGGATTCGTCTCTCCGGGTATTGGGGGTGAGATCGCGCTGTGTCTAGGAGAGCCATTACATAAAGCCCTCGGCGGAGGCAGGAGATTTACTGGTAGGTATTCCAATATTATCTCAGGGTGTTTTGGGCTACACTCCGACACGACTTGTACCGCTTTTGGGGGTCTGACTTTTACCAACCCCTAGGCCCGCCATGAGATACTCATATACGAACGGACCGGACTGTACGGATATGTCACTGACAGGCTCAGTAGGGTGTCGGGATGAGTTCGCTCATCGACCTCCCTTTTTTTCAATACCTGGTAGCCCGTTACGTACGGCTAGTAGCTCTGACGTGCTAGTTGTTAAATCCACAGCCAAAGTATTAACGATCTTTAGAGTCCCCCACAGACAGTTTCTCAAGTTTCGGGCGAAACGTTGCAGAGGACGTATGATATATGGCAGGGTTCGATCATATACGTGCGGTATTGCACGGATCATGATCAGACGGATCATACTAGTGGGCTTTGGTTTAAGCCGGATCCTGGTATTAGATTTGTTAGACTACTTTAGTCTCATCGCATTCGCATTCAGTCGGAATGCGGATGCAGGTATGTATATACAGGTGAGGGGTATGCTTGTGATCCGTCATGAGTTTACTTTAGATGTTACCGTATCTTTTTATTGTTGTAAACATTTGGGTTAATGTTTACAAATGGAAATTATGAGCTAGAAACCATCATTTTGTGCATTAAATGATACTTGTACTTCATGGGTGAGTCATGGTATCAATTCTTGTGCAAATGTCACTTAAAGTGATTAATTAGTGTGTTGATTTGATGAGGGGAGAGAGAGGGGCAGCCAAGGTGATGGTTAGATCTTGTATTTTCTTTTTCATACTCTCTCTCATATAATCAAAAACAACACAAGAAAAGAAAAGAGAGAAAACTCTTCTTCTTCTTCCTCCTCCTCTAGCTCACAACATCCATCAATGGCTTCATCTCTAACCTCCATCCATCTCATGGATGCAAGAGACAAAGTGATCACAAACATTCTCTACATCATCTTGGACACGTCGGCTAGCACACTTCGTGCCCGAGTTGCTTCGGATGAAGCGGGATCCCGTAAAAGGAATCGATGATGTGTTGGCCTTTCCGACAAGGAGATCGAGACCGGGGATGCCGCGAGGAGCTTGGGATGGTGGCCGAAGACCGAAGGACACGGATCACTCGGTATAGCTTTCTATCCCTTCTCTAGATAGATAGTTTATAGGTTAATGGTTCAATCCAGGATTTAAGCATACGATAGCGCTGGTTTTCTAGTTTAGAAAAATTTTCGTTTCCGCATTTTGGCCTCGGAAAGAGGGCCGGGGCGCTACCGTAGTCTTACACTTTCAATATCGGGTTAAGCCGGCGTTGAGGATCCTTGAAGGGTTTGGAATCATCAGTCATATGGATTCTGTGCTGGCAGATAGCAGGGCTGATTCCTTTGATATCAGCCATTGACCACCCAATCGCTTTCATGTTCTTTCTCAGAACATCCATGAGGGCCGACTCTTGCTCAGGCGCAAGGTTGGTTGCAATTATTACTGAAAGCGTTTCATCATTTCCCAAGTACGCATACTTGAGGTGGTCAGGAAGAACCTTGAGGTCAAGTTTCGGTGGCTCCTCCACAGATGGTCGCACTTCAAGGGCTGGTTCGTTGCGAAGAGGTTCAAATTGGGGCCCCCAATGTGCGTAGGACGCCTGTTTAGGATTTAGCTTCTCAAGGAAATGAAGCTCCTCAGAAAACAGTTCTTCAAAGGTCTCGTCCAAACACTCATTTTTGAAGTCAAATGTCCCCTCCTCAGACATATCGTATACAGCGTTGTCTTCAAAAGTATCATCATGTTTCTCACACGCCTGGTTTCCTAGCGTGAAAATGTTGAGGTCCACTATCATGTTCCCAAAAGAAAGTTTTATGGACCCATTACGACAGTTTATCAACGCGTTGGATGTGGCTAGGAAAGGTCGTCCCAGTATGACTGGAATTTGACCGCTGGGATTGGTGACGGGCTCATTCTCTAATACAACGAAGTCAACGGGGAATATGAATTCCCCGACCTTGATTAGAACATCATCAATTTCTCCCCTTGGTACTTTTGTTGAACGATCTGCCAGTTGCAGAGTCACTCTGGTCGGCTTGAATTCTCCTAATCCCAGTTGTTTGTAAACTGAGTAGGGGAGGAGGTTCACACTTGCCCTGAAGTCTAACAAGGCTCGGTTAATTTGTTTGTCCCCAATGGTGCAAGAAATAGTAGGACAGCTTGGGTCCTTATGTTTCATAGGAATGGACTTGGACAAAACATCGCTCAGAGTGGCGGCCCATAAGACAGTTTTGGGGACGTTTGTGCGTCGTTTTTGGGTGCACAAGTCCTTTAGAAATTTTGCGTATGCCGGAAATTGTTGGACGACGTCCAACAAGGGAATGTTGACCTCACAGCGTTTAAAAACTTCTAACACTTTTTCCATGTTTATAGAAGGCTTCTTTGATTTCAACTTATTAGGGTAGGGAGCCCTAGGTCCAAACACTAAGTTTGGAGAAGCTGCAGATGGTATAGATGCAGAAGACGTGAATGTTCTTGCTGGATCATCAGTGTGGTCATGTGGCGAATTCTCACGTTTCTTTGAAGGATGTGCAGCAGACGACGAAGAAGAAGCAGGAGGAGGAGGAGAAGAAGACGGTGATGAAGATGACGATGGATCACAATGAGGAGCAGAAGATGAACTATGCGCTGGTAAACTGACAACCACAGGCTTGGATGAGTCGCTGGGGTTGACAACCTTGTTGTCAAACGTTCGGCCTGATCTGTGGACGGTGACAGCGTTCGCATTCTCAATATTGTTCGTCTGAACAACATGAGCGTTGTTGTTTCTCTACTCTCTTGGGTTCATCACGGGTTGAGAGGGAAATGTTCCCTTCTCACGTTCATTAACTGCTGCAGCCAATTGACTGATTTAGATTTCTAATTGGGCTATCGCTTGAGTGTTAGCACTATGCAACTGACCGGATGTTTGCATAAAAGTAGCTAGACTAGATGAAGTCTGCGCAAAATTTTTAATCAAAGCTTCCAACCCTTTTTCGATGGATGTCACCCTCTTTTCGTCTTAGGTGAACCCAGGGGGTATAAAGGTTGGGTTGTGCTGATTAGGCTGTTGGGGTTGCTGGGGCTGGTTAGTTGAATATCCTAATTTTTTGTTTTGAAAATTTGAATTTTGAAATTGTTGGAAGGGCGGGTTTGAATTGTTGTTTTGAAAAGGGGCCTGATTCCAAGAAAAATTGGGATGATTCTTCCAACCAGGTTTGTACGTCGGTGCAAAGGGGTCGTTCCTAGGGCGCTGGTTCTGATACAGCGCATTAACGTGTTCAGGTCCCTGGAATCCAACGAGAAACGGAAATTCTTCCGTTATGTGGCTAAGATGGTGACAGTTAGCGCACAAAGTCGGAGAAACTTGATTGACTGGTAGCGGTCAATTTTTGCCCTCTAAAGCTTCCATTCGCCGTACAAGAGCGGCGATTTTTGCTTCGGCAGCTATAGAGGTGTCAACAACGTGTACACCACTCCTCGTCACTGATGGTTTCTCATTCACACTCTCCTACTGGATGGTTTTGTCAGCCAGTTCTTCAAAAAAGTTCCATGCGTCCTTAGCACCATTACTCAGGAATTTACACTGACACATGGATTCTAACATCATGCGTGAACTGGAATCTAACCCCTCATAGACAATCTGACATAACCTCTACTGTTCTAACCTGTGATAGGGACATTTGATTAAGATATCTTTAAATCTTTCTAAGTATTTCCAAAAAATTTCACCCTTTTTTTTTTAAATTGTGGAGTTCATTGCGAATTCGCACGGTTTTATGAATAGGGTAAATTTTTTTAAGAAAAACCTTTACAAAGTCATCCCATGTCGTGATCGATCTGGCCGGTAAACTGTTTAACCAGCTTTTCGCATTATCCTTAAGCGCAAAGGGAATGAATTTGAGCTTAACGACATCCTCTCCCACTCCGTGAATCTTCATCATCGCACATACTCCTTCAAGTTCACTGATTAACAAGTAAGTATCTTCGGACTCGAGTCTGTGGAATTTGGGGAGTAGTGGTATGAATTGCGGTTTGATTTCATAGTTGTTTACCGCAATGGTGGGCAACACTATGCATGAAGGAAGGGATGAACGGTGTGGGTAACATCTGTCCTGTAATGCCGCCTCCTGTTGTTCAACTATTGTTTGCTCCGTCATTGTTGGTGTTGTAGGAGAAGAAAGTGAAGGTGTAGAATCGGACGGCTCCGATGAGGCAGAAGGTAAGAAGTCTCGGAAGGGTACGAGGAATCAGAAGGTGAAGAAGAGTCGGAAGATACAGGCACAAACCGGACTAATCGAGATTGTGAATCTCTAGTCCAAGCTGACATGCACTATCCGGAAGTGGTTGGAAAGACTGAGAAAATGGAAAACAAAAACGTTTTTCAACCAAAATATTCATAACCACAAATATCACACAAAATGTACAACAAGATCACAAACAAGACACAATGCACACACCTAATCAGTCTAGGGTTACCTAGGTCAACTAGACCTACTAAAAAAACTTTCCTTTTAAAGTAAAAATGTACTACGAAACGGGCCTAAGATAGACTGATCAAGAAGCCAGGTAAGTGCAGAGAGGAAGGGTGGTTTTCCCTCGCTTTCGCGAGGTTCCTTAATTAGAGTAACCTTCTCTCTTTCGGCGGTTGTGCCTTTCACACTTTCCTAGACACTTCAGGAACAATGTACCGACGGGCGGTGTTCGAAATACACTTAACTTACCCTAGTGAGCGCGAAGTCATTAGAGGGTGAAAGTCTAATTTCTTTTAAAATTAATGAGGGTGTGAAAATTCTCGTTCTTTGTGGTTATGGTCCACGGAGAAGGGTGATGAAATCGCTTACCGTATCTTGTTGGGGTTCTTTACCCTTCAGTCCGTATTAAATTCATGCAATGCGCAAACAATAAAAGCTGTTCAAATCATCAATCAATCATTTTTTTGTTATAAGCGGCGCGCTGCAAATAAAATATGGTTAGTTTCTTTTGGCACTTATGCGACAGAGTTTGCGAAAGAAATCCTGCACCAAATTGAAATATTGGAGCGTCGGGTTTGAGGAGAAAGGGTTAGGAAAATTGCGTACCTTGAATTTTTGAGTTTAGAAACTCTCGTTGACTTGATCCGTGATCACTTGAGTGTTCGTTTGTACGGGTCGATCTATCCGGATTTTTGGCACTGTTAACTTCGTGACGCCATTCTCCAGAATTCTTTTCTCAGCTCCGCACGATCGTAGTTCGTATTTCCGTTGCAATCTGGAATTTAAGAAAAAATACGATATTTAGTGCGTAATACGATATTTATGGCCAAAGTTCTGTAGATATATAATTATACAATTTTTCATATAAAAATTGACTAATAACAGAAAAGTAGAGAAGTGACAGAAAATTTGGGCCAAAATGCCAGGGTTAAGCCGCAATTTGCGGCCAATATGGATAAATTTGCGGCCAGATCTTGGTTTTATTGCTCCAATTTCTCTGTGTCTTCTTCTATTTCTGTTAGTATACCCTTTCTGTATGCAAAATATTATTAGCACAACAATATCAACAGCAGCACAGAGAGCAACAAGTTGGATATCTGAGGTGTTTTTGGTATTTTGTTTGTTTTATACAAAGTATGTACATATATAACTCAAAAATAATCTTCGTGGTGTTGCCACTCCCCGGCAACGGCACCAAAAACTTGTTCGAAACCCACGATGACGTGCTTTTGGAGAATAAGGTCAATATCGGATATGTCGGTTTAGTCGGAAAAATAGTGCACGACGTGAGTATCGAGTTTAAAAATACCGTAAATGCACGGTGCGTTGAAGCATGCCGGCAAGCACGGGTCGAACCACAATGAGTGGATATCACGACATCAAATTGAGTTATGGATCAATAAGTTGGAAAAATGTTGTTTTGTCACGTTTTAGTGTAATACCTAAAAGAAACAAGGTTTTGGGATACGAAAACTTAGGCTAAGTTTCAGTAAGAGTGAAATATGACATTTACCCCCAACTCTCCATTTTGATTCAAGATTCATTTCTTTTTAGTTTCCATTAGCATAGCGAAAGCATGCCGTATTTATCCGAAAAATGTATCGGGATGAAATACGATATCAAGGTTAGAAAAACAGAAACTATCAAGAATGAGATTAAGAATGGATTGGATATGGAATTAGTTAAGTGAAGTAGAAAGCATAGAATATATGCAAGAATGCTATATATCCTATCTAGCTAGTTGAGACTCATAACTTAATTCTGTATTCACGCCTACTTAAAATCATAACATAGCAACGATACAATGTAAAGAAAGTATAGGATATATGTTAAAGTTTGATTTGCAACCATTCAAAACGATATATCCTATCAAGCAAACATAATAAACTTGCGATGTTAAGAAAAGAAGTGAAGAAGTGCAAGAATCAAAAGGGAGGGGTTGGAAGTAAAGTCATTCCACATCCCACCTCACCATAGCCAAGAATAACTGCTCACACATCATCATAGCAATAACACAACTGAACAATGAAAAGAAATGACAAAATAAGAAAAAGAGATACAAGAATCAAACTTGAATATAATGAAGATATATTACAATGGTTCAAAATACATGTAAATGAGTTCAACTACCAAAATCTAATCTTGCAAGCTCAATAAGAGAGGTTGCAAGACCAGAGGAAGTCAAAGAACTCAACTCAATTCGAAGAGCTACAATAATTTTAATAAGAGTTTACAAGTATGCAAAAAGTTCTTCCTTTGGTCTCATGTATGGATCTGCTATTTATAGAGAAATCAAAAACAAAAGTTGCAGGTGACAATAGACTAACGTGACCATCAGAGACCCACAAAATTTGAACGAGCCAAAATGGAGCCCACTTGGCCGCAATTTGCGGCCAATCTGAATGAAATTGCGGCCAAGAAGTCGAGTCTGGGGCCCACCAAGCTTCAATAGTCATCTGGTCTTATGGGTATCTCATGATATTTGCATTTTTTTTATGTAGCACATGTGTGAATTCTGGAGCTAAATCACAGAAAATGGGTGAAGTGGGTGAGTTTGTGTTCACACTTCAAATCATATGTCAATCACTTGTTTACCACTTGCACTACTCATCATTATTGTACCAAACCAGCTCCTAAGGTTCGTGCATCTTCACAAATGTTCACATATGTATGTGTTGAACCATTTCATACTTAAACTTTGTACACACGCATGTATATGTTGCAAACTCTTTTCAATTCTGGATCCGTATTCCGTCTTGTTTGCAATTTCAGCTAAAAATCCGTCTTTTTGTGCATGTGGCGTACAAAAATCAGTGCATCCGTCTGCATTCATGTAATCTGTATAAATGAGCAGACACGGATTAAATAGCACCTTTTATTGACAAAATGATATAAAATGGGCGGTATTAAAATGTAATAAATTGTGCCGATCACTTATCTCTTCCCTCATCTGCTCCATTAACCAATTTCTGCAGGTTTCTTTGCAAAAATTCGCAGCGCCGCAAAAAGAAAAATTGTTGCGTGTTTGATCATGGTTGTTTGCATTTTTAACACGGAAATTAAGGGGAACGACCAAAATTCAGATTAATTCGGGATTTCATTACCCGTCCTAAGCCCCAAAAATCACAAACTTGCATCCGCATCACCCTCATTAACTAAAAAATATCTAGACAAGACTCTAAGGACTGCCGCGCTCACTTAGGACAGAAGGAGGTCGTGGGTAATCTATTGCTTATCCGCGTTTCTTTTGTGGTGTCTAAGGCAAGTGTGTCCAAGGAAAGTGGTTGCTTAATTAGCCTCACTACTTACGTAGTGGAGAACCTCCCACTTACCTGGCACTTACCTGACCATAGAAGGATCAAAGTGGCAGTACAGGATCTATCTTGCGACTTGTCTTCTAGAAGTCTAGGAGCGGTCTAGAGCCTTGACCTAGGTGACCATTAGATTTAGGGTTGCTTGTGTATTGTTTGTGTGATTTTTTTAAAAGATCCGTATTTTTCAAAACCAAACACCAATCTCATCTTTTCCTTAATTATCACAACGCTGCCATTTATGCTATACCATTTAGTGCATGCTCGGCTGGACACGGGATTCTAGTGCCCGACTTGTCCGCGTTCCTCCTGTCGACTCCGAAGTCGGTATTTCTACGTCTACTTTTTCTACACCCCCTACCACACCCACTTCGATAGACGATTCTCCATCGAACTTCTTTAACACTACTCTGCCACCATCCGCAGGTGCGCAGAATCCACCCCGCATCTCTCTCCAAGATAGATGTTATCCTATGTGAGGTCCTCTTTCGACCCGTCTCACCATTCCACCAGCCATTAGGGATAATTTTGAAATAAAACCCCAATACATCAATCTTCTACCCAAATATCACGGTCTAGAGTCTGAAGACGCATATGTCTTTATTACCAAATTTGAAAATGTATGCGCTATAATGCGTACTTCACAGCTTTCTGTGGATGCTATGCGTCTACGTCTTCTCCCGTTTACTTTGTGCGATATAGCCGAGAAGTGGCTTTATAACACAGCTACACATTGCATTTCGAACTGGGGAGAATTCGTAACAGCATTCCTAAAGAAATTCTACCCTAATCATAAAACCGCTCGAGTCCGTAGCGAAATAAATCAATTTACCCAGCTTCCAAATGAACCATTCTCGAAGTGTTTTGAACGCTTTAAGGATCTGTTAGTTCAATGTCCAAATCACGGAATTCCTAGATGGGATCTGTGTAGAATCATCTATGAGGGCATTAATCCTACCACTAAACAGAACCTTGAATCCATTTGTCAAGGCCTTCATGACTAAAGATGATGGTGAAGGTTGGTGATTTTTAGAAGATTTCGCTGAAAAATATTTACAGTGGGAGAGTGTAAACCAGTCATCGTCTAGGGGTGGCATTCACCAAATTGATGTTTTCATAGGAGTTAGAGCTAAAATGGCAGCAATGCAAAAGAAACTCGAGCTATAGAACATAAATTTTTAGCAGCCTCCCTAAATTAGATGTCACTTTTCAAAACTGTTTGTGGATGTTGTTCTGATCCATCACATCTTACGGAAGAATGTCCTCTAAATTCGCCGTTTCAAGGTCAAGAGCATACCAATGCTTCTTTCCAACAAAGATCTAGAAACGATCCGTATTCTTCCACTTATAATCAGGGTTGGAGGAATCACCCAAACTTTGCTTGGAACCAACAACAAAATCAAAACACGGTTCCAAATCAAAATAATTTCCAAAGGGCTTCTCCACCACAACAGCAACCACTTCAACTGACTCAGCACCCGTATCAATCACTTAATTTTCAAAATCCGTTCAACACTTCTGCACCTTTGCAATTGACCGGTACTGATGAATCCTCTTCAATCGCACAAACCATGAATTTGATTCTGAAAAATTTCACGCAAGTGTCAGCTGAAGTTAAGTCTTCTGTCGATGATATAAAGAAAAACTCCACCTCCCAAGCTGAGTGTATAAAATCGATGGAAGCGCAAATTGCACAATTGAAAGCCGAGATGGGTGCTAGAGAAAAAGGGAAACTTCCGTCTCAACCTACCGAATCGTGGGCATTCACAACACTACAATGTGAATGCCATCACAATGTTGAGATCAGGAAGAGTGCTGAACAATCATATTGGGGAAGAGATTGATAATCATGAAGAATTAATCAATAATACCCCAGCAGAGATTTTTCCTTCCACACACAAATCTACTTCTACACCTACTTTATCTACCCCACCACCTTCTTGCGAGCCTATTATTCATTTTCCTCAAGGCTCGACACCTCAGCATACCTCTTCTACTCCACCGAAGACGATCCCCACTCCTATTCTGGGATCAGTTCCACACACCACACTTTCTCTAATGTTGGACCTAGCTATTATTGTTAAAGCTCCTTATCCGAATCGGTTAAGGGGTAACAAATTTAGTCCACATTTGGAGAGGATTATAGAAATGTTCAAACAGGTTAACATCAACATACCTCTCCTAAATGCTATTCAACAAGTCCCCGCTTATGCGAAAATTCTGAAAGACTTGTGCACTAGGAAGAGGAAGACTCAAGTGCCGAAGAAGGTCTTCATGACTAATACTGTTAGCACCTCTTTTACCCCGCAGTTTCAAAAGAAACGTAAGGACCCAGGATGTCCTATGATATCAATTTCTATTGGGGGTAAAAACATCAACCGTGCTCTACTTGACCTTGGCGCAAGTGTTAACTTGCTTCCATATTCTGTTTACGAGCAGCTAGGGATTGGAGAGTTGAAACCAGCTCATTGCACTCTCCAAATGGCAGACCGATCAATCACCAAACCTAGGGGTGAACTGGAGGATGTGTTGATAAAAGTCAGGGAATTTATATTCCCCGTGGACTTTATTGTTTTAGATACACAGCCTGTAGCGAACCCACAGAACCAAATTCCGGTGATTTTGGGTCGACCATTCCTTGCCACTTCCAATGCTGTCATTAATTGTCGAAATGGTTCAATGAACCTATCTTTTGGAAAAATGAAAATTGAACTGAACATCTATAAAATTGGAAGTCAGCCATCTGAACCTTCGGCTCATATACTTGATGTCTGTTCTCTCCACGAGATTGCTCCCGAAAGCTGCGAAGTTGATGAACTTTGCTTTGAAGATCTCGACGACACTAGCACATCAATGTTTGATCTGTCACATCTTAGTGAGGACACATTTTCCACGATTGAGTCTGAAACTCTTGACTCCTCACCTTCCGAGTCTGTATCTTATGCAGTCTACGGGCTTCTACTTGACTCCGAATATCATTCGATGACCCCACCTTCTATAGTTTCTCCGCCAGCATTAGATCTCAAACTTTTACCTTCTCACCTTAAATATTCATATTTAGGTGTGAATGAATCTTTACCTATTATCATATCAGCTTCTCTAGCCTCAGAGCAAGAGAATGCAATTTTGACGGTGTTAAGATCTATAGGCAGGCGTTTGGTTTGACTATGGCGGACATCAAAGGGATTAGTCCCTTGATTGTTGAACATCATATACATCTGATGGATGAAGCCAAGCCAACCCGAGAACCACAAAGACGGTTGAACCCCATCATGAAGGATGCAGTGAAGAAAAAGATCGTCAAATGCCTTCACAATGGTATCATTTACCCAATCTCCGATAGCTAATGGGTATGTCCAATTCATGTTGTCCCTAAGAAATCTGGCATTACGGTCATAACAAATGAGGCAAATGAGTTAATCCAGACACGGACTCAAACTGGCTGGCGTGTATGTATTGATTATAGAAAGCTCAATTGCGCAACGAGGAAAGACCACTTTCCTCTATCTTTTGTTGACCAAATGCTAGAACGCTTAGCTGGACGAGATTATTACTGCTTTATGGACGGATACTCTTGCTATAACAAGATCCCTATTGCCAAAAAGGATCAAGACAAAACCACATTTACTTGTCCTTTTGGTACTTATGCTTATAGACGCATGCCCTTTGGGTTATATAATGCTCCCGCTACATTTCAGCGGTGTATGATGGGGATATTCTCGGACATGGTCGATAATTTTTTGGAGATTTTCAAGGACGATTTCTCGATATTTAGAGATTCTTTTGCTTACTGCCTATCACATCTTGACGTTGTTCTTACTCGTTGTAAGGAGAAGAACTTAACCTTGAATTGGGAAAAATGCAATTTCATGGTCCAAGAGGGAATTGTGCTTGGACATGTTATTTCACGGAAAGGCATTGAGGTTGACAGAGCTAAAATAGATATCATTCAAAACCTTCCTCATTCCTAATGCGTCAAGGACATACCATCTTTTCTTGGTCATGCAGGATTTTATCGGAGATTCATTAAGGATTTTAGCAAAAATTTTAGACCTTTAACTCTTCTCTTGGCCAAGGACACAACCTTCCACTTTGACTCAGATTGTGAGGCAGCATTCGACCCACTCAAACACTCTCTCACTATAGCCCCCGTTTTATCATCTCCAGATTGGAACCACCTTTTTGAGCTTATGTGTGATGGATTAGATTTTGCAGTTGGTGAAGTTTTTGGACAACACATTGAAAAGATGCCACACATGATCTATTATGCATGTAAGAACCTGAACGATTATCAAATTAACTATACAACTACCCAAAAAAAACTTTTGGCAGTTGTATTTGCATTAGAAAAATTCAGGCCTTACTTGATTGGCTCACCAATTGTTGTGTACCCTGACCACTCCGCCTTGAAACATCTTTTGGCAAAGAAGGATGCTAAAGGTAGGCTAATACGTTGGATCCTTCTATTACAAGAATTTGATCTTGTTATCAAAGATAAGAAAGGATATGAAAATGTTGTAGCCGACCATCTATCGCGCATTTCTTCTTCACCTGTGACCCTGCCGATCAATGATTCTTTTCCAGACGAACAACTCTTGAAAGTATCCACTGAACCTTGGTTCGGGGATATTGTGAATTATCTTGCTACATGACTTATTACCCGTGAATGGTCGACACAGGACAAACATCGATTTTTATCCCAAGTAAAACATTTTTACTGTGATGAACCGTATCTGTTTAAGTATTGTCCTGACCAGATCATTCGCCGGTGTGTCCCTAATGATGAATTCAAGAGTGCTCTATCTTTTTGTCACGATCAGGCATGTGGCGGTCATTTCGGTTCTCGAAAGACGGCGGAGAAGGTTTTGCAATGCGGTTTTTATTGGCCAACTTTGTTCAAAGACTCATTTGATCATTGCAAAACCTGTGCACAGTGTCAACACACGGGTAGGATTTCCCAGAGGAATGAGATGCCAATTCAACCCATCTTAGTGGTTGAAATTTTTGACATTTGGAGTATAGACTTTATGGGTCCTTTTTCCAACTCTTTTGGGAATCTGTACATACTGCTTGCGGTTGATTACGTCTCAAACTGGGTTGAAGCTATTCCTTGTCGCACTAATGACAAAAAGGTTGTCATTATGTTCTTAAAAGAAAACATCTTTTCGCGATTTGGACACCCACGCGCTATCATTAGCGATAACGGGACACATTTCTGCAATAGGTCTTTCGAGGCTTTGATGCGAAAATATGCAATCAACCACAAACTTTCCACACCCTATCATCCCCAAACGAGCGGACAAGCTGAGATTTCAAACAGACAAATCAAACAAATTCTAAAGAAAACTGTTTCTAAAAATCGAAAAGATTGGTCAACCAAATTGACGGATGCTCTCTGGGCATTCCATACCGCATATAAAACCGATCTAGATTTGTCTCCATACAGACTAGTGTTTAGGAAGGCTTGTTACCATCCGGTCGAGATTGAGCACAAAGAAATGTGGGCCATTAAAGAACTCAACTTTGATTTACATCAAGCTTGCAACTTTCGGAAGCTGCAATTAAACGAGCTAAGTGAACTCCATAATGAAGGTTATGATAATGCTGTAATTGTAAAGAATCGGAATAAGGTATTTCATGATAAACACATTTTGAGAAAAACTTTTACATCTGGTCAACAAGTCCATCTTTATGATTCACGACTCCATATTCATGCGGGTAAGCTAAAATCTTGGTGGAAAGGACCTTTTGTTGTGCGGTATGTATACCCGCACGGGGCAATTGGGGTAGAAAATGCTGAAAACGGTACAATTTTCAAAGTGAATGGTCATAGACTAAAACCGTATTTTTCCACTGACCCCTCGGAGGAGCTCCTGTTTTTACAGGAGCCGTTTTATAATGACTAATTTTCCTCCACCTCACCTCCATGACTTGGTAATTTGTTACATCTTTAGAATGGAGGTGAGTCAATTTGTAAATAAATTTTAGAAAAAATAAAAAATATATATATATATATAATAAAATCATAACAAGTATTTTAAACATGAATAAGAAATAAGTTTGGGGGTAATGTTCCACAATCGTATTTCATGTCTCCTGTAACAAATTTTTGCCTCCTAAGTTTACAGGTTTCTTGAGCTTTAAGGCAACAGTGAGGACACTGTTAAAAACAATTTTGGGGAAGGTTTGTGCTTATTTGCACATCATTTGCATCATACTTTGCATAAGCACAAAACAGAAAAAAACATAAAAATAAATAAATAAATAAAATAATATTTTTGTACATAAATAAGATAATAAAAGATTAGATAATGAAAAATTACATCCAAAAGATTAGAAAAGTTTAAGAAAACCAAGAAAGTTAGAAGTTTTCTTAAACGAAACTAGTAATAAGTAGTTATGAGCCGTTGTCCCAAGTGTTAGTAAGATGAAAAATTCACTAATCTGAGTATAAAAATAAGTCTGAAAAATAGTTTCTAGTCTGAAAGCCAAACATTTGAACGTTGATATCCTACTATACGCACTTACACACGTCTTGAAACTCGGGATAGTAGAGGTTACCTTAAAATGCTCTTGTCTATAAAGCCAAAGTATGAAGGAAATAATAAACGAAAAATAAAATAAATAAAATGGTGAAAAATGAACACTAGTTTTGTTATAACCAAGGCAGCAATAAAAATATAGTGAGGGTGCTTCATCACCTAGTGCCTTAGACCAACTGGTTTGGGAGTCACTGCTAAGCCTTAGGTGGTGCAAGACCAGGAAAATACTAAATACACCTAATCAGTAAGCATATGAGTAATCAGTCGGTTAGTAGCTCAAAAAGTATTAACGATCGCATGAAAATGTATGAGAAAATCCATAAAATTATTCTTTAATTAAAAAGTACTGAAGCAGATGGACAAGAGTATGATAGCTTGAATTGAATTCTCCGAGTGTAGGGACGTCCTTTACACACACGTAGGGTTATATGATCGATGTTTGGAAAAAAGGTAGGAATGAAGAATAAAGACGATGTTTTACTGAGGGATGATGTGATTTCTAACATTTTTTCATGACTATTAAGATAGGGCTCATGACAACCGAAAAGCTAGTATTAGTTGGAAACTCTCATTTTCAAATCTTTATTTTTCAATTCTTATCTTTATTTATAACTTTCATGGTCTTCCTTTTATTATGGGATTTTGTGGGTGCAATCCGCTGAAAACCCTCAGGAAAAACACTCCTCCTAGTAGGGACACTTAGAGGTTTAAAGGCTTGTTGCACGTGCTCAGTGCAATCGTGTTGCCTACGAAAGCGTGCTAGTTACTTTTTCTCTTTCTTTATTTTCTCCTTCTTTTTAAATAAAGATGTTTTCTCGAGACGACCAAAATTAAGTTTGGGGGAATTTGATCAGTCGAAAATAGTGCATTCTCAACACGTTAATTTCCCTACTCTTATGATTCATATATAGGTGTTTATTGTAATTATAACACAGATTATGAATTCATCTGGAAAATACCAAATAACCTGTGTTATAGTTATAATCGACATTCTAGAGGGAAATTAAGTGTTTATTACTAATCGCATTGATCTGTATATATCAATCCCTGTCTCGAGATCGTGTGCCGGAAATTCTTTAGGCTAAAGAGCCGGAATCATAAAAGTGCTGATAAAAATACACCAAGTCTAAGACTTGTGATCTTGCAGTGAACAAGAAAGTATAAAAATATTCCAGACATCAGGAAAGTACCATGAAGCCAACACAAATCAGCACAGAAATCTGCATGCAGCAACTCCACCACATGGCCACTGAACCGCGGCTATGTTGGCCTATCCGCCGCGGATCCGTGGCCTGTTGGACACGTCAGCACTTCAATTTTCTCCATGTGGCTTCTTGCAACTACCCAGCTTCCAGAAGACACTCTAAAGACCACGTGGCTTCATCTAGAAGGCTCGGCCTAACAACCCTATCCTAGAATATACCTTATTCTAGAATATTCCCTCCAACAAACTTCTTCTAGAAGACTCTCCCTAACAACCTAGCTTTGGAGGGAAGATTCAAATGAGATGGTTATAAAAAGAGATCTAGATCTAGGGTTTTGAGGTTACACAATTGGGGTTATTGAATATTGAGCCAAATTTCTACAAGTTGAGTAACACAACTTGCATTTCAAAACCCTAGCCCCAAATCCATCTCAAAAAGCCAAATCAAGATTCATCGAGTTCCAAATTGAGCAAGCATCCATGATCCTTTTGAAGCAACGCCGATCTTCATCCGAGCAAGAAATCCACGATGATCCGCGACTCAAGAAGACGATGCGAAGCTAGTTCGATGATTTTTGTTCCTCCTGACTTCTTATAGTTTTTGAGTGTATTGTACCGAAACATCGAATAATAAAAGGTGACAATCTTATTCTTGCTTTCTATTCAATCTCGCATTATGATATCGTTCATTCTTGATTGTTTTATGATGATGCGTGAGTAAACTCTGCTTGTGGAGGATTCGAGAGAATTGATAGATCTAGTGATGATCAAATCCTTATACTAATTCTTAATTCTTATGAGATTTGTGAACTTTAGCAAATTGAATCGTTGATGACCTAATTTGGAGTGAAATAACTTCTTGATTATTTCATTGCAAATTAAGGATCAAATTATCGGTGATTTTCTATGTTAAAGGCTAGATCTGAATGATCATGATTGAAAAGACAAGGGATACTGAAGGAGAAATCCTAGTTTCTTCAATTGATCCCAAATCTGCAATCATCATCATCAATCTAGCTACAAATATTCAATAGATAAGATTAGGAAACATTATATTCATCATTAGCTATTAAATCAATCGGATCCTACAAGCCATTCTTCAAATCTTGATAAATCAAAGTGATTGGGACAATTCTTTATTCTTAATTCTATATCTCTATTTTCTAGATGTTTTTCTTAAAATCAAATCATACAAATCTTGAATCAACCTTCTTGCATTTCCTTTTATATTTTAAATTCCAACGCAATTAAAACAAGACCGATCAAATTACCTATCCCTGTGGACGATTCGTATTCATTAACGTGCTACACCGACACCGTTAATTGATTGCGGTATAAATATTTTTGATTGTGATTACATTTCACTCTATAACAACGAAAACGATCAATCAGGGACATTGGGACATTGATTCATATTCTATTGTGCATATGACATATAGCATACCTGTATACCTACATGTTTACACATATACCTTGCCATGACTACATGCTAGCTACCCATATACCTTTATGTTATTGTACCATTAGAGTTAGGTATATACACATATGAGACATAGCTACATGTACATCTTGCATACATATTTACATGTGCACCCGTATACCTTGTTATAGCTACACATATACCTGGAGGGTATTACATCATTACTGATAGGTAGATACACAGATCTTGCTATACCGACATGGTTACACATACCTGGATATAGCCACTTGTTCACTTTTTTATGATGTTGCATTTGGTTTCGGAGAAATTAGGAACCGCATGATATACTTAATAACTTGTGCAGTTAAATAGCGGTTTTTCCTTATATGCTCATATTACTGTTTCATGTTGCATATATTATATTTCATGGATTTCGCATTGAGATATGTTTTCATATGATATTTTCTGGATTTTTTTCTCTTGCGTATATATATATATCAGTAGTATGAGACACAGATATATATATATGTATACCCATCGTATATATATATATATATATATATATATATATGTATCAGTGGTATGGGACGCTTTTATATATGTATACCTTCATAATGATGTATGCTAATATACTTATTCATTATATATGCTTGGGGCCTATGTGCTCGATGAGAGAGGCCTATGTGCTCGATGAGAGGGGCCTATGTGCTCGGGGCCTATGTGCTCGATATGAGAGGCCTATGTGCGCGATATGAGGGGCCTATGTGCCCGATGTGAGAATGAAAATGTTATACATATCTAATTTACATACATCATCATAATAATCTTGCAAGTATACTCACTCAGGTAATATGAATTTACTCGATATTGGATACTGGTTATATGAGATTTACTCGATATTCGATACTGGTTATATGATATTTACTCGATATTGGATACTGGTTATATGGGATTTACTCGATATTGGATACTGGGTATATGAGATTTACTCGATATTGGATACTGGATATATGAGATTTACTTGATATTGGACACTCAGGATATATGAGACTTACAGGATATGAGGGCCAATTTTGGGAGCTGACTTGAGGAAATTTGGTATTTAGATTGTCTTGATGGACTTCGGTCCCGCCACGAGGTCAGAATTCCCTGGGGATGACATGTTTTATCCCATACTCCACATTTATTTTATATGCATTTTTTCATGTATTAGTTTTACCTGATAGAGTATCTTTCAGGACTGTTGAATTTATACACTGTTATTTTATATGCATTGCTTCATTGTTTCGTAGTACTAGATAGAGTACCTTACATGACTGTTGCATACATATTGCCATTATTGCTATCAGCTTGCATGCATTAGATTTGCGCTGTACATGCATACTTGCGATTATCTGCATATGTTATTTACTATTCACGAGTTGGCAACTCACCCCCGTTGTGCCACAGGGTTTTGCTGGTTGTCCCTTAGAGCATTCGTTGGCAGAGCTTTTACCTATCATATCTTCTTTTGTTGCGGATACCGCTTCGGCTGGCTGTGTGCAGTTTTGCTTAGGTATGTTTTGCGGTTATCTAATGTTGCTTATTGTATGTTCGTTGTATCCTGTACTCTCCATCTACCACTATCATGTATTTATTTAGAGACCGATGTGAGGGCGATATTGTATATTATTGTGACTTTGGATGTTTTATATGCGGTTTTATTTATATCGTATTTTTCTTCGCTAGGGCGACGTATATCTATTTTGGTGGTTGTTTTCCGCCTTTGGGCGTGTTTTGCTCCCATTGGGGATGCTTTACTTTTATTTTATGTTGTACCCGTTTTCAGGGATAGTTTTTACAAAGGAGGTACTGCCAAAATTTTTAAGATATTAAATTTGACTTTAAAGAATTTGATTGAGATTTTCAAAAGTTTAAACAATGTTCTTATCTTTTACTATATTTAATGGTTTAGATTTCTGGGTTTTCGGCTTACTTAAATTGCGTAACTCCTGTAGACGTTGCGTAGTTTAAGGGCCGTCACGTACCAATTTCGGGTTGTCACAAAGTTGGTATCAGAGCGCTAGGTTTTACCTTTCGGAGTGTAGCATGACCTTGGAATGATGGAGTAGGTAGCTTAAGCAGAGTAACGTAGTCTGTGTATGTTCGCGGCATACTCACGACACGGTACTCCGCCTAAAGTCACCTAAGTACTAATTGCTTGAAATTTCTTTTCTGATGAGACATATCCTTGTGATTCGATTTCCGTGTTCTTATCGAATCCTTTTTCCATTTATAGCTTTTGCCGCCGATGACTTTGAGGACTCAGAGTGATGCAGGGAGAGCCGAGGTCAAAATTGACTCGTTTGGGGCGAGGACTGACCAGGATGGTACTCCCGTTGCACAAAAGAAGATGGTTCCGCCTTCGACAGATCGTATCGCTAGGCATGTGGCTGAGATGCAGGACTTGCGCCAGACGATGAGGTCGTTGGTTGAGGCCAGTAAAGCGCAGCGTCAGGAGGTTGCCACCCCTGTTACTCAGTTGTTCCTTGCGATCAGCACACAGCATAGTGTTACTTACACAGCACTAGTGGATGCAGCCTTAGTTGACGAGGCACGTCTTCTAAAGACTTTGAGAGTTCCAGAACAGAGGAGGGCTCGTACAGGTGTACCAGCCCATAGACAGAGGTTCAGTCGCCGTGATAGGTTTCATGCACGTCGCGGGAGTAGCGGAGGCTTGGGACGAGGACAGTCTTTTAGCTCGTATCCCCAAGAGGGTCAACAACCATGGAGAGGATGCTATCGGTGCGGGAGCCTTCATCACTTCATCAGGAAGTGTTCCTTAACACCGCGTCAGGCTCGTGTTCAGAGAGGTGGGGGACGTGGAGGGTCCGCTCACAGTGGACAGTTTGGCAGAGGAGGAGTTCATCCAGTCGCGGGTAGGGGGCAGACACGAGAGTTTGCTTCTACTCATCGGGATGCACGGGCGTCCAGTGCAGAGTTTCGATGTATTCTTAATTCGTTTGTTTGTTTATTTCAGAATCTATTCACTCGTTTGTTCTTTACACTTTAGGTCGTGGTTGGGCCGAGAGTCGTGTTAGCTAGATTAGCTATTTGTTGTGTTAACTTCTTTCAGCGACTATTTTGTTGCGCGACACGTATTTCGGTCGTGTGCCAATCGGTTAGGAGATAGAGATTCTTCTGTCGTTTTGATCCATCTAGAGATGTCGAACTTTGACGTTCTCCTTGGCACAGACTGGTTAGCTACGTGCCATGCGTCTGTGGACTGCCATGAGAAAACAGTCAAGTTTTGTTTTCCCGTTGAGTCAGTTCTTGTTCTGCATGAGAGGACAGTGGTGCCGCCCCTCACAGCTTGAATTCAGCCTTTTTCGCTAGTCGGCTTTTGAGGAGAGGATGTCGAGGATTCTTAGCTTCTATTCATGATGCCGGAGTCACAGTGGGCTGTTAGACTGGGTTCCTATCGTGCGAGAGTTTCCGACGTTGTTCCAGATGAGCCGGCAGAGCTTTGGGAGCTTAAGGATCAGCTGCAGAGTTGCTAGATAGGGGGACTTGTTCGTCCAAGTGTTTCGCTTTGGGGAGCACCTATTCTGTTAGTCAAAAAGAAGGACGACAGTTTGAGGTTGTGTTTTGATTGATCGTCAATTGAACCGAGTTACGGTGCGGATAGGTATCCTTTACCTCGCATTGACGATTTCTTTGATCAGCTCCAGAGTGCGAGACTTTTTCTATGTTTGTTTGGGATCAGGTCATTATTGGTTGCGGGTTCGGAGTTATGGCATTCCGAAGACTGCTTTGTGTGCGCTACGGGCAGTATGAGTTTTTGGTGGTGTCGTTGGACTCACCAATGCCCTAGCAGCATTCAAGGATGTGATGAACCATATTTCTTCAAGCCGTTCCTTGACCAGTTGATTGTTGTGTTATTGATGACATTCTGGCCTATTCCAATGTGTCGTGAGGAACTTGAGCACCACTTGAGGATTTGCTTTGTAGACATTGGGAGAGCCCCAGCGGCTTACTAAATTCTGGGAGTGTTCTTTCAGGCTTGACTGTGTTGACTTCCTAAGGTCATGTGGTTACGGGAAACGGTTTTCGTACGGACTCGAGGAAGATCATGGCCGTACAGCTTTGGCCCAGACTTGTAGAAGGGACGGAGGTCCGCAGCTTTTAGGCTTAGCCGGTATTTACCGCCGTTTCGTGCAGGATTGCTTGTGTAGCGCTGCACCGTTGACCGGGTTGACCAGGAAGGGAGGTTATTTTCTTGGACTGTAGCATGCGTGCGAAGTTTTCTGCAGTTGAAGACTCGGTTGACAACTGTACCAGTTCTTTCTTTGTTTTCTGGATCGGGCGACTTTGTTGTTTAACTGTGATGTTTCGCGAGTGGGGATCGATGGTGTACTGATGTGGCACGATAGAGTTATCGCTCATGCTTCCCGACAGTTGGAGGAAGTACGAGCAGGATATCCCACTCATGATCTGGAGATGGCCATGGTGGTCATGCGTTGAAGATTGGGAAACACTACTTTGTTGCAGAGTCGTGTCATATTTTCACAGACCACTAGAGCTTAATGTACATCTTCCTGCAGCGGGATCTGAGTTGAGACATCGCCGTTGGATAGAGCTTGTGAAGGATTTTGTTTGCGAGATCCTTCACTTTCCTGTGGCAAGGCGATTGTGGTAGCCGATGCTTTGAGTCGTAGGCCCGGGGTTAGCTTGTTCCAGTTGTGCGCAATTCAGAGACAGTTTTTGCAGATTTACAGTTCTTGTGCGACCGTTGAGTACAGCTTAAGTTCTCCTCTACAAAGGGGACAGTTTGCTCATGTCTGCGCCCGTCCACCTTTCCTTAATCGTGTTCGTGAGGCACAGCCCGCCGAATCTCGTTCTTCTGAGATTCTTGAGCAAACTCGGCTGGGTAATGATTCAGATTCCTTGATTTGTGACTAGGGTATGCTACGTTTAGGGACTCATTTGTATGTACCTGATACTGATGGGTAGAGACGCGAAATCCTAGAGCAGGCACATCAGTCAGCTTTCTGTGTTCGTCTGAGTTCCATCAAGATGTAACATGATATGTGAGATAGCTACAGGTGGGTAGGGATGAAGAGTGAAGTTTCGGATTTCGTTTCGAGGTGCTTGGCTTGTTGCGAGCCAAGGTTGAGCATTTGGAGACCGGCTGGAGAGTTGCAACCTTTAACCATTCCGGAGTGGGAATGGAAGTAGATCTCCATGAATTTCGTTGTGGTGTCTACCCAGGTCTAGATAGGGCGTGAGTCCATTTGGGTGTTTGTTGTCCGGTTGTGCTCAGTTTGCTCAGTTGTTCTTCGTTAAGTTGTGCGTTTGCACGGAGTTCCTTCATGCGTTGTTTCCAATAGAGGCATCGGTTCGCTTGCCATCTTTGACAAATGCTTCAGAAAGCCTTGGGTACTGG
The DNA here is from genome assembly GCA_030015575.1 of Agapanthus africanus. NCBI lineage: Eukaryota > Viridiplantae > Streptophyta > Magnoliopsida > Asparagales > Amaryllidaceae > Agapanthus > Agapanthus africanus. The sequence goes on along the minus strand of JASDDO010000024.1, from coordinate 710,682,466 downwards.
TTGAGCTTGTAGGGTTGCTAGGCACGTGCACAAGGGTCTACGAGGAATCAACCATGCCCGATTTAAAATTTAGCCGTGCCGAAAAACCCGAATACGGAACTTTAAACTAGAGATTAGGCGAAAACAAGCATGCTAAACACTTTAACACTAAGTGAGAGGGATTACAACCTTTGTAGATCCGGTCCTTCACTTCATATGCTCCGTGTTGTGGTCCCTTCGCTGCGATCATCGGGATCCGGACTCTCGAGAGGTTCCACGAAGAGAAAGATGCAACCATTGCTTCCGATCTTCGATACTAAGATGATCTACCTTGAAGTTTCTTTAACACAAGCTAACAGTCATGAAATGATGTGAACACCCTCATCTAAATAGCAAGGGAAGATGAGGACGATGAAGTAGGATTTTTGCTCTCTTTATTTATCTTTTTCTCATATTTATTCATCACTTTGGAAAAATCAAGCAAGCTTTTTCATGAAAGAATGAAGGAAGAAGAAGAATAGTGATCCATTACCTTTTGTGATGAATAATGAAAGGATTAATATGATAAATAACGCAACCATGGTTGACTAAACCTTTGTAGAGAATTAACCAAGGCTAGGGTTTGGGTTAGGTTAAGAATGAGTCACTTGAAAATATCTTTTCCAAAACAAAAACAAAACCTTCTAGAAACATCTAGAAAGTTTAACCCTAATCCAAACCCTAATCATGTTTAAACTCCACTAAACAAGTTGCATTAGTTATCATATCATGTTACAATATTATATATCACATATATAATATTTATCGTAACAAAATAAAATAATACAATTAACATATATCGCATATATATCAATGTATTATCCGAGTGAGAAAAAGAATCTTTTAGTGAGCAAATATTAGTTAATGTAATTTAATATATCATATATATTATCATACATTAAATTATCGAATCAACACTTGATCCGACAATCCGGCTATATCGCATATAACTGGCTAATATTTATCCGTACCGAATCATCGAATCAACACTTGATCCGATGACCCGGCTGATATCAAATATCGTGAGAACATAATACGGTATCACATATCGCATTATCCTCGGTCCCGCACATATCACATATGTGCCCCTACTCCGTTTTGCCTGAGTCAAGAAACCTCTGTGTAGGACTCTAAAGAATTGTCAATACGCCGGCAGTAGGTGATGATCATATCAAACACCCAGAAGCTGCAAGCGGTCAGCTAAACGTAACAGCTACCCAGGTATTAAGCGCTCAGAAGATCAACAAGAAAGCTTGTACATTCTCCTGTGAATCCAAACAGTAACACTCCCGTACAGTCCGGTCTCGTCGTCTGATATGTCGCATATCTCGCCTAGGGGTGGTAAACGTCAGACCCCAGTAGCTTGATAAGTCGTGTCGATATGAGGTCTATAACAGTTCGAGAAACTACTGATAACACTTACCAGTAAATCTCAGCAACCCTGGCCAGGGATTTCCGGTTATAGCCAATCGAACACAGCACAACATCAACTCCCTATACCGGGAGAGACGAATCCCCTCCTATCGCTCATTGCCTCCATATGATTCGGGACTGTACCCAAAAGCCACCTTTTTGCAGGCCCTCTTGGACGTGGTATGATGGAAATCAAAGCACAGTGGGAATCACACAAGACTCTATGACGATCTCGGGTCGACAGACTACTCTGTACCAGTGTCACCGGAGAACTGCCATTTGACGTATGGTATAATACCATCTGGGAGTTCTCGGCGAGTCCGTCCAGTGTACCCAGTCTCCACTGAGCACCCGTACACCATCCTTGATGTCAAACACCGATGGATATGGGATCATCCATCGCCCATCATATGGGTCAAGATGCGTATACGCTAGTCTACTCTGGTGCATCGATGCCCTGTCTCGATACACCCTCGACTAGGAACAGTTATAGGATGTACTCGTCGACTACCATGGCCCCACTAGTATGATCTCATCATAGTCCCAGTAGTCGAGTACATATCCTAAGGGCTTTATCAACATGTAATATAGAGACAATCAGAGTACATGTTAAGATAAAGTACAACCAGATAGCATACTATCATGTCGAGCAAGAAAGTCCTCCCTATATATGTCCAAGCATCCACTACAATATACATCGTAAGTACAGCAATGGCCTCTAGGGCATACATATAACTAACAATCTCCCACTTGTACTAGGGCCATCTGTTATAGTATCGCATACCCAACAATTAGCTGCGGTTGAAGTATCTCATACTCAACCATCCCATAAAAGTCTCTACTGGGAAAAAGGCCTTTGTGAGTGGATTCGCGCTGTTGTCCTCTATGTCTACTCTCCTAACCTCGATCTCCCTGGAGATCAACCATCTCCATGATCAGGTGATACTGCCTAAGAATTATATCTGGATTTCTGATGGGACGGTAGTTCCTTGGCTAAAGCCACAGCTCCATTGTCACACAATGGTAGGAACGAAGTTCATCTTATGAACTTATATATATCCAGACTGCCTCTTTTGTAGCACCCTTGGTAACGATGTATCTTGCCTTTAATCGTCTAGTATGTCACGGTATCTAGCTTGGAACTCTTCCAACATACCGTCCCTCCACTGAGGGTATAGACAAGCCTGCGACTGACATTCAGTCATCCTTATCACCCTGGAACCCTTCCAGTGATTCTCCCCAGGATCGATTGATACCATCTCACTACTACTAGTGAGTTTCCTAATATCCAATTAGATCTATCTCATAGATCCAAAACCCAGGATTTAGGAGGTATCACTTTGATCCTATATGGAGAATCCTTATGATAAGCGGAGATTGACCGAGCGTAGCATAGGAAACTCCTTCCCTATCAAGAGTATGTCATCCACGTACTCTACGAGGATCACCACCATACTCTCTACTACCTTTTTGTATATACAAGGTTCATCTACCATTTTGATGAAGTCAAACTCTTTGACTACCACATCAAAACAGATGTTCCAACTCCGTGATGCCTGCTTTATCATATAAAACATCTTGCTCACGTTTCCGCTGCTCCTACTGACTGCGAAGCCCTCTGGCTGTCTACTTATAGACGCTCTCTTCTAAAACATCACTTAGAAAAGCAGTCATGACACCCAACCACCAGATATCGTAGTCATGGTATGTAGCCGTGGCAAGTAGGATCTGGATGGACTTAAGCATAGATCCTTAGAAAAGGTTTCAACATAATCCATACCTGGTCTATGATGCAAACCTTTAATAAGTCTAGCTTTGAAAGTCTCAATTTTTCCATGTACACCAAGTAATCTTCTCAAGATATACTTGCTCCTGATGGGGATTTAACCCTTCAGATAAAGCAACCAAAGTCCATACTTTGTTGGTGTATAAGGATTCCATTTCAGATCGATAAGCACCCAGCCATTCTTACAGAGTCCCACTCCTGATGGCCAGCTCGAAACTAGTTGGGTCATCATCTCATGATGCAATCCTCGCTCCCACTGTCATAGAGAAACCAAAGTATCTCTCAGGTGGGTGAGGAACCCTACTAGATCGGCGGAGAGGCTGAGGTTTGTTGGTAACTATAGAATCCTTTTGTTTTATCAAATCATCTGCTGTAGTTTGTATAGCTGGAACCTTTCCAGTTGTACATAACAGACCTTGCCTCGAGCTTGTCCGGATTTTGCTTTTAGACATAGGCCGGACAACCCCAAATCTTAACAAACTTAAGATATGGGCTCTTCCCTTTCCATATCATATATGAAGTGGTAGGCAACTGATTTGATTTGAACCCTATTCAATAGGTATGCAACTTCTCAAGTGCATAACTCCCAAAAGGAAATAGGAAACTCAGCAGTACTCATCATAGAGCACACCATATCAAATAGGGTGCTATCGCTCTCCTCGATACACCGAGGTGCTGTGGTGTATACGGAGGAGTAATGCCGAGAGAGAATCTCATTCTCCTTTAGAATAGTCCAGGAATTCCGTGCTCAAGTATTCTCCTCCTTGATCTCATCAAAGGACATAATACTTATACCCGTATTTTGGTTCTCTACTTCTAACTTATATTCTGTGAATATCTCAAAAGCTTCGGACTTGTGTTTCAGCAGGAACATATGTCTGAATCTTGAGAGATTATCAGAGAATGTAATGAAGTACAAAGAACCAATCTTAGCATGTGTAGACAGGGGACCTTCATACATCAGCATGTATCAATCCCAAAAGTTCACTAACTCTTTCTCTGTTTCCAATAAACAGAGCTGTGGTCATCTTATCTTTGTGACATGACAGGAAAGTTTCACAAGATGTAAATTCAAACTAATTTAAATATGCATCTATATGTAACTTCAGCCAGTCTGGTCGCATTGATATGACCTAGTCTACAATACCTCAAGAAGGATTCATTCATTTCTGAACTCTTCCTCTTGTGTGTGTTCCGTATACTAAGAACTGTAGTTTGATTTAGAACGTCAATGCTTTTAGATAACGTGCCTGAACCGATCAACTCTTGATATAGGAAATGTTCAAAACATTATCCAACAATACAAAATTATATCCTTTCTTTACTAATAAAGAGGCTGATATGATTTTGTATATCAGGTTCGGTATCTAATAACATTCGTTCAGAATCAATGTTTTCAGGTAATACAGGGTGATAGTGACCAACAGACTTGGCTGCAACACTTGCACCGTTTTCTGTCTCATGAAACTTATCACCCGTTCTCAGTTCTCTACCTTTCTGTAGCCCATGTAACAGATTACATATGCGGGATCCTGATCCGGTATCACATACCCAGGACGTAAAGGATACTGAGAAACAGTTCTGTGTAATGAACACACCCGAAGATGATGCATCAACATGCACTTTCTTCGTTTGGGCGGCACGGGAAATCTGGTATTCCCCAATTTCCTGCTCTGTCTTATAACTATTATAAGTTGGAGCGGGACCAACGTTCCTCAGCTCAGTATAACAAGCGGGTTCGGTCAATATATCCGTTTTATTATCTTGATTAAGGCGTGATATGGTCGCTATCTGGAGAGAGAGAGAAGAAAACACTCAGCGTATGCTCTTGCAAGATTAGATTGGTTATCTAATATATCTAATCAGGATGTCTCCCACTGTTTTAGTCAAATCTTCCTTCAAACCCTAAAAGGAAAGACTAGCCGGGATTAATTACACGCTACAAGTTCGCCAATCTTTCAGCCAGGCCAGTGTCGGTACTTTGAGGGAGGTCCCCCGTGCTTTCGCACGAACCTAATTAAAGTAAACCTCAATTTCCCATAGGCGTAACCCCGTTAACACCTTTCTAGACACCTACTTGATCGGCTAATTGTAATGTGTAAAACTCTCCCAGGAGTAACTTTTACTCGCAGCGGATATCGGGATCCAACTATCTCATAGAAGGTATGCAATCTCATTGCAAATTTCAACACTTGAAATTCCCAATAATATTTTGCCCCTAACGTGCTATGACCTTGACGAAAGCCAACAAACCATAGCCCGCTAGTCAAGTTCAACCCGTTCATTTCTTGATTGAATTAAACCCACCCGCACGACCCTTGACGAAAGCCAACAAAGCCGTACGACTACCCTAATCCAATCGCATCGTATGCTAGAAGATAAGCAGCATATAGCTACCGCACACTGCACCTTGACGAAAGCCAACAAATGCAGCACGAATACTATATACAACTTATCTGAAATGACGGAAGGCTACGACAGGTTTTTAAGAAAACCCTTTGCGTAATGAACTTGATATCGTTGTAGAATCGAGTGATTTTAAATGGAGTGTTTTTGAGGCTTTTCTAGTTTTGCTAAAGGGGTCACTCCCGGTGAAGGGATCGTCGGCCCTTTCCACATCGAATAAGGCGCAGGATATTTCACAAATATCACTATGCAAAGCAGAAACTATAGAAGCAATCAAAAGACAAACCGAGTTTGTAGCATCTGCCAGTTATTGCTAAAGGAGTCACTCCCGGTGAAGGGATCTCGGTCCTTTCCTTATCGAATAAGGTGCTGGATGTTCTACAAGGAACACCGCTATGCAAAGTAAGAACTAAAGATACCAGTTTTTATAAACAAGTTTCTACAACATCTTAGGTTTCTTTTATTTCATTAATCTCATTAATGAAGTCCCATTTATTATGCTTCACAAGCATCTCATTTTGAAACGAAATCTGCAATATAACATATATCTCATATATATAATATAAACATTCGTCTCAGGCAGTAATATGATCTCATCACAGAACATTGCAGCAGAAGAACATATATGAAATATTGGATATACTAGGACGTCCGTGTTTTCAATACGAGCCTGTATAAAACACGGATTCCACGGTCGCGATGAATAGCCAAACCCACATCTCTAGACCCCTACGAGAGCGGCAACTAACACTGCCTATTCTAGGGTTAGGAGACCCGGTCTCGACTCCTCGAGATGGTCTCCCATGGACCCTAGAACCCGGTTACTTGTGCTCCCATCCTTGGGTCTACCTAATGCGGAAAAGTAAATAATATACAACGGTGACATCTTCCGCTACCTGGAAGTGCCCCAATAAAAGAATATTACATACAAATGAATTTTACATGAATGAAAAAGAAAAACTCTCATCTCACATAAAACCCCCGGCTGTTCAAACGCGACGATCCAATATAACATATCACAGCAACACATATTATCACATATCATCAACGTAAGCAAGTATGCGTATCCCGATTTTCGTTGATGTATAGCAACGAAGCCGGCGATACACCACATACTACGCTCACGGTCACAGAAAAGAAAGTGTAAAACTACAACAGTTGGAATCCGCAACCTCTTTAGACATCGCATGCCTAACCAGATGAATTCCTTAGACATCGCATGCCTAACATTTATAAACCCCGCATTTTAGTCTCATTATCGAAAACACTTTTCAATATTAAGTCGGGCAATTCAACAAGATTCCCGACGTCCTGATCGAATGCTCGTCGGAAACTTTAGTAGACGGCCACACCCCCGGATGGCGTTGACAAAGTGCACTAAGGCGGAACACCGCTGCCGCAAGCACCCGAACGGATGCTTTTGGCGACGGGGTTCTCCTACAGTCACTTGGTCGGGGCTATGGGGCGTAGATGTCTATTAAGTTTACCCGGCGAGTATCCGCGTACTCTACGTGATTGCGACGAACTTTTGATCACATCAAAATTCCGTGGCAACCGATCATCTGAGACTAAACTGCTATGTTTATAATATTCAAATCGGTTATCTCATAACTACCTGTGGATTCCAATTATTGTATCACATTCCAGATAAATAGAAAAAATTAAACTTTCTGATCGAATCATCAAACACCCAAGATTTCCCCAATGTATCTCAACACTTGAAATCAGTTTAAAAACATCCATCACATGCCACAGTACCAATGGTCCAGCCGTAGAAGGGTCAAGCCAACGCCTCACATGTGGCACGCCGTACTGCCCCAAACCCTAAGGTTCAAAAGGCAGTTCAAGACGGTCACATAATCGAGTTAAGGTTTGTTGTCTTCTAGAGGGTCCACCGAGTTACTTGCACGATTTAGAACGTTCTTAAACACGAGAAAAAATCCAACTTTTGAAAAATTTTCCGACAGGGGAAAACGTGAGTTATTGATATCCGTTCGAACTTTTTAACAGTTTCTAAAATTATCCGGACAAACTAAACAAAGTCATAATATCCGATCGAATCTTTAAGTCCCCAATACAACCCAGATAATTCAACAGTTGAATAAATATTAAAAATTCCCAGAAAACACAACATTAAAATATAGGAGTTACTGTGAAGAGCACGTGCCAAGAATCAACTATTTGGCCGCGGAACCGCCGCACATGCTGGGGTGGGGCCGCGGTTCCGCGGCTCTTTAGTCGACTTGCGCTCACGTGCTTCACAGTAATTCTTATAATTACCTGCTGTAATTTTTGGATATTTTTAATTCACAAAAATCCAAATTTTCAGAAAATTTCCAGAGAGTGGGTTTTATCGGGTTTTCCGGGTTCGATCGGACTTTAAACTTCGTCTAGACTTCGCCTAAAGCTCTAGCTTGGCTCTGATACCACTGTAGAGTTGCTAGGCACGCGCACAAGGGTCTACGAGGCATCAACCATGCCCGATTTAAAATTTAGCCGTGCCGAACAACCCGAATACGGAACTTTAAACTAGAGATTAGGCGAAAACAAGCATGCTAAACACTTTAACACTAAGTGAGAGGGATTACAACCTTTGTAGATCCGGTCCTTTACTTCATATACACCGTGTTGTGGTCCCTTCGCTGCGATCATCGGGATCCGGACTCTCGAGAGGTTCCACGAAGGGAAAGATGCAACCTTTGCTTCCGATCTTCGATATTAAGATGATCTACCTTGAAGTTTCTTTAACACAAGCTAATGAAAGGTTCCTAGGCACCCTAGTGGGTTCTCACAAGGCATCGAACATGCCATTTTAAAATTTTTGTGCCGAGAAACCCTAGACTACGGATCTTTAGACTAGATGTTTAGGCGAAACGATAAAGCTAGTTAACTGTTAACTACTAGGATACGGATATACAACCTTTGTAGATCCGGATTTCCACCTCCTTAGCTCCACGTGGTCATGTCCTCGCTGTCCATCATGAATCCTTGACTCGATCATCGGCTTCATCGGGAAAGCGAGCGGAATAGGTCGTCGGCTTTGTGTCAAAGACGATCTACGTCGAGGTTGCACAAACTCAAGCTCCGACTTCACAAACTTGTGAAACTTGTGAAGTAAACACCCAAAACAACTTGGCAAGAGGTAGAGGGTGAAGAAATAGGAGGTGGGTTCACTTTAGATTTGGATTTAACTCACTAAAGCTCAAGTTGCCATTGGAGTAGCAAGCTTGAAGAAGAAGAAGAAGATGAGCTCAAGAAATTAATATGATAAGTGTTGTTATAAAAATAAATTTAAAAACAAATACTTATCATAACTTGAACTAGGGTTAAGTGTAGAGAATTAACCATGGTCACTAGGATGGGTTAGGGTTAAGCATGAAGATAAGGATGGTTGCTAAAGTCAAAGCTTCATGAAGCTTCAACAAATGACAAAGAAAGCCACCATTCTCATCTAATTCTTTTCCAAATAAATAAATAAATAAATAAATGATTATGCAAAACCCTAATTATCAAATTAACCATGGATTAATTCTATACACTTAACATAAAGATCAAGTATCATCAAACATGATACGGAAAAGCGCACGAAAGTATATCACATATACAATGTGCAATCCAAGTGAGAAAAATCCGTTTAAAGTGAACCAATACTAGTTAATGCAAAGTAATATATCAAATATATAATTATACATTAAATCATTAAATCAACACTTGATTCAATGATCCGGTCATGTCGCACATAACCGACTAGTATTCAATGCATCGATTTATCGAATCAATGATTCGATAACTAGGTCATATCGAATATAACCATTCGAAACATATGTCGCGAGAATGAAATGCGGTATCACATACACGCATCATTCTCGGTCCTGCACATATCTCATATGCGCTCCTATTTCGTTTCGCTTGAGCCAGGAAACCTCTGTGTAGGACTCTAAAGACTCGTCAATATGCCGGTAGCAGGTGATGATCATATCAAACACCCACAAGCCGCAAGCGGTCTGCTAAACGTAACGGCCACCCGGGTATTGAGCGATCAGAAGATCGACGAGCTAGCCCGCTCACACTCCTGCGAATCCGACCAGTAACACTTACCATACAGTCAAGTCTCTTCGTCTGATACGTCGCATATCAAGTCTAGGGGTGGTATACGTCAGACCCCAATAACCCGATAAGTCGTGCCGATGTGAGGCTCGTAACGGGTCGAGAAACTACTGGTAACACTTACCAGCAAATCTCTGATCAGCCCTGGCCAGGGACTTCCCTGTTACGGCCAATCGAGCACTGCACAACATCAACTCCCAATACCGGGAGAGACGAAACCCCTCCTATCGCTCATTGCCTCCATGTGACTCGGGACTGTACCCAAAGACCACCGTTTTGCACGCCCTCATGGACGTGGTAAGGTGGAGATCAAAGCACAGTGGGAATCACACAAGACTCTATGACGATCTCGGGTCTACAGACTAACCTGTACAAGTGTCACCTGAGAACTGCCATCTGACGTGAGGTATAATACCATCTGGGAGTTCTCGGCGAGTCCGTCCAGTGTACCCAGTTTCCACTGAGCACCCGTATACCATCTCTGATGTCAAACACCAATGGATATGGGATCATCCATCGCCCATCACATGGGTCGAGAAGCGTATACGCTAGTCTACTCTGGTAAATCGATGCCCCGTCTCGAGATACCCACGACTAGGGACCTTGAAGGATGTACTTATGGACTACCATGTTCCCACTAGTATGATCTGCATCATAGTCTAGGTAGTCAAGTACAAATCCTAAGGGCTTTACCAACATGTAACTATAAGACAGTATAAAGAGACTAGTGTACATGTTAAGATAAATGGTAACCAGATAGCATACTATCATGTCGAGCAAGAAAGTCATCTCTATATATGTCCAAGCATCCAATATAATATACATCATCTGTACAATACTGGCCTCTAGGGCATACATACAACTAACAATCTCCCACTTGCACTAGGGCCAGCTGCTGTAGTATCTCATACCGAGCATCCCGAAGAGTCTCTCAAACTGTATCTGGGGAATGGCCTTCGTGAGTGGATCCGCCGTGTTGTTCTTCGTGTCAACTCTCCTGACCTCGATCTCCCGGCGATCAATTATCTCCCGGATCAGGTGATACCGCCTCAGAATATGTCTGGACCGCTGATGGGACCTGGGTTCCTTGGCCAAAGCCACCGCTCCATTGTTATCGCAATACAAAGGTATTGGATGCTCAATGGATGGAACCACTCCAAGTTCAGTAATGAACTTCTTGACCCAGACAGCTTCTTTAGCAGCATCGTTGGCAGCGATGTATTCAGCCTCCATCGTCGAGTCTGCCACGGTTTCCTGCTTGGAACTCTTCCAGCTAACCGCCCCTCCGTAAAGGGTAAAGACAAAACCCGACTGCGACTTAGAGTCGTCCTTATCACTCTGGAAGCTCGAATCGGTAAAGGACTCCACTTGGAGTTCTCCGTTACCATACACCAAGAACATATCTCTAGTCCTTCGCAAGTACTTGAGAATGCTCTTCACAGCTGTCCAGTGACTCTCTCCAGGATCAGCTTGATACCTGCTCACTACACTTAGTGAGTATGCTACATCGGGTCTGGTACATAGCATCGCATACATGATAGAGCCTACTGCCGAAGCATAGGGTATCCCTTGCATGCGAGCTCTCTCCAAATCAGTCTTGGGAGACATCTCTTTGGAGAGAGTGACTCCAGAGATCGTGGGCATGTTCCCACGCTTGGACTCTTCCATACTAAACCTCTTTAGTATGGTGTCAATGTACCTGGATTGGGACAATCCCAAAATCCGTTTGGATCTATCTCTATAGATCCTGATCCCCAATATGCAGGAGGCATCACCAAGATCTTTCATTGAGAATCTTTGTGATAAGAAGAGCTTGACCGATTGCAGCATAGGAATGTCATTTCCTATCAAGAGTATGTCGTCCACGTACAATACGAGGAAGACAACCTTACTCTCTGCCACCTTCTTGTAGATACAAGGTTCATCTGGATTTTTGACGAAATCAAACTCTTTGATAACGACGTCAAAGCAGATGTTCCAACTCCGCGATGCTTGCTTTAATCCATAAATGGATTTAAGCAGCTTGCACACCTTCCCGCTGCTCCCACTGTCTACGAAGCCCTCTGGCTGAGTCATGTACACGCACTCTTCTAAATCACCATTTAGAAAGGCGGTCTTAACATCCATTTGCCAGATTTCGTAGTCATGAAAGGCAGCAATGGCAAGCATGATTCGGATGGATTTAAGCATAGCCACTGGAGAAAAGGTTTCGTCATAGTCCACTCCTGGTCTTTGACGAAAACCCTTTGCTACAAGTCTAGCTTTGAAAGTCTCCACTTTCCCATCTACACCAAGTTTCTTCTTAAAGATCCACTTGCTCCCAATGGGTTTTACCCCTTCAGGAGCAACTTCCAAAGTCCATACTTTGTTGGTGTACATGGAATCCATCTCGGACCGCATAGCATCCAGCCATTTCACTGAGTCCCCACTCGTGATGGCCTGCTCGAAGCTAGTTGGGTCATCATCCTCCATGATGCAATCCTCGCTCCCACCGTCCATGAGAAAACCGTAGTATCTCTCAGGTTGGCGAGGAACCCTACTAGATCGGCGGAGTGGCTGGGGTTCATCGGGAACTATGGAATCCTCTGGTTCCACCAGATCTTCTGTTGTAGCTTGTGCAGCTGGAACCTCTTCCAGTTCTACCTCATGACCACTAATCTCTTTTTCAAGAAATTCCTTTTCTAAAAAGGTGGCATGCCGAGAAACAAACACTCTTTGTTCCTCAGGGTGGTAGAAGATATACCCTCGCGAATGTTTGGGATATCCAATAAACTTACACAGAATGGACCTTGCCGCGAGTTTGTCCGGATTTTGTGTTTTCACATAGGCTGGACAACCCCATATCTTAACATAATTAAGATATGGTCTCTTTCCTTTCCATATCTCATATGGAGTGGTCGGCACGGTTTTGGTGGGAACCATATTCAATAGGTCTGCAGCTGTTTCCAGTGCATATCCCCAGAAGGAAATAGGTAACTCAGCTGTGCTCATCATAGAGCGCACCATATCTAATAGGGTGCGGTTCCTTCGTTCTGATACACCGTTGTGCTGTGGTGTATATGGAGGAGTCAGCTGAGAGAGAATCCCATTCTCTTTTAGGAAGTCCAGGAATTCATTGCTTAAGTATTCTCCTCCTCGATCAGATCGTAGGATTTTAATACTTTTTCCGGTTTGGTTCTCGACTTCTTGTTTATATTCCCTAAATTTCTCAAAAGCTTCTGATTTGTGTTTCATCAGGAACACATACCCGAACCTAGAGAGATCGTCAGTGAATGTAATGAAGTATGAAGAACCATCCCTGGCATGTGTAGACATGGGACCGCATACATCACTATGTATCAGTCCTAAGAGTTCGGTAACTCTTTCTCCGTGTCCCGTAAACGGAGTCTTGGTCATCTTGCCTTTGAGACATGACTGGCAAGTGTCATAAGATGAAAATTCAAACGGATTTAAATATCCATCTTTATGCAACTTAGCTAGTCGTGTCGCATTGATGTGACCCAGTCTACAATGCCACAAGAAGGATTCATTGAGTTCAGAACTCTTCCTCTTGTGTGTGTTTGTTATACTGAGGACTGTTGATTGGTTTAGAACATAAATGCCATTGCACAACGTGCCTGATCCAACCAACTTTTGGTTATGGAAAATGTTCATAACATTGTCCTGTAATACAAAATTATATCCCTCTTTACTTAATAAAGAAATCGATATAATGTTGCATATCAGGTTCGGCATGTAATAGCATTCGTTCAGAACCAATGTATTACCAGTTGGTAATACAAGGTGATATTCCCCGACAGTCTTGGCTGCAACAATTGCACCATTTCCAACTCTAATGTCTTTATCACCTTCTCCAAGTTCTCTACCTTTCCTTAGCCCATGTAACTGATTACATATATGGGATCCCGACCCGGTATCCAATACCCAGGACGTAGAGCAAATGGAGAAACAGTTCTCAGTAACGAACACACCCGAAGAAAATGCATCATCATGTACTTTCTTCATTCGGGTGGCATGGGAATCCTGGTATTCCCCTATATCCTGTTCATTCCTATAACTCTTACAGGAAAGAACGGAACCAACGTTCCCCAGCACAGTATAACATGCGGGTTCGGTCAATACATCCATTTTATTGTCTTTATTAAGGCATGAAATGGTCGCTACCTGGAGAGAGAGAGAAGAAAACACTTTAGCGTAAGCTCGTGCAAGATCAGATTGGTTTTTATCTTATCTAATCAGGATGGCTCCCACTGCTTTTTATCAAATCTTCCTCCAAACCCTAAAAGGAAAGACTAGCCGGGATTAATTACACACTACAAGTTCGCCAATCTTTCAGCCAGGCCAGTGTCGGTACTTTGAGGGAGGTCCCCCGTGCTATCGCACGAACCTAATTACTGTAAACCTCGTTTTCCCAGAGACGTAACCTCGTTAACACCTTTCTAGACACCTACTTGATCGGCTAATTGCACTGTGTAAAACTCTCCCAGGAGTAACTCTTACTCGCAGCGGGTATCGGGATCCAACTATCTCATAGAAGGTATGCAATCTCATTGCAAATTTCAACACTTGAAATTCCCGATAATATTTTGCCCCTAGCGTCCTATGACCTTGACGCAGGCCAACAAACCATAGTGCGCTAGTCAAGTTCAACCCGTCATTTCCTGATTGAATTAAACCCACCCGTACGACCCTTGACGCAGGCCAACAAAGTCGTACGACTACCCTAATCCAATCTGCATCATATGCATAAGCAGATAAATACTAGTTAGCTACCGCACACTACGCCTTGACGCAGGCCAACAAACGTAGCACGAATACTAACTACTACTCATCTGAAATGACGGAGGGCTACGCCAGGTTTTTCTGAAAACCATGAGCGTAATGAACTTGATATCGTTGTAGAATCAAATGAAGTTTTTGAAATGGAGTGATTTTGAGGCTTTTCTAGTTTTGCTAAAGGAGTCACTCCCGGTGAAGGGATCTCGGTCCTTTCCTCGTCGAATGAGGTGCGGGATATATCATATATATCACTGTGCAAAGCAAAAACTCTTAAAAGCAATCAAAACCAAACCGAGTGTGTAGCATCTGCCAGTTATTGCTAAAGGAGTCACTCCCGGTGAAGGGATCTCGGTCCTTTCCTCATCGAATAAGGTGCGGGGTATATCATATATACCGCTGTGCAGAGCAAGAACTGTAGCTACCCTTTTTATTTTAAAATTCGATTCCACAACATCTTAGGTTTCTTATCTTTCATTAATCACATTAATGAAGTCCCATCATTTAATACCTAAACATCACAGATAGATATGACGTACACTTATGCCATCCGCATTCGCCTCGATGTCCCCTCGTGCACCGTTAGGTTAGGTAACTAACGACAGAGCAGGGCAGGGCTAGCGCGGGTGTAAAACATAAGTAACGTCTATATAATATATCATATATACTATATACTATATCCATCACAGAATCACAACTCAGATATCGCAGCAGAATAAACATATGAAATATTGGATATACTAGGACGTCCGTGTTTTCAATACGAGCCAGTATAAAACACGGATTCCACGGTCGTGATGAATAGCCAATCCCACACCCCTAGACCCCTACGAGAGCGGCAAGCAACCCTGCCAATTCTAGGGTTAGGAGACCCGGACTCGACACCTCGAGTTGGTCTCCCACTGGACCCCAGAACCCGGTTACTTGTGCTCCCCTCCTTGGGTCTATCCTAGTGCAGAAAAGTAAATAATATACAAAGAGTGACAACTCCCGCATCCTGGAAGTGCCCCGAATAAAAGAATATTACATACAAGTTTTTACATGAATGAAAATGAAAAACACTCATCTCACATAAAAACCCCCGGCTATTCGAATACGACGATCCAATATAACATATCCAGCAACACATAACATCACATGTCATCAACGTAAGTAAGTATGCATACCCCAATTGTCGTTGACGTATAGCAACGAAACCGGCGATATGAACATACTACACTTACGGTCACAGAAAAGAAAGTGTAAAACTACAACAATTGGAATCCGCAACTACTTTAGACATCGCATGCCTAACAGATATAAATCCCGCATTTTAGTCTCATTATCGAAAACTCTTTTCGATATCCAATGAAACTAAACCGCCAGATTTATAACATCCATCCAGTTATCTCATAACCTTTTTGTGAATTCCAATTATTGTATCCAGTTCCGGATAAATAGAATATATCAAACTTTCCGATCGAACATTCGAACACCCAAGTTTTCCCGACACCGATCAACACATGAAATAGGCTCAAAGACATTCACTTCATACCTCAGTACCGACGGTCCAGCCGTAGAAGGGTCAAGCCAACGCCTCACATGTGGCACGCCGTACTGCCCCAAACCCGAAGGTTCAAAGGGTAGTTCAAGACGGTCACATAATCGAGTTAAGGTTTGTGTCTTCTAGAGGGACCATCGCGTTACTTGCACTACTTAGAACGTCTTTTAACCACACAATAATCCAACACTTGGATATTCCGGCAGGGGAAAACCTGGGTATTTATATCCGGTCGAACTCTTTAACATATTCTACAATTATCTGGAAAAACACTAAAGACGAAATTTGATAATCCGATCGAAATACTGATTCCCAATAGTACCCCAAAATACTCTTCTGTAAAGTCACAATAAAAATATCCCAGAAAACACAGCATTGAATTATATGAGTTACTGTGCAGGAAAAATCCCATAAAGGAACAGTACGGCCGCGGAAGGGCCGCACATGCCTAGCATGTGCCGCGCTTCCGCGGTGGAAAAATTGAATCAAGTCCTCGTATTTCACAGTAATTCATATAAGACCCTGCTTGATTTTCTACATATTTTTAATTGACAAAAATCCGAATTTTTAGAAAAAGTCCAGAGAGCATTTTTAGGTTTTGGATTTCGGTTCGATCGGGTTTCAAACGTCGTCGGGACTTCGCCTAAGGCTCTAGCTAGGCTCTGATACCAGTGAAAGGTTCCTAGGCACCCTAGTGGGTTCTCACAAGGCATCGAACATGCCATTTTAAAATTTTTGTGCCGAGAAACCCTAGACTACGGATCTTTAGACTAGATGTTTAGGCGAAACGATAAAGCTAGTTAACTGTTAACTACTAGGATACGGATATACAACCTTTGTAGATCCGGATTTCCACCTCCTTAGCTCCACGTGGTCATGTCCTCGCTGTCCATCATGAATCCTTGACTCGATCATCGGCTTCATCGGGAAAGCGAGCGGAATAGGTCGTCGGCTTTGTGTCAAAGACGATCTACGTCGAGGTTGCACAAACTCAAGCTCCGACTTCACAAACTTGTGAAACTTGTGAAGTAAACACCCAAAACAACTTGGAAAGAGGTAGAGGGTGAAGAAATAGGAGGTGGGTTCACTTTAGATTTGGATTTAACTCACTAAAGCTCAAGTTGCCATTGGAGTAGCAAGCTTGAAGAAGAAGAAGAAGATGAGCTCAAGAAATTAATATGATAAGTGTTGTTATAAAAATAAATTTAAAAACAAATACTTATCATAACTTGAACTAGGGTTAAGTGTAGAGAATTAACCATGGTCACTAGGATGGGTTAGGGTTAAGCATGAAGATAAGGATGGTTGCTAAAGTCAAAGCTTCATGAAGCTTCAACAAATGACAAAGAAAGCCACCATTCTCATCTAATTCTTTTCCAAATAAATAAATAAATAAATAAATGATTATGCAAAACCCTAATTATCAAATTAACCATGGATTAATTCTATACACTTAACATAAAGATCAAGTATCATCAAACATGATACGGAAAAGCGCACGAAAGTATATCACATATACAATGTGCAATCCAAGTGAGAAAAATCCGTTTAAAGTGAACCAATACTAGTTAATGCAAAGTAATATATCAAATATATAATTATACATTAAATCATTAAATCAACACTTGATTCAATGATCCGGTCATGTCGCACATAACCGACTAGTATTCAATGCATCGATTTATCGAATCAATGATTCGATAACTAGGTCATATCGAATATAACCATTCGAAACATATGTCGCGAGAATGAAATGCGGTATCACATACACGCATCATTCTCGGTCCTGCACATATCTCATATGCGCTCCTATTTCGTTTCGCTTGAGCCAGGAAACCTCTGTGTAGGACTCTAAAGACTCGTCAATATGCCGGTAGCAGGTGATGATCATATCAAACACCCACAAGCCGCAAGCGGTCTGCTAAACGTAACGGCCACCCGGGTATTGAGCGATCAGAAGATCGACGAGCTAGCCCGCTCACACTCCTGCGAATCCGACCAGTAACACTTACCATACAGTCAAGTCTCTTCGTCTGATACGTCGCATATCAAGTCTAGGGGTGGTATACGTCAGACCCCAATAACCCGATAAGTCGTGCCGATGTGAGGCTCGTAACGGGTCGAGAAACTACTGGTAACACTTACCAGCAAATCTCTGATCAGCCCTGGCCAGGGACTTCCCTGTTACGGCCAATCGAGCACTGCACAACATCAACTCCCAATACCGGGAGAGACGAAACCCCTCCTATCGCTCATTGCCTCCATGTGACTCGGGACTGTACCCAAAGACCACCGTTTTGCACGCCCTCATGGACGTGGTAAGGTGGAGATCAAAGCACAGTGGGAATCACACAAGACTCTATGACGATCTCGGGTCTACAGACTAACCTGTACAAGTGTCACCTGAGAACTGCCATCTGACGTGAGGTATAATACCATCTGGGAGTTCTCGGCGAGTCCGTCCAGTGTACCCAGTTTCCACTGAGCACCCGTATACCATCTCTGATGTCAAACACCAATGGATATGGGATCATCCATCGCCCATCACATGGGTCGAGAAGCGTATACGCTAGTCTACTCTGGTAAATCGATGCCCCGTCTCGAGATACCCACGACTAGGGACCTTGAAGGATGTACTTATGGACTACCATGTTCCCACTAGTATGATCTGCATCATAGTCTAGGTAGTCAAGTACAAATCCTAAGGGCTTTACCAACATGTAACTATAAGACAGTATAAAGAGACTAGTGTACATGTTAAGATAAATGGTAACCAGATAGCATACTATCATGTCGAGCAAGAAAGTCATCTCTATATATGTCCAAGCATCCAATATAATATACATCATCTGTACAATACTGGCCTCTAGGGCATACATACAACTAACAGCTAACACTCATGAAATGATGTGAACACCCTCATCTAAATGGCAAGGGAAGATGAGGATGATGAAGTAGGATTTTTTCTCTCTTTATTTATCTTTTTCTCAAATTTATTCATCACTTTGGAAAAATCAAGCAAGCTTTTTCATCAAAGAATGAAGGAAGAAGAAGAATAGTGATCCATTTCCTTTTGTGATGAATAATGAAAGGATTAATATGACAAATAATGCAACCATGGTTGACTAAACCTTTGTAGAGAATTAACCAAGGCTAGGGTTTGGGTTAGGTTAAGAATGAGTCACTTGAAAATATCTTTTCCAAAACAAAAACAAAACCTTCTAGAAACATCTAGAAAGTTTAACCCTAATCCAAACCCTAATCATATTTAAACTCCACTAAACAAGTTGCATTAGTTATCATATCATGTTACAATATTATATATCACATATATAATATTTATCGTAACAAAATAAAATAATACAATTAACATATATCGCATATATATCAATGTATTATCCGAGTGAGAAAAAGAATCTTTTAGTGAGAAAATATTAGTTAATGTAATTTAATATATCATATATATTATTATACATTAAATTATTGAATCAACACTTGATCCGACAATCCGGCTATATCGCATATAACCGGCTAATATTTATCCGTACCGATTCATCGAATCAACACTTGATCCGATGACCCGGCTGATATCAAATATCGCGAGAACATAATACGGTATCACATATCGCATTATCCTCAGTCCCGCACATATCACATATGTGCTCCTACTCCGTTTTGCCTGAGTCAAGAAACCTCTGTGTAGGACTCTAAAGATTTGTCAATACGTCGGCAGTAGGTGATGATCATATCAAACACCCACAAGCTGCAAGCGGTCAGCTAAACGTAACAGCTACCCAGGTATTGAGCGCTCAGAAGATCAACAAGCAAGCCTGTACATTCTCCTGTGAATCCAAACAGTAACACTCCCGTACAGTCCGGTCTCGTCGTCTGATATGTCGCATATCTCGCCTAGGGGTGGTAAACGTCAGACCCCAGTAGCTTGATAAGTCGTGTCGATATGAGGTCTATAACAGTTCGAGAAACTACTGATAACACTTACCAGTAAATCTCAGCAACCCTGTCCAGGGATTTCCGGTTATAGCCAATCGAACACAGCACAACATCAACTCCCTATACCGGGAGAGACGAATCCCCTCCTATCGCTCATTGCCTCCATGTGATTCGGGACTGTACCCAAAAGCCACCTTTTTGCACGCCCTCTTGGACGTGGTATGATGGAAATCAAAGCACAGTGGGAATCACACAAGACTCTATGACGATCTCGGGTCGACAGACTACTCTGTACCAGTGTCACCGGAGAACTGCCATCTGACGTATGGTATAATACCATCTGAGAGTTCTCGGCGAGTCCGTCTAGTGTACCCAGTCTCCACTGAGCACCCGTACACCATCCTTGATGTCAAACACCGATGGATATGGGATCATCCATCGCCCATCATATGGGTTAAGATGCGTATACGCTAGTCTACTCTGGTGCATCGATGCCCTGTCTCGATACACCCTCGACTAGGAACAGTTATAGGATGTACTCGTCGACTACCGTGGCCCTACTAGTATGATCTCATCATAGTCCCAGTAGTCGAGTACATATCCTAAGGGCTTTATCAACATGTAATATAGAGACAATCAGAGTACATGTTAAGATAAAGTACAACCAGATAGCATACTATCATGTCGAGCAAGAAAGTCCTCCCTATATATGTCCAAGCATCCACTACAATATACATCGTATGTACAGCAATGGCCTCTAGGGCATACATTTAACTAACAGAGCTTTAGCTCCGCTTTCCATCCGTTGGCTGATGGTTAGACAGAGCGGACTATACAAACTCTGGAGGATATGCTTGTGCGTACGTACTATGTGGTTGTTGGCAGTTGGGATCGTCGCTTGCCATTGTTAGGGTTCTCCTTCGATAGCTGTTATCAGGAGACATTTCAATTGGAAACCTTTAGGCTTGTTGTTAGGTGGTGTCGATCATCAGTCTATTTTTCTGACTTTATGTGAGAAGGATTTTTGGACCCCAGCTTGTCGAGAGGCTTCGGAAATGATCCAGTTGAGTCAGGTCAGGATGAGAGCAGCCCAGTGCAGACAGAAGTCTTATGCCGACCGTGCTGGTCGCAGACTTGAGTTCGCGGTGGGAGATAATGTATTCCTACGGATTATTCCGATGCATGACGTGTTGAGTTTTGGGAAGCTTAGTCCCAGATTGTAGGTCCTTTTGTGATCCTCAAGCGAGTTGGTACCGTTGCATATAAATTGGCACTTCCGCCCAGATTATTGAGTATTCACCCCGTATTCCTTGTGTCGATACTTTGTAAATACCTTCATGACCTTTCTCACATGATTCAGCACCAGACCATTTTGTTTTGACACGATCTTTTCGTTCACCAAAAGACGATAATGTTAGTGGATTGGCAAGTGGAGAAAACTTCGGTCAAGGGTCTTGCCATCTGTGAAGGTCGTTTGGCGTAGCCGTATAGTGAGAGGATCACTTGGGAGGCTGCGAGCTAGAATTGGGAGTTTTGCACTCATCTCCTTGAAGGTACGCTTAGTATGAATTTTTAAATTCGGGGACGAATTTCTATAAGGGTGGAGATTGTAACGTCTTAGGATTTCAATTAGTGTTAATTAAGTGTTAGTGCGGGTTTTTGGTAAAAAGTTTACCAATTTGGGTTCCTCATATTTTATAATATTTAATTAATAATTTATTATTATTTGTTATGGCTTGCACGCATATGTGCACGTTAATGTGAGGGTGTGTTTGTGTTTATCTAGTTTTAGTGACCATGACAATTTAACCCTAATCCTAATCCTTTGCTTTAATCCAATCCTTTGTTTTGAACCTAAACCTTTAGATATTTTCTTTTGGATTTTGCCTTGAGGAGAGGTGGCATGGTAACTATTGGAGAGCATGCTTGCATTAAATGCTTAAGGTGCACTCACCTCTTATCCTCACCCCTCTCTCTCATTTTCCTCACCTCACTCATTCCTCTCTCAATTCATTTCTTTCTCTTTTCTCTTCATCTCCTAAGTTCTCAACTGAACACTTAACCATTTCTTCATTAATCCATCACAAATCCATCACTAAACTTCATCGAAACATCACCAAATCACTTCTTAAGCCTAATTTTGCCACTTGGATGCCTTGGAGCTTGGAAAGCAAAGATCTTTGAGTTCTTTTGGATAGGTAATGATCTATATCTGTTCTTTATGTTGTTTTAGTGTTTCGTAGTTTAATCGTTTCAGTTTAGAACGCTTAAAGTGAATTTTTTGTGCAAATATCGTATCTTTAGTGTCGTTTGTGATATCTGTGATCTGCTGTAATCCCGAGAGTGTACTAGGAAATCTAACAGAGTAGTTGTGTTGTACCTGAGACTCTAAGCCAGCACCTGGATCACGAACCCAAGCAGCTCGGATTTGGCTGGCGACGTTTGAAGGGAGGTCCGGCGACCTCGTCCGTACAATGGAGTTTGGGTGTTGGTTTTTGTGAGTAGGTGTCTGCAGTAGTTTAAGTGTGTTTGGTCTTGTTTGATTTTTAGGTTTTCTCTGTATACAAAATATGGGATCAGATAGCTAGTTTCTTGTGTTACGACTACGCGTGTTACGTTATCCAACACGGTCCGTGCACTTTGTGCTGCTTTTGCTCTTGGGTTGGTTTCGTCGTGTCGCTACGCACGTCAGCCACTAGACGGACACTTTGGAGTATGTTTGGAGTTGGTGCGTCAGTTAAACGTAGTGTGTACGTGTTTTTGGTCGTTTGCTAATATGTACTTGTTTTATCGTTATATGCTTTCAGGATAGCAGGCGGGGACTTCGGACGCTGCGAAGAAGGGGAAGCAGGTAGTTGGCTTTACTTAGCCAGGAGCCTCGGTGAGTAGATTTAACATCTACAGGGGAATCGCCCACATGGCGTTATGCGTCAGGGCTAGATATGATATGATATTAGCTGCATGTTTATATTTCACATATAGAGATTGTGCATAAAATTTCATTGCATATTATTACTTATTGTTCTTGGACTTACACCTTTTGGACACTGCACTATTATTGATGGTTCATGTTGCACGAACACTGATTGTATGCCACCCACACCGTCAAAAATTGCCATGACACGCACAACACACATACATATATGATGTTGTATGGTTAGAAACATTGGGATATTGATTCATATTCTATTATGCATATGACATATAGCATACCTGTATACCTACAAGCTTACACATATGCCTTGCCATGACTACATGCTAGCAACCCATATACCTATATGGTATTGTACCATTAGAGATAGGTATATACATATATGAGACATAGCTACATGTACATCTTGCATACATATTTACATGTACACCCGTATACCTTGTTATAGCTACACATATACCTGGAGGGTATTACATCATTACTGATAGGTAGATACACAGATCTTGCTATACCAACATGGTTTCACATACCTGGATATAGCCACATGTTCAACTTTTTATGATGTTGCGTTTGGTTTCGGAGAAATTAGGAACCGTATGATATACTTAATAACTTGTTGCAGTTAAATAGCGGTTTTTCCTTATATGCTCATATTACTGTTTCATGTTGCATATATTATATTTCATGGATTTCGCATTGAGATATGTTTTCATATGATATTTTCTGGATTGTTTTACTCCTGCATATATATATATCAGTGGTATAGGACGCTGATATATATATGTATACCCATCGTATATATATATCTGTGGTACGGGACGCTGTTATATATGTATACCTTCATAATGATCTATGCTAATATACTTATTCATTATATATGAGAGGGGCCTATGTGCTCGATGAGAGGGGCCTATGTGCTCAGGGCCTATGTGCTCGATGAGAGGGGCCTATGTGCTCGGGGCCTTTGTGCTCGATGTGAGGGGCCTATGTGCTCGATATGAGGGGCCTATGTGCCCAATGTGAGAATGAAAAAGTTAAACATATCTAATTTATATACATCATCATAATAATCTTGCAAGTATACTCACTCAGGTTATATGAGATTTACTCGATATTGGATACTGGTTATCTGAGATTTACTCGATATTGGATACTGGTTAGATGAGATTTACTCGATATTGGATACTGGTTACATGAGATTTACTCGATATTGGATACTGGTTACATGAGATTTACTCGATATTGGATACTGGTTACATGATATTGGATACTGGATATATGAGATTTACTTGATATTGGACACTCAGGATATATGAGACTTACAGGATATGAGGGCCAATTTTGGGGGCTGATTTGAGGAAATTTGGGATTTAGATTGTCTTGATGGACTTCTATCCTGCCACGAGGTCAGGATTCCATGGAGATGACATTTTTTATCCCATACCCCGCATTTATTTTATATGCATTGTTTCATGTATCAGTAGTACCTTATAGAGTACCTTTCATGACAGTTGCATTTATATACTGTTATTTTATATGCATTGCATCATGTATTCGTAGTACCGGATAGAGTACCTTACATGACTGTTGCATACATATTTCCATTATTTCTATCTGCTTGCATGCATTAGATTCGCACTGTACGTGCATACTTGCGATTACCTGTATATGTTATTTACTATTCAAGAGTTGGCGACTCACCCCCGTTGTGCCACAGGGTTTTGCAGGTTGTCCCTTAGAGCAGTTGTTGGCAGGGCTTTTACCTATCATATCATATTTTGCTGCGGATACCGCTTCGGCTGGCTGTGTGCAGTTTTGCTTAGGTAGGTTTTGCGGTTATCCGATGTTGCTTTTTGTATGTTCGTTGTATCCTGTACTCTCCATCTACCACTATCATGTATTTACTTAGAGACTGATGTGAGGACGATATTGTATATTATTGTGACTTTGGATGTTTTATATGCAGTTTTATTTATATCGTCTTTTTCTTTACTACGACGTCGTATATCTGTTGTAGTGGTTGTTTTCCTCCTTTGGGCGTGTTTTTCTCCCGTTAGGGATGCTTTACTTTTATTCTATGTTGTACCCGTTTTCGGAGATAGTTTTTACAAAGGAGGTGCTGCCAAAATATTTAAGATATTAAATTTGACTTTAAAGAATTTGATTGAGATTTTCAAAAGTTTAAACAATGTTCTTATCTTTTACTACTTTTAATGGTTTAGATTTCTGGGTTTTTGGCTTACTTAAATTGCGTTACGCCTGTAGACGTTTCGTAGTTTAAGGGCCGTCACGTGCCAATTTCGGATCGTGACAGACACCATGCTAAAGGGGTTTAGTATGGATGATTCTAAGCGTGATAATGTACCCGCTTGTTCAGGAATCACTCTCTCCAAAGAGATGTCTCTCGAGACTGATTTGGAGAGGGCTCGCATGCAAGAAATGCCCTATGCTTTGGCAGACGGGTCAATCATGTATGAGATGTTATGTACCAGACCAGATGTAGATTACTCACTAGGTGTAGTGAATCAGTATCGAAAAGATCTTTGGGAAAACCACTGGACAGCTGAAGAACATTCTTAAGTGCTTGAGAAGAACTAAAGAGATGTTCTTGATATATTGTAACGGTGAACTCCATATGGAGTCCTTTACCGATTTGAGCTTACAGAGTGATAAGGATGACTGAAAGTCAGTCTCAGGTTTTTTCTTCACCCTTAGTGGAGGGACGGTGTGTTAGAAGGGTTCCAAGCTATATACCGTAGCAGACTCGTTGATAGAGGCTAATTACATCGCAACCAACGATGCTGCCAAAGAAGTTATCTGGATGAATAAGTTCTTATGATGATCTTGTTTCCTACCATTGAGCATCCAATACCTGTGTATTGTGATGAAAATGGAGTTGTGGCTTTGGCCTAGGATCCCCGGTCCCATCGGCGATCTAGACATATTCTAAGACAGTATCACCTGATCAGGGAAATAGTTGATCTCCAGGAGATCGAGGTCAGGAGAGTTGACACAGAGGATAGCACAGCGGATCCACTCACCGAGGCCATTCCCTAGATGCTATTCGAGAGACTTTTGGGACGTTGGGTATGAGATACTACAACAACTGGCCTTAGTGCAAGTGGGAGATTGTTAGGAATATGTATGCCCTAGAGGCCATTATTGTAGATATTGTGGATGCTTGGACATATATATAAAGAGCTTTCTTGCTCGACATGATAGTATGCTATCAGGTTACCTTTATCTTAACATGTAAACAGATTTTTATACTGTGTGTCTCTTACATGTTGATAAAACCCTTAGGATATGTAGTTGACTACCAGGACTATGATGGGATCATACTAGTGGGGCCAGGGTGGTCCAAAAGTACATCCTTTAATAAGTTCCTAGTCGAGGTAATATCGAGACTAGGATATCGATATTCCAGAGTAGACTAGTGTGTACGTTTCTTGTCCCTCCGAGAGCGATGGTTGATCCCACAACCATTGGTGTGTGACATCAAAGATTGTACACATGTGCTCATTGGAGAATGGGTACACCGAACAGGACTGGCCGAGGACTCCTATGTGGTAGTATACCTATCGTCAGATAGCAGTCCTTCGGTAACACTGGTACAGGTTAGTCTGTAGACCCAAGATCGTCATAGAGTCTTGTGCGGCTCCCACTGTGCTTTGATTTCCTCCCTACCACGCTCAAAGGAGACGTGCAAACAGGTGGATTTTGGATACAGTCCGGAGTCGTATGGAGACAATGAGCGATAGGAGGGGTTTCGTCTCTCCCGGTATTGGGGGTTGATGTTGCGCTATGCTCGATTGGCTATAAGTGAAAGTCCCTGGCCAGGGCTTCTTATGAGATTTACTAATAAGTGTTATCAGTAGTTTCTCAAACCGTTATAGGCCAGGTATCGGCATGACTTATCACGTTACTGGGGTCTGACGTTTACCACCTCTAGAGATGATATGCGGCATATCAGACGAAGAGACCGGACTGTACGGTAGTGTTACTAATAGACTTCATGGAGACTATGGACAAGCTTTCTTGTTGATCTTCATATAGGTCAATATCTGGGTAGTCGTTACTTCCAGCTAGTACCGCTGACGGCTTGTAGGTGACTGATGTGATCATCACCTACTGCTGGCGTATTAACGAGTCTTTAGAGTCCCACACAGAAGTTTCCTGGTTCAAACGAAACGAAGTAGGACACATATGTGATATGTATGTAGGACTGATTAAATACGTGTATGTGATGCCGTATTGTAATTTGGCAGTTATCTGTTATCGGTTCGGTTATATGTGATATAACCAGATTATCGAATCAAGTGTTGATTTTATAATATGATATACAGATAAATGATATTAGTCGGTCATAAGTGATATAACCGGATTATTAAATCAAGTGTTGATTTAATAATGTGATATATATTATATGTGATATAATTATATCTTAACTAATATCATTAGCTCACTAATTATTCTTCATAATATATATATTAATATATATGATATATATATATATATATATATATAATAATGAAGCATGGCATAAAATTTATAATTTTAAGAAAAATAGAAATGAAATGTAAATTGAGAGCATGGTTGCAAGCATGGGAGTTATATTTGTTTATTCATCTTGACTCACTATTCAAGCATGGTTGCAATTTTATATTGCAGAATTCCATGCTTGAATGAGTGGGGGTCAAGAGTTTCCATTCATTCTTTTCTCATTCTCAACACTTAGCCATTTTTCCTTAGTTGCTCCAATGGTTGCTCTCTAGCTTCTTCATCTTTCTCATTGCCATTATTCAAGCTTCTACCCTCACATGAGATGTGAATCATGAAGCTTGAACACAAACTTGTGAGCTTTAACATCCCCTACTTCACCATCCTACAGTTGACTAGCGATCGAGTGTAGCGTGTTTCATACGCTAAAGAGTTTAGTGTAGAGGTAGCTTAAGGTGGAGGGAGTTCGCTTGGATCATATTCGGCACGAAGGTCATCGGAGGAAGCTCGTCCAAAGCCTCAAGTGGAGCCTAGTGGAGTCGTGGGACTACTACACGGAGCATGTGAAGTGAAGGACTCGAACTACAAAGGTTATATGATCTTTCACTTTCTCTAGTTGTTCACATCACAAAGGCAAACCCTAATAATCTAGTAAAGATCTTGTTAGTCTAGCTTATAGCACCTAATAAAAATTTGAATTTGGTATGCTTGATGCTACTAGAACCTCATGGTGGTGCTAAGGTCAACTTTCGAAAACAACCAAAATAGCGTGTTTTTATATGCCATCCACATTTGCCACGGGGTCCCGGTTCTTCACCGTAAGGTTACATAACTTATGGCAGGGCGGGGAATGGGCTAGCGCGGATGTAAAATATATAGAAGCATATTCTAATATAATATATATATATGTATATATATCAATATCGATGGTAGATAATAGTCATCACAGGAAGATCATCACAGGCATGTGAACAACAATAAGGTATAGCGGATAAATTTGGAGCCCTGGATTTCATCTAAGCCGTAAAAACGCGACATTCCCTAGTCATGTAGATATCCCATAGAGAGTCAATCATAGACCCCTATGAGTGCGGAAAGCCATCTGCTAATTCTAGAAACTGGGTAACACGCCCTCAATGATATGATTTGGTCACCCGTCGCTTTCTAAAATCCTGTAACTTGTGCACCCCACCGTGGGTCGATCCTATAACCTATACAAGTGCGGCGAGCAACCCGCCAATTCTAGAGCGAGGCGGCCCGATCTCAACTCCACGAGATGGCCACTTGCTGCACTCTAGAACCCGGCTACTCGAGCACTTCTCCTCGGTTAATCCTAGTACAGAAATGAATTGTATACATTGGTGACAACGACCGCATCCTGGTCGAGCCCCAATAAAAGAATATACATAATATAGAAACGACAGTCATTTATTGGAGCTCATCCCGAAAAAATGAATACGAAAAAGTAAATCAAAACTGTACAAGCAACGCACGAGGGGCTATCCGACACGACAATCCAACTAAACCATAAAATAGATAAATATCACCACAGAAACAAGTAGCCAAAACAAGTGTGCAATCCCGTCTAATTGAACTTATAGAAATTAGACAACATTCAACAACACATACAGGCATGCAAATGAAGTTAAGACATTTGAATTCGACACATAAATTGAAAGTATGTCTTAGCACCTCTACTAGGTTTCAAAAAGCATCAAGTATGCAATTTTAAAAAAAATCTAGAGGTCTATGTATACTAACCAAGAATCGAACTAGAGAATTAGGGTTTTAGTGTAAGCAAACAAGTTCTAAACTAAGTGATGGATGTTTACAACCTTTGTAGACTGGTCCTTCACTTCAAAAGCTCCAAGTAGAAGTCCATAGAACTCTTCTTTGACTCCACTTGAGAAAAGAACGAGCTTGCTTGTTGTTTTCGAGGCCGAAGATGATCCACCTTGAATTCTCTTTAACTTAAGCTCACTCTCACTAATCAAAGTATTAGTGAAGCAAACAACTTAAACTAATAGGGTAGA
Source organism: Agapanthus africanus (assembly GCA_030015575.1). Classification (NCBI taxonomy): domain Eukaryota; kingdom Viridiplantae; phylum Streptophyta; class Magnoliopsida; order Asparagales; family Amaryllidaceae; genus Agapanthus; species Agapanthus africanus. The sequence goes on along the minus strand of JASDDO010000024.1, from coordinate 710,653,004 downwards.
TTAGTGTAGGTTGATGAAGTAGGAGAATAGCTCACTAGAAATAAATTTCTCTTTCTTTTCTTCAACTCAAGAAAAACCCGAGAGGAAAAAAAGAGAAGAAGAGATGAGGATGAACTTGGATGAGAGAATGAACCATGTCACTAGTGATAAGAATGAGATAGAGATGATTAAATATCTAAGACTAAAACAAGAATTAGAGATGAGTCATGCCTTCTCAATGCTTCTCCAAGCATCCAAAGCCATGACTCACTCTCTTTTTCTCGTCTCATCTTCAAAATATAAATCATTTCCTTTTTCTTTTATTCTTGTGTGATTCTTATACACCCATGTTCTATGTATCATAAACCAGGATACAAATAGAAATTCATATATATATATATATATATATATATCACATATATATAAATATATATAAAGAAAAGAAAATCTTAAGTAAGCTTTAAATTAGTTAATATATATATATATATATCAAATTATTAAATCAACACTTGATTGAATAACCCGGTTATGTCACGACCCAAAGTTCGGCCCGTGACCGGCACTTAACTACGTGACGTCTACTGGCGTAACGCGACTAAGTAAGCCAAAACCCAGAAATCAAAACCATTAAAAGTATAGAGTGTTTAAAATATTTATTAGAATATTTGTTAAAACATTTAGAAAACTTTAAGTTGTTTAGTAGAATTCTTTAAAGTTCAAGTTATTATCTTAAAAATTTTGGCAGCATTTCCTTTGTAAAAACTAGCCCCGAAATCGGGTACAAGATAATGTATGATTAAAATGATACACAATAAGGATTAGGCATCCCAAACGGAAGCAATCACGCCCAACGGCGGAAACAATCACCACAAAGATAATATACGACGCCGTAGCGAAGAAACAGTAACAATAAGTGAAGACAACATGAAATGTAAAACTGCAGGAAAAAAAAGTCGGCTCACAACGAGCTCGACACCAGAGTACAAAATAATATACATCGTCCTCACAACTGGTCTCTAAGTCAATACATAAGTAGTAGGCAGAGAGTACTAGATATAATGATGTATACAACTGGAAAAAAATAAACAGGTACCGCACACAAAAACCTACCTATCAGCAAAAGGGCTAGTACGCCAACTGCAGTGGTATCTGAGTCAAAGATGCAAGAAAACAGCCTACCGCGACTACTCTGAGGGGCAACCTGCGAACAATGTGGCACAACGGGGCTGAGTTGCCAACTCGTGAATAGTTGATAACATATAAAGGTAATCGCGAGTATGCACGTGCTACGATACTCTAACCTATGCCAACAGATACATCTATATGATGAACTAGATGAGCAATAATCATGCAACAAGTGCGATCTAATAACATCTCTATATGATGAGCAGGGTATGCAATAGTCATACATAGCAAATGCAATCTAACAACCTCTGTATAGAGTGAGCAGGTATGCAATAATCGTGCATGTCATATGTACTCTATCAGGTACTACAGATACAGGATGAGATGTAAGATACTGAATGTTGAGCATGGGAATAAATAACATCTACACGGAATGTCGACGTGGAAATAATCGGTGTCTATCAATACACCCAAATCCCAGTAAAACTCAGGCGCCGTCATCCTCATCGGCCCTCAAATCCTATAAATCTCATAGAATCGTGAGTGCCCAACATCGACACTCGAAATATCATAAAATCGCAGCGTCTAGCATCGACACGCAAATCCTCAAGTATCAGGCTCCGTCAGTCGGATCGGCCCACGGGCTCCGTCTACAGAATCAGCCCTCGGCCCCGGCAGTACGGATCATCCTGTATCCATCTATCGACTCTAGTCAGTATCCTCCGGATAACCGTGTTCATACCATAATATTGCATTATTATATTTCACATTCTTATTCGTTTTATAAATAAACATGTGCTTTTGACATATGTCTGCTACATATTACAGGTTACAGGTTCTTGGATCTAAAACTGTGAAAAAGATATAATGACGATGCAAAAGTGGGACTTTGACCAACAAACAGAAGGACCTTGATCAAGTCTACACAAGAGATCAGTTTACAGAGTACAAAGGCAGCGCAAGATCCAAGATTACAAATCGAACGGTTAAAAGTCCACTGCAATTGTTCACTGAAGATCTGGAAGAAACATAGAAGTTATTTTAATAAAAGGACCAAAGAATAAAGAAGCCCAAAACCATCATAGCCAACACAGGAATTTTCAAGGCCCAATCATATCATTTGGCCTCGGAACAACACCCAAACCAGGCCTCGGGCTGCAGTTCCGTGGCGGGCTTGAGAGAATAGGAGAGGGAAATTTTACCATAATTTTAAGACGGCTTTGACTAGTCTACCTAGGGCTATTTTGGTAAATGCAGACATGCAAATCAATTGTAACCTAGGGTTTCCTATCCTCTATAAATAGGAACTCTAAATCATTGTAAAGGCTATGCCTCCCTTCATTAATAAATTTTAGAATTCTTTTGGAGAGCATCGGTGCCTCTTTTCATTTCATGAATTCAGATCTGACAACTCTGTGTTGATGTTTGGAGAGAGCCATCTATAAAGTAGGTAATTTTTCATTCTCTGCTCTAGTTTAGATTTAATTCCTTGCCCTAGATAATTGTTAGAGTTAGCTTTGGGGAAGGATTTTGAGAGATGAGATCTCTCATCCCTTTCTTACCCATCACATATAATCAATAGGACTCCATGCATACACGTACACACCGCGCCCTACGGCACCCTATCCCTCGAGGTAGCGGTGATACCGTAGTATAAAGGCCCGGTTGCGCGTGTTTTCCATAGAGGTTAGGGTAAGGATTGATAAAGGAAGGACAAGAACCTATAGGAAGGAACACCTTCCCGAATGGATCTAATCTCCTTTATTAATAATTCCCATAACTTCTCTTAGATCCTAATTTGGGTATAGAAAGCGTTGATATTTATTTACATTTCCAAACCATTCTTAAACCTAACCCTAGAAAGAGTTAGATCTAGATAATCTTAGTATAGATAGATTTAGTTTTTAGATTTAATAAATCAGTCCGCCATAATCGGAATTAACTTGTTTGAGCGACTAGGAGATTCACAACATCCCTGTGGACCGACCCGTACTCACCGGCTAGCTACCAAGCGATGCCGTTCTTGATTGCGGTTATTAGATAGTTTTGAGATCAATCAAATGGCGCCGTCGCCGGGGATTGCGTGTTATTTCCTTTTTGCAATTTCGGGTTAATATAAATTAAAAAATCATAAAAATCTAAAAAATCACAAAAAATATAAAAATATATATCATCTGTTATTTTTGGAAAGGGTATTTTTGTGTGAATTTTGCAGGAGCAAGAAAAATCGGATCTGGAAATCTCCAAAGTGCGAAACAGAAAAAAAACAGATCTGAACAACAGGGGATTAATCCAACAGAACAAGAAAAGAAAACAGAAGGGCCAATTCTACAAGCAGACCGCGGATCCCCCGCGATAGCCCTTATCCAACCGCGGAAACACGGCGCTTTGGAGGAATCAGAAGCCCCAAAATTTTTTCGGGATCCGAGCCGACTTCCCCGCCGCGGAACCGCGGTGGGACCCTCCCTTTGGCCGCGGAATGGCTGCAGTTTGGTTGCGACACTTGTCTAAATTTGCACTGTAAGCTTCTCTGTTCTTTCTCTGCACATCCAGATATATCTTCTGTAAAAATATCCTGCAGAATTCTTTGCGCTCAAAAATCTTTTCCTTTCCAAATAACAAATCTTATGCTATGCTTAAAATAATAATTGATTGCAAGTGATCTTTTCTGATTTGCATATCCTTAATCTTTTTGCTAAATTTTTTTCCAAATATAGAGAAAAAGAAAAAAGGAAAATTTTTATTAGACAACTTGCAAACTTTTGTCACAAAAAAATCCTTGCACCTCCCAACCTTCTTTCTTTTCCCCTTTCTTCTAACATGGGTACCCCACATCATAAATCACTTTCCGAACTTTGGTATCCCGAACCTAACTTTGCCTCGTACGTCAATTGTTTCGGTCGATTTAAGGAAGATCACTCCGTGCCCAAAATTTCTTTGAAAGATCAAATAGAAGCGTCTAGGAGAAACAATTCGACTTTGCAACCCACTTTGTGTCAACCAAGTCATCCTTTACCACCTTCATATGTTGATACCACTTTTTCAAGTCCTGCTGTAACTCCTAAACCGATGTCCATTGCTGAGCATATTGCTCAATCTCGTAGCCGATCTTTCACCCCTCTCTACTCATATAGTTCTAGGGATCCTCAAGTCTATTCACCTTTTTATACAAATGTTGATCCTACTCCTGTCCAACCATCCAATTCCTACAAGTCCTGCCCGACTTTCCCACCTTCACTAGATATTGCTTCTACACAGCCATTTGGGAGTTTCACATATCAAAACAATTTCGAATCTTTTACCGAAACCCCTTCACCACCCAAGTCTAGTTTGGAAGAGTCGTTGGAGGCTTATATCTTAGCAACAAACAAAATGATTAGGAATGTGGATGCGTATGTAGCCGCCCTTATACAACCTAGTGAACCGGTAGCTAGTTTCCAACTGGCTTCCTATTTTTCAAAGTATGAGGAGGCGGTTGGACAGAGGGAGAATTTGAGAGGAGCAAGTGAGTTCTACACATTCCCAAATCAGACCTACCCATACCCACTTGAAGCCCACAACTCCGGTTTTCCATCGATTGTCCGAAATAGTTCACCAGTTAAAAATAAAAACGAGTTGTGTGACTTTGTGGTTCTTAATGTACCAGATTGTGAAGAACCCCTTTCGAGTGAAACCACACTTAATCCATTCGATCTTTACACCTCCACTCTAGAACCTGAATTGATAAATATCCATGCTTTTGATGAGGTGTCAGAAAATATTGATTTTCACTTGATTGAGGATATAGACGCCGGGAATATTTTGGATGATGAACCAGTAGATTTGATTGAAATTTTATGTCCAATTCATCATCCCGAGTCATTAGATGTTTCTCCCGAACTTCTTATGCGTCTTGATTTTGATGATAATGGCATGGATGAGGAAAATTTTGAGGAGAATTCTGAGGATAGTATTGAAGAGAGTATTGAGGATAATATTGAGGTTGAACCATTTTTGTTTGATGTGTCGGATTTTCAAATTCATCCTCCCGAACCCTTAACTGTTATATCACCCTCCCTCTTTTACATCTTTCCGACCACGCACAAGATCACGCTTGACGACTGTGAGTTTGAAAAATTTCCCTTTGAATATGACACAGTTTTCACAGCCGCTAACACTAACGAGTGTTTCACTTTTTCGGACGTTGTTGATGACTCACCGCCCGAGTTTGAGTCCTTTGAATTTTCAGATGAGTTAGTTGAACAATCAGACTCGGTTACTTACAGTCGTTTCGAACCATTAATGGAATCTTTCAAGTTTGAGACAGTTTTCTACGGTGAGATTGAGACTATCCCTAATTCACTTCCTTTCGTCATTCCTATCGTTCCGACCGTGCAAAAGACTGTTACGCTTTCATCTCCAATACTAAGTTCGACCTACCCATGTTTTCTTGCGAATCTTGAGGGATTTGACCCCATTTCTCGATGGGTTGATAGATTAGCACAATCACTTTAACACATCGGTCATCACAAATTCTGCTAATTTATTCACTCGATTTACGTCCTCAAGATCGTGCTACACTTCATTCTCTTTTCCGCCATTCTTCTCCTCCGCCGAGACCATATTCCACTCTTCTTCCCATTCGGTCTCGTGTGCTTCTCATTTCTTTTCTTTCCACCCCATTCTTTCACCAACCCTACCATTACCACGATAAGATTTTTGAATGGTTGATGCTCACCTTTGGCTTATGTAAGGCCTTGCTTAGTTTGGGGAGGACCTTATTGTATATATCTATATATATTTTTTGTTTTCTTTTCTAATAAAAAAAAATTCAAAAAAAAATGTAAATAAATAAACAGGGGAGTGCCGACAATTTAGACCCTCTTGGTGTAGCATGACAGTGAGGACACTGTCAAGTTTAAGTTTGGGGTATGCTCGGTACGTCCTCTTCGTTCGCATTCATTTTACATATTTTTTGCATTTTCATATTTATTTGAAAACCTATAAAAATTGAAAATTTTCAAAAACTATAAAAATTAGTGTATTCAATTTTGGCCGTATTTGACTTGAGTTTGACAAATAGGTTAACTGGCTAGGAACAACTAGATCTTAGACTTAGTAAATTAAAAACCCTAAAATTAACCTTCCTAAAAGTTTAACTGTAGAAACTATATGTCTTTGTAGTTTATTTAGAAATAGGCAAATTTTGAGTTCACTTCTTGGGCTAAGTCGAAACAAAGGAAAAGTATTGATATTTTTATTGGAGTATAAGTTTGAAAAATAATTCCTAGCTTAAGTCAAGATTCTGAAAATGTATACCCTACAATTTGCACAATCACGCACCTTGCAACTTGGAATAGTAGAGGAGACCTTGAAATGCTCTTGTCTAAAGTCCTTAGTACAATGAAAATAAAAGAAAAAAGTGAAAGAAAAAAAATCAACATTGGTTTTTGTGATTACTTAAGGCTGTAAAAAGAGAAAAATATTTAGCGAGGGTGCTTCATCACCTAGTGCCTTAGACCAACTGGTTTGGGAGTCACTGCTAAAAAGCCTTGGGTGTTACAAGACTAGGAATTACGCTTTATTGTGCAAACATATCTTGTAATCGGTTGTTGGTACCTCAAGAAGTATTAACGGTCGCATGAAGGATGTGTAGGAAAAATTCAATTAAAAATTCTCCAATTAATAAGTATTTTGGACAACGGACAAGGGTATGATTGCTTGATTTGAATTTCCAAGTGTAGGGGTGATTTACACACACGTAGGGATATGTGATTGGAGTTTAGATGAGAGAAAGGGATAAAGAATAGAGCTTGTATCTTAAGTAGAGTTGATAGAAATTCCTAAGTGGAGATGGAACACTAGAAGGAAAACTTAAGAGATTCCGAAAGATAAGTAAGTCTATAGAACATATATAATCTTAAGTTAAATGATGAGGAAGTGTGAAGAATATGGGTGGATAATTTACGACTAGAAGATAATAGAATTCTTTTTAGAAACACTAATTGGAGAACAAAAGTCGATGGGCCTGATTGATAGGATTTTGTGGGTAGTATCCGCTGAAAACCCTCAGGAGACAACACTCCTCCTACTAGCGACACCTAGAGGTTTAACGGCTTGTTGCACAAGCTCAGTGCAATCGCGTTTCCCTGCTAAAGTGCGGTTAGGCTTTTGTGGAGAATAAAAATAAGTTTGCTCGAGGACGAGCAAAAGATAAATTTGGGGGTATTTGTTCATACCATAATGTTGCATTATTATATTCCCCATTCTTATTCGTTTTATAAATAAACAGGTGCTTTTGACGCATGTCTGCTACATATTACAGGTTACAGGTTCTCGGATCTAAAACCGTGAAAAAGATATAAAGACGATGCAAAAGTGGGACTTTGACCAACAAACAGAAGGACCTTGATCAAGCCTACACAAAAGATCAGTTTACAGAGTACAAAGGCAGCACAAGATCCAAGATTACAAAGCGAACGGTTAAAAGTCCACTGCAATTGTTCACTGAAGATCTGGAAGAAACATAGAAGTTATTTTAATAAAAGGACCAAAGAATAAAGAAGCCCAAAACCATCATAGCCAACACAGGAATTTTCAAGGCACAATCATATCATTTGGCCGCGGAACCGCGGCCAAACTAGGCCTCGGGCCACGGTTCCACGGCGGGCTTGAGAGAATAGGAGAGGGAAATTTTACCATAATTTTAAGACGGCTTTGACTAGTCTACCTAGGGTTATTTTAGTAAATGCAGACATACGAATCAATTGTAAGCTAGGGTTTCCTATCCTCTATAAATAGGATCTCTAAATCATTGTAAAGGCTATGCCTCCCTTCATTAATAAATTTTAGAATTCTTTTGGAGAGCATCGGTGCATCTTTTCATTTCATGAATTCAGATCTGAAAACCCTGTGTTGATGTTTGGAGAGAGCCATCTATAAAGTAGGTAATTTTTCATTCTCTGCTCTAGTTTAGATTTAATTCTTTGCCCTAGATAATTGTTAAAGTTAGCTTTGGGGAGGACTTTTGAGAGATGAGATCTCTCATTCCTTTCTTACCCATCACATATAATCAACAGGACTCCATGCATACTCGCACACACCGCGCCCTACGGCACCCTATCCCTCGAGGTTGCGGTGATACCGTAGTATAAAGGCCCGACTACGCGTGTTTTCCATGGAGGTTAAGCTAAGAATTGATAAAAGAAGGACAAGAACCTAGAGGAAGGAACACCTTCCCGAATGGATCTAATCCCCTTTATTAATAATTACCATAACTCCTCTTAGATCCTAATTTGGTTATAGAAAGCTTTAAGATTTATTTACATTTCCAAACCATTCTTAAACCTAACCCTAGCAAGAGTTAGATCTAGATAATCTTAGTATAGATAGATTTAGTTTTTAGATTTAATAAATCAATCCGCCACAATCGGAATTAACTCGTTTGAGCGATTAAGAGATTCACAGCATCCCTGTGGACCGACCCGTACTCACCGGCTAGCTACCAAGCGACGCCGTTCTTGATTACGGTTATTAGATAGTTTTAAGATCAATCAAACAGCCAGGTCCAACCAATCATCAGTAGGTAGTGGTCCCACTGCCAGGCTCATCGCCTACTGCACGACAGATCCGTTCTCCCCTCGGGGTACCATAGCGGGTCCACCATGTACCCGCAATTAGCTTCGTCCAGCTCCTCGATTCGGGTTCACATGTCACACGTCTCAGAACCGTGAAAACGCATGGTTGACGCACAGAAATATCAAATCAAGGGAAACCGGGTTTTTAAAACAGTGCGTATTTTCTTAAAATAATCCCCCGGTTCCCAAATCCAGGAATCACATTAATCCAAACTCAATGCGTAAATCCATACAATATGTCGTATGACACTAAGAGTAAAAAGGGAACCCGCTCTTTTAAAAGAATCCAGTTTATGAAAATATCTCACGCGGTCCCTATTTTCATGAAATCATATCAATATCATCCATGTATGTGACATATGTATGTATGTAGGTATGGATGTGCAAATGGATATATACGCGAATATGAGTGTAGCACTAGTATGAATATACAGTGTGCATGTGCGCAGGTATGAAAATATCAATATATGTGTGCACTGGTGTGAATATACAGTGTGCCTGTGCGCAGGTATGAAAATTTCAATATATATGTGCACTGGTATGAATATACAGTGTGCATGAACGCAGATATGAAAATATCAATATATGTGTGCACTGGTATGAGTATACAGTGTGCATGTGCGCAGGTATGAAAATATCAATATATGTGTGCACTGGTATGAGTATACAGTGTGGATGTGCGCAGGTATGAAAATATCAATAAATGTGTGCACTGGTATGAGTATACAGTTTGCATGTGCGCATGTACGAAAATATCAATATATGTGTGCACTGGTATGAGTATACAGTGTGCATGTGCATAGGTACGAAAATATCAATATATGTGTGCACTGGTATGAGTATACAGTGTGCAGGTGCGCAGGTATGAAAATATCAATTTATGTGTCCACTGGTATGAATATACAGTGTGCATGTGCACAGGTATGAAAATATCAATATATGTGTGCACTGGTATGTGTATACAGTGTGCTTGTGCGCAGGTATGAAAATATCAATATATGTGTGCCAATATGCGGCAAGTCATGACAATCAGCAATGAAGCGGAAATCAAGACTATATAAAATTCGTAGCAATCCTATAATGTGAGTGTCATGGCAATCACTAATGGTGTGAGTGTAACATACAAATAGTGCTCGTGCAGCTTGTACCGTTAGTGACAGTGCAGTGTTCTATACTACCAATTCTATATGCAATAAGGGAGGTATGCTACACTAATACACATAAACATCTATGACTAAATGTCCTATCACGCCCTGACGCTTAACGCCATACGTGCGATTTCCCCGTAGATGTTAAATCTACTCACGCGGTCGCGTGCTACACGTAGCCGACCACTTGCTTCCCTTTCCTTGCGGCGTCCGACGTACCCGCCTACGAACCTGGAATTTCACAAGGAATCCATATATATAAGCAAAATTCTACAAAATGCGATATCGAAATCAAACGAGAAACTCGCGTCGCGAACCAAACGCGCGTGTGTACGATACGCTGAAACGTTTCTATACGCGTCTAAAACTATCCCGACACGTCGCAATACGCTGGATCACAGAACCCACTCACGTATCGCGCGAATGGCGCAAACAAAACGTACTAGAAAACGATATATCGTCCCATATTTTGATACAGTTGAGATCTTACAAAATTGCACATGCCAAGACACTGGAAAAAACAGCAGATTACCCTAGACAAAACCCTAACACCAATCTCCCTCATTTGGCCGCAATTTGCGGCCAGAAAGAATAAACCGGCAGCCACTATTTGGGTAGGGGGTCTTGTGCTTTGGGTATGTGATCAACATCTAACAAATATGCTCCAGTTAACTCAGATTTTATCTGAAACCCCCGGGTCTAAAGCAGATCACAGGAAGGCCAAGTTTTTCTTAAAAACGATATATTTTGCACAAAATGAAACCCTAAGGTATTTTGGTGAAATCTGGGGTTTACCTAGGTTTAAGTGGCACTAACAACGCTTAACTAAGCTAGATTAACCAGTAAAATCACCCCCTAACCAAAAGTCCACACAAATCATCATTTTTAGCTCAAAACTCACTTTTATCTTTAACCGAAGCTCATTCTATATAAACTTAGAAAACTAGGAAGTTAGGCTCAGAAATTATACCTCACCCTCGACCCTAGGAAGCTGGAGGAAGGAGAAGAGGACGATTTGATGCTGCTGTTGCTGCTGGAGCTACTGCTGATGCTGCTGAAGCTGTTGCTGTTGCTATTGCTTACTGCTGTTGCTGCCGCCTGCATGCTGCTGCTGCTTGTGCTGATGGTGCTGATGCTGCTGAGGCTGCTGGGGCTGCTTGTAATTGTGTGTGTGTGTTAATAAAAGAATGAGAGAAGTGAGAAAAGAATGAGAGGAAAAGAAATGATAACACACAAGTCAAACCCCCTCCTCTCTCTCTCTCTCTTCATTAAATGTAGACATGGCAAGGCCATCATGCCATTTCTCTCTCTCCCTCTCCCTTCAAGTCAACCAAATTCAAAACATTTCCATTTTCATTTTTAAAATAAACACACACACTTAATTAAAACCCAAATCACTTAATTCCAATTTAAAATTAGCTTAAGGAAAAATGGTGAGCTCACCATGGTTGCTAATCATGGTCTAACCCCATTTTAACCCTAGTTTACATGCACAAGTGCGTGCAAGCCTAGAAAAATTATAATAAAATATTCATTAAATTTGATAAAATATTTGAAAATCAATTTGGTAAATTCTTTATTAAAAACCATATATTAAAATACACTTAGCCACTAAACACATCCTAAGGTGTTACAATCTTCCCCCCTTAAAGAAATTCGTCCCTGAATTTAAAAATATAAAGCTACGCATACCTTCAAAGAGACGAGGAAACTTCTTCCGCATCTCTCCCTCGGCCTCCCAAGAGATCTTTTCACCATTCGGGCTGCGCCAAAGCACCTTCACTGATGGCAAGACCTTCGATCTAAGTTTCTTCACCTGGCGGTCCAATATCACGACTGGCTGCTCGGTGAAAAAAAGATCGCGCTCGAGCTGAACGGTCTGATGCTGAATTATGTGCGAAGGGTCATGGAGGTATCTGCGAAGCATCGACACGTAAAATACAGGGTGAACATCTGGGAAGTCGGGTGGAAGAGCCAAACGATATTCTACTGCGCCCACACGCTCGAGGATTTCGAAGGGTCCTATGAATCTGGGGCTAAGCTTCCCCTTCCGTCCAAACCTTAGCATTCCCTTCATCGGAGAGACCCTCAGAAAAACGTGATCGCCAACTGTGAACTCTAATCTGCGGCGGCGTCTGTCAGCATACGATTTCTGCCTGCTCTGAGCCTGTTAGTGTATATGCCCTAGAGGCCATTACTCTATCATACAAGTATGTATATTACTTGATGGAAGCTTGGGATATTCATAGTTGTATAGACAATCTTGCTCGAAATGGTAGTATGCTACTTGGTTTGTCTTTGCTTTAATGTATACATGTGTTTTTTTATTGTATCATCTATACGCATTAGTGGAGCCCTTAGGATCTTTGCTTGATTACCAGCGTTGTGATGGCAGTCACACTTGAAAGGTTCCTAGGCACCCTATAGAGGTCTCACAAGGCATCTAACATGCCATTTTACAAAAATTATGGTGCCGAGAAACCCTAACACGGATCTTAGACTAGAAATCTAGGCGAAAAACTAAACTAGTTAGCAGATTAACTAAAGGTCGAAAGCTACAACCTTTGTAGATCCGGATTTCCACCTCCTTAGCTCCACATGGTCATGCCCTCGCTGTCCATCATGAATCCTCGACTCATTCGTCGGCTTCATCGGAAAAGTGTGCGGAATAGGTCGTCGGCTTCGTGTCAAAGACGATCTACGTCGAGGTTGCACTAGTTCAAGCTCCGACTTCACAAAGTTGTGAAATTTATGAAGAGAACACCCAAAACAACTTGGCAAGAGGTAGAGGGTGAAGAAATAGGAGATGGGTTCACTTTAGATTTGGATTTCTCTCACTAAAACTCAAGTTGCCATTGATGTAGCAAGCTTGAAGAAGAAGAAGAAGATGATGGTTATGATAAGTTTTCTCTACAAAAGAAAATAGAAAATCAATACTTATCATAACTTAAACTAGGGTTAAGTGTAGAGAATAAACCATGGTCATTTGAGTGGGTTAGGGTTAAGCATGAAGACAAGAATGGTTAGCAAAGTGAAAGCTTCATGAAGCTTCAACATAAAACAAATAAAGCCACCATTCTTATCTTAATCCATTTCAAATAAATAAATAAACAAACAAATAAATAAATAAATGAATATGCAAAACCCTAATTATCAAATTAACCATGGATTAATTCTATACACTTAACTAAATGATCAAGTATCATCAAACATGATACAAAAATGTGCACGAAAGCATATCACATATACAATGTGCATCAAGTGAGAAAAATCCGTTTAAAGTGAACCAATACTAGTTAATGTAAAGCAATATATCAAATATATAATTATACATTAAATCATTAAATCAACACTTGATTCAATGATCCGGTCATGTAGCACATGGCCGACTAGTATTCAATGTATCGGCTTATCGAATCAATGATTCGATAACTAGGTCATATCGAATATAACCAATCGAAACATTATCGCGAGAATGAAATCCGGTATCACATACACGCATTATTCTCGGTCCTGCACATATCTCATATGCGCTCCTATTTCGTTTCGCTTGAGCCAGGAAACTTCTGTGTAGGACTCTAAAGACTCGTCAATACGCCGGTAGCAGATGATGATCATATAAAGCACCCACAAGCCGCAAGCGGTCTGCTAAACGTAACGGCCACCCAGGTATTGAGCGATCAGAAGATCGACGAGCTAGCCCGCTCACACTCCTGTGAATCCAACCAGTAACACTTACCATACAGTCCGGTCTCTTCATCTGATATGTCGCATATCCAGTCTAGGGGTGGTATACGTCAGACCCCAATAACCGATAAGTCGTGCCGATGTGAGGCTCATAACGGGTCGAGAAACTACTGATAACACTTACCAGCAAATCTCTGATCAGCCCTGGCCAGGGACTTCCCTGTTACGGCCAATCGAGCACAGCACAACATCAACCCGCAATACCGGGAGAGACGAAACCCCTCCTATCGCTCATTGCCTCCATGTGACTCGGGACTGTGCCCAAAGACCACCGTTTTGCACGCCCTCATGGACGTGGTAAGGTGGAGATCAAAGCACAGTGGGAATCACATAAGACTCTATGACGATCTCGGGTCTACAGACTAACCTGTACAAGTGTCACCTGAGAACTGCCATCTGACGTGAGGTATAATACCATCTGGGAGTTCTCGGCGAGTCTGTCCAGTGTACCCAGTCTTCACTGAGCACCCGTATACCATCTCTGATGTCAAACACCAATGGATATGGGATCATCCATCGCCCATCACATGGGTCGAGAAGCGTATACGCTAGTCTACTCTGGTATATCGATGCCCCGTCTCGATACACCCACGACTAGGGACCTTGAAGGATGTACTTATGGACTACCATGTCCCCACTAGTATGATCTGCATCACAGTCCAGGTAGTCAAGTACATATCCTAAGGGCTTTACCAACATGTAACTATAAGACAGTATAAAGAGACTAGTGTACATGTTAAGATAAAGAGCAACCAGATAGCATACTATCATGTCGAGCAAGAAAGTCATCTCTATATATGTCCAAGCATCCAATATAATATACATCATCTGTACAATACTGGCCTCTAGGGCACACATACAACTAACAATCTCCCACTTGCACTAGGGCCAGCTGCTGTAGTATCGCATACCGAGTATCCCGAAGAGTCTCTCAAACTGTATCTGGGGAATGGCCTTCGTGAGTGGATCCGCAGTGTTGTCCTTCGTGTCAACCCTCCTGACCTCGATCTCCCGGCGATCAACTATCTCCCGGATCAGGTGATACCGCCACAGAATATGCCTGGATCGCTGATGGGACCTGGGTTCCTTGGCCAAAGCCACCGCTCCATTGTTATCGCAATACAAAGGTTTTGGATGCTCAATGGATGGAACCACACCAAGTTCAGTAATGAACTTCTTGATCCAGACAGCCTCTTTGGCAGCATCGTTGGCAGCGATGTATTCAGCCTCCATCGTCGAGTCTGCCACGGTTTCCTGCTTGGAACTCTTCCAGCTAACCGCCCCTCCGTAAAGGGTAAAGACAAAGCCCGACTGCGACTTAGAGTCGTCCTTATCACTCTGGAAGCTCGAATCGGTAAAGGACTCCACTTGGAGTTCTCCATTACCATACACCAAGAACATATCTCTAGTCCTTCGCAAGTACTTGAGAATGCTCTTCACAGCTGTCCAGTGACTCTCTCCAGGATCAGCTTGATACCTGCTCACTACACTTAGTGAGTATGCTACATCGGGTCTGGTACATAGCATCGCATACATGATAGAGCCTACTGCCGAAGCATAGGGTATCTGTTGCATGCGAGCTCTCTCCAAATCAGTCTTGGGAGAGAGTGACTCCAGAGATCGTGGGCAAATTCCCACGCTTGGATTCTTCCATACTAAACCTCTTTAGTATGGTGTCAATGTACCTGGATTGGGACAATCCCAAAATCCGTTTGGATCTATCTCTATAGATCCTGATTCCCAATATGCAGGAGGCATCACCAAGATCTTTCATTGAGAATCTTTGTGATAAGAAGAGCTTGACCGATTGCAGCATAGGAATATCATTTCCTATCAAGAGTATGTCGTCCACGTACAATACGAGGAAGACAACCTTACTCTCTGCCACCTTCTTGTAGATACAAGGTTCATCTGGATTTTTGACGAAATCAAACTCTTTGATAACGACATCAAAGCAGATGTTCCAGCTCCGCGATGCTTGCTTTAATCCATAAATGGATTTAAGCAGCTTGCACACTTTCCCGCTGCTCCCACTGTCTACGAAGCCCTCTGGCTGAGTCATGTACACGCACTCTTCTAAATCACCATTTAAAAAGGCGGTCTTAACATCCATTTGCCAGATTTCGTAATCATGATATGCAGCGATGGCAAGCATGATCCGGATGGATTTAAGCATAGCCACTGGAGAAAAGGTCTCGTCATAGTCCACACCTGGTCTTTGACGAAAACCCTTTGCTACAAGTCTAGCTTTGAAAGTCTCCACTTTCCTATCTACACCAAGTTTCTTCTTGAAGATCCACTTGCTCCCAACGGGTTTTACCCCTTCAGGAGCAACGTCCAAAGTCCATACTTTGTTGGTGTACATGGATTCCATCTCGGACCGCATAGCATCCAGCCATTTCACTGAGTCCCTACTTGTGATGGCCTGCTCGAAGCTAGTTGGGTCATCATCCTCCATGATGCAATCCTCGCTTCCACCGTCAATAAGAAAACCGTAGTATCTCTCAGGTTGGCGAGGAACCCTACTAGATCGGCGGAGAGGCTGGGGTTCGTCGGGTACTACTGAATCCTCTGGTTCCACTAGATCTTATGTTGTGTTTTGTTCAGCTGGAACCTCTTCCAGTTCTACCTCAGAGCCACTAATCTCTTTTGCAAGAAATTCCTTTTCCAAAAAGGTGGCATGTTGAGCAACAAACACTCTTTGTTCCTCACTGTGGTAGAAGATATACCCTCGCGAATGTTTGGGATATCCAACAATTTACACAATACAGACCTTGCCTCGAGTTTGTCCGGTTTTTGTCTTTTGACATAGGCTGGACAACCCTATATCTTTATGAAATTAAGATATGGTCTCTTCCCTTCCCATATCTCATATGGTGTGGTAGGCACAGATTTGGTGGGAACCCTATTCAGTAGGTATGCTGCTGTTTCCGGTGCATATCCCCAGAAGGAAATAGGTAACTCAGCTACACTCATCATAGAGCGCACCATATCTAATAGGGTGCGATTTCTCCGCTCCGATACACCGTTGTGCTGTGGTGTATAAGGAGGAGTAAGCTGAGAGAGAATCCCATTCTCTTTTAGGAAATCCAGGAATTCAATGCTTAAGTATTCACCTCCTCGATCAGATCGCAGGATTTTAATCCTTTTTCCGGTTTGGTTCTCAACTTCTTGTTTGTATTCCCTAAATTTCTTAAAAGCTTCTGATTTGTGTTTCATCAGGAACACATACCCGAACCTAAAGAGATCGTCAGTGAATGTAAGGAAGTATGAAGAACCATCCCTGGCATGTGTAGACATGGGACCGCATACATCACTATGTATAAGTCCTAAGAGTTCAGTAACTCTTTCTCCGTGTCCCGTAAACGGAGTTTTGGTCATCTTGCCTTTGAGACATGACTGGCAAGTGTCATAAGATGAAAATTCAAACGGATTTAAATATCCATCCTTATGCAACTTAGCCAGTAGTGTCGCATTGATGTGACCCAGTCTATAATGCCACAAGAAGGATTCGTTGAGTTCAGAACTCTTCCTCTTGTGTGTGTTTGTTATGCTCAGAACTGTTGATTGATTTAGAACATAAATGCCATTGCATAACGTGCCTGATCCAACCAACTTTTGGTTATGGAAAATGTTCATAACATTGTCCTGTAATACAAAATTATATCCCTCTTTACTTAATAAAGAAACCGATATAATGTTGCATATCAGGTTCGGCATGTAATAGCATTCGTTCAGAACCAATGTATTACCAGTTGGTAATACAAGGTGATATTCCCCGATAGTCTTAGCTGCAACAATTGCACCATTTCCAACTCTAATGTCTTTATCACCTTCTCCAAGTTCTCTACCTTTCCTTAGCCCATGTAACTGATTACATATATGGGATCCCGACCCGGTATCCAATACCCAGGACGTAGAGCAAATGGAGAAACAGTTCTCAGTAACGAACACACCCGAAGAAAATGCATCAACATGTACTTTCTTCATTCGGGTGGCATGGGAATCCTGGTATTCCCCTATATCCTGTTCATTCCTATAACTCTTATAAGAATGAACGGAACCAACGTTCCCCACCACAGTATAACATGCGGGTTCGGTCAATACATCCATATTATTATCTTTATTAGGGCATGAAATGGTCGCTACCTGGAGAGAGAGAGAAGAAAACACTTTAGCGTATGCTCGTGCAAGATCAGATTGGTTATTATCTTATCTAATCAGGATGGCTCCCACTGCTTTTTATCAAATCTTCCTCCAAACCCTAAAAGGAAAGACTAGCCGGGATTAATTACACACTACAAGTTCGCCAATCTTTCAGCCAGGCCAGTGTCGGTACTTTGAGGGAGGTCCCCCGTGCTTTTGCACGAACCTAATTAATGTAAACCTCGTTTTCCCAGAGGCGTAACCCCGTTGACACCTTTCTAGACACCTACTTGATCGGCTAATTTCAATGTGTAAAACTCTCCCAGGAGTAACTCTTACTCGTAGTGGGTATCGGGATCCAACTATCTCATAGAAGGTATGCAATCTCATTGCAAATTTCAACACTTGAAATTCCCGATAGTATTTTGCCCCAAGCATCCTATGACCTTGACGGAGGTCAACAAACCACAGGGTGCAAGTCAAGTTCAACCCGTCATTTCTTGATTGAATCAAACCCACCCGCACGACCCTTGACGGAGGTCAACAAGGTCGTACGACTACCCTAATCCAATCTGCATCATATGCATAAGCAGACAAATACTAGTTAGCTACCGCACACTACGCCTTGACGGAGGTCAACAAACGTAGCACGAATACTAAGTAGGATTTATCTGAAATGACGGAGGGCTACGCAGGTTTTCAAAAAACCATGAGCGTAATGAACTTGATATCGTTGTAGAATCAAATGAAGTTTTGAAATGGAGTGATTTTGAGGCTTTTCTAGTTTTGCTAAAGGAGTCACTCCCGGTGAAGGGATCTCGGTCCTTTCCTCGTCGAATGAGGTGCGGGATATATCATATATATCACTGTGCAAAGCAAAAACTCTTAAAAGCAATCAAAAATCAAACCGAGTGTATAGCATCTACCAGTTATTGCTAAAGGAGTCACTCCCGGTGAAGGGATCTCGGTCCTTTCCTCATCGAATAAGGTGCAGGGTATATCATATATACCGCTGTGCAAAGCAAGAACTGTAGCTACCTGTTTTATTTTAAAATTCGATTCCACAACATTTTAGGTTTCTTATTTTTCATTAATCACATTAATGAAGTCCCATCAATTAAATACCTAAACATCACAGATAGATATGACGTACACTTATGCCATCCGCATTCGCCTCGATGTCCCCTCGTGCACCGTTAGGTTAGGTAACTAACGACAGAACAGGGCAGGGCTAGCGCGGGTGTAAAACATAAGTAACGTCTATATAATATATCATATATACTATATACTATATCCATCAGAGAACATCACAACACAGATATCGCAGCAGAATAAACATATGAAATATTGGATATACTAGGACGTCCGTGTTTTCAATACGAGCCAGTATAAAACACGGATTCCACGGTCGTGATGAATAGCCAATCCTACACCCCTAGACCTCTACGAGAGCGGCAAGCAACCCTGCCAATTCTAGGGTTAGGAGACCCGGACTCGACTCCTCGAGTTGGTCTCCCACTGGACCCCAGAACCCGGTTACTTGTGCTCCCCTCCTTGGGTCTATCCTAATGCGGAAAAGTAAATAATATACAAAGGGTGACAACTTCCGCTACCTGGAAGTGCCCCAAATAAAAGAATATTACATACAAGTTTTTACATGAATGAAAAAGTAAAACACTCATCTCACATAAAAACCCCCGGCTATTCTAACACGACGATCCAATATAACATATCCAGCAACATATAACATCACATGTCATCGACGTAAGTAAGTATGCATACCCCAATTGTCGTTGACGTATAGCAACGAAACCGGCGATATGAACATACTACACTTACGGTCACAGAAAAGAAAGTGTAAAACTACAACAGTTGGAATCCGCAACCTCTTTAGACATCGCATGCCTAACAGATATAAATCCCGCATTTTAGTCTCATTATCGAAAACTCTTTTCAATATCAAGTGAAACTAAACTGCTAGATTTATAACATTCATTCAGTTATCACATAACTGTTTGTGAATTCCAATTATTGTATCACATTCCAGATAAACAGAAAATGTTAAACTTTCCGATCGAACATTCGAATACCCAAGTTTTCCCGATACAGCTCAACACATGAAATAAGTCTAACAACATTCAGTTCGTACCTCAGTACCGACGGTCCAGCCGTAGAAGGGTCAAGCCAACGCCTCACATGTGGCACGCCGTACTGCCCCAAACCCGAAGGTTCAAAGGGCAGTTCAAGACGGTCACATAATCGAGTTAAGGTTTGTTGTCTTCTAGAGGGTCCATCGCGTTACTTGCACTACTTAGAACGTCGTTAAACTACGGAAAAATCCAACACTTGGAAATTTCCCGACAGGGGGAAACTTGGGTATTTATATCCGGTCGAACTTTTTAACATATTCTGAAAATTATCCGGAAAAACACAAAGACGAAATTTGATACCCCGATCGAAACACCGAAGCTCTAAAACACCCCAGAAAATCCAACTCTGGAATAATTATTAAAAATCCCCAGAAACTCCAGCACTGCAAGGTAAGAATTACTGTGTGAATATTTTTGAACAGTGGGGTCGTACGGCCGCTAAACCGCCGCACGAGCCAAGCTCGTGCTGCGGAACCGCAGCAGTTTAATTGAATTGTGCCATTGAATTTCGCAGTAAGTCTTACATTCTCCTGCTGATTTCTATGCATATTTTTAATATGGAAAAAACCCCATTTTTGGAAAATGTCCAGAGAGCTCTATAGATTTGGTGTTTCGGGTTCGTTCGGACTTCAAATCGCGTCTAGATTTCGCCTAAGGCTCTAGCTAGTCTCTGATACCACTGAAAGGTTCCTAGGCACCCTATAGAGGTCTCACAAGGCATCTAACATGCCATTTTACAAAAATTATGGTGCCGAGAAACCCTAACACGGATCTTAGACTAGAAATCTAGGCGAAAAACTAAACTAGTTAGCAGATTAACTAAAGGTCGGAAGCTACAACCTTTGTAGATCCAGATTTCCACCTCCTTAGCTCCACATGGTCATGCCCTCGCTGTCCATCATGAATCCTCGACTCATTCGTCGGCTTCATTGGAAAAGCGTGCGGAATAGGTCGTCGGCTTCGTGTCAAAGACGATCTACGTCGAGGTTGCACTAGTTCAAGCTCCGACTTCACAAAGTTGTGAAATTTGTGAAGAGAACACCCAAAACAACTTGGCAAGAGGTTGAGGGTGAAGAAATAGGAGATGGGTTCACTTTAGATTTGGATTTCTCTCACTAAAACTCAAGTTGCCATTGATGTAGCAAGCTTGAAGAAGAAGAAGAAGATGATGGTTATGATAAGTTTTCTCTAAAAAAGAAAATAGAAAATCAATACTTATCATAACTTAAACTAGGGTTAAGTGTAGATAATAAACCATGGTCATTTGAGTGGGTTAGGGTTAAGCATGAAGACAAGAATGGTTAGCAAAGTCAAAGCTTCATGAAGCTTCAACATAAAACAAATAAAGCCACCATTCTTATCTTAATCCATTTCAAATAAATAAATAAACAAACAAATAAATAAATAAATGAATATGCAAAACCCTAATTATCAAATTAACCATGGATTAATTCTATACACTTAACTAAATGATCAAGTATCATCAAACATGATACAAAAATGTGCACGAAAGCATATCACATATACAATGTGCATCAAGTGAGAAAAATCCGTTTAAAGTGAACCAATACTAGTTAATGTAAAGCAATATATCAAATATATAATTATACTTTAAATCATTAAATCAACACTTGATTCAATGATCCGGTCATGTCGCACATGGCCAACTAGTATTCAATGTATCGGCTTATCGAATCAATGATTCGATAACTAGGTCATATCGAATATAACCAATCGAAACATATATCGCGAGAATGAAATGCGGTATCACATACACGCATTATTCTCGGTCCTGCACATATCTCATATGCGCTCCTATTTCGTTTCGCTTGAGCCAGGAAACCTCTGTGTAGGACTCTAAAGACTCGTCAATACGCCGGTAGCAGATGATGATCATATCAAGCACCCACAAGCCGCAAGCGGTCTGCTAAACGTAACGGCCACCCGGGTATTGAGCGATCAGAAGATCGACGAGCTAGCCCGCTCACACTCCTGTGAATCCAACCAGTAACACTTACCATACAGTCCGGTCTCTTCGTCTGATATGTCGCATATCCAGTCTAGGGGTGGTATACGTCAGACCCCAATAACCGATAAGTCGTGCCGATGTGAGGCTCATAACGGGTCGAGAAACTACTGGTAACACTTACCAGCAAATCTCTGATCAGCCCTGGCTAGGGACTTCCCTGTTACGACCAATCGAGCACAGTGCAACATCAACCCCCAATACCGGGAGAGACGAAACCCCTCCTATCGCTCATTGCCTCCATATGACTCGGGACTGTGCCCAAAGACCACCGTTTTGCATGCCCTCATGGACGTGGTAAGGTGGAGATCAAAGCACAGTGGGAATCACATAAGACTCTATGACGATCTCGGGTCTACAGACTAACCTGTACAAGTGTCACCTGAGAACTGCCATCTGACGTGAGGTATAATACCATCTGGGAGTTCTCGGCGAGTCCGTCCAGTGTACCCAGTCTCCACTGAGCACCCGTATACCATCTCTGATGTCAAACACCAATGGATATGGGATCATCCATCGCCCATCACATGGGTCGAGAAGCGTATACGCTAGTCTACTCTGGTATATCGATGCCCCGTCTCGATACACCCACGACTAGGGACCTTGAAGGATATACTTATGGACTACCATGTCCCCACTAGTATGATCTGCATCACAGTCCAGGTAGTCAAGTACATATCCTAAGGGCTTTACCAACATGTAACTATAAGACAGTATAAAGAGACTAGTGTACATGTTAAGATAAAGAGCAACCAGATAGCATACTATCATGTCGAGCAAGAAAGTCATCTCTATATATGTCCAAGCATCCAATATAATATACATCATCTGTACAATACTGGCCCCTAGGGCACACATACAACTAACAACACTCGTGGGAGCTGGGTAATCTACAAGCACATCCTTATACACACGTCCCTAGTCGTGGGATCATCGAGACAGGGCATCGTTAATCCGGAGTATACTAGCGTATGCGCTTCTCATCCCAGTGCGGGAGGCGGTCTGTCCCACAGTCGTCAGTACGTCGTGCTTGAGATACTATGCGGGTGCTCGTTAGGTTACGAGTACACTGGATAGGACTCGTCGGGAACTGTGGGTTGGTATTATACCTATCGTCAGTTATCAGTTCCCAGGTGACATGAGTACAGCTTAGTCCGCTGACTTGACACTGTCACTTCGCCTCAAGTGTGTTCCCACTGTACTTTGATTACTACCCTACCACGGCTCAAAGGAGCCGTGCAAACACGTAGTAGTTGGGTGCAGTCCCGAAGCACTTGGAGGCAGTGATGGTTAGACAGGATTCGTCTCTCCCACTATTGGGGGTTGGCATCTCGCTGTGTCTAGGAGACCCATTACACAAGTAGCCCCTGGCCAGGGCAAGCGAGATATACTGGTAGGTTTCCAGTGTTATCTCAGGGTGTTCTGGGCTTCACTCCGACACGACTTGTACCGCTATTAGGGGACTAACGTTTACCGCCCCCTAGGCCATCCATGCGATGTTATCAGACGAACAGACCGGACTGTACGGAGATTGTCACATGCAGACTCAAGAGTAGTTCAGATGGGTTTCACCTCGTCCGTCTTCTTATCGGCATCTACCTGGGGACCGTTACGTACAGCTAGTGCCGCTTGCGGTCTGTGGTTAAACCCACTACCAGCGTAGTGTCGAGTCTTTAGAGTCCCACACAGAGGGTTATTCGCCTTTGGGCAAAACAGAGTAGAGGTCGCATGGTTTTGCGACAGGGTTCGTTCACATCCGCGCACTTGTGCACGTTTGGTGTCCGGACAGTCATTACTAGCGGGCTCTGGTTTGAGCCGGATCCTAGTATATGTTTTGGGGTTAGTTTTATCTCATTGTATTCATGTTTCTCGGAACACGAATGCGGGTGTGTATGCACAGTTTTTTTAGGCGGTGGAAGAGGATTTTCATTAGGATTTTGGAACGGGTGCGTATGCACAGTAGACAGTCGTCTTTTTCCAAATCCTAATGAATATGTGATACATCAATTAATAATATTAATTAAATGAAATTGTGTCAGGGTTGGGTTTGTTGACTTGTTGACCAAGGTTGACTTGTTGACTTTGGTTGAAACTTTGACCATCATCATTACACATCAAAGATGCTCTTTGATCTTTGCAAAAAACATTTAATGTGATATGATAATTGTCTCATCAAACCATCCATCACCTTTTTCATTTTTGGATTAATATTATTATTAGATAATTCACTTATTATGTTATGGTTGTAGAAAGACCATTTCATTCTATCATAACCATTCTCTCTCCTCTTTTCTTCTTCTTCCTCCTCTAGTTCAAGGAGATCCATTCTCATGTGTTGAGAAACCTCTCCTTGAGATAAAATACTCTAAACCACTCTCTACTCACTCTAAGGTTGAAGGTCTAGCAAGCCAAAGACCTTAGTTCTCTCAAAGTTCGAGAAAGGAGCCCAAGGTTGCAACCCTCAGGTGGATCCATCTTTGACGAAAGAAGGCGACGAGGAAAGCACCATCCAACCACTACTAAGAGTTCAAGAAGAAGGATTTCAAGTGAGGTATAACGCCTAACAGAGTAGATAACTCTCTAGTTAGGTTCCCAGTGTGTAGTTTAGCCAAGATCCGTTTTTGTAGTCCATGTTACCCAAACCCTAAAAATCGTTTTTCACCATTTCCGCAAGCCCGAAAGAACCGGGAGAGGTAACGTGGACTTACAGAGCCGTCCTCATCCTGTCTTGAATCAGCTGAATCTTCTCGGTCATCTCCTGTACGATCTGTGGCCCCAAAATACTGCTCTCACTGAGCTCTGTCCAACAAACGGGCAATCTACATCTCCTCCCATACAAAGTCTCAAAAGGTGCCATCTGAATAGTATCCTGGAAACTATTGTTGTAAGGGAACTCCACCAAAGGTAAATGATGATCCCAGCTACCTCCAAAATCTAAAACGCACGCTCAGAGCATGTCCTTGAGAGTCCGAATAGTCCGCTCTGACTTGCCATCGGTCTGCGGATGAAATGCTGTGCTGAAACTCAAGCGTGTGCCCAACGCCTCCTGAAGCCTCTGTAATAGTCTGCTGGTAAACTGGGTGCCTCGGTCGGACACGATACATATCGGGACTCCATGCAGTCGTACAATCTCGTCGATGTATATCTGGGCGTACTGAGCAAATCCGAAAGTCGTCTTCACCGGCAGGAAGTGAGCCGCTTTAGTCAAACGATCCATGATCACCCAAATGGAGTCATACCCTCGCCTAGTCCTAGGTAGACCCATGCTGAAGTCCATCGAAATCTGCTCCCATTTCTACTCCGGAATGGGTAATGGCTATAGCTCTCCCACTGGCCTCTGGTGCTCGGGCTTGACTTGCTGACAAGTCAGGCACCTCGACACGAAGTCTGTGATGTCCTTCTTCATTCCGTCCTACCAGTAAACATCTCTCATATCATGGTACATCTTGGTGGAACCCGGATGAACACTATACACCGATCGATGTGCCTCCTCAAGAATCTCACGCCGCAGTCTCTCAGCATCTATTACACACAGTCTAGTCCCAAATCGCAGTATCCCCTGATCATCGATCATGAACTCGGAAAATCTGCCATGTCCAATCTGTGCCATAATCTCTGAACAACGGTCATCACTGTGCCGTGCCTCATGTATATGGTCAAGCAACTGTAGGCGTGCACGAACATGCGCAAGCTGTCCTCCGATCGGCGTGAACTTGAACTGCTCTCGGCAGTCGCATAAAATCTGCCAATCTGCCGACGACTGCCTCTGCACTGCGCTCAAACAAGATAGACTACCCCCGGGCCTCCTGCTCAAAGCATCCGCCACTACATTCGCCTTGCCCGGGTGATACAAGATCTCGCAATCGTAGTCCTTTACTAGTTCCATCCAACGGCACTGTCGGAGATTCAGGTCTCGCTGCTGAAATATATACTTTAAACTCTTGTGATCAGTGAATATCTGGCACGACTCGCCGTATAGGTAATGTCGCCAGATCTTAAGTTCAAAGACCACTGCAGCCATCTCCAAATCGTGAGTGGGGTGGTTCTGTTCATGTCTCTTCAACTGTCGTGAAGCATACGCGATCACCCTGTCATGCTGCATCAATACGCACCCTAGCCCCACTCGAGAAGCGTCACAATAGACCACAAATCCGCCTGATCCTGAATAGAACAATAACATCGGCGCCGTAGTCAAACAAGTCCGTAGCTGCTGAAAGCTATGCTCGCACTCCTCCGTCCAAACGAAAGGAACTCCCATCCGGGTCAACCTGATCAAAGGTGCAGCAATGCAGGAGAAATCCTGTACAAATCGCCTGTAGTAGCCGGCCAGTCCTAGAAAGCTGCGGATCTCCGTAACTGATGCAGGTCTGGGCCAACTCTGAACGGCCTCGATCTTCCTCGGGTCCACACATATACCATCTCGTGTAATCACGTGACCCAAGAAGTCTACGTTGTCAAGCCAGAATGCGCACTTGGAGAATTTTGCGAAAAGCTGGTGCTCCCTCAAAGTCTGCAGCGTGATCCGCAGGTGCTGCTCGTGCTCCTCTCGGCTCCGGAAATACACCAAGATATCGTCAATGAACAAAATGATGAACAAATCAAGATACGGCCGGAAAATACGGTTGATCAAGTCCATGAATACTGCAAGGGCATTGGTGAGTCCGAACGATATCACCAAAAACTCATAATGGCCGTATCGTGTGCGGAAAGTTGTCCTCGGTATATCTTCCTGTCGAACCCGCAGCTGATGGTATCCATATCTCAAGTCGATCCTCGAAAAATATCCTACCCCTGGAGCTGGTCGAACAAGTCGTCGATGCGCGGTAAAGGATATCTATTCCTCACGGTAACCCTGTTCAGCTGGCGGTAGTCGATACACAAACGCAAACTGCTGTCCTTCTTCTTGATAAACAGGACCGGAGCACCCCAAGGAGAAACACTGGGTCGAATAAATCCCTTATCCAGCAAATCTTCCAACTGACCCTTCAACTCACTAAGCTCCGCTGGGGCTATCCGATAAGGCGGTATAGAAATAGGCCCCATGCCGAGAATCAAATCAATACAGAAAGCAATATCGCGCTCAGGCGGTAGCCCAGGAATCTCGTCAGGGAAAACATCAGGGAACTCACATACAATCGGAACCTGGTCCAATAGAACATCTGTAGCTTTAGTATGGCAAACATAGGCTAAAAATCCCCGACATCCCTTCCTCAATAGCTGTCCAGCGCGAAGAGAAGAAATCAAAATGTGAGGGGCGGAACCACGGTCCCCTGCACAACAAAAGCCGGCTCGTCGGGAAAACAAAATCTAACTTTCTTCTCATGGCAGTCCACAGACGCATAGCACGTGGCTAACCAATCCATGCCCAAAAGAACGTCGAAGTCCAACATCTCAAGAAGGATCAAGTCGACAGGCAACTCTCTCTCACCAATATGGACAACACAAGATCGGAACACGTGCCTAGCAACAAACGACTCTCCCACAGGAGTGGTCATAACAAGCCGCTGACCAAGAAAACCGGACTCTCTACCCAAACTCGGCACAAAGTGTGTGGAAACGTATGAATGCGTGGATCTAGGATTGAACAATACGTATACGTAAACAGAACATACTGATAGGGTACCTAAGACCACAACATTGGACGCCTGCGTGTCCTGATGCGTCAACGCAAAAACCCGCGCCTGTCCTCCACCTGCGACTAGCGGTCCCCTACTAGCAACTGGCTGCACTCTGCCAGTAGCTGGTTGTCCTCTGCCTCGGCCACCTCGTCCTCTAGGAACAAACCCTTCACGACCATGGACTCTCCGTGCATAAGTCTGAAATGGAGTAACAGTAGGTATAACAGGCAACGCCCTCTGGGGTGGTGAAGGTGGTAATGTGACATGCGGTACTGCTGCCTCCCTCCGGGGTATCTCAAGACAATCTCGAACATGATGATAAGAACTCCCGCAGCGGAAACATCCTGACGATGACCGCTGACCCTCCTGGGGATAAAAACTGAACAACCGGCCTCGCCCCAAATCTCTGCCACTAGCAAGACGTCTGTCACGGCGCCGAAAAGGCTATCTCTGTGCTGATGTATCCGTACGAACTCTCTTCGGCTTTGGAACTACCGAAGTCTCAGCAAGGCGCTCCTCGACTAATAAGGCTACGTCTACAGCTGCTGCATACGTCTCGCAATGATGGGCGCTGATCGCAAGGAACAGTGGTGTAAGCAAGCCTCGGACAAATCTCTTGACTCGCATCTCCTCAGTCGCCACTAGGTATAGGGCATAAACGGATAGCTCGGTGAACAGTACGTCGTATTCTTCTACTGTCATCTCCGGAGTCTGACATAGGGACTCGAACCTGCGCGCTATAGAATCTATGACACTCTGTGGAAGGAAGCGGGCTAGAAATACAGTCACAAACTCGGTCCAGGTCATAGGAGGACGACCTGCTGCTCTGCCCTTCTCGACCGATTCGCACCATTTCTGCGCAAGGCCTTCCAGGCGAATGATCGTGAACTCTACCCATCTCGCATCTGAGCATCTGAGGGAACGACATATCTGATCTATCCTATCAATGAAAGATGTGGGTCCTCGGCCACATCGGTGCCTGTGAAGACCGAAGGCTTCATCCTCATGAACTCTGACAGTGATACTGTAATCACCTCCGTGGCTGCAGGGGCAACTGCCTATACTGTAGGTACCATCGCGGTCCCCGTGACGGGTGGAGCTACCTCTGATCGCTGCGCTCGAAGCGTCTCAACTAGCGATCCTATCATCTAGCGCATCTCCTGCATACTGGATCCCATCATCTGGCGCATCTCCTGCATACCAGATCCCATCATCTAGTCTGTCGAACGAGGAACAGTCTGCTCTGGCAAAACAGGGGTATTACCCGGATCAGTCCTCGTCTCGGACGAGTCAACTCGAATCTCGGCTCTCGTGGCCGCTCTCTGAGCCCTCGTAGTCTTTGGCGGCATATTGGCTGAATAGAAAGTAGGACTCGATGAGGATACGAAAATCGAATCACAAGAATGTATACAATCATGAAGGAATTTCAATCAATAAGTCCTAAGGTCGCTTAGGCGGAGTACCGTGTCGTGAGTATCCCGTGGAACATACACACGCTACGCCACTCTGCTACAGCTACCTACTCCATCATATCAGGGTCATCCTATACTCCAAAGGTAAAACCTACGCTCGGATACCAACTTTGTCACGACCCAAAGTTCGGCCCGTGACCGGCACTTAACCACGTGACGTCTACAGGCGTAACGGGACTAAGTAAGCTGAAACCCAGAAATCAAAACCATTAAAAGTATAGAATGTTTAAAACATTTATTAGAATATTTGTTAAAACATTTAGAAAACATTAAGTTGTTTAGTATAATTCTTTAAAGTTCAAGTTATTATCTTAAAAATTTTGGCAGCATTTCCTTTGTAAAAACTAGCCCCGAAATCGGGTACATGACAATGTATGAGTAAAATGATACACAATAAGGATAAAGCATCCCAGAAGGGAGCAATCACGCCCAACGGCAGAAACAATCACCACAAAGATAATATACGACGTCGTAGCGAAGAAAGAGTAACAATAAGTGAAGACAACATGGAATGTAAAGCTGTAGAAAAAAAAGTCGGCTCACAATGAGCTCGACACCAGAGTACAAAATAATATACATCGTCCTCACAACTGGTCTCTAAGTCAATACATAAGTAGTAGATGGAGAGTACTAGATATAATGATGTATACAACTAGAAAAAAATAAACTGATACCGCACACAAAAACCCACCTATCAGCAAAAGGGCTAGTACGCCAACTGCAGTGGTATCTGAGTCAAAGATGCAAGAAAACAGCCTACCGCGACTACTTTGAAGGGCAACCTGAGAACACTGTGGCACAACGGGGGTGAGTTGCCAACTCAGGAATAGTAGATAACATATAAAGGTAATCGCGAGTATACACGTACTGCGATACTCTAACCTATGCCAACAGATACATCTATATGATGAACTAGATGAGCAATAATCATGCAACAAGTGCGATCTAATAACATCTCTATATGATGAGCAGGGTATGCAATAGTCGTGCATAGCAAATGCAATCTAACAACCTCTGTATAGAGTGAGCAGGTATGCAATAATCGTGCATGTCATATGTTCTCTATCAGGCACTACAGATACAGGATGAGATATAAATTACTGAATGCTGAGCATGGGAATAAATAACATCTACACGGAATGTCAACGTGAAAAAAATCGGTGTCCATCAATACACCCAAATCCCAGTAAAACTCAGGCGCCGTCATCCTCATCGGCCCTCAAAGCCTGTAAATCTCATAGAATCGTGAGTGCCCAACATCAACACTCGAAATATCATAAAATCGTTGCGTCTAGTATCGACACGCAAATCCTCAAGTATCGGGCTCCGTCGGTCGGATCGACCCACGGGCTCCGTCAGCGGAATCGGCACTCGGCCCCGGCAATACGGATCGTCCCCTATCCATCTATCGACTCTGGTCAGTATCCTCCGGATAACCGCCTGGTATAACCAATCACCTGTAGGTAGTGGTCCCACTGCCAGGCTCATCGCCTACTGCACGACAGATCCGTTCTCGCCCCGGGGTACCATACCGGGTCCACCATGTACCCGCAATCGACTTCGTGCAGCTCCTCGATTCAGGTTCACATGTCATACGTCTCAGAACCGAGAAAACGCATAGTGGACGCACTGAAATACCATATCAAGGGAAACCGAGTTTTTAAAACAGTGCGTATTTTCTTAAAATAATCCCCCGGTTCCCAAATCCAGGAATCACATAAATCCAAACTCAATGCGTAAATCCATGGAATGTGTCGTATGACACTAAGAGTAAAAAAGGGACCCGCTCTTTTAAAAGAATCCAGTTTTTGAAAATATCTCATGCGGTCCTTATTTTCATGAAATCAAATCAATATCATCCATGTATGTGACATATGTATGTATGTAAGTATGAATGTGCAAATGGATATATATGTGAATATGAGTGTAGCACTAGTATGAATATACAGTGTGCATGTGCGTAGGTATGAAAATATCAATATATGTGTGCACTGGTATGAATATACAGTGTGCATGTGCGCAGATATGAAAATATCAATACATGTGTGCAATCGTATAAGTATACAGTGTGCATGTGCACAGGTATGAAAATATCAATATATGTGTGCACAGGTATGAGTATACAGTGTGCATGTGCGCAGGTATGAAAATATCAATATATGTGTGCACTGGTTTGAGTATACAGTGTGCATGTGCGCAGGTATGAAAATATCAATATATGTGTGCACTGGTATGAGGATAAAGTGTGCATGTGCGCAGGTATGAAAATATCAATATATCTGAGCACTGGTATGAGTATACAGTGTGCATGTGCGCAGGTATGAAAATATCAATATATGTGTGCACTGGTATGAGTATACAGTGTGCATGTGCGCAGGAATGAAAATATCAATATATGTGTGCAGTGGTATGAGTATACATGTGCATGTGCGCAGGTATGAAAATATCAATATATGTGTGCACTGGTATGAGTAAACAGTGTGCATGTGCGCGGTATGAAAATATCAATATATGTGTGCACTGGTATGAGTATACAGTGTGCATGTGCGCATGTATGAAAATATCAATATATGTGTGCACTAGTATGAGTATACAGTCTGCATGTGCGCAGGTATGAAAATATCAATATATGTGTGCCAATATGCGGCAAGTCATGACAATCAGCAATGAAGCGGAAATCAAGACGATATAAAATTCGTAGCAATCCTATAATGTGAGTGTCATGGCAATCACTAACGGTGTGAGTGTAACATACAAATAGTGCTCGTGTAGCTTGAACCGTTAGTGACAGTGCAGTGTTCTATACTACCAATTCTATATGCAATAAGGGAGGTATGCTACACTAATACACATAAACATCTATGACTAAATATCCTATCACGCCCTGGCGCTTAACACCATACGGGCGATTTTCCCGTAGATGTTAAATCTACTCACCTGGTCGCGTGCTACACGTAGCCGACCACTTGCTTCCCCTTCCTTGCGGCGTCCGAAGTACCCGCCAGCAAACCTGGGATTCACAAGGAATCCATATATATAAGCAAAATTCTACAAAACGCGATATCGAAATCAAACGAGAAACTCGCGTCGCGAACCAAACGAGCATGTGTACGATACGCTGAAACGTGTGTATACGCGTCTAATACTATCCCGACACGTCGCAATACGCTAGATCACGGAACCCACTTACGTATAGTGCGTATCGCGCAAACAAAACGTATTAGAAAATGATATATCGTCCCTGATTTTGATACAGGTGAGATCTTACAAAATTGCACATGCGAAAACACTGGAAAACACAGCAGACTACCCTAAACAAAACCCTAATACCTATCTCCCTCATATGGCCGCAATTTGCGGCCAGAAAGAATAAACCGGCGCCACTATTTGGGTAGGGGGTCTTATGCTTTGGGTATGTGATCAACATCTAACAAATATGCAACTGTTAACCCAGATTTTATCTAAAACCCCGGGTCTAAAGAAGATCATAGAGAAGCCAAGTTTTGCTTAAAAGCGATATATTTTGCACAAAATTAAACCCTAGGGTATTTTGGTGAAATCTGTGGTTTACCTAGGTTTATGTGGCCCTAACAATGCTTAACTAAGCTAGGTTAACCAGTAAAATCACCCCCTAACCAAATGTCCACACAAATCATCATTTTTAGCTCAAAACTCACTTTTATCTCTAACCGAAGCTAATTCTACATAAACTTAGCAAACTAGGAAGTTAGGCTCAGAGATTATACCTCACCCTCGACCCTAGGAAGCTGGAGGAAGGAGAAGAGGAAGATTTCGTGCTGCTGTTGTTGCTGGAGCTGCTGCTGATGCTGCTGAAGCTGTTGCTGTTGCTGTTGCTCACTGCTGCTACTGCTGCCTGCTTGCTGCTGCTTCTTGTGCTGATGGTGCTGCTGCTGCTGGGGCTGCTTGTAATTGTGTGTGTGGGTGAGTGAGAGAATGAGAGAAGTGAGAAAAGAATGAGAGGAAAAAAAATGATAACACACATGTCAAACCCCCTCCTCTTTCTCTCTTCATTAAATGTAGGCATGGCAAGGCCATCATGCCATTTCTCTCTCTCTCTCCCTCCCTCCAAGTCAACCAAATTCAAAACATTTCCATTTTCATTTTAAAAAAGAAAAACACACAACTTAATTAAAACCCAAAACACTTAATTCAAATTTAAAATTAGCTTAAGGAAAAATGGTTAGCTCCCCATGGTTGCTAATAATGGTCCAACCCCATTTTAACCCATGTTTACATGCACAAGTGTGTGCAAGCCTAGGAAAATTATAATAAAATATTCATTAAATTTGATAAAATATTTGAAAATCAATTTGGTAAACTTTTTATTAAAAACCATATATTAAAATATACTTAGCCACTAAACACATCCTAAGATGTTACAGGTTATATCATATATAACCGACTAATATCATTTATACATGTATATCAAAACATTAAATCAACACATGATTCAATTATCCAGTTATATCATATATATCCGGAAAATATTCAATATTAGATATTAAATCAACACTTGATTCAATAATCTGGTCATATCATATATAACCGGCTAATATCAAATATATATACATAAATCAAATCATTGAATCAACACTTGATTTAATAATCCGGTTATATCACATATAACCTAACCGATATCAAATCTCTCCAGATTAGAATACGGTAACATATACTCGTATTTAATCAAGCTCCCGCACATATCACCATATGTGCCCTACTTCATGTCGCTTGAACTAGAAAAGCTCTGTATGGGACTCTAAAGACTCGTCAATACGCCAGCAGTAGGTAATGATCACTTCAGATACCCACAAGCCGTCAGCGGTACTAGCTAGACGTAACGGTTGCCCAGGTATTTAATGAATAGAAGATCAACAAGCAAACTTGTCCAAACTCCCGTAAAGCCTATAAGCAACAGTTATCGTACAGTCCATGTTGTGTTATGCAAGCACCCCGGCCATCAAACCATGGCCGTTGCGGAACAGAAATTTTAAAAAATCGGCGCTAGAACAACCCGATAACCCGAATCGACCCATAAGCCCTAGATAAAAAAACATGCAAAGGAGTTAGAATGGTTATACCGAATGATCCGTGTCCTTCGGTCTTGAACCATCTTCCCAAGCTCCTACAGGCCTCCTTGATCAGGCATGAACTCTGGTCTCCATCGATCGAAGATGATCCACCCGAGAGTCTATGAATCGAGCTCCAACCTCATATCCGAGGTAATTAGGATACCTAGATCGCTACAGTAGATACCGTAGAAGAAGTAGAGAGTGATGAAGGATTAATTTGTCTCAAGGCACCGAAGGATTCTCAGCACATGAGAGGGTTTGGGAGGAGGAAGAAGAATATGCCATGAGAATGAGAGTCTTGTAGGAGAAAGAAAAATAATAGCTTGAATGATTTTTGTGTGTTGTGAGAATTAATAAATGGAGCCATCCAAAAATATCTAGAATCAACCAAAATATCTCAAGTCAACAAAATTCTCACAATAAACAAAAAACCCTAAGCATGCTTAGAATTGTAACCATGGGTCACTAATAAGCCATGCCACCAAAAATGCAATAAACATCTCATCCTACACCTCAATAACCTTTTAATCCAAAAAGATCTAAACCATAATGAGGTGTAATCTTCTAAAGGTAATCTTGTAAGAAATTACAAGAATACCCCTCAATCGTATATATATATACCCGCATCCGTATTCCGAAGAATACGAATACAATAAGACGAAAATAATCCAACAATATAATACTAGGACCCGGCTTAATCCAAAGCCCATTAGTATTATCCGTCCGAACATCATCCGTACAAAAGTACACATATGTGATCGAACCCGGCCATAAAACCATACGGCCTCTACATCGTTTCGCCCGAAACAAGGAAACCCTCTTTATGGGACTCTAAAGACTCGTCTATACGCTGGCGGTGGGTTTAACCACACCCACGTCAGCGGCACTAGCTGTATGTAACTGCTACCCAGGTATTGAGAGAAAGAGAGGTCGACGAGCAAACTCATCCTGGAACCCTACTGAGCCTAACAGTGACAATATCCGTACAGTCCGGTCCGTTCATCTATGAGTATCGCATATCAAGTCTAGGGGGTGGATGAAGTCAGACCCCTAATAACACGACATTTAGTGTCGGTATGAAACCCATCACCATCTGAGAAACTACCGATCCTAGATCAGTAATTCTCGACTACCTTGGACAAAGATTTCTGCTGATGTCCACCCGTGCACTACCGCGACATCAACCCCTAATACCGGGAGAGACGAATCCCCCGACGATTTGCTCACTGCCTCCATGTGGCTCGAGATTTTACCCAACTAAAACATGTTTGCACGACTCCTTTGAGCCGTGGTAGGGTAGTAATCAAAGAATAGTGGGAACTCACACGAGAAAAATGACAATCTGAGATCGATAGACTAACCTGTACACATGCCACCAGGGAACTGTTATCTGACAATAGGTATAATACCAATTAGCATGTTCCTGGCGAGTCCGTCCGGTGTACTCATAACCCAATGAGCACCTGTATACATCTTAGGTGAACAAATTGACACCAATGGCTTGTGAGACCGGCCACCGCCCCTCGTCGGGGTCTCGATCAGTATACACTAGTCTACTATGTAGTATCGATGCCTAGTCTCGAAACTCCCACGACTAGGGACATTAAAGGATGTGCTTATAGACCACCCAGCTCCCACGTATATGATCGCCATCATACTGCAGGTAGTCAAGCAAGAATCCTATGGGCTCTATCAACTTATAATAGTGATCAGTAAAGCCACCTAAAGAAGATACATGATGATAAAGACAAACCAGATAGCATACTATCATCTCGAGTAAGACTGTTCTATCGGTATGTCCTCCTTCAATCGTCATAATCACCTGCCTGCGACTATAATAATTTCCTTGAGGGCACTATAGCCAACAATCTCCCACTTTCACTTAAGGCTAATTATTGCGGTGCCGCATACTCACAGCCCGTGTGATACTGAACACCCAACTCCTCTACTAATCAGTCTCGCAAAGCTCGTTTGCGAAACTATTGTGTTCGAGAAATAGCTAAAGTGAGTGGATCCGCTGCAATGTTTCTTTCTGTATCTCTCTATATCTCAACTTCGCGGAGAAAGCTATCTCCCGAAATGAGTAATACCTATCTTAGAATATGTCTGGATATCTGATAGGACCCAGTTCACAAATGAACTCCAAATCCAGCAAACTTCTTAGACTGGATCGTCCACTGAATTTAATCAGTATCCTGCGCCATACCTTCCTCGGTATCCGCTTAGACCACCTGTCCAACATACTGTCCCTCAAAAGAGGGAAAACTAAAACTCTGACAGTCACTTTGTCATCCAGGTCACCTTGGAAGCCTGAAATGATAACCTTCATCTGAAGGAGGCTGCCATTACCATATCCTAAGAACATCCACTTATGTTCTTAACTGCTTCCCAATGTTTCTCCAGGATTGGATTAATATATATGCTTATTGCAGCTAGTGCAAAAACAACATCTGGTGTTGTACTTGACATCACATGATTGACTCAATTGCCTATGTAAGTGATATGCCAATCATGCAAATCCTTCTCCCCTTTAGTCTGAAAGACATCCATTAGAGAGGGTGACTCCATCACCAGCAGGTACACCACCATGCCAGGAGTCAACCATTCTAAAACACCTTTAGAATAATGCCAAAGTATCCATATTGGGACACTTCCCAAATATAGATCTAAAACCATAGATCTAGTAACCAGAAACCCTGATATTATATCCATATCCTGTGCGGAGAAACAACTTTGTTACAACCACAGTATAACCGATCGTAGTATAGGAATTTCACTTCCTATAAAGTGCATGTCATCCAAATACCAGGACATCACACCCTACTACCTTCTTACCAGATCCATCTCCTATTTTGATGAAGTCAAAGCCTATGACTGACACATCAAAAATTGATGATCTATCTCAGCTATAACTGCTTTAGTCTATAAATAGAGATAAGCTACTAGCCCTATATGCTTCCGCTGCTCCCACTGACTACAACAACCTTTGGCAGAGTCATATACGCGTGCACTTCTAAAGTTAGTTTAGAACGACGTTATATTCATCCTCCTGCCGGGTCTCATAGTCTAGAACAACAGAAATAGCAAGTCTGGGTAAACAAGAACCTCCCTGTCACCATTTCTGAGAATACCGAAGTACCTCT
Source organism: Agapanthus africanus (assembly GCA_030015575.1). Taxonomy (NCBI): domain Eukaryota; kingdom Viridiplantae; phylum Streptophyta; class Magnoliopsida; order Asparagales; family Amaryllidaceae; genus Agapanthus; species Agapanthus africanus. Next base: position 710,615,744 of record JASDDO010000024.1, on the reverse strand, counting down.
CGGGTGCCTGAGTTTACCCACTATATCTACGGAGTGGCTAATGGAATGTCAATACCAATTGAATCTTTAGGTTCTATTAAATTTTCAGTAATCGTTTGTAGTTCTAGAATCACTTCCAGTTCTACCATACTCCCACTTTTGTTTTCTAAAAAGAATCCATTTTACTAAAACTGTGGCGAGTCAAGAACAATATATCTATTGATCTTCCGGATGGTAGAAAGTTAACCCTCGTCATAGCCCGGGATAACCCACAAACTGCCATTACTGGAAGGTGCTTTGAGTTTGTCCAGAGTCTGATTTTAAGCATAAGCTGGACAACTCCATATACCTTAACATCGTTATGATATGAACTATTCTATATACAATATAGAAACCGAGGCACTAATTTAATTGGAACCAGATTCAAATCATGCAGCTGTCTCAAGTGCATGTAAACTAAATGGAGAGAGGCCGATTAACTTTACTCAACTAGGAATGCATCCAGATATGAGTAACCTGAAAGAGAAGCAAGTTCTCAAAACCATAACTATCAACTGAATACCAAACACAAGTATCTACATCTTCGATCACCTAGAATACTACCGATACTTGCAACACATGGTTCACTACTTTATTCTTTTGCCTATAACTTCTCAAAACTTGGACCTTATATTTCTACGAAATACTTGTCTAAAAACTAGAGAAGTCACAAGTAAACAGAATATAGTACGAGAACCAACCCCTTTGTCCTAATGGACACTGGACAACATACAATACTTTATACAAGTCCCCTGAATTTAATAACTCAAACCCTGAGCGTCGTAAGTTGAAAACTGTACTATGCTTAAGAAGAATTACACCGCTGTTGAATACTCCTTACCCAATCACCAACTGATATAGATAAATGTCATAAACATAATTTCAAAAAGTTATGTCTCACTTTATAAAATAAACGTACAGATATATCAGTTTGAAATTTGTGCATAACAACGGATATTTAAAACCAAATATTTGCCGTCAGGCAAAAACCTAGGTGATTTCCTCAAATATCACCAATTACAATGAATTCCGATATAATCACCTAATTCCCAACATCTTACTCCCACTCATCATCTGTAATGCTATACAGATGTGAGAATCAAGTCTGGTAAATACATACCCTGGAGTAAGAATCTAATTGGGAAATCAGTTTTCAATTAACAATGCACAGTGAAACTGAAACTTGAAATTGTTTCGAAGGGGTATCCGGGTATTCCTAGTAATGCCTCTTCCACTATCCAGATTCATGACTGTAACCGTATATTTCTTTGCCATATCTTCAATCACTTTATTTGTCGTTACTCATTATCTTTTGTACACCACACTTAGGCTAATTGATTTTCTTCCTTTCCTACCTTTCAGCACCAGCCTAAGGTTTGGAAGAAGACTATCCAATAAGCGTAATAGGTGTACCCTCCTTAATCCTAGAAGCCCTTGCAACCTGAGAGTAGGTAAAAGGAAAAGACAACTCAATAATCCTTATTCTATTTCTCCTGAACCAGAAACCATCCTCGAACTGGAACATGTTCCTTCGAGTTCGTATGTAACTATACGATGGTTTATCCAATAACTGTGGATCTTCGCAGTGGTACGGAATGTTCAGGAGAAATGCAAAGGTGAAGTAGGAGTGGCGATGATATACGCGGTTTCGTCGTGAATGATAGCAGTCGCATTTTATATTACCCTCTTTTTAATCCCTTTATTTGTCTTTACTTATTACCTTCTGTACACCACGCTTAGGCTAATTAGTTTTCTTCCTTCCCTACCTTTCGGCACCAGCTTATGGTTTGGAAGAAGACTATCCAATAAGCGTAATAGGTGTACTGTCCTAAATACCAGGAGCTCTCGCAACCTGAGAGAAGGTAAAGGGAAAAGAAAACTGAATAGTCCTATTCAATTTCTCCAGAACCGGAAACCATCATTGAATCTGAAACAAGTTTCTTCGAGTTCATATGTAACTACACGATGGTCATATCCAATAAATGTGGATCTTCATAGTGATACGGAATATTCCGGAGAAATTCAAAGTGTAAAAGTAGGAGTGGCAATGATATATGCAACTATGACAATCCAAAAGCCAATGTGATTTAAGAAGGTTCGATTAACTTGGTCCATGAGTTATAGTCTAGGGTCGAGCCATGGTTGCTGCCAAAGAGAGAGAGAGAAAAGAAACACTCAGCGTGCACTCTAACCTAGATCCGAATAGTTAATCACTTTATCTAATCAGGATGGCTCCCACTGTTTCGTCGAATTCTCCTCCAAATTCAACAGAAGAATTAGTCGGGATCATCTAAAATCCCCCTAGGAGTAAACCAACTCATCAGTGGGATTCGGGATCCAACTATCATCGTATGATAACTTGATGGAAGCCACTCGACTTATCACATTCCAGAAGGTATGCGCATGCCTGGCAAGTTTCAGTTTTTTTAGAAACCCCCGATGTGAATTTTTGCCCCATGCTCTTATGACCTTGATGAAGGCCAACAAATCATAAGTCACTTGTCAAGTTCTACTCGTCATTGTCCAGATTAATCTAAACCCACCCGTACTCGTCCTTTACGAAGGCCAACAAAGCTGTACGGCTGTCCTAGATTAATGCAAATCCATGCAACAGAAAAGTAACACATAGCTACCATACACTATGCCTTGACGAAGGCAAACAAACATAGCATGAATACTAAGCGCTACCCGTATGAAATCATGGAGGGCTAGGGCTGTTTTTTGCCGAAAAACCTTTAACGTAATAAACTTGATATCGCTGAAGGAATCAAGTGGCTTTACAAAAGTATAGTGGCGAAAACCATTGCTAAAGAGGTCACTCCCGGTGAAGTGATCTCGGCTCTATCCTCGTCGAATGAGGTCAAGGATATTCCAAACTGAATACCATGATGCAAAGCAAAAAAATAATCGACTATAGTGAAGTTATTACGCCGACGCAAACTTCTGCCTAAGGGGTCACTCCCGATGAAGGGATCTCGGCCCTTGCCTCATCGAATGAGGTGTTGGATATTCATAACCGAATACCACTGTGCAAAGCGAAAGAGAACGCCTGTAATGTCTGTTTTTTAAAAAACTTGGTTCCAATAACATCATATATAGGTTTGTTTTCCTTGCATTGATCAAAATCAATGCAGTCCCATAAATTAATCACACCATAAGAGAACGAAAAATATAATGTACGTATATACCATCCGCATTCGCTACTGGGCCCCGTCATCACCCGTTAGGTTACTTAACTAACGACAGAGTGGGGGCTGGACTAGCGCGGGTGCAAAACATATGCAACATTTACTAGTATATATAATATATATAACAATCGTCCCAGGCATGATATATGCAACATCACAGAATAGCGATAAGCATCTCAGAACAAACGGATAATCTGGGAGCCCCGAGTTTCCTTTGAGCCCATGTGAAACCCGACGTTTCCTTGGTCGTGTGGAAAGCCTGTGCAATAAAAACCTAGAACCCTATGAGCGCGGCAAGTTACCCGCCAATCCCAAAAGCGAGGCAACCCCAATCAACAATGTGAATAAGCCACCCAGCACTCCACGGAATCCGGTAACTTGAGCACCCCTCCTTGGGTCAACCTATACCCCCTACGAGTGCGATGAATAGACCGCAAATTCTAGAGTGTAGCCCCCTCCATCTCACCGCTATGAGATGCGGGCCCTTTTCGCTCTAGAACCTGTCTATTCGTACACTCTACCGCGGGGTAATCCTAGTAAAGAAAATAAAATAAGTACAAGGGTGACGTCGACCTCAACCCGGTCGTACCCCAAACAAATAATATACAAATGGGCAGTGATGGCAGTCCACATGTCGGACACCCGGCGCGCGATATCATATGTACAAATGAAACTAAACTGTACTACCATTGCACCCAAGCTATCCACCATGACGATCCAACCACAACCGCAACACAATACAGAACATCAACGTGAATGTCACGTTCGCAAACCCGTCTAAAAGTCATATAGCAATTAAACGAGTTATACCGCTCTAATGAAATTCAAGGTCGCAGATAGCAATGTAAGTACTGAAAACTACAACATTAGAATTCCGCACGCAATTACCAAACTAAACCACTTTCCAAAACCATGAAAAAACAGAGAGCAAAAGTTCCAAAAACCGATCGTTTAAAGCCAATTCGGAAGTCCGAATCAAAACGAATCGCGCCTGAACCTTCACGGAGAATTAGAGCATGAAATTAATTTTGAGTTGGGGGGCCTAGAGGGGGTACCCCACCCCCGAGGCCACCATGAGGTGGAAAGGGGGTGAGGCAGACCCGAAACTGCCCGAGGTGGGCAGTTTCGGGTCCCCACCGCCAAGACCGCCTTGTGGTGGTCTTGGGGAGTGGGCCCAGCCGTTCGATCCTCCCGGGGGTTCCCCGGGCTGCCCATGCACTACTCTGTGGCTTCTCAGTTCAAACCGTGAGCCCGCGGGGTGTACAAACATCTCAAACTTTCAGTTTTCGGAACGGTTTTTGTCTGCAGTTTTTGCACGAAAAAAATGGCGGATTTCTAATATCTCAATGAATTAACTAAGGCTTATGGAGTGGCTCTGATACCATGTCTGTCACGTCCCGAAATAGCACGTGACTGGCCCTTGAATCATATGAAGTCTATTGGACCGCATCTAATTCAAGTAAGCCAAAAGCCCAGAAATCTAAAACCATTTTAAATAATAAATGAAGGATAACTAGTTTTAAAGAAGTGAAGAAAACGTGTTTTAAAAACAAGGTTTTTAAATAAGTAAGCCGAATATGCAATTTTAATACCTCAAGTCTTTTCTGGAAATTTCGGCAGAGTTTCCTTTGTAAAAACTGGCCCCAAAGAGGGTACAATATGAATAATATATGAACAATGATAAAATGCATCCCCAAACGGGAGCTAGCTCTTCGTCAATCGACGGTCACAGCCACGCAGGCAATATGATATACAACGACGAAGGGCGAGGATCAAAACTCAAAAGAAACTCGAAATCATCAAGAAAACCATAATACTACAACGTGCGACTCTAAGGTCGAAATAATAATGCACTGGTTTCTAAGTCTGAATAAATATACAAGTTTGGTTGATAGAATTTCTAGATACAACAATAAAAAAAAGGTATAAGTACAATGGTGGTCACATGCGAGTGAACCCACCTACCAAAGCAATCACCCAGAATGGAAGCAGTGTGCCAGAAAGCCGCAATGAAACCTGTACGGCAAAACCTGCAAGAAACTGTTGCCCAATGGGGGTGAGTTGCCAACTCATGAGTAGAAAACATCACAGAGCAGAAATCGTATGTATGACTCAATCCTAGGTCAAATATGATCAGTAATAATATAAATATCCTCAAAATGATAAGGTCTGAAGCCTGATAAGATGCAAAGGTAAACATCTATACATAAATGTAGTACCAAGTGCTTGTGTCAGTGCCTCAGGTAGCAACATATCATAAATATGAGATATGATCAATGTAATCAACATGAATCAATGTCAACTATATCATGAAGCCTATAAGCATGTGGATATCATCCAACTATGTAATCAATGACTGTATGTATGTGGTTCTCATCCACGTGTCAACCAAGGACACAAAACATCATGCATGTAAATATCATAAAGCTTATGCATGGAAGTATGAGGATATAAATCAACGTGTGTCCCTCTCGACACAACAAAATTATGGAACCTGAGTGTCCAACATCGACAGTCGAAAACATCATAAAACCTGTGCCCAGCATCGGCACGTAAATCCTCATATATATAGGGCTCCGTCAATCCGGATCGGCCGACGAGCTCCGTCAGTCCGGATCGGCCCGTATCATCTCTCAACTCAGGTCGGTATCCTCCAGATATCCGCCGAGCTCAAATACAATCACCGGTAGGTAGTAGTCCCTCTGTTAGGCTCACTGTCTGTAGCACAGCAATCCGTTCTCGCCCCAGGGTACCATACCGGGTCCACCATGTACCCGCAATCGGCCTCATCCAGCTCCTCGAATCGGGTTTCACATATCACACGACTCAGAACCGAGAAAACGCATGGTGGATGCACTAAAATATCATATCAAGAGAAACCGGGTTTTTAAACAATGCATACTTTCTTTTAAAATGACCACGGTTCTCAAATCCAGAAATCTCATGAAAACGGCATATCTCAATGCGTAAAATCATAAAGCATGATGTATGCGGCATATGATAGAAATGTAAGCATATCCGTATATCATGCAACATAAAACAGTAATATGCACACATCGAGGGGAGAACCGCTCTTTTAAATGAATCCGGTTTTAAAATATATCTTGCGGTTCTTAAATCTCCAAAAAAAATCCAGAATCATCTTTGTGTATGCAAATACGTATGTAAGCAAGTATGGGTGTACAATATGTGTGTACGCACGTATGAGTGTACAATATGTCATATCCTGATGCAACATTCCTACTGTGTAGTGACATGGCAATTATAGATGATGAAGTGCGTGAACCGGCAAGCAGGTGTACGTGGAGCATATGCATCATCGATAATGGTGCTGGTGTCCTGACAGCATGGTTTTAACAAAACAATAAACACATTTAAACATGCAATGCAATGCAAATATCAAGAATATGCAGAAAGTGGATAATAAATGCAACAGTGCAGAATCTACATCAATATATATGTCATACAGTTTTGCCATTTGACATAAGACGAATCGTGGTGTTTAGAAAAAATAAGGGCCACGGTGTTTTTAAGAAAAGATGCTTCTTTTGAAAATATCTATTGAATTCCTTAGCCTGTCTTTTAAAATACTCAAGATTCGTTAGTTTTGAAATAGGTATGACTCAGGTCTAGTCTAACATCTACTACGTACTACAGAACTAAACGAACAGTCTAACTGAAAGGGTAAAGGAAACCACCTAAATCTGAGTCAATATACGTATAAATATAATAGTCGGTGATCCCGCCTCAATAGTATCACATACGATAAAATATACAATATGACATCCTCGAGTCAAGAGTGCGGATCTATCATCAATATATAGCTCGTACGTAAATCCGTCGTACGGCATCCCAAATCTGGGTACGGGTCGAATCTCACATTTATCTCATCAATTATCTGGTATCCTTATCATCATATCTCATGAACTGGAGTACTGATCTAAGTCTAGTACAAGCTGATACCATCTATAAATATATGTGTGCGTGTATGAAAACTCACGCCTAAAGGCCCGCTAAAATCTCATGTCGTGTCTCCTAATACGACCACATCATATCACTGATCTCGTGGCACCATGCCCAAACTCATCGACTCTTCTCCAAATATCATCCACTATCCTCATCACCGAAGTGTAGGTATATGTGTATATATATACACAGTCCCAAACCTAAGTGTGTGTGTATATATATCTATCCCCAAATATGCACAAGTATAACAGTAAGCATGTGTGTGCGTGTGAGTGTAAACCTATTCTAGGGTTCGCAACTATGAAGCTATAGTAGTTCACTTCTAATAACCCTAATCTAACCATTTAACACCTAATCATATCTTCAATATCCATGTCATACATAAAGCGATCATATATATATAGTATATATAGCATACTAAATATCGAACTGCGGGGGTGCAATGCGCCATCCACCCGACTCCCCCCATAGATATAATCTACCCACCTTGCTCTCGCTTACAGTTTCCGACGTCGCCACGCGCTTGCTTTTTGTCTCGAAGTCTTCATGGGGGTACCTACACATCATAATGTATCGCAAATGCGTATTAAAATCACATCGAAAAACCAAAACGACACGCTAAAGGCCTATAGGTTAGAACCTATGGACTACGCTTTCAAAACCACCAAATAACACTCGATTTCGACGTACAAACGTACAGCGATCGAATACGACACAAATCACAAAAATCCAGAATTCAAAATACGCAAAACGAAACCATGAATCAAAACAACAACTCTTGAAAATGGTCCCAGATTTTACCCTAGGTCAAATCAGTCAATTTTGCATATGCCAAGGGCCTAGTTTACAGGAGATGGAGCTACAGACCAAACACGAACCCATTTAGAAAAAATCTAGCCGTAATTTGCGGCCAGAAGGATTAAATTTATGGCCATAGAGTGGAGTCAGGGGCTGGGGTCTTGGGAGGTGCTTCCTAGGTGCCTGCACACTCCTCTGTACTTGCTAAATAATTTTCAGAGGCTCCGGGTGATAGCAAATTTCATTTTACACACACAGAATCCACAATTCTTCCGATATCGGGTTTCTAAATCCGTATTACTGGGTTTTAGTCTCTGGTTTAGGTCTGTATTCTAGCACTATGGGGTTTGTGTGGCCTCTACTAAGCTCAATTACACATCACAACCCAAAAATTCCATAAACCCTAACTAGAATTTCCCAAGTCTCACTAAACGACACCAAATCGGTTCTACACAAACATGGATGTAAAAGAAATGTAAATACTAGGCTAATGGTTAAGAGAATAACTCATTTGGCAACTCAAGAAAATTCTTGAGTTGCCCCAAGTGTCCAAAATGCAAGCTTTCTTGGTCCAATGTGTTGCTAGTGAGCTCATGCACATTTTTAATGAAGTGGGGATTGAGTTTTGAGGTTGTTTTGATGGTGTTTAGTGAGTTTGAAGATGGTGGAGGAGAGGGTGCTGCCTTGGTCTAAAGAAGGAGGGAAAAAATGAAGTAAAAAGATGGAAGAGAGAATGGCCAAGTCAACTAAACCCTCACCCTCTCCCACTCTCTCTCATGCCCATGCCTAATACTATATTCATTTCCATTTTCCTTTTCCTTTTCTTTTGTTTTCTTCTCTCCTCAATAGTAAACCCAAAACAAATAACCATACACCCAAAAATCATGTAGGAAGAAAAATGTAACAAGTGTTAAAATGACATGTGCAAGTCATGTGCACAAAACACGTTTAAAGCCCGATTAGCGATTTTTAATCGCGATTAGCACTAAATAGCGTGTAATTAATCATAAAAGCTTATGATTTGCAAAATTCACATAAACACCCTTTTTTTTTGTAATTTCCATAATTTTCCAAATTTTTTCCCTATTTATCGGTATTTAATTATACCGCCATAGTAAAATATTCAATATTTTATTATTTAATTATAAAAATTCCCAAAAATAATATTTTATTTTTCTGAAATGTTGCAATCTTCCCCCGTTAAAGAAATTCAGTCCCCAAATTTAAATTTAAACCCTCAAATACGAAAACATTTCAGTAAAAGGTCCAAGTTGTCGGGGCTCCGAAATCATTAATACATAAAACACATAGTGGCGCTATGCATGTGCTATAAAACGAGTATATCAATCAAAAGCAAAACTCCGTCAAGCATCCCGCAATCATCGGAGTTATGGTGAAGACACAAATGTCAAATCCAATACGAAAACCAATATGGCATAAATCTAAACTATACATGTAAACATCCGAAGGAAATGCATGCCAAACCTTTCATGTTGCTGTGCGATGCCCATAACACAGCACAGTGGCAGACGTCTATTGTAAGAAAATAACTATATATATACTTATTCATTATTCAATATGTACGTCCCGCCGTTTTTGAGAATAATTAAGCAGGGTTTCCTTGTTTTAAACGTTTCGTGTCATATCAGACACTTAGGTAAATACTGAAAATATAGCTCCCTTTTTGGAAATACCTTCGATAACTATCAATGCATGCAAAATATATCCAGGTACTATCCTCTGACTAGTCCTGCCCAGTACGTAAAAAAATAGCAAATATCATAAAAACGTACTGCTCCATAAGAAATCAATCCTAAAATGTGCATATGAATGGTATGTGCGTCTGGTGCGCACGGAAATCAAAATCCTTATATGTGCACAGAAACAACATCTGAGTGTAATGGGTGTGCATGAAACACCTGTCAGAGACAACATGTGTGCCTGACAGCAAAATCAGGTGCATCTGACATGCACGAAGAATCTCGATTTAGTGCATCTGGCGTGCACCCATATCGTATCTCATACCATGCGCCCAACATGCACGAAAATCCAAATCAGGTGCATCCATCATGCACGAATAAAATCTAAATCATGTGCATCCAACATGCACGAAATCACGAAATCCAATATCAAGCGCCGAACTTGCGCAAAATCCAATCCAAGCGCGTTAAATATGCGCAATAATCCAAATCAAATGCACAGAGTGCACGAAATCAACATCAATATCAGAATCGAAATTGACGGTATACAATAAAGCTCAATCCAAATCAGGTATACCGTGGTATATAATCTCATAACCATGTGCATCAGCGTGCACAAATCAAATCAAAACATTAAAAGTGCATGAAAATTATGCCGAAAGCATAAATCAAATCACATGCATAACATAGGCATGAAATGAAAATCAACATATCGAATGACATCAAACCGAAGTCAGGTGTTACCATAGTACACAAAATGTAAACCCAGTGCAACAAACGCACGAAATATAAATCCAGTGCAACAAATGCACGAAACGAAAATCTAGTGCAACAACTACACGGAACACAAATCCGGTGCATCCTGTGCAAGAAATACAAATACAGTGCATCCTGTGCACAAAATACAAATCTAGTGCATCTAGTGCACAAAATACTAATACAGTGCATCCTGTGCACAAAATACAAATCCAGTGCATCTAGTGCACAAAATACCAATACAGTGCATTCTGTGCATAAAATACAAAACAATAACGCAAATGCGTAAATAGCAACACCGAGTGTACCAAGGTGTATAAATCATAAACGTATGCAACTGCGTGCACAAAACACATATCAAGGCACTAAAAGCACATATAAGCAATGCCGAGTGCAAAAACAAAATCGTGTGCATACCATGTGCATAAAATCAACCCAACTGTATGAAATCATGAAATCATAAGCACGTGTAGCGAAGGCACAAAACGATATCAAGTGCAATCACTGTACACAAATCATAAATCAACACAACGATGTATAAAGCATATCCTAAGGGTAATAACTATATACAAAATCTAAATACCCAGTAGGTGCAACCATAGTGCAGGAAAACAAATATTATGAAACTCGGTCATCAACACTCAATCATGCGAATAGATCGTCCAAAATACCGAAATCCAAGGTGATGGATGCGTGATAATCGAATCACAAAATTACAAATCATAAATACCGTCGTCAATATTTCCTCCTTCAAAGTCGAGAAGGTGACGGTACATCCAATGCTAGCAGAGCAAGATATCTACTTGCATCCTGTTCATGGTCTGTCGCCTGGTGCTTTTAGGCTCTCGTCTCTCACTGCAGATTACTAAGTGCATAGCTCCTCGGCTCAACAGCCCAATATGGAATGACGATGGAAACAGTCCCGCTCTCGCACATCCTCTAAAGATCTCTGGACAACTATCTCATTGACGATGCCGAACTCTGGCCTGCTGGGTGTGCGTAATATGACAGCTCCTGGGTCCAAGTCTTCTCGTATAGTATTCCAGGAAGGTTCTGTCGAAGTCTCTCTCAAATCTCGTTTCTGTCGAATTGCCTGGAAGTTACCACACTTTGATATATATGTTTCTTGTTCTAGAACGGCTGCATTCCCCTCTCGACTCCTTTTAGAAGATATATCAATAATCAACGCCTCTGCATGCGTATCGCATCTCTGTTGTCGGTGGAGTGGAACGTCATCTCATCAAGATCTCGTACGAACCTCTTACTCCACCTTTCTCAGATGTCGACTGCTTCGGACTCATCTCATCGTGGCTGCATGGACTGTGCTCCAACGGCTATACTCGTATCTGGAGTCTCCCAAGCAATGCATCCTGTCACATGATATCCAAAAGATGTCGAACCTTTCGATCGATTTGTCAAGGCTCCATAATTTCCCCCAAGAGCTAAACATCTTGGGTACAGTTTAATAGTACTCCAGAACATGCCACAGCACCTGTGGACCAACCATAGAAGGGCAAACCCAAGCCTCACAAATGGCAGCGCTAAACTGCCGCAAACCCTAAGGTTCAAAGGCGTTCCATGGTCATTAAGTCGAGTTAGGGTTTCATTCTTCTAGAGGGTCCATTGCATCACTTGCATTGTCTTCCGAATACTTTAAACTTGGAAATGGGTTCCTGACATTCGATCATCTCCATTGACTCTCAACGTACCTGCATGAAGTTGTCTCTAGCTGGAATCAATCCATCTAATGACCTCGCATCGGGGTAAGCGAACGAACTACATGTCCTAGTCATTCATCCTCGGGTGACTAGCGACCTTCCATCATACCTCTATGTACAACTCGTACTGCAATAGCTCCAACATCTTGGGCGATACCTCTTCGTCCGCAGCAACAACTGGCTCATTTATCCGCATGTTGAACAGTACCTCAATCATCAAATAATCGGTGCATCGATGGTCATCACATTCCGGCTGGCCTCTAGCAGTGGCCTGATCCTCTGGTGCTGATCTGCACGTCCGAGAAATCTCATAAAAGCGATCCATCAAACGCTCCTGGCACGAAAACACAATAAAACGACTCCTCTAAGAAAATCTTATGTCCCTGGAATCACGCCCAGGTTAGTCCTCATCCGTGACGAGCTCATGCTGATGCAACTCGAGCCATAGCTCTCTCTGCCCGTGTAATCGTGGCAGCAAAACAATAACCAATATCGATGAGGATAGATCATAGGAATGAATATAATACTATGTAAGGAAATGTACATCCTAAGGCTCCTTAAGCGGAGTGGCGTATCGTAAGTATGCCGCGGAACATACACACGGTACGTCACTCTCCACAAGTCACCTACTCCATCAACCAAGGTCAGCCTATACAATGAAAGTTCGGGTATAATACGCCCTCGACTAAGTCTAAGTTCCGTAAGGTCAAGCCTAAGTTCCGTATATATACAAACCCTCTAGGCTCCGCATAGTCAAACTTAGACTCGAACCAAGGTTAACCTAGCGCTCTAATACCAACTTTGTCATGACCCGAAATAGCACGTGACTGGCCCTTGAATCATATGAAGTCTATAGGACATCATCTAACTCAAGTAAGCCAAAAGCCCAGAAATCTAAAACCATTTTAAATAATAAATGAAGGATAACTAGTTTTAAAGAAGTGAAGGAAACGTTTTTTAAAAACAAGGTTTTTAAATAAGTAAGTCGAATATGCAATTTTAAAACCTCAAGTCTTTTGTGGAAATTTCGGCAGTGTTTCCTTTGTAAAAATTAGGCCCAAACGGGGTACAACATGAATAATATATGCACAATGATAAAAGGCATCCCCAAGCAGGAGCTAGCTCTTCGTCAATCGACGGTCATAACCACGCAGGCAATATGATATACAACGCCGAAGGACGAGAATCAAAACTCAAAAGAAACTCGAAATCATCAAGAAAACCATAATACCACAACGCGCGACTCTAAGGTCGAAATAATAATACACTGGTTTCGAAGTCTGAATAAATATAAAAGTTTGGTTGATGGAATTTCTTTATACAACAAAAAAAAGGTATAAGTACAATGGTGGTCACGATGCAGGTGAACCCACCTACCAAAGCAATCACCCAGAAAGGAAGCAGTGTGCCAGAAAGCCGCAATGAAACCTGTACGGCAAAACCTGCAAGAAACTGTGGCACAATGTGGGTGAGTTGCCAACTAGTGAGTAGAAAACATCACAGAGCAGAAATCATATGTATGACTCAATTCTAGGTCAAAAACGATCAGTAATAATATAAATATCCTCAAAATGATAAGGTCTGAAGCCTGATAAGATGGCAAGGGTAAACATTTATACATAAGTGTAGTACCAAGTGCTCGTGTCAGTGCCTCAGGTAGAAACATATCATAAATATGAGATATGATCAATGTAATCAACATGAATCAATGTCAACTATATCATGGAGCCTATAAGCATGTGGATATCATCCAACTATATAATCAATGACGGTATGTATGTGGATCTCGTCTATGTGTCAACCAATGACACAAAACATCATGCATGTAAATATCATAAAGCATATGCATGGAAGTATGGGGATATAAATCAATGTGTGTCCTTTTCGACACAGCAAAATCATGGAACCTGAGTGTCCAGCATCGACACTCGAAAACATCATGAGATCTGTGCCCAGCATCGGCACGTAAATCCTCATATATATTAAGCTCCGTCAGTCCGTATCGTCCCGTATCATCTCTTAACTCCGGTCGGTATTCTCCGGATATCTGCCGAGCTCAAATTCAATCACCGGTAGGTAGTAGTCCCTCTGCCAGGCTCACCGTCTGCAGCACAGCAATCCGTTCGCACCGCGGGGTACCATACCGGGTCCACCATGTACCCGCAATCGGCCTCATCCAGCTCCTCGAATCGGGTTTCACATGTCACACATCTCAGAACCGAGAAAATGCAAGGTGAACGCACTGAAATATCATATCAAGTGAAACCGGGTTTTTAAACAATGCATACCTTCTTTTAAAATGACCAAGTTTCTCAAATCCAGAAATCTCATGAAAACGTCATATCTCAATGCGTAAAATCATAAAGCATGATGTATGCGACATATGATAGAAATGTAAGCATATCCATATATCATGCAACATAAAACAGTAATATGCACACATCGAGGGGAGAACCGCTCTTTTAAATGAATCCGGTTTTAAAATATATCTTGTGGTTCCCAAATCTCCAAAATAAAGCCAGAATCATCTTTGTATGTGCAAATACGTATGTATGCAAGTATGGGTGTACAATATGTGTGTACGCACGTATGAGTGTACAATATGTCATATCCTGATGCAACATTCCTACTGTGTAGTGACATGGCAATTATCGATGATGAAGTGTGTGAGCCGGCAAGCAGGTGTACGTGGAGCATACGCATCAACGATAATGGTGCTGTGTCCTTACAGCATGGTTTTAACATAACAATAAACACATTTAAACATGCAATGCAATGCGAATAGCAAGAATATGCGGAAAGTGAATAATAAATGCAACAGTGCAGAATCTACATTAATATATATGTCATACATTTTTGCCATTTGAAATAAGACGAATCGTGGTGTTTAGAAAAAATAAGGGCTACGTTGTTTTTAAGAAAAGATGCTTCTTTTGAAAATATCCGTAGAATTCCTTATCCTGTCTTTTAAAATACTCGCGATTCGTTAGTTTTGAAATAGGTATGACTCGGGTCTAGTTTAACATCTATTAAGTACAACAAAACTAAACGAACAGTCTAACTGAAAGGGTAAGGGAAACCACCTAAATCTGAGTAGATTTACGTATAAATATAATAGTCGATGATCCCGCCTCAATAGTATCACATACGATACAATATACAATATTACATCCTCGAGTCAAGAGTGCGGATCTATCATCAATATATAGCTCATACGTAAATTTGTCGTACGACATCCCAAATCTGGGTACGGGTCGAATCTCATAATTATCTCATCAATTTTCTGGTATCCTTATCATCATATCTCGTGAACTGGAGTACTGATCTATGTCTAGTACAAGCTGATACCATCTATAATTATATGTGTGCGTGTATGAAAACACACGCCTAAAAGCCCGCTAAAATCTCATGCCGTATCTCCTAATACGACCACATCATATCACCGATCCCGTGGCACCATGCCCAAACTCATCGACTCATCTCCAAATATCATCCACTATCCTCATCACCCAAGTGTAGGTATACGTATATATATATACACAGTCCCAAACCTAAGTGTGTGTGTATATATATCTATCCCCAAATACGCATAAGTATAACAGTAAGCATGTGTGTGCGTGTGAGTGTAAACCAATTCTATGGTTCGCAACTAAGAAGCTATACTAGTTCACTTCTAATAACCCTAATCTAAACATTTAACACCTAATCATATCTTGAATATCCATGTCACACATAAAGCTATCATATATATATATATATATATATATATATATATATAATATATATATAGCATACTAAACATCGAACTACGGGGGTGCTATACGCCATCCACCCGACTTCCCCCGTAGATATAATCTACTCACCTTGCTCTCGCTTGCCGTTGCCGACGTCGCCACGCGGTTGCTTTTCGTCTCGAAGTCTTTGTGGGGGTACCTACACATCATAACGTATCGCAAATGCGTTTTAAAATCACATCGGAAAACCAAAACAGCACGCTAAAGGCCTATAGGTTAGAACCTATAGACTACGCTTTCAAAACCACCAAATAACACTTGATTTTGAAGGGTTACCCTAGTGCCCCTGCCAACTTCCGTAGCCAAATGCGGAACAAAAATTTTCTTGCGAACAAAATCTTGGCACTAGAATAAAACTTAACCGGATCTTTCCATAAAACTAACTAGCTAACTAGGAAAGCTATCTACTTTGATGAGAAATTCTTACCGAACGAACCAAGTCCTTCGGTCTTCGTTCTTCATCCTTAGCTCCTACTAGCCACCTTGAACTTGCTCGATCTTCTTTCCTTGCTCCGTCGGTTCTCCGGGATCGAGCTTGTTCTCCGGTCTTCCTTTGTCCTTGATGATCCACCCGGGGAGTATGATCCATGGCTCTAGCTCCTAACTATGTAACAAAAGGAGCAACTAGAAAACTTGGTTTGCTAAACCAAGTAGTCTAGGATGTAGTGAGGGTGTCTAAGTATTTTCTATCTCTTTTCTAACCTCTTCACTTGTTTCTCAACTCATGAGAATGTTAGTGAAGAGGAAGAAGATGAAGGTGAATCAAAGCAAGAGGAGGGAGCAGATGAGAGCAAAAGAGAGCTCAAGGAAAATAATGAATCAACCATGAAAGATAAAATATACACAATGGTTTTGTATATCAATTCTTTCATCAAACAATTAGCAACCATGCTTCAATAGTAAACCCAAAATGAATTATAAATTCATTTGACAACTATTGAAGCATGGTTACCTCTTTTCCTCCCATACTCTTACTTTACACCTCATTTCCATTTATGAAATAAATGGAAAATACAAAATGAGGTGGCCACCTTCTAGAAGGAAAACTGTAATAAATACGGATTTCCAACTACTGTACAAATATACCGGCAATCAGATAAAAATCCGAACGCCTAAAAGAGATAGAATAACACGAAGTACGTCATACTAGAATACATATATCGAAATACATATATGTAAATTATTAAACCAATACCTGATTTAATAATCCGGCTCAAACCCGAGCTGGCTAGTATTACAAACTGTCCGATCGAAAATCCGAGTACCAAGTACATCAATCGATCGAACCATACATGTATCCAATATGGCTACTACATCGTTTTGCCTGGATCAGGGAAACCCTCTTTGTGGGACTCTAAAGACTCGACAGTACTCTGGCAGTGGGTTTAATCGCAAGCATGTCAGCGGCACTAGCTGTACGTAACGGCTGCCCAGGTACCTGTCGAAAAGGAAGGCCGACAAGCAAACTCATCCGGATCTCCTACTAAGCCTATCCGTAACAATATCCGTACAGTCCGGTCTCTTCGTCAAAAAGTATCGCATACCGGGTCTAGAGGATGGTGAACGTCAGACCCTAACAACCTGATAAGTCGTACCGATGTGGCTCAGGACCAATCCTGGAAACTCCTGACCAGCCTATCAGTAGATCCCAACTGCCTTGACCAAGGTCTTATGGTTTGACCAATCGAACCACAGTGCGATACCGACTCCCTATACCGCGAGAGATGAATCCCTAACAATCGCTCACTGCCTCCATGTGGCTCAGGACTGAACCCAACCAAAACCTATTTGCATGACTCAGCAGAGCCGCGGTAGGGTAGTGATCAAAGTTCAGTGGGAACTCACACGAGACAAATGCCGATCTAAGGTCCAAAGACTAACCTGTACACATGTCACCTGAGAACTTCCATCTGATGATAGGTATAGTACCATATGGAAGTTCTCGGCGAGTCCGTCCAGTGTACTCACAACCAGTGAGCACCTGTATACGATCTTAGGTGCATCAGACCAATGGCATCGGGACCAACCATCCCCCGACGGGGCAAGAAATGTACACACCAATCTACTCTGGTGTATCAGTGCCCAGTCTCGATACTCACACGACTAGGGACCATTCAAGGATGTGCTTATGGACTACCCTGCTCCCACAAGTCTGATCGCTATCACAACGCAGGTAGTCAAGCAAGATCCTATGGGCTATATCAACATGTAACAGAAATATTTAATAACGAATATGACATATTCCATGTTAAGATAAAGACAAACCACAATAGTATACTACCGTATCGAGTCTTTATCAATATGTGCAAACCAGATATAATAACAATAAATACACATATCCCGATAAAGACAAGTCAAATAATATACTATAAAACTGAGCAAGATTGTTCTGTACATACATATCCCTAGTATCCATATGTATACATATACAATACTGGCCTCTAGGGCATATACATCGAACAATCTTCCACTTGCACTAAAGGCCAGTGATTGGCGTACCGAATACCCAACGTTCACTTTAAGGCCAGCTGCTGGCGTACTGCATACCCAACATCCCAAAAAGTCGCTCCAACTGTACTTGAGGGAGGGCCTTTGTAAATGGATCCGCCGTATTGTCCTTCGTATCTACTCTCCAGACCTCGATCTCCTGGCGATCTACGATCTTCCTGATCAGGTGATACCCCCTTAAGATGTGCCTGGATTTCTGATGCGACCGTGGTTCCTTCGCTAAAGCTATAGCCCCATTGTTATCACAATACACTGGTATTGGATCAACTATGGACGGAACTACCTGAAGTTCAGCTATGAACTTCTTCATCCAGACCGCCTCTTTTGCGATATCGCTCGCAGCAATGTATTCAGCTTCCATCATCGAGTCTGCGACGGTATCCAGTTTGGAACCCTTCCAACATACCGTCCCTCCGTTGAGGGTAAATACAAAACCCGAGACAGACTTGCTGTCATCCTTGTCACTTTGGAAACTTGAGTCGGTAAAGGACTCGGCCCTGAGGTCTCCATTACCGTAAATCAGGAACATCTTGATCAGTCGAAAATAATGTATTTTTAACACGTCAATTTCCCTATCATTTGCATTCATCTAAAGGTATTCAGGTTAAGTATAGCACATATTAGCAAAACAACCCTAAAATACCGAATTACCTGTGTAGTATACTAAAACCGGCATTTTTAAGGAAATTGACTGTTTATCATGGCATCGCATCATCCTTGTATAGCGCAACACTTGTTTCGAAGTCTACGCAGGAAATTCCAGGAACAGAGCCAAAATTGTCAAAGTGCTGATAAAAGATGCGCCAAGTCTAAGATTTTTGATCTGGAAGTGATACAGAAATAAATATAAAATTTAACATATCAGAAAAGTACCATAAAGTCAGAAGGAAGCTACACAGAGAAATTGACACATTGAAGCCCTAAAGTGGCTGTGGAGCAGCGGCCGGAGCAGGCATATGCCATGGATTCGTGGTGACGTGACCATGACATCATCAATTCTCTGCTGCAGTATTCTCATCTCAATGTGTACACCTCATCAAGCTACTGCAAGTTCAGGAAATCTCCAGAAGCTTCTTCCAGATCAACAAGCTACTTGGTTAAGCTAATTAAACTTCCAAGCTTCCTAAGCAAGCTTCCCATTAACTACCTTAAAGCCTAGAACCTTCTCCCTAACCTCCTAGCTTAAGGTAAAAGCTAAACCCTAACTAACTACTTCTAGAGGCTTCTACCTAACTAACTAGCTTACAAGGGAAGCTAACCTAATCCTACCTTCTTAAGGAAGCTAATCATTCTTAAGGCTATAAAAAGGACCCTAGGCTTCACTCTAAAAGGTTGTTGAAAGTTGTTGATCCTACCTCCATCTTTCACCCGCAAGTTGAGTAACACGACTTATGCCTCAAAACCCTAACCCTAATTCCAATTCCAATCCAAGATCAAGAATTCCGAGTACCAATTGAAGCTTGAAGCCTTCAATCCTTTAGAGAGTGACGCCGGACTTCATCGGAGCAAGTGATCCAAGCCGATCCGCGACTCAAGGAGCCGAGCGACGCCAAATTCAACGATCAAGTCCATTCCTCTTGTAGTTCTTGAGAGTTGTAACTAATTGTTGTTATAAACAAAGGTGACAATTCTTTTATCTTGCTTATCTTTTGAATTCAAGCATTATGTTTCAATCTAGATTATTGAATGTGTTCTTTGTGATAATGTTTGAGTAAAACTTCGCTCGTAAAGGAGTCGAGACGATCGATAGAATGATGATGATTTAGATTCTTTTACAATTCTTAAATCCTATAACGTTTGTAAATTCTTGAAAATCGAATCATCGATGACCTAGTTTCGATGTGATGCTTTCTTGATTGTGTTCGCTCGAAACTAGAGATCAACGATCGATCATTTGATTTACTAGAAGCTAGTTTGTGAATGAGATTCATCGAAAGGACAAAGGATGAGATGAGGAAACCTTAGTTTCTTCGCAAGATCCTTAACTTCGATAAATCGTCATCGATCTAGTATCAATTCGTTAATGGATGAGAGTATGTAATCTTTAGATCTCATCACATCTAACGGTTCAATCGACTCCTACGAGTCTCACTTCGAATCTTGATATTTAGTTTGGAAATCACAAATTCTCAATTCTTGATTTTTACGTTTCTCGATTTAGACCTAGATTTTCTAATTCTTGAACTTCAAATTTTTAAATCATGAATTGTTCTTTATCTTTTCTTTAAATTTTCGACTCATCTATTTCGAAATACGAACGATTACACTTTCTCTGTGGACGATCCGCACTTACTAACGTGCTACATTCGACACCATTATTGATTGCGGTCAAATAATTTTTGGTTGTGATTTCTATACAATTTTTCCAACTACACATCCAGAAATCGTTATTTCCAAATCAAATGGCGCCATTGCTGGGGATAGTGCGCTAATTGTTCGTTTTTGAAATTTGAATTGTAAAGTTTATTCCATTATAATTTTTAGATCAAAATTCGCGCAAAACACTAAACGATTCGTTGTGATTTGTTGCGAGGAAATCTGGAATCATTGGAGTTGGAGGAAATTTTTTTTGAGCATTCCAGAGAGCTAAGGGAGTGAAAAGAGGCTCTCTGTTAAATTTTTGTGCAGTGAACAGTTCAACCTGAGGCGGATCCGCGGTATTAGAGCCTCTTTGCAGCGTTTTCGCGGCACGTCAAGAAGATCTCTGTACTATTTTTCTCAGGTGAATTTATATCTTTCTTATCTCCCTCTCAATTTACTCCAATTAACAATTTGCTGCAGGTTTCTTTGCAAAAATCGCGGCGCCGCAAAAGCAAAAAAATTGTGCGTGTTTTTTATTTTTGGTTGTTTGCATATTAATACGGAATTTAAGGGGCACGGCCAAATCCAGATTAGGTGGGGAGTTCATTACCCTTCCTAAGCACCGAAAATCACAAACTTGCATCCGCATTTTCCCTCATTAACTAAAAAAGATCTAGAGATGACTCTAAGGACCGTCGCGCTCACTTAGGACAAGTGAAGGCCGTGGGCAATTCATTGCTTAGTCACGTTTTTTTTGTGGTGTCTAAGGCAAGTGTGTCTAAGGCTAGTGGTTATTAATTAGGCCCACTACTTACGTAGTGGAGTACCATCCCACTTACCTGGCACTTACCTGGCCACAGGAGAGACAAAGAGGCAGTGAAGGATTGATCCTGCGACTTGTCTTTTGGCAGTTAGGAGCGGTCTAGAGCTTTGACCTAGGCGACCAATAGAATTAGGGTTTTGCTTGTTCCATTTATTGTGATCGCATCATTTTTCAAAAATCCGTATATTTTTTAAAAAAAACACCACATTCATTCTTTCCCCTAATTATATCTACGCTGCCACTTGTACTAACCCTTTTTAGTGCAAGATAGGCTGGACACGGGATTCTAGTGCCCGTTTAGTCCGTGTTCCTTCTATCGACCCTAAAGTCGGTATTTCTACATTTACCTCTTCTTTACCCACCACCACACCCACATCGATGGATCCGTCTCCATTGAATTTCTTTACCACTACTCTGCCGCCGTCCGTTGGTGCTCAGAATCCACCCCGCATCTCTCTCCAAGAGAGGTGCTATCCAACACGAGGTCCTCTTTCGACCTGTCTCTCCATTCCACCAGCCAACGGGGACAATTTTGAAATAAAACCCCATTACATCAACCTTCTACCAAAATATCACGGTCTCGAGTCTGAAGATGCATATTCCTTTATCACCAAATTTGAAAATGTATGCACTATGATGGGTACTTCACAGCTTTCTGTGGATGCTATGCATCTTCGTCTTCTCCCATTTACCTTGTGCGATATAGCCGAGAAGTGGCTGTATAACACTACCGCACCTTCCATCTCAATCTGGGGAGAATTCGTCAAAGCATTCCTTAAGAAATTCTACCCACATCATAAGACAGCTCGAGTCCGTAGAGAAATAAATCAATTCACCCAGCTTCCAAATGAACCATTTTCAAAATGTCTTAAACGCTTCAAGGATCTGTTAGTCCAATGTCCACTTCACGGAATCCCTAGATGGGATCTGTGCAGAATCATATATGAGGGCATTAATCCTAACACAAGACAGACCCTTGAATCCATGTGTCAAGGCAACTTCATGACCAAAGATGATGGGGAAGCCTGGAAATTCCTAGAAGATTTCGCTGAAAAATCTTTACAGTGGGAGGGTGCGAGTGAATCGTCTAGGTGTGCCAATAACCAATCGGATGTTTCCATAGGAGTTAGAGCTGACATTTCAACTACGCAAAAGAAACTTGAGACTATGAAAAATAAAATTTTAGCTGCCGCCTAATTCAAATGTTACTCTACAAAACTGTATGTGGCTGCTGTTCTGATTCTTCTCATTTGACGGAAGAAAGTCCAATAAATTCTCCGTTTCAAGGTCATGAGCATATCAATTCTGCTTTCCAACAACGACCTAGAAACGACCATTTTTCTTCCACATATAATCAGGGTTGGAGGAATCACCGTAACTTTTCTTGGATCCAATTAAAAAATCAAAATACGGTTCCAAACCAACACAATTTCCAAAGGGTCCCTCCACCACAACAGCACACACTTCCATTGAGTCAGCACCCCTTCCAAGCATAAAACTTCCAAAATCCGGTCAACATACCCGCACCGTCTAGTCCTTTACAGTTGACCGGGACTGATGAACCCTCTTCATTCATAAACTTGCTTCTGACAAATCTCATGCAAGTATCGGCTGAAATAAAGACATCCGTCAATGATATAAAGAAAAACTCCACCTCCCAGGCGGAGAGTATTAAATCGATGGAAGCAGAAATTGCACGATTAAAAGCCGAAATGAGTGCAAGAGAAAAAGGGAAACTTCCATCTCAACCTTTACCCAATCCTGGCTATTCACATCATGTGAATGCAATCACGTTGAGATCTGGAAGAGTGCTTAACAATCACATTAGGGAAGAGATTGATGACACTGAAAGATCTATCAATAACACCCCGGCTGAGACCTTTCCTTCCACTTCTACTTCTAATTCTGACCCCAGTTCTTCTACCCCACCACCTTCTTGCGAGCCTATTCTTCGTTTCCCACAAGGCTCGCCACCTCAGCCCATCTCTTCTAGTTCACAGAAAACGATCCCCACTTCTATTCTGGGTTCGGGTCCACACACACTTCTTTCTTCTATGATGGACCCAGCGCTTATTGCTAAAGCACCTTATCCTAATCGGTTAAGGGCTAACAAATTGAGTCCACATATGGAGAAGATTATGGACATGTTTAAGCAAGTTAACATCAACATCTCTCTCCTAGATGCCATCCAACAAGTTCCGTCCTATGCGAAAACTCTTAAGAACTTGTGCATTAGGAAGAGGATGACTTAAGTGCCCAAGAAGATATTCATAGCAAAGACTGTAGACACAGCTTTCCCCCAACAAGTACCACGGAAACGTAAGGACCCTGGCTGTCCTACAATTTCCGTTTCTATTGGGAGGAAAACACATCAAGCGTGCTATACTAGACCTTGGCGCTAGTGTTAACTTGCTTCCATACTCGGTTTATGAGCAACTAGGTATCGGAGTGATAAAGCCCTCGAGCATAACTCTCCAGATGCCTGACCGATCAATCACCAAACCTAGGGGTGAACTGGAGGATGTGTTAATAAAAATCGGGGAATTCGTATTCCCTATGGATTTTATTGTACTTGATACACAGCCTGTAGCGAACCCACGGAATCAAATTCCGGTGATTTTAGGTCAACCCTTTTTGGCCACTTCCAATGGTATCATCAACTGTCGTAATGGCTCTATGACCCTATCTTTCGGGAATAGGTCAATAGAGCTGAACATTTACAAGTTGGGAAGTGTACCCTCCGAACCTACTGCTCAGGTCTGTTCTGTCGACTTAATGGATGTCGACAGCAGCGAATTTGATGATCCTCATGATACCGATCTTGACTCTTTTCATATGTTGTTGTTTGACCCAACTATGTATCATACACATACGGACTCTTCCACCGAGTTTTTCGGGTCAACAACTAACACTGATTATGAACTGTTTTTAAAGTATTGATGGAACCTTTGAGGAAATCTTCGCTGATGAACTCGCATTTTTTAATGATACAGGTGTTGAGATGAACCATCTCCCAATCAATTAAATTGAACCTCCACCCCTTCTTCTGAACTGTAAAAAGAATGCGAGCAATCCATCACATTCACTGCATCGTCTCTCCAAAATGAGACGCACACACGTTCTATTCCACCACTTACCCTTTCCCCACTTCTTCTTCCACCAACCAGAGCAATGCATTGATAAAATTTTTGAATGGTTCGTGTTAATCTTCGGTCTTTGCAGAGCTTGACCCCCTCATGTGATTTTCAAAAGATTAACATTGCTTAATTAAAGTTTGGGGGGTATAATCTGGCTCTTGAAAAGAAAATCTTTATAAAATGATGAGCCGAAAAATAAGTTTGGGGGAGGATCTTCACTTAAATATTTTGCCCCCATTAATAAATTTCCTCCCAAGCTTATAGGTTTTTCAAGATTTAGCGGATGGCAACAGTGAGGACACTGTTGAAAACAAGTTTGGGGGGGTTTGTGCTTATTTTCGCATCATTTGCATCATACTTTGCATAAGCACAAAACATTTTTAAGAAACCTATAAAAATTTAAAAAATTTCAAAAAATAATTTTTTTTGTATATAAATAAGATAATAAAAGATTAGATAGTGAAAAATTACATCCATTAGATTAGAAAAATTTAAGAAAACCAAGAAAATTAGAAGTTCTCTTATACGAACTAGTAATAAGTAGTTATGAGCCGTTGTCCCAAGGGTTAGTAAGATGAAGGAAGTCACTAATCTGAGGATAAAAATAAGTCTAAAAAATAGTTCCTATTCTGGAAGCCAAACATTTTGAACGTTGATACCCTACTATTCGCACTTACACACGTCTTGAAACTCGGGATAGTAGAGGATACCTTCAAATGCTCTTGTCTAAAAGCCGATGTATGAAGGAAATAAAAAAAATGAAGAAAATATAAAATGGTGAGAAAAATGGACACTGGTTTTCTTATCGCTAAGGCAGCAATAAAAAAATATAGCGAGGGTGCCTCTTCACCTAGTGCCCTAAGGCCAACTGGTCTGTGAGTCACTGCTAAGTCTTAGGTGGTGCAAGACGAGGATAAAAACACCAAATAAGCAAGTACATGGGTAATTGGTCGGTTAGTACTTCAAGAAGTATTAACGGTCGCATGAAAGTGTGTGAGCAAATTCATCTAAATATTCATTAATTAAAAAGTACTGAGGTGGATGGACAAGAGTATGATAGCTTGGATTGAATTCTCCGGGTGTAAGGATGTTCTTTACACACACGTAGGGTTATATGATCGATGTTTGGAAGAAAAATAGGAATGAAGAATAAAGACGTTTTATTGAAGGATGATGTGATTTCTAACATCTTTTCATGACTATTAAGATAGGGCTCATGACAACCGAAAAGCTAGCATAGTTGGAAACCCTAGTTTTCAAGGCTTTTCTTTTATAATTCTTATGATTAAATGTAATATTCACGGTCTTCCTTTTATTATTGGATTTTGTGGGTGCAATCCGCTGAAAACCCTCTGGAGACAACACTCCTCCTACTAGGGACACCTAGAGGTTTAAAGGCTTGTTGCACGTACTCAGTGCAATCGTGTTGCCTACGAAAGTGTGCTAGTTAGTTTTTCTCTTTCTTTATTTTCACCTTCTCTTTTTAAATAAAACAATTCGCTCGAGACGACCGAAAATAAGTTTGTGGGAATTTGATCAGTCAAAAATAATGTATTTTTAACACGTCAATTTCCCTATCATTGGCATTCATCTAAAGATATTCGGGTTAAGTATAGCACGTATTAGCAAAACAACCCTAAAATACTGAATTACCTGTGTAGTATACTAAAACCGGCATTTTTAGGGAAATTGACTGTTTATCATGGCATCGCATCATCCATGTATAGCACAACACTTGTTTCGAAGTCTGTGCAGGAAATTCCACGAACTGAGCCAAAATTGTCAAAGTGCTGATAAAAGATGTGCCAAGTCTAAGATTTTTGATCTGGCAGTGATACAGAAATAAATATAAAATTGAACATATCAGAAAAGTACCATAAAGTCAGAAAGATGCTACACAAAGAAATTGACACACTGAAGCCCAAAAGTGGCCGCGGAGCAGCGGCCGGAGCAGGCATATACCGCGGATCCGCTGTCACGTGACCAGAACATCATCAATTCTCTGCTGCAGTATTCTCATCTCAATGTGTACACCTCATCAAGCCACTGCAAGTTCAGGAAATCTCCAGAAGCTTCTTCCAGATCCGCAAGATACTTGGTTAAGCTAATTACACTTCCAAGCTTCCTAAGCAAGCTTCCCCTTAACTACCTTAAAGCCTAGAACCTTCTCCCTAACCTCCTAGCTTAAGGTGGAAGCTAAACCCTAACTAACTACTTCTAGAGCCTTCTACCTAACTAACTATCTTACAAGGGAAGCTTACCTAATCCTAACTTCTTAAGGAAGCTAATCATTCTTAAGGCTATAAAAAGGACCCTAGGCTTCACTCTAAAAGGTTGTTGAATGTTGTTGATCCTACCTCCATCTTCCACCCGCAAGTTGAGTGACACGACTTGTGCCTCAAAACCCTAACCCTAATTCCAATTCCAATCCAAGATCAAGAATTCCGAGTACCAATTGAAGCTTGAAGCCTTAAATCCTTTAGAGAGCAACGCCGGACTTCATCGGAGCAAGTGATCCAAGCCGATCCGCGACTCAAGGAGCCGAGCGATGCCAAATTCAATGATCAAGTTCCTTCCTCTTGTAGTTCTTGAGAGTTGTAACTAATTGTTGATATAAATAAAGGTGACAATTCTTTTATCTTGATTATCTTTTGAATTCAAGCATTATGATTCAAGCTAGATTCTTAAATGTATTCCTTGTGATAATGTTTGAGTAAAACTCCGCTCGTAAAGGATTCGAGACGATTGACAGAATGATGATGATTTAGATTCTTTTACAATTCTTAAATCCTATAACGTTTGTAAATTCTTGAAAATCGAATGATCGATGACCTAGTTTCGATGCGATGCTTTCTTGATTGTGTTCGCTCGAAACTAGAGATCAACGGTCGATTATTTGATTTACTAGAAGCTAGTTTGTGAATGAGATTCATCAAAAGGACACAGGATGAGATGAGGAAACCCTAGCTTCTTCGCAAGATCCTTAACCTCGATAAATCGTCATCGATCTAGTATCAATTCGTTAATGGATAAGAGTATGTAATAATTAGATCTCATCACATCTAACGGTTCAATCAACTCCTACGAGCCTCACTTCGAATCTGGATATTTGGTTTGGAAATCACAAATTCTCAATTCTTGATTTTTACGTTTCTTGCTTGAGACTTAGATTTTCTAATTCTTGAACTTCAAATCTTTAAATCATGAATTGTTCTTTATCTTTTCTTTAAATTTTCGACTCATCTAATTCGAAATACAAACGATTGCACTTTCCCTATGGACGATCCGCACTTACTAACGCGCTACATTCGACACCGTTATTGATTGCGGTCAAATAATTTTTGGTTGTGATTTCTAAACAATTTTTCCAACTACACATCCGGAAATCGTTATTTCCAAATCACATCTCCTTAGTCCTTCTCAGGTACTTGAGTATGTTCTTTACTGCTGTCCAGTGGTCCTCTCCTGGGTCCGACTGATACCAGCCCACCACGCTTAGCGCGTAAGCTACATCTGATCTTGGACATAGTATCGCATACATTATAGATCCTACCGCCCAAGCGTAGGGTATACTGCTCATGCGAACCCTCTCCTCGTCAGTCTTGGGAGACATCTCCTTGGAGAGGGTGATTCCGTGCATTGCGGGTATGTTACCGCGTTTGGAATCTTCCATACTAAATCTCTTTACTACGGTCTCTATGTACCTGGACTGTGAAAGTCCCAGTAATCTCTTGGATCTATCTCTGTAGATCTTGATCCCCAGAATGTACGAGGCATCACCTTGGTCTTTCATAGAGAACCTTTGTGATAAGAATAGCTTGACCGATTGTAGTATAGGAATGTCATTTCCTATCAGAAGAATGTCGTCCACGTACAAGACTAGGAACACGACATTTCATCCTATAATCTTCTTATAAATACGTGGCTCATCTTCATTCTTGATGAAGTCAGAGTCCTTGACTGTTTCATCAAAAGAGATGTTCCAGCTCCGCGATGCTTGCTTCAATCCATAAATGGATTTGAGCAGCTTACACACATTCCCGCTGCTTCCACTGTCTACAAAACCTTCTGCCTGATCCATATAAACGCACTCTTCTAAACTTCCATTTAGAAAAGCCGTTTTTACGTCCATCTGCCAGATCTCATAGTCATGGAAGGCAGCAATTGCAAGCAGGATCCTAATGGATTTGAGCATAGCCACTGGAGAAAAGGTTTCATCATAGTCCACTTCTGGTCTTTGACGAAAACCTTTTGCAACGATTCTAGCCTTATAGGTTTCCACCTGTCCATCTACACGAAGTTTCTTCTTGTAGATCCATTTGCATCTAATGGGTTTTACCCCAGGTGGAGCAACTTCCAGGGTCCACACTTTATTGGTGTACATGGACTCCATTTCAGATTGCATAGCATCTAGCCACTTATCAGAGTCCCTACTGATAATGACATGCCTAAAACTAGTAGGATCATCTTCTTCCAAGATGCAATCCTCTCGATCCCCATCTATGAGAAAACCGTAGTATCTCTCGGGCGGATGAGAAATCCGACTAAATCTGCGGAGTGGCTGAGGTTCGTAAAGGGGTATTGAATCCTGAGGTTCCACCAAATCATCAGTTGTAGTTTGTCCCTCTGGAATTTCTTCCAGTTCTACCGTGCTCCCACTAATTTCTTTTGCAAGAAATTGCCACTCTAAGATTGTGGCGTGCTGAGCAATAAACACCTTCTGTTCCTCGGTGTGGTAGAACAGATATCCATTTGAATGCCTGGGATATCCTACAAACTTACATAGAACAGACCGTGCATTAAGATTGTCCGGATTCTGGTTTTTCACATAGACCAGACAACCCCATATCTTAACCCTTTTAAGACATAGTTTCTTTCCACTCCATATTTCATATGGAGTCTTAGGCACAGATTTGGATGGGTCTTGATTCAATAGGTAAGCTGTTTTCTCGAGCGCAAGTCCCCAGAATGAAAGAGGTAACTCCGCATTACTCATCATGGAGCGAACCATATCCAATAGGGTACGATTCCTCCACTCCGACACACCGTTGTGTTCTGGAGTATACGGAGGAGTATGCTGAGAGAGAATACCATTCTCTTTTAGAAAGTCCCTGAATTCCATACTTAAGTACTCCCCTCCTCTATCAGATCGGAGGATCTTAATACTTTTGCCAATCTGGTTCTCTACTTCCTTTCTGAATTCATTGAATTTCTCAAAAACTTCAGATTTGTGTTTCATGAGATACACATATACGAATCTAGAGAGATCGTCAGTGAATGTGATGAAGTACGAGAACCCACCCCTTGCATGTATAGACATTGGATCACACACGTCACTGTGTATGAGTCCTAAGAGCTCTGTTGCTCTTTCTCCATGCCCGGTGAACGGAGATTTGGGCATCATTCCTTTGAGACAGGACTGACAAGTTTCATAAGATGAAAATTCGAACGTATTCAAGAGTCCATATTTATGCAACTTACTTAGTCTTTTCTCTCCGATATGACCAAGTCTACAATGCCACAAGTAGGATTCGTTTGTATCTGAACTCTTCCTCTTGCGTGCGTTTTGTATATTGAGAACTGTGTTTTGATTTAGAACATAGATACCATTACACAGTGTACCTTCTGCAACCAGTACCTTATCAAGGTAAATGTTCATGATATTTCTATCAAGAACAAAGTTATATCCATCTTTATTAAGTAAAGAAACTGAAATGATGTTGCAAAGCATGGAAGGCACATAGTAGCAATTGTTCAAAATTATAGTATTGCTATTTTGCAATACTAGGTGATATTCACCGACGGCTGCAGCATTAACTTGTGCTCCGTTCCCTACTTTGAGGGACATATCACCAGGTCCAACTATCCTACTTTTTCTCAGTCCCTGCAATAAATTACAGATATGAGATCCTGATCCGGTATCGAGTACCCAGGAGGTAGGACTGACCGAAAAACTATTCTCAATAACAAAAACACCTGAAGAAGATGCAATAGTATGTTTCTTCTTCGATGGGGTTGTCAAGGAATTCAAACTTTCCTCTTTCCCTTGCTCATACTCATGACCGTTGTCATAAGTTAGAGTTGAAGCAATGTTCCTCAGCCCCGAATAAGAATTCGGATCGGTCAAGCGATACATTTTATTATCTTGATCAGGGCGTGAAATGGTTGCTACCTGGAGAGAGAGAGAGGGAAAACACTCAGCGTGCACTCTTGCAAAATTATATTGGTTTATTAATTTATCTAATCAGGATGGCTCCCACTGTTTTCTCAAATTCTTCTTCAAACCCTAAAAGAAGAACTAGTCTGGATTAATCGCACGTCGCAATACTTACTTAACCTTTCAGCCAGGCCGGTGTTGGTACTTCGAGAGAGGTTTTCCAACGATTTCGCAAATTTCCTTAATTATATAACCTCTTTCCTCTGGAGGTATAGCCCCGGTAACACCTTTCTAGACACCTACTTGGTTTATAGCATTGATTGTTAAGTGAAAAAATCTCCCAAGAGTAATCCTACTCATCAGTGGGATCGGGATCCAACTATCATTGTGTGATGCACTAGATGGAATCCACTCTAGTCACCACACTCCAGAAGGTATGCTAAATCTACAAGTTTCCTGTATGTTTGAAACTCCCGATGTGGTTTTTACCCCAAGCAGCTTCATGACCTAGACAGAGGTCAATATGTCATAAGTCGCAAGTCAAGTTCAACCCGTCATTGTCCTGCATTAATTTAGACCCACCCGCACAAGACCTTGACAGAGGTCAAAATGACCGTGCGAATGTCCTAAATAATCGCATATCTATGCAACAAACAAGCATTACTTAACTCCCATTCACTATGCCTTGAGAGAGGTCAACATACACAGCATGAACACTAAGCAATACTTGTAAGAAATGACGGAGGGCTACGGCTGGATTTTTGGTGCAAAACCCGTTAACGTAATGAACTTGATATCGTTGAAGGAACCTGGGTAGTTTTGTAAATATATAGTGGCGAAAACTTCTGCTAAAGAAGTCACACCCTATGAAGGGATCTCGGCTCTTTCCTCGTCGAATGAGGTGCAGGATATTCCAAACTGAATACCTCGATGCAAAGCAAAAATAGTCGACTATATTAAAGTTATTACCCTGACGCAAACTTTTACTCAAGGGGTCACTCCCGGTGAAGGGATCTCGGCCCTTGCCTCATCGAATGAGGTGCAGGATATTCCAAACTGAATACCACTATGCAAAGCAAAAGAGAACGTCTGTAATTTCAGTTTTTTAAAATCTGGTTCCAACAACATCTTTTTAGGTTTTTATCTTGTATTAGTTAAAATTAATGTGGTCCCATCAATTTGTAACCTATCACGCCAGAAAATAACGAAAATAAAATGTACGTATATGTCATCCGCATTCGCCATGGGGCCCCATCATCACCCGTTAGGTTACTTAACTAAGGACAGAGCGGGGGCTGGACTAGCACGGGTATAAAAAAAATACAACATCTAGTAGTATATATATAAGTATATATAACATTCATCCCAGGCATGATAGTAAACAACATCATAGATAACATTACAGAATGGTGGATAATCTTGGAGCCCCGGGTTTCATTTGAGCTGCAAATAAAACCCAACGTTCTGGTCGTGTGGATTGCATGTGCAATGAAAACTTGTACCCCCTACGAGTGCGGCGAATAGCCCGCCAGTTCTAGAATGAAGCCCCCTACATCTCAGCTCCATGAGAATGAAGCTTCCTCCGTCTCGATGCCATGAGATGCGGGCTTGTTGCATTCTAGAACCCGGCTATCCGTGCACTCCTCCATGGGGTAATCCTAGTACAGAATATTAAAAAAATATATACAACCGGTGACATCGACCTCAGCTCGGTCGTGCCCCAAAAAAATATACAAACGACAAAGACGGCAGTCCACATGTCGGACGCTCGCCCCGCATTAACAAATATACAAATGAAATTATTAACTGTATTTCTAACATTGAACAACATGCTATCCAGTACGACAATCCAACCACAATCACAGCATAAGCACACAACATCAACGCGAATGCCACGTTCGCAAAACCCGTCTAAAAGGACATATAGCAGTTAGACGAGTTTTACCGATCTAGTGACATTCCCGGTCGCAGATAAAAGTGAATGTACTGAAAATAAAAATACGTATTTTAAAATTACGATCGACTAAACTTTCTAAGTGGGCCCCAAGTATTAAAGCAACACTGTAACAAATCTGGGCCCAAAAAGTAATTATTGCAGAAACCACAATTTCCCAAAAATGAGGCGCAGAAAAAAATTTGACCATGTGGGCCCCAAAGCGACCGCGGATCTGCCGTCAATAGGGGGTTTGCGCGGCGGATCCGCGGCGGTTTAGAAAGAGCACGTGACAATTTTTCATCTGTGGTCTTAAAAAAGCCTGCATGATTTTCTGAGAGCAAAATATTGATTTTTCGAGCAGTTTTAAAATCGACAGAAAACCCATGATTTCAAATGCAGTTTTTGAAATTTTCGGTCGATCGTTATTCTAAACATGTTTGAACTAGCTAGTGTAAGTTTTATGGGTGGCTCTGATACCATGAAGGGTTACCCTAGTGCCCCGGCCAACATCCGTGGCCAAATGCAGAACAACTATTTTCTTGCGAACAAAAACTTGACACTAGAATAAAACTTAACCGGATCTTTCCATAAAACTAACTAGCTAACTAGGAGAGCTATCTACTATGATAAGAAGTTCTTACCGAACGAACCAAGTCCTTCGGTCTTCGTTCTTCCTCCTTAGCTCCTACTAGCCACCTTGAACTTGCTTGATCTTCTTTCCTTGCTCCGTCGGTTCTCCGGGATCGAGCTTGTTCTCTGGTCTTCCTTGGTCCTTGATGATCCACCCGGGGAGTATAATCCATGGCTCTAGCTCCTAACTATGTAACAAAAGGAGCAACTAGAAAACTTGGTTTGCTAAACCAAGTAGTCTAGGATGTAGTGAGGGTGTCTAAATATTTTTTATCCCTTTTCTAACCTCTTCAGTTGTTTCTCAACTCATGAGAATGTTAGTGAAGAGGAAGAAGATGAAGGTGGATCAAAGCGAGAGGAGGGAGGAGATGAGAGCAAAAGAGAGCTTAAGGAAAATAATGAATCAACCATGAAAGAGAAAATATACACAATGGTTTTGAATATCAATTCTTTCATTAAACAATTAGCAACCATGCTTCAATAGTAAACCCAAAATGAATTATAAATTCATTTGACTTCTATTGAAGCATGGTCACCTCTTTTCCTCCCACACTCTTACTTTACACCTCATTTCCATTTATCAAATAAATGGAAAATACAAAATGCGGTGGCCACCTTCTAAAAGGAAAACTGTAATAAATACGGATTTCCAACTACTGTACAAATATACCGGCAAGAGATAGAATAACACGAAGAACGTAATACTAGAATATATATATCGAAATACATATATGTAAATTATTAAATCAATACCTGATTTAATAATCCGGCTCAAACCCGAGCCGGCTAGTATTACAAACTGTCCGATCGAAAATCCGAGTACCAAGTACATCAATTGATCGAACACTGCACGTATCCAATACAGCTACTACATCGTTTTGCCTGGATTAGGGAAACCCTCTGTGTGGGACTCTAAAGACTCGACAGTACTCTGGTAGTGGGTTTAACCACAAGCACGTCAGCGGCACTAGCTGTACGTAACGGCTGCCCAGGTACCTGTCGGAAAGGAAGGCCGACGAGCAAACTCATCCGGATCTCCTACTGAGCCTATCCGTAACAATATCCGTACAGACCGGTCTCTTCGTCAAAGAGTATCGCATACCGGGTCTAGGGGATGGTGAACGTCAGACCCTAACAATCTGATAAGTCGTGCCGATGTGGCTCAGGACCAATCCTGGAAACTACTGATCAGCCTATCTGTAGATCCCAACTGCCTTGGCCAAGGTCTTATGGTCCTGGCCAATCGAATCACAGTGCGATATCGACTCCCTATACCGGGAAAGACGAATCCCCAACAATCGCTCACTGCCTCCATGTGGCTCGGGACTGAACCCAACCAAAACCTGTTTGCACGACTAAGTAGAGCCGTGGTTGGGTAGTGATCAAAGTTCAGTGGGAACACACACGAGGCAAATGCCGATCTCAGGTCCAAAGACTAACCTGTACACATGTCACCTGAGAACTTCCATCTGACGATAGGTATATCACCATATGGAAGTTCTCGGCGAGTCCATCCAGTGTACTCACACCCAGTGTGCACCTGTATACGATCTTAGGTGCAATAGACCAATGGCCGTGGGACCAACCATCCCCCGACGGGAAAAGAAACACACATACCAGTCTATTCCGGAGTATCAGTGCCCAGTCTCGATACTCATGCGACTAGTGACCATTCAAGGATGTGCTTATGGACTACCCTGCTCCCACAAGTATGATCACCATCATAACGCAGGTAGTCAAGCAAGATCCTATGGGCTTTATCAACATGTAACCGCAATATGTAATAACGAGTATGACATATGCCATGTTAAGATAAAGACAAACCAAAATAGTATACTACAGTATCGAGTCTTTATCAATATATGCAAACCAGATATAATAACAACAAATACACATATCCCGATAAAGGCAAGTCAAATAATATACTATAAAACTGAGCAAGATTGTTCTGTACATACATATCCCTAGTATCCATATGTATACATATACAATACTGGCCCCTTGGGTATATACATCCAACAAATTTCGACGTACAAACGTCAAGCGATCGAATACGACACAAATCACAAGAATCCAGAATTCAAAATACGCAAAACGAAACCACGAATCAAAACATCAACTCTTGAAAATGGTCCCAGATTTTACCCAAGGCCAAATCAGTCAATTTTGCATATGCCAAGGGCCTAGTTTACCGGAGATGGAGCTACAGACCAAACACGAACCCATTTAGACCAGGTCTGGCCGCAATTTGCGGCCAGAAGGATTAAATTTGCAGCCATAGAGTGGAGTCAGGGGCTGGGGTCTTGGGTGGTGCTTCCTAGGTGGCTGCACACTCCTCTGTACTTGCTAAATAAGTTTCAGAGGACCCGGGTGATAGCAGATTTCATTTTACACACACAGAATCCATAATTCTTCCGATATCGGGTTTCTAAATCGTTTTTCTGGGGTTCTATACTCTGGTTTACGTCTGAATTCTAGCACTATGGGGTTTGTGTGGGCTCTACTAAGTTCAATTACACATCACAACCCAAAAATTCCATAAACCCTAACTAGAATTTCCCAAATCTCACTAAACGACACCAAATCGGTTCTGAACAAACATGGATGTAAAAGAAATGGAAATAATAGGCTAATGGTTAAGATAATACCTCATTTGGCAACTCAAGAAAATTCTTGAGTTGCCCTAAGTGTCCAAAATGCAAGCTTTCTTGGTCCAATGTGTTGCTAGTGAGCTCATGCACATTTTTAATGAAGTGGGGATTGAGTTTTGATGTTGTTTTGATGGTGTTTTGTGAGTTTGAAGATGGTAGAGGAGAGGGTGCTGCCTTTGTCTGAAGAAGGAGGGAAAAAATGAAGTAAAAAGATGGAGGAGAGATTGGCCAAGTCAATTAAACCCTCACCCTCTCCCACTTTCTCTCATGCCCATGCCTAATACTATATTCATTTCCATTTTCCTTTTTCTTTTCTTTTGTTTTCTTCTCTCCTCAATAGTAAACCCAAAATAAATAACCATACACCCAAAAATCATGTAGGAAGAAAAATGTAACAAGTGTTAAAATGACATGGGCAAGTCATGTGCACAAAACACGTTTAAAGCCCCGATTAGCGATTTTTAATCGCGATTAGCACTAAATAGCGTATAATTAATCAAAAAAGCTTATGATTTGCATAATTCAAATAAAACACCCTCTTTTTTGTAATTTCCATAATTTTCCAAATTTTTCCCCAATTTATCGGTATTTAATTATACCGCCATATTAAAATATTCAATATTTTATTATTTAATTATAAAAATTCCCAAAAATAATATTTTATTTTTCTGAAATGTTACAATCTTCCCCCCTTAAAGAAATTCTGTCCCCGAATTTAAATTTAAACCCCCAGATACTAAAACATTTCAGTAAAAAGTCCAAGTCGTCGGGGCTCCGAAATCATTAATACATAAAACACATAGTGGCGCTATGCATGAGCAAGAAAACGAGTATATCAATCAAAAGCAAAACTCCGTCAAGCATCCCGCAATCATCGGGGTTATGGTGAAGACACAAATTTCAAATCCAATACGAAAACCAATATGTCATAAATCAAAACTATACATGTAAACATCCGAAGGAAATGCATGCCAAACCTTTCATGTTGTTGTGCGATGCACATAACACAGCACAGTGGCGGACGTCTATTGTAAGAAAATAACTATATATATATACTTATTCTTTATTTAATATGTACGTTCCGCCGTTTTTGAAAATAA
Source organism: Agapanthus africanus (assembly GCA_030015575.1). Lineage (NCBI taxonomy): Eukaryota > Viridiplantae > Streptophyta > Magnoliopsida > Asparagales > Amaryllidaceae > Agapanthus > Agapanthus africanus. The sequence goes on along the minus strand of JASDDO010000024.1, from coordinate 710,578,563 downwards.
TTTAGAAGGGTTTTCTTGTTTTAAACGTTTCGTATCATATCAGACACGTAGGTAAATACTGAGACTATAGCTCCTTTTTTGGAAATCCCTTCGATAACTATCAATGCATGCAAAATATATCCAGCTACTGTCCTCTGACTAGTCCTGCCCAGTATGTAAAAAAAAAGCAAATATCATAAAAACGTACTGCTCCATAAGAAATCAATCTTAAAATGTGCATATGAATGCTATGTGCATCTGGTGCGCATGGAAATCAAAATCCATATATGTGCCATACATGTGCACAGCAACAACATCTAAGTGCAATGGGTGTGCATGAAACACCTGTCAGAGACAACGAGTATGCCTGACAGCAAAATCAGGTGCATCTGACATGCACGAAGAATCTCGATTTAGTGCATCTGGCGTGCACCCAAATCGTATCTCATACCATGCGCCCAACATGCGCGAAAATCCAAATCATGTGCATCCATCATGCACGAATAAAATCTAAATCATGTGCATCTAACATGCACGAAATCACAAAATCCAATATCAAGCGTCAAACTTGCGCAAAATTGAATCCAAGCGCGCCAAATATGCGCAAGAATCCAAATCAAATGCACAGAGTGCACGAAATCAACATCAATATCAGAATCAAAATCGACGGTATAAAATAAAGCTCAATCCAAATCAGGTATACCGCGGTATATAATCTCACAAACATGTGCATCAGCGTGCACAAATCAAATCAAAACATTAAAAGTGCATGAAAACTAAGCCGAAAGCATAAATCAAATCACATGCATAACATAGGAATGAAATCAAAATCAACAAATCGAATGACATCAAACCGAAGTCAGGTGCAACCGTGGTGCACAAAATGTAAACCCAGTGCAATAAACGCACGAAATATAAATGCAGTGCAACAAATGCACCAAACGAAAATCTAGTGCAACAACTGCACGGAACACAAATCCTGTGCATCCTGTGGAAGAAATACAAATACAGTGCATCCTTTGCACAAAATACAAATCTAGTGCTTCTAGTGCATAAAATACCAATACAGTGCATCCTGTGCACAAAATACAAATCCAGTGGATCTAGTGCACAAAATACCAATACAGTGCATTCTGTACACAAAATACAAAACAATAACTCAAATGCGTAAATAGCAACACCGAGTGTACCAAGGTATAAAAATCATAAACGTATGCAGCTGCGTGTACAAAACACATATCAAGGCACTACAAGCACATATAAGCTGTTAGTTATATGTATGCCCTAGAGGCCATTACTGTACATAGGATGTATATTATAGTGGATGCTGGGACATATATAGGGAGGACTTTCTTGCTCGACATGATAGTATGCTATCTGGTTACCCTTTACCTTAACATGTATGCTGATTGTCTCTCTGTTACATGTTGGTAAAGCCCTTAGGATCTGTACTTGACTACCTGGACTATGATGCGGATCATACTAGTGGGGACATGGTAGTCTATAAGTACATCCTTCAAAGTCCCTAGTCGTGGGTGTATCGAGATGGGGCATCGATATACCAGAGTAGACTAGCGTATACCTTCTCGACCCATGAAGATGGGCGATGGATGATCCCATATCCATTGGTGTTTGACATCAGAGATGATATACGGGTGCTCAGTAGAGACTGGGTACACTGGACGGACTCGCCGAGAACTCCCAGATGGTATTATACCTCACGTCAGATGGCAGTTCTCTGGTGACACTGGTACAGAGTAGTCTGTTGACCCGAGATCGTCATAGAGTCTTGTGTGGTTCCTACTGTGCTTTGATTTCCATCTTACCACGTCCAAGTGGGCGTGCAAAACGGTGGTTTTTGGGTACAGTCCCGAGTCACATGGAGGCAATGAGCGATAGGAGGGGATTCGTCTCTCCCGGTATAGGGAGTTGATGTTGCGCTGTGTTCGATTGGCTATAACAGGAAATCCCTGGCCAGGGTTGCTGAGATTTACTGGTAAGTGTTACCAGTAGTTTCTCGAAGTGTTATAGACCTCATATCGACACGACTTATCGAGCTATTGGGGTCTGACGTTTACCACCCCTAGGCGGGATATGCGACATATCAGACGATCAGACCGGACTGTACAGTAGTGTTACTGGTCGGATTCACTGGAGTATGAGCGGGCTTGCTCGTCGATCTTCAGATCGCTCAATACCCGGGTGGCCGTTACGTTTAGCAGACCGCTTGCGGCTTGTGGGTGTTTGATATGATCATCACCTGCTGCCGGCGTATTGACGAGTCTTTAGAGTCCTACACAGAGGTTTCCTGGCTCAAGCGAAACGAAATAGGAGCGCATATGAGATATGTGCGGGACCGAGAATAATACGGTATGTGATACTGTATTCGATTCTCGCGATGTGACATTGATCGGTTATATGCGATATAGCCGGGTTATCGGATCAAGTGTTGATTCGATAAGTTGTTACTAATGATACCAGTCGGTTATGTGCGACATGACCGGATCATTGAATCAAGTGTTGATTTAATGATTTAGTGCATAATAATATATTTGATATATTACTTTGCATTAACTAGTATCAGGTCACTTTAAGATGGATTTTCTCACTCGTTTGTGCGCATTATATATGTGATATGATTTTGTGCGCTTGCTTGTATCATGTTTGATGATGCATGCTTTTTTGGTTAAGTGTAAAGTATTAAACCTTGGTTAATGAAATGGTTAGGGTTTCTTATTCATTTATCTTATTTAATTATCCTTTTTATTTTTGATAAATGAATAAAAGAAAATGAAATAAAAATGGTTGCTATTTTTGGATTATAGTTGAAGCTTCTTGAAGTCTTTGACTTTGTAACCATTTTTGTCTCATGCTTAACCTAACCATTCCTTTAACCATGATTAGCTCTCTACACTTTACCATGGTTCACTTATGATAAGAATGGATAATTCTTTTCTTTTTGAATTAACTTATTCTTATCATAAGATAATTCTTTCTTCTTCTTCTTCTTCATTTTTCAAGTGAAGAAAACCAAGGTCCATCAATGGTGATTGTTGGAAAAGAGTGAGAAATCCAAAACTAAAGTTAACCCACTTCCTATTTCTTCATTCTCTACCTCTTGCCAAGTAGTAGAGTGTGTTTACTTCACAAGTTTCTTGACTTGGTGAAGTCGGAGCTTGATTTAGCGATGCCTCGACGTAGATCATCTTCGGCATGGACATCGACGACCTAGCTTGCCCATTCTCCGACGAAGCCGATCCCAGAGCCCGGATTTGACTTGGACAGCGGAGAGGACTTCGTTGCGGAGCTATGGAGGTGGAGCACCGGATCTAAAAAGGTTGTATTTCCGTTTTCTCATTAGTTAAGTGTTAACTAGTTCAATGTTCGCCTAGACATCTAGTTATCGATCCGTAGTTTAGGGTTTGTAGGCACCATAATTTTTGAAATTGCCATGGTTGATGGCTTAGGAACCCTACAGTGGTATCAGAGCCTAGCTAGAGCCTTAGGCGAAGTCCAGACGAAAATTGAAGTCCGATCGAACCAAAACATAACCCGGAAATATGCTCTCTGTCCAATTTTAAAAATCTGGGATTTTTCAACATTAAAAATATTCAGAAAAATCAGCAGGCAATTCTAAGAGAAACTGTAAAATTCGGTTGCCTAATTCCAACAGTGCGCCGCGTTTCCGCGGCACGAGCTTGGCTCGTGCGGCTGAAGAGCGGCCATTTTGTCGTATGTGGCATCCAAATTTCTACAGTAATTCATATTATGCTGTGCTGGTTTTCCTGGGTATTTTTGATATTTTTTCCAGAGTTGAATTTTTCTGGGTTGTTTTGGGATTTCATGGATTCGATCGGAGTATCAAATTTTGTCTGTGTGGCTTTCCGGATAAATTTTAGAATATGTTAAAAAGTTCGACCGGATATAAATACCCAATTTTTCCCCTGTCGGGAAATTTCCATGTGTTGGATTTTTCCGTAGTTTGACGACGTTCTAAGTAGTGCAAGTAACGCGATAGTCCCTCTAGAAGACAACAAACCTTAACTCGATTATGTGACCGTCTTGAACTGCCCTTTGAACCTTCGGGTTTGGGGCAGTACGGCGTGCCACATGTGAGGCGTTGGCTTGACCCTTCTACGGCTGGACCGTTGGTACTGAGGTACGAACGGAATGTTGTTAGACTTATTTCATGTGTTCAACTGTATCGGGAAAACTTGGGTGTTCGATTGTTCGATCGGAAAGTTTAACATTTTCTATTTATCCGGAATAAGATACAATAATTGGAATTCACAATAATAGTTATGTGATAACTGAATGAATGTTATAAACATAGCAGTTTAGTCTCACTTGATCGGTTTCCACGGAATTTTGATGTGATCAAAAGTCCGTTGCAATCACGTAGCGTACGCGGATACTCGCCGGGTAAACTTAATAGACAGCCTCACTCCATAGCCCCGACCAAGTGACTGTAGGAGAACCCCGTCGCCGAAAGCATCCGTTCGGGTGCTCGCGGCAGCGGTGTTCCGCCTTGGTGCACTTCGTCGACGGTATCGGGGGTGCGGCCGTCTACTGAAGTTTGCGACGAGCATTCGATCAGGATGTCGGGAATCTTGTTGAATTTCCCGACTTGATATTGAAAAGTGTTTTCGATTTTGAGACTAAAATGCGGGGTTTATAATTGTTAGGCATGTGATGTCTAAGGTATTCATTTGATTAGGCATGCGATGTCTATGCAGATTGCGGATTCCAACTGTTGTAGTTTTACACTTTCTTTTCTGTGACCGTAAGTGTAATATGTGATATCGCCGGTTTCGTTGCTATATGTCAACGACAATTGGGATGGACATATTTACTTACGTTGATGACATGTGATGTTATGTGTTGCTGGATATGTTATATTGGATCGTCGTGTTTGAATAGCCGGAGGTTTTTATGTGAGATGAGTGTTTTTCATTTTCATTCATGTAAAAACTTGTATGTAATATTCTTTTATTGGGGCGCTTCCAGGTTGCGGAAGTAGTCACCTGTTGTATATTATTTACTTTTCTGCACTAGGATAGACCCAAGGAGGGGAGCACAAGTAACCGGGTTCTGGGGTCCAGTGGGAGACCAACTCGAGGAGTCGAGTCCGGGTCTCCTAACTCCAGAATTGGTAGGGTTGCTTGCCGCTCTCGTAGGGGTCTAGGGGTGTGGGTTTGGCTATTCATAACGACAGTGGAATCCGTGTTTTATACTGGCTCGTATTGAAAACACGGACGTCCTAGTATATCCAATATTTCATATGATTCTTCTGCTGCGATATCTGTGATGTGATCATGTGATGTTCTGTGATAGATACAGTATATAGTATATATGATATATTATATAGACGTTACTTATGTTTTACACCCGCGCTAGCCCTGCCCCGCTCTGTCGTTAGTTACCTAACCTAACGGTGCACGAGGGGACATCGAGGCGAATGCGGATGGCATAAGTGTACGTCATATCTATCTGTGATGTTTAGGTATTTAAATGATGGGACTTCATTAATGTGATTAATGAAATAAAAGAAACCTAAGATGTTGTAGAATCGAATTTCAAAATAAAACAGGTAGCTACAGTTCTTGCTTTGCATAGCGGTATATGTGATATATCCTGCACCTTATTCGATGAGGAAAGGACCGAGATCCCTTCACCGGGAGTGACTCCTTTAGCAATAACTGGCGGATGCTACACACTCGGCTTGTCTTTTGATTGCTTTTAAGTGTTTTTGCTTTGCACAGCGATATATATGATATATTCCCAACCTCATTCGACGAGGAAAGGACCGACGATCCCTTCACCGGGAGTGACTCCTTTAGAAAAACTAGAAAAGCCTCAAAAGCACTCCATTTTTTAAAATCATTCGATCCTACAACGATATCAAGTTCATTACGCAATAGGTTTTCAGAAAAACCTGTCGTAGCCCTCCGTCATTTCAGATAAATCCTGTTTAGTATTCGTGCTGCGTTTGTTGACCTTGTCAAGGCGCAGTGTGCGGTAGCTAACCAGTATTTATCTGCTTATGCATATGATGCAGATTGGGTTAGGGTAGTCGTGCGGCCTTGTTGACCTTGTCAAGGGTCGTGCGGGTGGGTTTGATTCAATCAAGAAATGACGGGTTGAACTTGACTTGCGGTCTATGGTTTGTTGACCTTGTCAAGGTCATAGATCGTTCGGGGCAAAATATTATCGGGAATTTCAAGTGTTGAAATTTGCAATGAGATTGCATACCTTCTATGAGATAGTTGGATCCCGATACCCGCTGCGAGTAAGAGTTACTCCTGGGAGAGTTTTACATATTACAATTAGCCGATCAAGTAGGTGTCTAGAAAGGTGTCAACGGGGTTACGCCTCTGGGAAAACGAGGTTTACTGTAATTAGGTTCGTGCGAAAGCACGGGGGACCTCCCTCAACGTACCGACACTGGCCTGGCTGAAAGATTGGCGAACTTGTAGTGTGTAATTAATCCCGGCTAGTCTTTCCTTTTAGGGTTTGAAGGAAGATTTGATAAAAAGCAGTGTGAGCCATCCTGATTAGATAAAAAAAATAACCAATCTATTCTTGACAGAGCGCACGCTGAGTGTTTTCTTCTCTCTCTCTCCAGGTAGCGACCATATCACGCCTTAATCAAGATAATAATACGGAATATTGACCGAACCCGCTTGTTATACTGAGCTGGGGAACGTTGGTCCCGCTCCACCTTATAATTGTTATAAGACAGAGCAGGAAATTGGGGATTACCAGAATTCCCGTGCCGCCCAAACGAAGAGAGTGCATGCTGATGCATCATCTTCGGGTGTGTTCATTATACAGAACTGTTTCTCAGTATCCTTTACGTCCTGGGTATGTGATACCAGATCAGGATCCCAGATATGTAATCTGTTACATAAGGCTACAGAAAGGTAGAGAACTGAGAACGGGTGATAAGTTTCATGAGGCAGAAAACGGGGCAAGTGTTGCAGCCAAGTCTGTCGGTCACTGTCACCCTGTATTACCAATACATTGATTCTGAACGAATGTTGTTAGATACCGAACCTGATATACAAAATCATATCAGTCTCTTTATTAGTAAAGAAATGATAAAATTTTGTATTGTTGGATAATGTTTTGAACATTTCCTATATCAAAAGTTGATCGTTTCAGGCATGTTATCTAAAAGCATTGATGTTCTAAATCAAACTACAGTTCTTAGTATATGGAACACACACAAGAGGAAGAGTTCAGAAATGAACGGATTCTTCTTGAGGTATTGTAGACTAGGTCAGATCAATGTGACCCGACTAGCTGGAGTTACATTTAGATGTATATTTAAATCAGTTTGAATTTACATCTTGTGAAACTCGCCAGTCATGTCACAAAGATAAGATGACCATAGCCCTGTTTATTGGAAACAGAGAAAGAGTTAGTGAACTCTTGGGATGATACATGTTGATGTATGTAAGGTCCCCTGTCTACACATGCCAGGACCGGTTCTTTATACTTCATTACGTTCTCTGATGATCTCTTTAGATTCAGACACATGTTCTTGTTGAAACACAAGTCCGAACCTTTTGAGATATTCACAGAATATAAGTCAGAAGTAGAGAACCAAAATAAGGGTATAAGTATTATGTCCTTTGATATGATCAAGGAGGAGAATACTTGAGCACGGAATTCCTGGACCATTCCAAAGGGGAATGAGATTCTCTCTCAGCATTACTCCTCCGTATACACCATAGCACGATGGTATATCGGGGCGGAGCAATCACACCCTATATGATATGGTGTGCTCTATGATGAGTATTACTGAGTTACCTTTTTCCTTAAGGGAGTTGTGCACTTAAGAAGCTGCATACCTATTGAATAGGGTTTGAATCAAATCAGTTGCCTACCACTTCATATATGATATGGAAAGGGAAGAGCCCATGTCTTAAGTCAGTTAAGATTTGGGGTTGTCCGGCCTATGTTTAAAAGCAAAATCCAGACAAGCTCGAGGCAAAGTCTGTTATGTAGAACTGGAAATGTTCCAGCTATACAAACTGCAGCAGATGATTTGATAGAGCCAAAGAATTCAGTAGATTCCAACGAACCTCAGCCTCTCCGCCGATCTAGTAGGGTTCCTCACCCACCTGAGAGATACTTCGGTTTCTCTATGACAGTGGGAGCGAGGATTGCATCATGAGATGATGACCCAACTAGCTTCGAGCTGGCCATCAGGAGTAAGACTCTGTAAGAATGGCTGGATGCTTAGTGAACTGAGATGGAATCCTTATACACCAACAAAGTATGGACTTTGGTTGCTATATCTGAAGGGTTAAATCCCCATCAGGAGCAAGTATATCTTGAGAAGATTACTTGGTGTACATGGAAAAGTTGAGACTTTCAAAGCTAGACTTGTTAAAAGTTTGCATCATTGACCAGGTGTGGATAATGATGAAATCTTTTCAAGTAGCTATGCTTAAGTCCATCCAGATCCTACTTGCCACGGCTTCATACCATGACTACGATATCTGGCGGTTGGGTGCCATGACTGCTTTTCTAAATGATGATTTAGAAGAGAGCGTCTATAAGTACACAGCCAGAGAGCTTCGTAGACAGTGGGAGCAGCAGAAACGTGTGCAAGATGCTTTATAGGATAAAGCAGGCATCGCGGAGTTGGAACATCTGTTTTGATGGATTAGTCAAAGAAGTTGACATCATCAAAATGGTAGATGAACCTTGTATAAACAAAAAGGTAGTAGGGAGTATGGTGGCGATCCTCGTAGAGTACGTGGATGACATACTCTTGATAGGGAAGAAGTTTCCTATGCTACGCTCGATCAATCTCCGCTTATCACTATGATTCTCCATATAGGATCAAACTGATACCTCCTAAATCCTAAGTTTTGGATCTATGAGATAGATTTAATTGGATGTTAGGATTCTCACTAGTTGTAATGAGATGGTATCAACCGATCCTGGGGAGAATCACTGGAAGTGTTCCAGGGTGATAAAGACGACTGAATGTCAGTCACAGGCATTGTCTTTACCCTCAGTACAGGGACGGTATGTTGGAAGAGTTCCAAGCTAGATACCGTGACATACTAGACGATAAAGGCAGGATACATTGCTAGTTAAGATGCTACCAAAGAGGCTGTTTGGGTGTATATTGGTTCATGAGATGAACTATGTTCCTACCATTGTGAGACAATGGAGTTGTGGCTTATGCCAAGGAACGCCGGTCCCATCAGTGATCCAGACATATTCTAAGGCAGTATCACTTGATCATGGAGATGGTTGATCTCCAGGGAGATCGAGGTTAGGAGAGTAGACTCAGAGGACAACACAGCGGATCCACTCACAAAGGCCTGTTCCTAGAGAGAGATTTTTATGGGATGGTTGAGTATGAGATACTGCAACCACTGCTACAGATGGCCCTAGTGCAAGTGGGAGATTGTTAGTTATATGTATGCCCTAGAGGCCATTACTGTACATAGGATGTATATTGTAGTGGATGCTGGGACATATATAGGGAGGACTTTCTTGCTCGACATGATAGTATGCTATCTGGTTACCCTTTACCTTAACGTGTATGCTGATTGTCTCTCTGTTACATGTTGGTAAAGCCCTTAGGATCTGTACTTGACTACCTGGACTATGATGCGGATCATACTAGTGGGGACATGGTAGTCTATAAGTACATCCTTCAAAGTCCCTAGTCGTGGGTGTATCGAGACGGGGCATCGATATACCAGAGTAGACTAGCGTATACCTTCTCGACCCATGAAGATGGGCGATGGATGATCCCATATCCATTGGTGTTTGACATCAAAGATGATATACGGGTGCTCAGTAGAGACTGGGTACACTGGACGGACTCGCCGAGAACTCCCAGATGGTATTATACCTCACGTCAGATGGCAGTTCTCTGGTGACACTGGTACAGAGTAGTCTGTTGACCCGAGATCGTCATAGAGTCTTGTGTGGTTCCCACTGTGCTTTGATTTCCATTTTACCACGTCCAAGAGGGCGTGCAAAACGGTGGTTTTTGGGTACAGTCCCGAGTCACATGGAGGCAATGAGCGATAGGAGGGGATTCGTCTCTCCCGGTATAGGGAGTTGATGTTGCGCTGTGTTCGATTGGCTATAATAGGAAATCCCTGGCCAGGGTTGCTGAGATTTACTGGTAAGTGTTACCAGTAGTTTCTCGAAGTGTTATAGACCTCATATCGACACGACTTATCGAGCTATTGGGGTCTGACGTTTACCACCCTTAGGCGGGATATGCGACATATCAGACGATCAGACCGGACTGTACGGTAGTGTTACTGGTCGGATTCACTGGAGTGTGATCGGGCTTGCTCGTCGATCTTCAGATCGCTCAATACCCGGGTGGCCGTTACGTTTAGCAGACCGCTTGCGGCTTGTGGGTGTTTGATATGATCATCACCTGCTGCCGGCGTATTGACGAGTCTTTAGAGTCCTACACAGAGGTTTCCTGGCTCAAGCGAAACAAAATAGGAGCGCATATGAGATATGTGCGGGACCGAGAATAATACGGTATGTGATACTGTATTCGATTCTCGAGATGTGACATTGATCGGTTATATGCGATATAGCCGGGTTATCGGATCAAGTGTTGATTCGATAAGTTGTTACTAATGATACCAGTCGGTTATGTGCGACATGACCGGATCATTGAATCAAGTGTTGATTTAATGATTTAGTGCATAATAATATATTTGATATATTACTTTGCATTAACTAGTATCAGGTCACTATAAGATGGATTTTGTCACTCGTTTGTGCGCATTATATATGTGATATGATTTTGTGCGCTTGCTTGTATCATGTTTGATGATGCATGCTTTTTTGGTTAAGTGTAAAGTATTAAACCTTGGTTAATGAAATGGTTAGGGTTTCTTATTCATTTATCTTATTTAATTATCCTTTTTATTTTTGATAAATGAATAAAAGAAAATGAAATGAAAATGGTTGCTATTTTTGGATTATAGTTGAAGCTTCTTGAAGTCTTTGACTTTGTAACCATTTTTGTCTCATGCTTAACCTAACCATTCCTTTAACCTTGATTAGCTCTCTACACTTTACCATGGTTCACTTATGATAAGAATGGATAATTCTTTTCTTTTTGAATTAACTTATTCTTATCATAAGATAATTCTTTCTTCTTCTTCTTCATTCTTCAAGTGAAGAAAACCAAGGTCCATCAATGGTGATTGTTGGAAAAGAGTGAGAAATCCAAAACTAAAGTTAACCCACTTCCTATTTCTTCATCCTCTACCTCTTGCCAAGTAGTAGAGTGTGTTTACTTCACAAGTTTCTTGACTTGGTGAAGTCGGAGCTTGATTTAGCGATGCCTCGACGTAGATCATCTTCGGCATGGACATCGACGACCTAGCTTGCCCATTCTCCGACGAAGCCGATCCTAGAGCCCGGATTTGACTTGGACAGCGGAGAGGACTTCGTTGCGGAGCTATGGAGGTGGAGCACCGGATCTACAAAGGTTGTATTTCCGTTTTCTCATTAGTTAAGTGTTAACTAGTTCAATGTTCGCCTAGACATCTAGTTATCGATCCGTAGTTTAGGGTTTGTAGGCACCATAATTTTTGAAATTGCCATGGTTGATGGCTTAGGAACCCTACATAAGCTATATCGAGTGCAAAAACCAAATCGTGTGCATACCATGTGCAAAAAATCAACCCAACTGTATGAAATCCATGAAATCATAAGCATGTGCAGCCAAGGCATAAAACGATATCAAGTGCAATCACTGTGCACAAATCATAAACCAACACAATGATTTATAAAGTATATCCCAAGGGTAATAACTATACACAAAATATAAATACCCAGTAGGTGCAATCATGGTGCACAAAAACAAATATTATGAAACTCGGTCATCAACACTCAATCATGCGAATAGATCGCCCAAAATACCGAAATCCAAGGTGATGGATGTATGCTAATCGAATCACAAAATCACAAATCATAAATTGTTGCGCCACGGCAGCGCCCCGGCCGTCTATCCGAGGCCAAAATGCGGAATCAAAATTTTCTTAACTTTAAAACTGGCGCTACCGCGGACAATTACCCGGATCGAAACCATTAATCTATACTAGCTAACTAGAGATGGGGTGAGAGATGTACCGAATGATCCGAGTCCTTCGGTCTTCTCCTCTCCGTCCTGATCTCCTGCGGAAACTCCAGTCGTCGCCTCCTCGCCGGAAGGGCACCACATCGCCTGTATCTTTTACGGGCTCCCGCCTCGATACCGAGGCAGCTCGGGCGCGAAGTAGGCTAGCCGACGTGCCCAAGATTTGCTGTAGGTTGAAGTGTAGATGATACTTGTCTCATTTGGGGTTTGTAGTTGCCTTGATGGAGGAATAAGGTTGAAGGAAAATGGAGCTTTCATTTTTCCAAAAACTAGAAGAATGAGATGAAGAAATTTCTGTCATGCCAAAAATGAAATTTCTCTCATCTCCTCACTCAAGTGGCCGGCCAATCTCTTCTCAAAATGGTGGAGGGAAAGAAACAATATGTAGCATGAAGGGAGGTGATTGTAGGATCAATCAAGGGGTGACCACAAACAAACATACACCATGCTTATATCAATTCACACCTTAACCTCATAAATGCAAAAGTATGGAGCAAAAGAAATGATGCTATCATAATCAAAGCATTTACATGAATCCCCTCCACAAAGTGTAATTTGCAAAACTGCAAATTACCCCCTCCATCGGAAAAGTCCGGCCGGGAAATAACAAAGGAAAACCGGCCGGAACGGAATGCAAACTGGCAACTCCAGAAAACTGGTCCCGTAATAAATTACAGGAAAACCCCGATACTGTGCATACACACCCGCATCTGTATTCCGACCGGATACAAATGCAATGAGACAAAATCTACACTGTACTAAACTAGGACCGGCTTAAGCCAAAGCCGGCTAGTAAAATCCGTTCGATCCTGATCCGTGCAATACCGCACGTATCAGATCAAACCCTGCCATATAACTATACGGCCACTAGTACAAAACTGTCCGATCCTGATCCGTGCAATACCGCACGTATCTTATCGGACCCTGCTATATCTCCATACGGCCTCTACAGCGTTTCGCCCGAAATCTTGAGTAACTGTAAGTGTGGTGGACTCTAAAGACTCGTCAATACTATGGCTGTGGATTTAACCACTAGAACGTCAGAGGTATTAGCCAATACGTGACGGGCCACCAGCTATTGACCAAAAGGGACGTCGATGAGCGAACTCATCCTGACACCCTACTGAGCCTGTCAGTGACAATATCCGTACAGTCCGGTCCGTTCGTCTATGAGCATCGCATGTCGGGCCTAGGGGGTTGGTAAAAGTCAGACCCCCAAAGGCGGTACAAGTCGTGTCGGAGCGTAGCCCAGAACGCCCTGAGATACTACTGGAATACCTACCAGTAAATCTCCTGCCTCGGCCGAGGGCTTTGCGTAATGGCTCTCCTAGACACAGCGCGACCTCACCCCCAATACCGGGAGAGACGAACCCCTGCAGATCCGCTCACTGCCTCCATGTGGCTCGGGACTGTACCCAACTAAAACCTGTTTGCACGACTCCTTTGAGCCGTGGTAGGGTAGTAATCAAAGCACAGTGGGAACTCACACGAGACAAATGACGATCTCAGGTCGATGAACTAACCTGTACACATGTCACCAGGGAACTGCTATCTGACATCTGGTATAAGACCAACTAGCAGGTTCCCGGCAAGTCCTGTCCGGTGTACTCATAACCCAATGAGCACCTGTATACATCTTAGGTGAACCAACTGACACCAGTGGCTTGTGAGACCGGCCACCGCCCCTCGTCGGGGTCTCGACTCTATACACTAGTCTACTAATGGAGTATCGATGCCCTGTCTCGAAACTCCTACGACTAGGGACCTTTTAAGGATGTGATTATAGACCCCAGCTCCCACGTATATGATCGCCATCATACTGCTGGTCGTCAAGCAAGAATCCTAGGGGCTCTATCAACGTGTAATAGCGACATGTCAGGTCACCTAAAGCAGTGCACGATGATAAAGATAAACCAGATAGCATACTATCATCTCGAGTAAGACTGTCCTACCGGGATAGGTCCTCCCTCAATCATTGCAATTACGTGCCTGTGATCCAATAATTGACTCTGAGGGCACTATCTCCAACAATCTCCCACTTGCACTCAAGGCTAATTATTGCGATGTCGCATACTCACAGCCCATGTGATACCGAACACCCAACTCCTCTACTAGTCAGTCTTACAAAGCTCGTTTGCGAAACTATTGCGTTCGAGGAATAGCCTCAGTGAGTGGATCCGCTGTAATGTTTCTTTCTATGTCTCTCTATATCTCAAGTTCGTGGAGAAAGCCATCTCCCGAAATGAGCAATACCTGTCTTAGAATGTCTGGATGTCTGATGGGACCTAGCTCATAAATGAACTCCAAATACAAACTTCTTAGACTGTATCATCAACTGAACTTAATCAGTATCCTGCGCCATGCCTCCCTCAGTATTGCCTTGGACCACCTGTCCAAAATACAGTCCCTCATCAGAGGGAGAACTATAACTCTGACAACCTCCTTGTCGTCCATGTCACCTTGGAAGCCTGGAGTGATAACCGTCTCCTAAAGGAGGCAGTCGTTATCATATCCCTAGAACATTCACTTATGTTCTAAAACTGCTTCCAACTGTTCCTCCAGGATTGGATCAATATCAACTTATTGCATCTAGTGCAAGAACAACATCTGGTGTGGTACTTGACATCTCATGATTGACTCAATTGCCTAAGCAAGTGATCTGCCAATCATACACATCCCTCTCTACTTTAGTCTGTAAGACACCTTTAGAGAGGGTGACTCCATTACCTGCAGGTATACTACCGTGCCAGGAGTCGTCCATTCTAAATACTCTTAGAATGCTGTCAAAGTGCCCTGATTGGGAAACCACCCAAATCTAGATCTAAAACCATAGATCTAGTAACCAGTATGTCTGATATAATGTCCAAGTCCTATGTGGAGAAAATACTGTGTGACGACCAGAGTATAACCGATCGTAGTATAGGAATATCACTTCCTACTACCTTCTCAACAGATCCATCCCCTATTCTGATGACGTCAAACCCATGACTGTCACATCAGAAACAGATGATCTAACTCCGCTATATCTGCTTTAGTCTATAAATAGACATAAGCATGAAGTCCACCAATGCTTCCGCTGCTCCCACTGACTACGACAACCCTCTGCCAGAGTCATATAGACGTGCACTTCTAAAGCTAGTTTAGAACGACGCTATACTCATCCTCCTGCCGGGTCTCGCAGCCTGGAACAACAACAATGGCAAGTGTGGGTAAACAAGAACTTCCCTGTCACCGTCCTTGAGGCTACCGGAGTACCTCTCGGGTGCCTGAAGTTACCCACCTTATCTGCGGAGTGGCCAATGGAATGTCAAATCAGATTGAATCTTTAGGTTTCTTATTAAATCTTCAGTAATCGTTTGCGGTTCTGGAATCACTTCCAGTTCTACCATACTCCCACTGCTGTTTTTGAAAAAATCCATTTTTAATAAAACTGTGGCGAGTCTAGAACAATATTTCTATTGATCTGCCAGATGGTAGAAAGTCAACCCTCGTCATAGCCTGGGTCAACCCACAAACAGCCATTACAGAAATGTGCCTTGAGTTATCCGGAGTCTGGTTTTAAGCATAAGCCGGACAACTCCCCGTACCTTAACATCGTTAAGATATGAACTGTTCTATATCCAATATAGAACCAGAGGCACTGATTTAATTGAACCAGATTCAAATCATGCAGCTGTCTCCAGTGCATGTCAACTAAATGGAAGGAGGCCGATCAGCGTTACTCAACTTAGGAATGCTTCCAATTATGAGTAACCTGAAAGAGAAGCAATTTCTCTTTATCATTACTATCAACTGAATACCATACACAAGTATCTACATCTTCGATCACTTTGAAGAATCCCGATACTTGCTACACCTGGTTCTCTACTCTATTCAAATACCTATAACTCCTCAAAACTTAGACCCTGTGTTTCCACGAAGCACATGTCTAAGAACCAGAGAAGTTAAAAGTAAACAGAATATAGTATGAGGACCAACCCCTCTGTCCTAATGGACACTGGACAACATACAATACTCTGTATAAATCCGCTGAGTCTAACAACTCTTTCACTGTGTGTCGTAGGTTGAAAACTGTACTTATGGTTAAGAAGAATTACACCGCTGTTTAATGCTCCTTACCTAACCATCCACTGATATAGGTAAATGTCATCGACATAATATCAAAAGGTATATCTCACTCTATGAAAAATAGACGTACAGATATATCAATTTGAAATTGGTGCACAACAGCGGATATTCAAAACCAAATATTTGTCGACCGGCAAACAGCCCAGATGATCTCCTCAAATATCACCGATTACAACGAATCCCGATATAATGAGGATGATCACCCTATTCCCAATAACTTACTCCCACTCAGCATCTGTAAAACCATACAGATGTGAGAATCATACCTGGTAAATACATACCTTGGAGCAAGTGTCTAACTGGGAAATCAGTTTTCCATTAACAGTACACGGTGAAACTGAAACATTGAAATGTTTCGTCGGGGTATCTTGGTATTCCTAGTAATGCCTCTTCCATTTTCCAGATTCACAACTGTAACCGTATAATTCTTTGCCACCTCTCCAAATCCCTTTCTATGTCTTTAGTCATTACCTTCTGTACACCCCTTTAGGCCAAATGGTTTTCTTCCTTCCCTACCGTTCGGCACCAGCCTATGGTTTGGAAGAAGACTATCCAAAAGGCATAAAGGGTGTACTGTCCTAATCCTAGGAGCACTCGCAACGCGAGAGAAGGTGAAGATAAAAGACACCCGAATGTACTTTATTCCTATTTCTCCTGAACCAGAATCCATCCCCAAACTGGAACAAGTTCTTTTCGAGTTCGTATATAACCATACGATGGAGTATCCAAATAAACTGTGGATCTTCGTAGTGATACGGAGTGTCCTGGAGAAATACAAAGGTGATTTAGGATTGGCGAAGAAATACTTGGTTCGGTCGTGAATAGCAGTCGCAATTTACTTTGCCCTCTTACTAATCCCTTTCTTTGTCTTAACTCAATACCTTCTGTACACCATCGTTATGCTAATTGGTTTTCTTCATTCCCTACCGTTCGGCACCAGCCTAAGGTTTGGAAGAAGACTGTCCAATTTGCATAATAGGTGTACTATCTCCTATACCAAGGAGTACTCACAATGAGAGAAGGTGAAAAGAAAAGACAACTGAATAATCCTATTCGTTTTCTCCAGAACCAGAAACCATCCTCGAAGTCCTTCGAGTTCGTATATAACCATACGATGGTTTTGACCAATGGAAGTGGACGTTCGTAGTAATACGGGGTGTCCTGGAGAAAAGGGTAAAAGTAGGAGTGGCAACGAGGTCTGCAACTCTGACAATCCAAAAGCCAGTGTTTAAGAAGGTTCGGTCAACTTGGTCACTGAGTCATAGTCTTAGGGTCGGGTCAATGGTCGCTGCCAAAAAGAGAGAGAAAAGAAACACTCAGCGTGCATTCTAACCTAGATCAAAATGGTTATCACTTTGTCTAATTTGGAAACCTCCCACTGTACCTCAAATTCTCCTCCAAACCTGAAAGAAGAACTAGTTGGGGTCACCCGAGGAGTAAACTAACTCATCAGTGGGAATCGGGACCCAACTATCATCGCATGATAACTTGATGGAATCCACTCAAGTCACCACACTCCAGAAGGTATGCGCATGCCTGGCAAGTTTCAGTTCTTTTGAAACTCCCGATGTGATTTTTACCCCTAGGACCCAAGTGACCTTGACACAGTCAACAAATCAAAGAGTCCTAGTCAAGTTCAACCCGTCATTATCCTGGATTGCATTAAACCCACCCGTACGAGCCCTTGACACAGTCAACAAGGCCGCACGACTGTCCTAACCAATCCCATTAATATGCTACAAACAAACACTACTTAGCTACCGCATACTACGCCTTGACACAGTCAACAAACGCAGCACGAATACTAAATAATACTTGTAAGAAATGACGGAGGGCTACGTGTAGTTTTTGGAGAAAAGCCTTTAACGTAATGAACTTGATATTGTTGAAGGAACTGCATAGCCTTTTTAGAAAATATAGTGACGAAAACCTTTACTAAAGAGGTCACTCCCGGTGAAGGGATCTCGGCTCTTTCCCCGTAGAATGAGGTGCAGGATATTCCAACTGAATACCACGATGCAAAGCAAAAGTAATCGGCTATAGTGAAGTTAATGCCCTGACGCAAACTTCTGTCCAAGGGGTCACTCCCGGTGAATGGATCTCGGCCCTTTCCTCGTCGACTGAGGAGCAGGATATTCCAAATGAATACCACTATGCAAAACAAAAGAGAACGTCCTTGCAATAACAGCTTTTTGAAAAAGTGTTCCAACAACATCAGATTAGGTTTGTTTATCTTGCATTGATCCGAATCAATGCAGTCCTATCAATTGATCACACCACAAAGAACGAAAATATACTGACATACGTATATGTCATCCGCATTCGCCACTGGGTCCCGTCATCACCCGTTAGGTTAGCTAACTAACGGCAGAGCGGGGACTGGACTAGCACGGATGAAAAACATATACAACATCTACTAATATATTTACCAATATATAGTATTTCGCTCAAGGCGTGAATGAAATGCAACATCACAGAAATGTACAGCATCACAGAACAATACAGATATCTGGAAGCCCCGGGTTTCACAGAGCCGCTGCTGAAACCCGACGTTCCCCTGGTCGTGTGGATAGCCTGTGCAATGAAAACCTAGACCCCTACGGGCGTGGCAAGTCACCCGCCAAAACCTGAAGCGAGGCAGCCCCCTTCAGTACCGTGAATGGACCGCCCAGCACTTCACGGAATCCGGTAACTTGGGCACCCCTCCTGGGTCAACCTGTACCCCCTACGAGTGCGGCGAATAGCCCGCCAATCCTTGAGTGAAGCCCCCTCCGTCCCAATGCCATGAGATGCGGGCCCGTTGCCCTCTAGAATCCGGCTATCCGTGCACCCCTCCGCGGGGCAAACCTAGTACAGAAAGTCAAATATACATACACCGGGTACATCGACCGCAACCAGGTCGTGCCCCAAAAGAATAATACAAACAGGCAGTGACGGCAGTCCACATGTCGTACGCTCGCCCCGCAATATCAAATGTACATAATACAACACTGTACTAACATTGCAACCAGGCTATCCCCCACGACCGATCCGCAACACCACAGCATAAACATAGAACATCAACGTGAAAGTCACGTTCGCAAATCCGTCTAACCGGGCTATAGCAGTTAGACCGGATTTACCGATCGAGTGACATTCACGGTCGCAGATATAATGTAAATACTGTGAAATAATATGTTTAAAATTTTCCGATTGACCAAAAATTAACAAGTGGGCCCCCAATCAAAACTGTAGCACTCACAGAAAACCTGGGCCCAATTTTAATATTCCAAAACCCCTAATATTAGCCCAGAAGCCCACTGGAAAAATTGGGAACAGTGACGACACCAGAGTGCGGCGGAAGCGCGGCCCAAGGTGGGGTTTGGCCGCGCTTCTGCGCTCAGGTAGTCGACTGAAGTTGTCGAATTTTTACAGTGGTCTTATAACTCCCTGCAAATCATTCTGAGACCACCTGAAAAATTTTTAGACTTCAAAAAATTTCAACAGAAACTGATGTGAAGGAAAAATACGGTTTTTGGAATTTCGGTCGATCGGATAAGCAAAACACATTAGAACAAGCTAGGTAAGGTTAATGGCGTGGCTCTGATACCATGTTGCGCCACGGCAGCGCCCCGGCCGTCTATCCGAGGCCAAAATGCGGAATCAAAATTTTCTTAACTTTAAAACTGGCGCTACCGCGGACAATTACCCGGATCGAAACCATTAATCTATACTAGCTAACTAGAGATGGGGTGAGAGATGTACCGAATGATCCGAATCCTTCGGTCTTCTCCTCGCCGTCCCGATCTCCTGCGGAAACTCCGGTCGTCGCCTCCTCGGCGGAAGGGCACCACATCGCCTGTATCATTTACGGGCTCCCGCCTCGATACCGAGGCAACTCGGGCGCGAAGTAGGCTAGCCGACGCGCCCAAGATTTGCTGTAGGTTGTAGTGTAAATGATACTTGTCTCATTTGGGGTTTGTAGTTGCCTTGATGGAGGAATAAGGTTGAAGGAAAATGGAGCTTTCATTTTTCCAAAAACTAGAAGAATGAGATGAAGAAATTTGTGTCATGCCAAAAATGAAATTTCTCTCATCTCCTCACTCAAGTGGCCGGCCAATCTCTTCTCAAAATGGTGGAGGGAAAGAAACAATATGTAGCATGAAGGGAGGTGATTGTAGGATCAATCAAGGGGTGACCACAAACAAACATACACCATGCTTATATCAATTCACACCTTAACCTCATAAATGCAAAAGTATGGAGCAAAAGAAATGATGCTATCATAATCAAAGCATTTACATGAAACCCCTCCACAAAGTGTAATTTGCAAAACTGCAAATTACCCCCTCCATCGGAAAAGTCCGGCCGGAAAAGAACAAAGGAAAACCGGCCGGAACGGAATGCAAACTGGCAACTCCAGAAAACTGGTCCCGTAATAAATTACAGGAAAACCCCGATACTGTGCATACACACCCGCATCTGTATTCCGACCGGATACAAATGCAATGAGACAAAATCTACACTGTACTAAACTAGGACCGGCTTAAGCCAAAGCCGGCTAGTAAAATCCGTTCGATCCTGATCCGTGCAATACCGCACGTATCAGATCAAACCCTGCCATATAACTATATGGCCACTAGTACAAAACTGTCCGATCCTGATCCATGCAATACCGCACGTATCTTATCGGACCTTGCCATATCTCCATACGGCCTCTACAGCGTTTCGCCCGAAAGCTTGAATAACTGTAAGTGTGGTGGACTCTAAAGACTCGTCAATACTATGGTTGTGGATTTAACCACTAGCACGTCAGAGGTATTAGCCAATACGTGACGGGCCACCAGCTATTGACCAAAAGGGACGTCGATGAGCGAACTCATCCTGACACCCTACTGAGCCTGTCAGTGACAATATCCGTACAGTCCGGTCCGTTCGTCTACGAGCATCGCATGTCGGGCCTAGGGGGTTGGTAAAAGTCAGACCCCCAAAGGCGGTACAAGTCGTGTCGGAGCGTAGCCCAGAACGCCCTGAGATACTACTGGAATACCTACCAGTAAATCTCCTGCCTCGGCCGAGGGCTTTGCATAATGGCTCTCCTAGACACAGCGCGACCTCACCCCCAATACCGGGAGAGACGAACCCCTGCAGATCCGCTCACTGCCTCCATGTGGCTCGGGACTGTACCCAACTAAAACCTGTTTGCACGACTCCTTTGAGCCGTGGTAGGGTAGTAATCAAAGCACAGTGGGAACTCACACGAGACAAATGACGATCTCAGGTCGATGAACTAACCTGTACACATGTCACCAGGGAACTGCTATCTGACATCTGGTATAAGACCAACTAGCAGGTTCCCGGCGAGTCCTGTCCGGTGTACTCATAACCCAATGAGCGCCTGTATACATCTTAGGTGAACCAACTGACACCAGTGGCTTGTGAGACCGGCCACCGCCCCTCGTCGGGGTCTCGACTGTATACACTAGTCTACTAATGGAGTATCGATGCCCTGTCTCGAAACTCCTACGACTAGGGACCTTTTAAGGATGTGCTTATAGACCCCAGCTCCCACGTATATGATCGCCATCATACTGCTGGTCGTCAAGCAAGAATCCTAGGGGCTCTATCAACGTGTAATAGCGACATGTCAGGTCACCTAAAGCAGTGCACGATGATAAAGATAAACCAGATAGCATACTATCATCTCGAGTAAGACTGTCCTACCGGGATAGGTCCTCCCTCAATCATTGCAATCACGTGCCTGTGATCCAATAATTGACTCTGAGGGCACTATCTCCAACATAAATACCGTTGTCAATATTTCCTCCTTCAAAGTCGAGAAGGTGATGGTGCATCCAATGCTAGCAGAGCAAGATATCTACTTGCCTCCGGTTCATGGTTTGGCGCCTGGTGCTTTTAGGCTCTCGTCTCTCACTGCAGATTACTAAGTGCATAGCTCCTCGACTCAACGGCCCAATATGGAATGACGATGGTGTAGGGTTACTGGGAACTCTCACAAGGTTCTACAAGGCATCAACCATGCCCGATTTAAATTTTAGACGTGCCGAACAACCCTAACCAAGATCTTATACTAGAGATTAGGCGAAACAGAGCAAGTAAACAACTTTAGTTCTAAGAGTTTGGGATTACAACCTTTGTAGTCCGGTACTTCACTTCTAAAGCTCCGAATTGAGGTCCCTTCGCTGCGATCATCGAGTATCTGGACTCTAGAGAGGCTCTACAAAAGAAAGAAGCAAGCTTGCTTCCGATCTTTGATAACAAAGATGATCTACCTTGAAGAAACTTAAACCCAAGCTCTTGCTTTGCTAATCAAGTATTAGCAAAGCAAACACCCTAATCTAAGTGGCTGGAATAGATGAGGATGATGAAGTAGGAATTTAGCTCTCATTTATTTTCTATTTATCACTCATTTTCATCACTTCACAAAAAGCTAGAAACCTTTTCATGCAGGAAGAAGAAGAAAGAAGATGATCAATCCTTTTGTGATGAATAATGAAATCTTGTGAGGTTAGAATTGCAACCATGGGTTATGTATGATAACTTAACCTATGTAGAGATTTAACCATGGTGAAAGGTTTCGTTGGGTTAACAAATATCAAAACAAATATCTTTGCTTAAAACAAAAGCAAAGGTTCTAGAAGCTACTAGAAAGAATTAACCCAAATCAAACCCTAACCATGTTTAATCTCCACTAATCATGTTGCATTTATAACCATAACATGTTACAATATTATATATCACATATACAATATTTATTGTAACAAAATAAAATAATACAATTAACATATATCGCATATATATCAATGTATTACACGAGTGAGAAAAAGAATCTTTAAATGAGCTAATATTAGTTAATGTAATTTAATATATCAAATATATAATTATACATTAAATTATCGAATCAACACTTGATCCGATAATCCGGCTGTTTCACAAATAACCGACTAATATAATCTATATCAGTTGTTGGATGTAGTGCCCTCAAAGTCAATTATTGGATCGCAGGTACGTGATTGCAATGATTGAGGGATGACCTATACCCATAGGACAGTCTTACTCGAGATGATAGTATGCTATCTGGTTTTCCTTTTTCAGTCGTGTACAGGTTCAGGTGACTGATCATTATTACACGTTGATAGAGCCCTTAGGATCTTGCTTGACTACCAACAGTATGATGGCAATCATATACGTGAGAGTTGGGTAGTCTATAAGCACATCCTTAATAGTGGTCCCTAGTCGTGAGAGTTTCGAGACAGGGCATCGATACTCCGGAGTAGACTAGTGTATAAAGTCGAGACCCCGACGAGGGGCGGTGGCCGGTCTCACAAGCCACTGGTGTCCGTTGGATCACCTAAGATATATACAGGTGCTCATTGGGTTTTGAGTACACCGGACAGGACTCGCCGGGAACCTGTTAGTTGGTAATATACCTAGCGTCAGATAGCAGTTCCCTGGTGACATGTGTATAGGTTAGTTCATCGACCTGAGGTCATCATTTATCTCGTGTGACTTCCCACTGTGCTTTAATTACTACCCTACCACGGCTCAAAGGAGTCGTGCGAACAGATTTTAGTTGGGTACAGTCCCGAGCCACATGGAGGCAAGTGAGCGGATCGGCAGGGGATTCATCTCTCCCGGTATTGGGGGTGCGATCGCGCTGTGTCTAGGAGAGCCATTACACTAAGCCTTCGGCCAAGGCAGGAGATTTACTGGTAGGTACTCCAGTAGTATCTCAGGATGTTCTAGGCTACACTCTGACACGACTTATACCGCTATTGGGGGTCTGATGTTACCAGCCCCTTAGGGCCGATATGCGATACTCATAGACAAATGGACCGGACTGTATGTATATTGTCACTGATAGGCTCGGTAGGGTTCTAGGATGAGTTCGCTCATCAGGCTTCTGTAGGGTTCCTAGGCACACCAAGGAGGTCTCACAAGGCATCAACCATGCCAATTTCAAATTTTACGGTGCCGAGAAACCCTAGACTAGATCGTTAACTAGATGTATAGGCGAAACTAGCAACTAGTTAACTACTTAACTAAGAAGTGAATGGAAATACAACCTTTGTAGATCCGGTGCTCCACCTCCATAGCTCCGTGATGATGTCTCCTCGCTGCGATCATCGGATCCCGGGCTCTAGCGTCGGCTTCATCGGAGAAAGGGCGGGCTAGGTCATCGACTACGATGTCGAAGATGATCTACGTCGAGGCATCACAAGATCAAGCTCCCACTTCACCAAGTCATGAAACTTGTGAAGAAAACACCCTATACTACTTGGCAAGAGGTAGAGGATGAAGAAATAGGAGGTGGATTCACTTTAGAATTGGATTTCTCACTCATTTGCTCAAGTTGCCATTGATGGAGGCAAGCTTTTCTTCTTGAAGAAGAAGAAGAAGATGATGATAGAATATGATAAGTTATTTTAAATAGAAAACAAAATCAACACTTATCATATGGCAACCATGATTAGGTGTAGAGAATAGACCATGGTTATTTGGAAGGGTTAGGGTTAAGCATGAATATCACTTGGTCAAAGCTTCAAGAAGCTTCAATAACAAACAAAGAAAGCCACCATTTTCTCTTTAATCTTTTGCCAAAATAAATAAATAAATAAATAGATAAGAAAATGAAAACCCTAACCATTACATAACCATGGTTTAATCTTTACACAAACCCAAGTGAGCATGTATCATCAAACATGATACAAACAAGTGCATAAAAGTATATCACATATACAACTTGTGTACATCAAGTGAGAAAATCCATTTAAAGTCAACTAATACTAGTTAATGCAAAGTAATATATCAAATATATAATTATGCATTAAATAATTAAATCAAAACTTGATTTAACGATCCGGTCATATCTCATATAACCGACTAATATCAAATGTATCGGCTTATCGAATCAATCCTTGAATCGATAACTAGGTTATATCACATACAACCAATCGATACATTCATCGCGAGAATGGAATACGGTATCACATACACGCATTATTCTCGGTCCCGCACATATCTCATATGCGCTCCTATTTCGTTTCGCTTGAGCCAGGAAACCTCTATGTAGGACTCTAAAGACTCGTCAATATGCCGGCAGCAGGTGATGATCATATCAAACACCCACAAGCCGCAAGCGGTCTGCTAAACGTAACGGCCACCCGGGTACTGAGCGATCAGAAGATCGACGAGCAAGCCCGCTCACACTCCTGTGAATCCAACCAGTAACACTTACTGTACAGTCCGGTCTGATCGTCTGATATATCGCATATCTCGCCTAGGGGTGGTAAACGTCAGACCCCAATAGCTCGATAAGTCGTGTCGATATGAGGTCTATAACAGTTCGAGAAACTACTGGTAACACTTACCAGTAAATCTCAGCAACCTTGGCCAGGGATTTCCGGTTATAGCCAATCGAACACAGCGCAACATCAACTCCCTATACCGGGAGAGACGAATCCCCTCCTATCGCTCATTGCCTCCATATGATTTGGGACTGTACCCAAAAGCCACCGTTTTGCACGCCCTCTTGGACGTGGTAAGGTGGAAATCAAAGCACAGTGGGATTCACACAAGACTCTATGACGATCTCGGGTCTACAGACTAACCTGTACCAGTGTCACCAGAGAACTGCCATCTGACGTGAGGTATAATACCATCTGGGAGTTCTCGGCGAGTCCGTCCAGTGTACCCAGTCTTCACTGAGCACCCGTATATCATCTCTGATGTCAAACACCAATGGATATGGGATCATCCATCGCCCATCTGTATGGGTCGAGAAGGTATACGCTAGTCTACTCTGGTATATCGATGCCCCGTCTCGATACACCCACGACTAGGGACCTTGAAGGATGTACTTATGGACTACTATGTCCCCACTAGTATGATCCGCATCATAGTCCAGGCAGTCAAGTACACATCCTAAGGGCTTTACCAACATATAACAGAGAGGCAATCAGTATACACGTTAAGGTAAAGTGTAACCAGATAGCATACTATCATATCGACCAAGAAAGTCCTCCCTATATATGTCCCAGCATCCACTACAATATACATCCTATGTACAGTAATAGCCTCTAGGGCATACATATAACTAACCATCTCCCACTTGCACTAGGGCCATCTGTAGCAGTGGTTGTAGTATCTCATACTCAACCATCCCATAAAAGTCTCTCTCTGGGAATAGGCCTTCGTGAGTGGATCCGCCGTGTTATCCTCTGAGTCCGCTCTCCTAACCTTGATCACCCTGGAGATTAACTATCTCCATGATCAGGTGATACTGCCTTAGAATATGTCTGGATCACTGATGGGACGGACGTTCCTCGGCATAAGCCACAACTCCATTGTCACACAATGGGGGAGAACTTCGTTCATCTTATGAACAAATATACATCCAGACTGCCTCTTTGGTAGCATCTTAAGTAGCGATGTATCCAGCCTTTATCGTCTAGTATGCCACGGTATCTAGCTTGGAACTCTTCCACCATACCGTCCCTTTACTGAGGGTAAAGACAATGCCCGCGACTGACATTCAGTCGTCCTTATCAGCCTGGAACATTTCCAGTGATTCTCCCCAGGATCGATTGATACCATCTCACTACAACTAGTGAGTATCCTAACATCCATTTAGATCAATCTCATAGATCCAAAACCCAGGATTTAGTAGGTATCACTTTGATCCTATATGGAGAATCATTGTGATAAGCGGAGATTGACCGAGCGTAGCATAGGAAACTCCTTCCCTATCAAGAGTATGTCATCCACGTACTCTACGAGGATCACTACCATACTCCCTACTACCTTTTTGTATATACAAGGTTCATCTACCATTTTGATGATGTCAAACTCTTTGACTAACACATCAAAACAGACGTTCCAACTCCGCGATGCCTGCTTTAATCTATAAAGCATCTTGCACACGTTTCCGCTGCTCCCACTGTCTACGAAGCCCTCTGGCTGTGTACTTATAGACACACTCTTCTAAAACATCATTAGAAAAGGAGACATGGCACCCAACCACCCGATATCGTAGTCATGGTATGTAGCCATGGCAAGTAGGATCTGGATGGACTTAAGCATAGGAATCGGAAAAAAGTTTCATCATTATCCACGCCTGGTCGATGACGAAAACCTTTAACAAGTCTAGCTTTGAAAGTCTTAACTTTTCCATCTACACCAAGTAATCTTCTCAAGATATACTTGCCCCTGATGGGGATTTAACCCTTCAGTTAAAGCAACCAAAGTCCATACTTTGTTGGTGTATAAGGATTCCATCTTAGATCGCTAAGCATCCAGCCATTCTTACAGAGTCCCACTCTTGATGGCCAGCTCGAAACTAGTTGGGTCATCATCTCATGATGCATTCTTTGCTCCCACAGTCATAGAGAAACCGAAGTATCTCTCAGGTGGGTGAGGAACCCTACTAGATCGGCGCAGAGGCTGAGGTTCGATGGATTCTACTGAATCCTTTGGTTCTATCAAATCATCAGCTGCAGTTTGTATAGCTGGAACATTTCCAGTTCTATATAACAGATCTTGCGTCGAGCTTTTCCGGATTTTTCTTTTAGACATAGGCCGGACAACCCCAAATCTTAACTGACTTAAGAGATGGGCTCTTCCATTTCCATATCTCATATGGAGTGGTAAGCAACTGATTTGATTGGAACCCTATTCAATAGGTATGCAGCTTCTCACGTGAATAACTCCCAAAAGGAAATAGGTAACTCTGTAGTACTCATCATAGAGCACACCATATCAAATAGGGTGTATCTGCTCCGCCCCGATATACCATCATGCTATGGTGTATTCGGAGGAGTAATTCTGAGAGAGAATCTCATTCTCCTTTAGAATAGTCCATGATTTCCGTGCTCAAGTATTCTCCTCCTCGATCACATCAAAGGACATAATACTTATACCCGTATTGGTTCTCTACTTCTAACTTATATTCTGTGAATATCTCAAAAGGTTCGGACTTGTGTTTCAACAGGAATATATGTCTGAATCTAAAGAGATCATCAGAGAATGTAATGAAGTAAAAAGAACAGGTCTTGGCATGTGTAGATAGGGGACCATACATACATCAACATGTATCATCCCAAGAGTTCACAAACTCTTTCTCTGCTTCCAATAAACAGAGCTGTGGTCATCTTATCTTTGTGACATGACTTGCAAGTTTCACAAGATGTAAATTCAAACTAATTTAAATATGCATCTAAATGCAACTTCAGCCAGTCGGGTCGCATTGATATGACCATGTCTACAATACCTCAAGAAGGAATCGTTCATTTCTGAACTCTTCCTCTTGTGTGTGTTCTATATACTAAGAACTGTAGTTTGATTTAGAACATCAATGCTTTTAGATAACGTGCCTGAACCGATCAACTTTTGATATAGGAAATGTTCAAAACATTATCCAATAATACAAAATTTTATCATTTCTTTACTAATAAAGAGACTGATATGATTTTGTATATCAGGTTCGGTATCTAATAACATTCGTTCAGAATCAATGTATTGGTAATACAGGGTGACAGTGACCGACAGACTTGGCTGCAACTCTTGTCCCGTTTTCTGCCTCATGAAACTTATCACCCGTTCTCAGTTCTCTACCTTTCTGTAGCCCATGTAACAGATTACATATGCGGGATCCTGATCCGGTATCATATACCCAGGACGCAAAGAACACTGAGAAACAGTTCTATGTAACGAACACACCCGAAGAAGATGCATCATATGCACTTTCTTCGTTTGGGCGGCATGGAAAATCTGGTATTCCCCAATTTCCTGCTCTGTCTTATAACAATTATAAGTTGGAGAGGGACCAACGTTCCCCAGCTCAGTATAACAAGTGGGTTCGGTCAATTATCCGTATTATTATCTTGATTAAGGCGTGATATGGTCGCTACCTGGAGAGAGAGAGAAGAAAACACTCAGCGTGCGCTCTTTTCAAGAATAGATTGGTTATTATTTTATCTAATCAGGATGGCTCCCACTGTTTTTATCAAATCTTCCTTCAAACCCTAAAAGGAAAGACTAGCCGGGATTAATTACACGCTACAAGTTCGCCAATCTTTCAGCCAGGCCAGTGTCGGTAGTTTGAGGGAGGTGCCCCGTGCTATCGCACGGACCTAATTAATGTAAACCTCATTTTCCCAGAGGCGTAACCACAATGACACCTTTCTAGACACCTACTTGATCGGCTAATTGTAATGTGTAAAACTCTCCAAGGAGTAACAATTACTCGCAGCGGGTATCGGGATCCAACTATCTCATAGAAGGTATGCAATCTCATTGCAAATTTCAACACTTGAAATTCCCGATAATATTTTGCCCCTAACGTGCTATGACCTTGACGAAAGCCAACAAACCATAGCCCGCTAGTCAAGTTCAACCCGTCATTTCCTGATTGAATTAAACCCACCCGCACGACCCTTGACGAAGGCCAACAAAGTCGCACGACTACCCTAATCCAATCGCATCGTATGCTGCAGATAAGCAGCATATAACTACCGCACACTGCACCTTGACGAAAGCCAACAAATGCAGCACGAATACTATATACAACTTATCTGAAATGACGGAGGGCTATGACAGGTTTTTCTGAAAACCTATTTCCTAATGAACTTGATATCGTTGTAGAATCGAATGTTTTTTGAAATGGAGTGTTATTGAGGCTTTTCTAGTTTTGCTAAAGGAGTCACTCCCGGTGAAGGGATCGTCGGTCCTTTCCTCGTCGAATGAGGTGCGGGATATATCATATATATCACTGTGCAAAGCAGAACTCTTAAAAGTAATCAAAAGGCAAGCCGAGTGTGTAGCATCTGCCAGTTATTGCTAAAGGAGTCACTCCCGGTGAAGGGATCTCGGTCCTTTCCTTATCGAATAAAGTGCAGGATATATCATATATACCGCTGTGCAAAGCAAGAACTGTAGCTACCTGTTTTATTTTAGAAATTCGATTCCACAACATCTTAGGTTTCTTTTCTTTCATTAATCACATTAATGGAGTCCCATCATTTAAAATACCTAAACATCACAGATAAATACGACGTACACTTATGCCATCCGCATTCGCCTCGATGTCCCCTCATTCACCGTTAAGTTAGGTGACTAACAGCAGAGCGGGGCAGGGCTAGCGCGGGTGTAAAACATAAGTAACGTCTATATAATATATCATATATACTATATACTGTATCTATCACAGAACATCACATGATCACATCACAGATATCGCAGCAGAAGAATCATATGAAATATTGGATATACTAGGACGTCCGTGTTTTCAATACGAGCCAGTATAAAACACGGATTCCACGGTCGTGATGAATAGCCAAACCCACACCCCTAGACCCCTACGAGAGCGGCAAGCAACCCTACCAATTCTAGGGTTAGGAGACCCGGACTCGACTTCTCGAGTTGGTCTCCCACTGGACTCCAGAACCCGGTTACTTGTGCCCTCCTCCTTGGGTCTGTCCTATTGCGGAAAAGTAAATAATATACAAAGGGTGACAGCTTCCGCAACCTGGAAGTGCCCCAATAAAAGAATATTACATACAAGTTTTTACATGAATGAAAATGAAAAACACTCATCTCGCATAAAAACCCCCCGGCTATTCAAACACGACGATCCAATATAACATATCCAGCAACACATAACATCACATGTCATCAACGTAAGTAAACTTGCGCATCCCAATTGTCGTTGACATATAGCAACAAAACTGGCGATATCACATATTACACTTACGGTCACAGAAAAGAAAGTGTAAAACTACAACAGTTGGAATCCGCAACTTGCATAGACATCGCATGCCTAATCAAATGAATTCCTTAGACATCGTATGCCTAACAATTATAAACCCCGCATTTTAGTCTCATTATCGAAAACACTTTTCAATATCAAGTCGGGCAATTCAACAAGATTCCCGAAAATCTGATCGAATGCTCGTCGCAAACTTTAGTAGGCAGCCGCATCCCCGATACCGTCGACGAAGTGCACCAAGGCGGAACACCACTGCCGCGAGCACCCGAACGGATGCTTTCGGTGATGGAGTTCTCCTACAGTCACTTGGTCGGGGCTATGGGGTGTAGCTGTCTATTAAGTTTATCCGGCGAGTATCCGCGTACGCTACGTGATTGCGACGGATTTTTGATCGCATCAAAATTCCGTGGCAACCGATCAAGTGAGACTAAAGTGTTGTGTTTATAACATTCATTCAGTTATCACATAACTACTTGTGAATTCCAATTATTGTATCCCATTCCAGATAAACAGAAAATGTTAAACTTTCCGATCGAACAGTCAAACACCCAAGTTTTCCCGATACAGCTCAACACATGAAATAAGTCTAAAAACATTCAGTTCATGCCTTAGTACCAACGGTCCAGCCGTAGAAGGGTCAAGCCAACGCCTCACATGTGGCACGCCGTACTGCCCCAAACCCGAAGGTTCAAAGGGCAGTTCAAGACGGTCACATAATCGCGTTAAGGTTTGTTGTCTTCTAGAGGGTCCATTGCGTTACTTGTACTACTTTGAACATTGTTAAACCACGGAAAGATCCAACACTTGGAAATTTCCCGACAGGGGAAAATTGGGTATTTATATCCGGTCGAACTTTTTAACATATTCAACAAATTATCCGGAAAAGCACACAGACAAAATTAGACAATCCGATCGAAACACCGAGTCCCCAATACAACCCAGAAAACTCAACTCTTGAGTGAGATTTAAAAATTCCCAGGAAACTCAGCAATGCAAGAACAAAGTTACTGTGCAAACAGTTTTCAATGAAGAGGTTCTATGGCCGCGGAACCGCCGCATTAGCCATGCTAATGCCGCGGTTCCACCGCACTATGATCGAATCATGGGTCCCGTTTTATACAGTAATTCTTAGAATCTTCTACTGAGTTTTCTGCATATTTTTAATTCTCAAAAATCCCCGTTTTTGAAAAAAGTCCAGAGAGCATTTTGGATTTAGGGTTTCGGTTCGATCGGACTTCAAACTCCGTCTAGACTTCGCCTAAGGCTCTAGCTAGGCTCTGATACCACTGTAGGGTTCCTAGGCACACCAAGGAGGTCTCACAAGGCATCAACCATGCCAATTTCAAATTTTACGGTGCCGAAAAACCCTAGACTAGATCGTTAACTAGATGTATAGGAGAAACTAGAAACTAGTTAACTACTTAACTAAGAAGTGAACGGAAATACA
The DNA here is from genome assembly GCA_030015575.1 of Agapanthus africanus. Lineage (NCBI taxonomy): Eukaryota > Viridiplantae > Streptophyta > Magnoliopsida > Asparagales > Amaryllidaceae > Agapanthus > Agapanthus africanus. The sequence goes on along the minus strand of JASDDO010000024.1, from coordinate 710,546,091 downwards.
ACCTTTGTAGATCCGGTGCTCCACCTCCATATCTCCGTGATGATGTCTCCTCCCTGCGATCATCGGATCCCGGGCTCTAGCGTCGGCTTCATCTGAGAAAGGGCGGGCTAGGTCATCGACTACGATGCCGAAGATGATCTACGTCGAGGCATCACAAGATCAAGCTCCCACTTCACCAAGTCATGAAACTTGTGAAGAAAATACCCTATACTACTTGGCAAGAGGTAGAGGATGAAGAAATAGGTGGTGGGTTCACTTTAGAATTGGATTTCTCACTCATTTGCTCAAGTTGCCATTGATGGAGGCAAGCTTTTCTTCTTGAAGAAGAAGAAGAAGAAGATGATAGAATATGATAAGTTATTTTAAATAGAAAATAGAATCAACACTTATCATATGGCAACCATGATTAGGTGTAGAGAATAGACCATGGTTATTTGGAAGGGTTAGGGTTAAGCATGAAGACAAAATGGTCACTTGGTCAAAGCTTCAAGAAGCTTCAATAACAAAAAAAGAAAGCCACCATTTTCTCTTTAATCTTTTGCCAAAATAAATAAATAAATAAATAGATAAGAAAATGAAAACCCTAACCATTACATAACCATGGTTTAATCTTTACACAAACCCAAGTGAGCATGTATCATCAAACATGATACAAACAAGTGCACAAAAGTATATCACATATACAACTTGTGTATATCAAGTGAGAAAATCCATTTAAAGTCAACTAATACTAGTTAATGCAAAGTAATATATCAAATATATAATTATGCATTAAATCATTAAATCAACACTTGATTTAACGATCCGGTCATATCTCATATAACCGACAAATATCCAATGTATCGGCTTATCGAATCAATCCTTGAATCAATAACTAGGTTATATCACATACAACCAATCGATACATTCATCGCGAGAATGGCATACGGTATCACATACACGCATTATTCTCGGTCCCGCACATATCTCATATGCGCTCCTATTTCGTTTCGCTTGAGCCAGGAAACCTCTGTGTAGGACTCTAAAGACTCGTCAATACGCCGGCAGCAGGTGATGATCATATCAAACACCCACAAGCTGCAAGCGGTCTGCTAAACGTAACGGCCACCCGGGTATTGAGCGATCAGAAGATCGACGAGCAAGCCCGCTCACACTCCTGTGAATCCAACCAGTAACACTTACCGTACAGTCCGGTCTGATCGTCTGATATGTCGCATATCTCGCCTAGGGGTGGTAAACGTCAGACCCCAATAGCTCGATAAGTCGTGTCGATATGAGGTCTATAACAGTTCGAGAAACTACTGGTAACACTTACCAGTAAATCTCAGCAACCCTGGCCAGGGATTTCCGGTTATAGCCAATCGAACACAGCGCAACATCAACTCCCTATACCGGGAGAGACGAATCCCCTCCTATCGCTCATTGCCTCCATGTGATTCGGGACTGTACCCAAAAGCCACCGTTTTGCACGCCCTCTTGGACATGGTAAGGTGGAAATCAAAGCACAGTGGGAATCACACAAGACTCTATGACGAGCTCGGGTCTACAGACTAACCTGTACCAGTGTCACCAGAGAACTGCCATCTGACGTGAGGTATAATACCATCTGGGAGTTCTCGGCGAGTCCGTCAAGTGTACCCAGTCTTCACTGAGCACCCGTATATCATCACTGATGTCAAACACCAATGGATATGGGATCATCCATCGCCCATCTGTATGGGTCGAGAAGGTATACGCTAGTCTACTCTGGTATATCGATGCCCCGTCTCGATACACCCACGACTAGGGACCTTGAAGGACGTACTTATGGACTACCATGTCCCCACTAGTATGATCCGCATCATAGTCCAGGCAGTCAAGTACACATCCTAAGGGCTTTACCAACATATAACAGAGAGACAATCAGTATACACGTTAAGGTAAAGTGTAACCAGATAGCATACTATCATATCGAGCAAGAAAGTCCTCCCTATATATGTCCCAGCATCCACTACAATATACATTCTATGTACAGTAATGGCCTCTAGGGCATACATATAACTAACAGCTTCCCTTTCAGTCAGTACATGGCTAGCTGTTACGCACAGCTAGTGCCGCTGACGTGCTTGTGGTTAAACCCACTGTCAGGGCACTGACAAGTCTTTAGAGTCCCCCACAAATAGTTTCCCAAGTTCGGGCGAAACGTTATAGAGGCCGTATGGTTTTATGGCAGGGTTCGAAATTGCACGTGCACTTGTGCACGTGTCATATTTCGGACTGATAATACTAGTGGGCTTTGGTTTAAGCCGGATCCATGTATTATATTGAGTCGGAATATTTTAGTCTCTCTTATTCGTATTCAGTCGGAATACGGATACAGGTATGTATATACAGGTGAGGGGTATTTTCATAATCCGTTACGAGAATATTTTAGAAGATGCATTTCTTTTTGGATTAATTATTTTGGTTTAAATTATTATTTTGTTTTGGAAATGGTGACTCATTCTTTGTGACTCATTGATTCTAGGATGATCACTAATGACTCATGTTGAGTCATCTAGTGAGTCATTAGAGAATTAATGATGTTTGTTTTGGATAGGATATTATGAAGGGTTTGTGGGGATATTTGGTGAATATTTTTTTCTTGATATTTCATCACAAAACCTCATATATATCACCACTCATTATTTGGACAGCCTTAAAATGTGTCTGGATTTGCTTGGGTTTTTTGCTCACTTGATTCAGTTCTTGAGTTCACCATCTCCAAACCTTTTGCATCTTCTTCAAGCTCCACTCTTACCCTCTCATGTGATGAGAACCAAAGAGTGTTTGAGACAAAGTATCCCACTCGTTCTCTAGTTCATCTTGGTCATCTCTTTTAGCAGACTTGATGACCGAGTTGCCTCGGTATAGAGGCAGGAGCCCGTTTAAAGATCCGTTAACGTGGTGACACCTCGATGAGGAGACAGGAGATCGGAGTTGCCGCAAAGGAGCGTGGGATGATGGCTAAAGACCGAAGGACTCGGATCGATCGGTATAGCCTTTCTACCTCTTTACAGTTTGTTAGTTTAGCGTTAATGGCAAGATCCGGGTTATAGTATGCGATAGCGCCTGTTATAAAAGTTTTTGTTCCGCGCTTAGCATCAGAATGACGGCTGGGGCGATACCGTAGACTTACATGGTAATAGAGCCATGCCATTAACCTTTACTATCTTGTTCTAACGCGTTTAAAACATCGATCGAACGAAATTTCCGAAACCGCACTTTTCATGTTAAAGTTTCTGTCGAATTTTTAAACAGGTCTAAAAATCATTTTGAGCATCTCAGAAAATCGTGCAGGCTTTTTTGAGAACACAGTAGAAATTTGGGCCACTGATTCGACCATAGTGTCGCGGAACCGCCGCACATGCCAAGGTTTGGCCGCGGTTCCGCCGCAGGCTTGGCGCTTTAGTGTACCATATTTCTTCTAGGGCTCTTGCATAGGGAATTGTGGTTTCTGGAATATTTTTTTTGGGCCCAGATTTTGTGAGAGTACTGCAGTTGTACGTGGGGTCCACTTCGGGAAGTTTTGTCGATCGGAATTTTAAACTTGTTAGTTTACAGTACTTACATTATATCTCCGACCGTGAATGTGATTCGAGCGGTAAATTGTGTCTAATTTCTATAGTCCTTTTAGACGGATTTGCGAACGTGACATTTGCGTTGATGTTCTGTGTTGTGCCGTAATGTTGCGGATTTGTCGTGGTGGATAGCTGTGTGCAATGGTAGTGCAGTTTGGATTTATTTGTACATTTGATATTGCGGGGCGGGCGTCCAACATGTGGACTGCCGTCACTGCTTGTTTGTATAATATTCTTTTGGGGAACGACCAGGCTGAGGTCGATGTACCCGTTGTATATATTTTTCATTTTTGTACTAGGTTTACCCCGCGATGGAGTGCACGGATAGCCGGGTTCTGGAGGACACCGGGTCAGCATCTCATGACTTTGAGAGGCAGAGGGGCCTCACCCTAGAATTAGCAAACTATTTGCCACACTCGTAGGGGGTACAGGTTGACCTAAGGAGGGGTGCTCAAGTTACCGGATTCCGTGAAGTGCTGGTTGGTCCATTCATTTTGCTGTAAGGGGCTGCCTCGCTTCAGGTTTTGGCGGGTAACTTGCCGCACCCGTAGGGGTCTAAGTTTCATTGTAAAGGCTATCCACACGACCAGGGGACCGTCGGGTTTCAGTAGCGGTTATGTGAAACCCGGGGATCCCAAATTATCTGTATTATTTTATGATACTTATTACTTTTTTGTAATGTTGCATTTATCACGCCTGGAGCGATTATTGTATATTGGTATATATACTAGTAGATGTTGTATATGTTTTACTCCCGTGCTAGTCCAGTCCCCGCTCTGTCGTTAGTTAAGTAACCCAACGGATGATGACGGGACCCAGTGACGAATGCGGATGGCATATATGTACATTTTATTTTCGTTCTTTTCTAGTGTGATTGATTGATGGGACTGCATTGATTCTGATTACTGCAAAGGAAAACAAACCTGTTTGGACGTTGTTGGAACAGTTTTAAAAAGTGTTATTACAACGACGTTTCTTTTGTTTTGCACAGTGGGATTCAGTTGGAATATCCTGTACCTCATTCGACGAGGCAAGGGCTGAGATCCCTTCACCGGGAGTGACCCCTTGGGCAGAAGTTTGCGTCAGGGTAATAACTTCACTATAGTCGATTACTTGTTGCTTTGCATCGCGGTATTCAGTTGGAATATCCTGCACCTCATTCCACAAGGATAGAGCCGAGATCCCTTCACCGGGAGTGACCTCTTTAGCAAAGGTTTTCGCCACTATATTTTTATAAAAAACTATCAGGTTCCTTCAACGAGATCAAGTTCATTACGTTAAAGGTTTACGCCAAAAACCTGTCGTAGCCCTCCGTCATTTCATATGAATGGTCAGTAGTATTCAAGCTATGTTTGTTTGGTCTTTAGTCAAGACATAGTGATTGATAGCTGCTGGGGTGTTCACATGTTGCATAGATAGATGCGTTGGTTTGGGACAGCCGTACAGCCTTGTTGGCCCTTAGTCAAGAGCGAGTACGGGTGGGTTCAAATTAACAAGATAATGATGGGAAGAAATTGACATGCGACTTATGATTTGTTGGCCCTTAGTCAAGGTCATAAGAGCATGGGGTAAAAATCATATCGGGAGTTTCTAAAGAAACTGAAACTTGCCCGGCATGCGCATACCTTCTGGAGTGTGATAACATGAGTGGATACCTTCACGTTATCATGCGATGAGAGTTGGATCCCGAATCCTACTGATGTGTTAGTTTACTCTTCGGGTGATCCCGATTGATTCTTCTTTCAGGTTTGGAGGAGAATTTGACAGTACAGTGGGAAGTTTCCTGATTAGATAAAGTGATAACCTTTCTGATCTAGGTTAGAGTGCATGCAGAGTGTTTCTTCTCTCTCTCTCATTGGCAGCGACCATTGACCGACCCTAGACTATGAATCAGTGACCAAGTTGACCGAATCTTCTTGAAATACTGCCTTTTGGATTGTCAGAGTTGCATAAGTCATTGCCGCTCCTTCTTTTACCCTTTGCATTTCTCCAGAACACCTCGTATCACTACGAACATCCACTTCCATTAGATAAATCCATCGTATGGTTATATACGAACTCGAAAGGACTCCTTCGGGGATGGATTAAGGTTCAGGAGAAATTGAATTGGTTTATTCAGTTGTCTTTTATTATCACCTTCTCTTAGGTTGCGAGGGCTCCTTGGTTTAGGAGAGTACACCTATTACGCTTATTGGATAGTCTTCTTCCAAACCATAGGCAGGTGCCGAAATGTAGGGAATGAAGAAAACCAATTATCCTAATTAGGGTTTAAAGAAGGTAATAAATAAAGACAAAATAAAGGGATTAGAAAGAGGGCAAAGTAATTTGCGTCTACTATCATTCACGACCAAACAATGTAGTTCATCACCACTCCTATTTCACCTTTGTTTTTTCCCCAGTACTGGAGAAATAGAATAAGGTATTATTCAGTTGTCTTTTATCATCACATTATCTCAAGTTGCGAGTACTCCTTGGTTTAGGAGAGTACACCTATTATGCTTACTGGATAGTCTTCTTCCAAACTATAAGCTGGTGCCGAACGGTAGGGAAGGAAGAAAACCACTTAGCCTAAAAGGGTGTACAGAAGGTAGTGAATAAAGATAAATAAAGGGATTTGGAGAGATGGCAAAGAAATATACGGTTACAGTCATGAATTGGATTATGGAGGAGGTATTACTAGGAATACCAGGATACCCCTACGAAACATTTTTTATGTTTCAGTTTCACTGTGCATTGTTAAAGAAAATCTGATTTCCCGATTAGATACTTACTCCATGGTATGTATTTACAGGTATATTTCTCACATCTGTATGGTTTTACAGATGATGAGTAGGAGTAGGTTATTGGGAATAAGGTGATCATCCTCATTATATCGGAATTCGTTGTAATTGGTGATATTTGAGGAAATCGCCTGGTTTTTGCCGGACGGCAAGTATTTGGTTTTGAGTATCCGTTGTTGTGCACCAATCACAAAATGATATATCTGTACGTTTATTTTTATAAAGTGAGATATAACTTTTTGAAATTATGTCAGTAACATTTACCTATATCAGTTAATAATTGGGTAAGGAGCATTGAACAACGGAGTAGTTCTTAACCATAAGTACAGTTTTCAACCTACGATGCACAGGTTTTGAGTTATTCAAACTCAGCGGACTTATACAGAGTATTGTATGTTGTCCAGTGTCCATCAAGACAAAAGGGTTGGTCCTCGTACTATGTTCTATTTACTTGTGACTTCTCTAGTTTTTAGACAAGTGTTTCGTAGAAACACAAGGTCTAAGTTTTGAGAAGTTGTGGGTATACGAATAAAGTAGAGAACCAGATGTCGCAAGTATCGAGATTCTTCAAGGTGATCGAAGATGTAGATACTTGTGATTGGTATTCAGTTGATAGTAATGGTTTTGAGAAACTTGTTTCTCTTTCAGGTTACTCATAATTAGATGCATTCCTAAGTTGAGTAATGCTGATTAGCCTTTTTTTCCATTAAGTTGATATACACTGGAGACAGTTGCATGATTTGAATCTTATTCCAATTAAATTAGTCCAAAAGTTTCTATATTGGATATAGAATGGTTCATATCTTAATGATGTTAAGGTATGGGGAGTTGTCCGGCTTATGCTTAAAACCAAACTCTGGATAACTCAAGGCACGTTTCTGTAATGGCAGTTTGCGGGTTGGCCCAGGCTATGACGAGGGTTGACTTTCTACCATCAGGAAGATCAATAGTGATATTGTTCTTGACTCACCGCAGTTTTAATAAACTGGATTTTTTTTCAGAAAACAGTAGTGGGAGTATGGTAGAACTGCAAGTGTTTCCAGAACCGCAAACGATTACGGAAAATTTATTAGAACCTATAGATTCAATCAGGTTTGACATTCCAGTAGCCACTCCGCGGATATGGTAGGTAACCTCAGGCACCCGAGAGGTACTCCGGTAGCCTCAAGGACGGTGACAGGGAGGTTCTTGTTTACCCAGACTTGACACTACTGTTGTTCCAGGCTATGAGACCCGGCAGAAGGTTAAGTATAGCGTTGTTCTAAACTAGCTTTAGAAGTGCATGCATATTTTATTCTGCCAGAGGGTTGTTGTGGTCAGTGGGAGAAGCAGAAGCATAGTGGGCAAGTAGCTTATGTCTATTTATAGACTAGAGCAGATATAACGGAGATAGATCATCTAATTTGTATATGACAGTCGTGGCTTTAACTTCATCAGAATAGGGGATGGATCTGTTAAGAAGGCAGTAGGGTGTGTGATGTCCTGGTATTTGGATGACATGCACTTTGTAGGAAGTTAGATTCCTGACCTACGATCGGTTATACTGTGGTTGTCACACAGGTGTTTCTCCACACAGGATATGGATATAATATCATACATTCTGGTTACTAGATCTATGGTTTTAGATCTAGATTTGGGTGGTTTCCCAATCTGGGTACTTTGACAGTATTCTTTAGGTATTTAGAATAGATGACTCCTGGCATGGTGGTGTACCTGCAGGTGATGGAGTCACCCTCTCTAAAGGTGTCGTACAGACTAAAGAGGAGAGGGATGTGCATGATTAACATATCACTTGCTTAGGCAATTAAGTTGATCATGATATGTCAAGTACCACACCAGATGCTGTTTTTGCACTAGATGCAATAAGTTTATATTAATCCAATCCTGAAGAAACATACGGAAGAAGTTTTAGAACATAAGTGCATGTTCTGGGGATTTGATGACGGTAACCTCCTTCGGGGACGGTTATCATTCCAGGCTTCCAAAGTGACATGGATGACAGAGTGATTGTCAGAGTTATAGTTTTCCCTCTAACGAGGGGCAGTGTTATAGACAGGTGGTCCAAGAGGATACTGTGGGAGGCATGGTGCAGGATACTGATTAGGTTCAGTTGACGATACAGTCTAAGAAGTTTGGATTTGCAGTTCATTTATGAACTAGGTCGCATCAGATATCCAGACATATTCTAAGACTGGTATTACTCAATTCGGGAGATGGCTTTCTCCACGAACTTGAGATTAAGAGAGACATAGAAAGGAACATCATGGCGGATCCACTCGCTGAGGCTATTTCTCGAACACAAGAGTTTTATAAACGAGCTTTGTGAAACTTATTGGTAGAGGAGTTGGGTGTTCGGTATCACACGGGTTGTGAGTATGCGACATCGCAATAATTAGCCTTAAGTGCATGTTGGAGATTGTTGGATGTAGTGCCCTCAAAGTCAATTATTGGATCGCAGGTAAGTGATTGCAATGATTGAGGGAGGACCTACACCGGTAGGACAGTCTTACTCGAGATGATAGTATGCTATCTGGTTTGCCTTTATCAGTCGTGTACAGGTTCAGGTGACTGATCACTATTATACGTTGATAGAGCCCTTAAGATCTTGCTTGACTACTAACAGTATAATGGCGATCATATACGTAAGAGTTGGGTAGTCTATAAGCACATCCTTAATAGTGGTCCCTAGTCATGGGAGTTTTGAGACAGGGCATCGATACTCCGGAGTAGACTAGTGTATACAGTCGAGACCCCGACGAGGGGTGGTGGCCGGTCTCACAAGCCACTGGTGTCAGTTGGATCACATAAGATGTATACAGGTGCTCATTGGGTTATGAGTACACCGGACAGGACTCGCCGGGAACCTGCTTGTTGGTAATATACCTAGCGTCAGATAGAAGTTCCCTGGTGACATGTGTACAGATTAGTTCATCGACCTAAGGTCCTCATTTCTCTCGTGTGAGTTCCCACCGTGCTTTGATTACTACCCTACCGCGGCTCAAAGGAGTCATGCAAACAGGTTTTAGTTGGGTACAGTCCCGAGCCACATGGAGGCAAGTGAGCGGACCGGCAACTGATTCGTCTCTCCCGGTATTGGGGGTGAGATCACGCTGTGTCTAGGAGTGCCATTACACAAAGCCCTTGGCCGAGGCAGGAGATTTACTGGTAGGTACTCTAGTAGTATCTCAGGGTGTTCTGGGCTACACTCTGACACGACTTACACCGCTACTGATAGGCTCGGTAGGGTTCCAGGATGAGTTCGCTCATCAAGCTTCCCTTTCAATCAGTACCTGGGCAGCCGTTACACACAGCTAGTGCCGCTGACGTGCTTGTGGTTAAACCCACTGCCAGAGCACTGACGAGTCTTTAGAGTCCTCCACAGATAGTTCACCAAGTTCGGGCGAAACGTTGTAGAGGCCGTATGGTTTTATGGCAGGGTTCAAAATTGCACGTGCACTTGTGCACGTGTCATATTTCAGACAGATAATACTGGTAGGCTCTGGTTTAAGCCGGAACCATGTATTATATTGAATCGGAATACTTTAGTCTCTCGTATGCGTATTCGGTCGGAATACGGATACAGGTATGTGTATACATGTGAGGGGTATTTTCGTAATCCGTTACGAGAATATTTTAGAAGATGCATTTCTTTTTGGATTATCATTTTGGTTTAAATGATTATTTTGTTTTGGAAATGGTGACTCATTCTTTGTGACTCATTGATTCTAGAATGATCACTAATGACTCATGAAATGAGTCATCTAGTGAGTCATTAGAGAATTAATGATGTTTGTTTTGGGTAGGATATTATGAAGGGTTTGTGTGGATATATGGTGAATATTTTTTCCTTGATATTTCATCACAAAACATCATATATATCACCACTCATTATTTGGACAGCCATGGGCAAGTTTCATGCTTGGGATTTTTGCTCACATGATTCATTTCTTGAGTTCACCATCTCCAAACCTTTTGCATCTTCTTCAACCTCCACTCTTACCCTCTCATGTGATGAGAACCAAAGAGTGTTTGAGACAAAGTATTCCACTCATTCTCTACTTCATCTTGGTCATCTCTTTTAGCAGACTTGATGGCCGAGTTGCCTCGGTATAGAGGCGGGAGTCCGTTTAAAGATCCGTTGACGTGGTGCCACCTCGATGAGGAGACAGGAGATTGGAGTTGCCGCAAAGGAGCGTGCGATGATGGCTAAACACCGAACGACTCGGATCGATCGGTATAACCTTTCTACCTCTTTACAATTTGTTAGTTTAGCGTTTATGGTAAAATCCGGGTTATAGTTTGCGATAGCGCTATTTATAAAAGTTTTTGTTCCACATTTGGCGTCAGAATGACTGCCGGGGCGCTACCGTAGACTTATATCAGTTCATCGAATCAACACTTGATCCGATGACCTGGCTATATCACATATAACCGGCCGATATCTCATATCACGAGAATCTAATACGATATCACATACACGTATTGTTCTCGGTCACGCACATGCTCCTACTCCGTTTTGCCCGAGCCCGGAAACCTCTGTGTAGGACTCTAAAGAATCGTCAATACGCCGGCAGTAGGTGATGATCATATCAAACACTCACAAGCTGCAAGCGGTCAGCTAAATGTAACAGCCATCCAGGTATTGAGCGATCAGAAGATCAATAACCAAGCATGTACATTCTCCTGCGGATCCAATCAGTAACACTCCCGTACAGTCCGGTCTCTTCGTCTGATATGTCGCAAATCTCGCCTAGGGGTGCTAAACGTCAGACCTCAGTAGCTTCATGAGTCATGTCGATATGATGTCTATAACAGTTCGAGAAACTACTGATAAGACTTACCAGTAAATCTCAGCAACCCTGGCCAGGGATTTCCAGTTATAGCCAATCAAACAGCGCAACATCAACTCCCTATACCGGGAGAGACGAATCCCCTCCTATCGCTCATTGCCTCCATGTGATTCAGGACTGTACCCAAAAGCCACCTTTTTGCACGCCCTCTTGGACGTAGTATGATGGAAATCAAAGCACAGTGGAAATCACACAAGACTCTATGACGATCTCGGGTCTACAGACTAACCTATACCAGTGTCACCAAAGAACTGCCATCTGATGCGAGGTATAATACCATCTGGGAGTTCTCGGCGAGTCCGTCCAGTGTACCCAGTCTCCACTGAGCACCCGTATACCTTCTCTGATGTCAAACACCAATGGATATGGGATTATCCATCGCCCATCATATGGGTCAAGAAGCGCATACGCTAGTCTTCTCTGGAGTATCGATGCCCTGTCTTGATACTCCCACGACTAGGAACTTTTGAAGGATGTACTTGGCGACTACACTGTCCCCACTGGTTTGATCTGCATCATAGTCCTGGTAGTCAAGTACTCATCCTAAGGGCTCTATCAATATGTAACATAGAGACAATCATAGTACAAGTTAAGATAAAGTATAACTAGATAGCATACTATCATGTCGAGCAAGAATGTCCTCCCTATATATGTCCAAGCATCCACTACAATATACATCGTATGTACTGTAATGGCCTCTAGGGCATACATATAACTAACAATCTCCCACTTGCACTAGGGCCATCTGTTGTGGTATCGCATACCCAACAATCAGCTGTGGTTGAAGTATCTCATACTCGACCATCCCATAATAGTCTCTACTGGAAAACAGGCCTTTGTGAGTGGATCCGCGCTGTTGTCCTCTGTGTCTACTCACCTAATCTCGATCTCCGTTGAGATCAACCATCTCCTTGATCTGGCGATACTGCCTAAGAATATGTCTGGATCTTAGATCGGAAGGGGGGTTCCTTGGCAAAAGCCACAACTCCATTGTCACACAATGGTTGGAACGAAGTTCATCTTATGAACTAGTGTACATCCAGACTATTTGTTTGGTAGCATCCTAGGTAGTGATGTATCTTGTCTTTAATCGTCTAGTATGTCACGTTATCTATCTTGGAACTCTTCCAACATACCGTCCCTCCTTTTGAGGGTAAAGACAATTCATGTGATTGACATTCAGTCTACCTTACCACCCTGGAACCATTCCAGTGATTCTCCCCAGGATCGATTGATACCATCTCACTACAACCAGTGAGAATCCTAACATCCATTTAGATCTATATCATAGATATAAAACCTAGGATTTAGGAGGTATCACTTTGATCCTATATGGAGAATCCATGTGATAGGAGGAGATTGACAGAGAGTAGCATAGGAAACTAATTCCCTATCAAGAGTATGTCATCCACGTACAATACGAGGATCACCACCATACTCCCTACTACCTTTTTGTATATACAAGGTTCATCTACTATTTTGATGAAGTCAAACTCTTTGACTACCACATTAAAACAGACGTTCCAACTCCGCGATGCCTGCTTTATCTCATAAAACATCTTGCACACGTTTCCGCTGCTCCAATTGTCTACGAAGCCCTCTGGCTGTGTACTTATATACTCTCTCCTCTAAATCATTATTTAGAAAAGTTGTCATGACACCCAACCGCCAGAAATTGTAGTTATGGTATGTAGCAATGGCAAGTTGGATCTGGATGGACTTAAGCATAGCTTTGAAAGTCTCAACTTTTCTATGTACACCAAGTAATCTTCTCAAGATATACTTGCTCCTGATGGGGATTTAACCCTTCAGATAAAGCAACCAAAGTCCATACTCTGTTGGTGTATACGGATTCCATCTCAGATCGCTAAGCATCCAGCCATTCTTACACAGCCCCACTCCTGATGGCCTGCTCGAAAATAGTTAGGTCATCATCTCATGATGCAATCCTCTCTCCTGCTGTCATAGAGAAACTGAAGTATCTCTCAGATGGGTGAGGAACCCTACTAGATCGGCGGAGAGGCTGAGGTTCGTTGGAAACTATTGAATCCTTCGGGTTTTACCAAATCATCAGCTGCATTTTGTATAGCTGGAACTCTTTCCAGTTCTATCTCATGACCACTAATTTCTTCACAAGATATTCCCTTTCACAAAGGTGGCATGCTGAGAAACAAAACACCTATTGTTCCTCGATATGGTAAAAGATATTCCCTTGCTAATCCTTGGGATATCCAACAAACTTCTACATAACTGACTTTGCCTCGAGCTTTTCCGGATTATGCTTTTAGACATAGGCCGGACAACCCCAAATCTTAATATACTTAAGATATGTGCTCTTCCTATTCCATATTAAATATGAAGTGGTAGGAAACTGATTTGATTGGAACCCTATTCAATAGGTATGCAGCTTTTCAAGTGCATAACTCCCAAAAGGAAATAGGAAACTCAGTAGTACTCATCATAGAGCGCACCATATCAAATAGGGTGTGTTTGCTCCGCCCCGATACACCGACATGTTGTGGTGTATACGGAGGAGTAATGTTGAGAGAGAATCTCATTCTCCTTTAGAACAGTCCAGGAATCCCGTGCTCAAGTATACTCCTCCTTGATCTCATCAAAGGACATAATATTTATACATATTTTTGGTTCTCTACTTCTAACTTATATTCTGTGAATATCTCAAAAGCTTCGGACTTATGATTCAACAGGAACATATGTCTGAATCTTGAGAGATCATCAGTGAATGTAATGAAGTACAAAGAACCGGTCCTGGCATGTGTAGACAGGGGACCTTACATACATCATCATGTATCAATCCCAAGAGTTCACTAAATCTTTCTATGTTTCCAATAAATAGAGCTGTGGTCATCTTATCTTTGTGACATGACCGGCAAGTTTCACAAGATGTAAATTCAAACTAATTTAAATATGCATCTAAATGTAACTTCAGCTAGTCGGGTCGCATTGATATGACCTAGTCTACAATGCCTCAAGAAGGAATCGTTCATTTCTGAACTCTTCCTCTTGTGTGTATTCTGTACACTAAGAGATGTGGTCTGATTTGGAACGCGTATGCTTTTAAATAAAGTGCCTGAACCGATCAACTCTTGATATAGGAAATGTTTAAAACATTTTCCAACAATACAAAATTATATCCTTCATAACTAATAAAGAGACTGATGTGATGTTGTATATCAGGTTCGGTATCTAATAGCATTCGTTCAGAATTAATGTATTCTGTTAATATAGGGTGATAACTGCCAACAGACTTGGCTTGCAACACTTGCACCGTTTCCATCTCATGAAACTTATCACCCGTTCTCAGTTCTTTAACTTTCTGTAGCCCATGTAACATATTACATATGCGGGATCCTGATCCGGTATTTCATACCCAGGACGTAAAGGATACTGAGAAACAGTTTACCCAAAGAAGACGCATCAGCATGCACTTTCTTTGTTTGGGCGGCACGGGAATTCTGGTAATCCCCAATTTCATGCTCTGTCTTATAACAATTATAAGTTGGAGCGGGAACAACGTTCCCAAGCACAGTATAACAAGCGGGTTTAGTAAATACATCCGTATTATTATCTTGATTAAGGCGTGATATGGTCGCTACCTGGAGAGAGAGAAGAAAACACTCTGCGTATGCTCTTGCAAGATTAGATTGGTTATTTATATATCTAATCTGGATGTCTCCCACTGTTTTAGTCAAATCTTTCTTCAAACCCTAAAACGAAAAACTACCCGGGATTAATTACACTCTATAAGTTCGCCAATCTTTCAGCCAGTCCAGTATCGGTACTTTGAGTGAGGTTTCCCGTGCTTTCGCACGGACCTAATTAATGTAAACCTCATTTTCCCAGGGACGGAACCCCGTTGACACCTTTCTAGACACCTACTTGATCAGCTAATTGTAACATGTAAAACTCTCCCAGGAGTAACTCTTACTCGCAGTGGGTATCGGGATCCAACTATCTCATAGAAGGTATGCAATCTCATTGTAAATTTCAACACTTGAAATTCCCAATATTATTTTACCCCTAGCGTGCTATGACCTTGACGCATGCCAAACAACCCATAGTCCGCTAGTCCAGTTCAACCCGTGCATTTCCTGATTGAATTAAACCCACCCGCACGACCCTTAACGCATGCCAAACAACGCCGTACGAATACCCTAATCCAATTGCATCGTATGCAAGCAGATAAGCACTAGTTAGCTACCGTACACTACGCCTTGACGCATGTGAAACTACCGCAGCACGAATACTAAGTAGTACTTATCTGAAATGACGGAGGGCTACGACAGGTTTTTAGAAAACCCTTTGAGTAATGAACTTGATATCGTTGTAAAATTGAGTGAATTTAAATGGAGTGTTTTTGAGGCCTTTTCTAGTTTTGCTAAAGAGGTCACTCCCGGTAAAGGGATCGTCAGCTCTTTCCTTATCGAATAAGGTGCAAGATATTTCACAAATACCACTATGCAAAGCAAAAAACTATAGAAGCAATCAAAAGACAAACCGAGTGTGTAGAATCTTCTAGTTCAGCTAAAGAGGTCACTCTCGGTGAAGGGATCTCGGCTCTTTTCTTATCGAATAAGGTGCTGGATATTCTACAAGGAATACCACTATGCAAAACAAGAACTAGAGCTACCAGCTTTTAAAAAAGTTTCTACAAAATCTTTAGGTTTCTTTTATTTCATTAATCTCATTAATGAAGTCCCATTTTATTATGCTTCACAAGCATCACATTTGAAACGAAATCTGCAATATAACATATATTTCATATATATAATATAAACATTCGTCTCAGGCAATAATACGATCTCATCACAGAACATTGCAGCAGAAGAACATACATGAAATATTGTATATACTAGGAGGTCCGTGTTTTTAATAGGAGCCTGTATAAAACACGGATTCCACGGTCATGATGAATAGCCAAACCCACATCCCTAGACCCCTACGAGAGCGGCAAGTAACTCTGTCAATTCTAGAGTTAGGAGACCCGGTCTCGACTCCTCTAGATGGTCTCCCACTAGATCCTAGAACCCGGTTACTTGTGCTCCCCGTCTTGGGTCTATCCTAATGCGGAAAAGTAAATAATATACAATGGTGACATCATCCTCAGCCCGGAAGTGCCCCAATAAAAGAATATTACATACAATGAATTTTACATGAATGAAAAAAACTCTCATCTCACATAAAACCCCGGCTATTCAAAACACGACGATACAATATAACATATCACAGCAACACATAATATCACATATCATCAGCGTAAGTAATGTAAGTCGATATACAACACCCCACGACTTGCGGGGAGGCGAAAATTTAAAAAACGATCTTGTTCTTTGCGTAAACATCGATTAACCGAGAATCTTTTCAAAACAATAACTAACAAAGAATCATAGAAGTTAACAACTACTATGAAAAGTGATTATACCTAATGAACCGTGTCCTTCGTCTTTTCGTTCTCCACCTCCTCCTCGGCCTTCTCCAAGTAGTAGACGATCCACCCGAGAGCTATACTTCAAGCTTCACCTCAAACTAGAGGTAACTAGGTTTCTTAAAGTGCTAATCCAAGTAACCTAGGTGATATAGAGTTGAATTAAGGATTAAGTAGTCTAATTTAATCCTTGGTCTCAACACATGAGAGGGGAGGATTAGGGTTTGAAGAGAGAGAGCTTGAGGAGAGAGAAAGTGAGCAAGAGAATGAGATGAGATAATGATCTATCATAATATATATCAAGCATTATCATTTATCCAATAAAAGAAAATAAAGGATGAATAATCATGCTTCATAAATACAAGAGGGTGATTCATCTCCATGAGTCATTAAGCATTTATGATGCATTAATGACATAGATGAATCACTCAAATGACTCACTAATCTCATTTAATGCATATGCCACCTTAACCCCCAAGTCACCATCTTCTAGAAGCTTCTCGCGTAATTATGAGAACGCCCCTCCTATCCGTGAAAACACGGAAAAACTTTAGACTGTATAAATCCAATATCCCGATACTAGAATCTGGCTTAAACCAAAGCCGACTAGTAAAAACTGTCCGAAAGTCGTACGTGCGTAAACACACGTATGCGTCCGAACCCTTGTCGTAAAACCATACGACCTCTATATCGTTTCGCCTGGAGTAGGGAAACTCTCTGTGTGGGACTCTAGAGACTCGACTACTACGCTGGCAGTGGGTTTAACCACAGACCGCAAGCGGCACTAGCTGTACGTAACGGTCCACAGGTAGATGTCGATCAGAAGGCCGATGAGGAAACCCATCCGAACTCCTACTGAGTCTGATGTGACAATCTCCGTACAGTCCGGTCTGTTCATCTAAGACTATCGCATATCGGGCCCAGGGGGCGGCAAGAGTCAGTCCACTAATAGCGGTATAAGTCGTGTCGGAGCGAAGCCCATTACACCCTGAGAAACTACTGGAACCTACCAGTAAATCTCGCTTTCCCTGGCCAGGGTCTTTTCGTGATGGCTCTCTGACACAGCGCGATATCAACTCCCAATACCGGGAGAGACGAATCCTGTCTAACTGCCACTACCTCCAAGTGCTCGGGACTGCACCCAACTGCTACCTGTTTGCACGACTCTTTTGAGCCGTGGTAGGGTAGCAATCTAAGAACAGTGGGACACACTCGAGGCGAAGTAGCAGTGTCAAGTCTGCGGACTATGCTGTACTCATGTCACCCGGGAACTGTTAACTGACGACTGGTATAAAACCCAACCAACAGTTCCCAGCGAGTCCTGTCCGGTGTACCCATAACCCAACAAGCACCTGTATACTATCTCCAGTACGACGAACTGACGGCTGTAGGACAGACCATCTCCCCAACTGGGATGAGAAGCGTACACACTAGTCTACTCCGGAGTATCGATGCCCTGTCTCGATAATCCTACGACTAGGGACCTGAATAAGGATGTGCTTGTAGACTACCCAGCCCCCACTAGTATGACTGCCATCACAACGCTGGTAGTCAAGCAAGATCCTAAGAGCTCTATCAATACGTATACTCACATATTAAGATAGAAAAACCAAGTAGCATACTACCATGTTTAGCAAGACTGTTATATACATGCGAATATCCTAAGGTTCCATTAAGTAATATACAAACTAGTATGATACAATAATGGCCCCTAGGGAATATACACTAACAATCTCCCACTTCCACTAGGGCCATGTACTGGCGTATCGAAGACCGATGATCTCGAGTAGCCTCTCGAACTAAATCTGTGGTAAGCCCTTCGTGAATGGATCAGCAATGTTCTCTTCAGTACCAACTCTCCGAACCTCGATCTCCCGACGATCAATGATCTCCCTGATCAGGTGATACCGCCTTAAGATGTGTCTGGACTTCTGTTGGGACCTTGGTTCCTTCGGTAAAGCTATAGCTCTTTTGTTGTCGCAATACAGAGGTATTGGATCAACAATAGTAGGAACCACTTGAAGTTCTGTTAGGAACTTCTTCATCCAGACCGCTTCTTTTGTTGCATCGCAAGCAGCAATATACTCCGCTTCCATCGTTGAGTCAGCAACGGTGTCCTGCTTGGAGCTCTTCCAGCACACCGCCCCTCCATTGAGGGTAAAGACTTAACCAGATATGGACTTGGAATCGTCCTTATCACTCTCGAAGCCGGAATCAACAAAGGCCTCCATCTTGAGGTCTTTTCCGTCGTAAACCAAGAACATCTCTGTAGTCCTTCTCAGGTACTTGAGAATGTTCTTTACTGCTATCCAGTGCTTCTCCCTTGGGTCTGACTGATAACGGCTTACCACGCTGAGGGCGTAAGCTACATCTGGTCTGGTGCACAACATCGCATACCTTATAGAGCCTACCGCAGAAGTGTAGGGTATAATAGACATGCGTTCCCCTTCCAAATCAGTCTTGGGAGACATCTCTTTGGATAGGGCGATTCCGTGACAAGCCGGTAGATTAACGCGCTTAGAATCTTCCATACTGAACCTTTTCAGTACAGTGTCGATAATCATGGACTGCGAAAGTCTCAACATCCTCTTGGATCTATCACGATAGATCCGGATCCCCAGAATGTAAGAGGCATCACCCAGGTCTTTCATGGAGAACCTGTGTGACAAGAATCCTCTGACAGATTGAAGCATAGGAATGTCATTTCCTATAAATAGAATGTCATCCACGTACAAGACGAGGAATATGACACTTCTGGCTACAACTTTACTATATATACATGGTTCATCTGGATTTTTGATAAAGTCATATTCTTTGACTGTTTCATCAAAACAGATGTTCCAACTCCGTGATGCTTGCTTTAGTCCATAAATGGACTTAAGCAACTTGCATACTTTCCCGCTGCTCCCACTCTGATTGAAACCCTCTGGCTGATCTATATAGATGCATTCTTCTAAATTACCATTCAGAAAAGCCGTCTTTACGTCCATCTGCCAGATTTCATAATCATGGAAGGCAGCAATAGCAGGAGGGACCCGAATGGATTTGAGCATAGCCACTGGAGAAAAAGTTTCGTCATAGTCCAAACCTGGTCTTTGATGAAAACCCTTTGCAACAAGTCTAGCTTTATAGGTTTTCACCTGTCCATCTACACCAGTCTTTTTCTTGAAGATCAATTTGCATCCTATGGGTTTTACCCCATCTCTAGCAAACTCCAAAGTCCATACTTTGTTGGTGTACATGGACTCCATTTCAGTCCGCATTGCATCTAGCCATCATACCGAGTCGCCGTTCTGGATGGCCTGCTGGAAGCTAGTAGGTTCATCATCATCTATGATGCAATACTCTCTATCCCCATCTATGAGAAAACCGTAGTATCTCTCAGGCGGATGAGACGGCCTACTACTCCTGCGGAGGGGTGTGGGAATGTCCTGTTCTTCTTGAACTACCGGTTCTACCAAATTTTCAGTAGTAGTTTGCGGTTCTGGAATTTCTTCCAGTTCTATTTCGCTCCCACTTGTATCCTTTTCTAAAACTTGCTGTTCTAGAAAATGGGCATTACGAGAAACAAAAACCTTTTGTTCCTTTGCGTAATAGAATAGATACCCCTTAGAGTTCTTTGGATATCCCACAAACTTACACTGTACTGATCGTGCCTCGAGCGTGTCCACATGCTGCTTTTTAACAAAAGCTAGACATCCCCATATCCTCAGATACTGAAGATAGGGTTTCTTCCCACTCCACATCTGATATGGCGTGGTAGGCACAGTCTTGGTAGGAACCCTGTTAAGAAGATATGCCGCTGATTCTAGCGCATAACCCCAGAAAGATCGCGGAAACTCAGCATTACTCATCATGGATCGTACCATATCCAATACGGTTCGATTCCGTCTCTCCGATACACCGTTATGCTGTGGAGTGTATGGAGGAGTAAGCTGAGAGAGAATTCCTTTCTCTTTTAGGTAACCTAGGAACTCGGCACTTAAGTATTCACCACCTCGATCAGATCTTAGTGTCTTGATACTTTTGCCGGTTTGGTTTTCTACTTCATTCTTATAGTCCTGGAATTTTTCAAAAGCCTCGGATTTATGTTTCATCAGATAAATGAATCCGTACCTTGAGTAATCATCCGTAAAAGTAATGAAATAGGAAAAACCACCTCTTGCATGTGTAGACATTGGACCACATACATCGCTGTGTATGAGTCCTAAGAGCTCGCTCGTTCTTACTCCATGTCCAGTGAATGGAGTCTTTGTCATCTTTCCTTTGAGACATGATTCACAAGTGGCATAAGTTAGATATTCGAACGAGTCCAAATATCCTTCTCTATGCAACTTAGTCAACCTTGTCTCATTGATGTGACCTAGTCTACAATGCCATAAGAAAGCCTTATTTAAATTTGGAGACTTTCTTTTTAGTGTGTTCTGGACATTGAAAATCTAGAGTTGGTTTAAGACATATATACCGTTATTTAGTGTACCGGACCCAATCAAACCATGATTTAGGTGGATGTTGACAACCTCACTTACAAACGTGAAATCATAACCTTTATTTGATAACAAGGAAACTGATATGATATTACACGTTAAGCTAGGTACATAAAAACAGTTATGTAAAACCAAAATGTGTCCACTCGTCAATCCCAGGTGATAATCCCCGACGGACACAGCTCCTACGCTAGCTCCGTTAGCAACATTTAGGGTCATATCACCTTCCTTCAGCACTCTACGGTTTCTCAGTGCCAGCAATGAATTGCATATATGAGATCCTGATCCGGTATCCAATACCCAGGAAGTAGAGCTGATTGACAAACAATTCTCAATTACAAACACACCTGAAGTCGAAGCCACAGCTTGCTTCGGTCCCTGGTTCTTGGCGTTCCACACCTTGCAATTTTTCTTCCAGTGCCCTTTCCTGTGACAATGGAAGTACTCATCCTGGGCCACTACTGGCACTGCAATCTTTTTCTTTCCCTTCGTTCCCACCATACTAACACCTCTAGGTCTGGTGGTGGCCTTCTTCTTCCTTCCTTTAGCCCTTGCCTTGGACCCGGAAGAAGAGGCACCGCTAATAAACATAGCGGGTGTTTCCCTTACCTTCTGCAAGGTGCCCTCTGCACTCCTCAACATGTTAAGGAGTTCCGGAAGTTCAACTTCTTTTCTTTGAATGTTGAAGTTCAGAATAAACTGGGCGTAGGTGGAAGGAAGGGACTGGAGAATAAGGTCTGTATAGAGCTCATTATCCAAAGTCGTCCCAAGGTCTGTGAGCTCTTCTATGTAGCCAATCATATTTAGGACATGTTCTCCTACCGATGATCCGACAGCCAACCTCGCTCGAAACAAGTTCTTAGAGGTCTCGTATCTTGCTATACAAGATTGCTCTCCTTAAAGTTCCTTTGTATGGAGAAATATGGCATCTAGTTCCATATCCTCGTGCCTCCTTTGATGTTCACTGTTCATCGAGGCAAGCACGACGCACTTGGCTTTCGCGCAATGGAAATCCTAGGTTTTGCGGATTTCCTTATCCGCATTACTGGATTTGGGGCCAGGGACAGCAGGTGCCTTAGCGTTGAGGACGTACCCCAATTTGTCATAGGTCAAAGCCATTTTGACATTCCGCAGCCAATCTTTATAGTTTGGCCCTGTCAGTATATTTTTCTCTAAAAGTAACTTAAGTCCAGTCATTTTCAGGGTCGCTGCAATTAGGAGAGAGAGAAGAAAACTCTTTAGCATGATGCTCTTGCAAGTTTAGAGTGGTTTTTAGTTTATCAAAACTGGATGGCTCCCACTGTTTCTCGAATCCTTCCTCAAACCATAAAAGAAGAATTAGCCAGGCATGTGTCGATACTTCGAGGGAGGTTTTCCAACTCTTTCGCGAAGTTCCTTAATTAAAGAACCTCTTTTCTCTGGGGGCGTAGCCCCGCTGACACCTTTCTTGGCACCTACTTGGTTTATAGCATTGATCGTTAGGTGACAAATCTCCTGATAAGTAGCATATACTCACAATAGGATCGGGATCCAAATATCATCGTATGATAATGTTGAAGGAATCCTACCAACATTCATCAAACTCCAAATGATATGCATCTCTTTGCAAATTTCAGTTTCTTTAGAAATTCTCGATATATATTTTTGCCCCATGCTCTTATAACCTTGGCGTTGGTCAAAATGTCATAAGTCACATGTCAAGTTCTACCCATCATTATCTTGTTAATTTGAACCCATCCGTATATATCCCTGACGTTGGCCAAATGATAATACGACTGTCCCAAACTAACTCATCTATCTATGCAACAAATGAATACCCAGCAGCTACCAAACACTATGCCTTGGCGTTGGTCAAAATGCATACTTGAATACTACTGAATACCCAAATGAAATGACGGAGGGCTACGAATGGTTTTGGCGAAACCGTGAACATAGTGAACTTGATATAATCGAAGGAACCTGATAGCTTTTTAAACGGAGTGGTTAGAGCTCCGCAATTAAAAATATCTTCTGTTTTAAAAATGACCGAATGGTTTCTTTTAAATTGTTCCAACGATTCATCTTTTGGTTTATTTTCTTTTCATTATAAATAATGCGTCCCATCATTAACCTATCATTGCAGAAAACAACGAAAATACAACGTCCTCTTATACCATCCGCATTCGCTACTGGGTCCCGTCATCACCCGTTAGGTTACTTAACTAACGACAGAGCGGGGGCTGGGCTAGCGCGGGTGTAAAACATAAGTGATGTCTAAATAGCTATCATATATAGATATTGTACATTCGTCTGACGCAATAATAGGCATTCCAGATCTCATATGAACTTTATTTGATTTGCAAGCAATCCGCGTTTGTTTAGAGCCTGCAACAAAAGACGGATTACACAGTTGTGATGAATAGCAATTACCCCACCCTAGACCCTTACGGGTACGGCAAACTACCCGCCAAATACCCGAAGTGAAGCGGTCTCCCTCAACAAAGTGAGTAGGCCACTAAACACTTCAAAGTACCCGGTAGTTTGTGCACCCCACCTTGGGTCTATCCTAGGAGCAAAAACAGTAAAATGAAATAATACAACGGTGGCTACAACCGCAACCTGGATGTGCCCCGCAAAAATAATATTACAACGTATTATAATTAAATTGAATGAATTAAAATAATAACCCATCACAAAACCCCGGCTAATTATCACAACAGTCCAATACAGTTCACTTCCACAAACAGTTAAAACCATTACAGAAATGTGCAACGCCCTACCAACCGACATACTAGCAGTTAGGGGAGGCTTACGAACACATTATACAATCACAGATATAATCAAATTAGCAAACATCGTAAGATTTCGATCGTGCAAACACTTTAGATTCTACTCCAATACTTCTCTGTGCACCTGAGACTTGAGCAGAAAAATAAACATTCCAGAAATATCATTATTAACACAGGAGAGTTACTGAAGGAATTTGGGCTGACTCGGCCCTAACTCGGCCGCGTATCCGCTGTGGATCGCATGGATCTGCCGCGGTTCCGCGGTGAGTTTGCCGAGTTAGGAGTCCAAATTTCTTCTGTAGCCCTATTATTCTCTGCTGGATATTCTGAAGCTCCCTGAAAAATTTTTAGAGCCAGTTTTAAATTCGACAGAAACTGTGATAAATCGATGATGTTTCCGGTTCTTTTTGCGTTCGAAATTCATACGACTTTGCTAATGAGTTAATTATTGTTTAGCGAGGCTCTGATACCACTGTAAGTCGATGTACAACACCCCACGACTTGCGGGGAGGCGGAAATTTAAAAAACGATCTTGTTCTTTGCGTAAACATCGACTAACCGAGAATCTTTGCAAAACAATAACTAACAAAGAATCATAGAAGTTAACAACTACTATGAAAAGTGATTATACTTAATGAACTGTGTCCTTCGTCTTTTCGTTCTCCACCTCCTCCTCGGCCTTCTCCAAGTAATAGACGATCCA
Source organism: Agapanthus africanus (assembly GCA_030015575.1). Classification (NCBI taxonomy): domain Eukaryota; kingdom Viridiplantae; phylum Streptophyta; class Magnoliopsida; order Asparagales; family Amaryllidaceae; genus Agapanthus; species Agapanthus africanus. The sequence goes on along the minus strand of JASDDO010000024.1, from coordinate 710,521,458 downwards.
CCCGAGAGCTATACTTCAAGCTTCACCTCAAACTAGAGTGTCACGACCCGCAGGGTACGGAACGTGACTGGCACTTAAGTTTACGAAACGTCTAAAGGCGTCCGTAAAATAAGTAAGCCAAAGCCCAGAAAACAAAACCAATTAAGCAAAAGAGTGAAGAAAACCCAACATTCGAAAGCAAGTTTATCAAATAAGTCATGTGAAACACTTTTTAAAAACAATACCAACTTTTCCCGAAAATTTCGGCAGAGTCTCCTTTGTAAATACTGACCCCAAAAATGGGTACAACAAAATATATACATGAATCCACAAAATAGGGCATCCCCAAGCGGGAGCTAGCTCTTCGCCATACGGCGGTCACAAATCCCACGCAATGTAAATGACAACAAGCATAATAAAGCATAAGGAAGCATGAAAAAGTAGCATGTCGGCTCAAGTGAGCTCGACCCCAAATACAGTATAAAATCCACAAACCTCACAGTCTCATCTCTAGGTCAATATACAATAATCTGGTAGAACAGTAGATGGAGTACACTAGATACAAGAATATACAAGAATATACAAGGTGGTACAAAAAATAACATAACCCACCTATGAGCAAATCTCGAGCTCAGGCAAAAGAGGCAAAAGACAAGTGCGCCCGCCGCTACGGAACTGACGGAGCGGACCTGCAAAAGACTGTGGCACAACGGGGGTGAGTTGCCAACTCGTGAGTAATAAATAACATCTACAAAGGCTATCGTATGCATGCACACAAGCATCCTAGCATCTATAATACAGGTAAGACTGGATGCACTAGCAGGTGTGTATATAACATCAGTGTACTAATATGTATGCAACATGAATATCTGAGGTCTCAATATGTATATATAAGAAATATTTATTCTCTTTTGTTTTTGAAATTCTTTTAGAATGCTAGCATAATGTCAATGAATCGACGAAAATCGGTGTCCAGCAACGACACCTAAAAAGCTGTCTCAAATCTCATAAATGTATCTCTGGCCTCAGCCGTCCGGCTGACCCATCTCAAATATCAATATCTCATCATCTAGCGGCCACGGTCGGTATCCTCTGGATATCCGTCGTCCCAAACAGTCACCGGTAGGTAATCCGTCCCCTGCCAGGCTCAACGTCATCACCACATTCCTCTTGCCCCGGGGTACCTTACCGGGCCCACCATGTACCCGTGCCGGTTCCTCCACTCCTCGATACGGATTTCCAAATCCACAGAAAACTCATGGTGGACGATACTTACATCACTAAAAAACCGCAATTTTTACATATTTTAAAATATAATAAGTTTAGAAATTTTGCGGTTTTCCCCCGAAATCCAGCAATATCATAAAATCTCAAGAAATCCTCATAAGTGCATATATCAATGATAATGAATGCGTATGATATCAATAAACAAGTTGCGATGTGTGATTAATGTATTAAGCATGAACAATTAATATGATGAAGTACATGCACATGAATAGCAATACTACGGTTTCATTTTTAAGGAATTAAAGGCAATAGTACCAGTTTAAGCATCAATTAGTAAAAGGTTTCAATTTAAAAGTTATCTAGTGTGGTGGCATGGCAATTACCAGGATGTGTGTGTAAACATGAATAGTGCTCGTGCTGCATATAAAGACCTGGTAATGGTGCATGTGTCCTACAATTGAGTTTGCGTATATGGGTATAACCTATTGATCTAATTGCAGCAATTATCATGCCGGTATTATTATTCTAATGTCACAAGTGATTATCCAATTTACTATTTTCCAGTTTACTAAATCTATCGGGCGACTTGCGCCATCCAAACGATCGTCCCCCGTAGATGTTAAATCTACTCACCGGAATCCCTGGCTAGCTGTGTCCAATCACCGCCTTTCCCTTTCGCGCCGCATCTGACGTTTCCGCGACCGAACCTGGAATTTACATCAATACCAAATATAAGGTTACATATCAAGAACGACGCAAAACCCCAACGAAACTACTAAGGTTCGCTAGCTAGGTACAACGTGCACAAAGTGCGCGGACACACGCGAAAATCGCAAAAACTGCCGAAAAACGACGATTTGGGTCGCCCGGCAAAACTAAAACCCGACTACCCAAAGAACCGCACTCACGCATCCTAAAAGTCGTAGGACAAGCCATCACAATCATCAAGATGCCACAATTAATTCATCACATAGCTTTTATAAAAATCTAGTAAGCAGAAATTGCAATTTGAGGTAAACATCGACAATTTAGCGACAAAGTCAACACCACCCAACACCAACATCCAAACTAACCAAATAGCTAGCCAATACACAAATTCTAAACCATTAACTAAGCTTAAAAACCTAATTTACATAACAAAACCTTCTCTTGATTTTTGTAAATAGCAAACATAAACCAAACTATATATGAAAAACCTTAATTTAACACTATATTTTAGCCTAATAAGCAAATTAACCACTTAGATTAAGGTTAGCAAAACACTAGATAGCAAATTAGGTTTAATCACTTAAATAATGCTTTCTAAAACTTAATCCACTCACTAATCAAGCTTCAAATATCATTTTCCATACATAACCCTCTCTTGAAAAACCTTAAAACAACAATTTACAACTAAAATCAACTTCTAAAATTACCTAAATTAGCATAATTAAAGACTACATAACAAGGTAACCATATAGATTAATTCACTAACAACTAGATTAACTAATAAACAACTTAATTAATTATCATGGTTCAAAACCCTAGTTTAAACAAACTACTCATTTTAAACTAGATTAGAAATAAGCTAACTTTTAACACTAACCATACAATTAAAGGAATTAGCAACAAAAGAAAGTAACTTTGATGGAATTATACCTCTTGATCTATGGATCAAGCAAGAAGTTTGCTCAAAAGAATGGCTTCCTAGCTCCAAAATTCAAGCAAGAATGGCTAAGGATAATGATAGCATAAGGATTTTTGTTTGGATTTTTGAATTAAATCATGGATTTTGATGTATTTCTTGAAGAAATTGAAGAAAAATGAAAAGAAAAGAGAGGAAGAAGAGGGTGTGCAGGAATTTCGGCCAGAATGAGGTATGGGGGAGGGTGTGGGGTGAGTGGGAAGGTCAAGGGTCAAGTTCCAAAGTCAATATATCATACTTTTATCCAATATATTTAAATTAATCCATAAACCAACAATTTAACTCAAGAAAGAACCCAAGAAGAGAGAGGCCAGAAATTTCTGGTCTTGGCCAAGGTTTGGGCTGTTCTTGGGCTGAGGGAAAAGATAGAGGGGTGTTACAAAAGAAATTTTATGCAAAAAGGCCCCCTACAACTCAAAAATTGCAAGTTTTAGCCCAAAATTCAATAAATTCGTTTCAATTCATAAAAATTTGAAAAAAATCAAAATAAATTACTAAAAATTTATGTTATCACTAGATTATAATTATCATAATTTTAGAGATTAAAATTAGCCCGGAAAAATTTGTATTTATCGCTTATTTAATGTATTTTCTTACCGGCTTAAAATAATATTAAAAAAATGAAAAATAGAGAAAAAATTTTAAATGACCAAAATTTCATAATTAACTCATTAGCTACTAAAAACAAGTAATTACCTATCCATTTAAGGTATAATTAGCCCTAAACTGCAAAATATCGAGAAAGACGGTTTTCGGAAAAATACCGAATTTTCACCGAATTTCAGGAAAACACCAAAACGACTTTTCAAGACGCTACAATCTTCCCCCCTTAAAGAAATTCGGTCCCCGAATTTAAAAATATAGCTACGCGTACCTTCGAAGAGATGGGGATATTTCTTCCTCATCTCGCCCTCGGTCTCCCAGGTAACCTCCTCGCTGCTCGGGCTACGCCAAAGGACCTTGACGGTTGGTATAATCTTCGACCTCAACTTCTTCACCTGCCGATCCAAGATGGCCACCGGCTGCTCTGCAAAAGAAAGGTCGCGCTCTAGCTGGACTATCGGGTGCTGAATCGCATGCGAAGGGTCGTGAAGGTACTTGCGGAGCATCGAAACATGGAAGACGGGGTGAACATCGGGAAAGCTGGGTGGAAGAGCCAAACGATAAGCAACAGCGCCAACACGCTCGAGGATCTCGAAGGGACCCACGAATCTAGGGCTAAGCTTCCCCTTTCGCCCAAAACGCATCACGCCTTTCATCGGAGAGACTTTCAGAAAAACATGGTCGCCAACTGCGAACTCTAATCTGCGACGGCGTCTGTCTGCATAGGATTTCTGCCTGCCCTGAGCCGCTCTCATCCGGTCTTGGATCAACTGGACCTTCGATGTCGTCTCCTCAACAAGCTGCGGCCCCAAAATGCTGCTCTCGCTGAGCTCTGTCCAACAAACGGGCGATCTGCATCTCCTCCCATACAATGCCTCGAAAGGTGCCATCTGAATAGTATCCTGGAAGCTGTTGTTGTAGGAGAACTCCACTAGAGGTAAATGACGATCCCAGCTACCACCAAAGTCTAAAACGCACGCTCTGAGCATATCCTCGAGAGTCTGAATGGTCCGCTCTGACTGTCCATCTGTCTGCGGATGAAACGCTGTGCTGAAGCTCAAACGAGTGCCCAAAGCCTCCTGAAGTCTCTGCCAAAGTCGGCTGGTGAACTGAGTGCCTCGATCTGACACGATACAAGTCGGTACGCCATGTAGTCGCACGATCTCGTCAATATAGAGCTGAGCATACTGAGCGAAGCTGAAAGTCGTCTTCACTGGAAGGAAGTGAGCCGCTTTCGTCAATCTATCCACGATCACCCAGATGGAGTCGTACCCTCGACTGGTCCTGGGTAGACCTACAACGAAATCCATCGAAATCTGCTCCCATTTCCACTCTGGAATGGGTAACGGCTGTAGCTCTCCTGCGGGCCTCTGGTGCTCGGCCTTGACTTGCTGACAAGTCAGGCATCTTGAAACGAACTCTGCAATGTCCCTCTTCATCCCGTCCCACCAGTAGGTCTCTCTCATATCATGGTACTTCTTGGTGGAACCGGGGTGGACACTATACACTGATCGGTGTGCCTCCTCAAGAATGTCGCGTCGCAATCCATCAGCATCTGGTACGCACAGTCTAGATCCATATCATAAAATCCCCTGATCGTCAACCATGGACTCGGAAAATCTGCCTGTCCCATCTGTGCCATGATCTCTGAGCAACGGTCGTCACTGCGCTGTGCCTCATATATACGGTCAAGCAACTGTGGGCGTGCACGAACATGCGCGAGCTGTCCCCCTGTCTGAGTGAACTCGAACTCAACTCGGCTGTCGCATAACATCTGCCAATCTGCTGACGACTGCCTCTGCACTGCGCGCAAAAAGGATAGACTACCCCCGGGCCTCCTACTCAACGCATCTGCCACCACATTCGCCTTGCCGGGGTGATATAAGATCTCGCAGTCGTAGTCTTTCACCAACTCCATCCAACGACGCTGTCTGAGGTTCAGGTCTCGCTGCTGAAATATGTACTTTAAGCTCTTGTGATCGGTGAATATCTGACACGACTCGCCGTAAAGGTAATGTCGCCAAATCTTCAGTGCAAAGACCACTGCAGCCATCTCCAAATCATGAGTGGGGTAGTTCTGTTCATGCTTCTTCAACTGCCGAGAAGCATAAGCGATCACCCGGCCATGCTGCATCAAAACGCATCCTAATCCCACTCGCGAAGCATCACAGTAGACAACAAATCCGCCTGATCCCGAAGGTAAAGATAATACCGGCGCCGTAGTCAAACATGTCCGCAGCTGCTGAAAACTGCTCTCGCACTCCTCTGTCCAAACGAAAGGAACTCCCTTCCGGGTCAAACTGGTCAACGGTGCAGCTATACGGGAGAAGTCCTGAACAAAACGCCTATAGTAGCCCGCCAGGCCTAGAAAACTACGGATCTCTGTAACCGATGTAGGTCGGGGCCACTGCTGAACAGCCTCAATCTTCTTCGGGTCCACACAAATGCCGTCTCTCGTAACCACGTGACCCAAGAATCCGACACTGTCCAGCCAGAAAGCACACTTGGAGAACTTCGCGAACAGCTGATGCTCCCTCAGAGTCTGTAACGTAATCCGCAAGTGCTGCTCGTGCTCCTCTCTGCTCCGGGAGTACACCAAGATATCGTCGATAAACACGATGATGAACAAGTCAAGATACGGCCTGAATGTACGGTTCATCAAATCTATAAATGCTGCTGGGGCGTTGGTGAGTCCGAACGACATCACCAAAAACTCGTAGTGGCCATAGCGTGTACGGAAAGCTGTCCTCGGTATATCCTCTTGTCGAACTCGCAGCTGATGGTATCCTGATCGCAAGTCGATCCTCGAAAAATACCCCGCACCCTGAAGCTGGTCGAACAAATCATCAATGCGCGGCAACGGATATCTGTTCCGAACGGTAACTTTGTTCAGCTGGCGGTAGTCGATACATAAGCGCAAACTTCCATCCTTCTTTTTGACAAACAGGACCGGAGCACCCCACGGAGAAACACTCGGTCGAATAAGCCCCTTCTCCAACAAATCCTGCAACTGATCCTTCAGCTCTCGAAGCTCTGCCGGGGCCATCCGATAAGGCGGTATAGAAATAGGCCCCGAACCGGGAATCAAATCAATGCAGAACTCAACATCGCGCTCAGGCGGTAGCCCAGGTAGCTCATCAGGGAAAACATCAGGGAACTCACAAACTACCGGGACCCGGTCTAAAGGAACCTCTGCAGCTCGAGTATCACAAACAAACGCTAAGAATCCCTGACATCCCTTCCGCAAGAGCTGACCAGCGCGAAGAGAAGAAATTAAGCTGGGAAGGGTGACACTGCGGTCTCCCCGAATAACAAGGACTGGCTCTCCCGGAAAGCTAAATCTGACTGCCTTCTCACGGCAGTCCACCGAAGCATAACAAGTGGCTAGCCAATCCATGCCCAGAAGCACATCAAAGTCCAACATATCGAGGAGTATCAAATCAACTGATGAATCCCTCTCCCCGATACGAACGGAACACAAAAGAAATACAAACCGAGCGACAAACGACTCGCCTACCGGAGTAACAACAACAAGCGGCTGATCTAACGACGACGACTCACGGCCCAACATCGGTGCAAAGTGTGTAGAGACGTACGAATGTGTAGAACCTGGGTCGAATAATACCCGTGCGTCGAAAGAAAAAATTGGCAAAGTACCTGTCACAACGGCATTGGATGCCTGCGCATCCTGCGGTGTCAAAGCAAAAACTCGGGCCTGTCCTCCACCGATAGCGGGCTGACCTCGACCTCGGCCTCTGCCTCCTCGTCCTCTCTGAACAGGACCGCCACGTCCACGGCCTCTCGGTGCACCTAACTGGCGTGGAGCATCGCCTGGGGTAGGAAGTAGGGCTCTCTGAGGAGGGGGTGGTGATGGTGGTAGGGTCACGTGCGGAACTGTCGCTGCTCCCTGTCGTCTCACCGGGCAGTCTCTGACAAGATGGTGCAAACTCCCGCACCCAAAACATCCTGGCGACGGCTGCTGCTCCTGGGGATAAGAACCATATAACTGTCCCCGTCCAAATCCTCTGCCAGGCCTATCTCTCGGAAAGAATCTGGCGCGCTGCCTCTGAGACGGTACATCGGTGCGAATCCTCTTCGGCCCAGAAACGGCCGAAGTCTGTGATATGCGTGCCTCCATCCGCAATGCCGTATCCCTAGCAGCTGAATAAGTGTCATAGTGCTGGGCGCCAATGGCAAGATATAGCTGGGCATCAAGTCCCTGTACGAACCTCTTCACCATCTTCTCCTCGGTATCCACCAAATACTGAGCATATCGGGATAACTGTGTAAACTGGATGTCATACTCAGACACCGTCATCCCAGGTGTCTTGACTAAGGCCTCGAAGCTGCGAGCTCTGGCGTCACGAACGCTCTCTGGAAGGAAACGGGCTAGAAAGACCGCTGTAAACTCGGCCCAAGTCATAGGCGGTAGATCTACAGCTCGACCTCTCAAGACTGACTCCCACCATGTCTGCGCGAGACCCTCTAGTCGGAAACTCGCAAGCTCTACCCATCGATCATCCGAACATCTCAGCAAACGGCAGATCCTGGCTAAACTGTCAAGGAACGTCTGTGGGTCCTCCGCTGCCTCGGTGCCGGTGAATACTGGAGGTCTCAGTCTCATGAAATCCTGTAGTGAAACCGGAATGGCCACGGTGGTAGTAGTAGGAGCAGGTATCATGGTCGTCTGTGATGTAGTAGGTACGTCATCCGGCCTCGGTGTACGACTGGCTGCAACTAGGGATCCTACAATCTGACGCAGCTCCTGCATGCCTCCCATCATCTGTCGCAACTCCTCCATACCGGTCTCGAGCCTATCCATACGGCCTGGGGAAGGTGGATCGGTCTGTCCCTGCGGCGTAGGCATACCACCCTGCTCAGTCCTAGTCTCGGACGAGCCAGCTCGAATCTCGTCTCTGGCGGCAGCCCTCTGTGCCCTCGTAGCCTTCGGCGGCATAGTGGCTGTTACAGGAAAACGGATAATAAGAACAGTGCAATAGGATCATAGGATACACGGAAATGAAGAAGGAATTTTTCAAGCAAGTATATCCTAAAGTCACTTAGGCGGAGTACCGTATCGTAAGTATGCCGCGGACATACGCACGCTACGTTACCCTGCTTAAGTCACTTACTCCATCTACCAAGGGTCATCCTACACTCACAAAGGTAAAACCTATCGCTCTGATACCAACTTTGTCACGACCCGCAGGGTACGGAACGTGACTGGCACTTAAGTTTACGAAACGTCTAAAGGCGTCCGTAAAATAAGTAAGCCAAAGCCCAGAAAACAAAACCAATTAAGCAAAAGAGTGAAGAAAACCCAACATTCGAAAGCAAGTTTATCAAATAAGTCATGTGAAACACTTTTTAAAAACAATACCAACTTTTCCCGAAAATTTCGGCAGAGTCTCCTTTGTAAATACTGACCCCAAAAATGGGTACAACAAAATATATACATGAATCCACAAAATACGGCATCCCCAAGCGGGAGCTAGCTCTTCGCCATACGGCGGTCACAAATCCCACGCAATGTAAATGACAACAAGCATAATAAAGCATAAGGAAGCATGAAAAAGTAGCATGTCGGCTCAAGTGAGCTCGACCCCAAATACAGTATAAAATCCACAAACCTCACAGTCTCATCTCTAGGTCAATATACAATAATCTGGTAGAACAGTAGATGGAGTACACTAGATACAAGAATATACAAGAATATACAAGGTGGTACAAAAAATAACATAACCCACCTATGAGCAAATCTCGAGCTCAGGCAAAAGAGGCAAAAGACAAGTGCGCCCGCCGCTACGGAACTGACGGAGCGGACCTGCAAAAGACTGTGGCACAACGGGGGTGAGTTGCCAACTCGTGAGTAATAAATAACATCTACAAAGGCTATCCTATGCATGCACACAAGCATCCTAGCATCTATAATACAGGTAAGACTGGATGCACTAGCAGGTGTGTATATAACATCAGTGTACTAATATGTATGCAACATGAATATCTGAGGTCTCAATATGTATATATAAGAAATATTTATTCTCTTTTGTTTTTGAAATTCTTTTAGAATGCTAGCATAATGTCAATGAATCGACGAAAATCGGTGTCCAGCAACGACACCCAAAAAGCTGTCTCAAATCTCATAAATGTATCTCTGGCCTCAGCCGTCCGGCTGACCCATCTCAAATATCAATATCTCATCATCTAGCGGCCACGGTCGGTATCCTCTGGATATCCGCCGTCCCAAACAGTCACCGGTAGGTAATCCGTCCCCTGCCAGGCTCAACGTCATCACCACATTCCTCTTGCCCCGGGGTACCTTACCGGGCCCACCATGTACCCGTGCCGGTTCCTCCACTCCTCGACACGGATTTCCAAATCCACAGAAAACTCATGGTGGACGACACTTACATCACTAGAAAACCGCAATTTTTACATATTTTAAAATATAATAAGTTTAGAAATTTTGCGGTTTTCCCCCGAAATCCAGCAATATCATAAAATCTCAAGAAATCCTCATAAGTGCATATATCAATGATAATGAATGCGTATGATATCAATAAACAAGTTGCGATGTGTGATTAATGTATTAAGCATGAACAATTAATATGATGAAGTACATGCACATGAATAGCAATACTACGGTTTCATTTTTAAGGAATTAAAGGCAATAGTACCAGTTTAAGCATCAATTAGTAAAAGGTTTCAATTTAAAAGTTATCTAGTGTGGTGGCATGGCAATTACCAGGATGTGTGTGTAAACATGAATAGTGCTCGTGCTGCATATAAAGACCTGGTAATGGTGCATGTGTCCTACAATTGAGTTTGCGTATATGGGTATAACCTATTGATCTAATTGCAGCAATTATCATGCCGGTATTATTATTCTAATGTCATAAGTGATTATCCAATTTACTATTTTCCAGTTTACTAAATCTATCGGGCGACTTGCGCCATCCAAACGATCGTCCCCCGTAGATGTTAAATCTACTCACCGGAATCCCTGGCTAGCTGTGTCCAATCACCGCCTTTCCCTTTCGCGCCGCATCTGACGTTTCCGCGACCGAACCTGGAATTTACATCAATACCAAATATAAGGTTACATATCAAGAACGACGCAAAACCCCAACGAAACTACTAAGGTTCGCTAGCTAGGTACAACGTGCACAAAGTGCGCGGACACACGCGAAAATCGCAAAAACTGCCGAAAAACGCCGATTTGGGTCGCCCGGCAAAACTAAAACCCGACTACCCAAAGAACCGCACTCACGCATCCCAAAAGTCGTAGGACAAGCCATCACAATCATCAAGATGCCACAATTAATTCATCACATAGCTTTTATAAAAATCTAGTAAGCAGAAATTGCAATTTGATGTAAACATCGACAATTTAGCGACAAAGTCAACACCACCCAACACCAACATCCAAACTAACCAAATAGCTAGCCAATACACAAATTCTAAACCATTAACTAAGCTTAAAAACCTAATTTACATAACAAAACCTTCTCTTGATTTTTGTAAATAGCAAACATAAACCAAACTATATATGAAAAACCTTAATTTAACACTATATTTTAGCCTAATAAGCAAATTAACCACTTAGATTAAGGTTAGCAAAACACTAGATAGCAAATTAGGTTTAATCACTTAAATAATGCTTTCTAAAACTTAATCCACTCACTAATCAAGCTTCAAATATCATTTTTCATACATAACCCTCTCTTGAAAAACCTTAAAACAACAATTTACAACTAAAATCAACTTCTAAAATTACCTAAATTAGCATAATTAAAGACTACATAACAAGGTAACCATATAGATTAATTCACTAACAACTAGATTAACTAATAAACAACTTAATTAATTATCATGGTTCAAAACCCTAGTTTAAACAAACTACTCATTTTAAACTAGATTAGAAATAAGCTAACTTTTAACACTAACCATACAATTAAAGGAATTAGCAACAAAAGAAAGTAACTTTGATGGAATTATACCTCTTGATCTATGGATCAAGCAAGAAGTTTGCTCAAAAGAGTGGCTTCCTAGCTCCAAAATTCAAGCAAGAATGGCTAAGGATAATGATAGCATAAGGATTTTTGAATTAAATCATGGATTTTGATGTATTTCTTGAAGAAATTGAAGAAAAATGAAAAGAAAAGAGAGGAAGAAGAGGGTGTGCAGGAATTTTGGCCCGAATGAGGTATGGGGGAGGGTGTGGGGTGAGTGGGAAGGTCAAGGGTCAAGTTCCAAAGTCAATATATCATACTTTTATCCAATATATTTAAATTAATCCATAAACCAACAATTTAACTCAAGAAAGAACCCAAGAAGAGAGAGGCCAGAAATTTCTGGTCTTGGCCAAGGTTTGGGCTGTTCTTGGGCTGAGGGAAAAGATAGAGGGGTGTTACAAAAGAAATTTTATGCAAAAAGGCCCCCTACAACTCAAAAATTGCAAGTTTTAGCCCAAAATTCAATAAATTCGTTTCAATTCATAAAAATTTGAAAAAAATCAAAATAAATTACTAAAAATTTATGTTATCACTAGATTATAATTATCATAATTTTAGAGATTAAAATTAGCCCGGAAAAATTTGTATTTATCGCTTATTTAATGTATTTTCTTACCGGCTTAAAATAATATTAAAAAAATGAAAAATAGGGAAAAATTTTTAAATGACCAAAATTTCATAATTAACTCATTAGCTACTAAAAACAAGTAATTACCTATCCATTTAAGGTATAATTAGCCCTAAACTGCAAAATATCGAGAAAGACGGTTTTCGGAAAAATACCGAATTTTCACCGAATTTCAGGAAAACACCAAAACGACTTTTCAAGACGCTACATAGAGGTAACTAGGTTTCTTAAAGTGCTAATTCAAGTAACCTAGGTGATATAGAGTTGGATTATAGATTAAGTAGTCTAATCTAATCCTTGGTCTCAACACATGAGAGGGGAGGATTAGGATTTGAAGAGAGAGAGCTTGAGGATAGTGAAAGTGAGCAAGAGAATGAGATGAGACAATGATCTATCATAATCTTTATCAAGCATTATCATTTATCCAATAAAAGAAAATAAAGGATGAATAATCATGCTTCATAAATACAAGAGGGTGATTCATCTCCATGAGTCATTAAGCATTTATGATGCATTAATGGCATGGATGAATCACTCAAATGACTCACTAATCTCAATTAAAGCATATGCCACCTTAACCCCCAAGTCACCATCTTCTAGAAGCTTCTCGCGTAATTACGAGAACGCCCTTCCTATCTGTGAAAACACGGAAAAACTTTAGGCTGTATAAATCCAATATCCCGATACCAGAATCTGGTTTAAACCAAAGCCGACTAGTAAAAACTTTCCGAAAGTCGTACGTGCGTAAACACACGTATGCGTCCGAACCCTTGTCGTAAAACCATACGACCTCTATATCGTTTCGCCTGGAGTAGGGAAACTCTCTGTGTGGGACTCTAGAGACTCGACTACTACGCTGGCAGTGGGTTTAACCACAGACCGCAAGCGGCACTAGCTGTACGTAACGGTCCCCAGGTAGATGTCGATAAGAAGGCAGATGAGGAAACCCATCCGAACTCCTACTGAGTCTGATGTGACAATCTCCGTACAGTCCGGTCTGTTCGTCTAAGACTATCGCATATCGGGCCTAGGGGGCGGCAAGCGTCAGTCCCCTAATAGCGGTATAAGTCGTGTCAGAGCGAAGCCCATTACACCCTGAGAAACTACTGAAACCTACCAGTAAATCTCGCTTGCCCTGGCGAGGGACTTTGCGTAATGGCTCTCTGACACAGCGCGATATCAACTCCCAATACCGGGAGAGACGAATCCTGTCTAACCGCCACTGCCTCCAAGTGCTCGGGACTGCACCCAACTGCTACCTGTTTGCACGACTCCTTTGAGTCATGGTAGGGTAGCAATCTAAGAACAGTGGGACACACTCGAGACAAAGTAGCAGTGTCAAGTCTACGGACTATGCTGTACTCATGTCACCTGGGAACTGTTAACCGAGGACTGGTATAAAACCCAACCAACAGTTCCCTGCGAGTCCTGTCCGGTGTACCCGACGAGCACCTGTATACTATCTCCAGTACGACGTTCTGACGGCTGTGGGACAGACCATCTCCCCAACTGGGATGAGAAGCGTATACACTAGTCTACTCCGGAGTATTGATGCCCTGTCTCGATAATCCTACGACTAGGGACCTGAATAAGGATGTGCTTGTAGACTCCCCCAGCCCCCACTAGTTTGACTGCCATCATAACATTGGTAGTCAAGCAAGATCCTAAGAGCTCTATCAATACGTATACTCACATATTAAGATACAAAACCAAGCAGCATACAACCAGGTTTAGCAAGACTGTTATATACATGCGAATATCCCAAGCTTCCATTAAGTAATATACAAACTAGTATGATACAATATTGGCCCCTAGGGCATATACACTAACAAGTAAATATACGTATCCCAATTGTCATTGATGTATAACAATGAAACCGGTGATACACCACATATTACACTTACGGTCGCAGAAAAGAATGTGTAAAACTACAACAGTTGGAATCCGCAACCTCCTTAGACATCGCATGCCTAACCAGATGAATTCCTTAGACATCTCATGCCTAACAATTATAAACCCCGCATTTTAGTCTCAATATAGAACACACTTTTCAATATCAAGTCGGGCAATTCAACAAGATTCCCGACAACCTGACCGAATGCTCGTTGAAAACTTTAGTAGACGGCCGCACCCCGATGCCGTCGACGAAGTGCACTAAGGAGGAACACCGCTGCCGCGAGCACCCGAACGGAAACTTTTGGCGACGGGGTTCTCCTACAGTCACTTGGTCGGGGCTACTGGGCGTGGCTGTCTATTAAGTTTACCCGGCAAGTATCCGCGTACGCTACGTGATTGCGACGGACTTTTGATCACAACAAAATCCCATGGCAACCGATCAAATGAGACTAAACTGCTCGATTTATTACATTCAAATTAGTTATCCGATAACTATTTGTGGATTCCAACTATTGTATCACATTCCAGATAAATAGACAATGTTAAACTTTCCTATCGAATGATCAAACATCCAAGATTTCCCAAATAACTCGACACTTGAGCGGAATTCAAAAAGGTATCCATCACATGCCACAGTACCAATGGTCCAGCCGTAGAAGGGTCAAACCAATGCCTCACATCTGGCAACGCCGTACTGCCCCAAACCCTAAGCTTTAGAGGCGGTTCAAACGGTCACATAATCAAGTTAAGGTTTGTGTTCTTCTAGAGGGTCCACCGCGTTACTTGCATGACTAAGAACGTCCTTAAACTACGGAAAAATCCAACACTTGGAAATTTTCCGGCAGGGGAAAAAGTGAGTTATTGATATCCGTTCGAAATTTTTAACACGTTTTAAATTATCCGGAAAAAACTTAAACGAAGCTAAACTTTCCGATCAAATCTGTAAGTCTACGGTAGCATACTGGCCTACTTTTAAACGCCAAATGCGGAACAAAAACTTTTACAACTGGCGCTATCGTATACTATATCCCAGGATCTGCCATTAACGCTAAACTAACATACTATAAAAAAGGGTAGAATTGTAATACCGAATGATCCGGGTCTTTAACTATCATCCCACGCTTTATTGCAGCTGCTCCGATCTCGCTCGATCTCCGGTCTCGTCGTCCAGGTGGCACCACGTCAAAGGATCTTTAAACGGGCTCCCCCCTCTGAACCGAGGCAACTCGATCATCAAATTTGCCAAAAGAGATGACCAAGGTTGATGTAGAGAATGAGTAGAACACTTTGTCTCGTTACATCTAAAGCTATGGATGAACGGTTAATGAAGTTGTCTTTTTGGATCGGGTGAAATGAGAAATCAACTTATGAAATTTCCATGAAGCAAATTTTATATACTTTTTCCAAATGAATCAATCAAGCATCTTCCCATAAGGGGCAGGCCATAACTTGAAGAGGTGGGGGTGAGTGTAGGAGAGGAGTGGTGACCATAACAATGAATGAGCTAATGAGTCATTAAAAACATTAAATGCAAAATGGTAATTCATAATAACACATCACCATTTCATTTAATGCTAAGAAAGATACATGAATCAAGTCACCATTTCTAGAACCATCTAGAACCATGACACACCCAATGATGAAAAGTTAAATCCGTATTAAACCGAATGTTTAATATGGGTGATAGAAAACTGGAAACTGGCAACTTCTAATGGCGATCCCGAAACGAATTTCAGGATAACCCCGTAACAGTATAAACATACCAGCATTTGTATTACGACCGAATACAAATGCAACTGAGACAAAGATATTATATCTACACAGTATAATACTCGGATCCGGCTTAAACCAAAGTCTACCGGTATTATCTGCCCGAAATATGACACGTGCGTAAACGCACGTGCATTTTCCGAACCCTACCATAAAACCATACGGCATCTACAACGTTTCGCCCGAACTTGGGAAACTGTCTGTGGGGAACTCTAATAACTCATCAACATACTGGCACTGGGTATAACCACTAGCACGTCAGAGGTACTAGCTGTACGTAACGGTTGCCTATATATTGATTGGGAAGGAAGCTGACGAGCGAACTCATCCAGAAACCCTGCTGAGCCTGACAGTGACAATATCTGTAACAGTCTGGTCCCTTCGTCTATGAGTATCGCATATAGGGCCTAGGGGGTGGTAATCGTCAGACCCCCAATAGTTGTATAAGTCGTGTCAGAGAGTAGCCCAGAACACCCTGAGATACTACTGGAATACCTTCCAGTAAATCCCGATTACCCTGCCCAGGGATTTCGTGTAATGGCTCTCCTAAACACAGCGTGATCTCACCCCCAATACGGGGACAGACGAATCCCTGACGATCCGCTCACTGCCTCCATGTGGCTCGGGACTGTACCCAACTAAAACCTGTTTGCAAGACTCCTTTTAGCCGTGGTAGGGTAGTAATCAAAGCACAGTGGGAACTCACACGATACAAATGACGATCCCAAGTCGACAGACTAACCTGTACACATGTCACCAAGGAACTGCTATCTGACGATATGTATAATACCAACTAGCATGTTCCCGGCGAGTCATGTCCGGTGTACTCATAACCCAATGAGCACCTGTATATATCTTAGGTGAACCAACTGACAACAATGGCTTGTGAGACCGGCCACTGCCCCTCGTCGGGGTCTCGACTGTATACACTAGTCTACTATGGGGTATCGATGCCCTGTCTTGAAACTCCCATGACTAGAGACCAAAATTAAGGATGTGCTTATAGACTACCCAACTCTCACGTATATGATCGCCATCATACTGTTGGTAGTCAAGCAAGACCCTAAGAGCTCTATCAAAGTGTAACAGTGATAAAGACAAACCATATAGCATACTATCATCTCGAGTAAGACGTTTTATCAGTATAGGCCCTTCCTCAATCATCACAATCACGTACCTGCGATCCAATAATTGACTTTGAGGGTACTATATCCAACAATCTCCCATTTGCACTTAAGGGTAATTATTGCGATGTCGCGTACTCACAGCTCGTGTGATACTGAACATCCAACTCCTCTACTAATCAGTTTCACAAAGCTCGTTTGCAAAACTATTATGTTCGAGAAATAGCCTCAGTGAGTGGATCCGCCCGGATGTTTCTTTCTATGTCTCTCTTAATCTCAAGTTCACGGAAAAAGCCATCTCGCGAATCGAGTAATACCTATCTAAGAATATGTCTGGATATCTGATGGGACCTAGTTCATAAATGAACTCCAATTCCAAAATTCTTAGACTGTATTGATAACTGAACCTAATCAGTATCCAGCATCATGCCTCCCACAGTATCCTCTCGGACCACCTGACCAAAATACTGTCCCTCGTAAGAGGGAAAAATATAACTCTGATAATCACTCTGTCATACATGTCACCTTTGAAGCCTGGAATGATAACCGTCTCCCGAAGGAGGCCGCCATCATCAAATCCGTAGAACATGTACTTATGTTCTAAAACTACTTCCTTATGTTTCTACAGGATTGGATTAATATAAACTTATCGCATCTAGTGCAAAAAACGATGTCTGGTGTGGTACTTGACATCTCACGATTGACTCAATTGCCTAAGTAAGTGATCTGCCAATCATGCACATCCCTCTCCCCTTTGGTCTGTAAGACACCTTTAGAGAGGGTGACTCCATCACCTGCAGGTACACCACCATACCAGGAGTCATCTATTCTAAAATACTGTTAGAATACTGTCAAAGTACCCACATTGGAAAACCACCCAAATCTAGATTTAAAACCATAAATCTAGTAACCAGAATGTCAGATATTATATCCATGTCCTTTGTGGAGAAACAACTGTGTGATAACCACAGTATAACCGTTCATAGTATAGGAATTTTACTTCCTACTCTATGTATGTTATCTAAATACCAGGACATCACACCCTACTACCTTCTTAACAGATCCATCCCCTATTCTGATGAAGTCAAACCCATGTCTGTCACATCAAAAATTAGATGATCTTATCTCCGCGATATTTGCTCAAGCCTATAAATAGACAAAAGCTACTTGCCCACTATGCTTCCGCTGCTCCCACTGACTATGACAACCCTCTGGCAAAATAATATATACGTAGACGACGCTATACTTAACCTCCTGCCGGGTCTCATAGCCTGGAACAACAGTAGTGTCAAGTCTGGGTAAACAAGAACCTCCCTGTCACCGTCCTTGAGGCTACTGGAGTACCTCTCGGGTGTCTGAGGTTACCCACCATATCTGCGGAGTGGCTATTGGAATGTCAAACCTGATTGAATATATAGGTCCTATTAATTTTTTCGTAATTGTGTGCGGTTCTGGAATCACTTCCAGTTCTACCATACTCCCACTACTGTTTTCTGAAAAAATCCATTTTACTACAACTATGGCGAGTCTAGAACAATATCACTATTTTTCTTCCAGATGGTAGAAAATTAACCTTCGACATAGCCCGGGTCAACCCACAAACTGCAATTACAGAAACGTGCCCTGAGTTATCCAGAGTTTGGTTTTAAGCATAAGCCGGACAACTCCCCGTACTTTAACATCGTTAAGATATGAACCATTCTATATCCAATATAGAAACTTTGGCACTTATTTAATTGGAACCATATTCTAATCTTGCAGCTGTCTCCAGTGCATACCATCTCAATGGAGAAAGGCTAATCAACATTACTCAACTTAAGAATCCATCCAAATATGAGTAACCTGGAAGAGACACAAGTTTCTCAAAACCATTAACTAAATACCACTCATAAGAATCTACATCTTCGATTTCTCTGAGGAATCCCAATACTTGCGACACCTGGTTTTCTACTTTATTCCTATACCCATAACTTCTCAAAACTTAGATATTGTATTTCTACGAAACACTTGTCTAAAAGCTAGAGAAGTCACAAGTAAACAGAACAGAGTACGAGGACCAACCCCTTTATCCTGTTGGACACTGAACAACATATAATACTCTGTATAAGTCCGCTGAGCTGAATAACTCAAAACCTGTGCATCGTAGGTTGAAAACTGTACCTTGGAAATTTCCTCAAATATCACCAATTACAACGAATTCCGATATAATGAGGATGATCACCTAATTCCTAATAACTCACTCCCACTCATTATCTGTAAAACTATACAGATGTGAGAATCATACCTGGTAAATACATACCCTGGAGTAAGTGTCTAATCGAGAAATCAGTTTTCCATTAACAATGCACTGAAACAAAAAAATGTTTCGTAGGGGTATCATGGTATTCCTAGCATTGCCTCTTCCATAATTAAATTCATGATCATGATGGTCGTGAATGAAAACAGTCGCAATTTACTTTGCGCTTTTTCTAATCCCTTTATTTTGTCTTTAGTTATTACCTTCTGTACACCCTACTTAGGCTAATTGGTTTTCTTCATTCCCTACCTTTCGGCACCTGCCTATGGTTTGGAATAAGACTATCCAATAAGTGTAATGGGTGTACTTTCCTAAACTAAGGAGCCCTCGCAACCTGAGAGAAGGTGATAATAGAAGACAATTGAATAAACCAATTCTATTTCTCCTGAACCTGGATCCATCTGTGAAGAAATCCCTCCGAGTTCGTATATACCCATACGATGGATCTATCTAATGGAAGTGGATATCCGTAATAATACGGGGTGTTCTGATAAATACAAAGGGTAAAAGAAGGAGCGACAATGACTTATGCAACTCAGACAATCCGAAATCCAGTATTTTAAGAAGGTTCGGTCAACTTGGTCACTGAGTCATAGTCTAGAGTCCGTCAAAGGTCGCTGCCATAGAGAGAGAGAAAAGAAACACTCTGCGTGCACTCTAACCTAGATCAGAATGGTTATCACTTTATCTAATCAGGAAACCTCCCACTGTTATCTCAAATTCTCCTCCAAACCATAAAGAAGAATTAGTCGGGATCACCCGAAGAGTAAACTAACTCATCAGTGGGAATCGGGATCCAACTCTCATCGCATGATAACGTGACGGTATCCACTCACGTTATCACACTCCAGAAGGTATGCTCAAGTCTGGCAAGTTTCCTGTTTGTTTTAAACTCCCGATGTAATTTTTATCCCATGCTCTTTTGACCTTGACGTAGGCCAATAAATCATAAGCCACATGTCAAGTTCTACCCGTCATTGTCCAGGTTAATTTGAATCCATCCGTACAAGCCCTTGACGTAGGCCAACAAGGCTATACGTCTGTCCCAAACCAACGCATCTATCTATGCAACAAATGAATACCCCAGCAGCTACCAAACACCATGCCTTGACGTAGGCCAACAAATATAGCTTGAATACTACTGACCATCCAAAAGAAATGACGGAGGGCTACGGCTGGTTTTTAGCGAATAACTTTTAATGTAATGAACTTGATCTCGTTGAAGTTACCTGATAGCTTTTTATAAAAATATAGTGGCGAAAACCTTTTGCTAAAGAAGTCACTCCCGGTGAAGGGATCTCGGCTCTTACCTCGTGGAATGAGGTGCAGGATATTCCAACTGAATACCGCGATGCAAAGCAACTTGTAATCGACTATAGTGAAGTTATTACCCTGATGCAAACTTCTGCCCAAGGGGTCATTCCCGGTGACGGGATATCTGCCCTTGCCTCGTCGAATGAGGTGCTGGATATTCATAACCGAATACCACTGTGCATAACAAAAGGAAACGTATTTGTAATAACTCCTTTTAAAATCGGTTCCAACAACATCAAATATAGCTTTGTTTTATCCTTGCATTGATAAGAGTCAATGCAGTCCCATCAATTAAACACACCAGAAAAGAACAAAAATATGATGTACGTATATGCCATCTGAATTCACAACTGGGTCCCGTCATCACCCGTTAGTTTACTTAACTAACGACAGAGCGGGGACTAGACTAGCGCGGGTGTAAAACATATACAACATCTAATAGTATATATACTAATATACAGTAATCCCTCCAGGCTTGATAATATGCACCATTACAGAAAAGTAATAAGCATCACAAAACAATACAGATAATCTGGGATCCCCGGGTTTCACAGAGCCGCTACTGAAACCCGACCTTCCCCTGGTCGTGTGGATAACCTGTGCAATGAAACCTAGACCCCTATGGGTGCGGCAAGTTACCCGCCAAAACCTGAAGCGGGGCAGCCCCCTACAGCAAAGTGAATGGACCACCCAGCATTTCACGGAATCCGGTAACTTGAGCACCCCTCTTTGGGTCAACCTGTACCCCCTACGAGTGTGGTGAATAGCCTGCCAATTCTAGAGTGGATCCCCCTCCGTGTCAACGCCATGAGATGCAGGCCCGTTGCCTTCTAGAACCCGGCTATTCGTGCACCCACCGTGGGGTAATCTTAGTACAGAAAAGAAAAATATATACAACGAGTACATCGACCTCAGCCCGGTCGTGCCCCAAAAGAATATTATACAAACAGGCAGTGACGGCAGTACACATGTTGGACCCTCGGCCCGCAATATCAAATGTACAAATAAATCCAAATAGCACTACCATTGCACACTGCTATCCACCATGACATATCCGCAACATCACAGCACAACACAGAACATCAACGCGAATGTTATGTTCGCAAATCCGTCTAAAAAGACTATAGCAATTAGACGCAATTTACCGCTCGAATGACATTCACGGTCGGAGATATAATATAAGTACTGTAAACTAACAAGTTTAAAATTTCGATCGACAAAACTTCCCGAAGTGGGCTCCACGTACATCTGGTGTACAGTAATAAATCTGAGCCCAAAAGAAATATACAAAAAACCACAATTTCCCATGGAAAGCTTACTAGAAAAATTTGGCGCACTGTTCCCACATACTGGCCGCGGTTCCACGGTCACACCCTAGCTTTGACCGTGGATCCATGGCAGTACTGTGGGATCACGTGCTTAAATTTTCGCAGTTTGCTTAAAAAAGCTTGGTCTGTTTTCTGTGATATGTAAAATAATTTTTAGACCAGATTAAAAATCGACAGAAACTTTTGCAGTGAAAATTGTGATTTTCGAAAATCCGTTCGATCGATATTTTAAACGCATTAGCACAAATTAGTAAAGCTTAATGGCGAGGCTCTGATACCAGAGTAAGTCTACGGTAGCGCCCCGGCCGTCTTTAAGACGCCAAATGCGGAACAAAAACTTTTTCAACTGGCGCTATCGTATACTATATCCAAGGATCTGCCATTAACGCTAAACTAACATACTGTAAAGAGGGTAGAAATGTTATACCGAACAATCCGGGTCCTTCGGTCTTTAACCATCATCCCACGCTTTGTTGCAGCTGCTCCGATCTCGCTCGATCTCCGGTCTAGTCGTCCAGGTGGCACCACGTCAACGGATCTTTAAACGGGCTCCCGCCTCTGAACCGAGGCAACTCGATCATCAAATTTGCCAAAAGAGATGACCAAGATTGATGTAGAGAATGAGTAGAACAGTTTGTCTCGTTACATCCAAAGCTATGGATGAACGGTTAATGAAGTTGCCTTTTTGGATCGGGTGAAATGAGAAATCAACTTATGAAATTTCCATGAAGCAAATTTCATATACTTTTTCCAAATGAATCAATCATGCATCTTCCCACAAAGGGCCGGCTACAACTTGAAGCGGTGGGGGGTGAGTGTAGGAGAGGAGTGGTGACCATAACAATGAATGAGCTAATGAGTCATTAAAAACATTAAATGCAAAATGGTGATTCATAATAACACATCACCATTTCATTTAATGCTAAGAAAGATACATGAATCTAGTCACCATTTCTAGAACCATCTAGAACCATGACACACCCAATGATGAAAAGATAAATCCGTATTAAACCGAATGTTTAATATGGGTGATAGAAAACTGGAAAATGACGACTTCCAAAAGCGATCCCGAAACGAATTTCAGGATAACCCCGTAACAGTATAAACATACCCGCAATTTTATTACGACCGAATACAAATGCAACTGAGACAAAGATATTATATCTATACAGTATAATACTCGGATCCGGCTTAAACCAAAGCCTACCGGTATTATCTACCCGAAATATGACACGTGCGTAAACGCACGTGCATTTTCCGAACCCTGCCATAAAACCATACGGCATCTACAACGTTTCGCCCGAACTTGGGAAACTGTCTGTGGGGAACTCTAATGACTCATCAACACACCGGCACTGGGTATAACCACTAGCACGTCAAAGGTACTAGCTATACGTAATGGTTGCCTATGTATTGATTGGGAGGGAAGCTGACGAGCGAACTGATCCAGAAACCCTACTGAGCCTGACAGTGACAATATCCGTAATAGTCCAGTCCGTTCGTCTATGAGTATCGCATATAGGGCCTAGGGGGGTGGTAAACGTCAGACCCCCAATAGCTGTATAAGTCGTGTCAGAGAGTAGCCCAGAACACCCTGAGATACTACTGGAATACCTTCCATAAATCTCGATTACCCTGGCCAGGGATTTCGGGTAATGGCTCTCCTAAACACAGCGCGATCTCATCCCCAATACCGGGAGAGACGAATCCCTGACGATCCGCTCACTGCCTCCATGTAGCTCGGGACTGTACCCAACTAAAATATGTTTGCACGGCTCCTTTGAGCCGTGGTAGGGTAGTAATCAAAGCACAGTGGGAACTCACATGAGACAAATGACGATCCCAGGTCGACAGACTAACCTGTACACATGTCACCACGGAACTGCTATCTGACGATATGTATAATACCAACTAGCATGTTCCCGGCGAGTCCTGTCCGGTGTACTCATAACCCAATGAGCACCTGTATACATTTTAGGTGAACCAACTGACACCAATGGCTTGTGAGACCGGCCACCGCCCCTCGTCGGGGTCTCGTCTGTATACACTAGTCTACTCTGGAGTATCGATGCCCTGTCTCGAAACTCCCACGACTAGGGACCAAAATTAAGGATGTGCTTATAGACTACCCAACTCTCACGTATATGATCGCCATCATACTGTTAGTAGTCAAGCAAGATCCTAGGGCTCTATCAATGTGTAACAGTGATAAAGACAAACCAGATAGCATACTATCATATCGAGTAAGACTATTTTATCGGTATAGGCCCTTCCTCAATCATCACAATCACGTACCTGCGATCCAATAATTGACTTTGAGGGCACTATATCCAACAAAATCAACGAGTTCCCAATACATCCTAAAAAACTCAACACTTGAGTAGAATTAAAAATTCCCAGAACAATGAAAAAGGAAGCAAGAATTAAGACCTGAACTATCGGGCCCCAACTCCAAAGTTTGGCCGCGGAACGGCCGCCAATCGCGTGGTTTGGCCGCGGTTTCGCAGTCACGTGAGCGAGTTGGTGATCCATACTTCACAGAAATTCTTAGATTTACCTGCTTTATTTTTGTAAGTCCACGTTGCGACCCCCGGTTCTTACGGGGAGGCGGAAACGGTATAAAAATCAAATTTTTAGCGCATGGGGCAACATGGACTACACAAGGTCGGGATCGTGTCTAAACTAAACTAGCAAACAAGCTAAAGAGAGTTAGCTACTCGGAAAGATGGTTATACCTAAACTTGAACTCCTTCTTCTTCAAACTTTGCAGAGGTTGATGGTTCTTTCCTTGCCGCCTTCTTCCGTCGAAGATGGATCCACCTGAGGGTTCAACCTTCGGGCTCTTCCTCGAACTTTGAGTGAACTAGAATCTCCGGCTTGCTAAACCCTTGATCCTAGAGTGAGTAGAGAGTGTCTAGGGGTTGTTTTCTTTTCAAGGTGAGGGATTCTCAACACATGAGAAGGAATCACCTTGAGCTTGAGGAAGAAGAAGATGAAGTGAGGAGAGAGAATGATTGTGATAGAATGAGCTATCTTTTTCTTTTTACAACCATATCAAAAAGAAAAAGAATTATCTAAATAATAATAATTCAAATGAGAATAGTTGATGGTAGTTTTGGAATGACCACTATCATACTTCATTAAATGAAATGTAAGCAAGAATCAAGGAGCATCCTTACAAAGTAATGATGATGGTCAAACATTCAACCATGGTCAACAAGTCAACCATGGTCAACAAGTCGACAAAACCAACCATAACATAATTTCATTTAATTACTATTATTAATAGATATCTCACTAATTCATTAGGGTTTGGAAAAAGACGACTGTCAACTGTGCATACACACCCGTTCCGAAACCCTAATGAAAAACCTCTTCCTCTGCCTCAAACAACTGTGCATACACACCTGCATTCTCGTTCCGAGGAACAAGAATACCGAGAGATAAAAGCAACCCCAAAACATATACCAGTATCTGGCTCAAACCAGAGCCTGCCATTATAATCCGTCCGGACTCCAAACGTGCACAAGTGCGCGGATGAGAACGAACCCTGCCGCAAAACCATGCGACCTCTACTCAGTTTTGCCCAGAGGCGAATACCCTCTGTGTGGGACTCTAAAGACTCGACACTACGCTGGCAGTGGGTTTAACCACAGACCGCAAGCGGCACTAGCTGTGCGTAACGGTCCCCAGGTAGTTGCCGACAAGAAGGATGATGAGGTGAACCCCATCTGAACTCCTACTGAATCTGAATGTGACATTCTCCGTACAGTCCGGTCTGTTCGTCTGATACATCGCATGTCGGGCCTAGGGGGCGGTAAAACGTCAGTCCCCCAATAGCGGTACAAGTCGTGTCGGAGTGAAGCCCAAAACACCCTGAGATAACACTGGAAGCCTACCAGTATATCTCGCTTGCCCTGGCCAGGGACTACTCGTGTAATGGCTCTCCTAGACACAGCGCGATGTCAACCCCCAATACCGGGAGAGACGAATCCTGTCTAACCGTCACTTCCTCCAAGTGCTTCGGGACTGCACCCAACCACTACCTGTTTGCACGACTCCTTTGAGCCGTGGTAGGGTAGTGATCAAAGTGCAGTGGGAACACACTCGAGGCGAAGTGCCAGTGTCAAGTCAGCGGACTAAGCTGTACTCATGTCACCTGGGAGCTGATAACTGATGATAGGTATAATACCAACCTGTCAGTTCCCGACGAGTCCTGTCCAGTGTACTCGTAACCTAACGAGCACCCGTATACTATCTCCAGCACGACGTACTGATGGCTGTGGTACAGACCATCTCCCACACTGGGATGAGAAGCGCATACGCTAGTCTACTCCGGAGTATCGATGCCCTGTCTCGATAGTCCTGCGACTAGGGACGTGTATAAGGATGTGCTTATAGATTATCCAGCCCCCACTAGTGTGACTGCCATCACAACGCTGGTAATCAAGCAAAGATCCTAAGGGCTCCACTAATGCGTATAGGTGATATCGCAAAATAAACACATGTACACATTGAAGTAGAAACAAACCAAGTAGCATACTACTATATAGAGTAAGATTGTTTATACAAGGTGAATATCCCAAGCTTCCATTAAGTAATATACAAACTAGTATGATACAGTAATGGCCTCTAGGGCATATACACTAACAATCTCCCACTTGCACTAAGGCCATGTACTGGCGTATCGAAGACCTATCATCTCGATCAGCCGCTCGAACTGAGTCTGGGGTGGGGCCTTGGTGAATGGATCTGCAGTGTTTTCTTCTGAAGCAACCCTCCGAACCTCGATCTCCTTGCGATCCATGATCTCCCTGATCAGGTGATACCGCCTCAAGATGTGCCTGGATCTTTGATGGGACCTGGGTTCCTTCGCTAAAGTTTTAGCCCTGTTGTTGTCGCAATACAGAGGTATTGGGTCAACAATGGACGGAGCCACCTGAAGTTCTTTCAAGAATCTCCTCATCCAGACAGCTTCTTTTGTGGCATCAGATGCAGCGATGTATTCCGCTTCCATCGTCGAGTCTGCAACGGTTTCCTGTTTGGAACTCTTCCAACACACCGCCCCTCCATTGAGAGTAAAGACAAAACCCGACATGGACTTGGAATCATCCTTGTCACTCTGGAAGCTGGAGTCAGCAAAGGCCTCGATCTGGAGGTCTTTTCCGCCATACACCAAGAACATCTCCTTAGTCCTTCTCAGGTACTTGAGAATGTTCTTTACCGCTATCCAGTGTTTCTATCCAGGGTTTGACTGATACCGGCTTACCACACTCAGTGCATAAGCTACATCCGGTCTGGTACACAACATCGCATACATTATAGAGCCTACCGCAGAAGCGTAGGGTATAATAGACATGCGATCCCTCTCCAAATCAGTCTTGGGAGACATCTCTTTAGAGAGGGTGATTCCGTGACAAGCCGGTAGGTTACCGCGCTTGGAATCTTCCATACTGAATCTCTTCAGTATAGTGTCGATGTACCTGGACTGTGAAAGTCCTAATATCCTCTTGGATCTATCACGATGGATCCGGACCCCCAGGATGTATGAGGCATCACCCAGGTCTTTCATGGATAACCTGTGTGACAAGAAACCCTTGACAGATTGTAGCATAGGAATGTCATTTCCTATTAAGAGAATGTCATCCACGTATAAAATGAGGAATACCACAGTTCTCGCTATAAATCTACTATAGATACATGGTTCATCTGGATTTTTGATAAAGCCAAATTCCTTGACCGTCTCATCAAAACAGATGTTCCAACTCCGCGATGCCTGCTTTAGTCCATAGATGGACTTAAGCAACTTGCATACCTTTCCGCTGCTCCCACTCTGAATGAAACCCTCTGGCTGATCCATATAGACACACTCCTCTAAATTTCCATTTAGAAAAGCGGTTTTTACGTCCATCTGCCAAATCTCATAATCGTGGAAGGCAGCAATGGCAAGAAGGATCCGAATGGATTTTAGCATAGCCACTGGAGAAAAGGTTTCGTCATAGTCCAAACCAGGTCTTTGACGGAAACCCTTTGCTACAAGTCTAGCTTTATAGGTCTCAACCTGTCCATCTACACCAATCTTCCTTTTGAAGATCCACTTGCATCCTATGGGTTTTACCCCGTCTGGAGCAATGTCCAACGTCCATACTTTGTTGGTGTACATGGACTCCATTTCGGTCCGCATTGCATCCAGCCATTTTACCGAGTCAACGCTCTGAACGGCCTGCTGGAAGCTAGTAGGCTCATCATAGTCTATGATGCAATCCTCTCTATCCCCGTCTATGAGGAAACCGTAGTATTCTCTCGGGCGGATGAGACTGCCTACTACTTCTGCGGAGCGGCATAGGAATGTCCTGTTCTTTTGAACCCTCTGGTTCCACTAAGCTTTCAGTAATAGTCTGTGGTTCTGGAATTTCTTCCAGTTCTACTGCGCTCCCACTTATCTGGTTTTCCAAAAACTCAGTTTCCAAGAAGTAGGCATGACGAGAAACAAGAACTTTTTGTTCCTCTTCACAGTAGAAGAAATATCCCTTAGAGTTCTTTGGATATCCCACGAACTTACACTGTACTGAGCGTGCCTCGAGCTTGTCCGCATGCTGCTTTTTAACAAAAGCTGGACATCCCCAAGTCTTGATGTGACTGAGATGGGGCCTCTTCCCACACCACATCTCATATGGTGTAGTAGGCACAGTCTTAGTAGGAACTCGGTTCAAAAGGTACGCAGCTGATTCTAGCGCATACCCCCAGAAGGATCGCGGTAACTCAGCGTTACTCATCATGGACCGTACCATATCCAATAGGGTTCGGTTCCATCTCTCCGATACACCGTTGTGTTGCGGGGTGTATGGAGGAGTAAGCTGAGAGAGAATTCTGTTCTCTTTTAAATAATTCAGGAACTCGGCACTTAAGTATTCTCCACCTCGATCCGATCTTGGAAACTTGATACTTTTGCCGGTTTGTTTTTCTACTTCATTCTTATATTCCTGGAACTTTTCAAAAGCTTCGGACTTATGTTTCAATAAGAAGACATAACCGTACCTTGAAAAATCATCCGTAAAAGTAATGAAGTAAGAATAACCGCTTCGTGCATGTGTAGACATTGGACCGCACACGTCGCTGTGTACGAGTCCCAAGAGCTCGCTCGCTCTTACTCCGTGTCCAGTGAACGGAGTCTTTGTCATCTTTCCTTTGAGACAGGATTGACAAGTGGCATATGATTGATATTCGAACGGATCCAAATATCCTTCTGTATGTAACTTAGTCAACCTTCTCTCATTGATGTGACCCAGTCTACAATGCCATAAGAAAGTCTGATTAATATCTGGAGTCTTTCTCTTGTGTGTATTCTGGACATTGAAAATCTGTGGTTTGTTTAATACGTATATACCATTGCTCAGTGTACCTGACCCAATCAGAACTTGATTAAGGTGAATGTTTACATCATTACTTACAAACGCAAATTCATAACCTTATTTAGAAACCAAAGATACAGAAATGATATTACAAGTTGCGTTGGGTACAAAAAAGCAATTACGCAAAACCAAAACATGCCCATCTGACATTCCCAGGTGATAGTCCCCCACGGCTTTAGCATCCATGCTAGCTCCGTTCGCAACTCTGAGGGTCATGTCACCTGCCTTCAAAACCCTACGGTTTCTCAACGCCTACAAAGAATTACAGATATGAGATCCTGATCCGGTATCCAATACCCAGGAAGTAGAGTTTATAGAAAGACAGTTTTCAATAACATACACACCTGAAGCTGAAGCCGCAACCTGCTTCAGTTCCTGTGTCCTGGCTTTCCAAGCCCTGCAATCTTTCTTCCAGTGTCCACTCTTATGACAATAGAAGCATTCTTCTTTACCCACAAGCTTCCCCGCAATCTTTGTTGCCTTTTCCTTTCCCTTCGTACCCACTTTACTAACACCGCCTCTTGGTTTGGCGGGGGCTTTCTTCCTCTTTCCCTTGGCTTTCGCCTTGGACCTAGAGGAAGAAGATCCTCCTACAAACAAAGCGGGTGTTTCCCTACCCTTCTGTAGGGTGCCCTCTGCGCTCCTCAGCAGGTTGAGGAGTTCTGAAAGTTCAACTTCCTTTTCTTGTAAGTTGAAGTTCAGTATAAACTGGGCGTAAGTGGATGGAAGGGACTGGAGAATTAAATCCGTATAGAGTTCACTGTCCAACGTGGTCCCAAGTTCCGCGAGCTCCTCAGTGTAGCCAATCATCTTAAGCACGTGATCCGCTACTGATGATCCGACGGCCAACTTTGTCGAAAATAACTTCTTCGACACTTCGTATCTTGCAATACGAGACTGCTCTCCATACAGTTCTTTTGCATGGAGAAATATGGACTCGAGGTCCATATTCTCATGCCTCCTCTGATGTTCGTTGTCCATAGAGGCAAGCACAAGGCACCTGGCCTTCGCGCAATCAATCTCCCAAGTCTTACGGATTTCCTTATCCGCGACGCTGGAGGTGGGACCTGGGACGGGGGGAGCTTTGGTGGTAAGAAGATACCCCAGCTTGTCGTAAGTGATTGCCAATTTTACATTCCTGAGCCAATCTTTGTAGTTTGGCCCTGTCAGTATGTTTTTATCTAGAAGTAACTTAAGTCCAGTCATTTCGAATTTGGTCACTGCAGGGGGGGAGAGAAGAAACACTTTAGCACGATGCTCTTGCAAGTTTAGAATGGTTTTTAATTTGTCTAAACAGGATGGCTCCCACTGTCTCTCGAATCCCTCCTCAAACCATAAAGGAAGAATTAGCCGGGATCAATCCCACCGCACAATACTTGCTTAACCGTTCAGCCAGGCCAGTGTCGGTACTTCGAGGGAGGTTTTCCAACGCTTTCGCGAAGTTCCTTAATTTAAGAACCTCTTTTCCCTGGGGGCGTAGCCCCGCTAACACCTTTCTAGGCACCTACTAGGTTTATAGCATTGATCGTTTAGTGAGAAATTTCCCGAGGAGTAGCATATACTCACAGTAGGATCGGGATCCAAATATCATCGCGTGACGAAACTGAAGGAATCCTACCAGAATCATCACACTCCAAATGGTATGCAAATCTAGCAAGTTTCAGTACTTATGAAATCACGATGTGGATTTTTGCCCCATGCTCTTATGACCTTGACTTTGGCCAACAAATCATAAGCCACATGTCAAGTTCTTCCCGTCGTTCTCCAGGTTAATTTGAATCCACCCGTACATACCCTTGACTTTGGCCAACAAGGCAGTACGACTGTTCCAAATCAACGCATATATCTATGCTGCACATGAATATCCAATAGCTACCAATCACTATGCCTTGACTTTGGCCAACAAACACAGCTTGAATACTATTGACTATTTATGTGAAACGACGGAGGGCTACGAATGGTTTTGGTAAAACCGTGAACGTAGTGAACTTGATATAATCGATGGAACGAGATAGCTTTTAGAAGGAGTGGCTCAAGCTCCGCATTTAAAAGTTAGTTTTGAAAAGAACCGAGTGGGTTTTCGAAAGTGTTCCAACGACTTTAACTTGGTTTATTATCTTGCATTAGTTCTTTTAATGCGTGATATTCTTGCATTAGTTCTTTTAATGCGTCCCATCATTTAATCCTACCATTGCAGAAAACAACCAAAATATGACGTACGCTTATGCCATTCGCATTCGCCACGGGGTCCCGTCATCACCCGTTAGGTTACTTAACTAACGACAGAGCGGGGGCTGGGCTAGCGCGGCTGTAAAACATAAGCAACGCCTAAATATAAAGCAATGATAGACATTACAGATCACAGATGAATACATTGGATATACTAGGAATCCGCAATCCGTTCGAGCCTGCAACGAAAAGCGGATTACACGGTCGCGGTGAATAGCAGATACCC